>JAWHQI010000192.1:4022500-5479077 GCA_033032865.1 Dactylorhiza incarnata | reverse complement strand
CCCCCCCCCCCCCCCCCCCCCCCCCCCCCCCCCCCCCCCCCCCCCCCCCCCCCCCCCCCCGCGCTTGAGCTAAGACTCCCAGGACCTGGATGGGCACTACCACCTCCAGTTAGATCAGGGGTGCGTTGAGTCCCTCCACCCCGGTTGAGCTAAGACTCCCAGGACCTGGATGGGCACTACCACCTCCAGTTAGATCAGGAGTGTGTTGAGTCCCTCCACCCCGGTTGAGCTAAGACTCCCAGGACCTGGATGGGTACTACCACCTCCAGTTAGATCAGGAGTGCGTTGAGTCCCTCCACCCCGGTTGAGCTAAGACTCTCAGGACCTGGATGGGCACTACCACCTCCAGTTAGATCAGGAGTGCGTTGAGTCCCTCCACCCCGGTTGAGCTAAGACTCTCAAGACCTGGATGGGCACTACCACCTCCAGTTATATCAGGAGTGCGTTGAGTCCCTCCAGCCCGGTTGATCTAAGACTCCCAGGACCTGGATGGGCACTACCACCTCCAGTTAGATCAGGAGTGCGTTGAGTCCCTCCACCCTGGTTGAGCTAAGACTCCCAGGACCTAGATGGGCACTACCACCTCCAGTTAGATCAGGAGTGCGTTGAGTCCCTCCACCCCGGTTGAGCTAAGACTCCCAGGACCTGGATGGGCACTACCACCTCCAGTTAGATCAGGAGTGCGTTGAGTCCCTCCACCCCGGTTTAGCTAAGACTTCCAGGACGTGGATAGGTACTTCCACCTCCAGTCGGATTTGGTAGGTGTGGAGTCTCCTCCACCTCCAGGTGAGCTCGGCTCCCTGTTAGGTGTTGAGTTTCTTCCACCTCCAGGTGAGCTCGGCTCCCTGTTAGGTGTGGAGTTTCCTCCACCTCCAGGTGAGCTCGGCTCCCTGTTAGGTGTTGAGTTTCATCCACCTCCATGTGAGCTCGGCTCCCTGTTAGGTGTGGAGTCTCCTCCACCTCTAGGTGAGCTCGGCTCCCTGTTAGGTGTGGAGTTTCCTCTACCTCCAGGTGAGCTCGGCTCCCTGTTAGGTGTTGAGTTCTTCCACTTCCAGGTGAGCTCGGCTCCCTGTTAGGTGTGGAGTTTCCTCCACCTCCAAGTGAGCTCGGCTCCCTGTTAGGTGTTGAGTTCTTCCACCTCCAGGTTAGCTCGGCTCCCTGTTAGGTGTGGAGTTTCCTCCACCTCCAGGTGAGCTCCGCTCCCTGTTAGGTGTTGAGTTCTTCCACCTCCGGGTGAGCTCGGCTCCCTGTTAGGTGTGGAGTTTCCTCCAACTCCAGGTGAGCTCGGCTCCCTGTTAGGTGTTGAGTTCTTCCACCTCCAGGTGAGCTCGGCTCCCTGTTAGGTGTGGAGTTTCCTCCACCTCCAGGTGAGCTCGGCTTCCTGTTAGGTGTTGAGTTTCTTCCACCTCCAGGTGAGCTCGGCTCCCTGTTAGGTGTGGAGTTTCCTCCACCTCCAGGTGAGCTCGGCTCCCTGTTAGGTGTTGAGTTCTTCCACCTCCAGGTGAGCTCGGCTCCCTGTTAGGTGTGGAGTTTCCTCCACCTCCAGGTGAGCTCGTCTCCCTGTTAGGTGTTGAGTTCTTCCACCTCCAGGTGAGCTCGGCTCCTTGTTAGGTGTGGAGTTTCTTCCACCTCCAGGTGAGCTCAGCTCCCTGTTAGGTGTGGAGTTTCCTCTACCTCCAGGTGAGCTCGGCTCCCTGTTAGGTGTTGAGTTCTTCCACCTCCAGGTGAGCTTGGCTCCCTGTTAGGTGTGGAGTTTCCTCCACCTCCAGGTGAGCTCGGCTCCCTGTTAGGTGTTGAGTTCTTCCACCTCCAGGTGAGCTCGGCTCCCTGTTAGGTGTGGAGTTTCCTCTACCTCCAGGTGAGCTCGGCTCCCTGTTAGGTGTTGAGTTCTTCCACCTCCAGGTGAGCTTGGCTCCCTGTTAGGTGTGGAGTTTGCTCCACCTCCAGGTGAGCTCGGCTCCCTGTTAGGTGTTGAGTTCTTCCACCTCCAGGTGAGCTCGGCTCCCTATTAGGTGTGGAGTTTCCTCCACCTCCAGTTGCGCTCGACTCACAGGAGGGGTGTCTAGTGGAGAAAGGTTTTCCTCCCACCTCAGGTCGAGCTCGGCTCGACTAAAGGTGTTGATTTTCTCCTCCACCTCAGGTCGAGGTTAATCTGACCCAAGGTGTTGAGCTTTCTCCACCTCCAGTTGGGCTCGGCACATAGGAGGGTTCTTAAGTGGAGAAAGGTTTTCCTCCCACCTCAGGTCGAGCTCGGCTCGACTAGAGGTGCTGAGTTTCTCCTCCACCTCAGGTCGAGGTTAATCCGACCCAAGGTGTTGAGCTTTCTCCACCTCCAGTTGGGCTCGGCCCATAGGAGGGTTCTTTAGTGGAGAAAGGTTCACCTTCCGTTTCAAATCAGGATCAACCGAAAAGCTCGGCAGGGATGTCCCGTTGGCAGATCTTTTCGTGGATTCCCCTGAGGTCCCACCTACTCGTCAAATAGGTGGGTTGGACTTTCTTTTTGAGCTTGGAACAAGCTCGCAAAGAGCGGGGATTGTGTACAACCCTCATATTTCCCGAGTCGGTGCGACCCGACCCGGATGAAGCCAAGATAGCAAGGGTGGCCAGGACGGACAAAACGACCGCGTGGAGACGGTCGAAACCGACCAAGGCAGAAAGAAACCGCGGGAGAGACGGAGGAAGCACCTGCTGCCCCGGCCCCCTTTGGATGAGTGGGAGAATTCCTCCCACTCACCGACCCTTCGCGGGGGGAGTGGGAGAACTTCTCCCACTCATCCGGGCGAGTGGGAGCAGCCGGCGAGTGGGAGGGGCCCTCCCACTCGCCGGGAGAGTGGGAGGGGCCCTCCCACTCGCCGGGAGAGTGGGAGGGGCCCTCCCACTCGCCGGTTGGGTGGGAGAGCCCTCCCACTCGCCGCCCCCTTTGGGGTGAGTGGGAGGGATCCTCCCACTCGCCCGGTGTAGGTGGGTAGGTCATTATGACCTCCCGTGAGGGGGGGAGTGAACACCTCGAGTCTCACTCGCCCCCCCCCCCCCCCCCCCCCCCCCCCCCCCCCCCCCCCCCCCCCCCCCCCCCCCTCATGCGTGATCGATGGCGGTCATGGTTGGACTGCGGATAGCAGGATTTTTGCTATCCGCAGTCCATTTTTGGGAAAGTCTATAAATAGACCCCCATGGGCACCTTGGGAAGGGTGGGTCTCTACCCCCCTCCCTCGCGCGTGTCTTGTGAGCAAGCACCCCCCCCCCCCCCCCCCCCCTCCCTTGTCATTCTTCAGCTGACAGTGAGGTGGTTCTCAGTGCCCTCCAAGGTGCCCAGGCTCAGCATTGGCTTGGGAGGGGAAGCACTCTAAGATCTTCCGGGTATGTGGTGGGACCTCCTCGCTGAAGCTTAAGGGGTTCGTTTCTAGATTCAAGTGTTCTTCAAGGGCAAGTTCTCCTAGTTCCTAGTAACCGGTCAAGGGTCTAGGCTTAGGTCAAGTAAGGGTTAGTCGCAACCCCCTTTCGAACGCTGAAACCGGGAAACTGGTTTCAACAATTAGCATCTCGACCAAATGGTGCGACGTAATTAACTTTAAAATAGCTTCTTAATTAATGATTACTCTTCTTTGTTAAATTATTAACTACTCTTAGAAATCCTTAATGATAGGAAAGTATAATGTGTCTGAAAGCTATTAATCATGACCCTTTCACATACAAACTTATACTTTTTTTTAAATAACAATGATTTCTCACAGATTTCTTATTTATTGAATGGACAGAACAATTCTCCTCAGAAATCCATAGTCAAATGATTAATTATGTTCATTACAGCCAGACTCTAATTTCATATTAATCAATGTGCTACATTGGATTTTTGGAGAAACAATACCTGATATGGAGGGGTAGTTTTGAGTGACTTTGTTGAAACACGTTTGAGGATGTAGGTAGCAGCAGCCGTTGCCTCTGCCCGCAGCAACATTGTTCGGCCATTTCAACAATGGTTCGATTACGCCTATCCTCGACGCCATTCTACTGTGGTGTTTCAGGGGCAGTGAGTTGATGACTAATTTCTAAAGGAAAAATAAGAGAAGGAGACACGATAACTCAAGAAAAACGAATTAAAGCTTCATTAACTTAAAACAAAATGATACAGTGGAACATTGTTAAGATAGTCTGGGAGACACAAAGGCATATATATAGCCTTGCCTCCAACGGTACATAAAGCCATAAACATAAAAAATAAAGGAGGCCCACGGCCCAAGAAAAAACAAAGCTGAAAAGAGGAGATACATAAATGACAAAAGCCAAACAGCTAGGCACGCGAGGAGAGCTCTGCCCTATCCAAAATTTCTGACGCCTTCTTTTCGTCTTCTTCTTCGTTTTGCAGGGGAGCTGAGGGGATGATGTCGGGGGTGAATTCCAACATCCTCCCGCAATCCCGGCTGTCAGACATCCGCAACCTCGCTCTCTGATCTGCAAAAGGGGAAGTGGCTAAAGCTTTAGTAAACATGTCGGCGAGTTGGCTCGCCGACACGCAATATTCAACAAGGATCTCGTTCTTACATATGAGATCACAGGTATAGTGGTATTTAATCTCTATGTGTTTAGATTTGTTGTGAAAAACAGGATTTCTAGCAAGAGCGATAGCGGAGGAGTTGTCGACGTGGATTAAGGTGGGGGTAATTTCTTCCTTGATTAATTCCTGCAGCAATTTTCTCATCCAGACTGCTTCCCTGACAGCCTCGCAAAGGGCGGTGTATTCAGCTTCTGTAGAAGAAAGGGCGATGGGTTTTTGTTTTTTGGTGTTCCAGGATGTGGGATTGTTTCCTAAGAAAAATAGGTAGCCGGTGGTGCTCCTCCTATCATCGGCACAGCCGGCCCAATCGCTGTCGACGAAGCCTTGCAAATTGAGATTGTCCCCCTTTGTATACTTTAATCCCAAGGTTTTTGTCCCATTAACATATCGGAGAATACGTTTGGCCGCAGTGAGGTGCTTGGTGCTAGGGCTTTGCATAAATCTTGACATTATGCTTACGGCAAGTTCTAAGTCTGGTCTAGTGTTGATTAAATATATTAGAAATCCTATCATACTCCTATAATTCTCTGCATCTACCTTCTCCTCTCCATCTTCTCTTCTAAATTTTTCTCCTGTGACCATTGGGGTGCTGGTGGGCCTAGAATTTGACATTTCAAATCGTCCAAGAATATCCTCTGCATACTTACTTTGATTAATGTATATGGCATTGGGTGTTTGCTGAATTTGAATCTCAAGGAAGTATCGAGTCAGTCCCAAATCAGTCATTTTGAAAATACTTTTGATGTGAGAGTGGAATTCATCTATAATACTCATATTGGACCCGGTGATAAGCAGGTCATCGACATATAGGCAAACGTAAATTACTTCATTATTGGGGGAATGCTTGTAATAGATGGATGGCTCACAATCAGATCTAGAGAATCCCAGGGCAATCAAATGCTTGTCAATTTTGAAATTCCAAACTCTACACGATTGCTTTAATCCATATTAAGCTTTCAAAACTCTTAGAACTTTGTTTTCTTTTCCTCTCTTCTTGAACCCAATTGGCTGTTCTAAGTAGATTTCTTCCTCAACACATCCATTGAGGAAGGCAGATATAACGTCCATTTGGATAATTGGATAACCAAAATGTGCAGCTAAAACTATTATGATCCTGATGGATTCAAAACGTGCTACGGGGGCAAAAGTCTCATTGTAGTCGATTCCAGGTTTTTGGGTATAACCCTTGGCAACTAACCTAGCTTTATATTTCTTCACCTCACCATTTTCATCGTATTTTACTTTATAGATCCATTTGAGGCCGATTGCCTTCTTGTTGGGTGGTAAGTCAGCAAGTTCCCATGTGTTGTTGCTTTCAATGGCTGCTATTTCTTCATTCATGGCTTGAATCCATTTGTCATTCTTGGAGGCTTCAGTGTAAGTGGTGGGTTCTTTGATGAATAAAGCAATGGTACAAGTTTCATATAGTTCTGCAATTGTTTTAAATTTCTTTGGTAATGACGGGGGTGATGATTCTTCAGGATTAATGATCATTTGTGACTCAATACTTTCTACACATGGGTAGACAGGGATATGAATGGAAGGTTCAGGAACAGGGTAGTCTTGAACAACCTCCTCCCTGGGTGGCTCAGGATGTGGTAGAGCAGAGATGGAAGACTCAAGTTCAAGGCTGTCTTGGGTAGTCTCCTGAACAAGAATCTGACCAGAATCAGAGGACCAATTCCATGTTTTGTTTTCATCAATCATTACATTTCTTCCTATTGTTAGTTTTTTTGTTGTGGGATTGTAAATTCTATATCCTTTTGAGGTGTCACTATATCCTAGAAGGATGCCACAGGTTGCCTTTTCATCAAGCTTGTCTTTGTTGTTTTGGTCAAGGTTGAAGACAAGGCTACCAAAAATTCTAAGGTCCTTAATGTTGGGTTTATGTCCAGTCCATGCTTCAAAGGGGGTTGTGTTGTGTAAGGCACGGCAGGGGGCCCTGTTAAGGAGATGCGTGGCTGTCATTATAGCCTCAGCCCAGAATTCTTTGGGGAGTTTTTTGTGATGTAGCATACATCTGGCCATCTCAATGATGGTCCTATTCCTTCTTTCAGCTGTGCCATTTTGCTCTGGTGTGTGACTTACTGTTAGCTCTCTTTTGATTCCTTGTTCTTGGCAGAAATTAAGAAACTCATGGCTTAGAAATTCCCCTCCTCTATCAGTGCGTAGGGTCTTAATTTTACAATTTGATTCATTTTCTATTTGGGCTTTGAAGATCCTAAATTTTCTAAAAGCTTTAGATTTGTTAGTTATGGGGTAAGTCCATATCATTTTAGTGAGATCATCAACAAGAAGTAAGTAATATCTGCACCCAGATAGGGATGGAGTGCGGGATGGCCCCCATACATCTGCATGGACAAGTTCAAGGTGAGAAGAGATGCTTCTTGATGTTTGTGATGGGAAAGGTAGCTTGTGAATTTTGTTTTTGGCACAGGTGTGGCATAGGGGCTGTGGGCTGTGTATTCTGGGCAGCCCTATAACAAGTTCTTTTGAGTAGAGCTGTTTGAGATCATCAAAGTTTAAATGTCCATACCTGAGGTGCCAATTTTGGCTAGGAGAATCTTCAGTGGCTTTCATGCTTTGACTGATATGAGGGAGTGATAAGGGGAATACCTTGTTGGATGTCATCTTCACCTTGGCAATGATCTGGGAAGTCTGTTTTTCAATTATAGTGCATGATACATCTTCAAAAGTCAATTTGTAGCCCTTGTTGAGAAGCTGCCCTACACTGAGGAGACTCTGGGCCAAACCTGGTACATACTGAACTCCTGCAATGTGCTTGAGCTTCCCATTTAGAGATCTGACGGCAATAGTCCCTTTTCCCTTGATATGTATGGACTTTCCATCACCAAGAATAACCTGAGAATGTTCTCCTTCATCTAGGTGTATGAAAAGCTCTTTGATGTGGGTCATGTGGTTAGAACAACCACTATCAATATACCAAACATCATCAGTGATGCTGGCCACTATTCCTCCAGAGTAGAAGACATAATCTTCATCATTTTGGCTTCCAAAACGTGCCTCTTCAGTGGTGTTTTCTGTAATCTTGTGTTTGGACCAGCAGTCCTTGGCAAGATGAGTGGGTCTCTTGCATTTTTTGCATCGATAGTAGCAGTGCTCTGCATCATGATTATGCCGTTTGCACAAGTCACAAAACAAAGGGTTGTTATCGTAAGTGGTTTCTTTTTCTTTGTTTAGATTTATTTGATGCTGGGTCTTGGATGGTTGGATATTGACTTTTGTTTGGAAAGCTTGTTCCATAGATTGACATTCATACCTCTTAACCCTCTCCTCATGTGCTTGGAGAGATCCATAGAGATCTGTGAGGGTGAGAGTGCCAAGCTCCTTGGTCTCTTCTATGGTAATAACAATCACAGCATACTTTTGTGTGAGAGTCTTGAGAACTTTTAACACAACTTTCTTCTCTTCAATTTCATCTCCATAGTTCTTGATTAGGTTTGTAAGATGGGTGATCCTTGATAAGTAAGACTGGGCATTGTCACCTTCTAGCATTTTCAAAGTGTCAAATTCCTGCCAAGCATTTTGAAGCTTGATGGATATGACTTTGGCAGATCCCTGGAATTCATTTTTTAAGATATTTCAGGCATCTTTAGCCGAATCTGCCCCCATAATCTTTGGAAAAACACTTCGACCAATACCTTGTTGGATGTACAAGAGGGCTTTAGCATCTCTCTTAATGTTCTCAACATAGGTGGCTGTGGCCGCAGCTTCCCAATTTGCTAGGGGGTTGGCATCAGTTGGCTTGGAGAATCCGGTGATGATAAGATCCCAAAGACCTTGTGAGATAAGAAGTGTGCGCATTTGAACTGACCATACATCAAAACCATCTCCTTCAAAGATGGGAACGCCGGTGGAGGAATAAGAGAAATTTGTGGAGGGAGTGCTTGATGAAGCCATGTGATGAAAAAGTGGAAGGAATCAAAGTACTGATACTACACGGCAAGATCCTCACAACTTCTGATGGCAGAAAGCAGGAGAGAACCTCCCTCTGATACCATAAAGGAAAAATAAGAGAAGGAGACACGATAACTCAAGAAAAATGAATTAAAGCTTCATTAACTTAAAACAAAATGATACAGTGGAACATTGTTAAGATAGTCTGGGAGACACAAAGGCATATATATAGCCTTGCCTCCAACGGTACATAAAGCCATAAACATAAAAAATAAAGGAGGCCCACGGCCCAAGAAAAAACAAAGTTGAAAAGAGGAGATACATAAATGGCAAAAGCCAAACAGCTAGGCACGCGAGGAGAGCTCTGCCCTATCCAAAATTTCTGATGACTTCTTTTCGTCTTCTTCTTCGTTTTGCAGGGGAGCTGAGGGGATGATGTCGGGGGTGAATTCCAACAATTTCCTGGTCCTTGTAGAATTTCTGGAAATAGGAGGATAAGAATTATCCCCCTCCATCTGCCCGGCTGGCTTTAATCTTCTTCTCAATCTGTGTCTCTATTAGTTGCTTGAAGGTTTTGAAAAAAAAAAGTTTTTTATTTGTGCTCCAGGTGGTACAACCACATATATCATCTATAATCGTCTAATAAAAGGATGTAGTAACGCTTCCCACTCAAAGATGGTGTGCTTGCGAGACTCCGGAGGTGAGTGTGTAGAAGCTCCAGTGGCATGGTGGCCCTCCTGTAAGCCACCTGAGGCAAAGGAATTCGGTGTGACTTTCCTTTTGCACAGGTATAACAATGTTGTGTTTTAATTTGTATGTGTGGGATCCCCTAAACTATTAGTTGCTTGTTCTGTATGGATTAAAGAGATGCATAGTTGACATTTCCTAGTCGGTGATGCTAGAGAACATTTTGGGGATGTGTGTAACCCTCGTGGAAGGCGAGAGCACATAGTTTTGAGGGATTTAAAACGAGGGTAAAGATGTTATTGGAGTTCATTTCTGCTGAGACTATGATAGTTTTACTTTGTCTGTCCATGTGGCAGACAATGTCATTAAAATCACCTTATATCCCCTTCTGAGAGTTGTCCAACACTGAGGAGGTTTTGAATCAACGTGGGAACAAATTGGGCGTTAACAATGGGCTTGACTTGTCTGGTGGGTGTGGTAACTAAGATTGTTCACTTCCCTTCTATTCTCTATGTTTTCCCGTCTCTAATATGACCCCAGATTTGAAGGTTTCATCCAAAATTGATAAAGAATTCTCAGACTGTTAACCATGTGGCTTGAACTCCCAGAATCAACAAATCATATGTGATTGGAATTGTTGCTGGTGTTGCAGGTAAATAAATATTGTTCAGTTAAAACTTCGGCTTCTTCTTTTGGTTTGAACCGACAATCCTCCTCAGAATGATTTTGAAATTTGCACTTTTTACATTTGAAAAATCGTATTTGATATTGTGATTTTGTTTTTACAAATGAGGCAAGAGGTCTGATTTGAACTTTCATTGTTTTTTCTCATTAACTTTAAGTTAATAATATGAAAGTCATTTCTGTTGTTCGTATCAACAATTGTAGAATAGAACTGGCTTTCTGGTGGAAAATCGACGATATTCACCAAAACCTAAAAACTCGTTAATCTAATGTCTATCTCCAGGGGCCGATATTGAGATCGTCAACTCCGGCTTTCCAAAAGAAGAGCATTTTTTTCGACCCGAATGATATTTTTTGGCAAGTACGAGATTTTTTCGCCCGTACGCTGTTTTTTGGTCCGGGCGCGACTTTTTCGCCTGGGCGCGAATTTTTCGCCCAAACGGGATTTTTCCGGCCGGACGCGGTTTTTTCGGTCGGGCGTGATCCCCCCATTTGACTTTTTCGGCCGGAAACGAATTTTCTGGCCAAACGCGATATATTTTGCCTGAACACGATTTTTTTTGCCGGGGCGCATTTTTTTCGCCCGGACGCGATTTTTTCGCCCGGACGCGATTTTTTCCTCCAGGCGCGATTTTTTTCCCCGAATGCGTTTTTTCGCTCGGGCGCGATTTTTCCTTCTGGGAGCGATTTGTTTCCCCAGATGCATTTTTTTCACCCGGGCGCGATTTTTCATCATGGGCGGGAGTTTTTCCCCCGGGCGCGATTTTTTCACCTCGCGGGCGAAAAAACCATGCCCAGGCAAAAAAACACGCCCGGGCGAAAAAAATGCGCCCGGGCGAAAAAAAACACACCCGGGATAAA
The DNA here is from genome assembly GCA_033032865.1 of Dactylorhiza incarnata. Classification (NCBI taxonomy): domain Eukaryota; kingdom Viridiplantae; phylum Streptophyta; class Magnoliopsida; order Asparagales; family Orchidaceae; genus Dactylorhiza; species Dactylorhiza incarnata. Next base: position 5,468,375 of record JAWHQI010000192.1, on the reverse strand, counting down.
AAGTTACGCACCGGGCTAAAAAAACGCGTTATTGCTTATGATAATTTGCTGGAAGAAGCTTAGAAGCTCAACATTGATCAATGCCAATTACTATGACAGAAAACATTTCTACAAACGAACAATAAAAAATAATGAATGTCAATTCGCATGACAGAAAATCATCATACAGACGAACAAAAGAATTGGATTTAAACTCAATGTCATTTCCCATGTGTATTGATATTAGGTTGAAAGCCAATACTTTAATATCAATGCCCGTGAAATGAACGGACCAAAAGAAATTGCGTGAGCCCATCAGCTTGGTGGTAAAAGTGTTTCTAAATCTTGGGCTTTAAAGATTACAGACACAATGTGATTAGCTTTTAGATAGTGAAGAACTTTTTCTATCACTTATTGTTCATCCAAAATTCCTCGGAGGTTGCGGATTTGATTTACTAAGCTCGTAATTTTGGTAAAATACTTTTAATTCCTCTTCTTTCATCAGAATTGAATTACCTTCTTAGAACCTTTGTGCTCATTTTCGAGTTTGTCCCAAGCTTCTTTGGCAGATTTTGATCCCATAATAAGTGAATAAATGTTACTGGTGACTGCTTGTTGGATGAGATGAAGTGCTCGAGAGTCCTGCATCTTTTCTTCTTTTGAAATGTTTGGATCTTCACCGTCTGCCGTCTTTTCGGATGGAGTGATACCGTCATATATGGACGATATCCCAGAGGTCCTGGGACAAGAGCAGAGTCTGCATCTTGTCACTCCAATATTCTTAAAGCTCGCCGGAGAAGATGAGCATGGATGAGTGGAGGAATACATATACCGTGCTGGTAAATGATGATGCCATGGAGATGAACGAAAGATGATTTTGCCTCTCCCAGACTCTGATACCACTATTAGGATTGCGAGAAGCAAAACAGCGGAAATCAGAGTAACAGGAGGAAGTAAAGGAATAGGAAGAGTTTTGCTTTGGAATTATTTTTACTTAACTTGCAGATACTTAGCTTATATATAGGCCATTAGTTACATTAAGAGTAATGATTTTATTTTTACAAAAACAGATGTATGTAATGGGTTTGATGCTATTTCTTCTTGTAATAACTTCTGTTTAAATTACTTTTTAGAGTTCCACTAACCTTGTTTGTTCAGTAAAATCACTCGTTAAACACATCTAGCTAGGAGGTGCTCTGTTATTTTACTGTTTTGTTATCCTAATTTTAACAGTTTAATCTTCATTATAAATGGTTTTACCAAGATTTTTCCTTTTATTCAGCTATTGGAAATCTTATTGGAAATCTAGGTTTATTGCCAAGCCAGCTGCTTCATGGCTTGAATGACTTCCTCGTCTGGTGGTCTTCAGAAGGAGGAAATTTTTTTATATGTTCATCGTATTAAGAGCATGGTGCGATGTATTCTTTTTTCTCTAAAATTACAGTTGTAAATGATTGTCCGTAAATTAAAGTTCTAATTTTTTTGTGACTATATTTTTACCGACTGATTTTTATTCCAAAATATATATATATATGAGTACTTAAAATAATTTTAAAAATACCATAATTTATATTCCTAAGATGGCTATTCGCAGTCCTAAAAACATTTAAAACGGCTATTCGCAGTCCTAAAAACAATTAAATTTATTGGGCTGTGAACATCAATGGATTGCGTTTAGCGGTTATAGGACTGCGCATAACATTGCCCTTATTTTATAAAAAATATATAACTTCAAACTTCAAAATGTAATTTTAGGAGAAAAATACACTTATCGCACTATGATCACAGTGTGACGAGCGTAAAGAAAATTTTCCCCTCGGAAAACCATTGTCCTTAAAGGAAGGCGATTGTTATCCGCACTATAGTTTTGGCTATCCGCACATTTTATATGACTTATTACGCGTTTTTTAGAAATACGCCTTGTATATGCATTTTTAGGAAAAGTGTTCAACACTAAAGTTGTAGATCTCGTCGATATCTACAACTTTTGTGTTGAACAATTTTCCTAAAATGCATGTCCAAGGCGTATTTCCAAAATTTCACTATAGTTTCGCTCATATTTCAATCAGGGCGGCACTACGTCTTGTGCGTGTATTTTTTAGGAAAATTATTCAACACCAAAATTGTAGATCATTTTCGTATTGAACACTTTTCGTAAAAATACATGTACAAAACATATTTCTAAAACACGTGTAATAAGTCATACAAAAAGAGTGCGAATAGTCAAAACTGTTGTCCGGATAACAATCGCCTGAAGGAAAGAAACCACCACGGAGGATTAAATATGGACTTGGGGATAATTCCTTTTCTAATTGTACTCTAGAAACAAATAAATCTAATATTTTATTCAGTGAGCTTGGAGGGTTATAATCATAATTTTGATATGAAATATGGTGTTAATTGTGCAGAAATAGATCTCAATCATTCATTTATAAGTGGTATCATACTCCTGTGATAAGTCATGCTGAGATTTTCATTTTTCAATAATTTTGTTTGTGGTTAATAATTTTATTTGTGAATAATAATTTTGTTTGCGGATATAATTTTTTGAAATAATTGTTCGGCGGTTATAAAAAAGTTACGAATAGCCAATAATGCGACCCTAATAACTAATAAGTAATAACAATCGCGTTGACATTAAACATCGATACTAAGCGACCAAAAATCCAAATTGTCGAAATAATGAAGGAAATGAAGGCATTGTTTGGGGCGCCGTTTGGGCTCCGGCACGGCGGAAACGGAGGCGGGACGAGGCGACCCAAATGGTCGCGCGGGCACAGCGGCGTTTGGCCCTGTCTCAGTCTACCACCGCACTGAAGCGCTCCGTTCAGACTTTCCGCCTCTCGTGGATGAAGACTCCCCAAACAGAGCCTTCAGAATCTTGCTCTATTCCAAACCAGAATCAGGATCCTCTCCATTTCTGACGAAATGGATATGATTACTATCCATTTCACGGTGTAGATGTATTGCAGGCTAATCCGACGTTTTGAGTAATCCTATATTTTTTTGTTTTTTTTAATAAACAACCCCCGCACCACTAGAATGTATGTTTGGCATGGCAAAGGTTATGACCGCTACCAAGAAGTAAACTAGTTTTGAGCATAAAATCCATGAAATTTTTTAGGTGAGGCCTGACGTTCACGAACGACGGTTCATGACAACCACGTTCACAACCGCCACCACCGCGCCAAAGGAAGTCTAATGGATTGAGTCTTGTCCATTCAAAGGAGAAATGAACACTATTCATTTATTCAGAAATATGACGAAATGGAGAGGATCCGGAACAACCGATGGTATACAACCAAACAGAAGCAATCACAATCCAAATAACGCTCTTTCATCTTCACCGTCTAAAATATATCTCAGGGCTTCATGCGCGTATTGTTGAATTATATTTATACACTGTATGTAATTGGGGATCTGGTGTTTTCTGAGTGGAAACGGCCACTTGGCCCGCTGGCCCTTTCTTCAGTTGCCGGATTCCAATTCCCTCCTCAAAAAAAAGACAAACGATCGCGGCTTAAAACTCTCTCTCTCTCTCTCTCTCTCTCTCTCTCTCTCTCTCTCTGGTGATGGAGTCGGAGAAATGGGTGGGAACGGCGTCAGCATACTTCCCGTCGGCGAGTGTGGAGGAGATGTGGGCCGTCGTCGGCGAGTTCTGCGCAGCGCACAGGTGGATGCATCTGGATTCGTGCTACAAGGGGGAAGGCGAGGAAAACAAACCGGGCTGCGTCCGGTTCTGCATAGCCGGGAAAAGGTGGGCCAAGGAGCGGCTCGTCGCGTTCGAACCGACTGGACACAGCTACAGCTATGTTGTCGTAGACAGCAACGTCGGCATCGGCGGCTACTCCGCCGCCGTTAAGGTGATTCCTCATGGGGGCGAGGGGCGAGGGTGCCGCGTCGAGTTGTCGTTCGAGTCGGACCAGGTCGAGGGGTGGTCCAGGGACGGTTTGATCGCGCGCTTGCAGTCAACTCTCGGATCGCTGGAGAAGCTTTTCCAATAATGGGTCATGTTATATGCATGCCAGTTTTGATTGTATGCAGTCCAAGGATATATGCATGTCAAACTAAAAACTCATAGGAACTTGTGAACTTGTTCAGAAATTAGCCTGCATATAGCAATTTTCAAATTGCATGCCTTCACATAGCCAAATTGGGATTGCATATAGTGGCGACTATCCAGCTCACAACAGTGGTTTTTATTTGGGTGCTGATAACCGCACCGCAATTCTCGCTATTCACACCGCAACTTTTAGATTTTTTTCTTTGATATCCGCACTGTTTGCTCGCACTGCTGATAGAGCTAATATCATAGTCCTTTTTTATTTTATTTTCATTTACATAATTTAATGTATGCTATATATTTCTATGCTTTCTTAGGGACAATCTTCTCAACATCCTTATGTAGATATTGAGACTCACTTTAGCAAGAATATGATTTTTTTTTCTAGTAAGGAAGAGTTAGTTGTGTGGGCTCATAATATATTATGAGAGGGTTGCGACTAGTTATCGTTATTCTGAGGGACGACAAACTTCTCAAAAGAGCAAAATATAGGATTATGTTAGGTTGTGATAGAGTTAGTTTTTCTCGTGTCGGTCTAAGTAAAAAGGTCGATTAAGAGAAACAACATAATTGAGTTCTAAGCATAGTTGATCAATTTTTGCTCTACAAGGACAAAGTGATGATGCATATGAATGCAAAAATTGAAGTCAAGTGTGCAATTCACAATCATAAAATAATTCATTTTGTTGTGCATTTGTATATGTGATGGACGAACGAGAATGAACAAAAGATAGTCGAAGAGATCATGCATGTACACGGCTGCAGTGAAACCTCGTAAAATATTATCAGCATTAATGAACTAAAATCCTTCTAACACTAGTACAATGAAAAAAGACATGTATAAAGTATGTATAAATGAATATGAAATACATGTTTCAATCAAGTGAAACTTGGTTATAATTTGTGCATCATAACAACTATTTTTATTGTAGTTCAATGAACTTGTAGTGATATTGCAGATGTACAGCAATACAAAAAAAGTAAAGTGAAAGCTGCGTGCCCATATCCCGTCACCGTTTCACTTTCTTGTATTCACCAACAGAGATTACAAAACACACAAGGTTACAAGGATCAAAACCGATCCTACCTCGCACCCCTCTCTATGGACAAGAAACGGAGGAACCACCACCGGAAACGCCTCTCCACGGAATCTCCTCGTAGACGCCTCCAAAACTCCCCAGCCGAAACGCTAAGAAAAAACCTTAACCCTAGATTCAGGTTACATGCCTTTAAATAGGTCACAGAACCGAAACCCGGAGAGAGTCACGCTCCGACATCTCTAAGCTCACGTGGGCTAACCCGGTGTGAGAAACAAGAGAGCTGGAAGTGTTCCCCAACTCCAACAACAAGAATGTGCCCCGTTGTGCGACTTAACATATCGCGCTCCTCCTCACGGCTCCCTAAAATGTACCCAGCGTGTCACTCCTCAGAATGCTCCCCTACACGCCTCTCTCCTAATCGCTCCCCCTCGTGTAGTTCCCGAGAGCATCTTCCTGCACGTGTCCCGACGAGAACACTCCCTTCTATCATTGTAAAATGAGCAGTAGTATGTCTTCCTCGCTAAAACAGTTGTGTAGTCAGAAACATTGCTTGTAGATTTCTCGAACCGGGATATGCCCCGTAATTTTTTTGGGGTGTTTCAACATAAAACTATGATGCCGACTCTAATTTGGCTGTATGCGCATTTGATTGAAACTTGAGCTAAGACGCACATAATCTACAAAATCCAAAGAGCTAGCGTTAATTAATCTGCAACAAGACCAATAGTGTTGTTGCGGGTCGCTCAACGTTCTTTCAGACCGGGCGAATCGAACCGTCTTAGCCCGAGAGTGAACCGAGCGCGCAAGCAGTCACAGAGAGAACGAACAGGTGGCAAGAGGACATTTTTACCGTGGAAAACCCGAAAAGGGTGAAAAATCACGTGGTCGGATCAGCGCCGACCAAATTTCACTATGCCGAGTAACGTTACAAGCGATGGAGCGAGAATCGGGAGCGAGAGGCCGCTCCCGTTACAATTGCAGTTGAATGAAGGTCTCTGAGGGTGACAGGTCACCTCTCAGAAAAACTAAGTACTTTCTTCTGCTAGGAAGTCTTCAGAGTCTGCGGGAGATCTTCAAGCGACGATGGTGGTCTTCAAGCGACGAAGGAGTTCTTCGAAGGTTGAAGGAGGTCTTCGAGTGCTGATGAAGGTCTTCGAATGTTGAAGGAGATCTTCGGATTCCGAAGGAGTTCTTCGGGTTCCGAAGGAGATCTTCGAGTTCCGAAGGAGATCTTCGAGTTCCGAAGGAGATCTTCGAATGTTGATGAAGATCTTCTTCGAGGGAATTCCAGAGAGCTCTCTCCCGTGCAGAAAATTCCAAGTCCTTTGAAATGAAGCCCTGGGGTTCCTTTTATAGCTTTTGAGGGTGGTTAGGGTGGTTATGGTGGTTAGGACGGCTATCCGCACACCATAACCAATTTATGTGCTATATACACATTTATCATGAATATGGCTATGCGCACACTAGTTTGTATAGTTTTTAGGATGATATGTATTCATATGACGGATATGGTTACGAGCACACCATAACCATATTATTTGCTAGACGCAGACCGGATGCCCACTCATCATGAATATGGCTATGCGCACACCAATTTGTATAGTTTTTAGGATGATATGTATTCATATGTCGGATATGATTACGCGCACACCATAACCATATTATTTGCAAGACGCAGACCAGATGCCCACTCATCATGAATATGGCTATGCGCACACCAATTTGTATTGTTTTGGGATAATATGCGTTCATATGACGAATATGGTTATGCGCACCTCATAATCATATTGTTTGCTAGACGCAGACCGTATTGAAGGTTTTCACTATTTATACCCCCATGTTGGAGGCTTTTCACTATTTGCACCCCATGATGTGGAGTTTTACTACTTGCACCCCATGATGTGGAGTTTTACTACTTGCACCCCATGATGTGGAGTTTTACTACTTGCACCCCATGATGTGGAGTTTACATGTATAGGGAGGTTTGGCTTAGTCGTCCTCATTTTCTCCGCCGAATGAGGCGAGAGAGGTCGGACGAGCGCGTCCGTTGGTCAAGGGAGGCCGACCGGGGACGAGATGAGAGGGGCCGTAGAATGCGCCCGGCGGCGAGGGAGGCCGACCGGCACCGCGCCCACCGCACGGCCGCGTGCGGTGCCGGGTGGTACCGCGCGCGCGCGCGGTATCGCGCGGTGCCGGGCGCATGGTACCGCGCGGCGCTAGGCGCGCGGTGCCGGGCATGCGGTGCCACGCAGCGCTAGGCGCGCGGTACCGCGCGGTGCCGGGCAAGCGGTTGTCGCGCATTGTGCCGCGCCACCGCGCGGTGCCGCGCGACTGCGGGGTGCCGCGCGGCCGGGGGTGCCGCGCCGCCGTGCGGTGTCGTGCGGCCGCGCGCGGCGCTGCGCGGCTGCGTGGTGCCGCGGTCGTGCGGTGTCGCGCGTCCGCGTGCGGCGCCGCGCGGTTGTGCGGTGCCGCGCGGCTGCGCGTGGCGTCGTACGGCCGTGCGGTGCCGCGCGGCCGTGCGCGGTGCCGCGCGGCCTCGTGGCCGTGCGTGGTGCTGCGCGTGGCTTCGTGCGGTGGTTGCGGTTGGTGGATGTGGCGGTTGCCTCCTCTTTCTTGCCCATGCCTCCACCATCTTAGTGTGGAGTGAGGATTTTGGCTAAATACAACCCGAATTTCTCTACATAGTAGGTGATAACCCATCAAATGCCCCCCAAATCCTCGGAATTCGCTCTTTTTGCCAAGAGAAGTGCGAGGATTTTGTCATCTTTCGATGCGATCCGGGCGTTACGGCGGAGCTATGGCAGATGTGTTTTTTGTATCACGTCTTTCTCTTATTATGTTGCTTTCGCAAATTATAGTATTGCGTGGAGAGACTTATTTTTTGCTCTGTCTTTTTCTCTTTATTTTTCTGACATCGAGAAACGGCGTGCGATCGAAGTCAATGCGGTTGCGTTCCATGCTTAACATTGAGCGCGTTGGGACTTGAGGAGCTTGGAGGCAAGGTGCCCGAGCAGCGCTGAGGCAAGGTACCAAAGCAGCGTGGTGGTAAGGTTCTTAAGTAGAGCAGACACGAAGTGCCCATGCGGCGCGGAGGCGAGGTGCCCAAGCAGCGCGGAGGCGAGGGGCTCATGCAGCGCGGAGGCGAGGTGCCCAAGCAGCGCGGAGGGGAGGTGCCCATGCAGCGCAGAGGCGAGGGGCCCATGCAGCGCGGAGGCGAGGTGCCCAAGCAGCGCGAAGGCGAGGTGCCCATGCATCGCGGAGGCGAGGGGCCCATGCAGTGCGGAGGCGAGGTGCCCAAGCAGCGCGGAGGCGAGGTGCCCATGCATCGCAGAGGCGAGGGGCCCATGCAGCGCGGAGGTGAGGTGCCCAAGCAGCGCGGAGGCGAGGTGCCCATGCATCGCGGAGGCGAGGGGCCCATGCAGCGCGTAGGCGAGGTGCCCAAGCAGCGCGGAGGCGAGGTGCCCATGCAGCGCGGAGGCGAGGGGCCCATGCAGCGCGGAGGCGAGGTGCCAAGCAGCGCGGAGGCGAGGTGCCCAAGCAGCGCGGAGGCGAGGTGCCCAAGCAGCGCGGAGGCGAGGTGCCCAAGCAGCGCGGAGGCGAGGTGCCCATGCAGCGCGGAGGCGAGGTGCCCATGCAACGCGGAGGCGAGGTGCCCAAGCAGCGCGGAGGCGAGGTGCCCATGCAGCGCGGAGGCGAGGGGCCCAAGCAGCGCGGAGGCGAGGTGCCCATGCAGCGCGGAGGCGAGGGGCCCATGCAGCGCGGAGGCGAGGTGCCCAAGCAGCGCGGAGGCGAGGGGCCCATGCAGCGCGGAGGCGAGGTGCCCAAGCAGCGCGGAGGCGAGGGGCCCATGCAGCGCGGAGGCGAGGTGCCCAAGCAGCGCGGAGGCGAGGGGCCCATGCAGCGCGGAGGCGAGGTGCCCAAGCAGCGCGGAGGCGAGGTGCCCAAGCAGCGCGGAGGCGAGGTGCCCATGCAGCGCGGAGGTGAGGTGGTCTTTTGGGCAGACCTAGTTTGGATTGTCGTAGTCGACGCTTATCCTCCCCTCACGAGAGACCTCTTCTTTTCACCACATTGACGAGTTTGCTGTTCGGCGTTAGTAGAGAAGATAGTGGCCTTAACTTTTGTAGTCTTACTTTAGATGATTCGCATCACTGATAGCGACAATAGATGGCCGTTGTAATTTTAAATACACAGTGTGTTGAAACCGAGATCTTGTGAACAAGACTTGGTCTCTTTGGAGTTCGGGGTCCCTAAAAGGGGTGGTCTCACACCTACTTCCCTCGAGCCAACTCTCTAGACAAGAGCACTTGGACTTGGAAACGGACCAAGAACTTAGTGGGGAGGTCCCGCCACGTACCCGGAAGTCCCCTTGGAACTTCCCCTCCCAAGCCACTACTAAGCTTGGGCACCACTGAAGCCTCTCCTCCCCCCTATGGAGAGATCTGTTAGAGAGAGAGAGAGAGGGGAGAGAGCTGGCCTTGAAATGAGATCCTCTCAAATGGTGCCCCCTTGGTCCTATTTATAGGTTTTTTGGATCTGGACTGCGAATAGCCAAAACTGGACTGCAAATAGCCAAATCCCGCTGTTCTGAAGCGCTAAACGCTGACCACTGGACTGCGAATAGCCAAAACTAGACTGCGAATAGCCAAAACTGGACGAGAAGGGGCCTACCCTGGGAGAGAGGGGGGACGAGCCGCCCCTCCCCCTCTCGGCCTCCCTGCTGGGCGAGGGGGGGGGGGGGGGGGGGGGGGGGCGAGCTGCCCCTCCCCCTCTCCGCCTCCTTGCTGGGCGAGAGGGGGGGGGGGGGGGGGGGGGGGCAAGCTGCCCCTCCCCCTCTCCGCCTCCTTACTGGGCGAGAGGGGGGGCGAGGGGCGAGCTGCCCCTCCCCCTCTCCGCCTCCTTGCTGGGCGAGAGGGGGGCGAGCTGCCCCTCCCCCTCTCCGCCTCCTTGCTGGGCGAGAGGGGGGGGGGGGGGGGGGCGAGCCGCCCCTCCCCCTCTCCGCCTCCTTGCTGGGCGAGAGGGGGGGGGGGGGGGGGGGGGGGGGCGAGCTGCCCCTCCCCCTCTCCGCCTCCTTGCTGTGTGAGAGGGGGGGGGGGGGGGGCGAGCTGCCCCTCCCCCTCTCCGCCTCCTTGCTGGGCGAGAGGGGGGGGGGGGGGGGGGGGGGGGGGGGGGGGGGGGGGGGGGGGGGGCGAGCTGCCCCTCCCCCTCTCCGCCTCCTTGCTGGGCGAGAGGGGGGGGGGGCGAGCTGCCCCTCCCCCTCTCCGCCTCCTTGCTGGGCGAGAGGGGGGGGGGGGGCGAGCCGCCCCTCCCCCTCTCCGCCTCCTTGCTGGGCGAGAGGGGGGGGGGGGGGGGGGGGCGAGCTGCCCCTCCCCCTCTCCGCCTCCTTGCTGGGCGAGAGGGGGGGCGAGCTGCCCCTCCCCCTCTCCGCCTCCTTGCTGGGCGAGAGGGGGGCGATCCGCCCCTCCCCCTCTCCGCCTCCTTGCTGGGCGAGAGGGGGGGCGAGGGGCGAGCTGCCCCTCCCCCTCTCCGCCTCCTTCCTGGGCGAGAGGGGGGCGAGCTGCCCCTTCCCCTCTCCGCCTCCTTGCTGGGCGAGAGAGGGATGGGCGAGACCCCCCTCCCCCCTCTCCGCCCGGATACTTGGGAGTGCTCGGCGAATATCTGGGTTGTACATCGGCGACCCTTCACGCTGGGCCTCTCGATGGATATGGGGGTTGTACACAATCCCCGCTCTTTGCGAGGTTGGCACAACCTCGGAAAGAAAAGTCCAAGCCCAAATATCCATCGAGGGGGGCAGGACCTCGCCCCCGAGGCACATTCGACCCACCCAGCTAGTGAGAGCCTGGAGTGAGGAGGACATCTCGATGGCGAGCTCTTCCTTCCGAGGATCATTCGACCCACCCAGCTAGTGAGAGTCTGGAGTGAGGATGACATCTCGGTGTTGAACTTACCCATCCGATGGTCATTCGACCCACCCAGCTAGTGAGAGCCTGGAGTGAGGAGGACATCTCGGTGGCAAGCTCTCCCTTCCGAGGATCATTCGACCCACCCAGCTAGTGAGAGCCTGGAGTGAGGAGGACATCTCGGTGTTGAACTTACCCATCCGAGGATCATTCGACCCACCCAGCTAGCGATAGCCTGGAGTGAGGAGGACATCTCGGTGGCAAGCTCTCCCTTCCGAGGATCATTCGGCCCACCCAGCTAGTGAGAGCCTGGAGTGAGGAGGACATCTCGGTGTTGAACTTACCCATCCGAGGATCATTCGACCCACCCAGCTAGTGAGAGCCTAGAGTGAGGAGGACATCTCGGTGGCAAGCTCTCCCTTCCGAGGATCATTCGACCCACCCAGCTAGTGAGAGCCTGGAGTGAGGAGGACATCTCGGTGTTGAACTTACCCATCCGAGGATCATTCGACCCACCCAGCTAGTGAGAGCCTGGAGTGAGGAGGACATCTCGGTGTTGAACTTACCCATCCGAGGATCATTCGACCCACCCAGCTAGCGATAGCTTGGAGTGAGGAGGACATCTCGGTGGCAAGCTCTCCCTTCCGAGGATCATTCGACCCACCCAGCTAGTGAGAGCCTGGAGTGAGGAGGACATCTCAGTGGCAAGCTCTCCCTTCCGAGGATCATTCGACCCACCCAGCTAGTGAGAGCCTGGAGTGAGGAGGACATCTCGGCAACAACTTACTCATCCGAGGATCATTCGACCCACCCAGCTAGTGAGAGCCTGGAGTGAGGAGGACATCTCGGTAACAGCTTACTCATCATATAAGCAAAATAACTTCATCCATCTAATGGGGGGATTTCCCTTGTCAAAAACCTCCTGGCCTAACCAGCGAGGGGTAGAGCTTGTTACAAAGGAAAACAACAAAAAACAAAAACACAACATACCCCCCCCCCCATGACACTCGCCTCTCAGGCTGCTTGCGCGAGATGATCATTCCTCTGTTTCTCCTGCCACTCCTATTTGGCTCATGCTCTCCATGATCTTCTCCATCTCCTCCGCCCCTGCCTGCCAAGAGATGCTGTTGACGGCTATGACGTAGCAGTGCCTAGCCATCCTGGGGTCTTCGCGGATCCTGACTTGGATCCCTCCAGTGTTGAACTTGAGGCACTGGTGGAAGGATGATGTTACGCATCGGAAGGCGCTGATGAGGGGTCTTCCGAAGATGGCATTATAACTGCTAGGAGCGTCAACTATGACGAACCGACAGTTCCTTGAACCTCCCCCCATCGTCACTTGGAGTCTAACTCCACCCTCTACCTCTTTCCTTTCTCCGGAGAATCCAAACAAGGGCCCATCTGAGGCCAGCACCCTCCTTGCCTCCACCTTCAACTCATCAAATGCCTTCTTAAAAATGACGTTGACAGAGCTCCCGTTGTCAACGAGGATCCGAGAGACAGTGTAACCTTCGATGGCTGTCTGAATGACTAACGCATCACAGAATGGATCCTCGTGTTCTGGCATGTCCTTGCTTGAGAAAGTGATTTTCTCCTCTGGAGGTGGGTCCTGTGACGTTGAAGCGACGCTGCGTCGAAATACGGAGTGGAGGCTTGCCTTACGAGTGGCCTCGACCCCTATCCCCCCCCCCCCCCCCCCCCCCCGTGGATTACCGCGACCCGTCCTTTGGCTCCTATGTCGGTTCGGTCCTCGCCGATGTCATCATCCACCACTGCTCCAGGTGGAACTTCTTCAATCCGCTCCGGCGGCTGCTGTTGTGCCTGACCTCTCGCCTCTCTCACCTCCAAGAACTCTGGGCAGGTAGTTGTTGCATGCCCCTCTGCTTGGTGGTAGTCGCAGTATGGCACCGCCCTTCCCCCCCTTCTCCTACGGGCTGGGATGTCTCTTGCTTCAACTCCTCCTCCTCTTTGAATCGCCATAGCTTGAGCTGGTGGGGGTAGGAGCTGCCTGGGGGCCTGCCTCCAAGGAGGAGGGTTGGGCCTCCCTTGGCCTCCGTAGAAGTTTCCCCCTCCTTGGGCGAGACCCCTCCCTTGCTCCTGACCCCCCTGGGGTCCCTGGTACCCTTGACCCCTCTGCTCTTCCCTCCTCCTTCCTTCCTGCTGTCTGAGGCCACCTTGCTCTCTTGGCTCGGCCTCCACCAACTTCGCCAATTTCTTTGCCAGCCCCGGGTTCGCCGCCTCGGTGGCTATCTCCTTTGCAGCTTTTTCCATCAGGTCCTCAAAGGACAAGGGAGGCTTCCTAGTTAGGCGCATCTTGAAGAGGCTCTCTCGTAGCCCTACGGTGAAAGCCATCTGGAGGGCATACCCTGGCACCTCCTGGATGTTCAAGATCTCCTCCTGGAATCTGTCCATGTACTGGGCCAATGTCTCCTCGTGCCTCTGCTTGATAAGGAAAATGGACTCAGCATTCTTCTTCCTCTTCTTGGATGTGGAGAAGCGTAGCTGGAAGCTTCGACCTAAGTCCTCGAAGCTGTAAATGGAGCCAATCAGGAGCTGGTGGAACCAGTCCCTAGCTTTGTCCCTCAGGGTGGTGGCGAAGAGACGACACTTGAACGCGTCCGTCATGGGCCTGATGGAGACGGTATCCTCGAACCACTGTAGGTGCTGGACGGGATCATCCTTCCCGGTATAAAAAGTCATGTTGGGCTCCTTGAAGCCTTCCGGGATGGGAGCCGAGATGATCAGCTCGCTAAAGGGTGACCCCCCACTCGCCGGCTTCGCGAGCTCCACTTGCGTGACTCCTGCTCCGAGCGAGACCCCACTCACCGGGCTAGGAAAAAGCACTCGCCCGGCGAGGTCCCGCTCGCCACTCTCAGTCACCGGTTCCTTGCCTGGCCGACCCCCAGGGGCAACCTCTCCCGACCCCCCTGGGCGAGCACTCCTTGCGACCCAGAAGGCGGTGTCTGGGGGGAGGGAGCCGAGCAGTCACCTCCCCTGGTGATGCCTTGGAGCAGCTCCATGATTCCCTTGATGGCCGTCATGAACTCTCCCCTTCCTACCACCTCACTTGGGATGTGAGACCCCTCATCGTCTCCTCCTCCGAGGTCTCCTGCCATGAGACTTGGTTCAAGAACTTCTGTGCTGACCACTCTCCACGCTCACCGCACCATGTGTTGAAACCGAGATCTTGTGAACAAGACTTGGTCTCTGTGGAGTTCGGGGTCCCTAAAAGGGGTGGTCTCACACCTACTTCCCTCGAGCCAACTCTCTAGACAAGAGCACTTGGACTTGGAAACGGACCAAGAACTTAGTGGGGAGGTCCCGCCACGTACCCGGAAGTCCCCTTGGAACTTCCCCTCCCAAGCCACTACTAAGCTTGGGCACCACTGAAGCCTCTCCTCCCCCCTATGGAGAGATCTGTTAGAGAGAGAGAGGGGAGAGAGCTGGCCTTGGAATGAGATCCTCTCAAATGGTGCCCCCTTGGTCCTATTTATAGGTTTTTTGGATCTGGACTGCGAATAGCCAAAACTGGACTACAAATAGCCAAATCCCGCTGTTCTGAAGCGCTAAACGCAGACCACTGGACTGCGAATAGCTAAAACTGGACTGTGAATAGCCAAAACTGGACGAGAAGGGGCCTACCCTGGGAGAGAGGGGGGACGAGCCGCCCCTCCCCCTCTCGGCCTCCCTGCTGGGCGGGGGGGGGGGGGGGGGGGGGGGGGGGGGGGGCGAGCTGCCCCTCTCCCTCTCGGCCTCCTTGCTGGGCGAGAGGGGGGGGGGGGGGGGGGGGGGGGGGGGGCGAGCTGCCCCTCCCCCTCTCCGCCTCCTTGCTGGGCGAGAGGGGGGGGGGAGAGCTGCCACTCCCCCTCTCCGCCTCCTTACTGGGCGAGAGGGGGGGGCGAGGGGCGAGCTGCCCCTCCCCCTCTCCGCCTCCTTGCTGGGCGAGGGGGGGGGGGGGGGGGGGGGGGGGGCGAGCTACCCCTCCCCCTCTCCGCCTCCTTGCTGGGCAAGAGGGGGGGGCGAGCTGCCCCTCCCCCTCTCCGCCTCCTTGCTGGGCGAGGGGGGGGCGAGCCGCCCCTCCCCCTCTCGGCCTCCTTGCTGGGCGAGAGGGGGGGGGGGGGGGGGCGAGCTGCCCCTCCCCCTCTCCGCCTCCTTGTTGGGCGAGGGGGGGGGGGGGGGGGGCGAGCTGCCCCTCCCCCTCTCCGCCTCCTTGTTGGGCGAGAGGGGGGGGGGGGGGGGGGGGGGGGGGCGAGCTGCCACTCCCCCTCTCCGCCTCCTAGCTGGGCGAGAGGGGGGGGGGGCGAGCTGCCCCTCCCCCTCTCCGCCTCCTAGCTGGGCGAGAGGGGGGGGGGGGGGGGGGCGAGCTGCCCCTCCCCCTCTCCGCCTCCTTGCTGGGCGAGAGGGGGGGGGGGCGAGCCGCCCCTCCCCCTCTCGGCCTCCTTGCTGGGCGAGGGGGGGGGGGGGGGGGGGGCGAGCGGCCCCTCCCCCTCTCCGCCTCCTTGCTGGGCGAGAGGGGGGGCGAGCCGCCCCTCCCCCCTCTCGGCCTCCTTGCTGGGCGAGAGGGGGGCGAGGGGCGAGCTGCCCCTCCCCCTCTCCGCCTCCTTGCTGGGCGAGAGGGGGGGCGAGCTGCCCCTTCCCCTCTCCGCCTCCTTGCTGGGCGAGAGAGGGAGGGGCGAGACCCCCTCCCCCCTCTCCGCCCGGATACTTGGGAGTGCTCGGAGAATATCTGGGTTGTACATCGGCGACCCTTCACGCTGGGCCTCTCGATGGATATGGGGGTTGTCCACAGTGGATACATGCGCACAAGTACAATCTTGCGGCTTACTGTTTTTTAAAAGCAGAAAACTGGAAAAAGCAGTAAATAGAAATTAAAGATAGATGAGAAGCGGGCTGTGTGCGCTCTACTAGGGGAAGGTTCCCCTGCCCAGTATCTCTAGCTCATCCGCGTCGGGGTACGACGTTGTTCTCTACTGGATTGTCAACCTGTGGTTCATGCTGGTTCGGGACTTGGTTTAATAGAAACCTTCCGAGGAGGCCTTGTTGGACAAGACGCTCGATTTCCTCCTTCAATCGGTTGCAGCCTTCAGTACTGTGTCCAAGCCCGCGATGGAAGTCGCAATATTGCGACTGGTTTCCTCTACTCGGCGCAAGTGGCTCGGGCCTGTGGAGCGTGTTGCTATCACGGATGGCGAGGAGAATGTTAGTCCTGGTAGTGTTCAGGGGATGTAATTCTGATGCTGGTGAGATCCTTGGTCTCGACTGGGGTTGTCATGGTACTTCTTATTAGGAACCGTCTGTGGCAACGACTCCTCCTTCTTCCTCTTCGAGCTCCCTTCGAACTACCGACGGTGTGCTTCAATTGCCTCATCTGCTGCTATCTGGGATTCGACTCGGTGAACGAGGTCTGGGTAGCTAGACACAGTTTCCCGCATCAGTGCGGAGTAAAAGCCGCTGGGGCGGAGCCCTCCAAGGAAAACTCCTCATAGAAGCTCGGGGTCCACCACTGGAATTTGTCGTGCCTCAGTGGTGAAGCGGCGGAAGAAATCCTTGAGGGTCCCTCCCTCGCTCTGGCGTATTCCTGAAAGGTGGGAGGGATCCCGGACGGTTCTGCGATTTGCGATGAATTGATCTACGAATTGTTGTGTCATTTGCGCGAAGCTATCGATTGTTCCATCTTGCAAAGAATGGAACCAAGTGCGCGCTTGCCCTTTCAAGGTTGCTGGAAACACTTGGCAGAGGAGCTGATCTGGAGCGTTGCAGAGTCTCATAATGGTGGTGAAATGGTTGATGTGCTATAGTGGATCATCCGTCCCATCAAACGTTTCGATGCTAGGAAGCTTGAAACCGTGCGGAACTGGATGAACTAGGATTTGTTGCGCCAGGGGGGAGCCGTGATGTAAAGGACGGCAGGCAAAGATGCCCCGACGTCCGACTTGTCCGTACTCTTCAGCAATCACATCACGGATTTCCTCGCGAGTGGGCCCTCTCATGGCTTGATTGGCTCCTTCTCCTCCTCGTTGATGGTGAGGGGGATCTTCCCTGGCGACCCTGTCGGGGCAGGCTGGATGCGCGGAGCTGGCTGCATCCGAGTATTCTTCTTCGTACGTTTCTTCTTCTTGAGCAGCTTTCCCAATGGAGCATGATTAGGGACCAAGGGATGTGGGATGATCGGAGCGGCAGGCGGAATTGGAGCTTGCGGGGCTCCGAGGTTTCGGAGGAGAGTCAGCATTTCGGTTTGTTGTTCCTCCATTTGGCGCATGCGCCCTTCCAGTGCGGCGACAGGTGCTAATGAGACTTCTTCGACGGGAGGTGCGTTGATGAGTGAATGAGAGGGAGCAGGATCAACACGTCCTTCAGGGATGGAACCATCGGTGGTGCGAGCACTTCGTCTTACCATCGCTGTTAGTCACGAGTATTGCTATCAGGCGAATACTGTCTTCGGAAAGCTTTTGCAGAGTTTGGGGAACACCTTTCCCACAGACGGCGCCAAACTGTTGCGGGTCGCTCAACGTTCTTTCAGACCGGGCGAATCGAACCGTCTTAGCCCGAGAGTGAACCGAGCGCGCAAGCAGTCACAGAGAGAATGAACAGGTGGCAAGAGGACGTTTTTATCGTGGAAACCCGAAAAGGGTGAAAAACCACGTGGTTGGATCAGCGCCGACCAAATTTCACTATGCTGAGTAGCGTTACAAGCGATGGAGCGAGAATCGGGAGCGACGGGCCGCTCCCGTTACAATTGCAGTTGAATGAAGGTCTCTGAGGGTGACAGACCACCTCTCAAAAAAACTAAGTACTTTCTTCTGCTAGGAAGTCTTCAGAGTCTGCGGGAGATCTTCAAGCGACGATGGTGGTCTTCAAGCGACGAAGGAGTTCTTCGAAGGTTGAAGGAGGTCTTCAAGTGCTGATGAAGGTCTTCGAACGTTGAAGGAGATCTTCGGATTCCGAAGGAGATCTTCGGGTTCCGAAGAAGATCTTCGAGTTCCGAAGGAGATCTTCGAATGCTGATGAAGATCTTCTTCGAGGGAATTCCAGAGAGCTCTCTCCCGTGCAGAAAATTCCAAGTCCTTTGAAATGAAGCCCTGGGGTTCATTTTATAGCTTTTGAGGGTGGTTATGGTGGTTAGGACGGCTATCCGCACACCATAACCAATTTATGTGCTATATACACATTTATCATGAATATGGCTATGCGCACACTAGTTTGTATAGTTTTTAGGATGATATGTATTCATATGACGGATATGGTTACGCGCACACCATAACCATATTATTTGCTAGACGCAGACCGGATGCCCACTCATCATGAATATGGCTATGCGCACACCAATTTGTATAGTTTTTAGGATGATATGTATTCATATGTCGGATATGGTTACGCGCACACCATAACCAAATTATTTGCTAGACGCAGACCGGATGCCCACTCATCATGAATATGGCTATGCGCATACCAATTTGTATAGTTTTGGGATAATATGCGTTCATATGACGAATATGGTTATGCGCACCTCATAACCATATTGTTTGCTAGACGCAGACCGTATTGAAGGTTTTTACTATTTATACCCCCATGTTGGAGGATTTTCACTATTTGCACCACATGATGTGGAGTTTTACTACTTGCACCTCATGATGTGGAGTTTTACTACTTGCACCCCATGATGTGGAGTTTTACTACTTGCACCCCATGATGTGGAGTTTACAGGTATAGGGAGGTTTGGCTTGGTCGTCCTCATTTTCTCCGCCGAATGAGGCGAGAGAGGTCGGACGAGCGCGTTCGTTGGTCAAGGGAGGCCGACCGGGGACGAGATGAGAGGGGCCGGAGAATGCGCCCGGCGGCGAGGGAGGCCGACCGGCACCTCGCCCAACGCACGGCCGCGTGCGGTGCCGGGTGGTACCGCGCGCGCGCGGTATCGCACGGTGTCGGGCGCGTGGTACCGCGCGGCGCTAGGCGCGCGGTGCCGGGCTAGCGTCGCGCGGTGCCTGGCACGCGGTGGCGCGCAGCGCTAGGCGCGCGGTACCGCGCGGTGCCTGGCACGCGGTTGCCGCGCATGGTGTCGCTCGGCCGCTCGGCCGCGCGGTGCCGCGCGGCCTGGCGGTGCCGCGCGACCGGGGGTGCCGCGCGCGGCGCCGCGCGGCTGCGTGGTGCCGCGGTCGCGCGGTCGTGCGGTGTCGCACGGCCGCGCGCGGCGCCGTGCGGCCGTGCGGTGCCGCGCGGCTGCGCGTGGCGTCGTGCGGCCATGCGCCGTGCGGCTGTGCGTCGTGCGGCGTCGTGCGGCTGTGCGGTGCCGTGCGGCTGCGCGTGGCGTCGTGCGGCCGTGTGGTGAACTGTTTGGAAGAACTCATTTTGTGCGGGTAACACAAAATGATCTATCGTGCCCGTGCAAATCTGACACTCCGTTGTCATGCTTGATAGAAAATACGGCTGAATTTTCGATACGAGATGATCTGCCCGTATTTTTGCATCGTATGTCCACCATAACATCACAGATCCTACGACTGAAATTAATCACCCACGATAGATCACAGTGCGTTACCCGCACCAAAAAATTACCCTTTTGAGGGGACTGTTTACCCGGGATCGTACGACTTTGTTCATCTCATGCCGGCCCGCGCGGATAGTGTTTTGGTGACCGCCCAGACCGCTCAACTCTCTCCAAGCAGCTCTCCAATGGAAGGACATAGACCGTGCACCAGGTTGACCGCCGGACCGTGCGGTCAGGGTTCTTTTCTCCTTTTCTTGCTATTTGCACCCTGTGTAACCTCCCATCCCTGCCCGATTCTCCAGTATCCTGGTCAGCCCGTAATTTTAGAACATGTTCATTTAGGCAGGATCTATCATGCATCTATAAAGTTTGCCACTTATGAAAGTGGACTCGAATCTAGTGCCTTTTGAGTAACTTGTTAGTCGCTCAGTTTTATCTCTCTTGTAACCGTCTATTTCAATCTATAGATTGTCCGCCGCAAGTGGTATTTACCACGGCGGGTAGGTCTGACCTTGCCCCCACTTTTTCTGTCATTCTTCAATCGACAAATTACCGACAACTCATCAACGTAAAGTTGTGAAAGTACAATTTTTGTATCAATAGATAGCCTTGTACAAGTCAACACATCCATCAATAAACTCTTCTCACTTTTCATTTCTAACTACACCATCATGCTCACGAGCCATGTTCTGATGCTACTTGGAATCATTCATAGCTTGTCATGGATGGGCCCCATCGTGGGCCCATATATATTTTTTTTACTAAATTACAGTATATCTCTTCTAATTTATTATTATCAAAACTGTCTTCAGTTTCTTGTTATATATTGTAAAAAAAAAATCAAATTAGTCCCTCAATTTTGGGCCTAGTTTCAAATAGGTCCATTAATTTTCATTTGATTTAAACAAGTCTTTTAATTTGTGGTCTGGTTTCAAATAGGTCCTTTAATTTTTATTTGTTTCAAATTAGTCTTTTAATTTTGGACATTGTTTTAAATAAGTCCTTTAATTTTTATTTGCATCAAATTAGTCTCTTAATTTTATACTTTATTTCAAATAAGTTCTTAAACCAACGTTATTCGGATTACTAGGCACTGACGAGGCATTGATGAATCATTTATGTGTTGATAAAATATTTTTTTGTAATTATCTATTAAAAATAATTACTAATTTATAAATTTTCTAATTAATTTTTCTCAACACGCTATAAATTTATATCAATTTGTTAGAAATAATAACAAGAAATTAGGGATTATAAAAGTCTGCAAGAATGCTACATTTTAAATTTCTTTTATTATTTTTAATATTTCAATTGTGTGATGTCTTTTATAATCCATAATTTTTTATATTTTTTTAATAAATGGATATAAATTTATAGTGTGTTGAGAAAAATTATAAATTAGAAAAAATAATTATTATTTTTATTAGATAATTAAAAAATATATTTTATTACCACATAAGAGATTTATTAATGCCGCTTAAATGCATCGTCAGTGACTAGTACTCTGAATAATGATGGTTTAAGAACATATTTAAAATAAAATATAAAGTTAAATGACTAATTTGAAGTAGATGAAGCCAAAATTAAGGGACCAATTTGAGTATTTTGCCTAAAAAAAGCGATTATTATGGGCAAACCTATATTGGCTAGAGGCAAACCAAGTTTTAAAAAACAAATTATTAAATCAATTTTTGTTTTTCATGCGTGAAATAGATAGGGGCAAATCATAAACCCACCCCTCTTCATTCTTTCGCCTGTAAAAAACCCTAGCCTAGTTTCCTTCGCCACTTTCGCGAGCAACCGTCCGCCTCCTTCTCCGGCGAGTGCGTCGGTCGCCTCCTACCCGTCCGTCTGCAGGTATTTTCCGTCTCTTTTATTTCGATTGATGTTCTTGCCACTGTCCGGCCAGCTACCGTTGCCTGCAAATATTTTCCCCCTCGCCTCCTACTCGTTCTTAAAGCTCTTTCAAATCAACCGGCCATTATCCTACGACAAGAATACTTATGCTAAAAAGAATGCCCACCTTGTTGCAATTCCACCCATAAGGTAGGAAGAGCATTTTTCTTTCATTTGTTATTGAACCCAAAGGATGGATTCCAACTATATTCTAATTCTCAGAATTTGCGATCCTATGAAAAATTGGATAGCTTGGTGGTATGGGTGTAACTTGGGGTTTTGAGAAAAAGGAATTGGTTTTGGGTATATCAAAACTAATTTTTTTATTCGTTTGATATTTTTTAGGAAGGAATTGACATTCACAGAAAACCTATGAGTTTTGGAGGAAGGTGTTTGACCAAAACCAATTTTAGTGTTCGTTTGCTTATTTTAAAAGAGAGGATTGATTTTGGCTCAAAACCCATGGGTTTTGCTTTTTGAAAAATCCTTCTATGCCCAAAACTTACCTATTTAGATGGATTTTGGGATAGTTTTGACACTGTTCATCATCATTGTGGCCGAATTTTATCATCATTTTAGCCGAAGTTCATCATCCTTTCGACATTGTTCATCATCATTTTCTCTCAAAACCTTCTCCAAACGAACACAAGAATTTGTTTTTTGCAATTTCCAAAACCTATGCGCCATTGATTTTCGGCCAAAACAAATTCCTGTCTCTCAAAACCTACCAAACGAACGGAGCCTAATAGTTTTTATGATTTCATTTTCGATGTATTTTTGAGTTATCCATGTATTTTATTAACGTTAAAAATTGTATACTATTACAGGTGTATGTTAACATTTGGTCTATTAATGCAAACTATTAGATAATTTTTTGTTAAGAAATTTTAATAAAAAAAATTTGGGGCGTGTAACAATTTGATTTGCACATATAATTTATTGGTTTGCCCCTATCCAAAATAGATTTGCCAGTAATAATCACACAAAAAAACTGAAAAATAAAATCAACAAGCTGCTTCTATTGTTATCAAAATTCAGATATTTTAGATTTTTCATTTTAAAAAAATAGCTAAAAAATAAAAAAATTAGTTGGAAACTCATGAAAAATGGAGAAGGGACAGCGGGGTGCTAGCTCGATCCGGAACACTGATTAAAACCCTAATACCAGATTCTCCCTACCGAGAATTAGTTCACGAATTCATATAACACCTCAGATGGGCTGCCGCGAATTGGCCCCCAAGTCGTGCCGGATTAAGAAATCGTCTCCGGCAAACGCCCCGCTCCGTCGAAGAAGGGCGCCTTCGTCACGGACAAGGAACTTCGACTGCTGCAGCTCACTCTGCCGCCGGAGCTCAAGAACTTTCCTGTGAGAGTTGGAGTGCTTGGAGAGGATGAACGTGGGGCTTGCCACCGGACGATACTCCGGCATAAGACGACCGGACTTGAACCGGACGCCGCAGGCGTTGCAGAGTGTCTTCGGACCCAAGGGCCCCATCCGCCACTGCGGAGTCTTGTGGGTGTCGCAGTGCAGGCATTTCCTGACATCAGCTGCCGCCGGTGAGGGCTCCTTAGCAGCTTTCTTACCGGAGCTCGACTGGATGACGTCGCCTCTGGGGTCCAGCGGTAAGCTCTCCGGCGCGGAGGAGAGCAGCAGGAGCTGCGAAGACCAGTTGCATGGCACGGTGCGGGACCTCTTGCTCCGGGCTTTGCCGGGGACCGGAGCCTCCGGGCGGAAGAAGGGCGGGTTATCGGCGGGGCTTGCTGACGAGGAGTCGGATTTGGGCGCCGAGATGAGCTGCAGATTCTGGATATCTTCACTGGAGAAGGACTCTTCCACGAAATTGGACAGCCATTCCAGGTCTGTAAGATCGCCGTACTGAGGTAAAAACATTTGTTTAAATTTAGTTTTCTATCCTTTTTTAGAATTAAAAACAACGAAGAATGAATTTCTTCATAAACAAATTTTCCGTTCTCGAGTTATTTGAAACGGAATTTGGCGTTTCTTCAATCTTCATAAATGTCTTGTGAACAGTGGTCAAGCGGCATTAATTCAGAAAAAAAAAACTCAGGAAATTATGATCGATGAACATGACGAAGAACATTATCTCTACGGTGCTCTAATTACAGGACAAGCCCCTCCGATATTTTTTTCTCTTACCCGAAAAAGGTACTGCGATTCGATTAACTCCGCACATTAAATCAATGGGACAAGTCACGTGTTCGAAAATTAGGAGCAGATGCAGAAATTTGTTGGTATGCAGAGGTCGGCAGATACCACAGATTTTTTAAATAAATAAAAAAGTGAAAGGAACCCTAATTATACCGGTGCGCCCAGGTCACTAGAGAGGTCGCCGTCGGCGACGCCATAGCAAATGAGCTCGCCGGAGAAATGACCGCCGGGGCCGCGTAAAACGCTGTTGATGCAGCTATCGAAGGTGGCTACAGTGGAGGAGTCGGTGCAGGAAAACTCAGGCACCGGTTCAGAG
The DNA here is from genome assembly GCA_033032865.1 of Dactylorhiza incarnata. Lineage (NCBI taxonomy): Eukaryota > Viridiplantae > Streptophyta > Magnoliopsida > Asparagales > Orchidaceae > Dactylorhiza > Dactylorhiza incarnata. The sequence goes on along the minus strand of JAWHQI010000192.1, from coordinate 5,444,529 downwards.
CTGCCATACTCGCTAGCAACCATTCCGGCGTCTTCCTGCTCTTCATTCGGGAGATCCAGCAGGTCTTCAATGACGAACGAGTCCCCACGCGCCTTCCCCTGCTTCTCCACAGAAAATTGCGGAGTGCCGGCACCGTTGCCGCACCCGTGGAAGCAATCCACCTCTTCCATTCTCGGTTCAATTTATCGCTCGAGGTTCGCAACTCCGGCGAAGACGATGAAGCTTTGAAAAGAGCTGGCTAGTGAGAGAAGAAAGCGAAATGTGGAGACCGGGTTTATTTTTATTTTGAGAGGCGAGGAGGCGTAAATAAAGAAATATCCGGGGTGAAAATATAACGAACATTTTGGCGTGCTTAGTTACCGTAACGGACCAAACGGCCCAAGCTTTTAGCGAATATTTACGTTTCAACGCCATCGCCCTTCAATCCCGACCGCATATGTCCGTTCTCGAACCTACGGAACATGTTGGCCTGAACCGAGTCGAGCTCTCACTTGAGCGACCGATCGCCGTTGACTCCGTTTCTCTCGGAGGTATATCCGTCAGTTAATTACCCAAATATTAATCACTAATTAACACACTAATGAGTTTAATCCTCCTTAAGAATTTGAGCACATGTGTGTCGGGAGTAAATATTTTCTTAGTATAACCCACCATGAGCATGACACGCCATAATCTATAAATCACATTTTTTACGTATCTTGAAGAATTTTTTTTATAAAAAAATTTACAAAATTTTAATTTTGGTATTTTTACATATTTTTCGGTCAGATTTTTTCTAGAAAGAATTAGAATATGACAAAATAGATTTAATATTTTATAAAAAAAAATTGCATATGTAAAATTGTGAGTTATAGAGTATAACTTATACTGGTAAAAAACATATTAGTCTTCATGTTTTTAGTCAATGTTAAATTTGTCTTTAAAATTTTAGTTGTGTCAAAATAATCTTTGAACTTCTCATAGGGACATTTTTTACCAGTTATACTCTATAACTCACAATTTTACATATGTAATTTTTTTATTATAAAATATTAAATCTATTTTGTCATATTCTAATTATTTCTAGAAAAAATCTGATCAAAAAAATATCTAAAAATACCAAAATATGTAAACATATTAGTCTTGAGGTTTTAAGCCAAACTAGTCTTTGAACTTCTTATAGGGACATATTTTAGTCCTTGAATTATACTCAAAATGAAATAGAATGTTAGGACAACATGCTCAAAGTGCATTATGCGTAGGAAAAAATCGGCCGTGTGTCGGTGTCTGTACACAATCGGATTCCTATGCTTGCCTTATATTTTGAGCAATGCGATAAACAATCTGATATTGGCTATTCGCAGTAAAAAAAAAAATATTCGAAGACCATTTAAAGCAAGTGAAGGAAAAATTCTCACCGATTTTTTGGTTCTCTAATATTTGGAATGCTTTAGGAGATTTTTTTGGGGTGCGAATAATCATTTTAGGATGGCTTATATAACATGACTCTATATTTTCGACACTTTCTCTCTCCATTTTCTCTCGGGATTAGCGTTTCATTATTTTTAATTTTGTCTATAAATAAAATAATTTGAAGCTTACAGTTTCTCCTGCTCCCGTTTGCTCACAAACCACGTTTTAGCACGACGGTTTATGCTCAAACCCACACGATCCGATCCGATAAATCTGGTGGCGTATTTTTAATTGCCGTCGGTGATCTCCACGTCAGCAACGTGGTGCGAAGCAAGCGATGAAGAGGAGCGCGCGGCTTAATCTCATTGGCTTCAAATGTCTACGTCAGCTGGGCGGGTCCCGGCAGCCGTACGATGCACCGTTCTGAATATTATGACCCGGCCCCACCAGCTTGTGCGGCTAAGATCAATGTTGCCCTCGCCTTTATTTTTTTATTTTTTTTTATTTTTTTTATTTTACGTTATTTTTTTTTTGCTTGGATTAAAAGGAAAGGCTGGTAAAGAGGAGCAGCAGTGGGCAGTTGCTTGACAAGGCGGGCTTCAGTTTGAACCCACTTTTCTAATTTTTGCAATTATTTTAATTAATTCTGCACTCCATGGCGCATTATAGGGAGGAGCACGTGACCTTTTGTCAGCTACCACATGGGTGCACTACGACACGTCACCACGTGCCACGGTGCTTGCTGGTGTGCACGCACGGCTAATTCTAATCCAAGGGAATCTCAGCCGTATATTATTGTCTACCCATCCCGTACCCAAATTCATGTATCACCGCAGATATATTATGTATGACCGCAGAGATATTATGTATGACCGCAGTTCAACTTGTGAGAATATTGTCAAAAAATACAAAATACAAAATTAGCTGAGTGCGATTAAGTGCAAATTTAATCGTCCAAAAAATACATAACAATAAATCTGATTAAAATAATTAAAAAGCTCCAGGTGCAAATCAAAATGAATTTTTTCCCGATTTTGCCCCTCTTGAAAATCGCTAAATCCCGGCCGCCTCCTCCCTCCACGTTTCCGCGTAGCACCTCCGGCGGAAGAAGGCCCCTCGGCGGCTGACGAATCCTCCAATAGCATCCCCGACGAAGACTGGCGAATCCTGAAGCATCGGAAGCGTCGGCCTGGGAGTAGGAGGCGGGAGTGTGCCGTTGCTTGCCCGCCGGAACGCAGGAAAGTGCGAGCTCTGGAATGCCGAAGTAGAAGATGGACCGGTCTGGTTGTCGTTGGAGATCGTTCACGACTTTGCCGATTCTCTTCTTTTTTTGCTTTGATTTTGTGTTCGTCTTCCGTTCAGATTTCTTCACGTTTTGATTTCTTCTTGGATTTATTTCTTCCCGTTTTGATTTCATAGATTTTTCTCGTATTGATTTCTTATAAAACATCTACATCTCACAAAATCGTTCAGATTTCTTCTCGCTTTGACAAGAATGAAAAAGAATGATTTTGGACTAACATTTGAACATAGAAAAGAATGATTTTGGTGTACAAAATTTTTTTGTTCAAACTAATTTTATTTAGTAATTGACATAATATTAAATATTGAAGTGATATTTATTTATTTTTATTTTTTATTTTGGTTTGCACATAACAAGTTGATTTGTGCGCAAAATTTTTTGATTTGCACATAACCATGATTTGCACCTAGCCAAAATAGATTTGCACATAAAATTACTCAATTAGTTTTGAATTTTGAGACTTTTAAAAATGACAATATTCAAATACCCCCAGATCTAGCTTTCTCTCGCATTTTTTTGCATTTTTCTGAACTTAGGTAGTAGGTATATGTTTCAATGATATTAGTTTTTCTGAAACATACTAGTAGAAATATTGCTCCGAGCCCGATATTTCTAAACTTATGTGTTATGTATATATTGCTCCGAGCCCCGGATTTCTTAAACATACTTAGGTATAATGTATAGGGTTATTTACCGGAAACTCCCCTCGAAATTTCCATAGGTACAGCTCGCACCCCTCTAACTTTCGAAATTACAAAAACCTCCCCTCAATGTTTACATTTCATAACATCTATGCACAAAAGTATCCCCTTGGAATAAATCTTCATGAGGGTCTTTTTGTACATGAATGTTCTGAAATGTAAACATTGAGGAGAGGTAATTGTAATTTTGAACGTTAGAGAGGTGCAAGCTGTAATTACATAAACTTCGAGGGGAGGCCCCGATAAATATTTCTGAACTTATATATATTTTCCCAACCTTTCAACTATCGCATAGCTTCATAAGCCACTTTAGCTTGTCATTTTCCTGAAACATACTAGGGAAGTGAACTATGTTTCTGCTGAAAAAAACTAATAAAAATAATGAACTATGTGCTTAGAACTTAGGTATATGTTGTCATATTTATTGGGTTTTTCTGATGTGCTCCCATTTTTCTATTTACTTTGTCGTAGGATCATGGAAACACCGCAGTTTAGATCTTCATTCGTTGGAGCATAACTAAGAACGGATATATAAAAGCAATGAATAATATATAATGAAAGAGTTAGAATGCAAAAGGAAGAACTATAAGGAGAACATAGATTCAATTCTTATATAAGTGCATAATTGAGAACATATATATTAGCAATTACAGAATATCAAAAGCCAATGAAAATTTGGAGAGTTTGTTTTTTTGCATATCCAACATCTGTTCAGCTCAGTAAAATATTCCCTGCTCTGTATATCATGGATTGCACTTACAAGACAAATAGATATTGTTTGCCATTATTAGGCATTGTTGGAGTTCTACCAATCAAACATTTTACGCCGCATTCACATTCATTTCTAATGAAACACAAGATAGTTATTGGGTATTTGATTGTTTTGAATCTATTTTGGTCATACATTCTATGTCACAAGTATTAGTGACAGATAGAGAAAATGCTTTGATGAATGCTATTGAATTCACATTCTCTCAATTAACACACTAATGAGTTTAATCCTCCTTAAGAATTTGAGCACCTGTGTCGGGAGTAAATTTTCTTCTCAGTATAATTGAATATCTAGAAGGTTTTTTATAAAAAAAAAATTTACGCACAAATCTAGAAGGTTTTTTATTTGAAAACATTTGAGCACCTGTGTCAGGAATAATTGAATATACAAATGTTTTCAATTAGCGCTCATTTGTATACTTGTTTATCATGATTTCAAAGATAAAAAAAACTTATATAATTTTGTATTTGGTTTGCACTTGACAAGTTAATTGGTTTGCACGTAAGATTTAACAATGATTTGCATGTAGTCAAATCAAAATTGATTTGCAATTAAAATTATTCTTTTAAAAACAAATTAGATTTTTTTTGTTTGTGCTTATTTTTTACTAGCTTGGTAATTCACTACAAATTTTTAGGAAGGATAGATTTATTATATTGTTGCTTACTATATCAATTTATTCTAATTTATTATTTAGTTTTAAGGACATATTAATACGTACATGCTGTCACGTGGTACCCCTTGCCCCGCACGACAGCACTAACGTCACTCTCATTCTTACTCGATGTCATCGCTACCGTCGTTGCTCACTGGAGATGGCGAGAGTCACGAGTGCGGGGATCCCCCATGCCAGACTACTCCTATCACATTAAAACTGGCTATAAATTTTTGTAAGAAAACCTACACTGAACAGCACGCCGATCATCGGCCGGGGCTTGCAGCCGGCGATCGTCAATCATTGACCGGCAAGAGCGCCGTTTCCCAATCGCCGAATGGGCATAGCTTTGCCCAGCTAGTGGGGCATGTCTGCGATCGCCGGCCCGGAGCAGCGATCGCTGATCGCCGATTGATCAAGCTGCCCACATCCATACACGGTAGCGACGGGAAAAGCAAAACGTACGGTCATTTTGGATTACACAGATATGCGTGAACAGAAGCCCAGCAACTATTTTATTTTATAGTACAAAAGAATATAAGTCATATTTTCCAACTATTTTATTTTATAGTACCAAAGAATATAAGTCATATTTTCTAAATAATTTTCTACTGTTTACGTTAATATTCTAGATTATTTGAGTAGAGTATGCCAAAAATGCGAATGAATGAGTAGACACGCGTCATTTTGTTATTGGTTTTCCACATATACAAATTTGTGTAAAATGAGCTTACAAATGAAACTTTAATTAACCATACCATTGAAGTTAACTTCTATTTTACTTTGTTGAATTAAAAAAAAAACTATTTGTGTATATAAACTATTATTTGCTATATTATTATTAAATCAATTTCAATAATTATTTGCTATAAACTATTATTTGCTATAGAATTAAATGCTTGATGTTAATTTGCATTCATGATGGTAGATAACTTAATTGGGGTAGGAGAGTTATTGAAACCTGTGGGTCCTGGAATAGTTTATATTAATATTATTTTTAGAACTTATTTACTTTTTAATTGTTGCTAATATTTTTAAAAATAAACTACAATAAAAATTACATGATTATGACATGTTCCATGATTTCAAACTATAGACATAAAATATTTGATTCATTCAAGATAATGAATATCTTATGCCTTATTATTAAGGGTGCATCAAATCAAAAGAAAATTATTAATTTAATGGAGACTAAATTATTTTCTTCGGATATTATTGTATGTGATAGACAACTACTTGATGGAGAATATAATTTTTATAAAAAAAAACTCTGTTCTTTTTAATATTCAAAGTCAAGGTCGCTAATGTCGGACGTCGGGGACATATTGGTTTGGATTTTTCATGTTAGGTTGAGTTTTTCATTTCATTTTTTTATCGAAAATATTTCATATATCATATTTTAATATTTAATTAATTATATGTTATTTTTTTGTTTTTTATATGTTGTCATGTTAACTATTTATAATTTATTGAACTTCTAAATCTTAAAAACTATATAAAATATTAAATTATAATATGTTAAAGATACAAACATTGCAAAACTAATAATTTTAAGATGTTTGTAATTATATATATTTTCTATAACATTAAAATTTTAAAAAATAAATTTCTAGCGTACCTTATTCTTCATCTGTCCGGATGGTAGATAGAATATGATCATCATCCGACGAACTCTCAAGATCCGAGCTTTGCAAATCTTGCTACATACTTGGGGTGTGAGTGTGATTTTTAGGGCATATGACTTTTTTGGTTTTCTAGCAACCAATAATATTCTTATTCTTACTAGTGAAAAGGGCTCTCAAGCAAGACAGGAAAAATAATTTCAAGTATATTGCATTATATTGAATATCATGAATGGCATTTATTTTTGAAAATGATTTCTAACCAAATGATATTCAAATTTAAATAAAAGCTTTAACTATATATATATATATATATATATATATATATATATTCAATCATACATTATAGCCGCCATGAACATAAAAACCGGGCCTGCCGGCCCGGCCCGGTCAAGGCCCGGTCAAGCCCGGCCCGGTTCAGGCCCGAACTGGGCCGAGCCCTTACCCGGGGCCCTGAAAGGGCCCCGGTTTGGCCGCACTACCCGGCCCGGTACCCGGCCTGGTCCGGGCCGGGTAAAGCCCGAAAATCGGGCTAGCCCGAGACCGGGCCGGGCATAGCCCAATCCGGTCTCGGGCTAGGCCCGATTGAGCCGTTAGGCTCATCATGGCAGCATGGCTGCAGAGGCAGCCAACGTCTCTTATTAGAGCCGTTGTGTTACGATCTCCTCACTTTTGGGGTTAATACATGAGAAGATTCTAGAAAAATCTGGAGTCTTGTACATAGGAAGGCAGTAGAACAATCTAGAGAGTCCATGACTCTTGTATATACCGGAATTGTATAGAATACTCTAGAATAGTAGGGATCTAGAATATTCTTTGGATTGGAGGGAAACCTCTTTGGGGCCTATAAAAGGGGAAGGCCCCCTCATTTATATCCATCCAAGTTTGGAATAAGCTTTTGAGTTCTCTTGTTTACTTCTTCTCTTGTGCACTTGTGCTCTTTTGTTCTTGTTCTCGTTCCCATTCCCACCACAGTTTTCTTAGAGCGAGGCTGACTTAGCTAGCCGCGAGGGGTGGCAAGAGGAGCTAAGGTCGTGCGTGACATAGTCAAGGGGACTAGTCCGTGACAATTGGTATCAGAGCTAGGCTGACCTAGGTTGACCCAGGTTCACTCAGGTTCAATTTGTGGTGCTGCTATGGCGAATGAGGCAAACAACTCAAGCGTTGTTGACGAGCGCGGCAGGGAGGTCGTAGATCAACAAGGCAGGAAGAAGAGGGATCATAGCAAGACGCGTGAAGGAACTCATGTGGATCAGGCCGTCATGATGCTGGCCGATCGAGTAGAGAAGGTGGAAGGTAACTTCGAAGCTCTTGAGGCCCATGTGCTAGAAGAATTTGAGTCCATCAAGGAGTCTACCCAGACTTGTCTTGATGCTCAGTCGGCGTTGGAGGAACGCCTCGCTAGGATGGAAGATGCCATTCAAGCAATGCGGATTGGCTTCGAGGATATGAAGGAGGAACTCACCTTATGTCGCCGAGCCGTGGCTAATGGTGGAGGCAACATGGCAATGGGCAATCCAAGGATGGAGGTTCCTAAGCCCAAGCCATTTGTTTGCAAGCGAGATGCAAAGGAGGTAGAAAACTTCATTTGGCAGATGGAGCAGTTCTTCGAGGGGTGTAACCTCGTCGGCGAAGTTGTTAAGGTACGGCAAGCCTCTTATTACTTATCGGATGTTGCTTCTCTTTGGTGGCGAAGAAAGCAGGCCGACATCGAGAAAGGCTTGTATCGTATTGATACATGGGAGGAGTTCCGGCGTGAACTCAAACGACATTTCTATCCGGAAAATGTCGTTTATGAAGCCAAGAAGAAGCTGAGGGAGTTGAAGCACAAGGGGAGCATTGCGGAGTATGTCAAAGAATTTACCACCTTGATGCTGCAAATTCCTAGCATGTCGGATGAAGACTTGCGATTCTTCTTCGTGGATGGTCTTCAGCATTGGGCTAAGCAAGAATTACAAAGGCGAGATGTTAAGACGTTGGACGAAGCTATTGCCACAGCTGAATCCCTTATTGAGTACCAACGGAACCCAGATGCAGCAAAGCCAAAGAAGGATAAGGATTACGGGAAAGGTGGGGGAGAGAAGCGTGATGGCAAGAAGCCCAACTTCCAACGGCATGACACTCGGAAGGAATATGAAGAGAAGAAGAAGGCCTTCATTCCGAAAGGGGGATGCTTCTTATGCAAGGGACCGCATGCAATGAGCAGCTGTCCAAAGATGGGAACGCTTTCAGCAATTATGGAAGGCAATGATGCGGGAAATTCTGGAGAAGGTACTTCTGCTCAAATGGGATCATTGCAACTACTTAATGCTTTGAATATTAGACCTACTCCAGCCCCATCGCCAAAAGGATTAATGTTCGTGGAAGCTTATGCAAATGGGAAGGCCACCAAGGCCATGCTTGATACAGGAGCAACACATAACTTCATGACCGAGGAGGAAGCCAAGAGACTTGGTCTTCATGTCTCTAAGGGCGAAGGTTGGTTGAAGACGGTGAATGGGAAGGCGAGACCGCTGCAAGGAGTTTCACACGGAGTGGAGTTGCAGTTGGGAACTTGGAAGGGCCAAGTGGACTTCTCCATTGCTCCGATGGATGATTTTCAAGTTGTACTTGGGATGGATTTCTTCGAGAAGGTACGAGCTATCACTATGCCTTTTTGTAGATCCATGTGCATTATGGAGAAAGGGTCTCCATGCATGATCCCAGCGGTGGAAGGGACACCAACGAAGGGAAAGCAGCTATCGGCTATGCAAATAGCCAAAGGCGTCAAGAAAGGAGAGGTGACTTACTTAGCCACCTTGAAGGAGGAAGTTGCGGCAAAGGATGAGGAGGTACATCCTTTCATTGTGCAAGTCTTGGAGGAGAATCAAGACGTTATACCAACCGAGCTTCCGAACAAGCTATCGCCTCGGAGGGAGGTGGACCATGAGATTGAGCTGGAACAAGGGGCGAAGCCACCTGCGATGGCGGCATACCGCATGGCTTCGCCCGAATTGGAGGAACTCCGCAAGCAGCTGAAGGAGCTACTTGACACGGGGAAGATTCGTCCATCGAAAGCACCATACGGCGCACCAGTGCTGTTTCAGAAGAAGAAAGACGGATCTTTGCGGATGTGTGTGGACTATCAGGCACTCAACAAGGTAACAGTCAAGAATAAGTATCCTATTCCTTTGATCGCTGACTTGTTTGATAGGATGGGGAAAGCCAAGGTCTACACCAAGATGGACTTGCAGAAGGGCTATTATCAAGTCCGAATTGCAGAAGGAGATGAGCCAAAGACGACGTGCATCACTCGTTATGGGTCTTATGAGTAGTTGGTCATGCCATTTGGCTTGACTAATGCACCGGCCACATTTTGCACTTTGATGAACAGGATATTCCATCCCTACCTGGATCAGTTCGTGGTGGTTTATCTGGATGACATCGTGATCTACAGCAACTCAATGGAGGAGCATGCGGAACACCTCCGCACTATCTTTCGAGTCTTGCGGGAGAATGAGTTATATGTGAAGAAGTCAAAGTGTACGTTCGGCACAGAGGAGGTCTCATTTCTTGGACATGGCCAGTTGAAGATGGATGAAGCCAAGATCCAAGCGATCGTAGATTGGGAGCCACCTACTAAGGTAACCGAGCTAAGATCTTTTCTTGGACTTGCAAATTACTATCGGCGGTTTATCCAGGGCTATTCAAGGAGAACAGCCTCATTGACGGACTTGCTAAAGAAGGATAGATCGTGGGCTTGGGATGATGGATGCAAACAAGCCTTTGAAGATTTAAAGCAAGCAGTGAGCACCGAGCCGGTGTTATCATTGCCGGACTTTGGAAAGGAGTTCGAGGTCCAGACTGATGCTTCCGACTTTGCCATTGGTGGAGTCTTGATGCAGGATGGACATCCTATTGCATATGAAAGTCGAAAGCTGAACGAGACGGAACGGCGATACACCATCCAGGAGAAGGAAATGACTGCTATCATACATTGCTTACGGGTGTGGAGACACTACTTGCTCGGGGCGAAGTTCGTGGTCAAGACGGACAATGTGGCCACAAGTTACTTCCAGACGCAAAAGAAGTTGTCTTCAAAACAAGCAAGGTGGCAAGATTTTCTAGCAGAGTTCGACTATTCGATGGAGTACAAGCCCGGGAAGGTGAACGTCGTTGTGGATGCCTCGAGCCGCAAGGTCGAACTTGCAGCTATGTCCACGGTGAAAGGGGAGTTGCTAACCAGGATCAAGGAAGGGCTGCAACAGGATCCGTTGGCAATTGAGCTTATGAAGGCGGCAAGGGAAGGAAAAGTCAAACACTTTTGGGTAGAGGATGAACTCCTTTACACCAAGGGGAAGAGATTATACATCCCAAAGTGGGACAACCTGCGGAGGGAATTGATCAAGGAGTGTCATGACACTCGATGGGCAGGACATCCTGACCAAAAGAGAACCATGGCGCTAGTGGAGATCTTGTACTACTGGCAGAAGATGAAGGAAAGCGTGGACTTGTATGTGAAGACATGTCTTGTGTGCCAACAAGACAAAGTGGAGAATCGGCAACCAACGGGATTGCTAGAGCCTCTTCCAGTTTCAGATCATCCATGGCACACCGTGACGTTGGACTTCATCAGCGCTCTTCCCAAATCAGAGGGATTTGGATCGATTATGGTGGTCGTGGATAGATTCTCCAAATATGGGACGTTCATCCCATGTACAAAGGACTGCACAGCGGAGGAAGCGGCCCAAGCATTCTTCAAGCAAGTGGTAAAGCATTGGGGGCTTCCACAAAACATTGTGAGCGATCGGGATCCTCGCTTCACGGGGAAACTTTGGACGGAGTTGTTCAGGATGATGGGATCACAACTAAACTTCTCCACAAGTTTCCACCCGCAGTCCGATGGGCAGACCGAGAGAGTAAATGGCTTATTGGAGTGCTACTTGCGGCACTCTGTGAGTGCTAACCAGCGGGACTGGGCAAAGATATGGATGTTGCTCAGTTTTCCTACAACTTGCAGATGAGCGAGTCTACGGGAAGGAGTCCCTTCGAGTTGGCGACCGGGCGTCAACCGCTCACACCGCATGCACTAGCCATCAACCCTGGAGAAGGAAAGAGCCCATGAGCACTTCAGTTGGCAAAGTCTTGGGAGGAACAAAATGACTTGGCCAAAGTCTGCCTAGAGAAAGCAAGGAAGCGTATGAAGAAATGGGCGGACGTGAAGAGAAGGCCGCAGGAGTTTGGCCTAAGAGATAAAGTGATGGTAAAACTCCTACCCCAACAGTTCAAAGTAATGTGGACCATGCGTAAGGGGTTGATAAGGAGGTATGAAGGGCCGTTCGAGGTGATTGGCAAGGTAGGAAAGGTGTCATATCGCCTTGATCTACCCAACTCATTGAAGATTCATCCGGTCTTCCATGTAAGCATGTTGAAGCCTTATCATGAAGATCAGGAAGACCCGAGGCGAGGAGAATCACATAGAGCGCCTCCGATCATGACCAAATCATTCGAGAAGGAGATTGATCGGGTGCTATCTCAGAGGGTGGTACGGCGACGCGGAGTCCCGCCAAGTACGCAGTACTTAGTCAGATGGAAGGGATTGCCAGAGTCCGATGCTACTTGGGAGACATTAGAAGACTTGTGGCAGTTCAATGACTTCATTCAGCAGTACGAAGCGACGAGGACGACGCCAGGATAGGTGGGGGAGAATGTTACGATCTCCTCACTTTTGGGGTTAATACATGAGAAGATTCTAGAGAAATCTGGAGTCTTGTACATAGGAAGGCAGTAGAACAATCTAGAGAGTCCATGACTCTTGTATATACCGGAATTGTATAGAATACTCTAGAATAGTAGGGATCTAGAATATTCTTTGGATTGGAGGGAAACCTCTTTGGGGCCTATAAAAGGGGAAGGCCCCCTCATTTGTATCCATCCAAGTTTGGAATAAGCTTTTGAGTTCTCTTGTTTACTTCTTCTCTTGTGCACTTGTGCTCTTGTGTTCTTGTTCTCGTTCCCATTCCCACCACAATTTTTTAGAGCGAGGCTGACTTAGCTAGCCGCGAGGGGTGGCAAGAGGAGCTAAGGCCGTGCGTGACATAGTCAAGGGGACTAGTCCGTGACAGTTGGCTGCCTTTTATTTTTATATATAATAATATATATTATTATTATTATTTTTATTATTTTTTTAATTTAAAAAAAAAACAAAAAAATCCTATAAATACCCCCCCTCCCCTCTCTCTTTTCTCACACCTCACCCCTCTCTCTCTCTCTCTCTCTCTCTCTCTCTCTCTCTCTCTTTCTTAGCTCTCCCAATGGTGTCGTCCTCCTCAGCTCCAGTGTCGTCTTCCCAAAGTACGGCTTCGGTGGTGGAGCACAACCGTAGAGCGAGTATTTGGGAGCATTTCGAGATGGTACAAGTCGGGACCAAAAGAAAAGCGCGCTGCAAGATGTGCTCGAAGTTGCTATCCATCAGCGGCAACTCGACGCTCGTTAGACACCAAAAGTCTTGCGAGTCGAAACAAGCTCCTCCCGAGTCAAGTCAAGCCCAAATTTCTGGAGCCGGACAGATTTGGACGTACGACCAAATGCGACAGCGAGAGCTGCAGGCGAAGTTCGTCATCAAACGTGGGCTGCCATTCAGCGTCTTCGACAATGACGATGGCACAAAGTACATACATGGGGGGCTTCAGCCCAAATACCAAAAGGTTAGTAGAATTACTTTAAGGCGCGACACGATTAGGTTATATTTAGAAGCAAAACAAGAATTAATTACGTATTTTGAAAATTTCGACGGACGTGTGAGTCTAACGAGCGACGTTTGGACGAGTAATTTAAATTTAGGATTAGCTTATCTTTGCATCACTTGTCATTGGATTGATCTCATTTCGTGGGAGCAAAATAAACGCGTAATATGTTTTACAGGTTTTGAATTCCCGCACACGGCTATAACTTTATATAAGGTTATTATGAAATGTGCGCGGGAATTTAAAATAAACGATAAAATACTTAGTTTTTCTCTTGATAACGCCTCCAATAATGGCGCCGCAATTGAATTGTTAAAACGAGATTTAAAACCATTTCTCAACGGCGCGTTTTTTCATACTAGATGTGTTTGTCACGTCCTAAATTTAGTGGTACAGGATAGTTTAAAGGCAACGTCACAATATATTAATAAAATTCGCGACATGTTAAAAGCAATTTATTGTACTAAACAACGAGCTCAAGATTTTAGAAAATTTTGTAAAGCACAAAATCAAAAATATTTGAAACCACAATTAGATATGCCTATTAGATGGAACTCAACCTATAAAATGTTAAAAAGAGCCGTTCTACAATAGGATCTTCTAATGGAATATTATAGTTTGCTTAATATTGAACACAGTTTATGTGAAACTGATTGGAATATTATAGAATATTATATAGATTTACTAAAGTGTTTTTATAGGGCTACCGTTTCTTTATCTGCAGTGTATTATCCAACGAGCGCATTAGTAATTGAACATTTCGTACATATCACAGAAAGATTTAGTTATTATAGAAAACACAAAAGTTGGTCTCCTTTAATTAAAGTAATGGAAGAATTTTTTTTAAAATATTATAGAGAAATACCGCCTATGTTTTCGTGCGCCGCCGCTTTAAATCCGCTACTTAACGTAGAAGGCGTAGAAAATTTGATCGACGAAATAAATACTAATCTAACCTTAAATATCAATTATAATGAGGATGACCCCGTTAGTAGTACAAGTTTTACTACTTTTTTTACGCAAAGTTATAATTATTACAATAACTTATACGGGTCACGACCCCGCGAAGAAATAACGCAACCCAAAACGAAGGATAGTCTTAAAAATAAATTTTTAGATTTAGCTTCTAGGAAAAAAGCGCGCACATATGGTAGTTTAGATGAATTAGGATTATACACAAAAACTCAATTTATCGATTTTATGAGTTCGGACGAGATCGAAAACTTCGATCTCTTAAATTGGTGGAAAGGTAAAGCTAATACCTATCTTGTTTTGGCCTGTATGACCCGTGATTTATTAACTGTCCAGGCTAGTACAGTAGCTTCGGAGTCCGCTTTTTCTCTTAGTGGCAAGGTTTTGAACGAGCGGAGGAGCCGGCTTAACGAAGATTCGCTGGACATTTGCATAAGCTACAAGGACTACTTGGACAGTTTAAAGAGGAAGCAACACATAACAGCATTGGAGGATAGCTCGGAGGAGATAGAAGACGAAATGGACGCGTTGAACTTGAATCTACAGGATGATTAAATCGAGCACTCTAAAATCTAAATGTAATTTTTTTTATATATGTAATTTTTTTTAATTAAATTTTATAAGAATCATAACCTTCATAGGTTTGTATTTTGTACAATTGTACGACTTAAATTTTGTAATTTTTTAAAATTTTTGTTCCAAATTTTCAATATTAATAAAATTTTTTATTCCAAAGTTTTCGTTCCAATTGTTCAATACTAATACAATCTAATTCTAAACTTAAATTTTTTCAATTTTTTAAAATTTTTCGTTCAAATTTTCAATATGTAATTATTTATAAAAATTAAAATAAAAAAAAAAATTAAAAAATAAAAAATAAAAAACCGGGCCGGCCCGGATCGGGCCCGATACCGGCCCGGTCTTGCCCGGCCCGGCCTGAAGGGCCGGAGCAGGCCCGATTCCAGGGGAGGACCGGGCCGGCCCAGCCCGCTACAGGAAAAAGCCCGATCGGGCCCGGTCCAGGCCGGCCCGATCGGGCTTTATGTTCACGGTCATATTCATCATATTAAAAGCAAGGTCCCCTTGCTATGGTCCAAAGCCTAATTTTGAATGGCTCCAAGTATCGAGATATTTTATCGGGTGTCATTGTGATAGTCCAACATGAATGACATGTCGGCTAACATAAATATTTTATAGGCTAGACGACACGTTTCTGATATTATTGTGCAAAATACCAATTTGAAATATATCCACCGAGATATTAGCTATCATCTGATATATCTACTAATGTATCCACCGATATATCCCAATGGTATATCGACTGAATTTTTTTTAAATTTATTTTGCTAAGCATCTATGAGCTAATAGACAGTAAAACAAAATCATTTCGTTGTTTTGATTAATCTATGCTCTAGCGCTCGACTATTTGGCTTTCTTCCCTATGCTCGTCTATCATTGACTTTAATTCTAACCTTTGAATTTTGTACTAAATGTTCATTATTTTCCATGATCATCGACAACTTCTTGACTTCCTACTTCCTATAAATTTTTTCCCTACGTTATACTACCCCGTGTAACATAAAATATTTATACTAATTTGATAGATTTATGAGTTCAATAAATATTAAAATGCTAATCTATTAAGTAAAAAAATATAAATAATTAGATTTAAACAAATAAAACTCAATATATGAAATATTCCCGAACATGAGAAACCAAAACCGGCATATCCCGACATCCAACATCTGCGACCTTGATTTTATCGCCAACTTTTGATGCTAATTTGCACTAAATTATTTTTAAGCCTATTATACCGAAGAATCACCTTGACTATGATATTCAGAATTGGCTCTTTTTTGGTAGCGGTCATAACTATTATTATGTCAAACATATTTTATGGCGGTGCCGTTTCTATTCAAACCCACCTGAGCAAAAACATCGCGCCAAACAGGCCCCTAAAGTCACAAAAATAAGAAGCGTAAACGACGTACAAACACTAAATGGGGTGAGCAATAATGCATTTATTAAATATCAATCATCAGTTTTGCGAATATTTGCATTTTCCACACGAAAGCGAAGGAGATTAACCCAAGCTACTTCGAACAATATGTTAAAACAGAAGACATTTCAACAAAAATCAAAGGCGCCGGTCGATCCATGACATAAGAAAACACATAACAGAACTTTATTCGCCGAAAACCAGCAGCAAACCAGAAAAGATCAAATGACAAAAGGAGTACTCGCCCGCCATATTGGCAAAGAAGAGCAGAAGACTGAAGAGCTCGATTCAGCGACTCAGCGGTACGTACGATAAACTGGACTGTACATGCAGCTCTCGGCATATTTAACGAGATTCGCCGGCCGGGGGAGATGACTGGCCAAGCCTGAAATGCCGCATTTTTATCAAGAAAACATGCAAACATACAGCGAAGGATCGAGGTGGTGAATCTGCATCGAGTTAACTCACCGAGCTCGTAGGCTTTCTCAGCGACATTGGCCGCAATTTGAGCGGATATCTTTCTGATGGTTTTGAAGGACGGATAAATTAAACCTTTATCCAAGTTTTCTTGGGTCACCTGCCGCGCCAAAGCCTCCGCTGTTCGAGCAGAGTCAGACGTTACGAATCATGGCGCCGCAATATTTTTATTTAATCATATGCATAAATCTATCAGGAATTGTAAATTTAATTAAGAAACAAATTCACAAACATATTTGGCTGGAAATAATATTAATAAATAATTTCAATGAATAATTACCAAAACACCCCCTGGAAGTTAGCATAATTACAGGTTGCGCCCCTCCTACTTTTGAAATTACAAAAACCACCCTGGAAGTTTACATTTCATAACATTCATGCACAAAAATACTCCCTTTGGAGTAGATTTTCGAGGGGGCCTTTTCGAATGTAATTTTACAGGGGAGGTTTTTGTAATTTCAAAAGTAAGAGGGGTGCAACCTGTAATTTAGCAAACTTAGAGAGGAGGTTTCGGTAAATGACCCATAATTTCAATAACACCATTAAGGCTCATCGGTATTGAAATTAGAACAATAATGATTTCAATTTCACACTTCAATGCCAGTGAAAACTCAAAACCACTATTTTCTAAAACAAAAAACTCTATTTCCAAGCAACTCTACAAACCCTTGGTTTCTATTCTAAGTGAAATGAAATCTTACATTAGAGAGGCTGGTGCTTTAATTACATCCAGCCAAAGGGTGGATTTTTGCTAATTTCTTCATTTCATAAAGCACTTTTTCTACTTCAAAGAAACTAGCTAATGTTTGGTAGGGCTTTTCCTCCCTTTTTATAAACAATAAGAAAGTTTTCGGATGTACATTTTAAGCCAATTATATGATAATTGGGTCGAGAAGCTGTTTTCTAACAGTTAGTTTGAAATAGATGTCAGAAAATATTGTCAAAAAGTAAGTTTGCAAAAGTAAAATATGCCCCCAATCCACTACCGTAGGCCCTGGTAATAATAGTTTTTCTTATCATTTGGGTTAAAATCATCCCCACAACAGGTTTTGAGAAACAAAAAATATGCACATTTCATTTTCAACCCAAAATATTAAGCCTATGAGTCAGGGCTAATCATATTGTGTTTCTAATCATATGGTGTTTCTATAACAGCATATATTTCGAGTAATCGGATAAACCAATGTTCTCACGCACCAAGACAACCCTCCCTCACGTGAGAGCTCCACGTTAATCATCACTCTCCCTCAAACCGAAACTTTCAACATTACCAAATATCGTGTATCATGAAAACATTTGACAGCACGGAGTTGTCGTGGCAGTTAACCTGGTCATAAACCGTGCTAAATACTAGCAGTTTTGTCTAAGCTGATGTGCGACTAAATATCGTGTGCCAAATACTAGCTTGAAACAACTAAGACCCATGATAGCGACAAACTGCATGAGCATACAAGATCCCAATGTCTCTAATACTACTTATTAAGGAGAGGAAAACCAAGGGGGCATGGAGGTTGGACAATATACGCAAGCAAGCGATATAACTCATATTCAATCAAAAAGATTTTAGTCTATGAATGAGGGCCAACCACATGGTATTTCTACCTGACATTTTGTCTAAAGCTGATATGCGACTAAATCAATACTCTCGCGTGCCTAAACAGATCTTAGCAGTTTTCACGCAAAAAATAATTAATTCTCACACTAGAAACATCAAAACTAAGATACAAAGTAGGAATGCAAAATGATAACAAGAACTTACAAGCAGCAAGAAGCATGTCATCATGCACACGAATCGCTCCAGACATCACCACCCCGAGACCAAACCCCGGGAAAATATACGCGTTGTTTGACTGCCAACATTGAATAATAAAAATGGAAAATATCAAAACTATACTTTCCTACAGTTATTAGAAAGTTAAGAGAAGAAACATTCAACAAACCTGGCCAGGCACATAGACCTTCCCGTTGCACTCGACGGGGTCAAAAGGACTTCCGCTGGCGAAAATTGCTCGACCCTGCAAATCAAATCCAATAATCAGAATAAATACTCACCCGATTTTTGTTGATCCTTCCCATTCAGTTAAAGTGGAATAGAAACATTACATTAGTCCATGTGTATGCTTCCTCAGCAGTACACTCAGATTGAGAAGTTGGATTTGACAAAGCAAAAATAACAGGCTTCTGCATTTTGCAAAAAAAAAACAATCAATTTCTCAATAAAATTAAGGATTTATTTCCAATTAAAAAGAACATGTTAACATATGCTTACCTCATTGAAGGAGGCAACGGCCTCGATAACTTCCTTCGTGAATGTCTTGCCGACGCCAGATGAACCAATTAAAATAGTTGGCTTGATTGCCTATGAAAGAGGTAATAGTATGGTAATGTTTAGGGTTTACAAGTCTCCTTAACTGAGATTTTTTTTGAAGATTATTAGAAAATAATGATAAACAAAATGAATAGCAACATTAAATTTTTTTAGAACAAGTAGGGAAATTGGATATTATTTAATTTTCTATTCTACTATCTCGTGCTTTATTTTGTAAAATTTGAAAATATAATCTCAGAACGAGAAACTCATCTAGTCTGTACGATTAATATAGAGATCTTGGAGCTCTCCACCTACAACTATATGATTTTAGATTGAATTTGTAGGTTATAATAGTAACTATTGCTTTTGTGTTTTAAAACTGATCAGCATTTAAAAATATTACAATGCTACCAGAGCTTCAACACAAAAATGCACTAGAGCATACATTCTTATGAGAATTAGAGGCTTCAATTAAAAAACAATTAGTACATATTCCACTGTTAACTCCCCTCACAAAAAGCCTACAGAATAACATTGAAAAGTGAATTATCTTTATATTTTAATTTAAATTAGAATTTCAGAATTTATTTTGTTTTAAGTAAGACATTATCCGAACTTCTCGACAACAAAGACTGAAATGCTAGCGAGTCCGTCTACCATGAAGACTGCGAGGGTGTATCATCGTCTGACCAAAGCAGGAACAACCGGTACCCCTGCTCCATCTGCTCTGCATATTTCTTCTGAAGAGTCTATGGCTCTTTGCTTCTCGTGGAAGGGGGAGCAACCATGGAGGCCGCTCTGGTCGTGATCATGACACTGACACGAGACATTGCACCCCTTGCGGATGTCGAGGCCACACGAAAGACACTTGTGGGGCTGTTCATGGGAAGACTGACTGGGCCTCCAAACCTCCTCCATCTTCTCGCTCTGCGCACCTTGTTGATTCCACTTATGTATCTGGGACTCCGAGAATAGTGGAAATATCTGAGTAGGAGTATCGTCATCTACATGCCCTTCAGATTGATTATCCGACTCATAGTGCTGTTGTGACACAAACTATTCAGCCAGTGCGCACTTCTCAGCGTCCTCTTCGGTGGATGGCTAATTTAGGCGCTTTTGATCACCTTACTAGTACCTAAGGTATCTTACACTCATACAAACCTCATAGTGGGTCATCGATTACAGTTGCAGATGGATTCACAATACCCATTGTTGGGTTTGGTAGCTGTGATGTGACACCAGACATGACTTTGTCTTTGGTTGCTCAAGTTCCCCAATCTGCTTACAACTTATTGTTGATTAGTAAACTTACTCGTGATTCAAATTGTATTGCTACTTTCACATCTTCTGGTTGTATTTTCAGGAACAGTCGACGAACCGTATTATTGGTAGAGGAAAGTTGTGTGGCGGCGTGTATGTTCTAGATGAAGTTTTGCCTCTTGCTTGTTTTGCTGCCACCACCAAGTTTTTGGATCTCCATTGTCGTCTTGGTCACCCGTTTGTGTATGTTATGCGTCATTTGTATCCTGAGTTTGGGAAAGTCTCATCTCAACTGTGAGTCTTATTTGTTTGCTAAACTCCACAGAGTTAGCTATGTCCCTCGTCTTGATGTTCGTGCTACTGTACCGTTTTATTTGCTTCATTCTGATGTTTGGGGACCATGTTCTGTCCCTACGTTGTTAGGGCACAAATATTATGTACTTTTATTGATGATTTCTCTTGTATGACTTGTGTGTACTTAATGAAAAATCGTTTCAAGATGCCTTCTATTTTTCAAACCCTGTGGAATGAAATATTTCATCAATTCTCTGTCGTCTTAAGTGTCCACCTCCCTCTTCCCCTGATCGTCTGTCGATTGTTCCCCGGGAAGACTCTGCTAGTATGCCTGTAGATCCTTTATCTGTCAACCAGGAACTTCCCATTGCATTTCGGAAAGGAAGTTGGGCTTGTCGGAACAAATTTCTATTTGTTAACTCTTTTACCAGGGATTATCGGCTTCTCATACTGCTCTGCACTCCACTCTGGATCAATATCATCTTCCATCTACTATCGTCGAGGCCAAAGCACATCCTGGCTGGGAGGCTGCTATGCAAGATGAGTTGAAGGGCCTTCAACTTAATCACACGTGGGACTTGGTCTCTTTGCCCACTGGCAAGTGGGCTATTGGACGCAAATGGATTTACTCCATTAAGATCAATGCAGATGGTTCTCTTTATCGCTTGAAAGCCCGCTTGGTTTAAAAAGGGTACGCCCAGACTTATGGAGTAGATTATGATGAAATTTTTGCCCCAGTCGCGAAAATGTCCTTCATTCATATTCTACCCTCTCTTGCAACCTCTCATCAGTGGCCCATGCACCAAATGGACATCAAGAATGCCTTTCTTCATGGGCCCTTAGACGAAGTGTTCATGAAACAATCACCTGGGTTCGTTTGCTGAGGGGGAGAGAACCAAGGCATGCCACCTCAAGAAGTCGTTATATGGATTGAAGCAATCCCCCCCCCCCCCCCCGGTTTGGTTTGCTCGTTTCCGATCTATCGTCACTCAGTTCGGTCTTACCAAGAGTACGAAAGACACGTCTCTTTTTTATTAGAACTCCCCGACAGGCACCGTCCTATTAGTGGTATATGTTGATGTTGGTATTTGGAGTGCAAATAACACAAATTGGTGTGTCGATAGCGGGTCTTCTCCTTTTGTATTTAGTCTCACCGCTAGTACGGTGTTGTAGTTGTCGTTGTATGTGTATATATAGAGGCAAGATGTAAAGGATTAAATATAAGAAATACAATTCCTTATTTTCTACATGGTATCAGAGCCAGGATGGAAAGAAATAAAATTGATTCGGAGAAATTCCTGTAATCCCGCTTCGGTGATCTCAGCTCTCTCCCATGATCTTTAATTTTCTTTCCTTTCCGGGTAGAGTGCGAAAGGAATTATAAAGCACTTGCGCGGCACTTGGAGGTGCGGCAACGCGCGGGAGGTGCGACACTTGCACAACACTTGCGCAGCACAGGAGGTGCGGCGCACTGCTTGCGCAGAAGGCAGGACGAGGTGCGACACTTTGCGCAGCATCAACACAGCAGAGCACAGGAGGTGTGGCGCACTGCGGCACTTGCGCAGCACAGGAGGTGCGACACTTGCGCAACAAGGAGATGCGGCGCACTGCGGCAACTGCGCGCGCGCTTTGCGCGACATCAGGGCAACAGAGCACTGCGGCATCTGCGCGCTTTGCGCGGCATCTGCGCGCTTTGCGCGGCATCTGCGCGCTTTGCGCGACATCAACGCAGCAGCGCACTGCGGCATCTGCGCGGCTTGCGCAGGTATTCAGCACGACAGGGAGCTGAGTTCTCAGCGCAGCAGGTATCCCGCACGGCAAAGGAGTGCGCACGATTACACGGTAGGGAGCAGGCACTGCACGACAGGGAAACACGCGGAGCTGCGGCGAAAGCAGAGCACGCGGCGGCACGCGTTGCGGAGGCAGAGGAGCGTGCACACATTGCGCTATAGGGGAACACGCGGAACTGCGACGGCAGGGCACGCGACAGTGCGCACGTTGCACGACAAAGGAGGGCGCGCTCTCTAAGCGACATCAGAGCGCGGAACCGCGGCAGTACCACACTGCTTCAGGCAGAGGCGCGCGCGACAGTGACGTACGAAGCGGAACCGCGTTGAAGCAAAGGGAGGAGGAAGAGCCGATGCGATAAAATTTGCGAGATAACGTGCGCTCATGGAGAAATTAGTGGTCAAACTGGAGGAGGCAGACCTCAAGGTTTTCTTCGACTTCTTACGGATGTCTAAAGGCGAAGGATCCGCTCAGTCGCAACCGCCTCCGGTGAAGCTTGATCTCCCTCCTGTGGAGCTGAAGCTCGATGGACCAGCCACATACTTGAGTTGGTCGCGTCGGGTAAAGAGGGCTCTGTCCGGAAGGAACCTGGAGGGTTATCTGACTGGCGAGAAAGGGGAGCCAGAGAAGGACTCGGATGGGTACAATGAGTGGAAAACTACGCATAGTCTGTTACACACTTGACTCATAAATTCGATGATCGCATTTATCGCTATCACGGTGGATGGCATAGAGACTGTAAGCGGTGTTTAGGGGAAGTTACAGAGGCTCTACGCAGGAGTTGACAACAACATGCGTGTGTTCCAAATCGAGCGGGAGATAGAGACTGTAACCCAGGGAGATCGCTCGATACAGGAGTATGCCGCAGATCTAGAGCGACTATAGGCAGACAATGATTATTTCTCACCAACCGCATGCTGCAAAGATCTTGAATGCATGAAAGGGGAGCGAGATGCTCAGCGGAGGACTATGCACTTTATGAGGGGGTTGAACCCGACATTTGAGCACATGAGTGCGATGTTGCTCGCCCTGTGATGAATTCTCATAAAGAAGTCATCTTAACCCATGTTTTGATTCTTTTTCGATCATATAATTGAAAATTATGCTTTAAAATCTATAAAACATGAATATTGCATAATTGAATATAAGTTGGGTTATTTCCTCTAATTTTGAGTGATTTTTATTGTAGAAATCTCAAAAAGACCAATGTGAAGAGGTTGGAGAAGATGCAAAGGAAGTGCAGGAAAAGATGTTACAGCAATGTAACAGAAATGTTACAGCAATTCCGTCCAGTTTAGCTTGCACAAGTGTTGGAGAAAATGTTGTAACATAATCTGAAAATGTTATGACATTTTTGACAGTTTCTGCAAAATTCAGAAATTCGAAATCCGCTTAAGCAGCGGTTATTCCACCAAAAGACACGGGATTTCGGCCAACACTGTTTCGAAATAGAGGGAGCATGCATATAAAACGAAAATGGAGAGAGAAAAACGGACTTTTTATCATATTTCGGTCAGATGTGGAGAGGATCAAAGGAGGAAGAAGGGCAAATTGGACGCTGCAGTTTGGATAAAGGGAGAATCCGAATTTCTTTGAGCATGTATTGTAAGATCTTTTCGATTTTGCGGAATTCTATCTCAGTCATGAACTAATTTCGTTTAGTCTTGTGTGGTGAAAGTACTACGTATGTTTTGATGAAGTTTTCTACTTAATTTTTACGATTGTTTGAATGAGTGTTCTTTATTGAGTTATGAAGTTATTTCTGAAATTTTGGACAATGAATTTGATCTACTATTGCGCTCCGAGAGTCGAGAGAGGAGGGGCGTAGTGCTAGGAAAAGTTCTATCATTTACACCGCGAGAGTCGAGAGAGGAGCGTTGTAAATCTTTAATCCAAATTTTTTTATTTTGCGCATCACTTCGAGAGTCGAGAGAGGAGAAGTGAAAGCGTTTCATAACCTCATTCTAGTTGGGGAAAGTGAAAGAGATTTTCTTTTCTTGCTTGTTACTACGGTTGTATTTTGCACAATATTTTTCACTTCTCTTATGTTAGAGATAACTAGGGGAATCTAGAATATTGAGATCTCCGTTATCGAGAGATACGGTTGCCTCCGTTTAATTTGTTGAAGGAAACTCGTAAAACATTCAAATAAAGTATTACTTCTGCACATTCATCATAATCATCGTAGGAAATCACTATGCAAGACTATTTTCTCCGACTGATATTTTAAAAGTTATTTTAGATAGTTCGTTTAGTTTAAACCGTTAATTAAGAAACTTTGTGTTTCAACAAAATCAACTCATTAGATTCGCTTGAATTTCAAGGAAACGGTGTAACTAGTATTTGTAAGCCTTAGAATAGTCACTTCTCCGTGGGAACGATCTCTATTCACTTTATATTACTTGATTCGACACGTGCACTTGCGTTAAAACGTAAATCTATTTTGGGCGTATCACCCAGCCAAAGATTCTCTCCCTGGATGAGACAATCTCAGCCATGATGCAGAAGGAGAGCAGGTTTAGGCTCCAGTCCGGAGGAACCACTCTTCCGGGAGAAAAATCGGCTCTAGCGGTCACCAATCAAGGGCACGATGGATACAGGAACGAGACACGACAATGTTACAATTGTGGTGAAATAGGTCATCTCTGACTAACTTGCCCCAAGCCACCAAAAGAGCGGGATGCAGGTGGACGGGGAAAGTTTGGAGGTCGTGGGCGCGGTCGTGGCGGTCGTAGAGGTGGTGGACGAGGAGGCTATCAGGCAAATCTCATGATAAGTGAGGAGGGGGCAGAAGAAGGTACTGCTGATATGGGTCACCCAAAAGAGCAGGAGATTTTGGATGCATACCATCAGTTGATGCAAAGGAAGCTGAAAGGTGTGATGGATGGCACACCCACTCCAGCTGTGTCTATGGGTAATATGGCTTCTTTTGCACACTCCGCCACAGGTACATGTGATACACGTGCCCTCTCATCTATATCCATCACTAGATCACCAGAATGGATAGTCGATTCAGGCGCCTCCCAACATGTTACTGGGAATGCTAGGTAATTTCTTTCATATACTCCCCTAGTAGTCCCAGAACATATTCAAACTGTCGATGGCACAGCCCAACCTGTGGTTGGTAAGGGCACCGAACAATGTACCAACACTTTGACTATGTCCAATGTTTTGCATGCCCCTTCCTTTCCTGTAAATCTTTTATCTATTAGTGCCATTATATCTCAGTTAAAGTGTGTTGTCTTGTTTGATATCCCAAATGTGATCTTTCAGGAGAAGGAGACTGGCAGAAAACTTGGGACTGGCACATGGCATAAGGGCTTGTGGTACCTGGATAGGGAAAGCTTGGGCTCGTCCCTTTCCACATTGATAGAGGATACTGCAGGAGTAGGAAGGAGCATGGAAGACCAACTCATACTTTATCACATGCGTCCGAGTCATCCTTCATTTTCTGTTTTGAGTCAAATGTATCCGTCTTTGTTTAAAAAGGCCAATCAAGAAAAACTTGTATGTGATGCGTGTGAACTGGGAAAGCATACCAGAAACTCCTACTCAAGTTCCGGTAGAAGGGGTTCTAATTTATTTGATCTAGTTCATTCTGATGTATGTGGACCATGCCCCACGCCTACTATAAATGGATTTCGGTATTTCGTGTCCTTTATTGATTGTTTTTCACGTATGGCTTGACTATACCTAAAGAAAAACAAAAGTGACGTGTTTACCGGTTTTAAGGATTTTCATAAAGGGGTTCAAACACAATACAGTGCAGTGTTGAAGGTGTTTAGGTCTGACAATGGGACAGGGTACACCAACCAGATTTTTGAGGAGTACTTGTCCTCACATGGGATCCAACACCAAACCACTTGCCCATACACACCAGAGCAGAATGACGTAGCTGAACGGAAGAACTGACACCTTCTTGAAGTAACCCGGAGTACGATGTTCTTGATGAATGTGCTGAAGCATTTGTGGGGACAAGCTGTTCTGACGGCAACATATTTGACCAATCGAATGCCCTCGCGAGTCTTAAACTGGAAATCTTCGGTCGAGATGCTACGAGGGAAAAGTGGAGATACTCTTCCTCTTAAAACCTTTGGATGTGTATGCTTTGTGCAAAACAATAGACCAAATGTGGGAAAGTTGGATCCAAAGTCCTTGAAGTGTATTTTTGTTAGGTATTCAGCTACCCAAAAGGGGTATGTATGTTGGAGCCCAGTAGAGAGGAGATTGTTTGTTAGTATGGATGTCACATTCCACGAGCATGAGCCATATTATTCCTCTCCAGTTGACTCACCATTTGGGGACTCACTAATTACAGATAGTACGAGGCAGGAAGAAGAGGATCACACCCTGTTCTTCAGGAGGCATGGAGCTCACATCACAGTACTTGCTGTGTATGTGGATGATATGATCATCACAGGAAATGATGAGAATAAAATTGCTCAGCTTAAGGAAAGATTAGGCAAGAAATTTGAGGTGAAGGACTTGGGTCAGCTATGATACTTCCTTGTCGGGATTGAGGTAGCCTGCAGCGCACGAAGAATTGTTCTCTCCCAACGGAAATATGTGTTGGACCTACTCAAAGAGACAGGTATAATGGGTTGCAGACCTGCCGTCTCTCCTATAGTCCTATTGATCAGAAGACCAAGCTTGGTGCGGAGGCGGGAGAGCCAATTAATAGAGAAAGGTACCAGAGGCTGGTAGGCCGGCTAATTTATCTGGGTCACACCTGTCCCGACATATCTTTCGTTGTAAGCGTGGTAGCACATTATATGCATGATCTTAGGGAGGGTCACTTGGATGCCGTATATCAGATTCTTCGATACCTGAAGAGTGCACCCGGGAGGGACTGATCTTCTAGAAGAATGGACATCTTCATCGAGGGCTACTGCGACTCTGACTGGGCTAGTTGTGCCGATGACAGAAGATCAACATCAGGATATTGTATGTTTGTAGGAGGCAACCTCGTCTCCTGGAAAAGCAAGAAACAGACTGTAGTTGCGAGATCTACAACCGAGGAAGAATATAGGGTCATGGCCTTAAGCGTAGGGGAGATGTTATGGATGAAAGCCTTACTGGATGAACTCAAGATAGATCAAGGAGGACAGATGACACTGTGGTGTGATAACAAGTCAGCTATTAGCATTGCAAATAACCATGTCCAACATGATAGGACCAAGCATATAGAGATCGACAGATTCTTTATCAAAGAAAAGTTGGATAATGGAACATTAAAGTTGGGACATGTTGCTACAAAAGAGCAAGTGGCTGATTGTCTAATCAAAGGACTTAGCTCACTGGACTTATGCAGATTGAGTGACAAGATGGGCTTAGTGGATATCTTTCGCCCACCTTGAGGGGGAGTGTTGATATTTGGAGTGCAAATAACACAAATTGGTGTGTCGATAGCGGGTCACCTCCTTTTGTATTTAGTCCCACACCGCTAGTACGGTGTTGTAGTTGTTGTATGTGTATATATAGAGGCAAGATGTAAAGGGTTAAATATAAGAAATACAATTCCTTATTTTCTACAGTTGATGATATTGTTATCACAAGTAGTGACTCTGAAGGGATATTGAATCACAAGACATTTTTACACTCCAATTTCCAAACCAAGGATCTGGGCTCACTGCGGTACTTCCTAGACATTGAAGTTGTCGACTATGCTAACACCATCTTTATTTGTCAGCAGAAATATGCTCTTGATCTTTTATCTGACCTTGGGATGTCTAACTATGGCCCTATGGACTCACCACTTGAACCAGGGGAAAAAAGACTTAATGTAGAAGGCAAACTATTTGATTCACCAAAAAAGTATCGAAGAGTAGTTGGAAAACTGAACTATGTTACCATGACTCGTCTCGATATTGCACATGCAGTACGATCCATCAATTCATGACGGCTCTAACAATCTCTCAGTGTACATAAAGAAAGATCCTGGAATCGGGATATTGTACAAGAATCGAGGTCATTCTAATATATAAGCGTATTGTGACTCTGTTTGGCCAGGCTGCTTAGCCACTCAGAAGTCAACCAAAGGATTCACTATCTTTATGGGTGAAAGTCTTGTCTCCTAGAAGATCAAGAAACAAAACACAGTTGCCAGATCTAGTGCAGAAGCGGAATATTGGGCCATGTCGCACATTGTTGCTAAGATCATGTGGATTAGACAGACTCTTTGTGAAATCGGGTATCCAGTTCAAGATCCCACTCCTCTATGGTGCGATAATCAAACCGTGATACAGATAGCTACTAATCCTGTGTTTCATGAACGCACAAAACACATTGACGTTGATTGTCACTTTGTGAGGGATAAGTATGAAGGTCTTATTTCTCCGAGTCATGTGAAGACCGGGGATCAAGTAGTAGATATTCTTACTAAGGGAGTTACAAGTGTTAGAATGAAATTTATATGTAACAAGTTAGGTCTGGGTAGCTCCCACGACCCAACTTGAGGCCAAATGTATTAGTCCCACATCATGAAATCTCGTATGTATGGTTTCCTCCTTACTACATAAATAATGCATGCGCCTCTATTGAGATATCAAGTCTTTCAAAACCTATCTAACAGCTCAGATACCATGTTGAAAGTAAAATTTGTCTCTTGTTATATTTCATTGATCATTAATTTAATATTTATATAGGTTACAAGTTGAGTTGCTTTTAGTGACAAGTAATTTCATGGTTTCAAATATAGGTAGGTCATAACATGGATTCCAAGTGTAGAACACTGCATCTACTACTATTGCAATACTTTCTGATTTCAAGGTTTTTGCACATTTGATGATTTTTGCATATTTGGTAAACATCATGTAACCCTGTTTTTATACATAGGGTGTCGGTCTATAACTTGTGCTTAACTTATATTGTTCATGCTTGATAAGTTGAACTTAGGATTTTTCTCCCGTTATTTTCTCTTTTTATTATTTATTATCCTGTAATTCGATATCTCTTGTTCTGTTGTAATATATATAATGGGATTCTGAGATTCCATGAGTTATTATAAATGCCCCACGAAGAAAACAACATTAAACAAAGTTTTGAGTGAAACAGTGTAATCGAGAAAGAAAGTTAAAAAGAAGCCAGGAAACTACGCACCTTCACAGCATCTAAGAGATTACTCGCAGGCTCATGTTCATGTGCCCAAGGTCTCTTAAAATGCTGCAGTGATTCCTTTCTCGAACTCACAATCAATCCCTAGAAAACAAACAAAGTTTTCAAGTTAAAAGGATAGAAGTAGATAAGGTAAACCTGATGTTGACATGCCTGAAATTATTGGAAACAATAATCAAATTTTCTACTTTGGAATCGACGAGAAAAATCCTCTTTCGAGTCTCTTCCAATGGTGCTTTTGTCTGTAAAAAATGACTCAATCATTGTCAAAGGGATTACAATGAACAGAAAATCAGTCACAAACTTTATCAATGAAATACCTGCTTTGACATCTCGAGAGCTATAAGTTCAGCTATACCAGTACCAGCCTATAAGCATCATAAGAATTTTTTTTAAAAACCTTGATAAATAAGTAGAAGAGAATGTACAATTTATGGGGCAAGAAATATAAAATTTTAAAAATCAATGAAAGGCTGATAAGAAATATAAAGACAATAAATGAATAGATTTGAAACTATGCAATCGAACACAATTAAAGTCGCTAGAGAGAATAAAACTAGAATAAAAAGTTAAAAGTAAGAGAACACAGAATTATGTGGTCCATAATCTTCTACTCCATGGAGGCTATACTAGTCTTATTGCTCTTTGTTTTGATACACAACTGCACGGCACTGTATTTTTCTCTTAGCTCCGTACATCGCCAACCAACTCCTCACCGAGTTGGACGGGAGAAAAAACAGGAGCATTTATCATTCTCCACATCTCTACCAAATATTAACGACTTGACACCATAATCATCATCTATCATAGCAAACATCTAAGAAAAAGTTTAAGTGAGGAAAGAAGATGACCTCGCCGGCACCAAGAAACAAGAAAGTATGTTCAGCTAAGCTTCCACCAACCAATTTCAATGCTGAAACAACCCCAGAGAGTACAACTGAAGCAGTTCCCTACAACAATCAAGCAGCTTCCATCATGATAATGCTGCATGTCAATCGGAAGGACATTATTAATATATATATAATTAATTACCCAAACTTTCCATGTGAATTAGCATAATTACATGTTGCAGCCCCTCTATCTTTTGAAATTACAAAAATCTCCCCTCTGAGTTAACATTTTATAACATATATGCTCAAAGATAGGGGGTAACAGGTAATTTTGGAATGTAAACTCAGAGAAGAGATTTTTGTAAGTTTAGAAGATAGAGGCTGCAACTTGTAATTTTGCAAGTTTACAAGGGAGGTCCCAATAAACGGCCATATATATATATATATATATATAGAGAGAGAGAGAGAGAGAGAGAGAGAGAGAGAGAGAGAGAGAGAGAGAGAGAGAGAGAGAGTACATCATCAGAACATTCACACAATTTTTTCTGAAGATATAGTTCCACCAACATGATAATTGACTATCTAGAAACATACCTGAATATCATCATTAAACACAAGATGGCTAGTTCTATATTTTGCAAGCAATTCAAATGCATTGTGGTTAGCAAAGTCTTCGAACTGCGCAAGAAAATAATTGAATTTAATTAAAGTTAAATGCTGGAAATATTTAAATGAAGCTTCTAATCTTCCACCAGGTGACTTGGGAGATTCGTGACTCAACTTAAAAATTAAACTAACCTGAATAAGGACTTTCTCCCCATAGTTCTGCTTAACTGCGCCCATGAACTCATGCAGCAGTTCTGAATATTCCTGGGAGAAAGCAAAGAGAAAAAATTAGATATTTTAGAAGAATTCAATAAATAACATGTTTATTTATGATTTGCTTCAACTAGTAATATAGGCATGTATTACCTGACCGGTGGCACGCTTCTGTCTCAACCCAATATAGAATTCATCCTTCAGTAGTTGCTGATTGTTTGTACCCACATCAATAGTGATGGGCAAGCACTGAAACAATTAAGAATGGAACACTTAAATTAAAAGGTAGAATAACAAGGAAGATATTTAAACGATACATGGATTAAAAGTAATAGAACAAAGAACATGTGTATGATATGTAGATTTAGATGATGTCATATTGATAATAATCAACCAGTATTTTTAGAAGTTATAAATAGCTGTAATAAATTCAAGTGTATTGGATATATTATACTAACAAAAAGAGGTCACATAATAATATAACATCTAGAGTTTAGGCTAGTGACCGTTTCTCAAAAAAGAAGCTTTATCTAGATCTTCATCATCTTGAACAAATTTCTATTTTAGATAAGATAATAGAAAATAGACTAAGGTGTTTGGGCATGTACAACCAATATTATGAAGTGAAGCAGTTGGAAAAATAGATAGAGCTAGTGAAGCAGGACGAATCTACAGCCTACAGGTGACCGAAGCCGGAATGCCCTAACCCTACATGTCATGCAAGCGAGAACACAACAGATGTAGGTGGGACTACGACCAACCCTGGAATGACGTAAAAAACATGCACACAATCCAATGAACATATAACAATGATTGTGAGGCGACAAATGATATTAAATCGCACGATCGAAATAACGACTCGTGCGGTGGAAACTGATATATATTCGTGCGATCGAAATAATGACAATCATGTGATGAAGATCAACGGAGGATCGTGTGATGGAGAGCAACAATGAATCATTCAACGAAATCAACGTTGATCGCACATTTTAGATAATAATGAAGCTTGTGACGGAGACCTTTGATAGTGAAGATTACCAGTCTGTGGAATGCTTAGTCGACTTAGGATAGAATTACTAAACCGACGTCGTTAGCAATTATCATTTTCATGATAATTAATTAACGCGACATGATGTCTGGTAAATCATGGTCGTGCCCGCCAAGCATATGAGGCGGCTAAACCCAAATATTAGGTCTGGGAAGTGATTAGGATCTCTAATCTGATGCGTTTATCGCATTTAAATCACATGTTTATACTTAATCATTTAGTGGTTTTATGGATTTGGCAGAAGTAATGATTGAGTAGTGTTTTGGTTGAGTAGAGTAGCAAGTTATTCGCCTCCCCTAGTTAGTACACTAAATTGTAGGTAACTCTGCCTGTTTGGGATGATAATTAATCAACGACATGATGTCTGATAGCCCAAATCCTACTTAAAGTCTGGGATGTGTTTAGGATACCTAAACTGAGGTGTTGATTGCATTTATATTAATCTGAATATACATAATAGTTTATTGAGATTGTAATTTGGCAGAGGTGAGATGGTTAGCTCTCTTGGTTGGGTAGAGTGCAGGTTGTTCGCCTCCCCTAGTTGGTACATTAAAATGTTGGTAATTTTGTATGTGTGATGTGATGATTATATGTAAATGTTTGTGGCGGGTCGACTGGCCCTGCCGGTGGCACACTCCGGAGGGTTTGGACAGTGACTCATGGAGAGCGTCATGGTCGAACGATAGTGTGCGTCATAGCCTGGTTGTTGTCTGTGTAGGTGTTAGTCACCTGGAATTACATGAGGTATGCCTTGGTTCTTTTGGTTATGCCGCCTGATGACGAGGAATGAGTACGGGCTCAGATAACCGTACGTAAGGCCTAGGGATGATTGTGCTTAAATACCCTGGTAGTGGCATGGACGGGCCACTACCACCGTTTGGCCACGACGGTGGTGCCTGTGGAACTAGCTACCCCACGAATAAGAGATCTCAGTCGTTAGTTTGCACTCGATTACGATCGGGTGTCAGCGTCTCGACACCGTGTGTTTGTTAAATCTATGTTGACATAGTAGGTTGTATGTACTTGATGATGATGGTGTATAGTTGTGTCCTTTTCTTACTACTAGCATTACCTCTTTTAGATGATAGTCTTTTCTTACTGTAAGTAGTTAGCATCGTTGGGTGCGTGAGTTGGACACCGTTAGGTTTGAAACAGTAGGTTATAAACATTACTCAATTGATATGCACCTGTATAAATAACCTGTTAGTTGTACTTCAATTCCTCACTATACTTATTATTATTACCGTTATGTTATTATTGTATATATATTGTCTGTCACTTTCTGCAACGTGGTATTTCCCTTATTTTGAGAGTTAGAGTTTGGGGGAGCGAAGAGTCCACTCAGTCTAGTTTGACTGATGCGCTCGCGCTTTATCATTTTAGGCGGAGACTTCCGTCGATGGTGATGCAGTGATGCCCTAGGTGCTCCCAGTGCTATGACGTGGACTCAGCGTGGACTTGACGTGGAGATAGAAGACATGTTGATGATCGTTGCATCAATCTTATAGTTAGCTCAGTAGGCTTATAGTTTTATATCTTTTTATATATTAGTTTTTATCAGGCTTGTCATGTTACTTGTGAGCCCCCGAATTTTCTATAGACTGTTGTACTTGGACTGTGGTGTCATCATGCCGTTGTTGTGGTTACTTTTTGTCTCATCTTATTACTTATGTATTTCCGTGATTCACTACATGGCAGTTAGTCTTCCGCTGTACATCTTCCGTAACTGTTTATAGTGTGCCCTGATAGTGATGTGATAGTTATTCACTTAGCACTATCGTTGGTTCGTAGCGTTAGGAGAGAATGACGGGAGAGGGTTGAGACGTTCATACCTCTACTCTTTCGTTATTCCCTTCTTTGTTGTGGATTGGTAGTGGTGTTCGATAAGATCACTTGTCGTGCCTAATTTTCGAGGGGGGGGGGGTCTTATAGATTCTGTGGGAGAAGAATGGGGTATTGGGGGATTTTTTGGAAGTTGATAGGGAGGTGTTCTGGATGGCGGGTGTGGCTCGTCGACTGTGTCGACGATGAGGAATCTTGGGGGTTGTCGACGAAAGGGGGAACCTGTGTACAGCGAACGACGGAACTGTAGCGGGGCTGGCGGCAGTAGGCTTGATGTAGGGCTTCAGTGGGGGCTTTGGAAAGGGGGAAGGGTTGCGGTTGTGAGGAAGATACAAGAAGATACCAAGGATTACCTAGGAGTTGTCACCTAAGGCCTCACGGAGTCGTCACTGTGAGAGAATCGCCAGATTCCGAGAAATCTTCTTCTCCAAAATCAGCAATAACATGGTGACCGCCTCCTTACCCATATTTATAATAAGCTGCCCTAGGGCATCTCTTACACTAATCAACCCAATTATATTACATATAGATTGAAAAATACAATGTCATATATGAAAACGCAAGTAAACTAAAATCCAGACACATCTGCGGAGTCGGATCATCGATTAGAAATTTTGTTGAAAACTAATTCATATGGAAAAAAAAGTCAAATCAACTTTAGTGATTGATAAAGTAGATACTTACAGTAGATGGACGTATACCTCCTAAAGCGGAATAAAGAGAAAGCTTTCCAACAGGAATTCCCATTCCCTGAACGACCATAAATTTTTCCTCATCAGCACACAAGTAAAGGTTCCATTAGAAGAAGGATGAACGGCTCGTTAAAGTGTCACCTGACATCCAAGGTCTCCAAGGCCCAAAATGCGCTCACCATCAGTAACCACAATAACCTCAATACTCCTTTGTGGCCAGTTCTTCAACACTTCAAGAATTTTACCCCTGCACCAAGATGTTTGTTGTATCAATAAAGATATACACAACCTTTCAGCAAGCAATTAATGGCATACTTCTCCTTGAGGCTGATATAAAGACCCTGTGGACGCCGAAATATGCCCCCATATTTCTGGCAAGCCTCGCCAACAGTTGGCGTGTAAACAACCGGCAGCAGCTCCTCGACATTATCTATTAGAAGTTTGTAGAATAGTCTCTGATTTCTCTCCTGAGAAAAAGATGCTAACATTTATACAAAAAGAAATAAGTGTGCGAAGGAATACAACTTTGAGATGGAAGATAAAGGATACCTGTAGATCCATCATCGCCATGTACCGTTGCAAAGGGACTTCATATTGGCGAAGATTGTGCATGAGTTTCTTTTCCTGTGTAATAGGAATGTATGCATAACTAACAGATGAATTAATGAAATATAAGAAATGGCTTCCAACTAGAAAAAAAAAATTTAATAACCTGAAGCTCCTGAGTAATAGATATTGGAGGCAGAAGTCCTCGCAAGTAGTGGGCATCTCTTTCTTTCTCAGTGAAGGCAAGGCCCTTGTTATGCTGAGGATCTCTCAACAAAGAATAGCCACTGACCGACAATATAACCCCAATCAATAGAAGTTCAGATTAAAATCTAGAATTACACAAATAGAAATAGTCACAATAGTGTCAATGATTTATAATCAGCGTCAGTAGACGAACAAGTTATGTGAACCAAGCTTCCAATACATGACCATGAACAAATGATCAAAGTTGCTACCTACCCAATAGGTGTGTTGTAGAATGTGTGTGGTGATAGAATCAAGTCTCATATCACTCTCTTATTATACCCAATATTAAATGCTTTGGATCATGCATGTATTGGAAGCTTGGTTCACAGTAGAACTGACGTCCGGCCGAGTAAATGTGATCTATAGTAGGGCCCCAAATATAGTAGAATATTTGGTGGTGTCCTTAGAGGTGACCCCCTTGGATAGATGCCATGATTGTTGTAGCTATGGGAGTATGGACTAGTTTGCATTCAGACATACCAAGCTAGATGAAGGTCTTTAATATATTGGATTTATTAAAACAAAAGACCATTTAGGTGTTTGTTTACTTAGATCCAAAAATATTTTCTATATAATAATAAAATCTCCCCTCGGAGTTTACATTACTA
This sequence comes from Dactylorhiza incarnata, assembly GCA_033032865.1. Taxonomy (NCBI): domain Eukaryota; kingdom Viridiplantae; phylum Streptophyta; class Magnoliopsida; order Asparagales; family Orchidaceae; genus Dactylorhiza; species Dactylorhiza incarnata. Next base: position 5,408,511 of record JAWHQI010000192.1, on the reverse strand, counting down.
ATTTTTACTGCAATAAAATGCAACATATATATAGATTCTAAGAGAGGTGCAGTCGTAATATTTATAACTGGAAGGGGATGCCTTGTAAACGACATGACAAGGCTATATGGATATTTATTAACTGGAAGGGGATGCCTTGTAAACGACAGGACAAGGCTATATGGACCGACTTAGCAGATGCACAAAATAATGATTAATTAAACTCTAATGCAATGAGCTTACATGAATTAACATACAATAGGATCCGACCTACAATTAATTAAATAACAATATTTTAAAACTTCAACAATTTATCACAATTGAGTACAAATAATTCAAACAAAAGCTAACAGAAAATAATTGAAGGCTAATGTAAGTGTTGAAAATTAAATACCAAAGCGAATAAATCTAGAAAGTTTAGAGAAACAAAGTTATCAATTCTATAAATTGTGTATCACTATAAATAGAGATACATCTATACAACGTACAAAAATATGAAAGTAAATAGAAGCTCCCTGAGTAATCGATGCTGATGCGAAAAAGAATGTGGTTGATGGACTTGGGTGGTTGTAGGAGCAAAGCGTGGGTGCTAGAGTGTGTTTGGTGGTGGTAAGCAGGAGATCAAAAGACTTTAGGCAGGAAATCAAAAGACTTTAGGTAAGGCGACCGACTGATGGAGAAGGTGACTGGTGTTAGATATTGTACTTTTGTATATATTGAGGTGATAGATTCTTAGGCTTACCTATGAGTGCAAGGATCACCCCTACCTCTCTTGTATATTTATACCCTCTTAAGTGTGAATAACACTTATCCCCTCTTTTCCTATCATGGTATCAGAGGGAGCATGTATCAGACGTGACTATGATGAGACTTTTGCCCCAGTTGCTCACATGACCACGATCCGCACTCTTGTTGTTGTTGCAGTTGTTCGTCGCTGGTCTCTGTTCCAGCTCGATGTGAAGAACGTTTTTCTTCATGGTGACCTTCAGCAGAAGGTGTACATGCTCCCTCCTCCCGGTCTTTCCTCTCCTCCAGGACTTGTTTTCCGCTTGAGACGAGCTCTTTACGAGCTCAAGCAGGCGCCCCGCGCGTGGTTTGCTCGTTTCAGTTCGGCCATTACTGCCGCCGGTTTTCAGCCGAGCCCGCATGATCCAGCCTTGTTTGTGCACTCCTCTTCTCGTGGCCGGACTCTTCTATTACTTTATGTGGATGACATGATCATTACAGGTGATGACCCTGCTCATGTGACATTTGTCAAACATCACCTCCAGCAGCAGTTTCAGTTGACTGATCTTGGACAGCTGAGCTATTTCTTGGGCCTTGAGGTCACCTCTACAGACCGTGGTTTTCAGCTCTCTCAGCGGCGTTACACATCAGATCTTTTAGCTCGGGATGCTCTCTCTGACTCTCGCACCGTGGACACCCTATGAAGCTTCACTTCAGTTACAACCGGATGATGGTGTTCCACTCTCTGATCCTACTCGTTATCGTCACATTGTCGAGAGCCTCGTCTACCTTACTATTACTCGACCAAACATTGCACATGTTGTTCATGTTTTGAGCCAGTTTGTTGGTGCGCCTACCTCTGTGCATTATGGTCATCTACTGCGGCTCCTGCGCTATCTTTGGGCGATGACTTCACGTGGTCTCTTCTGCTCCAGCAGCAGTTCACTGCAGCTCCGTGCTTACTCGGACTCTACTTGGGCCAATGATCTTGTTGACCATCGATCCGTCACCGACTTCTGTCTGTTTCTCGGTTCTTCACTTATTGCTTGGAAGTCCAAGAAACAGACCGGTGTTTCTCGTTCCAGCACTGAGGCCGAGCTTTGGGCCATGACTACCACCGCTTAGGATATTATTTGGCTCCGTTGGCTTCTTGAGGATCTTGTTGTCTCTTCCCCAGATCCAACTCCACTCCATTGTGATAACACTGGTGCCATTCAGATTACTCTGAACCCGGTGAAGCACTCTCTTTTCAAGCACATTGGAGTGGATGTCTTCTTCCTACGTGAGCAGTATGGTCGTAGCATACTCGTTCCTTACTTTGTTCCTTCTGAGCAACAACTTGCGATTTGATGACTAAGCCACAGACACGGACTCATCATGTTTATCTCCTATCCAAACTCTCGGTGTATGATCCCCCGTGAGTTTGAGGGGGGTGTTAGATATTGTACTTTTGTATATATTGAGGTGATAGATTCTTAGGCTTACTTATGGGTGCAAGGATCACCCCTACCTCTCTTGTATATTTATACCCTCTTAAGTGTGAATAACATTTATCCCCTCTTTTCCTATCAACTGGATATATAAGAGGTAGGATCGTAGGTGTCGGCTTGGGCTGCGAAGGTGGAGGAATGGGGTTTAGAGCTAGAAAAGGGATTGGAGGTTGCAGTAGGGTTGAGGAGCTGATGGATGCAATGCATTTAAGATGGTTGGGAACTCGGTGGTTGAAGGATCTCATAATAGAAGTCCCAACAGGCAGCAGGAGGTTGACAAGTGGTTGGACACGTGAGAATGGGCAACAGTAAGGAGCATAGTTGGGGGACTTTGGGTTCGACACCAAAGAGGTTGCGGCAGGCAGCTAAGATGTCGACACCATAGGTAGGGCAAAACATTGGCTTTCTCAACTTGAACACCGGGAGCAGGAGACCAACGGGATTTGATTTTTAAACACTTGATACAACTTCGACTCCTAACACAAATTTATAAGAAGACATCCTGAATTAGATCAATGTGATGGAGGTCCCCGATCGCCCAATCCTTATTGGAGATCGAAGTGGACGTCGGCAACGACAATTGCTTCAGCGGGTTGTGGTAGAGATCCATCAAGGAATATGAAAAGATCCTAACCCTTTAAGTATGGATAGCTTAATTTCCCAATACCGGAAAGTTGGATTCATCAACTTGACCAAATGGAAGTGTTGTCTAGATAAAAAGGTGATGAGATTCATGAAAAATGAGTTCAAAAGGTGTGGTGGAGATGGGGAATTGGCATCTGGAGTTCGGCGGGATGGTGTTGTCAATGGAGAAGAAAGTAAACGAAAATTCAGGATGACAGAAAGAAAAAGGATTGCGAAGTAGAGGATAACCTTAACCAGATACAGAGAGGGAAAGGCGGGAGTGTGTAACAGGGCTTGGCCGGCAGTGGACTGCCAGAAGCTCTGTATCGAAACTCTATTCTAAGAGGAAGATGAACAGTAAAACAAGGAAGGTAATATTTCATTCATAATCATAATAATCCTTACTTCTATTACAGAGCCGTTACAGGCATATTACAGATATTATAGCCATTTACAACGGCATTACAGGTGTCCACATCTGAGAAGCTGATGTGGCGTTGATCTAATGGAGGGGTTAACGCCACATGTAGCGGAATTATGTGATGATTCCGCTAAAGAGTGGCTAGGGCACTCTTGGCTCTCATACCATCATAGAATGATAATTGATTTTTTGTGTATTTTTCTGTACAGATTACTTCTTTGTCAATGCTTCTACTTCCATTATGCTCTCAACGCTCGGAATTTTTGGCTAGAGCAAGAGTCGGCTTAGGTTTTAACTGATCCTCTCTTTCTCCCTCTCCATCTTTCTCAAATTAAGTTTCTTCATACGAATTTTGGCACTATACACCCTTGAAATATAAGGCTTTGGCACATTGCACCCTAGGTTTTCAAACTTCTCACTTTGCACCCTCCAAACAGTTAAATAAAGCAGTTTGCGCCCTGCTATTTGAATTTTGCGATTTCTGTTTTAATAAAAAAATGAAAGGAGGGTATTTTAGGTATTTAAAACATGTAAAACCCTAAAGCCGAGCATTTCCTCCCGTTATCCCCCATTCACACTTTCTTCCCTTCGGCTTCCAGTGAGCCCAACGGCACTTCCGACTGCTTCCAGCAAGCCCAGCCCTCGCTGACCCAGCGGCACTTTCGACTTCTTCCCTTTGGCTTCCGGTAAGCGTTCCTCCCTAGAAGAGTCCCAGACAGCATTTCCGGCAGAGCACCGAAGTGGTGACCCCCTTGCTTTTCCCTCCGTCGACACCTCTGCAGATCGCCCAAGGTACTTGATTTTATGGCTTTCCAAAAAGTATTTCAGTGTTCTACAGCGATTCACTGCATTTCGAAGCATTTCTCATTGTTTAGGGTTTGTGATTTTGTTTGCAGCTAGTCCTCCGGCGAACTACATTGCCTTCCCCAAAGTTGTCGACTCCTCCGCCAAGTGCTGAATAAGGTACTAGATCCTAACGCATTGCTGAAATTTTTCTAGCGATTTCTCCCTTGTTCCCCAGCATTTACAAGCGGTTCTCATTATTAGGGTTTGCGATTTTGTTTCCAGCTACTCCTCCGGCAAACTCCCCTGCGTTTCCAGCAACTTCTCCAGGGATTTTCGAATAAGCAGTGATCTCTCGGGCAGGTATACAATTCTTATTACTTGGAGCCCTTGTTAATGAATGGTGGAATTTTTGTAATTCTATGTCGGCGGTTATAACTTAAGATCCAGTTGAAAATAGTGAATATTGTAGAGTAATATGGGTTAATGATTTGATTAGGGTTTGATAGCCTTCCTTTTTGGAATTTCTATGAAAGTTGAGTGAGTTTTCACAAGTATAGTTTGTGTTAAATGGTTTATGTTTAGTTCAGTTCTCCTTTTGTTAGTCATGCTTAGCAATTAACATTTCATTTTCTTAGAAATGCACAATATGAATTTAAGATTTTGGTCGCTAGTAAAAATTGTTTTGTTAAAAAAATGTAGGTGATGCTATCTTTTTTGGCTAGTTAGATTTTATTAATTTCATGTTTTTTGTCTATTATAGAATGATGTGGATTTTGCGAGAGAAAGATTGTAGAGAGGTCATTGTACATGTCATATGAAGATGCACTGTTCACAATAAGAATGCACCATTCAGGGTCATTTATTGGTTCTACTAGTAAATCATATAGGCCAGACTTAATCTACTACATTGACTACTGTGATTGCACATGTTTAACTTTGCATGATTTTTATGAAATGGCTATACAAATTGGTTAGTTGGGTTGGATTCGATTTTAGTTGGTCTGCAAATAGCATAATTCCGGGTGGTCTGCATAAATTTCGGTTGGTCTGCAAATACCATTTACTAACATTTAATATTTTTGGCGTGAGGGAGGTGCAATGTGCCGCCTATAATATTTTTGGTCTAAACTTTATTTTTGTCCGCTTATATTATTTCATTATACGAGGGACCAAAATACCCCTCATCTTTTAATTACCAGATTTAATATTAAAGGGAAATGGTGTGTGCTAGATATATTGTATATTGAAGTGGTAGATATAGCTTAGGCATACCTCTGGGTGCTAGGATCACCCCTCTCATTGTATTTATATATCCCATCTGTTAGTGTGAATACTTTTTTTCCTCTTATTCTATCATGGTATCAGAGGATAGGAAACCCTAACCTAGCCGTTTTTACTGATCTCTGTTCATCGATCCCTACTCGTCGGCTTGATCCCGATTCTGCCCGTCTGCAATGACCCGACTACGATCTCTCTCATCAGAACCTCTGCTTCAGTCGATACCTGCACGGGATCCCGCCTGCTTCCGATCGATCTCTGCTCGCCGGCTCCAGGATCCCGCCTGCTTCCGAGGACCCTGTCTGCTTCCGAGGATCCCACCTGCTTCCGATCGATCGATCTCGCAGATCTTCGATCTCGCTTGCTCGTCCATATTCGATCCCTGCTCGCCTGCTTCCGATCGATACCTGCACGGGTTCCCGTCGAAGCTTTTGCTCTAGATCCCGCAGATCTTTGACGCCTCTGCTCCAGGTCTTCAATGCATGTTGATTGTGGTCGCCACGTCACACTACTCTCGTATCTCTCCTTCTCCGGCTGCCCCCACAACCCCGATGGCCTCGTCTCACTCCTTCGACTTCCTTCAAAAAGCTGACGTCATCATCGATGGACGAAATTACAAGGCTTGGTCCGCCACAGTTAGCGTCATTCTCCGTGGCCTCGATCTGTGGGGTTGCATTAACAGCTCCGAGCCTACTCCTACGCTGCCAGATGCTGCTCATGCAGCCAACTCGTCTACAGTCAGCACAACCGCTTCTGTCCAGCGGCCCAACGGGGCAAAGTGGCGCTCGGATGACTCTCGCGCGATAGCCGTCATCTGTCAGTCATGTGAACTCCCCATTCGCATGGCCATCTATGAGCTACCTTCGGCCAAAGCGATGTGGGATCACCTGCGTCGTCTCTACCAGCCCTCTAGTCAGGCGCTAAGTTATTCTATGTTCCAGAACCTTGGCGTCTTCTACCAGCGTGATCGGTCTGTCCAGGCTTTCTTTGCAGCTCCTGGATCTCTGGCATCAGTGCGATGAGATGGCTCCTTCCCCCTGCGTTACCTGCCCTCAGTGTGTTGCTACCTCTCGTGATCGTGACTGTCGGCGCATGTATGAGTTTCTTATGCGCTTACGCCCTGAGTTTGAGTTCTTTCGTGCCCAGCTTCTGCACCGGGATCCTGCCCCGTCTCTCAGCGATACATTGGCCTTGGTGATCGTTGAGGAAACTCGTCTTCGCTCCTTGGATGTTGCTACTCCTTCGAGTGGACTGCCTTATGCTGTGCTTGCTGCTCCCGAGTTTCCTCCGCAGTCTTCTCTTGTGAGCCATCCTCTACTACCTTCGCCAAGTTATAGTGCTCTGGTGCACCCTGTCTCTCGTCCTTCGGCACACTCTGCTGCTCCATCCAGTGCTCCTCGCCGCCAGCCTGCCCGCTGTCACTATTGTCAGTGTATTGGTGACGTAAAATTTGAGTGTTGCAAGCTTCAGTAAGCTTTACAGTCTGGCCAGCAGCGTGCTCCCAGTGCTCCTTCAGCTCCCTTATCTGTTGCGGCGTAGTCCTCACAGTCTCTGAGCTTGCCCAGCAGCTCTCTTACGGTTCGTTACCTCGCTCCTCTGCTTCAGTGCTCTCACCGGATGCTTCTGCCGCCTCTTCCTCCTAGCCAGCTGCCTCCGCCCCTGCAGGTATCTCTCCCTCTGACTGGTTGCTCGACTATGGAGCCTCGTTTCACATGACCTATGATGCCACCCACCTTTTCTCCTGTCAGCCCGTCTCCTCTGATCTTAGTATCATGGTTGCCAACGACACCATTCTTCCCATCACTAGTCGTGATCTCCTCCATACCCGCCACTTTCATATTCATGATGTTGCCTACATTCCCAAGCTATCCATGAACCTTATATCTGCTAGCCAACTCACATCTCACGGTTGTCTTGTTACTTTTGATGAGTTTGTGTGTTGTGTGCAGGATCATCTAACATGGACACTCCTTGGAGTTGGTCGTCGTCGTAGCGGGGTGTACGTTCTTGATCACCTTTATCTTCACTCTTCTCCAGTGTCACCGGCAGCGTCTACTCTTTGTCTTCCTTCGGTGGCCTTCTCTCAGTGGCATCACCGTCTTGGTCATCCTAGTGGTTCGCGTCTTGCATCTCTCATCAGTCATAGTTTTCTCGGCCGTGTTACTGTCGATCGTTCTCATACATGTACGGGTTGTAAGCTTGGAAACAGCTACAACTCCCATATCAGTCTAGTGAGTCTAGGTCTCAGCGTCCTTTTGAGTTAGTTCATTCTAATGTATGGGGTCCTGCACCTTTTGTATCCAAGGGCGGACATCGGTATTATGTTCTCTTTGTTGATAATTATTCCCGCTATTGTTAGATTTACTTTATGCGTTCTCGTTCTGATTTTTTCAAATTTATGCTACTTTTTCTTCTATGGTGCGCATTCAGTTTTCTGCTTCCATCCGTATCTTTCGTTCCAACGCGGGGGGAATATCTCTCTCATTCTTTTCGAGATCTGCTTGCTGCCCACGGTACTCTCCCTCAGCTTGCCTGTCCCGGTGCTCATGCTCAAAATGGCACCGCTGAAAGGAAGCATCGTCATATTATTGAGACAGCTCGCACCATTCTTATCTCCTCCCACGTTCCTCCTCATTTCTGAGCTGAGGCTGTTTCTACTGCTGTCTATCTTATTAACCTGCAACCCTACATTTTTCTTCAGGGTTAGAGTCCTGGTGCGTGTCTGTACTCTCGACCTCCACGCTACACTCACATTCGTGTTTTTGGCTGTCGGTGTTATGTCCTACTCCCTCCACGTGAGCGCACCAAGCTCTCTGCTCAGTCTGTACTTTGTGTTTTTCTTGGATATAGTACAGAGCACGAGGTCTATCGATGTTATGATCCTGTTGCACGTCGTCTTCGTATCTCACGTGATGTCACATTTAATGAGTCACACCCTTTCTTTGTGTCGTCCTCCGTCCCCTCGACCTCGTACTCCTCTGTGACTCCCTCTGATGTTGAGTTTCTCACCCTTCCTATCTCACCGCCTTATGTCTTATTCTCTCCACCGGTATGTCCACCTTCTCTCACCTTGTCACCGGTCACACCATCTCCGACCTCTTCAGCCTCACCTTCTCACTCTTCCTCCTTGCCACCCACCTCTCCTTCTGATTCACTCGTCGTTCCTCTTCCATATCACTACACTCGTCGTCCTCCTCATATTCCTTTGTCTCCAGTGCCTCTCGACTCTGTGCCTGACTCCTCCAGTGAGTGCCCTGTGGATGATCCTCCTGCGCGTCGCAACCCACCTCGTGAGAGACGTCCCCCCGACCGTCTTAGTCTTGCTACTCTACCACTGGACTTGCCTGCACTTCCTTCTACCACCTGTGGTACTCCAGAGCCGATTTCCTATCGTGAGGCTGCCCAAATACCTGAGTGGCAGGCCGCTATGTCTGCTGAGTTGGAGGCGCTTGAGCACACCCGTACCTGGGAGTTTGTCCCTCTTCCACCCGGTGCTACTCCTATTACGTGCAAGTGGGTCTTCAAGGTCAAGACTCGCTCAGATGGTTCCGTAGAGAGGTACAAGGCTCGACTTGTGGCTCGTGGCTTTCAGCAGGAGCAGGGACGAGACTATGATGAGACCTTTGCTCCAGTCGCTCACATGACTACGATCCGTACCCTAATTGCAGTTGCAGTCGTTCGTCACTGGTCTCTGTTCCAGCTCGACGTGAAGAATGTTTTTCTTCATGGCGACCTTCAATAGGAAGTGTACATGTTCCCTCCTCCCGGTCTTTCCTCTCCTCCAGGCCTTGTTTGTCGCTTGAGGCGAGCTCTTTACAGGCTCAAGCAGGTGCCCCGCGCGTAGTTTGCACGTTTCAGCTCAGTCATTACTGCAGCCGGTTTTCAGCCGAGCCCGCATGATCCAGACCTATTTGTGCACTCCTCCTCTCGTGGTCGGACTCTTCTGTTACTTTATGTAGATGATATGATCATTATTGATGATGATCCTTTTCATGTCTCCCTTGTCAAACATCACCTTCAGCAGCAGCTTCAGATGACTGATCTTGGACAGCTGAGCTATTTATTGGGCCTTGAGGTTACCTCTACAAATCGTGGTTTTCAACTCTCTCAGCGGCGTTACACATCAGATCTCTTAGCTCGGGCTGCTCTTTCAGACTCTCGCCTCGTGGACACCCCTATGGAGCTTGACCTTCATCTACGACCGGATAATGGGGTTCCACTCTCTGAACCTACCCACTATCGTCACCTTGTCGGGAGTCTTGTCTACCTTACCATTACTCGGCCTGACATTGCTCATGTTGTTCATGTGATGAGCCAGTTTGTTAGTGCACCTACCTTTGTGCATTACGGTCACCTATTGCGACTCACGCGCTATCTTCAGGGGACGACTTCATGTGGTCTCTTCTACTCCAGTAGCAGTTCACTGCAGCTTCGTGCTTACTCAGATTCTACTTGGGCCAGTGATCCTGTTGATCGTCGATCCGTCGCTGGTTTCTGTTTGTTCTTGGGTACTTCCCTTATTGCCTGGAAGTCCAAGAAACAGACTGGGGTCTCTCGTTCCAGCACTGAGGCTGAGCTTCGGGTCATGGCTACCACTACTGAGGATATTATTTGTTGGGAAAAACTCATTTAACTTAACAAATTACTTATAAGTGATTTTACCTTCTAGGTTTATTACCCTATTGTATAGAAAGGGTAAACTTGTCATTAGATGTCTTAGAATGTCACACTCAACTTAGAGTGTCAGGGCCAAGTCAAAACAATCACAAAACAAGTTGAGTTAAGACTTGCGTCGAATAAAAGTCAACGCAACTTCGATTGGATATCGACGTAACTCTGACTAGAAGTCGGAATAACTTATCCAATCTGTCGAAGTATAAAGTCAAGTCGACACAACGTCGAAAGGATCTCGACGCAGGAGGAAGAGCCAGTCGAAGCTATCTGAGAAGGCGACGCAACGTCGACTACAATTCGACGCAGAAATTAAGAGATCAAGTTCAAGGCTTCAACACGACGGATACGTCGATAAGTAATCGACGTAACGTCGACATCAGAGTTCAACCAAAGTTAAGAAGAAATTCGAAGCTACGTCGATAAGAACTCAGAGGTGCGTCGACATGAAGATTGATGAAGTCGACGCAGCGTCGAATACAGTCTGAAAAAGAAATTCTTTCCAGCTGTCTCTCTAACACCTTTTCAGAAGGACCACCAGATTGAAGACAGTTCTCCAAAGGCTTATTTGTTGCCAAGAAAGGAATGAAGCATTCTAGAAGGGCAAAAGCATTATTGGAATGTTTTTCAAATATGATGGGCGGGCCGGAAACAAAAGAAGAAAGAAGAATTAATGTACCCAATCAGAATTCCTTCTGAGGGTTGTCCAAAATTAGAAAGAAATTCAAAACTCAATGATGGACAATAAATAAGCAAAGAAGAGAAGAAAACAACAGATCATTCATTACAAAAATTTGGGTTGCCGATTAGGGCTTATTCTTCTTCCTCCTTCAACCCTAAGAGACACAGACAAAAATCAAGTGCTCTCTCTGCACAGGAAATATACAGGGTTGCTTCTTCTTCTACATCTTACAACAACCAGATTACAAGAAGCTTTTAGGGTCTGTTCGTTTGGACGAAATTGAGGGGTGGGAATTGGAATTGGCCCCTCAATTCCAATTTCGTTGTTCGGCGCGCCTCATAATGAGATGGAATTGGAATTCCCCCCGATTCCATGGGAATTACTTTTAGGCTATTTTTTGCAGCCACCAAGTCTGACCTCTTTAGGTCGGACTTCATGATTCCTGATTTCTCCCGCAACTCCTCCTTCGCAGGACGACCCCCGCGTGATTCTTTCGCCTCCATCCCTCCGCCTAATCACTTTTCCGCAGTCTCCTCCATTCTCTCCTGCCCCCGCCACATTTTCATCAATCAACTGCGCTTCTATGCTCGCGAGTCGCGCCGTTGCCGATGACAGAAGAAACAATGGAGCTGGAGGACAAGATCTTCCTCCTCCTCGTCATCTGCTGAGTGCTGATACACCGTCTTCTTCCCCATAATCTCATCCATCTGAAGCCTACAGAATGCGTCCAAGAGCGATGGAAAGGCCGCCAGGAACCTGCAGAAGCTTACCCTCTTCCGTCAGTTCTACAACGTCATTGTCGGTTACCTTTACTATGCAGTTCTACATCATCGTTGTCTTGTTCCATTGACTAAGCATTGAGCGATGAAATCAAGTTGGTTCATCAAGCTTGTTTCCGTGTGTCGCCTTCTGCAATAAACTTGCCAACAGACTATTTTTTGCCCTTAATTTCATTTAGTTGATAAAGTATGTGTTGTGTAAATTTTATTATTCAATATCTTGGAAACTTTGATCCCTGAATCATGGTTGATGTTTTTATTTGATTGTAGATTTATTTCCTCTCGTCATCATCTGCTTAGAATATCTTATAAGTTCTGATGTTAGTGACTATTTGGTTCTCCGGAAGGATTCTTTGTTAGTGTTCTATTTGTTTTTTTGAATTATTTTAGTTATTTAATTCTTGAAATTTTCATTATTTATTGTCATGCCATGGAACGAAGTTATGAGAAGAAGCTCTAGTTCATTATACCCCCAATGTTAGAAAAAAATTGTAGTATTTCTTTTCTGAGCGAAGAATTGACAATTCCAATTCCAACCTAAAGAATTCTTGATTTTTAGCCGAACGACAGAATTAGAATCAACTCAATTTCAATTCCTATAGGAATTGAAATTGAGTCAATTCCAATAACCACCCCCCAATTCCGTCCAAACGAACGGACCCTTAGAGAAAAGGATCTGAGAAACATAACTCTTGCAAATCATCACAATCATAAGCAAGGATTCATCATCAGCAGATCGGGTGAAAGAAAACAGAAGCTGAACTTGAGAAAAGTTTCTAAAGAATTCTGAGAATAGAATTTTTTATCTTCTACTTCCTTCTTTCTTCTTACTATATTCTACCATTGTAACAGAGTTTTAAGAATCTCTCTTCCAAAGAATTCAGTGGTTCAAGATCTCCTTATCAAAAGATTTGAGTGGTTCAAGATCTCCTTATCAAAAGATTTGAGTGGTTCAAGATCTCCTTATCAAAAGATCTGAGTGGTTCAAGATCTCCTTATCAAAAAATCTGAGTGGTTCAAGATCTCATTATCAAAAGATCTTTAGTTCTAAGAGTCTCCTTATCAAACAATTCAGGCACAGGTTGTGCAATCCTACCAGGGAGGTAGAAGAGATGACTACTCATATTTTGGGGAACCTCTATAAAATCTTGTCTTCTAGTTGTTTATTTTCTGTGTTGTCCCTCTCTTATAGCTTACTGTTTTTCTGTTTTTATATTTACTGCACTTAATTTATTATGCACATTGGTGTTGCTGAAGCATAATCACTTAGTATTTTTATTGTATGCTCAGTTATGATAGAAAAGATTTTAAATCTCTATTTACCCCCCCTCCCCCCCCGTCTAGAGAATTCTCAGAGGCACACTGTGCACTTTCATTATTTCGCTCCGTTGGCTTCTTGAGAACATTTGTGTCTCTTCTCCGAATCTCACTCCACTTCACTGTGATAACACCGACGCCATTCAGATTACTCTGAATCCAGTGAAACCAATGTTGTAGATGTCGGCCGACATGAAGGTTTTGAGAGCAAACCGCAACGAAATCGATATTTTGACGAGAAATTGCGTTTTTTAAAATATCGCGAGATATCGGCGATATATCGCGCGAGTTATCGGCAGCCGATATATCGTGGGCTCTTTAAAATTAAAAAAACGCGAGATTTTACTGTGCGGGGAGCGTTAAAATAACTTCTGGCATTTTGGATTCCCGACGCCTCATTTCATTCCTTCACGTCTATTTCTCCCTCCCGGTGCCCTGGCTGCGACGACGATTCTTTACTCTTCTCATTCGACGGTTCTTCCTCCTCCCTAGCGTCGAAGCCCTAGCTTCTTCTCTTACGACGCAGGCACACCGCACCGTGAGCATTCTCTGCCCTAGCTTCTTCTCCTACGACACCGCTTCTTCTCCTACACTGCACCGTGAGCATTCTCTGCCCTATCTTCTTCTCCAATGTGTGGCTATTTTTTATTTCTTCTGGCATTATTTTGATTTTTTCTGGCATTTTAGGGTTTGTTTGGCATTCTTCTCCTACGATCTAGTAGTGTCTTGCACTCTTGCGTCTTGCCCCTCTCTGATCTGGCTATTTTAACGTCTCTGATAGTCTGATATCACTAGCTGGCATTATTTTATCCTGGGCTGGCATTATTTCAGTCGCAACCATAGATTTTTTCTTGCATTTTTGCTGACATTTTGGATGATTGGTGATTGGTGACATTTTTGCATTTTTGCTGGCATTTCTTGCTGGCTATTTTTGCTGACATTTTTGCTATTTTTGCATTTTTGCTGACATTTTTGCTATTTTTGCATTTTTGCTGACATTTTTACATTTTTGCTGACATTTTTGCATTTTTTGGATGATTGCTGGCATTTTTTGGATGATTGCTGGCTATTTTTGCCTTTACACAGTTGTTTTATTGCTGCAACAAATGATGTTACCTTGTAGGAGATGAAGGAGATAGAGGGGAGAGAGATAGAGAGGAAGAAGAAGAAGAAGGTAGGAGAACAAGAGGGAGCAGCCCTCTCCTTAGGTTAATTGATCCAAAGATGCAGAAAAACAATAAAAGATCCCCTTTATAGGTAGGGTTACACAACAACTGGAAATACCATTTAAAAACAATAATAAAGATGTCGCCATCCGATAAGACTGTCGCCCGGCGACACAGCCCGCTACCGCCATCCGATAACTATTCCGTAGCGTCCGAACCGCCCGGTTCGGTATGCCCAATGCTCGGTCCCCCGGTTTGCCTTCCCGCATCCGCCTCGAATACACCTTCCACGGTGGCTCCTCCGCATGTATGTCGGTAACAATACCACCATCTGGAAAATTGGCCTTGTCCTCAAGGCAATAGTCCGGAAACTGGCGCCGGAAATCATTCCGCAGCAACCACGACGCGGCGGAGGTGGGGCGGTTGCGCCACGCGACCCGGATCTCTTCCGGAGTGGGATCTCCCGGCGTATGATGGCGTCGATCTAGGATGGCCTCCGGGTAGAGGGGTTCGGCCTCGGAGTAGTCGATGTCGGCGGGGATGTGGTCGGTGACGGGGTGGTTGCCAATGACGCGCCGAAGTTGCGAGACATGAAAAACCTGATGGATGCGGCTGCTGTTCGGAAGGCGGAGCCGGTAGGCCACAGCTCCAATTCGACTGATGATTTCAAAAGGCCCATAGAAACGAGGTGCCAACTTGGGACACGAGCGACGAGCCACCGTGAGCTGGCGGTATGGATGTAGTTTGATGAAGACTCGCTCGCCCACTTGGAAGGACAAGTCCCGACGCTTACGGTTGGCAAATGATAGCATCTTGGCCTGTGCTCGCCGTAGGTGGTGCTTCAAACTATCCAAAATAACGTCCCTGTCATGTAAATGGTCGGCCAGGCTGGTGACGGGACATTCCCCCGGGAGATATCGGAGCACGGATGGGGGCAGGCGGCCGTAGACCGTCTCGAATGGTGAAGTGTTTGCGGAATGGTGATAAGCTGTATTATAGGAGTATTCCGCCCAACATAACCACTTGGCCCATGTGCCGGGTCTCTCGCCAATGAAACACCGCAAATAAGTTTCTAAGCACCGATTAAGCACCTCGGATTGCCCGTCGGACTGGGGGTGGTAGGCCGTACTCATTCGGAGGCGCGTGCCTTGGAGGCGAAACAGGGAAGTCCAGAAACTGCTGAGGAAGAGTGGGTCGCGGTCGCTCACTATGGAACGGGGAAAACCATGAAGTCGCACGACCTCGGCGATGAAGCTATCCGCCACGGTTGCGGCGGTGTACGGATGTCGGAGGGGAACGAAGTGGGCATACTTCGTCAGGCGGTCGACGACCACCAGAATGCAGTCAAACCCGTTCGAACGAGGTAGGCGGGTGATAAAATCCATCGCAATGTCCTCCCAAATGCGCTCAGGAATCGGCAGGGGCTGCAGTAGGCCGCTCGGGAACAACGTCTCGTACTTCGCCTTCTGACACGGCAAACAGGCCGCGACGTATGCCTTCACTTGGCGGAGCATGTGGGGCCAGTACAGCGATGCGGCTAGCCGCCGATATGTCCGAAAGGCGCCGGCGTGGCCCCCTGAAGGTGTGGAGTGGAACTCTGCGAGCAGTTGTGGGATGCGGTCTGACGATGCTGAAAGCACCAAACGGTTCCGATGGAATAGCCGGCCCCCCACGAGGGCATAAGGCGGACGGGCACCCGGATCCACAAGCAAAGCCGCCCGAATGTCTCTTAAGTGAGGGTCGTGATCCACCTCTTGCTGAAGGACGGCGGCGTCGTCCCAAACCGGTCGCGAGATGGCCGCCAATTCCAGGGCATGAGGGTGGCGAGAGAGCGCATCGGCCGCCCTGTTGGTCTTGCCCGGACGGAATTCGATCGTGAAATCATAACCGAGGAGTTTGGCCACCCAAAGCTGTTGTGTTGACGTGGCAATCTTCTGCTGGAGTAAGTAGCGGAGACTGTGGTGATCGGTGCGGATGATGAAGGTGCGGCCCAATAGGTAGGGTCGCCAATGCTGTACTGCTAACACGAGGGCCATGAGCTCATTTTCGTACGCCGAACGGCTGCGTACCGCCGAGGAGAACGCCCGACTGTAATAAGCTATGGGTCGGCCGGCCTGCATCAATACGGCCCCCACGCCTGCACCCGAAGCATCACACTCCACAATGAATGTTTGCCGGAAATCCGGCATGGCGAGCACCGGGCCTTGCGCCAAGGCCGCCTGGAGGGAGGCGAACGCCGCCATGGCGGCCGGCGACCAGACAAAGGGACCTTCCTCCGAGGCCTTCAACAACTGTGTGAGGGGGCGGGCCAATCCGCCGTAGTCCTTGATGAAGCGCCGGTAATATCCGGTGAGCCCGAGAAATGCCCGCACGTCGCGAAGGGAGGAGGGAGTCGGCCAGCGAAGGACCGCCTGAATTTTTTCCTCGTCCATGGACACACTGTTGGCCGAAATCGTATGCCCCAAGTAGCTCACCGTGGTAGTTCCAAAAGTGCATTTCTTCTGGTTGACGGTGAGTTTGTGATGCCGAAGGGTGGTGAGAGTTTCCCGCACGTGGCGGAGGTGGTCCTGCCAAGATGTACTAAACACGAGAATGTCATCGAAAAAAACAAGAACTTGCTTACGGAGGACCGGCCGAAAAATGTTGTTCATAGTGGCTTGGAAGGTGGCGGGGGCGTTGGTGAGCCCGAAAGGCATGACCAAGAATTCGAAATGGCCGTCATGCGTCCGAAAAGCCGTCTTTGGAACATCTTCGGGTCGGACACGGATTTGGTGATATCCGGCGCGAAGGTCCAACTTAGTGAAGAATGCCGCGCCATGGAGCTCATCCAGGAGTTCCTGAATAACTGGAATCGGATATTTGTCGGGCACCGTCGCTTTGTTGAGCTCGCGGTAGTCGACGCAAAACCGCCAACTCCCGTCCTTCTTGCGAACCAATAAAACCGGACTGGAGAACGGGCTAGCACTGGGCCGGATGAGGCCTCCCAACAGCATCTCCCGGACGAGCCGCTCTATCTCGTCCTTCTGAGCATGTCCATACCGGTAGGGCCGCACAGAGACCGCCGCCGCGCCTGGAGTGAGCACAATAGCATGATCGGTCGGCCGAGTAGGTGGAAGGCACGGTGTTGCGGCAAAGACATCAGAGAAGTCCTGCAGTCCCTCTCGAAGATCGGCCGGAAGGGGTGGTGCCGTGGCCGTCGAGGTCGACTCGAGAGGCCATAGCCAAGCCGAAAAGTCGACGTCAGTGACGCGTGTCATCGCGCGGAACGAGATCGGCGAGCGGAGGAGGGTGGAGTCGCCCACTAAGCGGCACGGTTGCCCTTGATGCAGGAAGGACATAGTCATAGAGGCCCAGTTCACCTTAACCTCCCCCAAGGTTTGTAGCCACGCCACGCCCAAAATGGCGTCGAGGCCGCCCAGTTCAAATAGGTAGAAGTCCGCCGTGACCGAGACCGGTCCGAGAGAGAGAGTCACATCCACACATTGTCCCAAAGTGGGACGGCGCCGCCCATCGCTGAGGCAAACGGAGAATTCCGGGGAAGGGGAATGGGGTAACTGAATGTCGCGGGCGAGTTGGGCCGACATAAAATTGTGGCTGGCCCCACTATCGATCATCACGATCGCCGGCCTATTGTTGATCAACGCCGCAAGCTTCATGGTGCGGGGGCCGGTAAGACCGCCCACTGAGTAGAAAGGTAACTCCAGAACGTTAAGGGGGGCCTCCTCTGGGGCCGGCGGAGGCGTGTCCGGCAGTATCCCCGATAGCGCCGAGTCCTCGGATTCACCGTCGCCAATGATCGCGTGAAACTCTTTGACCTGGCACACATGTTGCGGTGAATAGGGTTGGCGGCAACGGAAGCATAACCCGCGGCGGCGCAGGTCGTTGTAATCGTTGTTGGAAACGCGATGCGGGATGTCAGGACGGGGAGGGCGGCCGGCGCCCGGTGGAGGTAGCCGAGGGCCGTTATCGCGCTGCGGCGTTGGGCGGTAAGTAGGCGCGGCCGCGCGGGGTCCAATGTCGGCTTCCACCGCTCGAGCCAGTTCCAAAGCTTCGGATACCGTGCGGGGGTGATGGGTCCTGATGCGGGAGCGGATGTTGGGCAGAAGGCCCTGCAGAAAAAATCCAAGGTAGTGGTCCGGCGGGAGGCCCGGAACTTGCGTGACGAGGACAACAAACTCGTCGATATACGCATCCACGGTGGTCGATTGGCGGGCTGAGCACAGGCGCTCAATCGCGGAGCCGGTGTAGCGGGAGTCGTAGCGACTGATCATCTCGTGCTTGAACTCGTGCCATGGAATGCGAGGCTGAATTTGTCGTAGCCAGCGCGCCCAATGTAGGGCCGAACCGTCCAAGCCGACTATGGCGGTGCCGACTCGATCCTCCGGAGGGGGTACCGTTGAGGTCAAAGTACTGTTCCGCACGGGCTATCCAACCCATTGGGTCGGTCCTGGAGAATGAGGGGACATCCAGAGCTAAAGGGGGTCGGCCGGCGACGGTAGGAAGCAGCATCGGGGCTAAGGGAACAGGCGCTGTTGCGCGGATCGCAGGCGCAAACGGGCCTGGCGGCGTGCCAAGGACAGACTGGAGATCCGCCGGGGATGTCGCTGGGGCCGGTGGGGGCGGCGTGCTGGACGCCGGAAGCAGCGTGTCGAGGCGCGCGAAAAGCGCGGTCTGGGCCGCGACGAGCGAGTCGACAGTGGACTTCAGATCCACGAGTTGGCTGCCATGGAGATCGAGCTGGGTGCTGTGGACCGCGAGGCGAGCGGTGACGTCGGTGGTGTCGTCGGGGTCGTTGGCGTGCAAGCGAGTGTTCGGTGCCATGAGGTACTCCGGCGGCTTGGGGAGGCGGGCGGAGCGGCAGGTCGGACCAAATGTTACCTTGTAGGAGATGAAGGAGATAGAGGGGAGAGAGATAGAGAGGAAGAAGAAGAAGAAGGTAGGAGAACAAGAGGGAGCAGCCCTCTCCTTAGGTTAATTGATCCAAAGATGCAGAAAAACAATAAAAGATCCCCTTTATAGGTAGGGTTACACAACAACCGGAAATACCATTTAAAAACAATAATAAAGATGTCGCCATCCGATAAGACTGTCGCCCGGCGACACAGCCCGCTACCGCCATCCGATAACTATTCTGTAGCGTCCGAACCGCCCGGTTCGGCATGCCCAATGCTCAGTCCCCCGGTTTGCCTTCCCGCGTCCTGCGTCCGCCTCGAATACACCTTCCACGGTGGCTCCTCCGCATGTATGTCGGTAACAAATGATGTAACCGTGAATCCGTGATTCAAGAATATCATATATAAATTAAACAATATTTTGCAACATATGATGTATGCGATACGCCGGTGCTTCTTTGTGCGAGATATATGCATGATTGGTGATTGGTGAAATATGATTTTGCA
The DNA here is from genome assembly GCA_033032865.1 of Dactylorhiza incarnata. Taxonomy (NCBI): domain Eukaryota; kingdom Viridiplantae; phylum Streptophyta; class Magnoliopsida; order Asparagales; family Orchidaceae; genus Dactylorhiza; species Dactylorhiza incarnata. The sequence continues at coordinate 5,389,193 of JAWHQI010000192.1, read as the reverse complement.
ACATATATATGAATGGTGAATCGGTGATTGCTGCAACAAATCATAAGTTAATGATGAATAGATGATTTTGAGTGGATTGATGAATTATAAAGCGGTGAGGACATGACATGATGGTGCAAATATAGTACAGGTTGTGACGGATAATGCGTCCAACAATATGGCCGCATCACGATTGCTAGCTGTAAAGAGACCAAAGATATTTTGGACTTCTTGTTCCGCTCACACCATAAATCTTCTTCTCCGAGATATATCAAAGCTGAAGCAAATTAAGAGTGCAATCTCTATGGGCCGACACCTTACTGTTTTTATATATGCCCACACCATTGCTCTAGCTTTGTTCAGAGAGACGACGAAAGACATGGAGTCCCATGATCTCGTTAGGGCTGGTGTGACAAGATATATAGTATGATGTTGTTTACTTAGGTATCAAAAGTTGACAAAGTAATGTTTGGAAGCTTTCAAAGGTTGAAAAGGTAAACAAAAATGTCAATTTTCTTATTTCTTTCATTAGCATCTTGTTAACAATTTAACTTTGATTTGTTTTTTTTATATTTTTAGGATAAGGAGAAGCAGAGAAAATGAAGGTACCTATTAGAAGACTTCATATCATGGGAACTAATAAAGGCAAGTTACTTTCTTCAATATTTAACATTTATTAATAGGCAAAATTGTGTTTATTGTCTTTAATACTTTATTAGTTTATTATAATTTTATTATTACATGTTCACTGTATAGTTCATAAACATACATTGTGTGTATAATATATTAAATTTTAAAAAAATGTTTATATAGTATTAAATTTATTTAAATATTAAAATCCGACATTATAAAATATCCCCGATATATCCCCGCAATCCGACATACGACATTTCAAACCCAAACCGACATGAACCCGACATCCGACATCCACAAGCTTGGGTGAAACATTCTCCTTCCAAGCATATTGGGGTTGATGCTTTCTTCCTTTGTGAGCAGTATGGTCGTGACACTCTTGCTCCTTCCTTTGTTTCTTCTGAACAGCAACTTGCAGACTTGATGACTAAGTCACAGACACGGACACAACATGATTATCATTTGTCCAAACTCTCGATGTATGATCCCCCGTGAGTTTTAGGGGGGGTGTTAGATATATTGTATATTGAAGTGGTAGATATAGCTAAGGCTTACCTCTGGGTGCTAGGATCACCCCTCTCATTTTAGTTATATATCCCATCTGTTAGTGTGAATACTTTTTTCCCTCTTATTCTATCAGCGAGAGGGTGCAATGTTCCACCTTAAAGCATTTAAAGGGTGGAAAGTGCCAAAAATAAAAAACTATGGTGCAAAGTGCCAAGGAACCTCATTTAGAGGGTGCAAAGTGCCAAAATTCCTTCTTCACACCGCCCTTTCCTTCCCTAATATCATAGCTCACCTCCCAACAAAGTGATACATACCATGACTACTCTCTCTCTCTCTCTTGTTGTTTATTATGTGTTGGGCATCATCCCCTGATGGTCAAATGGTTATATGGTTTCAAATTCAAGAAGAATGACGCTGTTAGGATAAGTATAATATGTAATTGATGAGGATTCATCACGGGCTCTCATTTATGAAGAACCGGATGGCGGTTACTCCCATAAATCACTCCCCCCACTACTTTAGTGGGAGAGAGTGGGAGATCAAAGCCGGAACCGCCATTCCCGCCACCAACCGCCAATCCGAAAATACGCGCCAAGTACGCCAACCGCAACGTGCACGGCGACGCCGTCCCCTCCCGCCGGTGAGCGGGCCGCGTCAAACCGCGCACCCCGCGTGGTGCGGCCAGGCCGCACCCGCGTGGTGCGGCCAGGCCGCACCCACTGGGTGCGGCCGGCCGCACCCCCTCGGGGTGCGGCCAAGGGTGCGGCCGGGCCGCACCCCCTCCTTTTGGGGGTGCGGCTAAGCCGCACCCCCCCTTACAGGGTGCGGCCAAGCCGCACCCCCCTTACAGGGTGCGGCCAAGCCGCACCCCCCTTTTTTTGCGGGGTGCGCCCACGCCGCGCCCCTCCCCGAGGCGGGGGACGGCCGAGCCTCCTCCTCCTTCCGCTTTCCTCACCGGGGGGCTTGCAAGGGGCCTTCCCATATTCGCGCCCTCAACAGAACGCTCACTTTTCAGGAACAGCTTGTCGCCTTTCCTCGAAGGGCGGGATGGTCATTTACGAAAAATGGTGATCCGTTGACTCTGAACCGGAAAATAGGATTCGTCCTCCCAGGTAGTTGTGGTGGTTACAACGACAAAATTACCGGGCTACCCCCGGCCAAAGCTATAAAAGGACCCCCTAGACTTCATTTGGGAGGAGGACGCCTTGATGACCAGAGAGAGCTCCTCGAGGATTTCCACGGATTTCTCCTTCGGCGCTTGAAGATCTCCTTCATGGACTTGAAGTTTTCCTTCGTCCCGAAAGGCGACTCGGCAGTCTCACTTTCGTTCTCACGAAAGCGGACAGCGTTCTCGCTTTCGTCTTCACGAAAGCGAACAAGGCATTCTCACTTTCGTTCTCTACCGTTCTCAGAAGGAAAAGACTTAGTTTTTTCGAGAGGTGGTCTGTCACCCTCGGAACGTTCTCTCTCTCCCCCTGGTTCGCTCCCCCTGGTTAGAGAACAAGGCATTCTCTAATATTGTAACGAGCAGCGGCCTGTCGCGCTCGAATTCCAAACACCGGATTGTAACCTCTCAGAAGATAGTGAAGTTTGGTCGGCACAGCCCCGGCCGCGTGGTTTTTTTACCCTTTCCGGGTTTTTCCACGTTAAAACGTCCAAGTGTACTCAACGAATTTCTTTGTGACTGTTTGTGCGCTTGGTTCGCTCCCGAGCTAAGGTGGTTCAATTCGACCGGTCTACCAAGAGCCCTAAGCGACCCGCAACAGTTTGACGCCGTCTGTGGGAATGGATTCCCAACTACCGAACAAAGGATTTCCGAACGCAGTTCCCGCTTCACCGGAGTTCACGGAACCGGCAAGGGTGGACACCTCCCCCGAACTATCTGATGCATGCAGTTCCTCAATCCCTGAAGTCCCAACGAAAAGAGCGCTCATCGCTGCACCAATCCAACCCCAGTGGGAAGGACCGACTAGCAAGCCGGCCCCTCTCACAGAGGGGCAGGATCCGAACGATATCGCGCACCAGCAAAGGCGATCCCCCCTGTCAGAGTCAATTTTGGCATACCCAGTCCCGTCATGGCTAAAGCTCCCGCACATCAAGGAGTTCCACGGAGCAGAAGACCCGTACGTGCACGTTAATCACTTCTTGATGACGGTACGGACGTTCGAACTTCCCGACCAAATCAGCTGCAAAATCTTCACCAAGACACTGCGCGGGAACGCCCTCCGCTGGTATCAATCCCTGCCAAACGAAGCGATTCACAACTTCATCGAGTTGTCCCAGCTGTTCGTTGAATGGCACGAAGCGCACGCGCCAAGGATCTAGGAAGAAGAGCAAGAAAAGCCCGGCACGGACGAACCGCCCCGCCTAAGGGAGGCGGAATGTAGCACGCAGCGACAGAAGATCCGCACAAATTTTCACCAGGAGCGCCCCTGCGCATGGATGGACTTCGCCTTGGACGCAAGCATAGGCAGCCCACCCTGTGAGCTAAGGAGGGCGTGGGTAACTCACCGCATCTCCTTCAACATCCTATTCCTGGCTGCCGTAGTACGGCTCAAACTCCTAAGCGGGAACCTCAAACTCAGGGCCAGCGACGCGGAGCTCCCAGACGGACTACGGTACCCACCGTAGGAATCATCACCCTCCCCGTCCAAGTAGGGATGCACGCAGAACCAGTCCAGTACGACGTTCAGTTTGTCGTCGCCGAGGCAGACTCCCCGTACGACGCAATATTTGGGAGCCTCTTACTGGACGCCCTGGACCACGACGTTTCCATGTCCGGACGCATGACCAACAAAGGGGGTATCCTCAGGAACGCGATCCACGGTTTCGACACACCCGCCTCCAAGCTCCCTTGGATCAACAACGACCCATCGCCAAAACCGAAGTCTGAGAAGCAAGGCGCGCGGAAGGATCGCGCAACTCCAACGTTGGCTGAAAAAGCCAAATTTCAGGCATCAGCGAATCCGCCGCAGTTTGATACATGCCGCAAGTGAAAGGGGCAGCAGCAGCAGTTCGAGAAGGCCGAACTGCTCACTCAGAACCGAGCAGACCGCTCCCAAGGGCTAGCAAATCAAGGCTCCCAGAGCTTCACCCCGTTGAATACCCCCCGCGAGCACATATTGTCTGTAATCAGCAATAACAAGATTATCAACTGGCCCAAACGGCTCTCCCTGCACAGGGGAGATCAAGCCCAATTCTGTCACTTCCACAAAGGCCGAGGATACCGAACGGAGCACTGCGCAAGACTGAAAAATGAAATTGAACGCCTCGTCCAGTTAGGGCACCTGGAAGCTTTCCGTGAAGAGGCACAGAGGGATGCCACCAAAGATCAGTCGTCGGGTCACCGCCGCCCACCATGCTGAATGACCTAAAAAGCTCAAGCAAACGCAGCACAACGGGAGCTCGACGTTACCTCCTCTCTCGTGAAATATGTATCAGAAACTTATTGGCTCAAAAGCCGCAAGATTGCACTTGCGCATGTATCAATATTTTCTAGTTATATTCTATCTGTTCTAAACTGTTCTACTACAGGAACCACTTCGGGGCCCTGCCCCGGGGACTTTGCACCGCCGTCGATTGAAGGTTCGCCCTTCTCCTCCGTCGTCGAGTCCCGGTGTCGTAGGGGCCTGCCCCCCTTACGTTCACCCCCGGTTTGAATACACCAGCTATTCACCGGCCACTTCGGGGCCCTGCCCCGGGGACTTTGCACCGCAGTCGATTGAAGGTTCGCCCTTCTCCTCCGCCGTCGAGTCCCGGTGTCGTAGGGGTCTGCCCCCCTTACGTTCACCCTCGGTTTGAATACACCAGCTATTCACCGGCCACTTCGGGGCCCTGCCCCGGGGACTTTGCACCGCCGTCGATTGAAGGTTCGCCCTTCTCCTCCGCCGTCGAGTCCCGGTGTCGTAGGAGTGGAATTAGAGAGAGCCAGCGGATGGTCAGTAACACAAGAGCGCTTACCCTTGCGAAGTGCAATGGGTAAGGCAGAAGAAGAATCATTACCTGCCTGAGGAAGTGGCACCTGGTCCGGTGAGCTGGGCTAGATCAGCAGATCGCGAAGGACTGGGTGGACATGGGAAGGCCCACGGGGGCCACGAGTGTATGTCTGAAGAGGAGTGGGGCTGGATAAGGAGTGAAGGGGGATCGGAACAGGGAGGGGAGGCGGTAACGAGGACGCAGGAGTAGTGGAGTCATGATAGAAGGGGACATCCTCAAAGAACGTGACATCCATGGTATGGAATGTCCGCCGAGAAGAAGGGTCAAAACACCGATATCCCTTGGAGGATGAGGAATAACCCAGAAAAATGCATCGGATAGCCTTGTGATCAAGTTTAGTCCGAGTCGGACTACGATCCTGAACGAAGCACACACACCCGAAGACGCGGAGAGGAACAGGGAACAACGGGCGGTTAGGAGATAAGAGACTCAGAGGAACACGACCCGCTAGAGGTTGGCAAGGCAGTCGATTTACCAAGAAGGTCCCCGTAAGAAGAGCAGCACTCCAAAAGGATTTGGGAACATGAGACCCACTAAGAAGGCACCGGGTCACATTGAGGAGATGGCGGTTCTTACGTTCCGCCACTCCATTCTGTTCCGGGGTATAGGAACAGGAGAACTGGTGAAGGGTTCCCTGGCTAGCAAGGAAGGCAGCAAACGAGGAAGAAGTGTATTCTCCCCCATTATCGGAGCGTAGTATACGAATACGGGAAGAGTACTGAGTACGCACCATATGAGAAAACTGAGTATATAAATCAAACACTTCAGATTTAGTACGCATAAGGTAGACCCAACAGCAACGAGTAAAATCATCAATAAAAGAGACAAAGTAACGAAATCCATCATAGGAAACAACCGGGGCTGGGCCCCAAACATCCGAGTGAATAAGATGAAAAGGTGCAGAAGCACGAGAAGAAGATACAGGATAAGAAGTGCGTGTGTGTTTACAAAGTTGACACACATCACACTGAAAGGAGTGCTGAAAGAAAACATGAGGAAAAAGAGAAGATACAACTTTGGGGCTAGCATGGCCAAGCCGGGCATGCCAGACAGTAGGAGTGGTAGTCGCAGCAGCAGCACTAGACGGAGACACAGATGTAGAACGGGAGAGATTCAGCTGATAAAGCCCGTCACGCTCACGGCCGTAGCCAAAAATCTTCCTCGTGGTCAGGTCCTGAAAAACACAACCAGAAGCAAAGAAAGTCACCGAACAATTCAAAGATTTAGTAATTTTACTAACAGAGAGAAGATTTAAAGCCAGTTTCGGAACATGAAGGACTGAGTCCAAGGGAAAAGAGGGGGAAAGAGAAACTGGGCCATTGTGCAGAACGGGTGTAACGGAACCATCAGCCAGGCGAACCTGCCGTTGGTCACCAGGAGGAAGAGGAGAAGAGAGCAAGTCCTTGTCACCCGTCATATGATCCGTGGACCCCGAATCAATAGTCCAGTCAGAGGGAGACCCTCCGAGAGTGGCGTGAAAAGCCGATGAGATACCTGACGTAGAAGCCGAAGTAGACGAGAACGCTGAGGAAGCAGGGGCCGAAGAGACCGGTGGCGGAGGCAGTAGCGGGGCATGCTGCTGAAGCTGAGACTGAAGTTCCTGAACCTGAGCCATAAGCTGGCTCCAATCTGCAGAAGGGGTCCCGGAAGGAACACTGTAACTGGGCGGGCCCCCAAAGTCGGATGAGGCAATGGCAGCGGTGCGGGTAGCAGGCGGTTGTTGGCGAAGATGAGGATAGAGTTGCCAGCAACGGGACTTCTCATGACCAGTCCGGAGGCAGTGCTGACACTGAACAGAAGCAAACGGGCTACCGCGGCCACCGCCACGACCCCGAGGAGCAGAAGAACGCCCCCGTGGCATAGAAGAAGTACGACCGGAAGCAAGTGCCATCGTGTCGGGGGGAGGAGCAAGCGCCGGAACCGGAGGAGCAGTCAGGCGGGCGCGACGCTCTTGCTCCTCAACCAGGGAGTAAGCATCCAAAATGTCCGGAAGGGGGTTCATGCTGAGAATCTGAACCCGAATCTGCTCAAACTCAGGTCGTAACCCCATCAGAAATTGGTAGGTCTCACGCTTCTCCTGACGCTGCTTGGCAATCAACAGATCCTCAGCATGCGGAAAAGCACTAAGCGGCTCAAGATCAGAGAGCTCCTAGAACCGCCCAGAAAGGAAGGTGAAGTAGTCATGCACAGAACGATCCCCCTGACGAGCCGTCGAAATCTCCTGGAAGACGGAGTAAATCCGCGTATCAACACGGGTGTGCCCATAAGTACGGGTCAGGGCGGCCCAAAGTGAGGGCACTGAGTCAAACCGCATAAATTGCTCGTAGAGACGAGGCTCCATCGAGCATTGGAGCCACCCAAGAATCTTGAAGTTCTCCGTTTTACACTGACGGAAAGCCTTTTCCTCGGTAGGCTTCGGAACCCCATTAGGTTCAAGCCAATCAAGCTTGTCATGGCCGGCGAGATGGACACGCACGGAGTTGGACCAAGCAATGAAATTCTTCTCACTAAGGAGGGAAGTAGTAATGCGGCGGGCAAAGCCATCATGGGAGGAATCCATAGGAAAAGAAAAAGAAGAAGCCTAAGAGAGGGGAAAGGGGGGAAAAATCTCCAAAGGAGAGAAAGAGAGGGAAAAACCCTTAAACGGAAGAGAAAAAGGAAATCCGAAGGGGAAGAAGAGCCATAGATCAAAGATCTAGGGCATTAAAAGAAGAAAGAAGAAGAAGAGGAAGGGGGGGGGGGGTGAAGAGGCGGTCCAGCCGATCTACATAGTGATCGGCGAGACCGCACGGAGGAGGCGAGAGCGGACGAAGAGGCTCCTGGTTGGCTCGGCGAGGTCGGACGAAGAGGCAGGAGGGCTCGGCGAGGCGGGACGAGACGCCTGGAGGGCTTGGCGAGAGCGGTCGAAGCCCTGGGACGGGTTGACGAGGTCGGGCGAGACCTCCCTGACGGGATCGGCTGAGGAGCGGAAAAAAAAGGGTTACGGGATTTTTTGCTCTGATACCAAGTGGAATTAGAGAGAATTGATTATATTATTAGGGCCCATAACCGGGCAATTTATAGGGATACAAGAAGGAAAATAAAGAGGAATAACGGTGTGGGACTAAACCCAATTACAAATAAATACGAATAATAATAACGCCTAATAGTAGGGGCCTACCCCCCTTACGTTCACCCCCGGTTTGAATACACCAGCTATTCACCGGCCACTTCGGGGCCCTGCCCCGGGGACTTTGCACCGCCGTCGATTGAAGGTTCGCCCTTCTCCTCCGCCGTCGAGTCCCGGTGTCGTAGGGGCCTGCCCCCCTTACGTTCACCCTCGGTTTGAATACACCCGCTATTCACCGGCCAAGCCGCGAGCCAGACTCGTGCAAAAGCCGCAAGCACAGATTTGCGCAAACTAATTTTTTATGTGAAAGCCGCGAGCACAGACTCGTGCAAACTAATTATATATATATATATATACCGCGAGCGCAGACTCGTGCAAACTAGTGTAAAAGCCCCGGGCTCAGACCCGTGCAAACTCATCTGTAATTTTGAAAACAATCAAACTGTGCAGGTGCTAACAACCAGATTGACAAGATCATGCAGGAAAACAGGTACAACACATGCAATAAAGGAGATACAACCACATCCGACAAACACACAAACAAACAACAAAGTTGAAAGCGAGAAAGTGAAAGATAAACAACATCAGTCCTCGACCACGTCCGAGTAGTCATCCCCAGAAAGATTTCCGGCTCCGAGGCCAGCGGTGTCGCACCCGAACTTCCTCCCCATCATACGGAGAGTCTTCTGAATGCCTCTCTGAAAAGAGACTTCGCACTCGTCCGCTATCAGGGGCTCTACCTCCTTCGTCATCACCTCGGCGCGAATCTCTTCAACCATCTGGAAACGCTCTTCCGCAAAAGTGAGGGAATCCTTGTACTCGGCTACTCCAGTCGCCTTGGCCTCCTCAAGACTCTGCTCGATCGACGACAGCCGGTCCACCTCGCTCCGTAGAAAGCCCAACTCCCCCTCCAGGCGAAACCTCTCCCCCTGCGCGTCCGATAGTTGACGAAGGGCATCCTGGGCGAGCACCTTATCACCGCCGCACTCCGCTCGCAGCTTCTCGACTTCACCCTCCAACTGCTTGATATGAGCTGCGTCACGGTCCCTCTTCCTATGCAAAACGGAAATGTCACACCTCGCCACGCGTAACTCCTCCTGAAGAGCGAAGTAGTTGTCCTTGAGGCTCACATAATGATCGTTCCATGTGAGCGCAACGCTAGTCAAAGCCTCTGCCTGCAAGCAAAAGTCAAACGGTTAGCAAGCGTAAATAAGAACGGAAAGTAAACGCTGAGATCAAGAAAGAAGAGCTTCACTTACCGCACAAGCCATCGCTTGAAGTGAGGAAGAAACTCGCTTCGCCGGCATGAGGGGAGGTGGTGGCGGCAAATCCTCCGGCGGGACCCGGTCGGCAATAGGAGACGCCAAAATCTCCACCTCCGGATCGGATGAAACCGGCTCACTCCTAGGACGGCTCGGGCCGGCCTCGCAATCTTGACTCGAAGGCGCCGGTGGAATAGGGCGCGGACCGGAAGGGCCGTTCTTGATAATGATCTTCCTCTTTCTCCCACGATCTAAAGGAACAGCAGCCTCCCGCTCGGGATCCCAGGAAAGCCTCACCGAGTGCAGTCGACGTTCATCCACGCAACCAGAAATGGAAAGCAAGGCCTTCGACAACCCCTCTCGCCCAGGAAAACCAGGGATAGGAAGGAACTCATCTTCCCGACCAGTCTGCCGGCGACAGCGCCCAGGAAGCGATCTCCATAATTCCGGTAGCTCCCATCGATTCCAGACATACCCATAAAGAGTATTCCCATGGCGGTAATCGGCCTTCGCTCCAAAGTGAAACCAGCTTTTGTTGCTCCGAACTTCGATACGATCGCCCGGGTCAGTAGAAACCTCGCACAAATCTTTGAAAACCTCGAGCGAAAAGCGCTTGCTATGTTCCCGAAAGAATACCACCATCCCCATAATGTTCGTCATCCCCGACGGTGTAAACTGGGTAATCGGAACACCGCAGAACCGGAATATCTCAACGACCTCCTCGGGCGGAGGAATGCGAAACCCGGACTTCAAGCAGCTTTCCGAAAGGGCCATAAAGCCGGTCGGCGGATTTTGGGCGCGCTCTTCCGCCCCTGGGATACTCACCTCAACATCAGGGGGCAACCCGAACCGCTTCCGCCATATGTCAATTCGCGCGCCGTCAAGAGTAGAGCGCATGCGCATCGGTCTCGACTGACCACTCCGTTTCGAAGCCTGCAAAGGAAAATTCGCGCGTATCAGCGCATATATCCAACAAAATAAATGAATGTCAAATAAATTCAACCCGCCAGCACGCAATTATGCCAACCAACCGCATGAAAGCAACGATTCATGCGCGCAACGCAATTCGCGCACGACAAACCGCACGAGCGGCGAGACGCGCAAACAGCCGCACAGAAGCACGCGGAAAAGCACCGTGCACGCACGCGCGGGGGGACGCGCGCGGCCAACCGCCGCGCGCACGCACGGCCAACCGCCGCGCGCGCGCGCGGCCAACCACCGCACGCACGCGTGGGGGCGCGCGCACGGCCAACCGCCGCGCGCAGCGCGCGGCCAACCACCACACGCGCGGGTAAGGGCGCGCGCGCGGCCAACCGCGCGCGCGCGGCCAACCGCCACGCGCGTGGGGGCGCATGTGCGCCCCCCGCTGTCCGGCGGCGCGTACGGGCCGCGAAGGCCGCCGGCGCCCCGATCCCGCGGCCGACAGCACAGCGCGCGGGACGCGAAGGGCGCCGGTGGACCGCTCCCGCGGCCGGCCGCACCCGCGCGCGGGTTGCGCGCGCCCGTCGGACGCCGGCGGCTCGATCCCGCGGCCGGCAGCACCCACGCACTGGCTCGCTCCTGCGGGCGGCGCCGCCCACGCGCGGGCGCGCACCCTCCCGATGCCTCGCCCCCTCGGTCGAAACCACCCTCGCGGGCGCGCTCCGCCATCTCCTCCTTCATGAGAGAAACGAAAACAATGGGAGAACTTACCTCCACCATGGTTCAATGCGCCGCACGCCGACAACAACGATGACCGGAGTCAATACAAGAGATGAAACCTTCGTACTCCTTCGCACGGTGATCGGACTCCGAAGGTTTGGGGGGCTTATGATGAGGATTGATCACGGGCTCTCATTTATGAAGAACCGGATGACGGTTACTCCCATAAACCACTCCCCCCACTACTTTAGTGGGAGAGAGTGGGAGATCAAAGCTGGAACTGCCATTCCCGCCACCAACCGCTAATCCGAAAATACGCGCCAAGTACGCCAACCGCAACGTGCACGGCGACGCCGTCCCCTCCCGCCGGTGAGCGGGCCGCGTCAAACCGCGCACCCCGTGGGGTGCGGCCAAGCCGCACCCGCGTGGTGCGGCCAGGCCACACCCGCGTGGTGCGGCCAGGCCGCACCCATGGGGTGCGGCATCGCCGCAAGGGGTGCGGCCGGCCGGACCGCACCACCTTGGGGTGCGGCCGGGCCGCACCCCCCTCGGGGTGCGGCCAAGCCGCACCCCCTCCTTTTGGGGGTGCGACCAAGCCGCACCCCCCCCTTACAGGGTGCGGCCAAGCCGCACCCCCCTTTTTTGCGGGGTGCGCCCACGCCGCGCCCCTCCCCGAGGCGGGGGACGGCCGAGCCTCCTCCTCCTTCCACTTTCCTCACCGGGGGGCTTGCAAGGGGCCTTCCCATATTCGCGCCCTCGACAGAACGCTCCTGAGTGCGCTTAGGACGCCTCCGCGCTCACGCGCGCTCAGAACGCCTCTAAGCGCTTTTATGTTCGTCGCGCGCTCAGAACGCTTCTGAGCGCGCTCGGAGCACGCTCACTTTTCCGGCTCGCACACTTTTTCGACTCGCTCACTTTTCCGACTTGCTCACTTTTCCGACTCAGCTCGCTCACTTTTTGTCTTTTCAGTTTCTCACTTTTCAGGAACAGCTTGTCGCCTTTCCTCGAAGGGCGGGATGGTCAACAACAACAACAACAACAACAACAACACTCAAGCCTTTATCCCACCATAGTGGGGTCGGCTATATGGATCCTCTGTCGCCATTGCGCCCTATCTTTAAGCATAGTCTCATTAATGCCTAAGTACATCATGTCTTTCTTTATAGTTTCATTCCAAGTCTTTTTTGGTCTACCCCTCCCCCGTTTAACATGTCTAGTGACTAAACTCTCACAACGCCTAACAGGTGCCTCTAATGGTCTCCTATGTACATGTCCAAACCATCTTAAACGAGCTTCTCGCATCTTCTCTACAATTGGCGCCACTCCTATCTTAGCCATGATACATTCATTCCTAATTTTATCCAGTCTCGTGTGACCACACATCCACCTAAGCATTCTCATCTCCGCGACTCCCATTTTTTGCTCGTGTACACCATTCACTGCCCAACACTCAGAACTGTAGAGCATTGCAGGCCTAATTGCAGTACGGTAAAACTTGCCTTTAAGTTTTAGTGGTACTTTACGATCACATAGGATCCCAGACGCGCCTCTCCACTTCAACCAACCTGCTTGGATTCTATGAATCACATCTTTATCTACACCTCCATCTTTTTGAATTATCGATCCCAGATATTTAAAGCACTCACTGCGGGAAATATCTTGGTCACCCAATTTAATGACGGAGTCATCTGACCTTCTTGCACTACTAAATTTAAACTCTATATACTCTGTCTTTGTCCTGCTCAACCTAAAACCCTTCTTTTCTAAAGTGTCTCGCCAAGATTCCAGTTTCGCGTTTACACCCTCGCGCGTCTCATCGACCAAAACAATATCATCTGCAAATAATAAACACCAAGGTATTGTTTGCTGGATATGTCCGGTGAGCTCATCTAAGATAAGGGTAAAGAGGTAAGGGCTTAAAGCTGACCCTTGATGTAAGCCAACAGCGATAGGGAATTCCTGTGTTAATCCTCCAGATGTCCTCACCCTGGTCACTGAATTTGTATACATATCTTTGATTACGTCAATGTATGATACATTTACACCTTTCTTTTCTAAGACTCTCCACAAGACCTCTCTTGGAACCCTATCATACGCCTTCTCCAGATCGATAAACAACATATGCAAATCTTTTTGTCTTTCCCGATAGTTGTCAATGAGTCTCCTCAAGAGATGTATAGCTTCCATGGTTGACCTCCCTGGCATGAATCCAAATTGATTCTCTGAGATGCTAGTCTCTCGTCTAACTCGTCTCTCTATTACTCGTTCCCATAGTTTCATAGTATGACTCATTAATTTAATTCCCCTATAATTGACACAATTTTGTATATCTCCTTTGTTCTTATACAAAGGTACCAAAATACTTTCTCTCCATTGGTCTGACATCCTTTTTGTCTTCAGTATCTTATTGAAGAAACTTGTAAGCCATAAAATTCCTTCCCTCCCTAAGCATTTCCATACTTCAATGGGTATATCGTCTGGTCCAACCGCATTTCCATTTTTCATCTTCTTCAGAGCGTCATCTATCTCTGATGCTTGAATTTTACGATAAAAAGTTATGTCTCTATACTCCTCCGATTTACTTAACTCTTCCAAGTTCAGTTCATTATCTTTTCCTTCATTGTATAGTTGATAAAAGTATCTTTTCCATCGCTCCTTAATAGCCACATCATCCGTCAAAACCGTATCTGTTTCATCTTTTATGCATTTAATTTGGCTTAAATCTCTTGTCTTCCTCTCTCTAGCTCGAGCAATTTTATATATATCGCGCTCTCCATCTTTGGTATCTAGTCGTTTGTAAAATTCTTCATAAGCTTGACTTCTTGCTTTACTTACTGCATTTTTAGCTTCTTTCTTGGCGACTTTATACTTTGTCAAGTTTTCATCATTCCTACAAGCATATAATGTTTTGTAGCTGACCCTCTTTGCCCTCACTTTGTCTTGCACTTCCTTTTTCCACCACCAAGATTCTTTTTGTGGGGGCGGGCGACCTTTTGACTCTCCAAGTACGTTCTTTCCACTTATCCTTAAATGAGAAGACATAACTTCTCATGCGACACTAGGATCAACATAAGGATCATCAACTAGTCGTTCTATAACTGCTGCCTTAAAAGCAACCTGTTTTTCCTTCATCAAGTTCCACCACCGAATTTTTGGCAACACTTTTGTCTTTCTCTTAAAGTTACTATATTTAATTTGCACATCCAGCACCACTAGCCTATGTTGCGTTGTCAAACTTTCTCCTGGTATGACTTTGCAATCCTTACAAATCTTTTTATCCATTTTGCGAGTCATAAAATAGTCAATTACGAAAAATGGTTATCCGTGGGCTCTGAACCGGAAAATATGATTCGTCCTCCCAGGTAGTTATGGTGGTTACAACGGCAAAATTACCGGGCTACCCCCGGCCAAAGCTATAAAAGGACCCCATATGCTTCATTTGGGAGGAGAACGCCTTGATGACCAGAGAGAGCTCCTTGAGGATTTCCACGGATTTTTCCTTCGGCGCTTGAAGATCTCCTTCGTGGACTTGAAGTTTTCCTTCGTCCCGAAAGGCGACTCGGCAGTCTCACTTTCGCTCTCACGAAAGCGGACGGCGTTCTCGCTTTCGTCTTCACGAAAGCGGACAAGGCATTCTCACTTTCGTTCTCTACCGTTCTCAGAAGAAAAAGACTTAGTTTTTTCGAGAGGTGGTTTGTCACCCTCGGAACGTTCTCTCTCTCCCTCTCTCTAATATTATAACGAGCAGCGGCCTGTCGCGCTCGAATTCCAAACACCGGATTGTAACCTCTCAGAAGATAGTGAAGTTTGGTCGGCACAGCCCCGACCGCGTGGTTTTTTTACCCTTTCCGGGTTTTTCCACGTTAAAACGTCCAAGTGTACTCAACGAATTTCTTTGTGACTGTTTGCGCGCTTGGTTCGCTCCCGAGCTAAGGTGGTTCAATTCGACCGGTCTACCAAGAGCCCTAAGCGACCCGCAACAGTAATTAACCAAGAGAAGAATGTACTTTTAAACTATATACATCAAGGTGCGGCGATGAGATACTTGTGGTAGGTTAGCCAATAACCTCCAAGTGAATAGCACGTTTCTACCTAAATTTTATTTGAATTGCGTTCAGATCCAAATCTCAACTTATTTGGTTTAAGACAATGAACCGTTAGAAAGCTAGAAGTGAATATCATTCGATTTTCATCAACAAAATCAGCGAAAATAAAACCAAAGATCATAGATAGAGCACCTTGCAGATCTATACAAGAAGAACGCGAGCAGATCTATAGCATAACCTAGTAGTAGGGAGAGAAGAGAAGAAAAGCACCTTGCGACCGAGATGGTCCAGGGAGTGACGAGCTGCTCCTCCGTCGCTTGATCCTCGCCGTAGATGTCCTCGACGCCACCGCTGACGGCGGATTTGGGGTCGAGATCCAGCACCGATGCCCCGTCTTCTCTGATCTCCTTCAAGGTGCTCTCCATCGCAAAATCACTTCCGTTACGCTCCGCAGAGAAAACCGAAAGTCCTGAAATGAGCTCAAGCACGGCTAATTAGTATCCCAGATCTCCATTATTTATGGGAAAATATCTAGGCTCTCCCAGCAAATCACACTATACTATTATTTGCATTAATTAATTTGACACTGTAGTATTATTTGCATTCCCTTAATTAATTTGACAGATTACAGCATCTGTCAAATTTAAGGACCACACACCTGGAGTGAAAACAAACTATTTTTTTGTAAAAGTCCGCGGACTGAAGTGGAATTAAGTGATTTAAAGAGTATTTAAAATTCTTTTTTATATTTTTGTGTGGTCGAAGTTGCTGCTGCTCTTGTTCAAAGACGACCACGTGTTCCTCGAGAGTGTTTATATTTGTAGCCCGCGAATATTTATTGGCAGTCCAATAATAATAGCAATCTAACAAAGTGATATTGGCAGTCCGATGAAATATTGGCAGCCCAATATGAAAATAAAAATTAAGTCAACAAATCATATTTAGTGAAAAAAAATCTATCTATTTTCTCACTAAATGGTAAGGTAAATGAAAAATATTATTTAGGAGGTGCAAAAAAATCAAAAGTAGGAGAAAATATTTTAGATTTTGGAAGGGTTCGTCGGTGTCGCCAAAAATATCCAGAGAAGTTCAACAGTGTCGATGGGTTCTTCTCTGGCGGTTGTGGGCGACCAGCAACGAGAAATCAGAAGTTTTCGAGGGATTTCGACGAAAAAGAGGAAAAACAGACGAAAATGAAGTATTTAAGTGGGGCTGCTATTAGAGAAGAGTCAAATTAAATTTTATGTGTTTTTTTAGTTTATTGGGGCTGTCAATAGACATTTGCGGACTGTCAATATAATCACTCAATAAAAGCACATCAATTTTGACTATTGACACCCAAAAAATTTATTTACACACATCAAAACTCAAATATTATATATGCCTCGAATTGTCCTTACAATTTCCTCCTTGTGCTTCTCACCTTCTCCCACTCTTCGATCTTCTTCCTATAACCGGTCAACATAACAGAAAACTCAAGGGCGGGGAGAAAAAAAACTAGAATTAAGGATGAAGAAACTCAAACTAATTCAAGCTCACCAGGCAAACTAATGAGCTAGAATAATGAAGGGCAGGGAGAAAAAATACAGACTTTTAACGTGAAAAACCCTCACAAGACAAACTGATCCGACTAGGCAGTGGTCATGGTGAGTATCTGAGTCACAGTTTTTGCAACCGTCACAATACCGCATACAAACGACTCGTCTTACCCACTCATTTGCCCATCTTCTCTTGAAACTTCATGTCGCCATTAGGGCTCCGTTTGGTACAGTGGTGGCGGTCATGAACGCGGTGGTAAAATCGTCATTCATGAACGCCCACCTAAGAAACTTCATCCACGAACATAAATGTGGATGAAGTTCCTTAGGTACCCATCCACGAACAGAGCGCAGGGGAACGCCTCAGCGCACTGGTGCGCGTGGGAGGTGCTTCGACACGTTGGAATGCGCAGGAGGATGCTCTCCGCGGGCAGGCGCGTGCGCGAGGATCTCCCTGCGCGCGCTCTGTAGGCGCGCGCGGGAGGATAGTTCCAAGGTAAAACTTTGGTCGGCACCGATCCGCCATGTGGTTTTTCACCCCTTTTCGGGGTTTTCCAAGGTAAAAAAGGTCTCTTATCAGCCGTTTTATTTCTCTGTGACTGATTGTGCGCTCGACCGCTCCTGGGCTAAGACGGTCCAATTTAGACCGGTTATAGGAGCGTCGAGTGAGCCGCAACAGTTTGACGTCGTTTGTGTAAAAAATGTTCCCCGAAGCTCTGAAGATCTGAAAGACGGTATCTTCTGCACAATGATACTTGCCACTAGAGACCATGACAAGAAGAAACACTCACACAAACCCCAATGTACAACCCCGTATTCGCCGAGTGGGTCCAAGGGGCCCCGGGGGGCCAGGTGGCAGGGCAAGGAGCAGAATAAGGAGTCCAAGAGGTCTTTAGGCGAGTGAGGCCCGCACTCGCGGACCACTCGCATAAGGCATATGGCAGACAGGCGAGAGCGCCCAAGGTCTCGCCCCTTAAGCGAGTCGAACACATGGCGAGTGACGGCCTCCTAAATCATTCGCCCGACGAACCGTGATGGCAGGGAGCCTGGCGAGTGGTGCCTTCACGGACCACTCGCCAAGAGGGCTTTGAGGGGGAAATTACCTAGATACCCCTTGTGGGCTGCCAATAGCGAACGAGAGCAGCGAACGGGCTTCCTTCTTCGTCGATCACGAGCGGCTGGGGCGGAAGAATCGCAGATCCTTCGCGTGAACAGTGACAGCGCGATCCCTTGCGAACGACGGACGAGAGTAAACCCTAGGGGCGTGATTCGAGATTGTGAAAAGTTTGCTCGAAGCATCCGGAGGAGGATCAAAGTGGAATCAACTCTCCGTTGCCCCCCCCCCCCCCCCCCCCCCCCCCCCCCCCCCCCCCCCCTCCCACCCCAGCGGGTATATATATAGGTAAACCCTAGGAGTGTCTACGGGGATGGGTATCCGTGCACCCAACTATAGATTAACATTTCCCTATTCCCCTATAGATACATCCTACCATATTGTTATAGCTTCTCATTTTTCCTTCTAGCCCTAACCCTAATCCCATCTATAGTGTAATAGCCGAAGATTGCTTCCTAATGTCCAGCCCTAATCCTAATCTCATCTCAGGTATGATTCAAATTCAGTTTGATTTATTAGCTAGATACATCATTTTCTTCCGCGGCGTTTTTATCTATCCCAGATTTTGGTGTGTTTCAAAATTAGTTTTGGTGTAATTTCTGATTTTTGCTTGATTTCTTAGATCCAAATGGGTGATTGATCCAGAAATTCTACACCACCTTTGTTATTCTCTAGGATGATTATACAATTCCCGGGCCG
Source organism: Dactylorhiza incarnata (assembly GCA_033032865.1). Classification (NCBI taxonomy): domain Eukaryota; kingdom Viridiplantae; phylum Streptophyta; class Magnoliopsida; order Asparagales; family Orchidaceae; genus Dactylorhiza; species Dactylorhiza incarnata. The sequence continues at coordinate 5,370,669 of JAWHQI010000192.1, read as the reverse complement.
GTGTTTACACTGCCTAATTATACTCTTGCTGAGAGTACTATTATGGCCTTGACTCTCTGTTTAGTTTGATATATGACCTTGAATCTTTGTTTTCAGGTCATACTTCTTGCAGGTATAACTCTATTATGCGCATTTAACCAACATCTTTCCTTCAACAGAAATGTGGCCAAGCTCGTATCAGTTCAGTTGGAAGGGAGATGGCAACTATACTCTGACACGGCGCATTTATGATCCTTGTATTATATGAATCATATGTAGCTTGATTTAGTTTTCGTATGATCTTCAATTTAAAGTTTTTTAATTGAAAAACGACAAGTCGGTTTTTGTTAGATTTTTTTTATTTATACCATGGTCTGTCATTAACAATATGGTATGCGCTTGTATTTTCTCGGTCTGCCATTAACGATGGGCTGCCATTAGCATAAACAGGTCTGCCATTAACATCAGTCTTAATAAATATGTGAGCAAAACCTTAAATTTTATAATGAAACTACTATCTATTAATTAATATATTAAGGTAAAAAATTTATTTGATGCAGCATCCAAGTTTTATTTTATATTTTTAATTAAGTTATATTTTTGTTAGGAAAGTGAAGTGGAAAATTAAAAGAAAATCCACTAAAAATGTTGAGAAAGAAAATTATGGACCAAAACATACTAAAAAATTATTAGGACTTGAATCCATTAACAAAAATACTGTGACTGATTTCATTAAGGTGACATAGTTGAGGGACTTATTTCTCTATTTTGCCGTATATAAATTAAAGCCATTTTTAGTAGCAAATCAAAAACAATTATTCATATGATTATTAATAAAAAATCACTAATTTTTTTAAAAAAATCTTCAAATAAATTTATTATGGGTTTTTGGCTCTAATGTTTAAATTTCTCGCTTTACACTCCCCAATTGCATTAAATTTTGGCTCGGAGCATAGCCGAGAATGTTAATTTTGGCACTTTGCACCTCAAAATATTTAATTTTGCACTTTGCATTCCAAAAAAATGACGTCTTTTAAAATTGGGTAAAATGTACTAAGAGAGAAATTAAATTCTTTATTTATCAAAATGCTCATTTTTTTTGTCCAATGCGCGAGTAACAGATATGCAAACTCTGCATAGAGATGATGGTTCTCTATTTTTACATCTGTCAGCAAAGAGATGATATATTATACTCTATTTTGCATCAAAAAGAAATTAAAATCTGTTACTTGAATTTTGTAAATACTCAGGGTTCGTTTGGTTCGGCTTATTTGCTCCGGTGAGTTTGGACAAAATTGTCATTGTCATAGAATGTATGTTTGGTATGACAACTGTTACTATCATTATCAAGAAAAGAAACTAGTTATAAGCATAAAATGTTTGGTATGACAATGACGTTTTTGTCCAAACTCATCGGAGCAAATAAGCCGAACCAAACGAAGCCTCAAGCTTGATGAAACCAAATTTTGTAAATATTCACACTTGAATCAGCTCATAGGAAACATTCCAGACAAAATAGAGTGTTTTTTTTTTAATTATAAACTATTAGCACAAGAAATTCATACTACTATCATGAAATCATAAGCACATTAAATCCATACATTTCAATACATGTTTCACATTCAAATACATGTTATACATCCAATAATGCTAAACGAACACAACATTTTATTCATCCTCGAGCAAATCCACTAGCAAAACGAACATTTGACGGAAGCTTTGAACACGATCATGTATTCCTTGATCCGCACCTACATGTTAGCACTACGTGATTGAGAAGCAGTCGCATATTGCAAAATGATAAAAGAAATATAATATGAATTAATGTTTACTGGAAGCTGTGATCTCGTAGTAGATGTTGTTGTTGTATCTTGGGTTTTGAAGGCTTCAACACAACTCTTTTTATTATGTCCTTTCATCCCACAATTGGAGCACGTGTAGTTAAAGATCATGCCTATTTACTCCAGATTTTTGGCCATTTAATTTATCTACCTCTTTTCTTCTAGCATGTTGTGATGGCCTTTCGGGCTTCTTCTGAATATTACACCACAAAACAAATGGATTCAAATGGTTAATGAATACTCCTTATATGATATTATGGGATTTAACAAATGTTCATATGCCTTCATAAACGTATCCATTCTGTACCAATGTTCAGCGTAGTCTTCGACATTTTCCCTCTGATAGAAGATGCATGATATTGCATGCACATAAGAAATACCAGTTAGATCTCACCGCCTACAACTACAGCTCTTGGAACTCAAATCAACCGTCTATTTGACTCTTGTACACCCTTCATCCATACTGTCATCCAATATAACATTATTCAACTCAAAGTCACTCTCATTCAAATCATTCGTAGACGACGAATTATGTTCGTCAAACTCCTCGTCCATACTTAGTGAATCATTACTACTATTATTCAAGGGGTCTTCAAGCAACATATTTTTTTCACTCTACATTTTCGAGATGAGATATTCTTAGCACAAAAAATAAATAAAAAATAAATTACAACGAAATGAAAAAATCTGGAACTAATCACTACGAAAAAAATAGAAAGTTCTGACAATACCTTAAATAATCTGGAACCAGAAATCAGGCGCAAAATCGTTGGTGTTGGGCTCGACAAATAAGCCTGGCAGTGAGGAGAAACCAAAAATTATGCAAGCACGAAAAAAGATGTTATGCGAGCTCGACAAAATCTGCTATGCGAACAAGGAAAACCTAAATATGTTATGTGAACTTGAAATACCTGCTATGCGGTGAGAAGAAAGGCATATGTTCGACAATGGGGGTCTTCGGTGGTGATAGCAGACGAGACCGATGAGGAGAAGGCTTCGATGAGAACGGCGAGCTCTAGGAGAAACCGGAAATCAGGTGAGCTCGACAAAATCTGTAAAAATGGCGGTCACCGATGGTGATAACACGCGAGATCGGCGAGGAGAAGCGTTCGCTGAGGACAACGAGCTCGAAGAGGTGTAAGGACAGACGATAGCTAGGCTTCTTGAGAAAAGATCGAATCAGACCTAAATCTTTATTATTTTGCATCTGGACCAAAACACCCCTCTAGAAAATGCCTTAGGTTGCAAAGTGTCAGCATTTTGTGTGTGTGTGTGGGGGGGGGGGGGGGGGGGGGAGTGCCAATTTTAAACAATAGATGTGCAAACTTCCAAAATGCAATAATTAGGGAATGCATAGTGCCAAAAAGCCAATTATTATACAAAAGCCAAATAGAAAAAATGAAAATAGCTTATCTTCGAACATATAAAATGTATAATAGATTTGGAGCTTGAATTGCTTCACCATGACAGGCCTTTATGATCTCTCTTCACCTCAAACAACACCTACCGGAGAAAACTCCATGCAGATAAACATTTTCATGGTAGCATACCACAAGAGCTTGAGAAGTTGGACTTGAACGACTAATCACAGGACTTGGACTTCTTATTCATGCTGGATCTCTCGCATCAGCGTTCCTACGTCATTTATACTTTGTCAAGTTTTCATCATTCCTGCAAGCATAGATTGTTTTATAGTTGTCCATTTTTAACTTCATTTTGTCTTGCACTTCCTATTTCCACCACCAATTAAGATGTTTTATTTGGGTGCGACGACCTTATGACTCTCCAAATACGTTCTTTCCATTTATCTTTATATGCGAAGACATAACTTTTCATGAGACACTCATAAAAATCATCAATTAGTTGTTCCATAATTGATGTCTCGAAAAGAACCTATTTTTTCGTCTTCAAGTTTCATCACCGAATTTTGGGCAACCCTTTTGTCATTGTCTTAAATTTATTATATTTAATTTGCACGTCCAACGTCACTAGTCTGTGTTGTGTTGTTAAACTTTCTTCTAGCGTGACTTTGCAATTCTTACAAATCATTTTATCCATTTTGTCAGTCATAAAATACTCAATTTGTGACTTATTTTGTCCGCTTTTAAACACAATTAAATGTTTTCCCTCTTCATGAAGAGTGTATTTGTTACAATTAGCTCATATCCTATGACAAGTCTAAAATAGTTCTTCCTTATTTATTTTTTTCTTCATACCAAAATCCTCCATGAACGAGTGCATAATCTATATTTCTCTTTCCTATATGTTCATTTAAGTCTCCTCCTATAAAAAATTTCTCTTTTGTGGGATTTTTTTACTAAAAATCATCTAAGTCTTACCAAAATTGCACTTTAATAACTTCACTTAATCTTATTTAAGGCGCATAAACATTGATCACATTTAATAGTTTTCTTTCTTATGACCAATATAAGAGCTATGATTCTATCACCTTTTCTACTTACCATAATAACTCTATCCCTCCAAGTGGTATCCACAATAATACCTACTTCATTGCTTATTTTATTTTTTTTCTTGTGTATCATAATTTAAAACCCGAATTATCTAAAAATTTAACTTTTTCACCAACTCATCTAGTCTCTTGCATACATAAAATATTTATCACTCTCCTAATCATCGTATCCACAACTTCCATCATTTTTCTCGTTAGCATACATATATTTCAACTTTCAAACCTAAGTCGGCCACAAATCCTACGATCTACTTTCCTAGGACTTCTAATAAATGATGTTTCTTGCTTATTTAACACTACACTCAAGTCCTCTTGGAGGTGCAACGGTCATTGTCAAGACACCGCATTCAGATCATACGACGAGGATTCTTACGTATTTAACGCTACACCAAAGTCTTGAAGATTTATCGGTCCTTGCCAAAATGCCGCATTCAGACGGCCATATGACGTGTTCATTAGGGAGAACAACATAGTTTTTGCACGTTCCTTAAGGGGAAATGATTCATATTCATAAGAGTGACTAGATTTTACGATGACAGTCTACCTTACACAACCTTCACTACTTTTTATTCTGGCTTGACCAACGAGAACATAAGCATGAAAAATGTGAAAAACGCATTTTATCTTTTCTGAAAGTGGCAGGGTTCTCTCATTTTCAAAAAGTCCACAAAACACATTTTTGTCACAAGAACATTTTCTACCGATGGGAAACCAAATGCCTCAAAAACAATGATGACGATAAGAATATAACTTTTCCTACAGCCACAACCGCCCCCAAACATAACTTTTTAGGCTCCGTTTGTTTCGGCGTTAAGGCTCCGTTGTGATCGCAGCAACGTAATATCTGATTTTCTCATGTTTGGGTCGGCGTTGCGTCGCATCGGTGGTATAAAATCTACGTTGAATCGGAGCTTTCTCCACAGCCAAGCGAGCCTCCTTTTCAACGCGACCGTCCCGACGCGCCCATTGTAACGTCCTGAGCTTATCCTCCATCTCCGGCGAAGGTTGTGTCGGCAACGCTCCCGTCCCGAAGCACGACTCCGGGCAGGTAACTACTCCCCTCTTCTCTTCCATCTCCGGCGAAGGTTGCCAATGGCATAGACGACGGTGTCGGCAACAGATCCGGTGCCGGTGAAGATCGCCGACACCGGATGTGTCAATTTTTTACCAGATCCGGTCCCGGTGAAGGTTGTCGGCGCCGGATTTGTCCATTTTTTGCACCTTCCTGTGCTTCGCGAGCAAGTCATGGTAATGTACAGTGTAGTGCTCGTTTTGTGCTTGATTTTTTTATGTCCTGCCTGCATAGACGACGGTGCCGAGAGAGGTGTTTTCTATTTCTTCTTTGTCAGTTGCTTCGAAGTTAATTGTTCAAATGTTCCGGTAGAACTGTTCTTCAAATTATTACTCTTATGATATCAATTTCGTTATTCTTCAAATTATTTCTCAATTCTCTTCAACAATTAATGCTTAGACAGAAGAAAGCGTATAATTGGAGGCAGAGTAGCAGGAGATAAACCTTAGCTAAATATAAGTTGCTATATTGCATTCCTTTCTCTGCTGCATTCCTGATAAAAAAAGAATTCAAACACTGAAACAGATTTACTGCATGACAAGAGGTGTACTTCTTCAGGAAGAGAGTCACCTTCTCACCAAATACATGATGCTAACAGGTAATTAAAATTCTACTATTTCTCAAAATAATTAAATTTATAATTTTATATTCATGCTAATCTTGTTTGCCACAATTTGTAGGTGATGGACATAATGGCGAGTTGAAAACAAGAAACTGCGATATTGTTTCTCGTATTCGTTCATGAGACAAATTTATGTCTATTAACTATTTTATAAAACTGTTTAAAGTCGTTATTATTGCTTGATTATGATATTTCAGCTAATTTCATATTTTAGTAATTAAAAAAAATTGTGCGTAGCATGAGTAGTATATTTATCGTGTAAGAATTGAATGTTGATTATGATAATACATAATAACTGAAACGTCACCGCTGTTTTACCAAACTGTTTCTCCATTCTGAACAGCTTCATTCTCACAGCTCTATTCTCACAGCTCCATTCCCACAGCTCCATTTACCACCGCCACCACCAAAACAAACCACGGGCAAATGCCGTTATAACAATTGGCTAGAGCTATTGATGTTATTCTTCATGGGCTATTCAATTCGAATTCTTGATTCTACAGGCTTCCTCAATTTTTGGATTAGGGCCCATGAATTTGAACAAGAAGGCCTAACTATGATTTAGAAAAATGTTAGCTCAATCTTTCTAACCCTAACCCCTCAAAAGGCCCAATCATTCTAGAAGAGTTTTCTTATCAGGTGTGTTCCAACGTAGAGTACTTTGGCACAGTTAAGGAAATCAACAGCGGTAGGGATCCGTTCGTTTGGTAGGTTTTGTAGGAAGGAATTAGTTTTGGGCAATCCAGTTTCATTCACAAGTGTTCGCTTGGTCTTTTATTGGAGGGAATTGGTTTTACTTCAAAACCTATCGGGTTTGATCCATTAAGAAAATAGCCTAGGGTGAAAACCTTCCCATTTTGATCGGTTTTGAGATAATATCCTGTTATTTTCTCTCTTAAGTAATGATTACTATTTTATCAGCATTATTTGATAATAATTATTGTTTTAGCTAATTTAAATATTTTTCTGATTTAAAGACATTAACTTAAAAATCTCGCAGAAACCTGTGCATGAAAATCATCCTACAGCCGAACAGAAAAATTGACAATTTTCAATTCATGTGCTTGAAAACAATCTTGCAAACGAACACAAAAATTAAGTTTGACTCAAAATCAAAACCTTTGAGTTTTTGATTTTGGACCAAAACTATTTTTTTCAATCAAAACCTACGAAACGAACGGACCCTAGTAGTTTGACACAGTTTTCTTTGGTCGATTGTTAACCGCAACTCCGTTTTGACTATTTACGTCCCAAAATTCAAAAAAAAAAACTCTAACATATTTCATATTCTTGTTTCTTTACAAGAAATCAGAAACCCTCTTCTACCCTCTTGCACAAAATGGAAATTCTCATCTCCAATAGCCTCCTCCTACGCCAATCCCTGTATTTCATCTCTTCTAGTTTTGGAAGATTTTCTCTTGTGAGCCTTTATGACAATCAGTCTTAGTTTGAGCGAATGTTCAGAAATCGTTCATCGACGTTGACGAGGAAGTCTTCGCTACACGTATTGAAGCTAGAGCAAATTTGAGCAAAGATTCGAAGAGGCATCTTGAAGAGGTTTGTGTAATCCATCTCGTCCGTCATTGTCAGTAACTTACAATTTTTTTACTACTATTTATTGTTTAATACCGTGTGGTGCAAAATTGATGAAAATCCTGTGTCAACCGAGAAGGGAAGGCTTTGTATTTGCCTATTTATTTTTCATGCATCTTTAGTGACGGCTTTCCGGATTGGACTCCAATCGTCCCGTAGTTTAAAGTAAAAAATTAATATATTAAAGTAAAACCTTATATTTTATAATGAAACTACTATCTATTAATTAATATATTAAAGTAAAAAATTTATTTGATGCAGCATCCAAGTTTTATTTTACATTTTTAATTAAGTTATATTTTTGTTAGGAAAGTGAAGTGGATAATTAAAAGAAAATCCACTAAAAATGTTGAGAAAGAAAATTATGGACCAAAACATACTAAAAAATTATTAGGACTTGAATCCATTAACAAAAATACTGTGACTGATTTCATTAAGGTGACATAGTTGAGGGACTTATTTCTCTATTTTGCCGTATATAAATTAAAGCCATTTTTAGTAGCAAATCAAAAACAATTATTCATATGATTATTAATAAAAAATCACTAATTTTTTTAAGAAAATCTTCAAATAAATTTATTATGGGTTTTTGGCTCTAATGTTTAAATTTCTCGCTTTACACTCCCCAATTGCATTAAATTTTGGCTCGGAGCATAGCCGAGAATGTTAATTTTGGCACTTTGCACCTCAAAATATTTAATTTTGCACTTTGCATTCCAAAAAAATGACGTCTTTTAAAATTGGGTAAAATGTACTAAGAGAGAAATTAAATTCTTTATTTATCAAAATGCTCATTTTTTTTGTCCAATGCGCGAGTAGCAGATATGCAAACTCTGCATAGAGATGATGGTTCTCTATTTTTACATCTGTCAGCAAAGAGATGATATATTATACTCTATTTTGCATCAAAAAGAAATTAAAATCTGTTACTTGAATTTTGTAAATACTCAGGGTTCGTTTGGTTCGGCTTATTTGCTCCGGTGAGTTTGGACAAAATTGTCATTGTCATAGAATGTATGTTTGGTATGACAACTGTTACTATCATTATCAAGAAAAGAAACTAGTTATAAGCATAAAATGTTTGGTATGACAATGACGTTTTTGTCCAAACTCATCGGAGCAAATAAGCCGAACCAAACGAAGCCTCAAGCTTGATGAAACCAAATTTTGTAAATATTCACACTTGAATCAGCTCATAGGAAACATTCCAGACAAAATAGAGTGTTTTTTTTTTAATTATAAACTATTAGCACAAGAAATTCATACTACTATCATGAAATCATAAGCACATTAAATCCATACATTTCAATACATGTTTCACATTCAAATACATGTTATACATCCAATAATGCTAAACGAACACAACATTTTATTCATCCTCGAGCAAATCCACTAGCAAAACGAACATTTGACGGAAGCTTTGAACACGATCATGTATTCCTTGATCCGCACCTACATGTTAGCACTACGTGATTGAGAAGCAGTCGCATATTGCAAAATGATAAAAGAAATATAATATGAATTAATGTTTACTGGAAGCTGTGATCTCGTAGTAGATGTTGTTGTTGTATCTTGGGTTTTGAAGGCTTCAACACAACTCTTTTTATTATGTCCTTTCATCCCACAATTGGAGCACGTGTAGTTAAAGATCATGCCTATTTACTCCAGATTTTTGGCCATTTAATTTATCTACCTCTTTTCTTCTAGCATGTTGTGATGGCCTTTCGGGCTTCTTCTGAATATTACACCACAAAACAAATGGATTCAAATGGTTAATGAATACTCCTTATATGATATTATGGGATTTAACAAATGTTCATATGCCTTCATAAACGTATCCATTCTGTACCAATGTTCAGCGTAGTCTTCGACATTTTCCCTCTGATAGAAGATGCATGATATTGCATGCACATAAGAAATACCAGTTAGATCTCACCGCCTACAACTACAGCTCTTGGAACTCAAATCAACCGTCTATTTGACTCTTGTACACCCTTCATCCATACTGTCATCCAATATAACATTATTCAACTCAAAGTCACTCTCATTCAAATCATTCGTAGACGACGAATTATGTTCGTCAAACTCCTCGTCCATACTTAGTGAATCATTACTACTATTATTCAAGGGGTCTTCAAGCAACATATTTTTTTCACTCTACATTTTCGAGATGAGATATTCTTAGCACAAAAAATAAATAAAAAATAAATTACAACGAAATGAAAAAATCTGGAACTAATCACTACGAAAAAAATAGAAAGTTCTGACAATACCTTAAATAATCTGGAACCAGAAATCAGGCGCAAAATCGTTGGTGTTGGGCTCGACAAATAAGCCTGGCAGTGAGGAGAAACCAAAAATTATGCAAGCACGAAAAAAGATGTTATGCGAGCTCGACAAAATCTGCTATGCGAACAAGGAAAACCTAAATATGTTATGTGAACTTGAAATACCTGCTATGCGGTGAGAAGAAAGGCATATGTTCGACAATGGGGGTCTTCGGTGGTGATAGCAGACGAGACCGATGAGGAGAAGGCTTCGATGAGAACGGCGAGCTCTAGGAGAAACCGGAAATCAGGTGAGCTCGACAAAATCTGTAAAAATGGCGGTCACCGATGGTGATAACACGCGAGATCGGCGAGGAGAAGCGTTCGCTGAGGACAACGAGCTCGAAGAGGTGTAAGGACAGACGATAGCTAGGCTTCTTGAGAAAAGATCGAATCAGACCTAAATCTTTATTATTTTGCATCTGGACCAAAACACCCCTCTAGAAAATGCCTTAGGTTGCAAAGTGTCAGCATTTTGTGTGTGTGTGTGGGGGGGGGGGGGGGGGGGGGGGGAGTGCCAATTTTAAACAATAGATGTGCAAACTTCCAAAATGCAATAATTAGGGAATGCATAGTGCCAAAAAGCCAATTATTATACAAAGCCAAATAGAAAAATGAAAATAGCTTATCTTCGAACATATAAATGTATAATAGATTTGGAGCTTGAATTGCTTCACCATGACAGGCCTTTATGATCTCTCTTCACCTCAAACAACACCTACCGGAGAAAACTCCATGCAGATAAACATTTTCATGGTAGCATACCACAAGAGCTTGAGAAGTTGGACTTGAACGACTAATCACAGGACTTGGACTTCTTATTCATGCTGGATCTCTCGCATCAGCGTTCCTACGTCATTTATACTTTGTCAAGTTTTCATCATTCCTGCAAGCATAGATTGTTTTATAGTTGTCCATTTTTAACTTCATTTTGTCTTGCACTTCCTATTTCCACCACCAATTAAGATGTTTTATTTGGGTGCGACGACCTTATGACTCTCCAAATACGTTCTTTCCATTTATCTTTATATGCGAAGACATAACTTTTCATGAGACACTCATAAAAATCATCAATTAGTTGTTCCATAATTGATGTCTCGAAAAGAACCTATTTTTTCGTCTTCAAGTTTCATCACCGAATTTTGGGCAACCCTTTTGTCATTGTCTTAAATTTATTATATTTAATTTGCACGTCCAACGTCACTAGTCTGTGTTGTGTTGTTAAACTTTCTTCTAGCGTGACTTTGCAATTCTTACAAATCATTTTATCCATTTTGTCAGTCATAAAATACTCAATTTGTGACTTATTTTGTCCGCTTTTAAACACAATTAAATGTTTTCCCTCTTCATGAAGAGTGTATTTGTTACAATTAGCTCATATCCTATGACAAGTCTAAAATAGTTCTTCCTTATTTATTTTTTTCTTCATACCAAAATCCTCCATGAACGAGTGCATAATCTATATTTCTCTTTCCTATATGTTCATTTAAGTCTCCTCCTATAAAAAATTTCTCTTTTGTGGGATTTTTTTACTAAAAATCATCTAAGTCTTACCAAAATTGCACTTTAATAACTTCACTTAATCTTATTTAAGGCGCATAAACATTGATCACATTTAATAGTTTTCTTTCTTATGACCAATATAAGAGCTATGATTCTATCACCTTTTCTACTTACCATAATAACTCTATCCCTCCAAGTGGTATCCACAATAATACCTACTTCATTGCTTATTTTATTTTTTTTCTTGTGTATCATAATTTAAAACCCGAATTATCTAAAAATTTAACTTTTTCACCAACTCATCTAGTCTCTTGCATACATAAAATATTTATCACTCTCCTAATCATCGTATCCACAACTTCCATCATTTTTCTCGTTAGCATACATATATTTCAACTTTCAAACCTAAGTCGGCCACAAATCCTACGATCTACTTTCCTAGGACTTCTAATAAATGATGTTTCTTGCTTATTTAACACTACACTCAAGTCCTCTTGGAGGTGCAACGGTCATTGTCAAGACACCGCATTCAGATCATACGACGAGGATTCTTACGTATTTAACGCTACACCAAAGTCTTGAAGATTTATCGGTCCTTGCCAAAATGCCGCATTCAGACGGCCATATGACGTGTTCATTAGGGAGAACAACATAGTTTTTTGCACGTTCCTTAAGGGGAAATGATTCATATTCATAAGAGTGACTAGATTTTACGATGACAGTCTACCTTACACAACCTTCACTACTTTTTATTCTGGCTTGACCAACGAGAACATAAGCATGAAAAATGTGAAAAACGCATTTTATCTTTTCTGAAAGTGGCAGGGTTCTCTCATTTTCAAAAAGTCCACAAAACACATTTTTGTCACAAGAACATTTTCTACCGATGGGAAACCAAATGCCTCAAAAACAATGATGACGATAAGAATATAACTTTTCCTACAGCCACAACCGCCCCCAAACATAACTTTTTAGGCTCCGTTTGTTTCGGCGTTAAGGCTCCGTTGTGATCGCAGCAACGTAATATCTGATTTTCTCATGTTTGGGTCGGCGTTGCGTCGCATCGGTGGTATAAAATCTACGTTGAATCGGAGCTTTCTCCACAGCCAAGCGAGCCTCCTTTTCAACGCGACCGTCCCGACGCGCCCATTGTAACGTCCTGAGCTTATCCTCCATCTCCGGCGAAGGTTGTGTCGGCAACGCTCCCGTCCCGAAGCACGACTCCGGGCAGGTAACTACTCCCCTCTTCTCTTCCATCTCCGGCGAAGGTTGCCAATGGCATAGACGACGGTGTCGGCAACAGATCCGGTGCCGGTGAAGATCGCCGACACCGGATGTGTCAATTTTTTACCAGATCCGGTCCCGGTGAAGGTTGTCGGCGCCGGATTTGTCCATTTTTTGCACCTTCCTGTGCTTCGCGAGCAAGTCATGGTAATGTACAGTGTAGTGCTCGTTTTGTGCTTGATTTTTTTATGTCCTGCCTGCATAGACGACGGTGCCGAGAGAGGTGTTTTCTATTTCTTCTTTGTCAGTTGCTTCGAAGTTAATTGTTCAAATGTTCCGGTAGAACTGTTCTTCAAATTATTACTCTTATGATATCAATTTCGTTATTCTTCAAATTATTTCTCAATTCTCTTCAACAATTAATGCTTAGACAGAAGAAAGCGTATAATTGGAGGCAGAGTAGCAGGAGATAAACCTTAGCTAAATATAAGTTGCTATATTGCATTCCTTTCTCTGCTGCATTCCTGATAAAAAAAGAATTCAAACACTGAAACAGATTTACTGCATGACAAGAGGTGTACTTCTTCAGGAAGAGAGTCACCTTCTCACCAAATACATGATGCTAACAGGTAATTAAAATTCTACTATTTCTCAAAATAATTAAATTTATAATTTTATATTCATGCTAATCTTGTTTGCCACAATTTGTAGGTGATGGACATAATGGCGAGTTGAAAACAAGAAACTGCGATATTGTTTCTCGTATTCGTTCATGAGACAAATTTATGTCTATTAACTATTTTATAAAACTGTTTAAAGTCGTTATTATTGCTTGATTATGATATTTCAGCTAATTTCATATTTTAGTAATTAAAAAAAATTGTGCGTAGCATGAGTAGTATATTTATCGTGTAAGAATTGAATGTTGATTATGATAATACATAATAACTGAAACGTCACCGCTGTTTTACCAAACTGTTTCTCCATTCTGAACAGCTTCATTCTCACAGCTCTATTCTCACAGCTCCATTCCCACAGCTCCATTTACCACCGCCACCACCAAAACAAACCACGGGCAAATGCCGTTATAACAATTGGCTAGAGCTATTGATGTTATTCTTCATGGGCTATTCAATTCGAATTCTTGATTCTACAGGCTTCCTCAATTTTTGGATTAGGGCCCATGAATTTGAACAAGAAGGCCTAACTATGATTTAGAAAAATGTTAGCTCAATCTTTCTAACCCTAACCCCTCAAAAGGCCCAATCATTCTAGAAGAGTTTTCTTATCAGGTGTGTTCCAACGTAGAGTACTTTGGCACAGTTAAGGAAATCAACAGCGGTAGGGATCCGTTCGTTTGGTAGGTTTTGTAGGAAGGAATTAGTTTTGGGCAATCCAGTTTCATTCACAAGTGTTCGCTTGGTCTTTTATTGGAGGGAATTGGTTTTACTTCAAAACCTATCGGGTTTGATCCATTAAGAAAATAGCCTAGGGTGAAAACCTTCCCATTTTGATCGGTTTTGAGATAATATCCTGTTATTTTCTCTCTTAAGTAATGATTACTATTTTATCAGCATTATTTGATAATAATTATTGTTTTAGCTAATTTAAATATTTTTCTGATTTAAAGACATTAACTTAAAAATCTCGCAGAAACCTGTGCATGAAAATCATCCTACAGCCGAACAGAAAAATTGACAATTTTCAATTCATGTGCTTGAAAACAATCTTGCAAACGAACACAAAAATTAAGTTTGACTCAAAATCAAAACCTTTGAGTTTTTGATTTTGGACCAAAACTATTTTTTTCAATCAAAACCTACGAAACGAACGGACCCTAGTAGTTTGACACAGTTTTCTTTGGTCGATTGTTAACCGCAACTCCGTTTTGACTATTTACGTCCCAAAATTCAAAAAAAAAAACTCTAACATATTTCATATTCTTGTTTCTTTACAAGAAATCAGAAACCCTCTTCTACCCTCTTGCACAAAATGGAAATTCTCATCTCCAATAGCCTCCTCCTACGCCAATCCCTGTATTTCATCTCTTCTAGTTTTGGAAGATTTTCTCTTGTGAGCCTTTATGACAATCAGTCTTAGTTTGAGCGAATGTTCAGAAATCGTTCATCGACGTTGACGAGGAAGTCTTCGCTACACGTATTGAAGCTAGAGCAAATTTGAGCAAAGATTCGAAGAGGCATCTTGAAGAGGTTTGTGTAATCCATCTCGTCCGTCATTGTCAGTAACTTACAATTTTTTTACTACTATTTATTGTTTAATACCGTGTGGTGCAAAATTGATGAAAATCCTGTGTCAACCGAGAAGGGAAGGCTTTGTATTTGCCTATTTATTTTTCATGCATCTTTAGTGACGGCTTTCCGGATTGGACTCCAATCGTCCCGTAGTTTTCATCATATTGTGTTTCCAAGTTAAAATATTCCTCTCTCTTATTGCAGTTTTTACTCTGCTTGTTTGTTTGTGTATTGTGGCATACCGTCAAAGCCACAATACACAGACAAACACCTTAACTTATGTGTGTGCGCTTGGTTTTCATAACACAACAATTTGTCTTTTTAAACAAATAGGGGGAAAGAGCAACAAATGGAAGGAATTCCTCTCCCAAAATTATTTTATATTAAAGTTTTGAGTTCTTACAAAAATATGCATCTTTTTAAAAGCAGGGGCTAGAAATCTAAATTGTTTTTTTTCCCATTAAACAATAATAATATTAATAATAAAGGTATGGGTTATATTATCATCCATTATTTACTTTTCCATTAGGATTTCAGCTTCTTAAAACAAAATAATCTCCCACAAACAACCTCCGGTCTCCCCCATGCAGGAATTTCAGCTATAAAACATGACACAACCAGTCATAATTCTCCATGGCTTACATTCTCTAAACTACATTCGAACTCCACATTTCCTCGACTATATTTGTAAACAGGACAGAGAGAGACAGAGCCACAGAGAGAGAGAGAGAACCACACAGAGAGAGAGCCACAGAGAGAGAGAGAGAGAGAGAGAGAGAGAGAGAGAGAGAGAGAGAGAGAGAGAGAGAGAGAGAGAGAGAGAGAGAGAGAGAGAGGCTTATGGTGTAAGCAAACACAGAGGGGGAGACAGAGAGAGTGAAAGGATGGTGAGAAAGTGTTCTCACTGTGGAAACAAGGGGCACAACTCAAGAACTTGTGGCAGAATAAATTCAAGCAGTAAGTCGAGTGGAGGATTGAGACTATTTGGCGTTCAACTTCAAACGGCTTCTTCCTCCTCCTCTGCTTCTTCTTCTTCTTCTTCTTCCTCTTCTTCTTCTTCATCGCCGGCGATCAACAAGAGATTTCGCATGGACTGCTTGTCCACATGTTATTTCTCTTCTTCTCCTTCCTCCTCCTCGTCTCCGACATCTCTGATTTGTATCCACGAAGAAGCTCATGAAAATATGTCGACTGGATATCTCTTCGACTGCGTCAGATCACAGGACAGGAAGAAAGGTCTGTCTTTAACTTAAATCAATCATAATTCGGCCTAATGCGCATCTTAATTCTCTTAATTATTACCCTTTGATTCTTATATCATGAACTTCATCATGTAGAAAAGAAATATTGCCACGGTTTCTTTATTCTACAAAGATCCAATTTTTGGGGGAAAATCTTGTTCATGTGTTTTCATAAAGATTGGCAGCCGAGTAAAAGTTTCTTTTTTATGTTTCAGATGGAATTTTCTTGCTTCTAGGGGTGAAATTATTATTAATTTTCCTCCCATTTTGTCATTTAGGCACCGCTTGAGGCGGCGGCGATTGTGAACGGTGGTTATGAACCGCCGTTCGTAAACGCCCGACCTCATCGAAGGAGCGTCTTCCTCTTTTATATTCAAAACTAGTTTTTTTTCACATAGGAAGCTATAGATTCACAACTCCTATTTGTTCATGTCTATAGATTATCTTACTAGATAATTCTAATATACTCAGTCTAATTTGCTCATTTTCTAACTTTCGGTGTATATGGGCTCTATGTTCTCTTATGATTAATAAATCAATCTACTAATTAGCTTCAAATTTAAAATGCTCTGTTGCTGTTAGGAGTTCCGTGGAGCGAGGAAGAGCACAAAGCATTTCTATGCGGGTTGAGGAAGCTCGGCAAAGGCGAATGGAGGGGAATTTCGCGCAATTTCGTCACCACGAGAACGCCGACACAAGTGGCCAGCCATGCCCAGAAGTTCTTTCTGAGGAAGAACAACACCAGCAACAAGAATCGCCGGTCTAGCCTCTTCGATGTGGTAAGTGATTTTCATTTGGTCTAGTGTTATTGAATGTTAATGTTATTCATCAAACACATAATTCTATATACTTCCAAATATCTGTTGAAACTTGAAATCAAATATATTATTTAAAAATGTCATTAAAATAAAATGTAATAATTACATAGATCATGGGCTTCAGCTCCTTTGCAAACAAATAATTGGTTTGGTGTGGCGGTCGTGAACGCGGTGGTTATGAATCATCGGTTCGTGAACTTTTGACCCACTTTTATGTTAAAAATTAGTTTTTTTTTCTTGGTAGCGGTCCAAACTCATCGGAGCAAACAAGCCGTGCCAAACGGAGCCTAGATCATGGGCTCCGTGGCACGTCGTTTTTGCTCCGGTGAGTTTGGACAAAAACGTCACCGTCATAGAATGCATGTTTGGCAATACAATAGTTATGACCGCTGCCAAGAAAAGAAAACTAGTTTTGAACAAGGAAGTGGACGAAATTCCTTAGGTTAGTCGGGCGTTCACGAACGACGGTTCATAACCACCGTGTTCACGACCGCAACAGTCGCGCCAAACGGAGCCTAAACCCGATGAGACGCTCTAAAAGACCATATAATAATTGAGGGGTCATTTTGAGAATATAATCGCACATCAAAAAACCAGTTTTATGCGCTTAATTAGGCCTGATTCATGCGGTCGTAACCGCTTGACCGATAAAAATAAGTCCCCCCAAACGAAGCCATAGTTTGCTGGTCCATCCAGCTATAATCAATTAATTTGGGATTCAAATATTTCTTCATAAATATTAAATAACACTTAAATAATTTCCTCGGTGTCTTAATTTATTTGCAGGATGGAAGCTGTGAAAGGATCAGTCCATATTAAATGTTGATCCACGTGGCATTAGTCTGACGCTGGACAACAATATCTACAACCTCTATCAATCTCAAGCTGGGAATAATGTTTATCCCTTTTAAGATATATATATATATATATATATATATATATATATATATATATGCATGAATGCATGATGGATGTTATTGTAGGTTAGTGCTTGTAATGCTTCGGTGATGTCACCTATTTGAATATGCTTAGATAGTTTTTGGAAGCTTGCTCATTTTATAGTTGTTGGGTGACTTATAATTTAGCTATGGAATGACGTATCTGCCCTTTTCGCATACAATGTGGGGGTAAACCTAACAAAAAGAGTACATTACATGTGATTCTTTAATGCTAGTTATCATGTCGTGCATTTTGTGTGAACGAATAGATGTCTTCGACGAGTGCGAGAATGAGCTGTGTTACTTTATGAAAGGAAACGCGGGTTTGTGTGGTACTGAAATATTTAGTCAGCATTCATCCATACAGGCTTGAGCTATTGGGCAGAAACATGTTTGACCAAATGCTGGTGTATCAAATTTAACTTTGGTTAGGGTCTGTTAAATTTTCGTGCTGCTACCAAACAAGTATACCAACGATGGACAAAGAGAGCTGTATTATAACTAGGCAAACAATTTACAAGTTAAACAAGCTGAATACAAGGTGCATACACCTTGATTCACAACAGCTGAGATAAAAATAAAATAACTTGTCGCGGACAAGGTCCGCTTCTCCACTATGTGTCGTTGAGCTTGTCAACGCACTCTCCACTAGACAACACACTCAACCCTGCACTCTCCACCTCACAGTGCACTCTCCACCTCTCGCTGAGGTACGAGTTGGGGTTGGACTCTCTTGGGGTGTAGGCACACTCCCACTCTCTCTCAACTCTTCTCTTCTCTCTCACACTCTCTTATGTATCTCTCTCTTGGATTCACTTAGTGATATGTGTGTGTGTGTTGGGGGGGGGGGGGGGGGGGGTATTTATAGGAAACACAAATATGAGAGATTAGAAGGGGGGTGGGGTGTACACTCACCACCTTTGCATGCAACACCTACCTCCCATGCACTCACCCACTCGGAAAACGCACAAACCAGCCCACACTAGGCAGCCCCCCCATCTTCCACTCGCCAACAAGGGGTTAGGGAGAGGGGTGCACTCGCCAACCCCCCTCCTCTCACTTCCACTCGCCAACACCAGCATCCCCCTCCTTCACTTCCACTCGCCAACACAGCAGCCCCCCACAAGGCAGCCCCCTTGCTCGACTCGCCTCCACAATAAGGCAACCCACATAGGTGCACATGCCACCCCCTCCAAGCTCCACTCCATGATGGACTCGCCTAGCCCAGGCTCCACTCGCCCAAGACCCACTCGCCAACATGCAGGGGGGCACTCGCCCAGCTCCAAGATCTACTCGCCCCCTCCATCCTCACTTCAAACTTCAACACTCCCCCTTGAAGTGAGCCTCAGGGACAACTCCGAGGCAAGCACGTAGCTTCTTGAACGGCCCCGCAGATAGGGGCTTTGTGAAGATGTCCGCCAGGTTCTCTTCACTCCGCACGCGCTCCACCGCAAGCGAGCCACCCAACACCTTCTCTCGGATGAAGTGGTGCTCGATCTCTATGTGCTTTGTCCTTGCGTGACACACTGGGTTGGTTGCCAGCTTCAGAGCACTCTCGTTGTCTCCACGCAGCACAGTAGGTCCTCTGACCTTCTCATCCACATCTTTCACCAGCCTCCTCAGCCAGACACACTCCTGAGCTGCTAAGGACAACGCCTTGTACTCAGCCTCAGTGGTGGAAAGGGAAATGGAGTCCTGCTTCTTGCTGCACCATGAGATGGCAGTGGCTCCACACATGAACACGTAACCTGATGTCGACTTGCGGTCATCAGCATCACCTGCGTAATCTGCATCTGTTTAGCCTTGCAGCTTGAAGTCGGTCCTCCCTCCATAGAACAACCCCATCTCCAGGGTCCCCTTCACATACTTCAGTATCCCCTTGGCTGCCTCCAGATGAGGCTTCCGCGGCTCCTGTATGTACCGGCTCACTCGACCGAAAGCAATGGCGATGTCCGACCTTGTGATGGTCAGATAGATAAAGCTCCCCACCAGTGCCCGGAAGATCTTCGGATCTGGAAGAATCCTCCCTTCTTCCTTCCGAAGCTTCAACCCAACCTCCAGTGGAACGGAGCTGCTCTTCCCCTCCTTCATGCTGAATCTCTCGACGATCTTCTCGGCATACGCCTTCTGGGTCACGAGCAGCCCGCCACTTCTCTTCTCCACTTGAAGTCCAAGGAAATGGTGCAGTTCACCAAGATCCTTCATCTCAAACCGGATGGCTAGCTGCTGTCTCAGCGCCGCGACCTCTTCACCGTTGTTCCCTGTCACGATCATGTCGTCGACGTACAGCAGCACCAGCACGTGAAGATCTCCACTCTTCTTCACAAACATGCTAGAGTTTGAGTCTGAGGCATCGTAACCACAGAACTGCAGATACTCTGCAATCTTCCCATACCAGGCTCTCGGCGCCTGTTTCAACCCATAGAGGGCCTTCTTCAGCTTGCAGACATGACGTGGCTGAGACTTGGGCACATATCCAGGTGGTTGCACCATGAATATGTCCTTGTCAATCTCTCCGTATAGG
The DNA here is from genome assembly GCA_033032865.1 of Dactylorhiza incarnata. Taxonomy (NCBI): domain Eukaryota; kingdom Viridiplantae; phylum Streptophyta; class Magnoliopsida; order Asparagales; family Orchidaceae; genus Dactylorhiza; species Dactylorhiza incarnata. The sequence continues at coordinate 5,350,265 of JAWHQI010000192.1, read as the reverse complement.
AATGCGTTCTTCACATCCAGCTGCCACAACTTCCACCCTCTACACGCTGCTAGGGCAATGACCGTCCTCACCGACGCCATCTTCGCCACAGGACTGAACGTCTCCTCATAGTCCTCTCCATAGGTTTGTGAGAAACCTCGAGCGACAAGCCTAGCCTTATACCGCTCCACTTCTCCATCAACTCTCTTCTTCACCTTGTACACCCACTTGCAGGTGACAGGCTTGATGCCCTCCACCATGGGAACAAGGTCCCATGTTTCGTTCTTCTTCAGGGCCTCCATCTCCTCATCCATGACCACGTCCCACTCCTTGGTGCCTACAACATCTTCAAAGCAGGCAGGTTCCCTCTCGTCGAGTGGTCCTGCGAAGAAGCAAGAGACCAAACTCACGAAGTTCCCCTCCTTATAGAGAGAAGGCGGGACGATGGTCCGCTTCGACCTCCTCAAGGCTTGGCCACTTCCTACCACTCCGGTAGACTCCTCCTCTTTATCTCCTCCTTCAACTTCTCTTGAAGCAGCGCTCCCCCGGCTTCTAGAGCTTGAAGCTCCCCCTGAGCCAGAAGCTCCCCCTGAGCCAGATGCTCCCCTTGAGCCAGATGGCGATGAGGCACTTGGAGATACCTCCAACTCCACCATAGAGTCCTCAGTGACTCTCTCTTCTTCTTCCCTGCTTGATTCTCCACTCTCCGGCAGCACCACAGAAGAGACTCCCTAATATGAGATCAGTTCATCAAACACCACGTCGCGCGAGACGACGAACTTGTGGGTCTGCGGGTTCATGCACTTCCATCCCTTCTTCCTCTCGTCGTAGCCGATGAAGACACACTTCCTCTCTTTCGGCTCCAACTTGGTTCTCTCAGCCTCTGGAACGTGCACGAAGCAGGTAGAGCCAAACACCCTCATGTGACTCACATCTGGCTTCTCCCTGAACATGAGTTGGTGTGGAGACACCATCCTGTTAGGGCTCAGAGGTAGCCGGTTGATCAAATGGGTAGCAAATGCCATTCCCTCCGCTCATAAGGCTTTGGGAATCCCCTTGGCATGTAGCCAACTCCTGGTAGTCTCCACCAGATGGCGGATCTTCCTCTCTGCGATCCCATTTTGTTGAGGGGTGTGGGCGCATGAGAGCTCTCGCCGGATGCCGAATTTCATGCAGAAGGAGTTAAAAGCGTTAGAGGTAAACTCCCCCCCCCCCATTATCACTTCTTAACTTCTTCACCCTCAGGTTCAGCCTCCCCTCCACTAGTTCCTTCCACTCCTAGAACTTCTCAAACACCTCCGCCTTCTCCCTCATGAAGTAAACCCACATGTAGCGGGTGTAGTCATCCACCAAGACCAGCGCATACTTGTTTCCTCCATACGTCAAGGTGGAGCACGACCCCATCACATCAGCGTGTACGCACTCAAGAGGTGCCCTACACCTGGTCTCGGACTTGTCAAATGGAAGTCGATGTGACTTTCCAAATTGGCAGCCCTCGCACACATGGCCGTCGCCGTAAGAAGAGAGATTGGGCAGGCCAGACACCAGACCCTTCGCCACTATCATCTTCAACTTATCCATCCCCACGTGACCTAGCCTCTCATGCCAGATCGATGCGCTGTCGTTGGTCTTCAGCTTGTCCACGTAGGCACTTGCAGATAGAACATACAAGTCCTTCACCCTTCTCCCGGTGAGCGTGACATCAGCATCGACTGAAGACAGGTTCTTCAGGAACTTCACCTCCTTCGGTCCGAACAGCACGTGGTATCCTGCATCCACTGCATTCGCAACCGAGAAGAGGTTCTTCTTCATGCTCGACACGTGATACACACTCTTAAGTGTCACGGGCTTCTCTTCACTTCCCAGGGATACCATCCCTTCCTTCTCAACTGGATGCACCGTATCATCCGTCGTGATGATAGCATCAGTTCCACCGTATGTCTTCAAGGAGGCAAACTTTGACACATCTCCAGTGAGATGGTGCCCGCAACCGGAGTCCACTATCCAGTCGTTCTCAAAGCTGACGAAAGCTAAGGCATCGACCGGCGTTGCCGTCATCTCAGCCAAGAAGCAGTTGTCTCCGCCTTCACCACCCTGGTGACCTCGACCTCTTCCTCCACCTCTCTGATGGTCTCCACCTCTCTCAGCAACATGACCGGCCTTGAGATTAGACCGGCACTCCTTTTCCATGTTCCCGTACTTCTTGCAGGCAAAGCAGAGGGGTCTCCCCCTCTGGTCATATGGGGGGAGGAAGTTCTCCCTAACTCCCTGAGAGGACGTTGAAGGTCCATCTTCGGAGTTCTTCTTCTTCTTGTCCCAAGGCTTCCTCTTGCCTGAGAACAACGCCTCGCTATCTCCCCCTGAGATAGACACTCCCGCCATCTGCTTCGCCAAGCTCTCCTGTGACGACAGCAGGTTCTCTAGCTCCAGTAAGGTGGACTGAGTAGCCCATCCTTGCACATATGTGATAAACGGAACATACTCCTTCTGCAGACCTCGGAGTATGTGCCTTTCAGCTTCGCCTCAGAGATCGGCTCGTCAGGATCCAAGGCCGAGATCTCTGCACATAAGTTCTTCACCTTCAAGAAGAAGGTGGATATCGACAACTCTCCCTGAGTGGACCGCGCCAACTCATTCTCCAGGAACTATAGCCGCGCTACGTTCTTCTTGTTGAATAGCCCATCAAGGGCACTCTAGATCTCTGACGCTGACTTGCACCCCATGATGTGGTCGAACAAGTCAGGAGAGATAGCTCTCTTCAAGGTGAACTCCGCTTTGGCGTTGGTCTTCCTCCACGCCCTCACTTTTGGACCATTGTCAACGATTGGAAAAACTTCTGCCTGCTCTTCTCCTCCAACGACCTCTCATAGGTCCTCTCCAAGCAGGTAACTCTCCATGCATGACTTCCACTTCTTGTAGTTGATCTGGGTGAGCAGCTCAATGCCTAGTCCTCTCGCATAACCTCCTCCGCCTTCCATCTTGGATGTCAACCTTGAACCTTGATAGCACACACGCTTCACCAACCTAGCTCTGATATCATGTTAAATTTTTGTGCTGCTACCAAACAAGTATACCAACGATGGACAAAGAGAGCTGTATTATAACTAGGCAAACAATTTACAAGTTAAACATGCTGAATACAAGGTGCATACACCTTGATTCACAACAGCTGAGATAAAAATAAAATAACTTGTCGCGGACAAGGTCCGCTTCTCCACTATGTGTCGTTGAGCTTGTCAACGCACTCTCCACTAGACAACACACTCAATCCTGCACTCTCCACCTCACAGTGCACTCTCCACCTTTCGCTGAGGTACAGGTTGAGGTTGGACTCTCTTGGGGTGTATGTTGAAACATGCAACAGGTCTCTTGAGTTCGGACCCACTGGGGGTGCAGCCGATGCTTACTTCTCCCTCACTAGACTCTCTTGACGGTGGATGTGAGAATAAGAAAAGACCCAAGGCTGAAGTGAGGAGGTCCCGCCACACACCCGGAAGATCTTAGAGAGCTTCCCCTCCCAAACCAGAGCTCAACCGGGCACCTTGGAGGACACTAGCAGCCGACCAAAAACTAGCCTGGAGGAGAGGATTTTCTAAAATCGGATCTCCTCCAAGGTGCCCTTAAGGGTCTATTTATAGTTTTTCCTAGGCTGGTCTGCAAATAGCCTGAATCCGCCTTTTAATTTTACTAATCGCACCCCAAATTGGTCTGCTGATAGCCTAACTCCGCTATTTTGAAGGGCTATTTGCAGCCCACCAGGGGTATTATGGTCATTTTTCCCTCAAAACCTTTGGGGCGAGTGGTCCGTGAGGGCACCACTCGCTGATCTCCCGCTCAGCTAGGCGAGTGCCCATGCTACTGAGTGAGTGGTCCGTGAGGGCACCACTCGCCGAATTCCTTCTCGCCTGCAGCGTACCCCCACTAATCCGGGGATCTCTCCACCTTCCTTAGCCTGGGCGAATGATCTGGCTGACCCAGGTCTCGCCAGTTGGCTTGAGGGACCCACTCGGCGAATACGGGTTGTACACAATCCCCGCTCTTTGCGAGCGGTTCCTACGCTCGGAAAGAATAGTCCAACCCTGTATTCGGTGAATGCTTGCTGACTGGACCTCATAAGATTCTGTGGGTCCCACCGTCATCCTATATATATCTCTTCATGCCAGATTCTCCTGGAACGCTTTCATTCCTCGATTCGGATCTTCTTCTCTCCCTTGGCCTTTCGCCGATATTAATGTCTCCCTACAAACCTTCCGCGAAACCCCTCTCGAAGGAGATGATCGAGCGCCTGGCTGCGGCCCAAAGTGTAACCGCCCCCAAGGCCGCCAAGTTTGCTCCCTGGCTTATGTCTAAACGGGATCCGAGTGCCCCCTACGTCTCGCGTCGAGCCAAGGCGATTCGGCCGAATCGTCAAAGAGGCGAGACCGCTTCGGAGTCTCCGGCGAATACTCCTCCAGACCCCGGGACTCAGGTACGAAGATTCCACCTGCCTTTCTTTTTAGTTTCTGCCTCCTTGTTCTGTAATCGCTTTGACCATTCGCAGGGGGTTCTAGCGCCCGAGGACGGCCATGGGGCCGTCTCGAATAGCGTCGTGGTGCCACCTCTCGCGGAAGAGAGGCCTCCTCCAGACTTGGACCTTGCTCCCCCACCCCCTCCGGGCGAGACCACACTTCAATCCAGTAAGTTGTGAACCCTCTCGATTTTCCTTTCATGTTGCTTGTTACTGACCATTACCTTTTCGCAGCCCTCAACCCTGACGTCCCGCCGCGGGACTCCATTCCTCCAAGTTCCCCTGCCTAGCAGAACCCCTCTGTTACCGCGAATGAACAGAGGGTCTCCCCTGAGCGGGAACTGGGTCAGCACCTCCGTGCTGATGACCGTGCGAATGCTCCGGCTCCTTCTCCTCCGCCGTTCCTCCCCGGGAAAGGGAAGGTTCTACCACCTTCCGCAGGCTTGTCTGGGGTCCACCCCCATTCGTCTCGCCCTTCAGGTCATAGGGAACCCGTCCCAGGTCGGTTTACTCACCTGCCCCTATCGTACTCGCTTATTTTACCGCAACTGACCTAGTTGTGATTTCGCAGGCTATCGGGAAGCCTCCCCCCTTGAGTCCTACAACGAGGGGGAAGAGGGGATGCTCTCGCCTCTCCCCTCCCCTGGGGATCTCGCTGACTTCCTGGGCGACTCCTCAGATCACGCGACCCTGAAGGAGCGGATCACGGAGGTCTTGAGGAAGCTCATCCACATCCAGCGGAACGTCGCCGGCCAGGTGGATGATGTGCGGCTGGGAGTCACGCGCGAGTTAAAGGACCTTCGGCGGGACTACTCGCGGCTTCTCGCGACGGTGGAGCGCCTGGGGGGTGAAGGAGGGGAGCTGTCTCCCGAAAGACACGCCGCCCGAGCCCGGGACCAACTCCAACTGGCTTCCCATGAGATCACCAACATGCTCGCGTACTACCGCCCGCGAATGCCCCTGGAGGCTGGGTCGCGAAGGCGGGGTCGGTGGGTCTGGGAGGAGTTCTGATCTACTCGACATTCGCCCCTCCTGTTTTTTCTTTCCTCGTTGTCTATGTTGCGGATGCTAGACTTTTTTATATTTGTCTAATAATTTTATACTCTATGTTTGCGAATGCTCTATTTCTCGCTTTCTGTTTCTCTCATAGCTTGTCTGGGTATTGCCGAATGATATGCTATTGCCGAATGCTTTTTTAACTCTTTCGCGTAGCCGTCGAGCGAATAGCCACAGGGTATTCGCCATTAATGGGCGAGAGGGATCGACCCGGGTTTCGAGGCGTCGGGCTGCCGCGGACTGCTATCCGCACACCCGTTGCCTCGAAAGCCCAAACGCCGTTTGGTTCTTCTATAAATGGGTCTTTCAACTACCATATTAAATACCTTGCCATCCGCTCCCTCTCTTTCCTCGCGCTAGCACTCGCGCTTCTCTCTTCTCTGCTGCTCCCTTCTCCTTCGGCATTCGCGAAATGGGTGGTGATGCGGAAGGTAGGGCCAGGTGCGCCAGCGCATTCGTCAACCACACTTTCGACTCCTGCGACCTCTCCGAAGAGGCTTACTTGACCGCTGTCGCGGATTACATTCCGCCGGGGTTCAAGGCGCGAAAGCCCAGGCCGGAAGAGCGCCTAAACTCCATCTCGCCCTTTGCTCTCGCGATCCCGCTAGAGCACTTCGAGGTGGGGTTTCGCCTTCCCATCTGGCCGGAACTCCGCCAGACCTTCAGGTACTACGGGGTCGTGCCCGGCCAGCTCAACCCCAACTCCATTGCCATGCTGGTCGGGTACGCGAGCTACCTGCGAGAAGAGGGGATCGAGTTATCGCTACCCGTCTTCCGCAAGCTGTACACCTTCCGCTGCACTCACGACATCTCCTTCTTCTCGGGTCTAAGTCCACTCAAGCATTACGGGCTCCCGAACAAAAACTACGACTGGGTTCGCCGCTTCATTTTCGTCAGCGGGAGCTTGAGAAACACACTTCTCGCCCCGGTGCAGGAGGAGGAGTCAACTTTCCGCCCCCCCGACCTTAGGGGGGCACGAGGCCAAACTCCACCAATATATTCTGGAGCACGGGATGGACCTCGTCTATCTCCGGCGAAACGTCAACTCGCTCCCGCCCATTCCACAGGGTGAGGGTAAGCTTTCGAGACCTTCTGCATTCGTTTCGGCTTGGCGGTTCTTACGTTATTCGCTAAATCATTCGTGTTCTTATGCAGGTGTGCGTAATTTCCCCCTTCACCCGCCGCGACCTCCTGGGGTTTCTGTATCCTTTGCACAGGCGGCCGCGGATGCCTGCCGGGAGGAACCTTTGTAACGCCCCTGATTTTCGTTAATTATTTTACGTACCCTCTGTGACGTAATTTTGGCGTAAGGGCGTTGCGTCAGCTCGTCTAGTAGTGTGTTGAGCCTTAGCTTAGTTAAAGTATGTCTTGTAGATCGAGCGTGCGAGTTTTCGCATCGTTTCGGGTTAAAGTAAAGATTTTGGGTGGATTTCAAGATTTTAGCTTCGGGAGGCTTTAGCCCGATTTCGGCCCGTCGGAATTGAATTCTGACTTCGTCGTTGGATTCGTAGCGCCGTGTTTTAGTTAAGGTGCGAATTTCGTAGAAATCCGAAGTGTTTTGGTCGCCCTCGAGGGTTAAGTAAGATGTGAGAATTATTTAATTAATTTAAATAATAAACTTAGGTTAGTATATAAGCCTAAGTCTCTTCTTTCCTATTCATTATCTTCCTCCTCGATCAAACCAGCCGCCGAGCGAGAGAGGCGAGAGCGGAGGTTTTGTGAGCCTTCAACCGGCGATTCCTAGGGCTGTAGTGGTCGGAATCGAGTTTGGTTTGAAGATTTGGAAAGCTCTCGGCGAGATCTTCGTTCTAGCGGTAAGCTTTTCTCGTTTCGTGGAGTTTTGGGAGATTTGGCGGTAACCTAACTCTTCCTTTTGGTCTGAATCGTTCTAGGATTTCGTGCTTGAGTGTTTCCTTAGCCTTCAGAGCGGAGGACCTCGAGTTTCGCAAGGTTAAGGCAAGTGACTTCCTCCTCCTTTTCTTTCTGTTCTTGAAGTATTGTTTCGCTCGTGTCGATTTCATGTCGCTCGGTTTAACTTAAGTTTTGGAGTGTTAATGTAAGCTTCCTTGATTATTCTTCCTTTGCTATGAATCGGGTAGTTGTTCCCTGGAGAAAACCGTCCTATCTATACCCAAAGGATAAATAGCTTCTAGGAGAATCGCTATCCGTAGACCACACAGCAGAATAGGGGATTCTGTTGCAATTCGTCGAGATTTCACGGGACATTCCGTGTAATCCCGACGAATTCCGATGAATCATACCAGACGGCAACTTTTGCCGAGTTTAAAGATCTTCTGTGTCAATTCATCGAGATTTCACGGGACATTCCGTGTAATCCCGACGAATTCCGACGAATCCCGTGGAATTCCGACGAATCAAGTTAAAGATTTTCTGTGTCAATTCGTCGAGATTTCACGGGACATTCCGTGTAATCCCGACGAATTCCGACGAATCCCGTGGAATTCCGACGAATCAAGTTAAAGAATTTTCTGTGTCAATTCGTCGAGATTTCACGGGACATTCCGTGTAATCCCGACGAATTCCGACGATTTCAAACAGTAACAATTTCTGGACCTCCCCCATTCTATGTGGTGATTGGTGACCTTTACCAACACAGTCAATCTTCCATCTTCTCCGCATGCTCTTAATTCTATGTCTCGAAAAACATTCAAATGTCTCGAGAAATCCCTTGCTTTATCTCGAGAAATCCTTCCAGTTCTCGAGAAGTGCTGCCTTGAATGTTGTCCCTCTTCTTCTCGATAATTGATGGTAAGAAACCCCTCCTGGAACGCATGTGATTTCGTTGAGTTTTTTTTTGTGTTTGAATCTCGTGTCCCCTCGGGTGCACTTGGATGATGGCCAGTGACCTTCGGTGCTCCTGATCTCGAATCCCTCCCGTTTGAACTTCTTTCTACTCGTTGTGGTCTGTTGACATTTGAGTTACTCTTATGATTCATATTGATCGATGTGTACTTTGCCTTGACCCTAATTCTTAGGTCCTTCCAGTGATTATTCTTTCGGGCAGCGTCCCGTGTTTAATTAAAATTTAAGTAATAAGAACTACTGTCTTTAGCCTTACACAGTAGTTGTGTTTGGGAGACAGTGGGGGAAAATGTTATAGCCTTGCACGGTAGTCGTGTTTGGGTGGTAGGGTCTAGTGGTACCCCCACCTGGTTTTGGGCTTTGGGTAGCGGAGGTAGTTAACCGCTCCCGTATAATTTGAGCTGATCAGTCTCTTTAATTGATGAAACTAAATAAATGAACATGTTTGTTCCTCTCTTGGTATATAGTGCACTTGATGCTTGTTGGTTCTTTGTTGGAGCTCTCTTTCGGTAAATTTTGGCTTGGGTTGGTACCCCTTATGCCTTGTTTGTTTTTCTGCTAATCTTCTGCCACTTGTAATTCCTTGCTGAGGCGTTCTTTGTTTTATTGAATGCCTCAGGTTCTGAGCCGTAGCGGCTAGTGGTGTTGCCTGGAGATCAGAGTTTGTAGCTGCTCACCCCGCTGTTGCGAGGTAGTTGTTTTTAGTTGCTTCTTGTGCTCAGACATACTAGTTGGTGCCAATGGGTTAGTGTCATGCTGTTGACGCCCATTGTGCCCCTTTTTATACCTTATAGTTACTTGTCAGTTTATGCCACTACTTATAGATCTTGTGTATCTTACTCTCTGGGAATGATTTATGCTAGGTGCACTATAGTTATAAAATGGTTTTTCTTCATCCTCATTGCATTCTTTCTAACTAAAACCCTTAACTTTAAAGTCGTCTAAAGGTATTTTCTACTCTTACATTACGCCTAGTTATGTGCATATCACTTACGTCATGCTCCGTCGTTTGCATACATGTAGGACTTTAAGTAAACTAAATTAAGTATTTTTCCGCTGCAATTATACATACTTTCTCGGTGGACTAGTTGATCCACGAACTGAGAGACACAGTTCTTATCTCAAAACCCCTAATAAATGATTTCAAACGATGACTTATCAGATAATCATGTTTGTTTAGTTAAGTAATAGGATCCCGCCTGAGCGTCTACAGTTGTCTCCTGTATGACGTGGCATCACGACGTGTATTTTCCCTTACTCTGATATTCTTAAATTCGGGGAAAATGCGGGTTGTGACAGTTGGTATCAGAGCCAGGTTGTTCGACAAATTGGTCGGGCAACAAATTCTGATATAGATTGGTAGTTTTTTTTTTGGTTTCATTGCATACACACACCGATATGTCATCAGTACGTCTTGGCCGAAGCATGAACACTACACTCATAGCATGATAAGAAGTATACGGGGCATATTATGTAGTATGGGATGCATAATAAGTGTTTGTATATGGATCCACCATAGGTTGCAACATGTGACGGTTATGTAGTATGGGATGCATAACCATCATCACATGGATGCCCATTAGCACGTTTTCTTTTTCGTTACATGCGATATTATGTAGTATGGGATGCATAATATTTCATGTGTACGCCGCTCATAACATGCATTAAGGCCTTTATTAGAATGCATAGCACAACATACTTTACATAGCATTGCATAAGCACACGTGCGAAGTTAAAGACTTATATGATGACACACGTACACACATGATTTCAAAACAAGTAGAAAATTCAGGCATTCATGCCCCTTGCACATGAGTCAAGTGGGACGATGTAGTATCGTTCCTGAATTTAGCATATCATCATGAAAATATCCCAGAGAAAGGTAGTGGAAATGGCAAGTAACTGTACATGTATGTTCTGAAACAAGCAGTGTAGTTCTAGTGTAAGGTTAAGTTTTAATTAGAGGTTTATGCGTATTAGCAGAAATGGCGCGCAAGCGAGTCGCGACTAGGTCGACTCCCCAGTCTGAGGGCGAGTCTTCGGGTGCGCAGAGTGAAGCCTTGATCGAGAGTCTGCGCCAGAGCAATGAGACTCTGACTAGGCAGATGGTTGCGATGCAGTCGCAGGTCGAGGCGTTGTTGGCTGCCGGTGCTAGGCAGCAACCCGTAGTGCAGGCCCCAGTAGTAGGACAGACTGTACCTACTCCTCCTGCTCCCTTGGTACCCCCGGTAGCGATACCACCGGAAATGAATTTCATTTCGCATTTTCAAAGGTTGGGACCTCCTACGTTTGACGGAAGAGCAGACTTCATGGCATTAGACGACTGGTTTGTTGCCATTGAGGAGATGTTTTCGTACTCAGGAATCTCTGCAGACCAAAAGGTGATGGTCGCCGCTTACCAGCTGAAAGGACTTGCTAAGAGCTGGTGGATCAGGGAGAGGGAAAATCTCGTGGGTGGATGTTCGTGGGAGTCGTTCAAGGCGATGGTGTTAAAGAAATTCCTGCCGTCGGTCGAGCAAGACCGTTTAATGAATAATTTTCTGCACCTGAAGCAAAGACAACTCACGGTTAGTGAGTATGAGATCGAGTTCAGTAAGTTGAGCAGATTTGCTCCAGATTTAGTGGCTTCTGAGGCAGGAAGAATGAAGCGATTTCTCGGAGGTCTTCGTAGCGATTTTCAGCAGTTGGCGAGTGCTTATAAATCTGAAAGTTATGCTGAAGTGGTAGAAGCAGCACTGAAAGTCGAGGCTATCGACAATGCCAAGAATCGGGGTGCTCTAATGAAAAAGGACAAGAGGAAAGTCGAAGAGGGGGAGACCCCCAAGGTATCTAGCTTGACTCCAAAGAAAAGGAGTGGAGAGGTGTGTAGCTTCTGTGGCCGCCCCGGCCATCCAGTTGAGAAATGTTTCAAGAGGAAGGGAGCTCAGAAGCAGCAGCGAGTGCTAGCAATCCAGGGTGCTCCGAAGGGCGAGGTGCTCTGCCAGTTGTGCAAGCAGAAAGGGCATGATGTGGCCCAGTGTTGGACCAAAGATAAAGTCTGCTTCCAGTGCAAGCAGAAGGGGCACATGAAGTTCCAATGCCCGCTGATTCAACCCCCGTTGCAGCCTGTACCGCTTCGAACCTTGCCGCCGCCGCAGCATCAGGATAAAAGAAGAGGAAAGCTGAACGTGTTAACCCAGGAGCAAGCGCAGTCTTCGACCCAAGTGATCGCAGGTTAGACCTTAAGACAACTGTTTAGTCTTGTTTTCATTTTAGTTCGTTGTATTAGACTAGTTTCTCTTCGCGCTTATAGGAAGATTTAAGGTAAAGAATCGTTGGGCGCGTGTTCTGTTCGATTCGGGTGCTACCCATTCGTTCGTAGCAAGGGATTTCGTTGAGCGTCACCGTTTGACCCCTGAGCTGGGCAACGATTCGTTCCTCGTTAAGTTCCCTTCTGGTGATCTGGTGTCCTCGAACCAGTGCGTCCGAAGTTGCCCCGTTCTCTTAGGAGATTTCTTGGCTGTTGCTGATCTCAAAGTGTTGGACTTAGAAGACTTTGACGTAATATTGGGTATGGACTGGTTGTCCAGTTATGATGCGGTCATCCGATGCAAGGAAAAGCGTCTGGACTTCGTAATGGACAACGGTCAACCCATGAGCGTTCTTGGTTCTCCGTACCAGAGTTCTTCGATAATTTCTGCGGTATGTGCTCGGAAACTGTTAATTTCCGGTTGTTTGGCTTACCTTGTTTCTGTAGTAGAAGCTGTTGGTGGTTCGCCGTGTATCGAGGATATTCTGGTGGTGCGAGAGTTTCCCGATGTCTTCCCTGCTAATTAATCTCCCTGGTCTCCCGCCCGTTAGAGATGTGGAGTTCGTTCTTGATCTTGAGCCTGGTACTCGTCCTATTGCTAAGGCACCGTACCGTATGGCCCCGCGCGAGTTAGAAGAGTTGCGAACCCAGTTAGATGAGTTGTTGCAGTGTGGTTTCATTAGGCCAAGTTCTTCTCCTTGGGGTGCTCCAGTTTTGTTCGTAAGGAAAAAGGACGGTTCTATGAGGTTGTGCATAGATTATAGAGAATTAAACAAAGTGACCATCAAGAACAGGTACCCGTTGCCAAGGATTGATGATCTGTTCGATCAGTTGCGTGGTAGCACTGTATTTTCGAAGATTGACCTTCGGTCGGGTTACCATCAGTTGAGGATCCGTGAGTCGGACGTTCCCCGGACTGCCTTTCGTTCCCGGTATGGTCATTTTGAGTTTCTAGTCATGTCATTTGGTTTGACAAATGCACCCTCTGCATTTATGGACATGATGAACCGCGTGTTCAAGGATTTTCTGGACCATTTTGTGGTGGTATTCATAGATGATGTGCTGGTTTATTCTAGAAGTGCGGAGGAGCATGCTACGCATTTGCGCTTAGTATTGTCTACTCTTAGAGAGCACAAGTTGTATGCGAAGCTGAGCAAGTGTGAGTTCTGGCTTCCTCAAGTATCCTTTCTGGGTCATGTGGTGAACAAAGATGGAATTACGGTAGACCCCGCTAAAATTTCTGCCGTATTGGATTGGAAGACGCCTTCGACGCCTAAGGAGATAAGGAGTTTCTTAGGGTTGGCCGGGTACTACAGGAGATTTGTCCGAGGATTTTCAGTGCTGTCCGCACCCTTGACTAAGCTCACCCAGAAGAATACTGCTTTTGTTTGGAGCGATCAGTGCGAAGAGGCCTTTCAGGAATTGAAGAGGCGTTTGTGTAGTGCTCCGGTGTTGGCCTTGCCGGTCGAAGGAGTTGAGTATGCAGTTTATGTAGATGCATCTCATGTTGGACTAGGTTGTGTTTTGATGCAAGAAGGAAAGGTGATCGCTTATGGGTCAAGACAATTGAAAGTTCACGAACGGAATTACCCTACGCATGACTTAGAATTCGCCGCAGTAATCTATGCTTTGAAGCTTTGGAGACACCTGTTATATGGAGTGTCCTGCAAGATTTTCACGGATCATAAAAGTCTGAAGTATGTCTTCACCCAGAAGGAGCTGAATCTGCGCCAGCGGAGGTGGTTGGAGTATGTGGCGGACTATGAAGTAGATATTCTGTACCATCCGGGTAAGGCTAATGTAGTGGCCGATGCCCTGAGCCGGAAAACCGCGCATATCTTCAATCTCTCAGTGCAGTCCTTAGTAGAGGAGTTTATGTTGATGGATATCTCAGTCGGTAGTTGTACCGCACCCTCGAGCTTAGAGGCTGAAGAGCCTTCTTGGATTGCCCTTACTAGGATGCATCAGGAGGAAGATCCTGACTTGCAGCATCTTCGAAGTAGAACTGAAAAAGGAGAATTGCCAGATTTTTCGATCGATGATAAGGATACTTTGAGGTACCGAGGTAGATATTGCGTCCCCGCGTTGGAAGAAATTCGGACAAAGATCTGTAGCGAGGCGCATGATTCTAGTGTTTCCTATCATCCTGGTTCCACGAAAATGTATAAAGATCTGAAGCAGATCGTTTGGTGGTCGGGTATGAAGAATGATATAGCGAAGTTTGTGTCAGAATGTTTAACTTGTCAGCGCGTGAAAGCAGATCATAGGAGGCCTGGAGGTAAGTTGAACCCGTTAGATATTCCAAGCTGGAAGTGGGAGAGTATTTCGATGGACTTCATTACCGGTTTGCCGAGATCTCCCAGTGGTCATGACTCAGTGTAGGTTATAGTAGATCGCTTGACAAAGTGTGCTCACTTTGTGCCCTTTAAGATTGGTTACTCGATGGAGAAAATAGCAGAACTGTATTTGGATGAAGTTATCAGATTGCATGGTGTGCCTGTGAGCATTGTGTCGGACCGAGACTCGAGGTACACGTCTCGTTTCTGGCAGAGTTTGCAGGGAGCCTTGGGTACCGACCTTAGGTACTCTACCGCTTATCATCCCCAGACCAATGGTCAGACAGAAAGAGTTAATCAGATCTTGGAAGATATGATAAGGTGCTATATCTTAGACCACGGTGGGGCTTGGGATAAGCGGCTTGGATTGATGGAGTTCGCGTATAACAACAGTTATCAAGAAAGCCTACAAATGGCCCCGTTTGAGGCTCTGTATGGGAGGCGTTGTCGGACTCCGTTGTTTTGGGCCGAGGTAGGTGAGAGTCCCTTGCTAGGCCCAGAGGCTTTGGAAGAGATGAATGTTGCTGTGACTCATATCCGCGAGAAGCTCCGTATTGCTCAGGAGCGGTATGAGAAGTATGCGAATCGAAGAAGAGTGGATTTAGAATTTGCCGTTGGAGACAGGGTGTTCTTGAAAGTTTCTCCGATGCCAGGTGTTAAGAGGTTTGGAAGGAACCACAAGTTGGATCCCCGGTATGTGGGACCTTTCCGGATTGTTGAGCGCATCAGAGTGTCAGCGTATAGATTGGATTTGCCTGCTTCCTTCCCTAGTATTCACAATGTGTTTCATGTAAGCCAGTTGAGGAAATGTTTGCGTAGTGATCGGCTTGTTCTTGATTCAGTGCCCGTTTTGCAACCCAATCTTTCTTATGTCGAAGAGCTCGTCCGAATCTTGGAGACTCAGGAGCGTGTGTTGCGAAGGAAGACGATCCCTATGGTTAAGGTTCTTTGGAAGAATCAGGGTGTCGAAAGCACAACTTGGGAATTGGAGTCTGCTATGAGGGAGACTCATCCTAGCCTCTTCACTTAGATTTCGGGTAAGTCTTCTTTCCTGTATCCTTAGAATTGTTTCTGTATCTTTCTTAATCCTTGGATTTCAAGTTTCGGGACGAAACTTCCTGTTAGGGGGAGTGACTGTAACGCCCCTGATTTTCGTTAATTATTTTACGTACCCTCTGTGACGTAATTTTGGCGTAAGGGCGTTGCGTCAGCTCGTCTAGTAGTGTGTTGAGCCTTAGCTTAGTTAAAGTATGTCTTGTAGATCGAGCGTGCGAGTTTTCGCATCGTTTCGGGTTAAAGTAAAGATTTTGGGTGGATTTCAAGATTTTAGCTTCGGGAGGCTTTAGCCCGATTTCGGCCCGTCGGAATTGAATTCTGACTTCGCCGTTGGATTCGTAGCGCCGTGTTTTAGTTAAGGTGCGAATTTCGTAGAAATCCGAAGTGTTTTGGTCGCCCTCGAGGGTTAAGTAAGATGTGAGAATTATTTAATTAATTTAAATAATAAACTTAGGTTAGTATATAAGCCTAAGTCTCTTCTTTCCTATTCATTATCTTCCTCCTCGATCAAACCAGCCGCCGAGCGAGAGAGGCGAGAGCGGAGGTTTTGTGAGCCTTCAACCGGCGATTCCTAGGGCTGTAGTGGTCGGAATCGAGTTTGGTTTGAAGATTTGGAAAGCTCTCGGCGAGATCTTCGTTCTAGCGGTAAGCTTTTCTCGTTTCGTGGAGTTTTGGGAGATTTGGCGGTAACCTAACTCTTCCTTTTGGTCTGAATCGTTCTAGGATTTCGTGCTTGAGTGTTTCCTTAGCCTTCAGAGCGGAGGACCTCGAGTTTCGCAAGGTTAAGGCAAGTGGCTTCCTCCTCCTTTTCTTTCTGTTCTTGAAGTATTGTTTCGCTCGTGTCGATTTCATGTCGCTCGGTTTAACTTAAGTTTTGGAGTGTTAATGTAAGCTTCCTTGATTATTCTTCCTTTGCTATGAATCGGGTAGTTGTTCCCTGGAGAAAACCGTCCTATCTATACCCAAAGGATAAATAGCTTCTAGGAGAATCGCTATCCGTAGACCACACAGCAGAATAGGGGATTCTGTTGCAATTCGTCGAGATTTCACGGGACATTCCGTGTAATCCCGACGAATTCCGATGAATCATACCAGACGGCAACTTTTGCCGAGTTTAAAGATTTTCTGTGTCAATTCGTCGAGATTTCACGGGACATTCCGTGTAATTCCGACGAATTCCGACGAATCCCGTGGAATTCCGACGAATCAAGTTAAAGATTTTCTGTGTCAATTCGTCGAGATTTCACGGGACATTCCGTGTAATCCCGACGAATTCCGACGAATCCCGTGGAATTCCGACGAATCAAGTTAAAGAATTTTCTGTGTCAATTCGTCGAGATTTCACGGGACATTCCGTGTAATCCCGACGAATTCCGACGATTTCAAACAGTAACAATTTCTGGACCTCCCCCATTCTATGTGGTGATTGGTGACCTTTACCAACACAGTCAATCTTCCATCTTCTCCGCATGCTCTTAATTCTATGTCTCGAAAAACATTCAAATGTCTCGAGAAATCCCTTGCTTTATCTCGAGAAATCCTTCCAGTTCTCGAGAAGTGCTGCCTTGAATGTTGTCCCTCTTCTTCTCGATAATTGATGGTAAGAAACCCCGCCTGGAACGCATGTGATTTCGTTGAGTTTTTTTTTGTGTTTGAATCTCGTGTCCCCTCGGGTGCACTTGGATGATGGCCAGTGACCTTCGGTGCTCCTGATCTCGAATCCCTCCCGTTTGAACTTCTTTCTACTCGTTGTGGTCTGTTGACATTTGAGTTACTCTTATGATTCATATTGATCGATGTGTACTTTGCCTTGACCCTAATTCTTAGGTCCTTCCAGTGATTATTCTTTCGGGCAGCGTCCCGTGTTTAATTAAAATTTAAGTAATAAGAACTACTGTCTTTAGCCTTACACAGTAGTTGTGTTTGGGAGACAGTGGGGGAAAATGTTATAGCCTTGCACGGTAGTCGTGTTTGGGTGGTAGGGTCTAGTGGTACCCCCACCTGGTTTTGGGCTTTGGGTAGCGGAGGTAGTTAACCGCTCCCGTATAATTTGAGCTGATCAGTCTCTTTAATTGATGAAACTAAATAAATGAACATGTTTGTTCCTCTCTTGGTATATAGTGCACTTGATGCTTGTTGGTTCTTTGTTGGAGCTCTCTTTCGGTAAATTTTGGCTTGGGTTGGTACCCCTTATGCCTTGTTTGTTTTTCTGCTAATCTTCTGCCACTTGTAATTCCTTGCTGAGGCGTTCTTTGTTTTATTGAATGCCTCAGGTTCTGAGCCGTAGCGGCTAGTGGTGTTGCCTGGAGATCAGAGTTTGTAGCTGCTCACCCCGCTGTTGCGAGGTAGTTGTTTTTAGTTGCTTCTTGTGCTCAGACATACTAGTTGGTGCCAATGGGTTAGTGTCATGCTGTTGACGCCCATTGTGCCCCTTTTTATACCTTATAGTTACTTGTCAGTTTATGCCACTACTTATAGATCTTGTGTATCTTACTCTCTGGGAATGATTTATGCTAGGTGCACTATAGTTATAAAATGGTTTTTCTTCATCCTCATTGCATTCTTTTTAACTAAAACCCTTAACTTTAAAGTCGTCTAAAGGTATTTTCTACTCTTACATTACGCCTAGTTATGTGCATATCACTTACGTCATGCTCCGTCGTTTGCATACATGTAGGACTTTAAGTAAACTAAATTAAGTATTTTTCCGCTGCAATTATACATACTTTCTCGGTGGACTAGTTGATCCACGAACTGAGAGACACAGTTCTTATCTCAAAACCCCTAATAAATGATTTCAAACGATGACTTATCAGATAATCATGTTTGTTTAGTTAAGTAATAGGATCCCGCCTGAGCGTCTACAGTTGTCTCCTGTATGACGTGGCATCACGACGTGTATTTTCCCTTACTCTGATATTCTTAAATTCGGGGAAAATGCGGGTTGTGACAACCTTCCTCCTCCAAACCTAGCGGCCGGGAACGAAAACCCGGGGCGCTCACTTCCTCTTCTTCCAAGAAGCCGAGAAGTCCTTCCGCCAAGGGGAAGGGGATTTTGGGCGAGACCCCAGGGGCGAGTGCTCCGACCCAAACCCTGGGGACGAGCGCGCCGGCCCTAACCCAGGGGGCATATGCGCCGGCCCAAGCCTTGGGGTCGGGTGTGCCAGACGGGACTGGGATCCAGGCGGGATCATCGTTGCCGCCGCCTCCGTTGCCCAGGGACCACCGGAACTTCATAAATGGCGAGAAGTACGTGGATCCCTCGGGGGCTCCTCTAGTGAAGTGGGACAGAAACGCTAACCGGGTCTCGCTCTCCACCCTCCATTCGACTTGGATAGAGAGCGATGTCGCTACCGGCGAGGCTTACGCCATGGCGTATGCCCTCTATGGCCGTGACGATGCCGAAGTCTTCGATGCCGAGAAGACTCAGGTTATCGCCCACGAGACCGCCCGACCCTACTGCGGGCCCTTGAGCTCGCGCACATGTCTTCGCGCCGGAGCATCAGTCTGGCGCGGAGTCTGGCCGAGGTCGAGGGGACCAGAGCCCTTGTTTCGGCCGAGGCGCAGGAACTCAAGACGAAGTTGGCAGCTGCGGAAGCCCTTCTCGCCAGCCGTCCCGTCAGAGAGGTATATTTCCCTCCTCCCTCCTCCCCGCGAATGACCGTTGATGATTGCCGCACTTTCTTCTCACCATCTCCGTTTTCTCAGGACGCTATGATCGCCGAGATGCTTCGCGCGCGAGTGGGCAATCTTGAGGAGGAAGTCCGGCTGGCTAAGGCCGAGGTCCAGCAGGCGCGAGAAGCCGATGCCTTGGCACTCGCCTCAGGAAGCAGGGGGCATTTTTATCCCCACCATGAGCTAGAGCAGCTGATGCAGGAGAATGCTCAAAGCGCCGTGAAGCACGCGCTGCAGGTGCTGCGGCAGGCTGGGTACCTGAAGGAGGAGGCCGAATGCCTCTCTGCCCGTCAGGTTGTTCCCGAGCTCTACATCCCCATTCCTTTCCCGGAAGACGAGGATGGCGAGCCGCGAGAAGATGCTCTCCTCCTGGATTCAGACGAAAGCGGGGGATCTCCTGGCGAGAAGCCTGCCGACCCTTGAGATGGACCCCTTGTAATTTTTGCTTTCTTTTTACTTACCATTTTGAATGTAATCATGAATTGGGCGAGTGCCCTTGAAAGATATATATATTGATTACAATTTTTGCGCTATCTCAATTTTTGTGTTATCTCAATTTTTTTCTCATTCGCCGCTATATCTTGCTAGGCTCATTAGGACGCTAGGTCGTAGTGCGACCGTCCTGGCCACCCAGCGAATGCTCGAAGATGACTTAGGTGTGCCGCCCCTTTTCGACTTCCCGCTTCCTGGCCCACTCGCGCCTCCTTACCATTCGCCCAGACCGGGGTTTCGCTTAGGTAGCCAGGAAGAGAGGTGAGATTACCTTACTGGCGCGTGGTCCCTGCGAGTGCTCTCGAGAGCCACCCTTGAGAACTTAGAACCTGCCACCGAGTGAGCCTTCAGACCTGCCAGCTAGATGAGAGCCTGGACAGCAGGTCTGCTCGGGGCCATTTTCTTCATCACCTTAGAACCCGCCACCGAGTGAGCCTTCGGACCTGCCAGCTAGATGAGAGCCTGGACAGCGGGTCTGCTCGGGGCCATTTCTCAACACCTTGGAACCTGCCACCGAGTGAGCCTTCGGACCTGCCAGCTAGATGAGAGCCTGGACAGCGAGTCTGCTCGGGGCCATTTCTCAACACCTTGGAACCTGCCACCGAGTGAGCCTTCGGACCTGCCAGCTAGATGAGAGCTTGGACAGCGGGTCTGCTCGGGGCCATCTCTCAACACCTTGGAACCTGCCACCGAGTGAGCCTTCGGACCTGCCAGCTAGATGAGAGCCTGGACAGCGGGTCTGCTCGGGGCCATTTCTCAACACCTTGGAACCTGCCACCGAGTGAGCCTTCGGACCTGCCAGCTAGATGAGAGCCTGGACAGCGGGTCTGCTCGGGGCCATCTCTCAACACCTTGGAACCTGCCACCGAGTGAGCCTTCAGACCTGCCAGCTAGATGAGAGCATGGACAGCGGGTCTGCTCGGGGCCATCTCTCAACACCTTGGAACCTGCCACCGAGTGAGCCTTCAGACCTGCCAGCTAGATGAGAGCCTGGACAGCGGGTCTACTCGGGGCCATTTCTGGAGCTTTCAGAGTCTTTCCTACAAGTTGCAGCATCACTCTCATACACATAGTTTAAACCAAATATTCTTATTCAAAAACACTGTCATTACATAGTGCTAGGGATAGAAGCGTTTAAGGTCGTCGCCACTCCATGTGTGGCTGAGAGGTTGGCCCTCCCCATTCTGAAGGCGATACCCCCCATACTTTAGTGCCTCTTCCACGACATAAGGACCTTCCCAGTTGGGGTTAAGTTTCCCCACTGCGGCGGACCTCCCAGCCGCGTCGACCTTCTTGAGCACCAGATCTCCCTTCTCGAAATGCTTGACCCTGATGTGCTTGTCGAAGTACTTGTCCATCTGCCGCTTGACCTCTTCTTGGCGAATGGCTGCTAGGTCCCGAGCTTCTTCGATGAGGTCGAGGGAGAGCCGCAACTCCTCCTCGTTCTCGGCTCTCCAATCTTCCTCTCCACTTGCGGCGGCCTTTACCCGTGGTGTCATAACCTCAAACTCTATGGGGATGACGGCCTCGCAGCCGTGAGAGAGCTTGAAAGGGGTCTCTCCTGTGGCGGTGCTGGGGGTAGTTCTTAGGGCCCACAGGACCGATGGAAGCTATTCCACCCAATTGCCCTTTAGATTTTCCACCTTCTTCTTGAGCAGGTTCACGATGACCTTGTTTGCCGCCTCCACCTGCCCGTTGCTCCTGGGATGGTGAACGGATGCAAACCTGAGGTCTTTCCCCAGCTGGCCACAGAAGCTGATGAATTCCTCGCTTGCGAACTGCGGACCATTATCCGTGACTATGGCCTGTGGAAGCCCATGTCGACAAATGATCTCCCCCCATACGAAGTTGCGGATTACCTGGGAGGTGACCTTAGCCAACGCCTTGACCTCCAACCACTTTGAGAAGTAGTCAATCATGACTAGGAGAAACCTCCTCTGCCCACTAGCCTGGGGGAAGGGTCCTACCAGGTCCATCCCCCATATGGCGAATGGTCAGGGCGCCGTGATACTTTTTAGCCTCTGAGCTGGCATGAGCTGAAGCGGGGCGAACATTTGGCACTTCTGGCACCTCTTGGCGAAGGCTGCCGCGTATTTACTTATTGTTGGCCAAAAGTACCCCTGCCTCATTATTCTTGCCTCCAACATCCTGCTCCCCGAGTGGCTGCCGCACTCGCCGGAGTGAACTTCTTCCAAGATCCTTGGGACCTCCTCCTCTGAAATGCATCGGGCCAGGAGGCCTGAGAGGGTCTTCCGATACAAGTCCCCCTCATGGAGCACGTAGTAGGCGGACTTATATCGGAAGCGCCTCTGGTCCGGAACCTCCTCCGGAAGCTTTCCCGTTGCAAGGAAGGTGACGAAGGGATCCTTCCAGGAGGGCCGCTGCTCCACTTCCATGAGTTCTCCCTCCTCGATCGAAGGGCGGAATAGGTCTGTCAGGGTCCCCCCGGCTCGAGGACCGGATTTGGCCAACCGATCCGCCGGGGTGCTCTCCTCCCGAGGGATGTGCCGGATGGAGAAAGTTTTGAACGTTCCCACGAGACCTCTCACTTTGGCCAAGTACCTTATGAGCGCAGGTTCCCTCGTCTCGAACTCTCCCCTGATCTGAGAGGCTATTACCATCGAGTCGGTGAGGACCTCCACGTCATGGACTCCGAGCTCCTGGGCCAGCCGCAGACCGGCGATCACCGCCTCATACTCCGCCTGGTTGTTGGTGATTGGGAAGTGTATCACTAGTGTCTGCTCGATCTTCACCCCGTGGGGACTCTCCAGCACCGCCCCTCCTCCGAGAGAATTCTTGCCCGAAGCCCCGTCCACCAGCAGCTTCCACGGAACATGACGAGGGGACCATCTTCCTCCATCTCGGCCACATAATCTGCCATGAAATCAGCCACCACCTGCGCCTTCATGGATAGTCGAGGGACGAAGGTAATGTTGAATTCACTTAGCTCTATCGACCACTTTGCGAGCCTTCCCGAGTGCTCCACTCCTTCGAAGATCTGGCGGAGAGGGTGGTCTGTCACTACTTGAATTGAATGGGCCTGGAAGTATGGCCTGAGCTTCCTTGCTGCGACGACCAGAGCAAAGGCCAATTTCTCCAAAATCGGGTATCTGAGCTCCGCTTCCCTCAGGACCCTACTCACGTAGTAGACGGGCAGCTGCTTCTTGCCTTCCTCCCGGACCAGGACAGAGCTTACGGCCTCCGCCCCGACCCCGAGATATAGATATAGATCTTCCCCCTCTTTGGGACCTTGGAGTAGCGGAGCCTTGGTGAGTTGGCTCTTCAAGGCCTGGAAGGCCTCCTCGCATTCTTTTGTCCACTCAAACTTCTGGTTACCTCGTAATGTTTTGAAGAAGGGGGAGCATTTCTCCCCGGCTCGGGAGAGAAACCTGCTCAGCCCTGCGAGTCTTCTGGTCAAGCGCTGGACTTCCTTGGCGTTCCGTGGCGACCCCAACTCCATTACGGCCTTAACCTTGTCCGGGTTAGGTTCTACCCCCCAAGGGGTGAGAAGGTGCCCCAGGAATTTCCCCTTACTGGCCCCGAACACACACTTCAGGGGGTTCAAGCACATTTTGTACTTGCGTAGGGTGGCGAAGGTCTCCTCGAGGTCCTGGATGTGAGAGTTCACGCACTTGCTCTTCACCATAAGGTCATCCACGTAGACCTCCAGGTTCCTTCCCCTTTGCTCCCTAAATACCCGGTCCATCATCTTCTGGTAGGTTGCTCCTGCATTTTTCAGCCCGAAAGGCATCATCTTATAGCAGTAGCATCCCTCCCTGGTGATGAACGAGACGTCTTTGACGTCCGAGGGGTGCATCCTGATCTGGTGATAACCTGTAAAAGCATCCAAAAAACTCATCACAGAAAAAACCGACGGCTGAGTCAACCAGCGCGTCGATCTGAGGCAGGGGATAACAATCCTTAGGGCAGGCCTTGTTTAACAATGAAAAATCCACACACATACGCCAGCGGCCATCGACCTTTTTTACCATTACGACATTGGAGACCCAGCCTGGGTACTGGATCTCCGATACAAAACCTGCTTCGAGGAGCTTGGCCACCTCCCCGCGGATTGGTTCTTCGAGCTTGCTGGCGAAGGTCCTTCTCTTTTGCCGGATGGGACGGGCTCCTGGCTCGAGGTTGAGACGATGGCAAGCCACGTCCGCCTCAATGTCTGGCATATCAGCTGCGCTCCATGCGAAGACATCCACGTTCTTCTGGATGCACTCCAACATCTTCACCCTGTCCTCCGGTCCGAGACCCCCGCTGATCCGCACCTCTTTCACCCTTCCCTCCTGGGTGATGACCTCCATCTCTACCACCTCTTCTGCCGCCTCGAGCCGGGTTGGCTCTTCCCATTGGCCCTTTGCTTCTCGCCCCTCCTCTCGGGCCTCTTCCTCTGCGGCTCCTTCCGCCTCCATCGGCTCGATCTCCTGCTCCTCCTGAGCGACCTCCATCGGCTCGACCTCCTGCTCCTCCTGAGCGACCTCCATATTCTCCTCTCGGGCACCGCCCTCTTCCTCTACTCCTCTCTTCTCCACTTCTTCTCCTGGCCCCTCCGGCCTCGTCATCTCCTTATCCATCCTCTCAGCCTCCGCCATCCAAGAGATGGTGTTGACGGCAGTCACATAGCACTGCCTCGGCACCTTAGCATCTCCTCGGATCCGGACCTGGACTCCTCCACTATGGAACTTCAGGCACTGTTGGTATGATGAGGGCACGCACCGAAAAGCACTAATGAGAGGGCGTCTGAAGATAGCATTGTAGCTGCTCGGAGCGTCCACAATGACGAACCGGCAGTTCCTTGGGACCCCTCCTAACGTCACTTGGAGACCCACGCCTCCCTCGACCTCCTTTCGCTCCCCTGAGAAACCAAACAGTGGTCCGTCGGAGGCCTGCACCCTCTTCTTCTCCACCTCCATCGCGTCGAAGGCCTTCTTGAAGATCACATTCACTGAGCTCCCGTTATCCACCAGGATCCGGGAGACCGTGAAATTTTCAATCGCCGTCTGGATCACCAGGGCGTCGCAGAATGGATCCTCATAATCTGGCATGTCTTCCGAGGAGAAGGTGAGCTTCTCCGAGGGGGGTGGGGTTTGGGAAGTCGACGCGACGTCCCTTCGGAACATTGCCTGGAAGCTCCTCTTGCGAGAGGCCTCTATCCCAACCCCACCATGAATCACCCTGATTCCCCCCCTCGCTCCTACGCCAGCCCGGTCTTCACATTTATCCTCTTCCCCTTCCGGGAACACCTCAATCCTGATCGGCTGCTGCCGTGGCTGCCCCCTCTCCCTCATCTCCAGGAACTCGGGGCAGGTGGCCGTTGCGTGACCCTCTTCCTGATGAAAGTCACAATAGGGCAACACCACCCCGCCCCCTCTTCCCGCTCTTCCACTTCCTCCTCTAGCTCCTCTTCCTCCTCTTCCTCGTCCTACCGCCATGGCTTGCTCCCGCGGAGGAGGAGGGGGTCGGGGGCCCTGCCTCCACCCCGGATTGGCTCCCCCCATCTCCCTTCCTTGGTATCCTCCTTCCTGACCTCTCGCTGGTCCATCCTGATTCCTCCACCCCAACATGTTGTGGGGCTCCTGATACCTCCAATTCCGAGGTGGCCTCTCGAACCCCTGACCTCTGGGTTCCTCTCTCCTTCTTCCCTCTTGTTGCCTCACCTCAGGCTCGCTCATCTTTGCCAACCTTTTGTAGAACTCCGGGTTGGCCGCCTCCCCTTCTATCTCCTCCGCCGCTCGCTCCATCAACTCCTCAAAGGAGACCGGAGCCCTCCTCTTCAGGTCCATCTTGAAGAACCCGTCTCTCAATCCCACAATGAACGCCATCTTGAGGGCGAACCCTGGCACCTCCTGCACAAGGTGTATCTCTTCCTGGAACCTGTCCACGTAATGTGCCAGGGACTCCCCCTCCCTCTGCCTGATCTTGAAGAGAGCTTTCGCATCCTTCTTCCTCTTTTTTTACTTCGAGAATCGCAGCCGGAAGCTCCGACGCAGATCGTTGAACGCGTAGATGGAACCTACGGGAAGCTGGTGGAACCAATCCCTTGCCTTCTCCTTCAGGGTGGTTGCGAAGAGCCGGCATTGGAATGCATCCGACATGGGAAGAATTGAGGTCATGTCCTCAAACCACTGCAGGTGCACGACCGGGTCCTCCTTTCCGGTGTAGTAGGACATCTCCGGCCCCTGAAACCCCTCTGGCACTGGAACCGAGAGGATCATCTCGCAAAAGGGGCTCCCTTCCCCTTCTCGGCGAATGGTCTTCTCGCGCGGAGCCAACTCGCACACCTCAGCACTCGCCGGACTGCTGAACAGCTGCCGCCCCGGGAGATCTCGCGCACTTCCTTCTGCTGTCACCTCCTTTCCCAGTCGCTGCCTCGGAGCGTTCTCGCCGACCTGCTGGGGTGGAATGGTGGGAACAGCTGGCGTCTCGCATTCGCCCCTTGCCGCGAGAACTGTCTGCAGGACTTCTCGCTTGAATTTCTCGAACATCTCCAGCCACTCCCCTGTCGCTGGTGGCTGCGAGTGGCCTGAGTCAGAACCATTCCCTCCATCTCCTGTCATCTAACCTAGCTTGGGATTTTCCTTCACTGGCTACGGTCCACGCTCACCGCACCAAAAATGTTGAAACCTGCAACAGGTCTCTTGAGTTCGGACCCACTGGGGGTGCAGCCGATGCTTACTTCTCCCTCACTAGACTCTCTTGACGGTGGATGTGAGAATAAGAAAAGACCCAAGGCTGAAGCGAGGAGGTCCCGCCACACACCCGGAAGATCTTAGAGAGCTTCCCCTCCCAAACCAGAGCTCAACCGGGCACCTTGGAGGGCACTAGCAGCCGACCAAAAACTAGCCTGGAGGAGAGGATTTTCTAAAATCGGATCTCCTCCAAGGTGCCCTTAAGGGTCTATTTATAGTTTTTCCTAGGCTGGTCTGCAAATAGCCTGAATCCGCCTTTTAATTTTACTAATCGCACCCCAAATTGGTCTGCTGATAGCCTAACTCCGCTGTTTTGAAGGGCTATTTGCAGCCCACCAGGGGTATTATGGTCATTTTCCCCTCAAAACCTTTGGGGCGAGTGGTCCGTGAGGGCAACACTCGCCGATCTCCCGCTCAGCTGGGCGAGTGCCCATGCTACTGAGCGAGTGGTCCGTGAGGGCACCACTCGCCGAATTCCTTCTCGCCTGCAGCGTACCCCCACTAATCCGGGGATCTCTCCACCTTCCTTAGCCCGGGCGAATGATCTGGCTGACCCAGGTCTCGCCAGTTGGCTTGAGGGACCCACTCGGCGAATACGGGTTGTACAGTGTAGGCACACTCCCACTCTCTCTCAACTCTTCTCTTCTCTCTCACACTCTCTTATGTATCTCTCTCTTGGATTCACTTAGTGGTATGTGTGTGTGTGTGTGGGGGGGGGGGGGGGGGTATTTATAGGAAACACAAATATGAGAGATAGAAGGGGGGGGGGGGGGGGGGGGGGGGGGGGGGGGGTACACTCACCACCTTTGCATGCAACACCAACCTCCCCATGCACTCACCCACTCGACAAACGCACAAACCAGCCCACACTAGGCAGCCCCCCATCTTCCACTCGCCAACAAGGGGTTATAAGGAGAGGGGTGCACTCACCAACCCCCATCCTCTCACTTCCACTCGCCAACACCAGTAGCCCCCCCCCCCCCCCCCCCCCCCCCCCCCGCCTTCACTTCCACTCGCCAACACAGCAGCCCCCCACAAGGCAGCCCCCTTGCTCGACTCGCCTCCACAACAAGGCAGCCCACATAGGTGCACATGCCACCCCCTCCAAGCTCCACTCCATGATGGACTCACCTAGCCCAGGCTCCACTCGCCCAAGACCCACTCGCCAGCATGCAGGGGGCACTCACCCAGCTCCAAGCCCCCCCCCCCCCCCCCCCCCCCGACGCTATCTAGTTGTGGGGGCAATGATTTGGATTAAATTGAATGTTTCGTGCATTTTGCGGCTCCCATTGGACTTGTGGGGGCAATGTTAAATTGAATGTTTCGTGCATTTTGCGGCTCCCATTGGACTTTGGGGCTTTCTTTTGAATAAGGTTCAAAAAAACATAAGACTCTCATATGTCAAGACAATTACATGTGTTTGAATGAGATTTAGGCTTCGTTTGGGGGGGCTTATTTTCACCGGTCAAGCGGTTACGACCGCATGAACCGGACCTTAGTTTAAGGCCCGGTTCATGCGGTCGTAACCGCTTGACCGGTGAAAATAAGTCCCCCCAAACGGAGCCTTAGAGTTAGGGAGGAAGATCAAAAGAGAGAGCAAAGTTTGTTCAAATATACTCATGTGATCAAACTCAAATTCAAACCAAAAATTTAAGCGAGTGAAGGTCAATAACATAATTTTTCTACACCAACATTTTTTCCATGTATAAGATGCGGGACTAGATCAATTCTCTTGCGTGTCTTAATTATTCTCTCCCCATATTAAGATCATCAAGTATCACGCACTATGAGCACATTCAATAATTGCGTGGATCAATATTTATGTATACGCAAACTCTGTGAACATACTCAATCTATCTAAGTCGTGCAATTGGCTCTAATTATAACACTCATGGCAAATGGTGTCGCCGCATCAGTTGTTACGCTCATAATGATGCATTGGATTCTTCAAAAGGAGTGAGGAAGAAGAAACCTTACCAGAAGTGAGCTTCGGAAGAACGCATGCTTAAAGGCGGCTAGAGTTTCAATACCAAAAATACTATAGTTGAACAAATATTATTAAGGAGATACAAATGGAGCAATATATAGCACCAAATCCTAAAAAAATGCTTCGTTTGGCACGGTGGCGGCGGCGGTGAATGCCGTGGTCATGAATCATCGTTCGTCATGACATTTGTCTTGTCAAA
Source organism: Dactylorhiza incarnata (assembly GCA_033032865.1). Taxonomy (NCBI): domain Eukaryota; kingdom Viridiplantae; phylum Streptophyta; class Magnoliopsida; order Asparagales; family Orchidaceae; genus Dactylorhiza; species Dactylorhiza incarnata. The sequence goes on along the minus strand of JAWHQI010000192.1, from coordinate 5,322,168 downwards.
CTCACATTCTATGATAATGGCGTTTTTGACCAAACTCGCAGAAGCAAATAAGCCGCGCCAAACGAAGCCTATTATAATGCATTCCCGAGTCATATCGAAACTCATATTTGGAATCAGGTTCACGATACCATTACTTCACTAGGTTTAGGGTTCTCTCCATTTATTACGATAAGCAATTGATGCACGTACACGTGCCAATCGTGGAGCCTGGTGTTTTGAAAGTTTCTTCATCAAACACCGTCGCTTGAAAATGATTAAACCTCGAGTCCACATCATCATAGATTCATATAACTAAACATCAAAAACTTTCGTTCATCGCCACTTGAACTATAAGCGCCTACCTCTGATGACTTTGGCTTCGTTTGACACAGTAGTGGCGGCGGTCGTGAACGCGTTGGTCGTGAACCGTCGTTCGTGAACGCTCGACCTCACCTAAAAAAATTCATGCATTTTATGCTCAAAACTAGTTCATTTTCTTGTCTTGCCAAACATACATTCTATAATAACTGCGTTTTTGATAAAACTCATGGGAGCAAATAAGTCATGCCAAACGAAGCCTTTATTTCATCTTCTCCAATTACAATACTCATCGCACCATCCGTTCTCATGGATTGATTAAAAGTGCAAACATTGTTAATTTTGTATTCTTTGTTGACGAAACCTTCGTGGCGCTCCACGATTCCTCCTAGTCCTCCGCTTTCTCGGTTGTGGGCGTCGCTTTATTGGATTTCATGATCAAAGTACGATTTCCTTTAGGTAAAATAAGAATTCAATCAAGAATTGTTGATGACTCATTAATTTGAGTTGACCGAAGAACAATATGCGCATTCATCCTTATTAGGAACCTTCTTATTTACCTCTGGAATCCGGTGACAGATGCATTGACCCATGAAATATTCTTCACTATAGTTGGGATTGCGGTCAACATCGCCGATTTAGTGAACATGGGTTGGATTTGTATGTGAGGATAGTAGTCATGGTTGTTGTAGAGTGTATCTGTGTTGATCCTACTTTGTCAAGTTCGAAGATTGTCCCGATCACCCATTGGTCCTCTCTGAGGAAATGCAGTGATCTAGCATTTTGTCCAACGTGTATATTGTGCAACGCTAACGTCATCTGAGCGTATCAGAGCCAAGAATCATCATTAGCACTGGGGGTGGATTTATTGATTGGCAATTGGAACGAGACAAGGAAAAGCATGCTTTGATACCAATAAATACAACATAAGGATAAAAGAAGAAGTTTTTTGAGGATTCTTCGAAAAAAAATCCCCACCACGAGAAATCCTCAAAAAAACACACACCCAATGACTTCTAAGTATTCAATACAACGAATAACTTTGAACAAATGTGAAATAAAGGAGGAGGGCTATGCATAGACCCAAAACCTAAAAACAAAAGCTAAATTCAAATAGAGAATATTGTTTATCACGACTCGTATAAATACTCCAATTGGGCAATTAGCGTCCCGATACAATTAACCCCGCCAACCTTCGTTCTCTCTGTATTCAAAAACTCGCACATCACAGTGAGTAATGTGGCATATGGAGATCAACTCTCGCTTAAGAGTAATGAGTTCAGTCCAACACCAGTCGCATACAACAAATAATACAAAATAATAGTCGGAAGCCCTCAAATTTTTTTAGTTCAAATGAGTATGATCGATCCCCAAACTCTGAAGAAAAGAAAAATTCTCCTAAATCGGAACGGCATATTAACACGTCGTTCGTAATCTAAATAGTTTAGGGACGAAGCACGGCGAGTAATTAGTATAAATTAGATTATTAAAAGTGATCCATGAGATAAGGTTTATATCTTAATTAAATCATGAAACTTTAAATACTTTTGATATAATCTTATCCCATCTTATCCCCTCTCTCCTTTTTTTTTTCTTCTGAAAGTGGATTTATTCAATCATCAACTTTTAAATAGAGATAAAAAACAAAACCTCAGTGCATAGGATAAAAAAATATTATCCTTTTTTTAATCAATTAATTATCTTATCCCATGAAATAATCTTGAAAAGGTCCAACAAAGCTTTTATAACCATTAAGGCTAGCTTGGTTTGCACGGCGGCGGCGATCTCATCAAAGCGGTGGTTATGGACCGTTGTGTTAGGAAATACCCGTGGAGCAAAAACGAAAACACGAGTTTCGCAGAAAATCGAAAAGATGAGAGCATCAAGATTTAGCGTGGAAAAACCGCAAGTCACACGTGCCACGAAATCTACTAAGAAGAATGTCGAGAATACAAGCAATACACCTTCACTGGAGAAGCTTCTTCCCCCTCTCGTTTTACTCACCGAAAAAAACCCTAGGTCGAACACAACCATAATATACTCAAGGCACAGAAAGAAGAAATTACATAAATACCTCTGACAAAAAAAACTAGCTCGACCGGCAAAAGTTACGACGAGTGTCCAGTACTTCCAAATCAGTCGGTGAATCAGGCTCCACAATCTAAAGTGCTCCCCTAATATTATTAATATAGCTTATCATTAAAATTTTGTTCTTTTTCGATCAATTTATTAAAAAAAATATCTGCCAAATTAAGCTGGGCGAAAATGACGAATGATCTCCCCGGAGTTCGCATAATTACATAATAAAACTCGTATTTATGTTTCAAAATTACAAAAATTTCCTTATAAGCTTGATTGTGAGCCTTCCTTTCATTAACATTTTGAATGAAAAATGATAAAATTAGCTAAATTATTTTCTAATTTTTCAAGTAAATATTTTAGCTGATTTAGTTTACTATTTCATTTTTTTATATGTTTTGATTTCTTCGATTTAAAATAATAATAATAATAATAATAATAATAAGAGTAAATAATAATAATAATAACAAGAGTAAAGTATGTGCCACACTTCTAGTAGCACATACGAAACACTTGTAGTGTTCAAAACTTCCAATGGACATTTGAAATCTGACATTTCTAATTTTTTACTCAAATGAGAACAATGTTTATTTATAAAATATAAAATAGTTTAATTTCAAATTATTTAAAGAGCGATGTTAAATGCAGGCCAGTTTTGATTATATGCAGGCCGCGGATATATGCAAGCCAAAAAATTATTCATGCAGGCCAAACTTCATATTTACATACCACATTCAAAAATCAAATTAATATTTTCCTAAATAAATCACCAAGCAAAATAGCATTCATAAAATAAGTAAGTAAAATATCATGCGTGCGAGGTTACATTGAATGTCACTATTTCGTCAGTAAATCTGGGAGAGCTATTGATGGAGTATCCCTAAAGGCACTAACCGCACCCCATCCATGGGGGTGCGGTTATCCAAAGAACCCCCACTAGCGACGTAACTACCCGAAGTATAACCATCGCCGTCATCGCCGCCACGACCGCCATGACCGCCATCGCCGACGACGTCGCGATCGTCGCCATCGCCATCGCCGTAGCAAATACCCATGAATAGCTTTAGGCCAGTTATAATTTAAAAACGCATCGGACTCGAACAAACGAGTCAATTCCTTGGGGACACTGTTGCATGGAAGGAAAAAACACATAATACATGAAGTATTAAACTACTTGTTGCGGGTCGCTCAACGTTCTTTCAGACCGGGCGAATCGACCCGTCTTAGCCCGAGAGTGAACCGAGCGCGCAAGCAGTCACAGAGAGAACGAACAGGTGGCAAGAAGACGTTTTTACCGTGGAAAACCCGGAAAGGGTGAAAAACCACGTGGTCGGATCAGCGCCGACCAAATTTCACTATGTGGTGGAGCGTTACAAGTAATGGTGCGAGAATCGGGAGCGACAGGCCGCTCCCGTTACAATTGTAATTGAATGAAAGTCTCTGAGGGTGACAGACCACCTCTCAGAAAAACTAAGTACTTTTCTTGGCCGGGAAGTCTTCAAAGTCCGCAGAAGATCTTCAAGCGACGATGGTGGTCTTCAAGCGACGATGGTGGTCTTCAAGCGACGAAGGAGTTCTTCGAAGGTTGAAGGAGGTCTTCGAGTGTTGATGAAGGTCTTCGAAGGTTGAAGGAGATCTTCGGGTTCTGAAGGAGATCTTCGGGTTCCGAAGGAGATCTTCGGGCGCTGAAGGAGATCTTCGAGTTCCGAAGGAGATCTTCGAATGCTGATGAAGATTTTCAAGGGAATTCCAGAGAGCTCTCTCCCGTGTAGAAAATTCCAAGTCCTTTGAAATGAAGCCCTGGGGTTCCTTTTATAGCTTTTGAAGGTGGTTATGGTGGTTAGGACGGCTACCCGCACACCATAACCAATTTATGTGTTATATGCACATTTATCATGAATATGGCTATGCGCACACCAATTTGTATAGTTTGGTGATGATGTGTATTGACATGACGGATATGGTTATGCGCACACCATAACCATACTATTTGCTAGACGCAGACCGTATTCCCATTTATTATGAATACGACTATGCGCACACCAATTTGTATAGTTTGGTGATGATATGTATTCATATGACGGATATGGTTACGCGCACACCATAACCATATTATTTGCTAGACGCAGACCGGATGCCCACTCATCATGAATATGGCTATGTGCACACCAATTTGTATAGTTTGGTGATGATGTGTATTGACATGACGGATATGGTTATGCGCACACCATAACCATACTATTTGCTAGACGCAGATCGTATGCCCATTTATTATGAATACGACTATGCGCACACCAATTTGTATAGTTTGGTGATGATATGTATTCATATGACGAATACGGTTACGCGCACACCATAACCACACGATTTGCTAGACGCAGACCGCATTGAAGGTTTTTACTATTTATACCCCCATGTTGGAGGATTTTCACTATTTGCACCCCATGATGCGGAGTTTCACTATTTGCACCCAATGATGGGTGGTTACAGGTTTAGCGAGATTTGACTTGATCGTCCTCGTTTTCTCCGCCGAATGAGGCGGGAGAGGTCGGGCGAGCGCGTCCGTTGGTCAAGGGAGGCCGACCGGGGATGAGACGAGAGGGGTCGGAGAATGCGCCCGGCGGCGAGGGAGGCCGATCGGCACCGCGCCCACCGCCCGGCCGCGTGTGGTGTCGGGCGGTACCGCGCGGTGCCGGGCGCGCGGTACCGCGCGGCGCAAGGCGCACGGTGCCGGGCGCGCGGTACCGCGCGGCGTTAGGCGTGCGGCACCGCGCGGTGCCGGGCATGTGGTATCGCGCGGCGCCAGGCGCGCGGTACCGCGCGGTGCCGTGCACGGTACTGCGCCACCACGCGGTGCCGCGCGGCCGCACGCGATGTCGCGCGGCCTTGTGGCCGCGCGTGGTGCTGCGCGTGGCTTCGTGCGGTGGTTGTGGCGGTGGCGGTTGCGGTTGTGGGCGGTTTCCTCCTCTTTCTTGCCCATACCTCCACCATCTTAGTGGGGAGTTGGATTTTTGGCTTAACCGCAACCCAGATTTCTCTACATAATGTATGACAACCCATCAACTGCCCCCCAAATCCTTGGAGTTCTTTATTGTTGCTCGAGGAAGTGCGAGGATTTTGTAATCTTTTGGTGTGATCTGGGCGTTGCGGTGGAGCTGGAGAAGTCCCGTGCTGAAGTTCGTACGGAGAAGGCCCTTGTGAGGGGTTCGGCTCATTTGTTGGAGGATTTGCGAGCTACAGTAACTCGTCTTGGGGCCGAGTTGGTGTCTTTGAAGACAGAGGTGGAACGCCTTTCTTCGCCGGAGCGGGCTGCCGAGCTGAAGGCTGTTGGTGGGTTGCGTCGTTTGTACAACTGTTCTTGTTTTCAGCTCTTATAGTAGTGGAGTTTTTGCGGTGTTTGAACCAATGTTTTGCTCGGCAAACTATGTTCTTCTCTCATGGGGTTGACGTTTAGAGCACGAGACCCAGATGGTGTCGGAACCTACTACGAGGGCGAATGACGAGCAATTCGAGCCGGGTAGTGGGAGGTTCGCATAACCGACCTGGGGATGTCGTTGATAGTATCGGTGAAGGGCAGACGCTTCGAACCGTTTGCGAGCGCGAGAGGGGCAAGCCCTGGCGACGCGTTTTTAGAGGACGAGACCCGGGTGGTGTCGGAACCTACTACGTGGGCGAATGGCGAGCGATTCGAGCCGGGTAGTGGGAGGTTCGCTTAACCGGCCTGGGGGATGTCGTTGATAGAAGCGGTGAAGGGCAGACGCTTCGAACTATTTGCGAGCGCGAGGGGGGCAGGCCCTGGCGACGCGTTTTAGAGGACGAGACCCAGGTGGTGTCGGAACCTACTACGTGGGCGAATGGCGAGCGATTCGAGCTGGGTAGTGGGAGGTTCGCTTAACCGGCCTGGGGGATGTCGTTGACAGAAGCGGTGAAGGGCAGACGCTTCGAACCGTTTGCGAGCGCGAGGGGGCAGGCCCTGGCGACGCGATTTAGAGGACGAGACCCAGGTGGTGTCGGAACCTACTACGTGGGCGAATGTCGAGCGATTCGAGCCGGGTAGTGGGAGGTTCGCTTAACCGGCCTGGGGGATGTCGTTGACAGAAGCGGTGAAGGGCAGACGCTTCGAACCGTTTGCGAGCGCGAGGGGGGGGGGGGGGGGGGGCAGGCCCTGACGACGTGATTTAGAGGACGAGACTCAGGTGGTGTCAGAACTTACTACGTGGGCGAATGACGAGCGATTCGAGCCGGGTAGTGGGAGGTTCGCTTAACCGGCCTAGGGGATGTCGTTGATATTACAACATTTGGCGCTGCTTGCAGTTGATCTTAACTGTGTTTGAATAGCAGGGCTTGAAGCAGAGAAAGCATTTCGAAATTTAACACATAATAGTTCTTGCGTAAGCGCAGGCTTACGACTTGTCTAGAATAACTATTACAAACAAGAGTTCTTAAAGACAATTTGACGAGTTTGGAATATAGTAAGACATTCCTGTCCCATTCCTAGCTCCTTTTGGGGCTTCAGGTTCTGGATGTGGTGGCGCACAGGACGGCTCCTTGTCCAGGCTCCATTTGTTGCAGATAGCACGCGCGTGCTGCTTCCTGGTTTCCACGAACAACTCCAATTCCCCCCGGGGTGACAAACTTCATTGCGAGGTGTGGGATGGACGGGATAACTCCAAATAGGGTCTGCAACGGTCGACCGAAAATCGCGTTGTAAGACAATTCTGTCTCGATTACCACGAACTGCACGTCGCGGGTAGACCTCCTAGGGAAATCTCCTAGGGTAACAGGGAGAGTGATGGTTCCTTTAACCGGGACAGGACTGCCGTTGAAGCCAAAGATTGGTCCAGAAGCTGGTTGGAGACTTTCCGGTAGGATCTTCATTATGAGGAGAGCGGTCATGAACATGACGTTGACGGAGCTGCCGTTGTCTACCAATATCCATTTTACGCGGAAGCTGGGGTTGCCGATCTCTGCGCTGATGACCAATGGATCCTGGTGCGGGATGAGCAGTCCCTTTAAATCTTCATCCCCGAAGTTGATCGTCTCTGCCGGCAGGGTAATGGAATTGACGGTGGGGAACGGGACACTTGAGATGGTTTCCACCACCCCTACTACTTGTCTGTCGCCCTGCGCGCCTTGTCGAGCAGGCAGCTGTTCTCTGTTTGCGGGATGATTTTGCGTCTGGTCCTGTAAGAACCTTCCGAGGATACCTTGTCGAATGAGACGCTCTATCTCGTTTTTGAGTTTGATGCATTCCTCGGTGGTGTGTCCTGCACTTCGGTGGAACTCGCAGTACTGACTGATTTCCCCTGCCCTGGGGAAGTTTTCTTGTCCTTTGTAGTGTCGGGTTATCCTGTATTGCGTAGAGTACGTTTGTGCGGGAGGTATTGAGCGGTGCGTACTCCTGGTAGGTTCTGGGGGGCCTGTTCTCAGGACGGTCTTGCTGACGTAAATTTCCTTGGCGCTCCTCTTGCTACTTTGGGACTGGCTCTTCTCTCTTCCTCTTTACCACTCCTTCGAATTGTCGGTGGTGAGCTTCGATCGCTTCGTTCGCCGCTATCTGTGCCTCCACTCGGTGCACCAGATCTAGATAGCTTGGTACTGTCTCCCTCATCAGAGCGGAGTAAAATCCGCTTGGGCGAAGTACCCCCAGGAAAATGCCGCGCAGAAGCTCTGGATCAACCCCTGGGATTTGTCGCGCCTCGGCCGTGAAGCGACGGAAACAGTCCTTGAGGGTCTCTCCTTCGTTCTGGCGAATCCCTGAAAGATATGAGGGATCTCGAACGATTCTTCGGTTAGCGACGAACTGGTCCGTAAACTGCTGTGCGAGCTCGGTGAAGTTGTTGACGGATCCATCCCGCAGGGAATGAAACCAAGTGCGTGCCTGCCCCCTGAGTGTTGCCGGAAACACTTGGCAGAGGAGCTGATCAGCGGCGTTGTAGATCCACATGATGGTGGTAAAATGGTTGACGTGCTCCAGGGGATCGTCCGTCCCATCGAATGTCTCGATGTTGGGAAGCTTGAAGTCGCGCGGAATTAGATGGTCCAAGATTTGTTGTGTGAGCGGGGAGCCGCGACGTAGGGGGCGGCGGGCGAAGATGCCCCGGCGTCCGGTCTGTCCGTACTCTTCAGCTATCACGTCGCGTATCTCCTCGCGAGTGGGCCTTCCTATGGATTGTTCGACTCCTATCCCTCCTTGCTGGTGGTGGAGGGGTTCTCCTCTAGCTCCCCTAGCGCGGCGGACTGGATGCGCGGAGCTGACAGCATCCGAGTATTCTTCTTCGTATGTTTCTCCTTCTTGAGCAGCTTCTCCCAATGGAGCGTGATCAGGGACCAAGGGAGGCGGATGATTGGAGCGGCAGGTGGAGCAGGACCTTGCGGGGCTCCGAGGTTCTGAGAAGAGCCAACATTTCAGTTTGCTGCTCTTCCATCCGGCTATACGCCCTTCTAGCGCGGCAACGAGCGCTAAAGGGACTTCTTCGGTAGGAGGTGCGTAGATGAGTGAATGAGAGGGAGCGGGATCGACGCGTCCTTCAGGGATGGAACCATCTGTGGTGCGAGCACTTCTTCTTGCCATTGCTGTCAGTCACGAGTATTGCCACGAGGCGAATACTGTCTTCGAAAAGCTTTTGCAGAGTTTGGGGAACACCTTTCCCACAGACGGCGTCAAACTGTTGCGGGTCGCTCAACGTTCTTTCAGATCGGGCGAATCAAACCGTCTTAGCCCGAGAGTGAACCGAGCACGCAAGCAGTCACAGAGAGAACGAACAGGTGGCAAGAATATGTTTTTACCGTGGAAAACCCGGAAAGGGTGAAAAACCACGTGGTCGGATCAACGGCGACCAAATTTCACTATGTGGTGGAGCGTTACAAGTAATGGTGCGAGAATCGGGAGCGACAGGCCGCTCCCGTTACAATTGTAATTGAATGAAAGTCTCTGAGGGTGACAGGCCACCTCTCAGAAAAACTAAGTACTTTTCTTGACCGTGAAGTCTTCAAAGTCCGCAGAAGATCTTCAAGCGACGATGGTGGTCTTCAAGCGACGAAGGAGTTCTTCGAAGGTTGAAGGAGGTCTTCGAGTGTTGATGAAGGTCTTCGAAGGTTGAAGGAGATCTTCGGGTTCCGAAGGAGATCTTCGGGCGCTGAAGGAGATCTTCGAGTTCCGAAGGAGATCTTCGAATGCTGATGAAGATCTTCAAGGGAATTCCAGAGAGCTCTCTCCCGTGTAGAAAATTCCAAGTCCTTTGAAATGAAGCCCTGAGGTTCCTTTTATAGCTTTTGAAGCTGGTTAGAGTGGTTATGGTGGTTAGGACGGCTACCCGCACACCATAATCAATTTATGTGCTATATGCACATTTATCATGAATATGACTATGCGCACACCAATTTGTATAGTTTGGTGATGATGTGTATTGACATGACGGATATGGTTATGCGCACACCATAACCATGCTATTTGCTAGACGCAGACCGTATTCCCATTTATTATGAATACGACTATGCGCACACCAATTTGTATAGTTTGGTGATGATATGTATTTATATGACGGATATGGTTACGCGCACACCATAACCATATTATTTGCTAGACGCAGACCGGATGCCCACTCATCATGAATATGGCTATGCGCACACCAATTTGTATAGTTTGGTGATGATGTGTATTGACATGACGGATATGGTTATGCGCACACCATAACCATACTATTTGCTAGACGCATACCGTATGCCCATTTATTATGAATACGACTATGCGCACACCAATTTGTATAGTTTGGTGATGATATGTATTCATATGACGGATACGGTTACGCGCACACCATAACGACAGGATTTGTTAGACGCAGACCGTATTGAAGGTTTTTACTATTTATACCCCATGTTGGAGGATTTTCACTATTTGCACCACATGATGCGGAGTTTCACTATTTGCACCCCATGATGGGTGGTTACAGGTTTAGAGAGATTTGCCTTGATCGTCCTCTTTTCTCCGCCGAATGAGGCGGGAGAGGTCGGGCGAGAGCGTCCGTTGGTCAAGGGAGGCCGACCGGGGATGAGACGAGAGGGGCCGGAGAATGCGCCCGGCGGCGAGGGAGGCCGACCGGCACCACGCCCACCGCCCGGCCGCGTGTGGTGCCGGGCGGTACCCGCGCGGTGCCGGGCGCGCGGACTGCGCCGCGCTAGGCGCGCGGTGCCGGGCGCGCGGTACCGCGCGGCGCCGGGCGCGCGGTGCCGCGCGGCCGTGCGCGGTGCCGGGCGGCCGCGCGCGGCGCCGCGTGGGTGCGCGGTGCCGCGGTCGTGGGGTCGTGGGGTGTCGCGGGGCCGCGGGATGCCGCGCGACCGGGTGGTGCCGCGCGGCCGTGCGGTGCCGCGCGGCCGCGCGCGGCGTCGTGCGGCCGCGCGGCGTCGTGCGGTGCCGCGCGGCATCGTGCGGTGCCGCGCGGCGTCGTGCGGGCCGCGCGGTTGCCGCGCGGCCTTGTGGACGCGCGTGGTGCTGCGCGTGGCTTTGTGCGGTGGTTGCGGCGGTGGCGGTTGCGGTTGTGGGCGGTTTCCTCCTCTTTCTTGCCCATACCTCCACCATCTTAGTGGGGAGTTGGATTTTTGGCTTAACCGCAGCCTAGATTTATCTACATAATGTATGACAACCCATCACTACTCTAAATCATTTTTTACTGAAGTTTTAAAAGAAAAAATGATATCTTTTTAAAAAAACTGTGGCATGCATATAGCTAAAATCGGCTTGTGTTTAACATCATTTTTTGTCATTATCTCTACGCGAGCTTTTTAAAGAAGAATTATTCGCATTTTTGTCATTATCTCTACGCGAGCTTTTTAAAGAAGTTAGGCTAATGGAGATGATATTGAAACCGATAAAAATACCTAAATCAGATCCTGAGTAGGATTTGAAATAGGTCCTTAAAGTTTAGATTGTTTGAAATAAGTCCCAAAGATAGATAATCATTGTGTAACCCTCGTGAGCTTAGGAGGGTCTATCATTAGTGCGTCATAGAGGTCGTCAAAATCTGAGCACTCTGGGTAATCGTAAACTAAAGGCTCGAAGCCCTCAACTCGTGTGCTGATAATATAGAGGAGGTTGACTCGGCGACTGAGGTCATCATCCGGCTTGCTCCCAATGTCTGTTCGGTGCTTGAGAACGTAATGGTAGTCCTACATAAACTCTGCCCATTTGCATAACGATGACCTAACTTCTTTTGTGAATCGAGGTATCGTAGGGCCTAATGGTCAAAATATAAGACGAACGCCTTATGCAAGAGATAGTGACGTTAATAGAGCATAGCCTATGATTAATTTATATCCCTATATTATTTCATTTCTTTTCGTGAAGCAATGCAACAATGTGTATATAAATATACACATTGTTAACAGAAAATTAAGTGAGATTGATTTCTAAAAAGTTAGAAATATTTGGAACCTATTTCAAACTATTAAAACTTTAAGAATTTAATTCAAATCATACCTAAATCTTAGAGATTGATTTATCCATTTTGCCTAATAGAATTTATTGGCGTCGTTTGTTATTGAAGATTTCGACCTCGTTTGGTACATCGTTGATAGTTGTGAACGCAGTGGTTATTAAACCGTCATTCGTGAACGTTTGACCTCACCTAAAGAACTCTATCCACTTTTATGTTCGATTTTTTTTTGTGACGATCATGACCGTTATGCCAAACACATTTTATGACGGTGGTGTTTTTGCCCAAAGTCATCGGAGCAAAATCATCGCGCCAAACAGGCCCTTCATTTTGAAAAAGTATTTGAGTTTATCTATTACAAATAAAATATTTTTGGGGCCAGTTTAAGAACTTCAGACTCATGTCGAAATGAAATATTTATTTCATTAAAAGAGAACGAACTGGTGGTTATGGTCCTCCCAGCACGACTTAATGAAATATTTATTTCATTAAAAGAGAACGAACGGGTGTGTTTAGCAAACACATTTTAACCAAGCATGCTTTCTACAATATTTGGTATGTGTTGAATTTATGAATTAAAATAACATTTTAGTAATCTTTTTGTGATATATTTCTTTCATGCTTGGTTTCTTTATTGTCAAACTCAAAGACTTTAAATGAATACTGATTTACAAAAATATCTTGCTTTTTGGAACTTAAACTCATATTTTCTTCTTATGAATTATCATGATTACAAAAAGATATTTCTTGTATTTCTATAACTCTTCCGCATCATTACCATATATTTTTACCTTGCGCTTTCATGCTTATTTAAAGTCTTCTTGTTTATGTACATCATCACTTGAATCTGATTTGTGTTAAACTTTATATTGGTTTGTGTTAAACATGAATGTTGTTTTTATGTTAAAAAATCTGATTTATTTCAATGAATATTATTGTGCTAAAAACTCCTCATCATTTCATTTCCTCTAAAAAGCTCGGTCATGCCTAATTTTAAAAAAAAAATCTTTCTATGTCTCTTACTAAAAACTCTTTCTATGTCTCTTGCCAAATTTGTGCTAAAAACACATTTTATTTCATTAAACAAACACATTTTAACCAAGCATGCTTTCTACAATGTTTGTTATGTGTTGAATTTGTGAATTAAAATAACATTGTAGTAATCTCTTTGTGATATATTTCTTTCATGCTTGGTTTTTTATTGTCAAACTCAAAGACTTTAAATGAATAATGATTTACAAAAACATCTTGCATTTTAGAACTTAAACTCATATTTTCTTCTTATGAATTATCATGATTACAAAAAGATATTTTTTTTATTTCTATAACTCTTCCGCATCATTACCATATATTTTTACCTTGCGCTTTCATGCTTATTTAAAGTCTTCTTGTTTATGTACATCATCACTTGAATCTGATTTGTGTTAAACTTTATATTGGTTTGTGTTAAACATGAATGTTGTTTTTATGTTAAAAAATCTGATTTATTTCAATGAATATTATTGTGCTAAAAACTCCTCATCATTTCATTTCCTCTAAAAAGCTCGGTCATGCCTAATTTAAAACAAAAATCTTTCTATGTCTCTTACTAAAAACTCTTTCTATGTCTCTTGCCAAATTTGTGCTAAAAACACATTTTATTTCATTAAACAAACACATTTTAACCAAGCATGCTTTCTACAATGTTTGGTATGTGTTGAATTTGTGAATTAAAATAACATTGTAGTAATCTCTTTGTGATATATTTCTTTCATGCTTGGTTTTTTTATTGTCAAACTCAAAGACTTTAAATGAATAATGATTTACAAAAACATCTTGCATTTTAGAACTTAAACTCATATTTTCTTCTTATGAATTATCATGATTACAAAAAGATATTTTTTTTATTTCTATAACTCTTCCGCATCATTACCATATATTTTTACCTTGCGCTTTCATGCTTATTTAAAGTCTTCTCGTTTGTGTACACATCACTTGAATTTAAAAATTCCCTTTCATCAACAAGTGGTAGACTTGCTTGGTAAACTTTATATTGGTTTGTGTTAAACATGAATATTATTTTTATGTTAAAAAATCTGATTTATTTCAATGAAAATTATTGTGCTAAAAACTCTTCATCATCTCATTTCCTCTAAAAAGCTCGATCATGCCTAATTTTAAAAAAAAAAACTCTTTCTATGTCTCTTGCTACCTTATCCACTTTTGCTAATAATAAAAAGGGGAGAACTAACATGATAAATAATAATCGCTATAAAATGGGAAAACTAACATGATTAATAACTAAGAAGATAACTTACATATAAGGGGAGCATTCACATTGGGGGGGCATGTATTTAGGGGGAGAAATTCAAAATACTAACAACGACAATTATTCTAAGTCATCACTCTCACACACACATAAGTATGATTCATCATGCTTATATATTAATGCTCTGATTTATCATTAATGGATTTGTTATTATCAGAAGGGGGAGTTTGTTGGAACATGGTCTTCCACATCTCCTAGATTTGAGAATAACAAATCCTATGTTTATTTGATCTTGTGTGTTTAACTGTGCAGGAAACAAGTCTATATGACTCGCGAATAACATAAGAAGGTTACCCCCAAATTTGAAGCCAGAATTCCAACATGTCCACTAGCGTCGGCGGTAGCACCTAGCGCGGGCGCTAGCTCTAATTAGGCAAGTTCAGGCGGCAAGTATAGAAGGTGATAGAGTCAGGGGGTAGTGGATAGCGCAGGCGCTAGAGCGTAGCACAAGAGGTTTTTTAGAAAGGTTTCCTTGAAATGAAGATACGCACACGCATAATATTGCCTAAACAAGGATAGCGTCGGCGGTAGCGCTAGCTCCAAGGATATAAAAATGACCCCTTGGCTCCGTATTTTTGATTACCTCATACCCCTAAATTCCAGAGCTTCGTGCCACATAATATAGAGGAAGGTTTAGAGAGATACTCCCATAAATCCATGAAGAATTAAGGAGATCCATGGAGAAGATTTCAACACGCGTCATCATCGTGACAAAAGACCGCATCGACTATGATCATACTCTGCAGATCTTCATCTACTTCTCCAAGAGATCCACATAGTGGGAGTTTTTCATATTGTTGCTTATTTCACATCGTTATTCTTGTAATCGTTTAGTGAATTCGCCTCGTGTTGGCGACTAGGTCTGTGTAGGACATAGGGCAAAAATTTACCTCGTGTTGGCGACTAGGTCTGTGTAGGACATAGGGTAAAAATTCGCCTCGTGTTGGTGACTAGGTCTAGGGTATAGATCTAGGGGGTGCTCGAGGCCGTATCCGGATGAGGATTGGCTAGAGCGGCTTGAGGCCATATTTGAGAAGGTTAGGCTAAAGCCACCAATTTGTGGGGATATGAGTCGGGATAGAAAATGAAAAGACTTTTTACTTCCTCGCCTTCGATTTCTAACGTCATAGAAATCTAGTTTTGTAATCAACTTTATCAATAGTAATCATGTATATTTTGTAATGAAATTGGTTTGTTATTTATTTCTCTAAATTGTCTATTTTTCTCCCTTTCATTATAAAACAATTTTGATTTTTTTTTTCAAAATCACTATTTTGATCTCTTAGCTTTTCAAGTATTTCAAAATATAATAAAAATTTTAAAACCCTTATTCATCCCCCCCCCCCCCCCCCCCCCCCCCCCCCCACCCCCCCGCTAAGGGCGCGTACAGATCCAACCTGTGAAGAGAACAATGAAATTAAATTTGTGTTTTTAGCACAAATTCAACACATACTTTTAATGAAATATTTATTTCATTAAAAGAGAACGAACGGGTGTTCAACAAGATGACAATCTCTTGCAACTAAAAAAACTACATTATGAACTAGTTTTTGAAATGATTCTGACCTCTTTGTTGGCGCTCTACAGTTGCCACCCGAAACATCAACCTGTGAAGGAAAGTTCGAATAACGAAAATTGGGCAAGTCTTCTTCTATATACAAGGCCGCAAGATTCTTTCACGATTTCGCCGTAGCAATTTCAGGGGGATAAAAGGATTCATTTCTGCACAAGAATCACCCCTACTGAATTAAAATTGAATTGGTATCATCATCTACAAACAATTCAATGCTGACAGTGAGAAACGGGATACATGATTTGGTAAAGGCTACTTTACACAATATCAGTGTGTTGACGAGAGCGAGAGCTCCTAAAGCGTGCAATCAGATTTCTCCCTGAGCCATACTGGGTCGACTTTGACTGAGATATGATGAAACTTCACAGTCAAATCTCCTTCGGTCGATTATATACTTCGTCCAGAGTACGGAAATCCATCAGGGGGAAAAGAAAAAAACCGATTTTCCACGCGATTCCATGAATTTTCATCTCCCCATCATGAATCATGAGGGGTTTGGATCATCAAAGTAATGCGCTTAGCGCTGTCCGAGCGATGATTTTCGCTCTTGTATCCTGTCTGGAAAATGAAAACAACTAAGTTTGATGAATATTGATGCGGAAGCCGGATATGGTGACAGGTCGATGTGGTACCTCTGCTGGAATACTATCAGGTGGGAACCAATGGAGAAGAACGCCGAGATGAATAACAGCAGGTATCAGCTTGAAAAGCAGTGGAGTGGTCACCTGTGATTTCAGCTCATAAATATTTTATATATAATAACATAATTAACATGAAAATTCTCAGAGTGAAATTGCTAAACGAGATAAATGCTTATAGAAGTTTCTCTTCTCATTCAGCTTTTGAAAAAGATGATGGAAACTTGCAAATACACACAGTGAGCTCTCGTGTAAGGGTACATACCAGGCTTAAAGCTGTTGTCCCCAGAAGTAGTAGGTACAGTTTCCCCTGTGAAGCAATCCCAAATGATAGTTAAAGACAACAAATCATAGTAAAATGGCAGTAGACATCAATTCCAGGCCAAAAAAAAACAATATATGTGCAGATTACTAAGAAAATAATAAGCAAACAATCTCTTTGCAGTGTTATTGCTCACACACCGAAATCCATTGCATTGATTTTTGTGAGTGGTGTGCATATATATATATATATGGGGTTTGCTATTGTGCGGGCAGACGGGCAAGGGTCAAAATGACTCCCAATCAAAAAGTGGTGAACATGAAAGTTGTAGATCTCGTCGATACGAACAACTTTCATGTTGATCACTTTTTGATTGTGAATCGTTTTGACCCTCGATTTGGGGCTCGAAATGTGGGGCGGCGAGACAGCTACAGTACAACTTTCATGTTGGTCACTTTTCGATTTGGGGCCATCTTGACCCCCAAAATGGGGTGTCCGTACGCCCGCACCTAAAGTTGCCCGCATATGAGGTCTCCCTCTCTCTCTCTCTCTCTATATATATATATATAGATATATATATATATGTATATATATATAGATAGATATTTACTGGGAGATACCCCGAAGTCAGCTTGCACCCCTCTAACTTTCGAAATTACAAAAACCTTCCCGCAATGTTTACATTTCATAACATCCAGGCACAAAAGTACCCCCTTGGAGTAAATCATCAGGGGGGCTCTTTTTGGCAATGGATGTTATGAAATGTAAGAATTGAGGGGGGTAATGGTAATTTCAAAAGTTAGAGGGGCGCAAGCTATAATGACGCAAACTTCGAGGGGAGGTTCCAGTAAATAACCCTATATCTATCTATCTATATACATATATATATACACATATATACATATATATACATATATATATACAGATATATACATATATATACATATATATACACATATGTATACATATATATACACATATGTATACATATATGTACATATATGTATACATATGTACATATATGTGTACATATATGTACATATATGTATACATATGTGTACATATATGTATACATATGTGTACATATATGTATACATATGTGTACATATATGTATACATATGTGTACATATATGTACATATATGTATACATATGTGTACATATATGTACATATATGTATACATGTGTACATATATGTATATTCAATTACCCTTTGTAACGACTCTACATTGAAAGAGTGACCTTTTCCTTTAGAAATATAGATGGAAATTGATCAAATATGACAAATTATTTTATGATATTACAATTTTATCTTTTGTAATAACTTTACATTAAAAATGGTGCATTATATTTTACCGAGTTTAGAATCATTATAAAAAAATTAAAATTGAAATATCATAAAATAATTTGACTGATTTTATCCTTTTTCATCCATATTTCTAATGAAAGGGGCATTTTTGTAAACCGAAAAAAACTTAGAGGGGAGGTAAAAGTAATTTCGAAAAATAGAGGGGTGCAACCTGTAATTATGCAAACTCCAAGGGGAGGTCCCAGTAATTAACCCTACACACACACTGTGAGATTTTCCGGATCTAAGGACACCAAGACAAGCACACCAAATAATGAACTCTTCACTATTACTTGGCAAAAGATTACACTTTACAACAGACAAGGCTGAATACAAGTTGCATACAACTTGATTCACAACAGCCAGAAGATATAAAGAAAACTTGGTCGCAGACAATGTCCGTTTCTCCTCCACTCGCTGCTCGCTAACGCCCGGCGTTAACTCCTAACGCGCCGCGTTAGCTCTTAGGTCGCTTCTCGCACTCACAGCTCACTAGCTGCACTCGCACTACACTTAACGCCTGACGTTAACTCCTAACGCGCCGCGTTAGCGCGCGAGTACTCTCTCTCTCTCTGCAGACCTACTCTAGGTCACTCGTCGAACTCGCTCCGAGTTCTCACTATCTCGCTCAAAATAATCTCATGTTACTAAAGGGGGGTCTGCCCTCTTATTTATAGGGAAAAGGAAAGACCTTCTAGAAGCCGAGCTAGCGCAGGCATTAGCTCTAACGCCGGGCGTTAGCTCACTTCAATATCTAACACTCCCCCTTGAAGTGAGCTCTGGGAACAACTCCAAGGCAAGCGCGAAGCTTCTTGAACGGCCCCGCAGATAGGGGCTTTGTGAATATGTCCGCCAGGTTCTCTTCGCTCCGCACATGCTCCACCGCAAGCGAGTCACCCAACACTTTCTCTCTGATGAAATGGTGTTCGATCTCTATGTGATTTGTCCTTGCATGACACACTGGGTTGGTTACCAATTTCAAAACACTCTCATTGTCCCCGCAAAGCACAGTAGGTCCGCGACCTTCTCGTCCACATCCTCCACCCGCCTCCTCAGCCAGACACACTCCTGAGTTGCTAAGGACGACGCCTTGTACTCAGCCTCAGTGGTGGAAAGGGAAATGAAGTCATGCTTCTTGCTACACCATGAGATGACAGCAGCACCACACATAAACACATAGCCTGATATCGACTTGCGATCATCAGCATCACATGCGTAGTCTGCATCCGTGTACCCATGCAGCTTGAAGTCAGTCCTCTCTCCATAGAGCAACCCCAACTCAAGGGTTCCCTTCACATACTTCAGTATCCCCTTAGCTGCCTCCAGATGAGGCTTCCGCGGCTCCTGCATGTGCCGACTAACTTGACCGACGGCAAAAGTGATGTCAGACCTCGTGATGGTTAGGAAGATAAGACTCCCCATCAGTGCCCGAAAGATCTTCGGATCAGGAAGAGTCCTCCCTTCTTCCTTCCGAAGCTTCAGCCCAACCTCCAGTGGAACGGAGCTGCTCTTCCCCTCCTTCATGTCGAATCTCTCGACGATCTTCTCAGCATAAGCCTTCTGGGAGACAAGCAGACCGCCTCTTCTCTTCTCAACTTGGATGAAAGTGAGGTTAGATCTTAGATTTACTCTAGAGGGGGGTGAATAGAGTATTAAAAGGTTTGGACTTTGATACTAATTGAAAGGTGGAGTTCAATTGATAATCTGATATCAATTGAAAGTGCTGGTAACAATGGAAAGTCCTTTGACTTAATTTTATAGCGGAACTAAAATAGTGATGCTTATATATGTATAGCAGAGTGATTTATAAGAACAAGATAAATAAACCGCACACAGCACAGCACATCACAGAAAATAGACAAGCATCACAGACGACACAAGGATCTATAGTAGTTCCCCAATCAACCTGGGTACATCTACTTTTCTAACACCCTTGGTAGGAATCCACTAGGTTTTTGATCAGGTGCCCTATCACCAATAGGTTTTTTGATCAGGTGCTCTATCACCTTGAGCTTTTGATCAGGTGCTCAAACCAAACCACAGGTTTTTGTTCAGGTGCCCTGCCACCAATTTGTTAACTTTTGAAGGGAGTTATAACCCTATACAAGATGAGGTAAAGAAGGGTTATGAAGTTCTTCTCTGTCAATATTCTGAGAGAAGACTCTAGTGGATTGTTGATGTTGTAAAGCTCCCCATGTCTAATATAAAATTGTTGACAGTTGAGGATGGAAGCTTTCTTTTGAATGTACTGATCTTCCTGTAGCTGATTAATCTGAGAGAATGAGTTCCTCAGATTGTTGTTGCTCTTTGAAGATTTGATCTAACAGCTGATGACTAAGAGAGTAGAGTTGATGTTCTCAGTGAATGAGTGATGCTTGAGGAAGAAGATCTGTAAAACTTTTTTTCTTTCTTTCTTTCTTTCCTCTTCCTGTAAATTTCTCAGTCGACTGATCTTCTCTATTTTG
Organism: Dactylorhiza incarnata; assembly: GCA_033032865.1. NCBI lineage: Eukaryota > Viridiplantae > Streptophyta > Magnoliopsida > Asparagales > Orchidaceae > Dactylorhiza > Dactylorhiza incarnata. The sequence continues at coordinate 5,301,768 of JAWHQI010000192.1, read as the reverse complement.
TATTGTTGTACTGTAATTAAAAATCTTCCTTTTTCTTTTACAATATATCTTTAATTTGAAATTCAAATCATCTGAAAAAGGAATAAAATAATCTGCATTGATTATTTTCCTTGGAACTGCAAACTGATTCGGCAAATATTTAATTCCTTTTCAATAAAAGCATCCTTTTCCAAAAAGCCAAACAACTACTTTCTTGAGAGAAAATAAACGGAAAGGCATATAATAAAGGAAAGAAAATATCTTGCTGAAAGCCGATCTGAGATCAGAGAATATAACTTATCATTCTGGAATAAATCTGCTGAAGAGATTTTTCGTCGATCTCAGAGGTTAATTCGTCGACCTGAAGATATTCGTCGAATGCTGAGCTTTGGAAGTTCGTCGACCACTGAGCTTTGGAAGTTCGTCGACCGCTGAGACGCTGAGACTGAAGATCGTCGAACACAAATTGAAGCACGCCGTTCGTCGAACGCAGATTGACACGCCGTTCGTCGAACGCAGATAACATTTCGTCGAACGCAGTGTTGAGTTCGTCGAACGCAGAACCTGAATATTTTCTTGAGTTCTAACAGCCTAAACCCTTGACCCATTGACTATACATTGGGGTCAACTTTATCCTAGTCAACATATAATGATCCTAGCCCAAATCAGAAATAGGGTTGTTCCAACAATCTCCTCATATTTGGGTTAGGACACTATTTGACAAAAATTAAATAAAACAACATAAACAACAAAACAACAGAGCATATATATATCTGACAGATTTTAAATATTTCAACAGATATAAAATTATGATACTCTGAGTTTTGAAACATTACAATTGAAAACAGAAAAAATAAAAAAAAAACTTTTGACTTTCTGAATTCTGCTTTCTGTATTTTGATATTGACTTTCTCTGATTTTTCTGAATTCTGATTAGCTGAGCTGTAGCAATAACTGATACTGAATCTGCTTTGAATCTGTTGCTTCTTCTATATCAAAAGCTGTATCTGAATCTGAACTTGAACATGAAAATTTTATCTGAATTTGCATTAAGCTGGAGCAAACATTGCATCTGAAATTTGCAACATATGTAGCTTCTTCATAAAGCATCTCTCCCTTTCATAAAGCATCTCCCCCTGAGACTGGAGCTTCTTCAGCTTCTCCCCATGCCTAGTTCATAGAACATCTCCCCCTGAGCAACTGCATCATATAGAGCTTCTTCATAGAACTTCTCCCCCTGCCTAGTTTCAGGAAGACCTGAAGCTAGACCCCTAGAAGAAGGGACATTTGATGGAGGTAGGGAAGGATGCAAGATTGTCATTGTACCTGCAAAGTGTCTCTGGTAGAGGTGTTCCTCTCCTCATTTAATAGGTTAGTTCCAACAATGCATGGACTCTTCTATTTTAAGAGTAGATTTGTTATAAACCCTATATGCTTTATTAGAAGGAAAATATCCTAGTTGATTTTGACCCAGACTACCTTGGGTTCTTTAATTTTACCACAAAAATTTGAAATATAAGAAATCTCAGGTTGGTCCTTATAACCTTGTGGATGATATTTTCTTGGAGGAATTATCCACTCAGTAAAAGGATTTTTAGTTTGAGAGGAATGAGAATTCTGCTGAATTTCAGTAAAATTTTCGTTCGACGAATTTGGATGAATTCGTCGATCGCCGTTCGACGAATTGAGGTTATTTCGTTGAGCGCCGTTTGAACAATAATTATACTGAAAGTCTGTGTTCAGCTTTCGTCGATCTCGGTTCGACGAATAGTTGTGATTTCGTCGAGCTCCGTTCGACGAATTCTGCTGAACTTCTTTATTTTTAACATTTTTGCTTGAAATATTCTTATATACATTTATAGCTTTTTTTGTTCTTAGCAGAGATGAATTTAATTGGTGTAGATAAGGTATTTTTCTTAAGAAGATTTGGCTCACTTGATGAAGCACCCAATGCCAATTTGTTATTAAGTCTAGCATTAACAGTGCTTGTGATGTCAATCAGTTTGATGCTACTTCCATTTAAGAATTCTTCAAACTTCTTAGCCTCAGATAATTTGTTCTCAATGAGAACAATGTGTTCTCTAGAGGCAGTCAATTCATTCTTAAGATTTACATTATCTTCACTTATTTGGTTCATTTCAACAAATTTATTTCTAGAGATATTATTTCTTTCTCAGATTTAATTAAATCTAAGCAAAGAATTTTAAAATCATCTTTGAAATCAGTTGAATTAAAATCAAAGTTAGATACTACCTGATCTGCATCATTTTCAGATTCTGATTCTTCAGAATTGTTTCCTGAGGCATTGATAGCCATCATGCAGAAGGTTCTTTCATCTGCATCATCTTCATCATCACTGGAGTTGGATGAAGATGCATGATTTGAATCATTGCATGAGTCATATATAGCCATCAAGCACTGATCTTTGTCATTTGCATCATTTTCATCTTCAGATGAACTGGACGATGACTCTGACTCTTCTGCAGAACCTTCAACCAAGTTGTTGAGGGAATTCCAGATCTCCCTGGCTGATGTGCATTTCGCAACCTTCTGGAATGTCTCATCAGACATTGACTGTGCCAAAATGTTCATTGCTTTGGCATCTGCAATCTTCTGTTTCTTTTGAGCATCTGTCCACTCAGGATGTGGAGCAGTATAATTATTTGTTGATGTAAGAGGTCCTGTCAAAATGACATTGAAAATATCTTCATCAATTGAGTTTATATATAGTCTGATCCTTGCATTCCATATTGCAAACTTATTTAGATTGCACATAGGAGGTCTTGTGCTTGAATATTCTTTGTTTTGTGCCATGAGTTTTTAGAAAAAGAAAACTCTAAAATAAATTAAGATCTAATTGATCTTTTGATTCAGGTGTTAGCCTGTATACAATCAACCTCCCTCTGATACCAATTGAAAGTGAGGTTAGATCTTAGAATTACTCTAGGGGGGGTGAATAAAGTATTAAAAGGTTTGGACTTTGATACCAATTGAAAGGTGGAGTTCAATTGATAAACTGATACCAATTGAAAGTGCTGGTAACAATGGAAAGTCCTTTGACTTAATTTTATAGCGGAACTAAAATAGTGATACTTATATATGTATAGCAGAGTGATTTATAAGAACAAGATAAATAAAACAGCACACAGCACAGCACATCACAGAAAATAGACAAGCATCACAGACGATACAAGGATCTATAGTAGTTCCCCAATCAACCTGGGTACATCTACTCTTCTACCACCCTTGGTAGGAATCCGCTAGGTTTTTTATTAGGTGCCCTATCACCAATAGGTTTTTGATCAGGTGCCCTATCACCTTGAGCTTTTGATCAGGTGCACAAACCAAACCACAGGTTTTTGTTCAGGTGTCCTGCCACCAATGGGTTAACTTTTGAAGGGAGTTATAACTCTGTACAAGATGAGGTAAAGAAGGGTTATGAAGTTCTTCTCTGTCAATATTCTGAGAGAAAACTCTAGTGGATTGTTGATGTTGTAAAGCTCCCCCTGTCTGATATAAAATTGTTGACAGTTGAGGATGGAAGCTTTCTTTTGAATGTACTGATCTTCCTGTAGCTGATTAATCTGAGAGAATGAGTTCCTCAGATTGTTGTTGCTCTTTGAAGATTTGATCTAGCAGCTGATGACTGAGAGAGTAGAGTTGATGTTCTCAGTGAATGAGTGTTGCTTGAGGAAGAAGATCTGTAAAGCTTTTCTTTCTTTCTTTCTTTCTTCCTTTCTTTCTTCTTCCTGTAACTTTCTCTGTCGACTGATCTTCTCTATTCTGTATTGTTGTACTGTAATTAAAAATCTTCTTCCTTTTTCTTTTACAATATATCTTTAATTTGAAATTCAAATCATCTGAAAAAGGAATAGAATAATTTGCATTGATTATTTTTCTTGGAACTGCAAACTGATTCGGCAAATATTTAATTCCTTTTCCTTTTCAATAAAAGCATCCTTTTCCAAAAAGCCAAACGACTACTTTCTAAGAAAATATCTACTGAAAGCCGATCTGAGATCAGAGATGTTGGGAAAATGATTTCTCTTAACCCCTGCAAAAGAGTTAAATATGAATTCTAAGAAAGGAAAATCAAGGTTAAGTCAATATGCGTCGAATAGTATTCGACGCAACGTCGAAGTTATATCGACGTTCCTTTCAGAATGAGTCGAAGTAGCTCCAAGCAGAATTCGACGTATCCTATGTCGACGTAGCTCTGACTTCTAGTCGACGTATCTTGAGAAGTCGACGCACCCTAGTCGATGCACCTTCCTTATTCTCTTCTCAACGCTCTGCCAGGATGAATTCGACGCCTACGTCGAATGGTAATCGACGCACGTCGATTTATATGATTAATTCAAAAATCGCCAGATCTCTTTCCTTCTTTTATAGATCTGATTTATATGGAATCAATTTATTCTTTATAGCCGTTCTGAATCATTCTTACCTCTAATAGATTATTGGCTAAATTGATTAAATCCTTTATGGACATTATTTGAAATCAGATTGAATACTTTCCTTCTATGGATATAACTGTTATGGAAATTTCTCTTTCTTTCTAATACTCTACCTGCTAATTGATTACTCTCCTATAGTGTTATTTTAATGAACAGAGCTATAAATAACTAAGGAGGTGGCAGAGAAAGACAACAAGTGATTCACTATTTTTACATTTGAAAAAGAGGAAGAGCTCCCAAGTGAAAGGAGTAAATTGAGAAATAGTGCTGCAGCAAAGAACAAGCTTCCTTCTCCTTCTCATTCAGAAGCCATGCTGCTGCAAAATTCTGAAAAGGGCTACAATCTTCTTCTCTCTATAGAAGAAAGATTTAATTCACTTCTTGTGCTTCCAATCTTCTTGCTAGGAAGAAGATTCATTCTTGTTCTTATTTCTTTCTTCTTTCTTATTCTTACTTAAACATTGTAAAAGAGTTTTTAGAATCTCTCTTCAAAAAATTCAGTGTACTGGTTCTAAGAGTCTCCTTTTCAAAAGACTCAGTTGGTTCTAAGAGTCTCCTTGTTAAAAGACTCAGGGTGGTTCTAAGAGTCTCCTTCTCAAAAGACTCAGTACAAGATAGTGAATTTCCTACCAAGGGGGTAGAAGAGTGGACTACCCAAAGTTTGGGGAACCACTATATCTCTTTGTGTTGTGCTGTGATTTCTTTTCTTGCATTTACTTTCTTTATTTGTTAAATTCTTGTTGGTGTGTGTGGAAAGCTCTAATCTGTGATCATACACATATATATATATATATATATATTAACTTTGCACAAAATATTTTTAATCTCTATTCACCCCCCCCCCCCCCCCCCTCTAGAGAATTCTAGTGAGGTTAACTGTGCACTTTTAATTGGTATCAAAGCGAGGTTGATCTAAAAAGGATAACTCCTTGATCAAAAAGGTCCTACCTTTCATATATATATATATATATTTTTCTAACAATTATTTTTCACATGGCACAAATCAAAGATTATGCTTCCACCAGACCACCAATTTGCAACCTTGAAAAGTTTGCACTTTGGAAAACAAGAAATAGAATTTATTTAAACTCTATTGATGATGAATTGTTTAATGTTATCTTGACAGGTCCCCCCAAGCCATTCAGAAAGGACTCAAGTGGAAAAGTGACTGAAACACTTGCTCCAAAAGCTGAGTGGACAGAGGAAGAAAAAAAAGCCCAAGGATATGATGTCAAGGCTATGAATATCCTAGTCTCAACCCTCTCAGATGAAATCTTCCAAAAGATTGCTGATTGTGAGTCAGCTAAGGAAGTATGGGAAGCTCTCACCAAAATGGTAGAGGGAAGTGTTGATGAGAAAAAGGATAGAAAGGCACTACTCATCTCTCAATATGAAAACTTTCAGAAGAAAGAAGGTGAAAGTGTTGCTGACATGTATGCCAGATTCAGCCTCATAGTGAATGAGTTGAAGACACTTGAAAAGGACATATCTCTCACTGAGATAAATGACAAACTGCTTACTTGCTTCCCTAGCTCTTGAGATTCAAGAATCTGGCCAATTAGAGACTCCAGAAGTCAAAGAGAAATTTCAACAGATGTCCTGTTGGGCAAATTAAAATCCTATGAACATCTGTTGAAGACAAGAGCTGAGAAAGAAGAGAAAGAAAAAGCTCTCTCACTCTCAAAAGAAAAGAGTATTGCATTGAAGGCTGTTGAAGGTGAACCCTCTACAAGTGATGAGGAGCTGATCAGTCTGCTAGCCAGAAGGTTTAAGAAGTGGATTAAATCAGAAGGATCCAGAGGAAGAGACTCAAAAACCAGGTATAAAAAAACACCTAATAAAGAGATTATATGTTACTCTTGCAGGAAACCGAGACATATTGCACCTGGATGTCCTAAGGAGATCAGCAAAAAGAAAGATCTGAAAAGAACAGATCTACAGAAGAAAAAGAAGAAAGAGAAAGGTCTCATTGCTCAATCATGGAGTGATTCAGAAACTGAAGAAAGCACATCATCTGGCAATGATCAAGAAGAGACCAAGCTGGAGGAAACCTGTTTGATGGCCACTGAGAAGCATGATGACACATCTATGGTAAATATACTTGATGATGTAGATTTATCTTCCACTGACTTCAAAAACAATTTCAAAGAATTCTGTTTAAATTTAATCAAATCTGAAAAAGAAATAGATGAACTAAGAAATGAATTAAAAACTCTCAAACAAGTGAACACACAGTATAATAACTATGAGCTCAGTCTAGGACTCTTAGAAAAGCGATTAGACAAAATCTGTACAGAAAACCAAACACTAAGAAATGAGCTAGCAAAAGCAAAGTCCTTTGAAGACTCTCTAAATGGGAGAAGTCAGAAGCTCAAGAACATCTCTAAAAATCTTACTAATAAATTTAGACAACTAGAAGATAATACTAACTTAGAACCAAAATCTCAATCACCTAGGAAATATGTTTGGAGACATCTCATTCACTCCACTAGGGAAAGACATTTGACAGGAGAAAGATCACAGGAAAATCCAGAAACAACCACTGTCTTTAATAAAATTAATCCCATTATATATAAAGGAATCCTAGGAAGATATCCTCAGGAAAAATTTAAACTTACGTCGAATACTTATCAACGTGCATCGACCTCTAATCGACGCATACACCAAAATGCGTCGACTTCTACCCGACGCAACCTCTCTCATGCTTCGACTGAAAGAAAACGCAGAATGGAGAAAGCGTCTTCATATCGACGCAACCATAAACCTACGTCGAATACATATCGACACAACCAATCAGACAGACATCTCTCCTCTACCAAACAACAATCTCAATCCATCTCCTTTTACTATGATCACTACTTCTGTAACATCACCAAAGAAAATTGGTATGATAAACCAATGCCCCTAAAGGAGGAAGGATATTCAGAAAAACTCACTTACTCTCTTTTAAATTTCACACTGATGGGAGAAAGGGACCCCAGCTCAGCAGGGTTCAAACTAATGTTTAAAATTTTATGTGCAGATGTATCACATCTCCAGGCTGGTGTGGTACTTGGACAGTGGATGCTCCATGCACATGACAGGATGCAAAAACCTGTTAATCAACTTTGAGGACAGACTTGGACCATCAGTAACTTTTGGAGACTCTAGCTGTGGCCAAACCAAGAGCTTTGGAGATTTCAAAGAAGGGAAAGTCACCTTCAAGAATGTGGCAGTAGTCAAAGGACTGAAGCACAATCTGATAAGTATAAATAAGTCAGATATGTGAAAATGGTAAGTATGAGGTAAAATTCACCACACTATTCTGCCATATTATTGATATCAAGACTGGTGCCACAGTACTCAATGGAATTAGAAAAGGAAAAGTATATGTAGTGGACTTTAGTTCCTCACCCACAGAAGTCTGTTTATTCAACAATATCATTGATAAAAGTGAACTATGGCACAGGAGACTAGGTCATCTAAATTACAAAACAATTAGTAAACTAGCAAAGAATAACCTAGTCAGAGGCTTACCAAAGGGTAGGTACTCTAAGGATTCTCCATGCAGACCTTGCCAACTAGGAAAACAAACCAAATCATCCTTCAAACCAATTGGTAAGGATGACTCTCCCAGGGTCCTTTACTTACTACACATGGATCTCTTTGGTCCCATCTCCACTCAGAGCCTAGGTGGAAAATCCTATACCCTAGTCATTATGGATGACTACTCTAGATTCAGCTGGGTATTCTTTCTAATGGCTAAGTCTGAAACCCACAAGACTCTCTCAAGATTCATAAAACAAATTCAATCTGAACTCAATAGTCAGGTTTCCATAATCAGAAGTGATCATGTGACTGAATTTGAAAATCAGTTTATGAGTAGTTTCTGTGAAGATATAGGTATCAAACAAAATTTTTCAGCCCCTAGAACTCCTCAGCAAAATGGAGTTGCTGAAAGAAAGAATATGACTTTAATAGAATCAGGAAGGACCTTACTTGTAGAATCAGGTTTGCCAAAAACTTTCTGGGCTGAAGCAGTCAACACTGCCAACTATGTTCTAAATAGAAGCCTAATACACAAAACCAAATCAAAAACTCCATATGAGCTCCTGAAAGGAAAAACACCCATAGTTAAATATTTTAAGATCTTTGGATGTGCTTGTTTTATCCTAAATAATGGAAAGGATCATCTTGCCAAGTTTGACAAGAAATCTGATGATGGAATATTTCTGGGATATTCAGCATCTAGTAAAGCCTATAGGTGCTATAACAAGAGAACTCTTAAAATTGAAGAGTCTATGCACATTATATTTGATGAAACTAACATGCTGTTTAAGGGGGAGGAAACTCCCACCAGCTCTTTTCCACAGGAAAGCAGCAGCATAGAAATACAGCTTGAACAACTGGTTCTAGATAATGGAAAAGAAAACAAGATAAAGGAATCGAGTGAGGAATCTGAACAAGAACATGAAGAAGATTCAGAAGAGAGCATGCAAAACCAACTCCCACAAGAGAACATGGTTCAGGAAGGTCAGGTGGACATTGACCCTATCACCAATGAGGAAGAAGAACATCTGACAAGTCCAGGCAGGACAAGGGTCAATTTAAAAGATCATCCACAAACTCAAGTAATTGGAGACCCCAATGCAGGAGTAAGAACAAGACACCAGATCTCCAATGGGATGATGCTCCAATGCTTCCTATCACAAGTTGAACCAAAGAAGTTTGAGGAAGCAAATTGTGATCCTTACTGGATTATGGCCATGCAAGAAGAGCTAGGCCAATTTGAGAGAAACAAAGTATGAAATTTAGTGGAAAGACCAAGAAACTACCCAGTGATTGACACAAAATGGGTATATAGAAACAAATTAGATTCCACTGGAGTAATTGTCTGGAACAAGGCAAGATTTGTAGCACAAGTATATAGACAAGAAGAAGGAATAGACTACAATCAAACCTTTGCTCCAGTAGCCAGACTGGAAGCAATTAGGCTCTTTCTTGCCTATGCAGCTTTCATGAAGATGAAAGTATATCAGATGGATGTCAAGAGTGCTTTTCTGAATGGTGACCTTCAAGAAGAGGTATATGTGGAGCAACCACCAGGTTTTGTTAATCCCTCCTCTCCTAACTTTGTTTATAAACTCAACAAAGCACTATATGGTCTTAAGCAAGCTCCTAGAACTTAGTATGAAACTCTCTCTAACTTTCTTTTGGAAAATTCCTTTGAAAGAGGAAAAGTAGACAAAACACTCTTTACTAGAACCCATAAAAACCAACTTCTTCTTGTTCAAATATATGTAGATGATATCATCTTTAGCTCAACTCATCCTAAACTGTGTAAAAGATTTGCTAATCTCATGCAATCTAAATTTGAAATGAGTAGTATGGGAGAACTCTCATATTTCTTAGGATTACAAGTAAAACAAAGTAGTGAAGGAATTTTTATCTCACAATCAAAGTACACTAAAGAGCTAATCAAAAAGTTTGGTATGGAATCAGCCTCCTCTATGAAAACCCCCATGGCAACAAATGCCATTATAGAAAAGGATGACAAGGGAAAATCAATAGATCAAAAGACATATAGGGCAATCATAGGATCCCTTCTATATCTCACTGCTAGCAGACCTGACATTATGTTTGCAACTTGCATATGTGCTAGATTTCAGGTTGATCCAAAAGAATCTCATCTCACCTCTGTAAAAAGGATTCTTAGATACCTAAAGGGAACTCCTGAACTAGGTCTATGGTATTCAGCAGAAACCAACTTTGAATTAATAGGTTTCTCAGATGCAGACTATGCTGGATGTAGGGTTGATAGAAAAAGCACATCTAGCACTTGTCAATTCCTAGGTGACAGATTAATCTCATGGTTTAGTAAGAAACAAACCTCAGTCTCAACCTCAACAGCTGAAGCTGAATATATAGCTGCTGGGAGCTGTTGTTCACAAATCTTGTGGATGCAAAATCAGCTTCTTGACTACAAACTGGAAGTCAATAACTCTAAGATTTATTGTGAAAGCTCTAGTGCTATATCTATAGCATCTAACCCAGTCCTTCATAGTAGAACCAAACACATAGAGATCAGACATCACTTCCTTAGAGACAATGTAGAAAAAGGTAAGATAACCTTAGAATATATACCCACAGAAAGTCAAAGAGCAGACATTTTTACAAAACTCTTGGATGAAACCAAGCACAACTACTTCATAAACACCTTAGGAATGCTTGATGGAAGCTTGTAAACACCATTGTTAGGGAACTCTAAAGAAATCAGACAATCTAAGAAAATTTCTTGCAGATACGTCGAATACATATCGACGCTCCGTCGAGACAAACTCGACGCTGACACCGATTTCCATCAGACAATGTTACGTCGATCCTTTGTCGACGCACCGTCGAATTCATATCGACGCAAGACTATGATCACGTCGATAGAACCCCAGGCTGGCCAATCCCCACGGAGCGCCGACTCTATATAGACGCAAACGTCGACATCCATTCGACGTAACGACGACTTCAGGTTAAAATTAGAATCAAATCCTTACTTCCTCTTCTGACGATTGGATTACCTTGATTTCTGTTTCCTTTCTCGACGTTTCATCTTCTTTAAATAATACTTCTTATTTCATAACATATACCTTTTTGAACCCGCCAAAACTTTGTCTTCTACCTCTCTCTCTTTCTGCTTCAATGGCGCCCACTCCTGGTGAATCTGCCCTTATCAAAGCGATGAACAATGCTCTGGAAAATCTTCTCAACGACTTCCAGACACGTCTAACCAACTTCTCCAATGAATGTGCCAATATGATCACCACCTGTGAAGCCAAATTGGTCACCCTATCTGCCTCTCTTCCTGAGCTTCATGCTCTTCTTCGAGAAGAACCTCTGTCGCCACAAAGGTTTACATCCTTCCTGAAAGATATAAACCAGGGGGAGAGTTGCTCCAGAAACCCCTCTTGCCAGGTCTTTGATCTCACTTAAAGCTCAGGTTTACCTCTCTTCTCTCCAACTCTAAGTATTCTCTCTAACTATTACTCCAATTCCATTATAAGCTCCACTCCTCTCAAATCACTCTGACTACACCTTCATCAAACATTTTGGTGAATCCTCTTCTTACAACACTGAAGGGGAGCATGCTGTGGATTTAGCATTCAGAGTTGATGACCCATATAACCAGGGGGAGACTCCTGTAGTAAAGAACCCAGAAATCCAGGGGGAGGAAGAAGCAGTCACCTCTGATGATTGGAATGGACAGATGTGGATTGATGCACCCTTATGTGAGGAGGAACTTCAACATCACTCCCCTGGCTTCTCTGCCAGTTACATCAAGCTGAAGACACCTCTACTTGAGGACATCCCTACAAAAGAGCTTGGAGGAGACAATCATCCCTCAGCAGAGATCATTCTACCTGAAGTCATTCTGCCTTCTATTGCAGAACAGACTCCTCTTCTTGATATAGTTCCCTCTCCACCCAAAGAGAAAACTCATTCTCCTTCATCTCCACCTCTACCTCTACCTCCACTTCAACCTTCTTCTCTACCTCCTCTGCTACCTCTACCTCCACAAGTAGCAAGACTCTCTAAACAGATCCTACCTAGGCAAAGTCCAGGAGGACAGATGAAAAGGAAAAGAGAAGTCATTCCCTACTGGCAAAACTTCTCCAAAGAAGAAAGGAGAGAGTATGCAAAAGAAAGGAAGTATAGAAAAGCATGTGAGGAAATAAAAAGATTTGAAAAGATGTCTATTATCACTCCTAACAGCCCTGTGAAGGAGTACCATGACCCTGACATGGAAAAGAGGCATGAAGAAATACGAGAAAGAGAACTGTATGAATATGAAGCTACTAGGAAAGAAGTGGAAGATAAAAGGAATGTCTGGATAGAAAAGATCAACAAGGGAATGACTAAAGAACAAATTCTTGCTGAATCTTCTATCAGAATTCCAAAGAAGTTGTTTGATATTGAAGCTTATCAAAAGAAAAACCCTCAGGCAGGGATCATTCTAGAAAAAGGTCAAAAACACAAGAAGGGTGTAGGATGTACAGAAGATACTTACATTCCCTACAAGAAGCCCAACAGACCTGTAAAATTAGACAAATGGCATGCCTCACCCTAGAAAGGGAAAGGAAAAATGACTGACATTCCTGAGAAGCAGCTATCAGAAAAGAAAACAAAATATAGGCCCAAGGTTGATAACAAGGGACCACCTGAGATCAAGCCTACTGAAAAGAAAGTTCAAAACATTACAATTGAGATGATTGATGAAAAGGCAGCAATCATCATCAGCAAAGGCTACTCCATAAATGACACAATCCCTGATGGTGATAAACTATTGGAAAAACTGCATACAATCATCAGGAATGTCCAGGAACGACCTGATAGAGTCAGGGGCTACATTTTTGATGCTATTGAAAACTTATCTAGGAAATTTTATTCTGCCTTTGTCAACTTCATGTACAAAAAGAAGTTTCTGGTTTAATTCTTGTGAAAGACAAATACTTGTCATATGCTTTCTTATTCTAATTTCTCTTCTGATTATTTAATATATTTCTTATCTTTTCAAATGTTGTGCTGGGTTAATTATTTGCTAGTCCAATTTCTCTCTAAATAGGGTTAAGACAAATAGGGGGAGATTGTTGGGAAAATGATTTCTCTTAACCCCTGCAAAAGAGTTAAATATGAATTCTAAGAAAGGAAAATCAAGGTTAAGTCAATATGCGTCGAATAGTATTCGACGCAACGTCGAAGTTATATCGACGTTCCTTTCAGAATGAGTCGAAGTAGCTCCAAGCAGAATTCGACGTATCCTATGTCGACGTAGCTCTGACTTCTAGTCGACGTATCTTGAGAAGTCGACGCACCCTAGTCGACGCACCTTCCTTATTCTCTTCTCAACGCTCTGCCAGGATGAATTCGACGCCTACGTCGAATGGTAATCGACGCACGTCGATTTATATGATTAATTCAAAAATCGCCAGATCTCTTTCCTTCTTTTATAGATCTGATTTATATGGAATCAATTTATTCTTTATAGCCGTTCTGAATCATTCTTACCTCTAATAGATTCTTGGCTAAATTGATTAAATCTTTTATGGACATTATTTGAAATCAGATTGAATACTTTCCTTCTATGGATATAACTGTTATGGAAATTTCTCTTTCTTTCTAATACTCTACCTGCTAATTGATTACTCTCCTATAGTGTTATTTTAATGAACAGAGTTATAAATAACTAAGGAGGTGGCAGAGAAAGACAACAAGTGATTCACTATTTTTACATTTGAAAAAGAGGAAGAGCTCCCAAGTGAAAGGAGTAAATTGAGAAATAGTGCTGCAGCAAAGAACAAGCTTCCTTCTCCTTCTCATTCAGAAGCCATGCTGCTGCAAAATTCTGAAAAGGGCTACAATCTTCTTCTCTCTATAGAAGAAAGATTTAATTCACTTCTTGTGCTTCCAATCTTCTTGCTAGGAAGAAGATTCATTCTTGTTCTTATTTCTTTCTTCTTTCTTATTCTTACTTAAACATTGTAAAAGAGTTTTTAGAATCTCTCTTCAAAAAATTCAGTGTACTGGTTCTAAGAGTCTCCTTTTCAAAAGACTCAGTTGGTTCTAAGAGTCTCCTTGTCAAAAGACTCAGGGTGGTTCTAAGAGTCTCCTTATCAAAAGACTCGGTACAAGATAGTGAATTTCCTACCAAGGGGGTAGAAGAGTGGACTACCCAAAGTTTGGGGAACCACTATATCTCTGTGTGTTGTGCTGTGATTTCTTTTCTTATATTTACTTTCTTTATTTGTTAAATTCTTGTTGGTGTGTGTGGGAAGCTCTAATCTGTGATCATACACATATATATATATATTAACTTTGCACAAAATATTTTTAATCTCTATTCACCCCCCTCTAGAGAATTCTAGTGAGGTTAACTGTGCACTTTCAAGAGAATATAACTTTTCATTCTGGAATAAATCTGCTGAAGAGATTTTTCGTCGATCTCAGAGATTAATTCGTCGACTGAAGATATTCGTCGAACGCTGAGCTTTGGAAGTTCGTCGACCGCTGAGACGCTGAGACTGAAGATCGTCGAACACAAATTGAAGCACGTCGTTCGTCGAACGCAGATTGACACGCCGTTCGTCGAACGCATATAACATTTCGTCGAACGCAGTGTTGAGTTTGTCGACGCAGAACCTGAATATTTTCTTGAGTTCTAACAGCCTAAACCATTGACCCATTGACTATACATTGGGGTCAACTTTATCCTAATCAACATATAGTGATCCTAGCCCAAATCAGAAATAGGGTTGTTCCAACATTGGAGGCCAAGGAAATGGCGCAGTTCACCAAGATCCTTCATCTCGAATCGTATGAAGAGCTGCTGTCACAGCGCCGCGACCTCCTCAGGGTTGTTCCCTGTCACGATCATGTTGTCGACGTACAACAGCACCAACACATGAAAATCTCCACTTTTCTTCACAAACATGCTAGAGTCTGAGTCTGAGGCATCATATCCACAGAACAGCAGGTACTCTGCAATCTTCCCATACCAGGCTCTCGGTGCCTGTTTCAACCTGTAGAGGGTCTTCTTCAGCTTGCAGGCGTGATGTGGAAGTGACTTAGACATGTATCCAGGTGGTTGCACCATGAATATGTCCTTGTCAATCTCTCTGTACAGGAATGCGTTCTTCACATCAAGCTGCCACAACTTCCAACCTAGGCGCGCCGCGCCGTCAGAGCGATGATCGTCCTCACCGACGTAATCTTCGCAACAGGACTAAATGTCTCCTCGTAGTCCTCTTCGTAGGTTTGCGAGAAGCCTCGAGCGACAAGCCTCGCCTTGTACCGCTTTACTTCTCCATCTGCTCTCTTCTTAACCTTGTAAACACATTTGCAGGTGACAGGTTTGATGCCCTCTACCATGGGAACCAGGTCTCATGTTTCATTCTTCTCTAGGGCCTCCATCTCCTCATTCATGGTCACGTCTCACTCCTTGGTGCCAACAACATCTTTAAAGCGGGCAGGTTCCCTCTCGTCGAGTGGTCCTGCGAAAAAGCAAGAGACCAAACTCATGAAGTTCCCCTCCTTATAGCGAGTAGGCGGGACGATGATCCGCTTCGACCTCCTCAAGGCTTGGCCACTCTCTACCACTCCAATAGAATCTTCCTCTACAGCTCTTCTCCTATCATCTCTTGGAGCACTGCTCCCCCTGCTTCTAGAACTTGAAGCTCCTCCTGAGCTGGATGGCGATGGAGCACTTGGAGATAACTCCAACTCCATAGTAGAGTTCTCAGTGACTCTCTCTCTTCTCCCCTGATTGAACCTCCACTCTCCGGCAGCACCGCAGTAGAGACTCCATGATACGAGATCAGTTCGTCAAACACTGCGTCGCGCAAGACGACAAACTTGTGGGTCTGCAGATCCATGCACTTCCACCCCTTCTTCCGCTCGTCGTAGCCGATGAAGACACACTTCCGTGTTTTCGGCTCCAGCTTGGTTCTCTGAGCGTCTGGGACGTGCACAAACATATAGAACCAAGCACTCTCATGTGAGCCACATTTGGCTTCTCCCCGAACATGAGTTGGTGTGGAGACACCATTATGTTAGGACTCAGAGGTAGCCAGTTGATGACGTGGGTCGCACACGCCATTCCCTCCGCCCATAAGGCCTTGGGAATCCCCTTGGCATGTAGCGAACTTCTGGTTGTCTCCACCAGATGACGGATCTTCCTCTCTGCGGCCCCATTTTGTTGAGGGGTGTGGGCGCAAGAGAGCTCTCACCGAATGCCAAACTTCCTGCAGAATGAATCAAAAACGTTAGAGGTAAACACCCCCCATTGTCACTTCTCAGCTTCTTCACCCGCAGGTTCAACCTCCCCTCCACAAGTTCCTTCCACTCCTGGAACTTCTCAAACACCTCAGACTTCTCCCTCAGAAAGTATACCCACGTGTAGCGGGTGTAGTCATACACCAGAACCAGCGCATACTTATTTCCTCCATAAGTAAGGGTGGCGCACGGCCCCATCACATCAGTGTGTACGCACTCAAGAGGTTCCTTACATCATGTCTTCGACTTGTCAAACGGAAGTCGATGTGACTTTCCATATTGACAGCCCTCGCATACATGGTCGTCGCCGCAAGAAGAGAGATTAGGCAGGCCGCTCATCAGGCCCTTTGCAGCCATCATCTTTAACTTGTCCATCCCCACATGACCTAGCCTCTCATGTCAAATCGCTGCGCTGTCGTTAGTCTTCAGTTTGTCGACGTAGGCATTTGCAGAAAGAACATACAAATCCTTCACCCTCCTCCCGGTGAGCGTGACATCAACATCAACAGACGAAACGTTCTTCAGAAACTTCACCTCCTTCGGTCCAAACAGCACGTGGTATCCTGCATCCACTGCATTTGCAACCGAGAAGAGATTCTTCTTCATGCCCGGCACATGATACACACTCTTCAGTGTCACTTGCTTCTCTTCACTTCCAAGGGATACCATCCCTTCTTGCTCAACTGGATGTATCGTATCATCCGCAGTGATGATAGTATTCGTTCCTCCATATGCCTTTCGAGAGGCAAACTTGGACATATCTCCAGTGAGATGGTGCCCGCAACCGGAGTCCACTATCCGGTCATTCTCAAAATTTACGGAGGCTAAGGCATCGACTGACGTTGCCGTCATCTCAGCCAGGAAGCAGTTGTCTCCGCCTTCACCACCCTGGTGACCTCTACCTCTCGCTCTGCCTCTCCAGTGGCCTTCCTCCTTCTCAGCAACATGACCGGCCTTCAGATTAGGCCGACAGTCATTTGCCGTGTGCCCGTACTTCTTAAAGGCATAGCAAAGAGATCTCCCCCTCTCATCACGAGCAGGGAGAAGCTTTCCTCTATCTCCTTGAGATGACGTTGACGGCCCATCGCCGGAGTTCTTCTTCTTCTTGTCCCAGAACTTCTTCTTGCCTGAGAACACACCTCGCTATCTCCCCCTGAGATAGACACTCCCGCCATCTGCTTCGCCAAGCTCTCCTGTGATGACAGCAGGTTCTCCAGCTCTAGTAAGGAGGGTTGAGTAGCCCATCCTTGCACAGAAGTAATGAAGGGAACATACTCCTTCCGCAGGCCTCTGAGTATGTGCCTCTTCAGCTTCGCCTCAGAGATCGGCTCATCGGGATCCAAGGCCGAGATCTCTGCACATAGATTCTTCACCTTCAGGAAGAAGGTGGATATTGACAACTCTCCTTGAGTGGACCGCGCCAACTCATTCTCCAGGAACTGTAGTCGAGCTACATTCTTCTTGTTGAATAGCCCATCGAGGGCTTTCCAGATCTCAAAAGCTGACTTATAACCCATGATGTGGTCGAACAAGTCAGGTGAGATAGCTCTCTTCATGGTGAACTCCGCATTGGCGTTAGTCTTCCTCCAATCCCTCACTACTTGAGCATTTCCTTCGGCAGCTACAACCTCATTTTGCTCATCTCCACCAACGACCTCTCATAGGTCCTCTCCAAGAAGGTAGCTCTTCATCCATGACTTTCACTTCTTGAAGTTTGTCTGAGTTAACAACTCAATGCCAAGACCTCTCGCATAGCCTCCTCCGACGTCCATCTTGGTTACTCAGTGCTTGTTGCTCAGTGCTTGTTCCAACCTACCTCTGATACAATGTGAGATTTTTCGGATCTAAGGACACCAAGACAAACACACCAAATAATGAACAACTCTTCACTATTACTTGGCAAAGGATTACACTTTACAACAGACAAGGTTGAATACAAGTTGCATACAACTTGATTCACAACAGCCAGAAGATATAAAGAAAACATGGTCGCAGACAGTGTCCGCTTCTCCTCCACTCGCTGCTCGCTAACGCCCGGTGTTAACTCCTAACGCGCCGCGTTAGCTCTTAGGTCGCTTCTCGCAAGCTCCATGCTCGCACTCGCAAGCTCCATGCTCGCACTCGCAGCTCACTAGCTGCACTCGCACTACACTTAACGTCTGGCGTTAACTCCTAACGCGCCGCGTTAGCTCGTGAGTTCTCTCTCTCTCTCTCTCTCTCTCTCTCTCTCTCTCTCTCTCTCTCTCTCTCTGCAGACCTACTCTAGGTCACTCGCCAAACTCGCTCCGAATTCTCACTATCTCGCTCAAAATAATCTCATGTTACTAAAGGGGGGTCTGCCCTCTAATTTATAGGGAAAGGGGAAGACCTTCTAGAAGCCGAGCTAACGTCGGCATTAGCTCTAACGTCGGGCATTAGCTCACTTCAAAAAATAGAGGGGTGCAACCTGTAATTATGCAAACTCCAAGGGGAGGTCCCAGTAATTAACCCTACACACACACATATAAGTTACGAGATCTACAGTGCCGGTGTCGGTTTATCACGCACGGACAGACATCTCGTAGGTGCACTGTGTATCATTGTACACTTGCTTTGTCCAAATAAAAAAACTCCTTATATAAGTTTATTTTTGACATTTTCCCAAATGGAAGAAAAGATGGCTATTATAACACCACCTCGATCTCAGTAATAGCGGCGGGGCCGTGCATGTGTCCATCAAAAAAACCTTATCCCAACCAATCGGGTGCAAGGAGTTAAACATGGTCTATACAAGTCGTCTTTAAAGCACTCATCAATGTTACCTTGGGCTTATTGCCCATTCTTCTCCATCATTTTTCGGCACTAACTCTATAAACTCATCTAACTTATGCATTTTCTAACATTCATTGCACACGTGCGTGTTTGTGTGCGCACACGCACCTTAAGTCTAATACTCCTACATATACCTAGTCCTTCAACACTATTTCCTTAATTCTCGTCGGAATTAAATGAAACTAAGCGTATCGAGCTCGAATTGATCATACGAGTCCAATGCAACTGACTGTGGTCAATTTGAAGTTTGTTTGCTCGTCAAGTCATGTCGGGGTCATCACGTAGTTCGATTCGGCCCGATTTAGTCAACTTCGCTAGTACACATCGGAACAAGGCGAAACTAGTGTCGTTGGGTTCGTATCGATCCCAGGAGTGCATTGTCACTGACCGGGGTCAATTCCATATTAATTTACTCAAAAAGTTTATATCAAGTCGCCGTAGTTCAAATCCGGCATTAGTGTAATACGTAGTCGGTTCACAGAGGTTATGAAGGTTATTGTGATCCTAACTAACTCTATAAACTCATCTAACTGGGCAGTTTCTAACAATCATTGTATGCGTGCATGTCTGTGTGTGCAAGGGTGCATTCAGTCTACCAATGCTCCAAACTAGTCCTTCGACACTGACTCTATAAACTCATGTAACTAGTGTTTTTTCTAACATTCACTGTACATGTGCGTGTATGTGTGCACACACGCTTAGAGTCTACAACCCCTACTCCTACCTAGTCCTTCAACATTAACTCTATATACTCATCTAGCTGGTGAAGCATTTTCCTACTATTGTAGACACTTTCTATAAACAGTGTCAAGTGTATTTATCACTCAAGGGAAACTGGATCTTAGCACGAAATGCAACAGAATGCTTCAAAGCAACATTTTTATTGCCTCGCAACAACCTGCCCTCATTGCTAAATTCATATTTACAAAAAATGCCGTGAAAATGTCAATGAATTGAGAGAATGTATAGACAGTATATTTTCTAACACAATGCTGTTGTACATTTGAATAGAGATTGTTTGATATAGGTATAGACAAACTAAAGTAAGAACAACAAAATCGAAGTCGGGTAATAACCTCAATAAGATGAAGATTTGAAGCCCGGCTTAGAAGAACAAAAGCAAATTCTCCTATTTGTGCCAGAGACATGCCAACCTACAAATGTGATAATTAGCCTTTAAACATTTAAAAATTCAAGAATCGGAAGATCTGAATGAATAAGAAATTACAAGAAGTGATGTCTTGTTTGAGTAGCGAAATCCTTTGACAACAATGGTTATCACGACGGTCTTAATGATGATCACTAAAATAACAGAAGCAAGTAAAATATCCACATGATTCCAAAGGAAATGGACGTCAATTAGCATCCCGATACTTGCAAGAAAGAGAGCGGCGAAGAAGTTCCTAATGGGTTCAATCTGCAGAAAAAAGAAACCGGAAATAAGAGAATATACACACACACACACATCTAAAATAAGAGAATATATAAAGAATTAAGGTTCAGTTTATGAATCAGCGGTGCTTAGGTGGGAAACTTACGCATTGAATACTATCCCCCACCCTCTTGCTTTATCTTTATAAATTCCCCAAAATTCTCTAAGAAAAGGAGGGGGGAGGATTACTGGTGGTTAATAACAAGGATTTGAGAGAGAAACTGATGGAGAAAATGAGGGGGGGGGGGGGATCTTCAGGCGGATGATCAGAGTTCGAAAGTGCGTCCGGGTCAGTTTTTCCCATTTTTTATGTATTTTTTTAATTTTTCTTAGCTTTATGTTGAGAGCTAGGTTAAGTTATCTGGTCGGAATCGGACGATCATGACCGTTGGATGCACCTTAACCTAAAGGTACTCCTATATATGTCTCTATCATGTTACAAGCAGGCATTGAAGATTTTGCGAAGAAAAATATTTCTCCCCTTCGATCACAATAACTGTGTGCACGGTGCGAACTTTGTGCATGCCCTAGTCCCCCCTGTGGTGCCGACTCCACAGGACTTCATCGTAGCCACCGCTAGCTCCGTCGTTCGCCGCCTCCAGTATTCCCCAAGCCCTATGTCGACCTCTCCTTCCAATCCAGCCTTCGTATGCCCCCCCAAGCATGCTGCCACTCTCTTCTTCCCATCAGCCTTTGCAAAGCCCTCCCCAAGCCTGCCGCCGCCCTCTTCTTCCCATCAGCCTTTGTAAGGCCCTCCCCAAGCCTTTTTCCGCCCTCTTCTTCCCATCCAGCCTTCGTATGCCCCTCCCCAAGCATGCTGCCACCCACTTCTTCCCATCCAGCCATCGCCTCCCCTCCCTAAGCCCAAAATCATTCAGTCCAGCCCCTCCCACACTGAAACCGACCCCATCTAGGACTTACCCCATCTCAGCCAAAAAGGGGTGAAAGTTAAAAACCGAAACCACATTAAACCGCAAAACTGCACCGCACCGAATTCGAACTGCACAGAACGGCTTGGTTGTGGTGCGGTTTTGGTGATTGAAAAATCGAACGTTTGCGGTGCGGTTCGATTTTTGGCTACACAAAACCGAATAAATCGCACCGCACTGACACACCGTGAATAAGCCAATTATGACTTTACCTCTTGCCTGGTGAACCAAAATGTCTATTACAATTTACATAAATGAATCTTTCTGAAAGATGCAATTAAAATGCATTCCATTTTTATTTAGCCCGGCAAAATGTCTATTGCCTAGCGAACTAAAATATAGAAAGCTAGCCAAAATATATATATTTTAGGTTCGGTTTTTGGCCCAACATTCGATATTTATTTCTTAATATTGTATTTTTATATTTATTACATAAATGAATCTTTCTAGAAATAAATTCTGAATTTATATTTGAAATCGAGTCTTCCATTTTGCCTTTTCTGAAACTGCATGTAGATAAATGTATTAGCAATTAGCTACAATTACATTTGTTTTTCATGATTACAATTAAATAGTAGTTATATGCTCTGTATTTTTAACACAAAATAATTCATAAAAATATGTGAATAAAAGTGAAAATAGATTATATAACTATAAAAAAAACGAAACCGCACCACAAAAACCGACTCCAAACCGCACCAGTGCCAAACCACACGATTTTGGTGCGGTGCGGTTTTGTTCGGTCCAAGACCGACCCTCTTCGGTGCGGTGGCGGTTTGGGATCAAACCACACCAAACCGCACTAGTTTCACCCCTACAATCAACTCCCCCCCCCCCCCCCCCCCCCCTCTCCTAGAGATCCTTTCCAAAACAGTCGAACCCTCTATTCACTTCAACAACACAGCCAGCCCACTTCAACAACACAGCCGGCCCTTGTGCTACCTTTTCCTACAACCTAACCACTCCTAAAACCCCAGAGCCCTCCCAGTCATTTCCACTTGGAACCAAGCCCTTCCAGCCAGCTCCAAATAGTCCAAGTATAACTACTCGAACAACATTGGACATGAATGAAAAGAAAAGGAGAAATCAAAAGGCATGCTCCAAATAGTTCTAAAATGTATAGAAGATGACAATGATCGCCAAAGATGTCCGGCTATAAACATGTACTGGAAGTAATCACAGATTAACAATAAATAGTCACAATAAAATCTATGATCTTGTATCAACTTGAGTGTTTGGCAGTAAAAAGCAGTTGATATTAAAATTGACTGACAAAAATGATAATGTAAAGATTATGAGTAGCAAGGAAATAAAAAATAAATAAAATGCACTAATGAGCAGTTCAAAGAAGCAGAACGGCCCAAAAAACAATGAACAAGAATGAAAGAAAAAATGAGGATTCATTATTGTTGAAATAGCCCGTGTATTTGGCCCATTTGGTGGCCCATTTACTCCTCTTCTATATCTCTTTAGTCTCACATTGTGTATAGGATTTCTCTCTCTCATCTATCTCCTATAAATATGTACTCTCCTTTTTTGTATATAATAAGAAATACATAGAAGCTTAAGCGTTCTCAACATGGTATCAGAGCTAGCGGTCTCTCCCGTCTTCTGACCGCCCGCCTTAATTTTCTCGACCGCAGCCTGTGCGGTCTATCTCTCTTCAAAGATCGCAGCCTCTGCGGTCTATCTCTTGCAAGACCGCAGCAAGCACCCCGCTCCACTGCGAGGTCCCCCCCCCCCGCCCATCGTCGCTTTTTATAAGCTTCGCAGCCTGTGGGGCCCTCTGCTGATCTCACAGCCCGCACCGTCTGCTCTCCCCGCTCTGCCGAGCTCTCCCATTTTCGCTGCCGACCTCCCTGCTATTCTCGCAGACCGACGGGCTCTCTCACCATAGCGGTCTCCTCAGTCCGAAGCTTCCTCTAGTCGCTGCCCTGTCCGCGGCTTCTTATGATCGCTGATTCCTCTTGCGGCTTCTTCCAGCGCCCTCCTTTATCTAGCGACCTCTTCTAGTCGCTCAGTTCGCTAACCCTCCTACGGTCTGTCTCCAGTCCAAGCGTTCCTCTGGAGATCTTGCAGACCGCCCGAGCCCGCCAACAGCGATCTCTCAGCCCGCTAATCTCCTGCTACTCCAGACCGCTACTCCAGTCTCACAGCTCGCGCGATCTCCTCGTCAGCAGCCCGCCAGCGCTCTTCTGCGAGCTCATCTCACGCGATCTCCTACTCGCAGACCGCCAGCGCCAGCGCTTCTTCTGCGAGCTCATCTCGCCAGCGCCAGCGATCTTCTCCTCTCCATCAGCGAGCTCTTCTCAACCCGCCGCGGTCTCGGAAAACCGTGCGGCCTGCTCTCCTCAGACCGCCAGCCAGGGTCTGTTCCTCGCACGGCCTGCTCCTCTGTCCGTCAGTCCGCTGCCTCCTCTGTGCTAATGGGCTCGTCTGAGAACTCCTCGACTTTGCCTCCTGAGACCGCACGACCTGCTCCTGAGACCGCTCGCCAGCACTCTCCTAGTGAGCTCCGTGATGAGCTGCGGATTACTACCATCTCCCTCTCTGGGAAGAAAAACTTCATGCCCTGGATGCACTCTGTCCGCCGCGTCCTTCAAGCCAAGGGCCTTGCTTCTCATCTCACCCAGGATCCCCCAACTCCAGTCACTGAGGAATGGCTGCGGGACGATGGCCGCGTTCAGACATGGATTCTGAACTCGCTGGATGGCGAACCTTATGAAATGGCCATGTACCTTGAAACGGCCAAAGCCATGTGGGACGAGCTCCAGTCCCTGTACTCCGAAAAAGATAGCCTCCAACGTCTGTTCGATATCATCACCGACCTACAGGCTCTGGACACCACCGGGCCTAACATGACCTCTATCGTTGCCTGTGTCAAATCTCTGGTTGAAGCATGGATCCAACATCAGCCCTCAACGAATGATCATGCTACTCAGCGGGCTCAAAAGGAGGCAGTCTGCATTGCTATGCTCATGGCCCGGGTCCCTCCTCATCTTCTGGGCCTTCGGGCTCAGATCTTGGCCTCAGCTACCACTCCGTCTCTATCAAGTGTGTGCTCCATACTCCTCCGAGTCACACCACCTCTTGATATCACGACACCTACCTCACCGGCCCTCCTCCAGCGCGCTCCTGCTTCTCCTTCTCTTCCTCCTCCACCTACCCGGGGAGGCCGGTCTGGCACCCGGGGAAGAGGTCGGGGTGGCCGAGGGAGACCCAAGTGCTCGTTCTGCGGCCGTGATGGTCATTATGAGGCCACATGCTTCCGTAAACACGGACATCCTCCTCGTCCTACAGCATCCCTTGCCACGGAAAGTCCAACCACCTCAAGCAATCCGGTGGACCTTGACGCAGTTCGCCTCCAACTCCAGCAACTCCATGGACTTCTTAGCCCTACTTCTGCATCTGTCGCTTCCGTCTCCAATGAAGGTATGACTTGTCTCTCCACTAGCCCAGGTTGGATAATGGACTCCGGCGCTACTCATCATATTACCTCGCGGCAACCGACTCAATATTTGGATACTCCTCATCCAAAGTGCATCACTGTGGCCAATGGGGATACTGTTCCCGTCTCCGGTTCTGCTGACATCTCGCTCACCTCCTCTCTTTCTCTTCGCTCGGTTCTTCATGTTCCGGGCTCCTCCTTCAATTTACTTTCCATTGGTCGTCTTACTAACGACTTGGATTGTTCTGTCACATTTAACCCCTCGTCTTTTTTGATACAGGATCGACGGACGCGGACTACAATTGGTAAAGGACGATTGCGGAACGGACTCTACCTCCTTGACGACTCTCCCACCATCCTCTCCTCTGTCTCCACCATAGACTGGCACCGACGCCTCGGGCACCCTCCTCTACCCGTCCTCCAGAAGGCTCTCCCTGATGTACCTCTTTCTCAGTTTAAATGTGAAACTTGTATTTTCGGCAAACAGCCGCGTTCTTCTTTTCCCGCACATTGTACTCGGAGCCCGGCTCCTTTTGATTTAGTGCACTCCGATATTTGGGGGCCATATAAAACTACTAGTATTTCTGGATATCGGTATTTTCTCACTTTTGTTGATGATTACTCTCGGTTAACGTGGCTATACCTGCTTCATGATCGCTCTGAGCTCCCTCGTGTCTTTAGAGCGTTTGTCCTCGAGACCCGTACGCAATTCTCCACTACCATCAAAACCTTACGCTCTGACAATGCTCGCGAATACACAAGCCACGATATCGCCACTCTATGCTCAGACTTCGGAATCATCCATCAAACATCATGCGCTTACACCCCTCAACAAAATGGTGTGGCCGAGCGAAAGAACCGTCACCTTCTCGAGGTTGCCCGCTCACTCATGCTTCACATGAACGTTCCCAAAACATATTGGAACTTCGCGGTCTCCACTGCCTGCTTCCTTATCAACCGTCTCCCTTCATCCGTTCTCCATAATAAAACTCCGTTCAGCCTTCTTTTCCCTTCTACTCCAGCCTTCTCTCTCACACCCCGCACCTTTGGGTGCACCTGCTATGTCCACATCTTGGGACCCTCCACGGATAAGTTGGATCCTCGTGCTACCAAGTCCATCTTCGTCGGCTACTCTCGAACTCAGAAAGGTTACGTCTGCTACTTCCCTACAACCCGTAAAATAACGGTCTCTGCCGATGTTACCTTCTGGGAGGATCAGCCGTTCTTTTGTGATCCTGGATCCACCCGTGCACCACCACCCGCTCCGCGACCTGTCATCCCGGTCAACGACACTTCCGTTCCCGTTCCTCCATCTCCGGCTCCTGATATTGCTCCCACTCCAACCTCCATTATCTCTAAACCACCGATCATCCGAGTCTACACTCGTCAACATCCTCATTCCGATCCGACTCCGCAGTCCGACTCGACCTCCGGTGCTCCGTGTTCTGCTGATCAGGTAACAGAATTGACTGCCCATCCTTTGGCGAATTATATGTCCTTACATCGCCTCTCACCCCACCTTCATACTCTGGTCACTTCTTTATCGTCCGTTGCAGTTCCTAACTCTGTGCAGGAGGCTCTTCAACATCCTGGCTGGCGTGCCGCAATGGAAGAAGAAATGGCTGCGTTGTGGGCAAACCAGACCTGGCAACTGGTGGATCTTCCCCCTGGCCAGAAAACTGTTGGTTGCAAATGGGTCTTTGTCATCAAGCATGCTGTGAATGGGACCATTGACCGCTTAAAAGCTCGACTGGTGGCCCGCGGCTACACCCAGCAACAAGGTTTGGACTACGACGAAACCTTCTCTCCCGTCGCCAAACTGAACACAGTACGGGTTCTTCTCTCCGTTGTTGTGCACCGCCAATGACCCTTACATCAACTGGATATTAAGAACGCCTTCTTAAACGGTGATCTCACTGAAACGGTGTACATGCAGCAGCCGCCCGGGTTTGAGACCACGGGGGAGTCTAGGACCCCGAAAATCTGTCATCTTTTGCGGTCTCTCTATGGTCTCAAACAGTCTCCTCGAGCATGGTTCGACAAGCTCAGCAAGGTCCTTCGTGAAGCAGGGTTTACTCGGAGCTCGGCTGACTTCTCCCTGTTTACTCGCCATCAGGCAACAGGCACCGTTCTCCTTCTTGTCTATGTGGATGATATCATTATCACAGGCAACGACTCAAAAGGAATTCAGGCGATCAAACAACAACTCAGCTTCGTGTTCCAAACAAATGATCTGGGGAACCTTCATTACTTCCTGGGCCTGGAGGTAGCCAGGCGACCAGATGGCCTTGTTCTATCTCAGAGAAAGTATTGCCTCGACCTTCTTCATGATGCAGGCTACTCCGGCTGCAAACTCATCAATACTCCAATGGACGCAAATCACAAGATCTGTGCTCAGTCCTTTGACACTGATCTCTTGCTTCAGAATCCAGAATACTATCGCCGTCTGGTTGGAAAACTGATCTATCTGACTGTTACAAGACCAGATATCTCCTTCGATGTCGGTATTATCAGCCGTTACATGCACGCCCCTCGTTCCTCTCATCTTCAGGCTGTGGAACGGATTCTCCGATATCTAAAAGCGGCTCCTGGTCAAGGCTTGGTATACAAGACCTCATCCTCAACTCCAACATTGGTGGCATACTCTGATGCTGACTATGCTGGCTCTCTGGATGATCGCCGGTCAACCAGTGGCTTTTGTACGTATTTCAGAGGACATTTGATTACCTGGCGTAGCAAGAAACAAGCAGTGGTTGCGCGCTCCTCAGCAGAAGCAGAATACAGGGCAATGGCATCTGTGGTCTCTGAACTTACATGGCTTGAAAGTCTTCTCACGGATCTTGGGGTAAAACTTCCTGCTCCTGCTCTTCTACTTTGCGACAGTCAGGCTGCTATACATATTGCCAAGAACCCGGTCTTTCACGAAAGAACCAAGCATATCGAGGTCGACTGCCACTTTATCCGGGAGAAAGTACAAATGAAGAAAATCGAGCTGAAACATGTCCCTGGTACTGAACAAGTTGCGGATGTCCTCACAAAGGCACTGTCCAGTACCCTCTTCTATCAATGCTTATCCAAGCTTGGCGCATACGATTTGTACGCTCCAGCTTGCGGGGGAGTGTTGAAATAGCCCATGTATTTGGCCCATTTGGTGGCCCATTTACTCCTCTTCTATATCTCTTTAGTCCCACATTGTGTATAGGATTTCTCTCTCTCATCTCTCTCCTATAAATATGTACTCTCCTTTTTTGTATATAATAAGAAATACATAGAAGCTTAAGCGTTCTCAACAATTATGATTGAAGATGAAGATTGCTAATTAAAATAACAAATTTTTGCATGTGTATCACGCTAAACATGTACCACCAAGTAACGCGAGAATAATATTAGAACACTTATTATGAATAGATAAAAGAATAGAAAAGAGAATTAAAGAAGCAAATATTCAAACGATGTTGCATTGGAAGCAGATTTAACATAGGATACTAAACTAAATTTATATCAAATGTCAATGTCTAAATATTTAGGATGTTTACCCAGAAATCGGCGATCACCTCAAGGTAGCTGCCCAAGCCCTGGCGGTCTCATATCGCTCGGGTGTCTCGCTTTCACGCCTCGTAGGGGTCGAGCTTCACGCGATCTAGCTAGAAGGTCGCACCCCGCACGACTCCTCTCCTGTGAGGTCGCCCCTTGGGCGACCTACCCCGTGAGGAGGTCGCCCCCCTGGGCGACCTCGCGCCCTGTGAGGTCGCCACCTTGGGCGACCTCCCCCGTGAGGAGGTCGCCCCCCTGGGCGACCTCGCGCCCTGTGAGGTCGCCCCTTGGGCGACCTCCCCCGTGAGGAGGTCGCCCCCCTGGGCGACCTCGCGCCTCTGTAGGGTCGCCCCTTGGGCGACCTCCCCGTGAGGAGATCTCG
The DNA here is from genome assembly GCA_033032865.1 of Dactylorhiza incarnata. Classification (NCBI taxonomy): domain Eukaryota; kingdom Viridiplantae; phylum Streptophyta; class Magnoliopsida; order Asparagales; family Orchidaceae; genus Dactylorhiza; species Dactylorhiza incarnata. The sequence goes on along the minus strand of JAWHQI010000192.1, from coordinate 5,272,997 downwards.
CCTTGTGAGGTCGCCCCTTGGGCGACCTCCCTGTGAGGAGATCGCCCTTTGGGCGATCTCGCCTTGTGAGGTCGCCCCTTGGGCGACCTCCCTGTGAGGAGATCGCCTTGTGAGGTCGCCCCTTGGGCGACCTCCCTGTGAGGAGATCGCCCTTTGGGCGATCTTGCCTTGTGAGGTCGCCCCTTGGGCGACCTCCCCGTAAGCAGATCGCCCCTTGGGCGATCTCGCCTCGAGAGGTCTCCCTTATGCAATCTCTGTTGTGTGTGATCTATTCAGGTGATGCAGGCCCAGACGATCTCGACGATCTCAGCAGGTCCAAACGATCTCGACGATCTCAGCGGTCTCAGCAGCGATCTCAGCAGGTCCAGACGATCTCGACGATCTCAGCGGTCTCAGCAGCGGTCTCAGGCGATCTCAGCAGTTTCGGGCAGCCCGTTACCTTTCAGATCTGCCCGTTCGGGCAGGCCCCGCGCGTATAAATAGAGGGGTAGGGGTACCAGTTGGAGGACTTTTGGAGAGCTTCCAGTTCCAGCCGGTGGTTAGAGCGGTCTCAGTTTTGAGTGACCGCCGAGACCGCCAATCACCTTTCCGGAGACCTCTCCGTCTCCCCTCCAGGCCCTTTTTTCTTCAAGTCTTATGTTGTTTTCTTTCATACTTTTCTATTATATTTTCAGCTGTAATTCAAGCTTCATATCAATAAAATTGTCCGTCCTTCAGCTCAAAGTAACCAGCCACCCAAGTGTTTCACCCCCCATCCTTCAGTTTGAGCGATTGTGGAATTGGTACATTTTTTTGTGCCAACAGAACGAACACGCGACCTTCAGATTTTGAGTGGTTGGTGAACAGCGGTTGCGAGGATTTCAACCTAAAATTCATCAAAACTTCAAACGGTCATAACTTTTGATCCGGGTGTCGGAATTCAAAAATTCAAAGCTTGTCGCGACCGGCTCGGCCTGAACTATCCAAAAATTTAACCAGGTTCCTCATTCAGGCACTTTTTAGCCCTCAGATTTCAAAAATTCGACTCCGTTTGGAAGTTATCGCAGTTTTTCTTTTTCAGCAATTCCTGTTTTTTGAGTAGCAATGGAGATGCCAGAGGTTCAAGCTCCTGTTAAGAAAGTTCCTTTCCCTCCTCGAGTTGTGGATCTTTTTCCTCCTCAAGTCGTAGCCCCTCTTCCTCCTACAAGATTTGCACATCCAGTTTTTCCTCTGCCATCCCAAGCTGAGGAGTTCGCCGCTACCCGTCGTGACTTCAGACCAGTTGCCCAGGGAGGTCCCGTAGAAATGTCTAACTCTCAAGAAAAGTGTGCTTACTTTCCGGCCCCAGCCGATGGGCTTATCCTTCATCTCCTCCAGATATTGTTGAAGAGGAAGATCTTTCTCCCTTCACAGATAGAGTTCGTTGGGTGACTGCTCCCGATAGTTTTAGAGAACCTCGTCTGCCAACCTTCACTGGAGAAGAAGATCCCTTCTCTCATCTCCAAGCCTTTGAGTCAGCCATTTCTTTAGGAGTGTTAATGGATGGCGTCAAGTGCAAGCTCTTTGTTATGACCCTTGACAGTCATGCTAGAGAATGGTTCTATAGTTTGCCATCTGGATCAATTGTTTGCCTTATGGATTTGCGGAGAATTTTCCTCTTAAGGTTTTCAACCTCCAGAAAGCGGAAAAGGGGTGTCGCAGCCCTTTTCCAAATCAAGCAAAGAGTTAATGAAACTCTCGCTCACTTTGTCGATAGATTCCAGAGAGAAATTCTTCAAATTATTAGTACAGATCAAGAACTGTATCAAGTTGCTTTAATCAACGGACTCCAAGAAGGCCCTCTCAAATTCAAAGTTACCGCAAATGAGCCCAAGTCTTATAGGCACCTCATCGAAATAGCAAACCGGTTTATTCAGGGTGAGGCGATGAATCCAAATTATATGAATTCTCGGAACCAGCAGACTCGGCAGCATCGGAAGCATTACTATCATCATCTTTCATCTTCATCACAAATCTCTCCGCAAGATGAGGAGTTCAAGTCTTCTTCACCTCCTCTAATGGGTCTACTCCACCTCAACAGGATATGCAATCTCCATTCTTGGAAGTCCCTCCCATACAATCTTATGATCCAACAACATTTGAATATGAAACTTACTCAGAAGGATCTGATCAGTTGAATCTCCCTTTGGAAGAGGTTATTCCAATTATTCAGAATATGCCAGAGTATAGGAGACCCCGTCCTGTAAAGTCTAAAGTTGAAAATCGCAATCAGGAACTCTACTGCATATACCATTCAATTGTTGGTCATGATACAGAAGACTGTCGTGCTCTCCGAAAATTGGTAGACCAACTATTGAAGACAGGAAAATTACAGGATTATGTTGCTTAATAATATGAAGATGATCTTATTTTCCAGCAAGGACAACTTTACAAAACAGATATTCTTTCCTTCAATAAAATAAATGCATGAAATATAGATGAGATAGAGTGTCAATTTTGTTTTGCATGTCTCTCATTTGTTTGGAGTTTCTGCAACTTTTATTTTCTAAGTTTGCTTGTAATAAGAATAGCAGTTATCTGTGTTCTACCAGCAGCTATCATCGCAAGGATTTTTCCAGTGGTCAGCTATATCAATCTTCATACCCATATACAATGCGGACATTCAACCAAGTACGTTAAATGCTTTTTTCGTTACTTTACTTTTTCTTACTGTTTCCTGTTTACATTAGTATCTCAAGAAATACGTGGATATGAAAGGTAGAAATATCATCTCTCTTATTTGATATAAAGTGTGGAAGTAACATCTCTCATTATCTCTTCTTCTCCGGGTCGTAAAACTCACTACGACCACATCTCGCTAGATTCACTCGCAGATGTGTAGTGGTAGCCCAACCCCCTTTTCCCCCAATCTCTTTCTCCCCCAACCTCTTTCTATGTGATGATTATCATCAATAGTTGAGGCATCTGGTTGAGATTAAGTGAAAGGTTATGTTCATTGATTCGTGAGCTCCCGCTACCGACTTTCATTAGCCGGTAGGGCTGGGTCGATCTCACATGAAGGTTTCCAGGGAAAAAGGTTGTATGATACAACTTTGAGAAGTTCTATGGGGAAAGCAATGTCGGTATAGCCTCCGCGGCATAACCACACCTTCCCCTTGTTTGATCATATTGAACTGGCAATTGCTCTCTTCTCTTCTTCTCTCTTCCTAAAGATATGCAAGATTGCTCTGAATGATCCCGCTGCCAGGCTTTCATTAGCCAGGTAGGGGAGGTTGATCCGATGTTGAGACCGCCGGCTGAATTTCCTCCAGGACTTGGATGTTAGAGATTGCCGGTGGGATCTCCAGAGTTCTATTTGGTCTTTCTGGTTTCTTCAAGCAATGTGAAAGATTTGAGACCGTCGGCTTAATTTCCTCAAGGACTTGGATGTTAGAGATTGCCGGTGGGATCTCCAGAGTTTTATTTGGTCTTTCTAGTTTCTTCAGCAATATGAAAGATTTGAGACCGCCGACTTAATTTCCTCCAGGACTTGAATGTTAGAGATTGCCGGTGGGATCTCCAGAGTTTTATTTGGTCTTTCGGGTTTCTTCAGCAATGTGAATGATTTGAGACCGCCGGCTGAATTTCCTCCAGGACTTGGATGTTAGAGATTGCTGGTGGGATCTCCAGAGTTCTCTTTGAGAAGAGTTTTTGGCAATCTGAAGTATTGGAGACTGTTAAATGGTTCTTCTCAGAAAAGCTTTTTTGACAAGTGTTTTGGAACATTTGTGATCATCATCTTAGAACCTCTCATATTTATTTTTGGGCGGTCTGGAGAAATTGAGATCACAACTTGAGTACTCATCTGTCTATCAAGCAATTTGAAGTATATGAAGGTATTCATGAGATCTCTCTTCTATTATTCAACAAAGAAGTGGTCAGAAAAGCTGAGATCGTCAATTATCTATCTCAAAAGACGAATGTTTCTCAAGATTCATCTATCATTCGCAGAAGGAGCAGTTTGAATTATTTAACACCTTCATTTATCAAAGTACATAACAAAGTTCAGAAACATCATTTATGGATTATCATGATCTGATTCCTCTACAAAACATCTCGAATATTGAAGATCGCCATTTGACATCGGAATTATTTCATGACAAAGCAGTTTCAAATGGCCAAAGTTAATATCTTCTCAAAATATGTTTTGACAACCACAAGATCGGCATTTCACATCGGAATTATTTTATGACAAAGCAGTTTCAAATGGCCAAAGTTAATATCTTCTCAAAATATGTTTTGACAACCACAAGATCGCCATTTTTAATTATCGATTGTACTTCAAATATGGGCGAAATAAGTATCAACAAGTTATCTCAGTTACCTGACACACCTTTACCTTTTTATATACATATTCAGCATACCTTTTTCGCATATGGAAACAGGCGCATACGGGTTCTCTTCAGGTATTCCATACAAAATATGTTTCTTCTATACCTGCTCTGACCGCTCTTTTGTAGAGATAGGCAGGTGCACAGTGTTTCTCTTCAGGTACTCGCATAACAGCAAGTGGCCGCAAGTTTTCTTATGAAGAGCGAAAATATTCACAAGCACGCCTGGAGGTAGTAAGTTCGCACAAGTACTTGCATTCTTCTATCACACATGATCTACTTTGACAGGAAAGGTGGATCGCGATTCTCGTGGGTAAGTTTTATTTTTTCGAAGTTTTTTCAAAACTTAAAAAAATGCGGGGATTATGTTTACCCAGAAATCGGCGATCACCTCAAGGTAGCTGCCCGAGCCCTGGCGGTCTCATATCGCCCGGGTTGTCTCGCTTTCACGCCTCGTAGGGGTCGAGCTTCACGCGATCTAGCTAGAAGGTTGCACCCCGCACGATTCCTCTCCTGTGAGGTCGCCCCTTGGGCGACCTCCCCCGTGAGGAGGTCGCCCCCCTGGGCGACCTCGCGCCCTGTGAGGTCGCCCCTTGGGCGACCTCCCCCGTGAGGAGGTCGCCCCCCTGGGCGACCTCGCGCCTCTATAGGGTCGCCCCTTGGGCGACCTCCCCGTGAGGAGATCGCCCTTTGGGCGATCTCGCCTTGTGAGGTCGCCCCTTGGGCGACCTCCCTGTGAGGAGATCGCCTTGTGAGGTCGCCCCTTGGGCGACCTCCCTGTGAGGAGATCGCCCTTTGGGCGATCTTGCCTTGTGAGGTCGCCCCTTGGGCGACCTCCCCGTGAGGAGATCGCCCCTTGGGCGATCTCTCCTCGAGAGGTCTCCCCTATGCAATCTCTGTTCTGTGTGATCTATTCAGGTGATGCAGGCCCAGACGATCTCGACGATCTCAGCAGGTCCAAACGATCTCGACGATCTCAGCGGTCTCAGCGATCTCAGCAGGTCCAGACGATCTCGACGATCTCAGCGGTCTCAGCAGCGGTCTCAGCAGCGGTCTCAGGCGATCTCAGCAGTTCCGGGCAGCCCGTTACCTTTCAGATCTGCCCGTTCGGGCAGGCCCCGCGCCTATAAATAGAGGGGTAGGGGTACCAGTTGGAGGACTTTTGGAGAGCTTCCAGTTCCAGCTGGTGGTTAGAGCGGTCTCAGTTTTGAGTGACCGCCGAGACCGCCTATCACCTTTCCGGAGACCTCTCCGTCTCCCTCCAGGCCCTTTTTTCTTCAAGTCTTATGCTGTTTTCTTTCATACTTTTCTATTATATTTTCAGCTGTAATTCAAGCTTCATATCAATAAAATTGTACGTCCTTCAGCTCAAAGTAACCAGCCACCCAACAGTTTCACCCCCCATCCTTCAGTTTGAGCGATTGTAGAATTGGTACATTTTTTGGTGCCAACATAGGATAAATGTGCAATTATAAGTTCACAGTAATGTTGACAAAAGTACATTAAAGGGAGCTTTTGAAGTTCACAGTAAATGTGCATGCACATTGCACTTTGTCTCTAGAGTATGTTGCATCCACTCATGCAAGTTCTTTTCCTTGGCAATTCAATGTGCCAATTTAGTGATTCAGTGTGTCTAGTTCAGCATGTCGCAGTTCAATATGTAGATATTAAGCCAGGATACATCAATGAACCTATTTGTTCTGACCACTACTGTTTTATCCACTCATGTTCCACTTTTCTACTCTTCTTTAATTTACTTGTTCGAGTGTATCTTGCTCTTATCTTCGCTCTTCATTCGTTACTTCTAACCACAAGCACTGGCAATCTTCTATCACCTCAAGTAATAACGTCTCTCCTCACCCTTCTCCACTCTTCCCATCCAATTTCAGGAAATAGTCACCTCCTCATTAGGAATTATTTCCATACTTTATATCTTTCTCTCTCTTTAATGATTTGAATGAGTAGATTCTTCAAATTTTTTTGCATTTCCGAATCTCAATCAACTCATACTTATGTTCATAATAAGTTTATGATATAGATCTTTTTCATCTCTTACATGAGGACGTTTAACTTTATTATCGTATTGTATGACTCTAATTGTTAATACTCAATTGCATATGTTTTAAAGCTTAAAATAGTTTTATGTACTATATAGTTTGTTAAATATTTTATTTTCTTACTATGTTTTCTAAGAATTAAAGTATGGGGTGCCTTTAAGTTATTAGTTTTGTGCTTCAAATAAATATAGTGGGCCCATTGTTTGCACCTAGGCGTAGCATTGCACTTTGGCATTGACAATCTTGATGAAGAATAAACAAGAAAGAATTTGTTAAGAATTTTTACTCCTTGGGACACCTTAAAACAATTTAATGAATAAAAACATTTTCCTACTTGCTCAAGTGTATGCTGTGCAAGATCAGTTGTAGAAATCATCACGCCCGCAGCAAAAGAGCCAAGTTCAAGGCTTAGTCCCAGTTTATCACTGCACTGCAAAGATAATTAAACGTGAAATAAAAGAATAAGCATGTAACCAAGTATAAACTTCTCATTATACACTCACATAATATTTTTATAAGCATAAACAACAATCAGAAGAAAATTAACCAGAAGGAATGTAAGCCAAAGTTCTAATGGATGTCAATGAGAAAAGATATTCCTTAGACAGAACTCGATTGACTGTAACTAAGGCTAGCATTAACAAATAAATATATATAAGAAAACTTGCTAAAATCTTAAAAATAAGCAAAAGGCACAGATGCCGGCAATAAAACATAACTATTTTTTTTGTTTAAAGCTTCATATTGAGTTTATTGACATTATGCTAATGCTGAATATAATATACAGATTACCAAACAGATCATTATCTCAGATATATCAATTCAATAATCATCCAATTCAGTTTGAAGAGATCAGTTAAACGCTAAAGTAGAAAGCCAAAAAGGCAACATTTATTTTTTAATGATCACGTTTTAACATATCGATAGTGTTGAAATAGCCCAGATGTTTGGCCCATTTGGTGGCCCATTTACTTCTCTTCTATATCTCTTTAGTCCCACATTGTGTATAAGATTTCTCTCTCTCCTCTCTCTCCTATAAATATGTACTCTCCTTTTGTATATCATACAAGAAATATATACACGCTTGAGCTTTTCCTACATGGTATCAGAGCGACCGATCCAATTGTTCCGGTCACCAAAATTCTGACCGCCCACCCCCCCCCCCCATCTCGGACCGAAAAATTGCGTGACCGGAAATCTGTGCGCGGTCACGGTTTGGCTGACCGCAGCCCCCCCCCCCCCCACCACGCGCCTCCTCCTCTCCTCTCCTCTCCTCGGTTTTATAGCCTGCTCCCTCTGCTGCGTGGGACCCACTCCCTCCTTCTCGCCGATCGCAGCTCGCGCGGTCTCCTCTTCAGCAGCAGACCGCCGCATCCTCTGCTCGCCGATCACAGCTCACAGACCGCCGCATCCTCTGCTCATCAGCAGCCGATCTTCCCGCAGCGGTCACTCAGAAGCGGTCTCACTCCTGCTCGCTGAGGATTATCCCTGCCGGTCTCCTCTTCCTCGCAGCAGCACTCTGCCCGTTTTGCGATCTACCGAACTCATCTCAAGCGATCTCCTACTCGCAGTCCGCCAGCGCCAGCTCTAGCCTCAGACCGCCAGCGCCAGCGATCTCCTACTCGCAGACCGCCAGCGCTTCTTCTGCGAGCTCATCTCGCCAGCGCCAACGATCTTCTCCTCTCCATCAGCGAGCTCTTCTCAAACCGCCGCGGTCTCGGCAAACCGTGCGGCCTGCTCTCTTCAGACCGCCAGCCAGGGTCTGCTTCTCTCATCCATCTCGGCAAACCGTGCGATCTCCATCCACTCATGCAAGTTCTTCAGTGCAGTTTGAAGAGATCAGTTAAACACTCAAATAAATGTTATGTTTTGTAACATTGAGGGGAGGTTTTTGTAATTTCAATAATAATAGGGGTGCAATTTGTAATTTTGCAAACTTAGAGGGGAGGTTCCGGTAAATGCCCCTATATATATATACCGGATATATGTATATACACGCAGCGCGTATATAAATATATCTGTGCCTACTGATTAAAGTAACAGATAATTAATTTTATTTTTAAATTTATGCAGGATTAAATCTTTGGGATCTCCAAAGCTATAGTTCTCTGACCAAACAACATTTCAATTCCCAAATAAAGTAAGTTATGCTCTGAGTACTCTGACCAAACATCATTTCATTTACTTATAAAATTTATTAATTTTTAATTTTATATACAGATGCAGACATGTCTATAGTTTTCTCACCGTGATGCAGACAAGTCTACAAAAAAAGGATATGGTTTGTCCAAGCTGCGCGTACCTGCAGTGACCCGTATATATATATATATATATAAAACACACCATTAATTACCCAAACGTTCTCTGCGAGTAAGCATAATTACATGGTGCATCCCTCTATCTTTTGAAATTACAAAAATCTCCCCTGGAAGTTTACATTGCATAACACTTTCCTCCATGGGTGTACTTTTTTGTTAAGTGCACAATGTTACATGAAGTTCACGATGTGGGAATATATTCTCAACTCGCCCTCTTACATATAGGACATTTGGCCTTTAATGCGTGAACTTCCGAGTGGGTCGTTAATCCTAGAATGCTCTGATATCATATTAGAACATACAGATCTAACCTAAAACCAATTGGTTGTAGGTGACTGGCCCAGGATCTACATTAAGTGTAAATATTGCATGAGTTTCTTATGTGAGATTTTACTCTTATTTTCAACAACACACACACACACACACACATATATATATAACGTATATAATAAGCATAATAACCATTTAAAGAAACTTTATTTTCTAGTCCATAATATAATTGTTTTAAATCGGGTATTAATGCAATAAGAATGGGATGGGAATCGACGCTGGACTTCAGGTCACCATTTGTCGGGGTCTGCATTCATGTATTCACGCAACAGTCGCTGCCGCGCTGATCTGATCGACGATCCGAGAACACGAGCGCGTCTGGATCGTCGTTTTACTATATATATGTATTTTGTTTTTTTTATTTGGACTAATATTTAGTGCTTTAGGACACCAGGCGTAACAACCAATCATAACCGTTCACGTCGGGTGCCCAACAACCCCTTTCGTTATAAATAGGGGCGGAGACTCATTTATTTTCATTGTTTGTTTGTGAGAGATTCCAGACCGGCAATCATTCGTGATGCGATGCCACGAGACCCCGGGGTGCGACGTCCCGGATTATTTTCATGAAATTTTTGGTTCATTTCAGTTATCCTCCCTTATTTTCCCGTTCTCAACCCCCGCGACCTTTCCCCACTCGATCAAACTTTCAGTACATTACTCATGTGTTGGGAACAGTGCCCAGCAATGTTCCTGATTTGAAGAAGTGCTCAGCTCAATGATAAGTGCAAGCTGTATTTAATGCTCCATCTAGCTCATGCTTGCAGAGATTGACAAATGTCAAGTACTTTAACTATTTATGTAAGTACTATATATATCGTCAAGAAGAACGAGATTCGTCGAACGCAGAAGGGAGTTCGTCGAACGCAGAATGGAGATCGTCGAACTCAGAAGGAAGATCGTCGAACTCAGAAGGATGATCGACGACCGCTGAGATTTGGCGTGTTCGTCGAACGCAGAAGCAAGATCGTCGAACTCAGAAGGAAGATCGTCGACCGCTGAGACTCGGCAAGATCGTCGAACGCAGAGAAGACGCGGTATCATCGACTTCATCAAAGTGGCCTTGTCGTCGAGAAAGAACAGACATCGTCGCGAAGAAGCCTTGTCGCTGAAAAGGCTAAGTATGACTGATGTTGTTGGACATCGTCGTACAGAAGGCATGTCGACAGAAGAAAGACAAGTTGAAGACAAGCAGCTGCTGAAGCGTCGACATGACATCACTCATGTCGTCGAGAGAACAACATGATTACAACGACAGACAGCAAGAAAGAAGATCTCAACGACACTGTCGATGATAGCATATCGTCGTATATGCAGAAACACCAGAATGTCTCATATCGTCGAGACACCTGCATCAGTGGCAGAAGCAAGAAGAATTTGCAGTCTACCTAAGTTAAAGGCATCGACAAGGGCATGTCGTCGATACATTGATCTTATCGACGAGATGTTGTCTGTATCGGCATGAAGATGGAAATATCGTCGAGACAGAATTCAAATATTGCAGACGAGCTGTCGGCAATTAATGTCGCCGCCTGAATGTCTATCAGCAATTAATGTTGTCAGCAATCTGCGCGTGCTCTTATGGAATGGGCGTCTGACATTAAAGGATATCACATTGAAAGTTGAGTTTTAGTTCTCATTCTTATTATTAAAAGTCTCATTTAACTTTGTTTCAAATTAAGTGATATATATAAATATATATATGAGTGCTGATTGAGAAAGTAAAGCATAAATAAACAAGCACATAACCAGATGACACAAGATATATAGTAGTTCCCCAAAACCTGGGTACATCTACTCTTCTACCCACTGGTAGGAATCCGCTAGGAGGTTGTTGATAAGGTGCCCTCTCACCAATGTGATTTTGATAAGGTGTCCACACACCAAGGTGATTTTGATAAGGTGTCCACACACCAATGGGAGTTTTAATCAGGTGCCCAATTCACCTATAAGCTTTTGATAAGGTGCTTATAAACCAAGATGCAGGTTTTTGCTAAGGTGCCCTGTCACCGGGAGTAAACTTTTGAAGGGAGTTTTAACCCTTTACAAGATGGGAAGGAGAAAGGGAAAAGATATATTGTTCTTTTCTTTTAGCTGAGAAGACACTTGAAAATCCTGATTGGATGTTGAGTTGGATCTTGATGAAGATGGTGAAGAGAGCTCCCCCTGTCTGATTTAGTTGTGGAGGCTCCTTGGTTCCGAATCCTCTATTTCAAATGTATGGAGTGGATCACCTCTCATTGTTCTCTGTCGACCTTCTCCTTATTTATAGCTCTGTGTATTAAGATAACACTATAGGAGAGAAATCAATTAGTAGACAGAGTATTAGAAAGAGAGAAATATTTCCATAACTATTATATCTATAGAAGGAAAGAATTCATTTTGATTTCAAATAATATCCATAATCAACTTAATCAATTTAGCCAAGAATCAATTAGAGGGAAAGAATGATTCATAACGGCTATAAAAGAATAATATTATTCCATATAAATCAGATCTATAGAAAGAAGGAAATAGATCTGGTGTTATTTGAATTTAACATAGTAATCGACGTACGTCGATTACAATTCGACGTAAGCGTCGAATTCATCCTGGCTGGACGTCGAGAGGAGAATAAGGAAGGTGCGTCGACTAAGGTGCGTCGACAAGAAGTCAGAGCTACGTCGATATAGGATACGTCGAATTCTTATTAAAGTTACTTCGACTCATTCTGAAAGAAACGTCGACAGCACTTCGACGTTGCGTCGAATACTATTCGACGCAATATTTACTTAACCTTGATTTTTCTTTCTTAGAATTCATATTCAACTCATTTTGGGGGTTAAGACAAATCATTTTCCCAACACACATGTTACCGTTATGCGGCTCATCTGTCCTATAAAAGGGAACAGTGATGCCCTAGAAAAGAAATTCGAAGAAGAAGAAAAAGAAAAAGGGAAGAATCCCGTCGCTCTTCAATAGAACAATATATTCAGCGGAGAAGAAGAACGAGAACAAGAATCAAGAGTTCTCAGAAGAATCAGTCATCTTCATCGACTGAAAAGAGAAGTCGATCTTCATCAGGCAAAGAGTAGAGATTGAAGAAGAACTGCGCTGTCAAAGATCTGAATCAGAAAATCTTCTTCAATCGTAAGAAGTCAATCCTCATCAGGCTAAAGTTGACAATCTTCATCCAGCAGAAGAAACGATTTTATTACTGTAATTTCTTTTAAGGCTTGCGGGCCAACTTGTCTGGCTTGAGGGCTGGAGAGCTGTGAGGCTTGAGGGTCAGGGCAGTGCACTTGCGGGTGCGATTTGTCGAGCTTGCGGGCTCGGGGGCAGTAGGGGCTTGCGGGCCTAGGCTGTTGGGACTTGCGGGTCCGTGTTGTAGGGCTTGAGGGCCTGAGTGTCGAGCTTGCGGGCTCGGGGGCAGTAGGGGCTTGCGGGCCTAGGCTGTTGGGACTTGCGGGTCCGTGTTGTAGGGCTTGAGGGCCTGAGTGTCGAGCTTGCGGGTTCGGGGGAAATAGGGGCTTGCGGGCCTAGGCTGTTGGGACTTGCGGGTCCGAGTTGTAAGGCTTGAGGGCCTGAAGATTTGGCGGAGTTTGCCGAGCCTAGCACACTGCTGGGTAGGCGTAGAGGGACAGAGGACTACTCAAGACACCCGGTCTTGAGGAACCTCTATAGATCGTTGTGTGTTTTCTGTGTTATGCTCTTTAACTCGTAGAACTATTAATCAGAAACCAAATACATCATAAAGGGGACAATCCAATTTGAAAAACCTATTCACCCCCCCCCCCCCCCCCCCTCTATGTGATAAAGTAAACACCCTATAAACAACATGTGGTATCAAAGTGAGGTTGTTCAAAGAAAAGCTTAACAGCTTGAACAGATCTGTCATTGGGTGTCCAAGTATCATAGCTATGGAGTCAAGAATAGCTATATGTTCCAGGGAGAACTCTGCCATCTGGAAAGTTAGAGCAAGAATATTCATGGAGGCAATGGATCCAAGAATGTTCTTGATTGTTCAAAAAGATCCCTCCATAACGATGTCAAAAGATGAGACTCTTCTTGCCAGCTTGGACAAAGAAGCAAGAAGCATTCTAGCTGGCGCAGTAGATCTGACAACACACCAGAAGCTGAGTCGTTGCGCAACAACAAAGAACATGTGGGACCTCTTAGAAGTCCTCATGGAAGGGTCAGAGGAAGACCTTGAAGAAGAAACCTCTCATGAAGAAGTATGTATCGGAGCACCACTGACTACTTCAGACAGTGAATCAGAAGTTGAAGAATGCTCTGGATTAGGAGAAAGAATAAAAGCACCCTTGACTCTCACAAACTGTGACTCTAAGGATGAGGAAGTCTGTGGGTTGATAGCTCTATCAGATAAAGAAAATCATGATGAATCACATCATGATCAGGTATGCATTACTCACACATCTTTACTACCTGCTTCAATTAAGAAAACCAAGAGTGCATCAGGTGATTGTACATCCTCTGAAGATGATGCAGAAGACTGCTCATCATGCAACAATAAGAACCATGCTGATCTAATAGAACAGTTTGGTGATCTCTTGGGAGCTCTGAGAGAGAGTAAGAAGCTTGCTAAGAAGCAAGCTAAGGAGCTAGAATCACTCAGGACCATCAAGGCTGAGATGAAGAAGGAAATGGGTATGCCCCCCCAATGAGGGCACCAACTCCAGTGAGCTCAAGAAAATTATAGACAAGCTTTATGATGAGAGAAGCCAAAGAGAAGAGCTTATCAAGAGACTTAAGAATGATCTTCTTAAGGAAAGAAGCTTGGTAGCTCAATTCTCTAAGCCCAAAACTGTTCTGCCCATCATTGACACCTTCTCCTTCTATAAAAATAGGAGGGGATTAGGTTACAATGAAGGGGCAACAGATGCTGGGAATGGAGAAAGGGGCAAAACTAAAGCAAAGCCTCGTACCACCTTTCAGAAGGTAGTGCTTCCCTCAAATAGGTATGATCAGTACAGTGTCCATGGTCACTGGATGAATGGAAGCTCCACTAGTCATGAACATACTCCTGACTATGGAAAGAGAAAGGGCATGGGGATGAGTGCATTAAAGGCTCCCCATGAGGAAATTCAAATGGCCCATCATGGACCATTTGTATTTGGTGTCCCAGCCCCCACTCTCAAGGATAAAGGTGCAACATTTTTTCAATCTCTTCCAGATAAGAAGCAGACTAGTAGCCCCAGTATGATCAATTATCACTTGAACATATCTGATGTCATCAACACCCTGTCAGCTACCAAGCTGACATCTGTTGCTGACAAACAGATAAAATCAAGAAGAAACAATGATACTAGAGCAACTAGTCAGCTCTTGGCTGAGAGAGATAGGAAGAATGTTGTTGCCTTCTCTACTGAACATACTTCAAAAATTGTTCAGAAAAGAAGGTACAACATCCATAAATGTTGGTGTTGTGGCAAAGTAGGACACTTTGTCATCGACTGTTGGCACAACCCTAGTGTGCTTAATGCAAAGGAGAGACCTCCTGGAAGGGTTGCGGTGAGTAGAGGGATTCCCCATTATGCTAACAAGAACCTAGGACCCAAGTTACCTTGGGTTCCTAAGGGATATTAAATCTGTCTTGCAGGGTAGTCCATTTAGCCATTAAAAAGCAAACAAGGCTAATGGACAATAAGGGCTCCAGGCTCAGCTCTGGACTAAGAAAAACTTACCACATACCAAGGTGCACTAATCTAGGGGGAGCTAGAAGTAAAGATAAGTGGACATTCCATCGAGGGGGAGCCACTAGCTCAAGGAGACTTAGAGGCCAAGGTGAAGGTAACCATATTAATGTTTAACACATAAACTCATCTTTATCTAATATTGTAAAAGTAACTTTCAAAAACCATGTCGTCGGAATGATGATCGGTATCGTCGAAAGATCTGCATCTCGACGATATCCAATCGTCAGCGGACTCCTAATTAGGTCTAAGCTCAATCATTATAGCTAAACTCGAGTTAGTCAGACATTTAACAAATGACACTTCAACTTCCAACTCGGACACTATAAATAAGGTCAAATGTCTTAAGGTTAAAATACTCTCTACATTAGCCCTAAGAAGCCGTCGTGTTCTCCACGCCTTCTAAGAGTGAACGAGTCGACTGCGCTGAAAACCTCCTGGGTCAATCAAAAGATGGCACCAAAGAAGGAAGATTTTCTATTCGAAGGAAATGAAGTTGTGAGGAACGGATTCTCAGAAGGTTCAGAAGAAATCCAGGGCACCATTAAGCTGCTCGAGACCATCGGCCTGGAATTCGCCCTCTCTGAGCCAACAGATATTAAAAAGAGAAGTGCTGGAGTTCTACTCAAATGCCAAGGGTGGCTCGAAGGGAACGTCTGTGAAAAGCGAAATCAACGGGATAAAGGTTAAGGTGAATCCCAAAAGATTGAACAGGGCTCTTCAGTTGCCATCCTTTACCAAGGGGGAGGAAGACGAAACGATTACTCAGGAAGACCTTGTCAAGGCTCTGGCTTGGTGCGGCCACTCGAGCAAAACCTATGGATCACTGGAAAGGAAAAGCTTAAATCAACAAGGAAAGCTGTTGGCAGACATTGTGGGAAAAGCCCTCCTCTGCAAGGTGGGGTCACATGATAGGATATCCAAGCCCATGTTCGAGTAAATGGCAAAGATAATCCTAAGTAAAAGGACCAACTGGGGTCAGCAAATCTTCAAGAGAATACAAGAAAGCTTTCAAGCCCCAAATCTGGGAAGAATTCTATCATTATACCTTCTGCTTTCCTACCCTGAAAGTTTTAACAAAAAGTATGGAGTAAAAATCCATCACATGAGAAGGATGGATATCAGAATACTGGAAAGATGGGAAAAAGTTCTGACTAGGCCTCCCAAGAAATCCAAGACTGCAGAAGATGTGAAAAGGAAGGCAGGAAGTACGTCTGAAGAAAGTGAGTCAGGCAACAACTAACCTCCATCTGACTCTGAGGCAGTTGTGGAGACAAGGAACGCCGTCCTCCAGACTTCTACTCCAAGTCAGGGATCCAGGACAACAGCAGAATCAGATCAAGGTAATGCTGAAACTGAGGGGGAGAAGGATAGTGAGCTCCCTGCTCGAGTGGAAGAAGTGATCAATAAGATCATAAGAGCTGAGGATACTAGTCATTCTGTATCAACAATGCCAGGGTACAACCAAGAGAACCCTGCAGATGAAATTAGCAAAGATCAGCAAAGTGCTGAAAAGGAGAATGAGTCAAACCACTCACCAATAAGAAAATCTCTATCTCCAATAATTGAAGGGAATGAAGAGGAGGAACAAGATGGTTCACCTCCAGAGGTTAGTCCAGTGGAGCTCCCATTTTTATCTCAGATAAAGATGCTCCTGGAAGAGCAAAGATTAAAGCTTGAAAGTTATGTCACCGCTGCTATCAATGATCTAAGAAAAGAACTGTCTGCTGAAACGACAACCCTAAGTAATGATGTAAAAAATCTGCATGAATTCACTGCCCGTACTCACAAGGGTATATCTAATCTAAGGACCAATCAGTCAATGATTGTCGGCAGCAAAGAAAAGGCCTACATTGCATCCACCAAGAGGATGGCTGAACATAAAACTGATCTCAAAGAAAGTCTAGATCAACACAATAAAGATCTAGACAGTCACCTGCTTGAAACCAAGAATCACTTGGAAGCAGGTATCCACATGCTCAAGAACAAAATACTGGCATCCGAGGAGAATCTCCACAGAGGGATATCTGAAGAAGTAATAAAGGGAGAGAGATCAATGATAAAGGCCAGTAGTGATCATGCCATCTGGACCACAAACACCATCAAGGAAGCAATGAATCTCCCTCCTCTATATTATGACGAGCATGCTGAAGAGCAACATACAGATATTCCTGTTACTGGTAAAGGTAAAGAAAAGGAAGCACTGGAGGATGAAGAAACAAAAGTGAGGAAGAGAAAGTACAGGGAAGAAATGGAGAAAAAGGATGACTATGAAAGATGGAGTCTTATATCCAGGACCATCATTCTAAAAGCATGGGAGCAAGTGAAAGTTAACAAAGGTGAAAGGTACAATGTATACAATCCTCAAGAATGGGCTAAGCATGAAGATCAAGAAGAAGTAAGGAGAGAACACAGAAGAAATAAGCAAGCAGGAAGTATTCCAGCTGACACTCCTGAACCTTTAAAATATCATCCTAAACCGTTTGAGTACTTCATCAGGCAAGCTGATAAGGTGCAGGAAGCCAGTGCCAAGAAAGCAAAGGATGCTGCTGATATGAGAGCACCAGAGAAATAGATGGCTAGAACTTTAAGGGGGTTAAATGTAGAAATGTCAAAACTTTTGAAAACATTTGGCACTATTTATAAATGAAGTGACATTTGCCAAATTTCTATGTTCACTCATGTTTAGCTGAAATATCATCACTACATGCTTATCTGCTTGAAATGTTAAACATTTTTATGTGAATGACATTTATCATTGAGTGAGTTATGACTTCTTCAAATATGGGGAGATTGGTATCTGTACGTTTGTCGTGGAACCATCGTAACTACCTAAAACCGCCTCCAAACCGCTCGCCACTTCCATTGTGCATCTCCTTCCTCTCGTCGATCGAGTGTCCCACCGCCCAATCCCCATTCTCAGCCTGTTTCGATCCTGGTAAACATCTCTGTTGCTGCTCACCTTCGTCCAGTACAGTCCCCACCTGGAACTCTCGCATGGTATCATCTCCGTCTGGGAAGTCTGCCCCTCTTGATCCTATTCCGGCAAAGAGAAGCCTCTCCTAGCCTCGTTTCTACCTAGAGATCATCTTCTGATTCATTTTCGTCTAAGAAGTTCCCCTCTATTGAGTCGCGTCGAGCCCAACCCGCACGCCCAAGCAAGCCTGTAGCTTCCAGCAGTGAACCCTAACCTCCTGAGGCCCATTTACTGCAGAAAATCGGCCCAATTGGTGTAGGAATGGGTTTTTCTAATTCAATCGACAAGTATAAAAATTGCCCAAAAGTTTATCTAGCCCCCTTGCCATCCCAACAATAGTTTCTTGCCTACACTCGTCGCCTCCGGATCTCCATTGCTATGTGAGTTTTTTTGTATTGTGTGTATTTATTTCATTATTAAATATTGGAAAACACCACATGTTTGTTTGGGAATTCGACTCGTTTGTGTAGTTGCTTTCATTTTCCTATTAAGCTCATTTGTGAAGGTTCGTAGTTGACAGAACTTCGTGCGTAATCGAACATAATATTGCTTGCTCACTTGAACTCCAAAGTTCACATTGCAATTAATTTGCCGAACTTATATAAATATAACTGCTAAGAATTTATTTCCGGATTAAGGTGAAAATTGTCCATGCATAATTTAGGTTGGAATTGTTTGAGTTCACCGTGCATTATTCACATAGAATTGCATTAGTGTTGGCACACCCATGTCACACGGCCCGTCCTGCGTCAGAATGACATAAAATTCTCATGTAGCAAATCCTCCTTTTACAAAAATTGAAAGAATTCCAACATAAGTCTCACTAGTGTAAAAGGTAGACCCTTTGACATCCAAAGACGCCTAAATACAGATTCCCAAAAAATTGCTAAATAAATGACAACTACGTTATCTCATATCGGAAATTATTTGCATTTTCTTTTAAAATTGAGCACGCCACACTTGTAACTGCTGTCTAGCGTGTCCGTGGGATACTGCAGCATTATAATTTGAAGCTTCATGCATCATAAATTCTAAAGAAAATACTACCATAAAAGTAGCAAAAGTGTAAGAGTTTAGAGTGCAAACCCAAGCAACAAGCAAACAGAAAGCAACAGATGCTAATTGATAGAGTTCATTGGTCTGCAGATGAGAAAATTTGTTAGAAATAACTGGATATCATAAATGTATATATAATTTCAATCAATATTTACAGTAGCACTCAGATAAAGTCAGCATACCTGAGATGAAAGGCTTATCATCAGCTTAAGGAACCAAGGAACACATGTCCGGGTTAGGATATAAAGAATAGTCAAGAAAGTGCAGAGCGTGAACAAACTGACAAAAAGGTATTTCGTAAATTACAAATGTTAGAATTAGGATAAAAATTCAACAAATAATTTTAAGCAAACATAGAAATTCCTTAGCCCAATGATGCATGGGTAAAGATCATTATCACTCCATACAGTTAAAAAAAATGATTCAACCTCATTGATGCAGGACGGCGCGTAGGATTTGCGCGTCTGTCGGCTATTTCTAGGAATCCCTAAGTGCATGCAATTTAAAAATTGAGATTTAAGCGGGCGTGCACGAACTTTAAGAAATTAAGCAACTAGATTTTTGTAAAGCATAAAATTACTATTTTTGTTTAAAATGAATTTTCTTGAAATATGGTTCAATTCTAGATCCGGGGAAGGAAGTTCGCAACTTTCGTTCCGTTCCCCTTGTTGTAGCAAACGGAAATCTTGAACTCCAAATACGTTTCCGTTTGGAGTTTTCGACGTAGCGTTCGCTGACAAAATCCCGGGCGGAAACCCACAATGAACCTAATATCCTAAAGAGAAAATGTAGATGCACACAAAGGAAGAGAAAGGAACAAGTTACCCACGGAAAGAGTCGTCTTTCCGCAATTTAAGTCGACGGCGATCCCGCGAGGAATTCCTCGTCACCTTCGATCTCCCGCTCCGAGGTCGTCCGTTATCGCACACGGGCACCATGGAATAGAATCGCTCTCTCGCACACAGTGGCTCCACGAAATCTCGAACACAAGAACTAAAAATTCACTCAACAGTAACACTAAAGCTACTGTTAATTATCTTCACAAATGGAAAGCAACAGCCTAAAAAAAAATTTGCATTCAGAACTGAAACAGGAAGCAATCGGTAATTAGGAAGCCTTCAATATCAAACTCTCGTAGCACTCATACATAAGCCTATAACTCCATACAGAACTCAAACAGGAACATAACATCAACAGGAACATCAAACTCACTATTCATCGTCTCTCTCACTCGCCTACAGGATTCGAACGGAAATAGCAATCACGTTGTCTCTTTTTCAAAATCAAATTCTATCATCCCCATTTACAAGATACGAAACCCTTATATAGGGTTAACATTCAACTAAAAAGGAAATAAAATCAACACTTTAAAAATGAAATCGAATCACCCCTGCCATTCCAGCCGAATCAATGGCGTCGTGGAGGAAAAGATCGTGGTCATGGACGAAGCCTGGATAGGCGCTGAAACCGTCGGGGAGAAGGCGTGCTCTGCCATCGCGCATGGAGGCGGTTGGACGTGGGCGGAAGGCGCAACATGCGGAAATTCTTCTGGCCGGATCGGGATCGGGAACTGCTGGGAGCGGCTGAACCGGCCTTAGGGCTTTCTAACAGGAGGATACAATAAATATATATATATATATGTGTAGTTATATATATATATAAAGGGGAGTACAATAAAATCTTCAAACATGGCTACGCACGCAGGCGTGCAAAAATAAATGCAAAATAAATAACAAAATTAAAATGCAATAATTCAGGGTCGGTAGAGGTCCGGGCGGGTGCGGCGGCGGACACTTTTGCGTCGACCTGATCTGGGCCGGTCTCCACCAACTCTACCATTCTCGAAATCACTCATCACTGGTGAGTGCTCCGAGCGGTAGTGTTGTAGAAGATCGGCATCCATACGCTGTAACTCCTCGACCAAGACCCAGCTGGTCTCGGTCTCTGGTCTGCCATGCCAACGAACCAAGTATCTCTGAAAACCACCTTCAGTAGTGGTCACTGTCTCATCATCCAGTATTTGCTCGGGCACCAAGATCTGTCGCGGAAGTCTGTCAGCGACTCTGGGAACTGGTATGAAGGATTCACCAGATGCCTCATGCTCAGCCTGAAAATTGTCAGTGGAAAACGGTAGGACTGCTGCTGGTGTGTCAGTAGCTGAATGAGTGTCGGTGTGTCCGGAATGAGGCTGCTCACTAGCACTCCCCAACCCAGAAGCAACAAATGGAGGAGAAGACAATGGAAAATCTAAAGATTCATGCGGGTAATCGTGGAATAAAGTCAGATCGGCTACGTTGAAAACCGGATTTGCACCCCAATCGGAAGGCATCTCAAGTTCATATGCATTTTGCCCAATCCGCTTGACCACTCTAAAGGGTCCAGTTCTACGGTCAGCTAACTTCTTTACGGTACCCGAAGGTAACCGTTCCGGATTTAGCCGAACCATCACCAAGTCATCCACTTTGAAACTAATAGCTCTTTTATGCTTGTTAGCTTGAGTTGCGTATAAATCGTAAGTACTATGCAATTTTCGCTCAATTTCTTTATGCAAGTCATGCAAATGCGATGCATAGTCATGTGCAAACTGGCTAGTCCTAAAAGTGGGTGGCAGTGGGGCTAATCTAGTGGCACTCGTGCAGTGTGACCATGAACAACCTCATTGGGAGATAAACCCGTAGATCTATTCTTCGAATTATTATAGGCCAATTGAGCGTGGGGAAGAATTAGATCCCAATTCGCCACCTGGGGCTGTAGTATGTTCCAAGGGTTGGGCTGTTCGCCCATTAAAGCGGTACGTGAGCTGGGTTCAGAACGTCGTGAGACAGTTCGGTCCATATCCGGTGCGGGCGTTAGAGCATTGAGAGGACCTTTCCTTAGTACGAGAGGACCGGGAAGGACGCACCTCTGGTGTACTAGTTATCGTGCCCACGGTAAACGCTGGGTAGCCAAGTGCGGAGCGGATAACTGCTGAAAGCATCTAAGTAGTAAGCCCACCCCAAGATGAGTGCTCTCCTATTCCGACTTCCCCAGAGCTTCCGGTAGCACAGCCGAGACAGCGGCGGGTTCTCTGCCCCTGCGGGGATGGAGCGACAGAAGTATTGAGAATCCAAGATAAGGTCACGGCGAGACGAGCCGCTTATCATTACGATAGGTGCCAAGTGGAAGTGCAGTGATGTATGCAGCTGAGGCATCCTAACAGACCGAGAGATTTGAACCTTGTTCCTACACGACCTGATCAATTCGATCAGGCACTCGCCATCTATTTTCATTGTTCAACTGTTTGACAACATGAAAAACCCAAAGGCCTCTGCCCTCCCACTCTATCGGATGGAAGGGCAGAGGCCTTTGGCGTCCCTTCCAGTCAAGAATCACCTGGTGATCTCCTGCCAAACAGCGCAGTAAATTTCCTAAACTCCTATTAACAACCTCAGTTTGACTGTCGGTCTGTGGATGGTAGGCGTTCGAAAATAGAAGTTTAGTACCTAATAGTCTCCATAGTGACTTCCAAAAATAACTAGTGAACTTGACATCTCGGTCGGTAACGATAGTCTTAGGTATCCCTCGGTGTGCGACAACCTCTTTATAATAAAGTCGGGCAACATGAGAGGCGTCGTCAGTTTTGTTGCAGGGGATGAAATATGCCATTTTAGAAAACCGATCGACCACTACAAGAATGGAATCGTGCTTCCTAAAAGTACGCAGCAATCCAAGCACAAAATCCATGCTAACATCATCCCAAGGAATACTGGGCACCGGTAACGGTGTGTATAATCCAGCGGGCTGTTTATTGCGCTTCGTTACCTGACAAGTGCGGCAGCTACATACAATCTGTGCGATAACCCGCTTCATCCCGGGCCAATAGAATCGCTCTTCTACTAATGCTACCGTCTTATCTCGTCCAAAGTGTCCACCTAAGCCTCCGCCATGTAATTCCTAAACAATGAAATTTCGCAACGAGGTGCGGGGAATACACAGACGGGTTCCACGAAACAAATATCCGTCTCGAATGAGGTAATCTGTCTCATCGTGAAAGGGATCAGAGCGTATCGCATCATAAATTCCGCTAAAATCGGGACAACTAGAATAGTCATCTTTGATACGCTCAAATCCTATCACCTGAGTGCGCATCTGTGATAATACGAGGGTGACTCGACTAAGGGCGTCGGCAACCCGGTTCTCCGTTCCCTTACAGTGCTTGAGAACGAAGGTGTACTCCTGCAAATATGATACCCACTTAGCCTGTCGAGGGTTCAACTTTTGTTGCGAATTGATATAACGCAACGCCTGATGATCGGAGTGGAGGACAAACTCCTTGGGCAATAGATAATGCCTCCAGTGACGCAACGTTTGCACAATCGCATAGAATTCGCGCTCGTAGTTGGAATAATTCAGCTTCGGGCCTGAAAGCTTTTCACTAAAAAATCCAACGGGGTAACCCTCTTGACTAAGTACACCTCCTATCCCAACCCCAGAGGCATCACAGGATACCTCGAACACGTGACTAAAATCAGGGAGACTCAAAACAGGGGCAGTGGACATCTTATCTTTGATGATCTAAAAGGCTCTAGCTGTCGATGACGTCCACTGAAAGTTTCCCTTCTTCGTACACTCAGTGACTGGCGCCATAATGGAACTGAAGTTCTTAATGAATCGACGATAAAAGGTGGCTAGCCCATGAAAACTACGGACATCGTGAATGTTCTGGGGTGTAGGCCACTTACGAATCGCTCGGACTTTCTCGGGGTCCATAGTGATGCCAGCGGAGCTCACTATATATCCCAAAAAGATAACAGACTCAGCCATAAAAACGCATTTCTTCAAATTGATGTATAGTCGCTCGGCTCGCAGGAGCTCGAAAATAGTGCGTAGGTGAGTCAAATGCTCACTCTCAGTCTGACTATATATCAAGATGTCGTCGAAATAGACTACTACGAACTTCCCAATGTAAGGTCTGAAGACATGGGTCATCATCCGAGCGAAAGTACTAGGGGCATTGGACAACCCAAAGGGCATCACAAGCCACTCATAAAGTCCATCCTTCGACTTGAAGGCAGTCTTCCACTCGTCTCCTTCGTGTATACGGATCTGATGATAACCACTACGGAGGTCGATCTTAGAGAAGATCGTAGCCCCAGTCAACATGTCCAACATGTCATCCAGTCAGGGTATCGGGAATCGGTATTTCACTGTGATCTTGTTGACAACACGACTGTCAACACACATACGCCAGGTACCATCCTTTTTCGGGGCAAGGAGGGCAGGCACCGCACAAGGACTAAGGCGAATGAAGCCTCTATCTAATAACTCTTCAATCTGCTTCTGCAGCTCCTCGTGGGCGGCAGGATTCAATCGATAATGTGGTAGATGAGGGAGGGAAGCTCCAGGAACAAGGTCTATCGCATGTTGAATACACCTCATGGGAGGTAACTCAGCCGGAAGCTCGTCAGGGTGTAGATCCTGGAACTCCTCTAAGAGTCTCCTAGCAGGTATAGGAGTAGACTCATATACCTCAAATAAATCAGATGTCTGTAAAATCACTAAGGCATAAATAAATCCACCGTCAAAACTCTCTCGATGGAACTCAGTGCCTCGTATAATGCTAAGAGTCTTCTTCCTTTCAGTAGGAGGAAGAGATTCTTTCGCACTACTACTCGCGCGGAATGGCGGTGCTTTGGGTCGCACCGGGGTCAACACTACTCTCTTTCCGTCCAGTAGAAAGGAGCAAGTGTTGGACCTGCCATGTATGGTGACATCTCGGTCGTATAACCAAGGTCGCCCAAGTAATGCGTGGCACACATCCATAGGCATAACATCACACCATATCTTATCGGAGTACGTTCTGATAGTGATGGGCACTAAACATCTCCTAGTCACCGATAGTGTAGTCTTGGTAACCCAAGCTACCTGAAATGGGGATGGGTGCGGCTCAGCAGTGAGTCCCATGCGGGCTAGAGCTGTCTCAGCTATCACATTCATATAACTCCCGCTATCCACTACTAAACGACACACTTTCTCCCTAGCCTTAAAGTAGGCCTGGAAGATGTTCGTCCGCCAATAATCGGTTGATTCTTGCGGTGTAGATAACATGCATCTCACCACTAGAACGTTGGGATCTATCTCCTCATCACTAGGCGTACCGTACACTTCGTCGTTCAAAACGTGTGAGTCCCTCTCGACTCCAGCTTCTTCTACATGCTCATCCTCCTCAGTCACCTCATGGATAACTAACGTGCCTTTCCTCTTGGGACAATCCCTCGAAATATGGCCCATCTGCTGGCACTCATAACATCGGATCTGTGAAGGGGTCACAGTTCCTATGGGGGACTTCTTGTTCTGATCTCGGGTGTAGGTCGAGGTAGGCTTCGACGCACTCTCCTTACCTTTTTGTTCTTCTTTCTTGTAAGAAGTATTCGTTTTAGGTTGAGATTTGAACCGGGGGGTTCTCTTCTGGTGCTCTTCGATATCGATGGTGATAGATATGATCTCAGGGAGAGAATAGTGGCCATATCGAATCAACTCATCTCGGATCTCAGATCGCAGTCCACACTTAAATTTGGATAATGTGTCACGTGGGTGTTCTACTACATTGCACCTAATCATAAGATCCTTCATCTCGGCTAAGTAATCAGAAACTGATTTGGACCCTTGACGTAGAGACGTCAGCTCGTCTCGTAGACGGGACTGGTAATGTTGGGGAATGTACTGCTCCTCTAATATGGCTTTCATGTGGGGCCAAAGTGTAATGGGAGGGCGTCCATTCCTCTCTAGAATACGCTCTTCACCTATCCAAAAGATCTTCGCTCGCGCAGTCAATCTCATTTTGGCGAACTGAACCTTTTGGTCCTCCGTCATACGATACCACTCAAAATAAGTCTCTATGTCAATAACACAATCTGAAAAGATCTTGGGATCCATAGAACCATCGTAAAGTGGTGGATCAAGTTTCACCACTCGTGAGATCCGGTCGCCTATCCCGGGGAGGATAGTCGTAATCATCATCGTAAGGATCACGATAGTCTCGACGCCGTGGGGGCGGCGGTCGATGCCAATCTCTAGGGCGATCATCACGATGCATGGCCGGTATAGGCCGATGATGGTCTCGAGGACGCTCTTCTCTTGCCACGTCATAATGTGGCCTCTCCTGATAATTATCTCGCATGCCTAAGATAGGCCCTCGTTGGGGCTCAGGAAAATTCCTTGGAAAATTATCACCCTGATCGCGCGCAAACTCTAACCTATCTATGGGGTGTCGACCCTCTTCTTCAAATAGAGGATTCCTCCTAAGTGTAGACCTTTCTCCATAGTGTGGAGGGGCTTCGTACTGTGGGCGAACAGAATGCTCATCTCGAATTGGAGGTGGCATTGAAACTCGAGGAGGTGCTTCTAAACTATTCATCCTAACACTAAGGTTTTCAAACCCTTCTCTCACTTGATAGACACTCTCGGTTAACGCTGTCATTTGATGGGCGAAAGGTAGAAACCATTGGGGTGATTCCGTCCCTTCGTTCACACGACTCGCTTGGCCACATTCAACGCGGCGCATCTCAGAGTTTACCTCTTGAGGGTGTTCAGGTGGAGTGTGATGTGGTGAACTCATACTCACTAACCTACCACTACGCAGATGCATGCAAACACACAAGTAAAACAGATGATTAAAAATAAAAACCTTTTTTTTTAAATTAAATGTTATGCGGGGTTCCTATTCTACGCAGGGCGGATTTCGAAACTTTGAAAAATTTTGGAACCTCCCTCTGATACCAAATTGATGCAGTACGACGCGTAAGGTTTGCGCGCCTGTCGGCTATTTCTAGGAATCCCTAAGTGCATGCAATTTAAAAATTGAGATTTGAGCGGGCGTGCACGAACTTTAAGAAATTAAGCAACTAGATTTTTGTAAAGCATAAAATTACTATTTTTGTTTAAAATGAATTTTCTTGAAATATGGTTCAATTCTAGATCCGGGGAAAGAAGTTCGCAACTTTCGTTTCGTTCCCCTTGTTGTAGCAAACGGAAATCGTGAACTCCAAATACGTTTCCGTTTGGAGTTTTCGACGTAGCGTTCGCTGACAAAATCCCGGGCGAAAACCCACAATGAACCTAATATCCTAAAGAGAAAATGTAGATGCACACAAAGGAAGAGAAAGGAACAAGTTACCCACGGAAAGAGTCATCTTTCCGCAATCGAAGTCGACGGCGATCCCGCGAGGAATTCCTCGTCACCTTCGATCTCCCGCTCCGAGGTCGTCCGTTATCGCACTCGGGCACCACGAAATAGAATCGCTCTCTCGCACACAGTGGCTCCACGAAATCTCGAACACAAGAACTAAAAATTCACTCAACAGTAACACTAAAGCTACTGTTAATTATCTTCCCAAATGGAAAGCAACGGCCTAAAAAAAATTTGCATTCAGAACTCAAACAGGAAGCAATCGATAATTAGGAAGCCTTCAATATCAAACTCTCGTAGCACTCTCATACATAAGCCTATAACTCCATACAGAACTCAAACAGGAACATAACATCAACAGGAACATCAAACTCACTATTCAACGTCTCTCTCACTCGCCTACAGGATTCGAACGGAAATAGCAATCACGTTTTCTCTTTTTCAAAATCAAATTCCATCGTCCCCATTTACACGATACGAACCCCTTATATAGGGTTAACATTCAACTAAAAAGGAAATAAAATCAACACTTTAAAAAATGAAATCGAATCACCCCTGCCGTTCCAGCCGAATCAATGGCGTCGTGGAGGAAAAGATCGTGGTTATGGACGAAGCCTGGATAAGCGCTGAAACCGTCGGGGAGAAGGCGTGCTCTGCCATCGCGCATGGACGCGGTTGGACGTGGGCGGAAGGTGCAACATGCGGAAATTCATCTGGCCGGATCGGGATCGGGAACTGCTGGGAGCGGCTGAACCGGCCTTAGGGCTATCTAACAGGAGGATACAATAAATATATATATATATATGTGTAGTTATATATAAGGGGGAGTACAATAAAATCTTCAAACATGGCTACGCACGCAGGCATGCAAAAATAAATGCAAAATAAATAAAAAAATTAAAATGCAATAATTCAGGGTCGGTAGAGGTCCGGGCGGGTGCGGCGGCGGACACTTTTGCGTCGACCTGATCTGGGCCGGTCTCCGCCACTTATATATATATATATATATAATGCAACTCACTTGAGGCTCTTGTAACCTGTCTAGATTGAACCGTCTTAGCCCGAGAGCGGTCGAGCGCGCAATCAGTCACAGAGAAACGAGGCGCCTGACAAAAGACCTTTTTTACCGTGGAAAATCCCGGAAAGGGGTGAAAAATCACGTGGTGGATCGGTGCCGACCAAAGTTTCACTATCTGGCTTGTGTTGTACAGAGCTTTTGAGAGAACGCGAGGGCGACAGGCCGCAACTCGTTACAACTTGTAGGAGAGAGAGAGAGAGATGCGTTCGGAGGGTGACAGGTCACCGCTCTCGAAGCTAAGTCTTTTTCTTGGCCGCGGTGGGTAGCACCGCACTCTGGGGTCTGGACGGTCTTCTTTTTGCGCTCGGAATCTTGAGTGGCGCGCTCTGCGCGTCTTGATGTCTTCGATATGTATCTTGCAGTTTGTGGAGGAGTCTGGAGCGCAGAGCTCGTTGTGACTTGGAGGTGCCGAACTCTGAGCGCGCAGTGCGCGGGAGACCCGCGCGGAAGAAAGCATAAGGGCAGATGGAGATCTGCAAGGGATCTTCGAAGTGCTTAAAGGCCTTCTAGGGCGTCTTCAAAGGCGATGAAGCTTCCCGGAGGAACTCTCTTGCACGCAGGATAAGAAGCCGGAGGAGAAAAAGGTGGAAATGAAGGAGAGACTGATGCCCTAGTTATAGGCCTCGGAGGTGGTTATGTGGTTATTTGCAGGTCGTAACCACCTTAATTATTATTTGCAGACTGATTTAATATAGTTCATGACGCGTATTATTTACAATATTTTAAAATATCGGATTTTCATGTCTTATAAATAAAAATTTTATTTTTATGTGCACTAACTATATATATATCTTATAAAAATAGAAAAATAATATAACAAATAGATAAAAAAAATGAGTCATTTATATTACGAAATAAAATAGAATAGTATCTAAGATAAAATATTATTAACAAATACAAAATAAAACATTGTAAAATATATTTAATAGTATACAATAATTTTATTTTGATAACAATAAGTTTATTGCAAATAAAGAACATTTAAATATTTTCATATTTTTTGTAATAAATGTATTAAATATTTTCATATTTTTTGTAGTATGAAATTAAAAAATCATGAAACAATTATACAAAATTGGTTTAATGTTTAAATCTAATCGATTTAAACATACATAATATAATATTCATAGGCAATTTAAACATATGTTGCTAGTCTGTTAATATAACATAAAATAAACTAGCGGGCGATATATTTAAAAGTCGTGTCGGCCGATATATCAGAAAAAATCGGGCATGTCGGCCTATATTTTATAAAATGTCAATCTATTTTTTTACAAAAAACATATCGTTTTGCCCTAAAAATGGCATGTCGGGAGACATGTCGGAGGATATTTAAAGCAATGATTATTTAAGTATTTTACTACGCGCAGACCAATATAATTTCGGATATTTACGCCCACCCATAATGGGCGGTTATGTCGGTGGTTACGCGGGTGGTTACCCGATCATCGGACTGTGGAGATCGTGCGGGGACGATCAGATGGAGGTGGTTTGGTGGCGGCCAATGGCGAGGAGGCCGACAGGCGGCAAGATCCAGCTGGCGAGGGTCAGCCGGCCGAGGGAGGACGGCCGCAGGGGACGCGGGTGCGCGGCCGGACGCGGGTGCGAGGCCGGACGCAGGGGCGGTTAGCGCGGCGGTTGCCGCGGCGGTTGGGAGCGGTTTTGATGCGTGGAATTCTGGCTAATCGTAGCCCAGAATTCCTATAATTTGAGGGAGACTCCATCATTTGCCCCCCAAAGTCTCTGGAGTCTGGAGCCGACGTGAAAGGGGAGCGGCGACTTGCTGTGGGTGAACGGTTTGTGGCGGTCATGACGGAGGCGGGCGAAGGGATGCAAAAGGAGGTACGCGGAGACGAAGCTGGTGAAAGGGTCGCGCACACAGGGTGTGCGTGCGCGCGGGACGCTTCCGCGTGGGGTGCACGCGCGCGCGGGGCGCACCCGCGTAGGGCCCTTGCGCGTGGGGCGCACTCGCGCGGGACGCACCCGCGCAGGGCGCACCCGTGCGGGGCACGTGCTCACACGCTTGGCGCGCATGCGCGGGGTGCGCGTGCATGCGTTTGTGCGCGCCGGGTGCACCCGCGCCGGGTGTGCGCACACGAGTGAACCTATGCGCGGGTTGAGCGTGCGCGTGTGGTTTGTGTGTCTCGCGCACGTGTGCTCTTGCTTGTGTTCTAGCGGCGCTTTTCTCAGGTTCTTAGGTTCACAAATACTTATGCGTATTTCTTCTTTCAGGTTCCGAGGCGTTGCTCGCAGGGTAGGCCGATGCGGCTGTGCTCTTCACTTATGGTTGAGCAAGTTGATGTCTCGAGGAAGCGGTACGAGTTACCTGCCGGGTTGGAGAAAAAAATCCCGCATATTGAGGAGCGTGCACAAAATCCCCCGAGAGGCTGGATGCTGTTGTGCGAGTCGTCGCTGAGGTCCGGGTTCCGCTTGCCACCGTGCGAGGAAGTGGTTGAAATCTTGAAGCATTGCGGCGTACCAGTATCCCAGTTCACTCCTGTCGGGATGACGAGAATCATGGGCCTGATTGCTTTCTTCATGGAGCACGGCTAGAGGCACACCTTGGACCTCTTTAGAGAATGGTGCGGAGTGCGCACTGGTGGAGGCGGGCGCATCAAAGTTCACAGCAACCAACACTGACTTGAGTTTGAGAAGCGAGCAGACCGTCGTCATGGGAACACCTTGTTTGGTTATGTCAGGAACTCCTGGGGCTGCCAAAGCTTTGGAAGTCACTTCCCGAACGTTGTTGTCGCTTGAAGGTTCATGAGATGGAGTTTACGTCGGTGCTGGGGTTTGTTGAGCCTCATGAATTGGTGAACCCCTTGTTCGTCATCTTTGTGTTCATGGAGGAGAAGCGTTTGTTGTCGTGCGGTCTTTCCATCGATGTTGAGCGCTCTGCAGCAGTGTCGTTGGATCATGGCAGGAAGAGAAAGCTTGTGTTCAAAAATGGCAATTCCGAATCGGCGCCTTATTTTTCTTCTCGGCCGGTGAGGCACATCTACGTGGCTCATTGCAGTTCAACGGTTTACGATATGCCCACTGATCTTGACGTGGAGGTCTTTGGCTCTATCCCCCCCCCCCCCCCCCACCCAGGCCCCTGAAGGTGTTTCTGTGTCGCCACTAGCTAAGGCGAGACGGGTTTCTTCTTCTCTTGAGGCCATGAATGTTGCGGTAAGTGTTATTACTTTGACTTTGTTTGTCGGTCGTCTTGTAAAGTACCTGACTTCTTCCTTCTTTTTGCAGATCGGAGTTCAGACTAGCATCGCTCTTACGTGGAACGACTGCTGCGTGGGCCTGAAGGATAGCTATCTCGCGCTTCAGGAGGAGCTTCATAGAGTAAGGAGCTCCCTTTCGGACTTGAAGGGGAGACGGGATCGTGACGTGTCCCGTATTCGGCAGATTGAGGTTGGGTTGCAGGCAGAGTTGGAGCAGTTGCGGGCAAAGGTTTGGGCGGAGAAGGCCCTTGTGGAGAAAAGACGGTTCGCCTGCTAGAGGATTCGCAAGCCACGATGGTTCGTCAGAACGCAGAGCTGGAGTCCTTGAAGACCGAGGTGGAGCGTCTTTCCTCGGAGGAGCGGACTGCTGAGTTGAAAGTCGATGGAGTCGCTGAGTACAAGGACTCTATCGACTATATGCGGGACTGTTCCCTGATTTCGGAGGGGGTCGTGACGAGGTCTGAAGTAAGGAGATAGAGTCTCAGCTTGAAGACGAGCTTGAAATGGCCTTTATGTATGGGATGACGAAGATCCTCCGCTTGGTGGCGCGGACGCGTAGCTGTGATGTGTCTGGACTGGGTGTCGAAGACCTCTCTAAGGACGAGCGCTCAGCCTCCTATGTTGAGGGTGAGGAGTAGCTCCTTTGTATTTGTATACTGTACTTCGTATGTTTCCCTCTTTGGTGGTGTTCATGCGTTGGAGTTTGTACTTTTGTACTCGTTTTGTATGTTATTGTAGCGTTTTTAGATGTATTCATGGATTGCTCTGGTTTGGAGCGCTGCTTGTGTAGTTATTTGGCTCTTGCGGTGTTGGCACTGCGACTTTGTTTGTCTTTAAACGTCAGCGGTGTGGGGACGTGACCCTGATGATGTTGCTACCTACTACGCGGACGAAGGGCGGACGCTTCGAGCTGGGGTAGTGAGGTCGAGGCCACCATGTTGCGGGTTGTCTTTGGCTGGGACGGTGAAGGGCGGACCTTCGAACCCGGGCAACCGTGAGAGGGGCAGGCCCTGGCGGTGTCATGACCTACTGCAGATGAGAAGGGAGGGCCTTCGATCCGTGGCAAAGGGAGGTCACTGGGGCGTGGCCTCGGAGAGACGGTGAAAGGCGCACCTTCGAACCTGGGCGACGGTGAGGGGGGCAGGCCCTGGCGGTGTCGTGACCTACTGCAGGGGAGAAGGGCAGACCTTCGATCTGTGGCAAAGGGAGGTCACTAGGGCGTGGCCCCGGAGAGACGATGAAGGGCAGACACTTCGAACCGCTGGCGAGCGCGAGGGGGCAGGCCTTGGCGACACTGTGACCTACTGCGGGGAAGAAGGGCAGACCTTCGAGCTGCGGCAGTGAGGAGGTCACTGGGGTGTGACCCCAGAGAAACGGTGAAGGGCAGATGCTTCGAACCGCTGGCGAGCGCGAGGGGGGCAGACCCTGGAGACGTCGTGACCTACTGCAGGGGCGAAGGGCAGGCCTTCGAGCCGCGACAGTGAGGAAGTCACTGGGCGTGGCCCCAGAGAGACGGTGAAGGGCAGACGCTTCGAACCGCTGGCGAGCGCGAGTTGGCCGGGCCCTGACGACGTCGTGACCCACAGCGGGGGAGAAGGGCAGATCTTCTAGCTGCGGTAGTGAGGAGGCTGATGAGGCTGGACGTGTTGTAACCTACTATGCGAGCGAAGGGCGGACCTTCGAGCCGGGATAGAGAGGTCAAGACTATCGTGCTGCGATCGGGGGGACTGGCCTCAAAGTGTTCCTGCGATGGCAAGTTAGGGGTAGATAAATTATATTGAATTGAAATAGGAAATAGTACGTGCGAAAGTGCAGACTTGCGACTTTCTAGAGTTTGTAGTTGTTTTAATACAAAAAAGAAGAACTTAAGTAAATTAAACAAAGCTGGAATATGGTAGGACACTCCTGCCTGATTCCTGGCTTTTCTTCGAGATGCGTTTCAGGTTTCGGTTGTGTCGGTGTACAGGGTTGCTCTTCGTCCGGGTTGCATCTGTCGTAGATAGCATATGCGCGCTGCTTCTTGGTTCCCACGGATAACTCCGACCCCAGCTGGGGTGACAAACTTCATTGAAAGGTGCGGGATGGAAGAGGTAGCTTCAAAGGCCGCCTGGAGCGGTCGACCAAAGATCGCGTTGTAAGGCGATTCTGATTCAACTGCTACGAACTGTATGTTATGAGTAGCTTGCTTTGGGAACTCCCCCATGGTTACTGGGAGAGTGATGGTTCCTTCGATTGGGGCAGGTCCGTCGTTGAATCCGTAGACTGGACTGGAGGCCGGCTGGAGTTTTTCTTTTGGAATTTTCATGTTGCGGAGAGCGGGCATGAACACGACATTTACTGAGCTGCGAGTCTACCAATATCCGCTTGGCGCGGAAGCTGGGGTCGCCGATCTCTGCGCTGTTGACTAGTGGATCCTGGAGTGGCATGAGCAGTCCCTTCAAATCTTCGTCCCCGAAGCTGATTGTTTATGCAAGCATATTCTGATATTTTAGTTCTCCCTCGCGTTGTACGATAGAATTGACGGTGGCGAAGGGGGAGTCAGAGATGGTCTCCACTATTCTTACCACTTGTCTGCCCCTCTGCGCCTCCTGGTGCGCAGGTGGCTATTCTCTTCTTGCATGTGCCGGCTGATTTCGAGTCTGTCTTGCAGGAACCTTCCAAGGACGCCCTGTCGGATGAGGCGCTCGATCTCATCCTTGAGTCTTACGCACTCCTCGGTGGTGTGCCCTGTGCCTCTGTGGAACTAGCAATACTTCGATTGATCTCCCTTGCTTTGCAGGAGCTCTCTCGGCTTTCACAGTGCTAGGTTATCCTGTATTACGTAGAACACGTTTGCGCGGAAGGGCTTGAATGGTGTGTATTCCTGGTAAGGTCAGGGGGGCGGTCCCCGCGGCGATCTTGCTGGCGCGCGTTGTTTTGGCGCTCTTCCCGTCGTCTTGGGGCTGGCTCTTCTTTCTTCCTCTTCATCCCCCCTTCAAATAGCTGGCGATGGGCCTCGATTTCTTCGTCGGCCGCGATCAGTGCTTCGACCCTATGCACAAGATCAGGGTAACTAGGGATTATCTCCCTCATTAGGGCGGAGTAGAATCCGCTTGGCCGGAGTCCTCCCAGAAAGACTCCACGAAGGAGCTCGGGGTCCATCCCGGGGATTTGGCGGGCCTCGGTAGTGAACCGGCGGAAGAGCTCTTTAAGAGTTTCACCTTCGCTTTGTCGTATTCCTGAGAGATGGGAGGGGTCTTTTACGATTCGGCGGTTGACGATGAACTGGTCCAGGAACTGCTGTGTTAGTTCGGTGAAATTTCTGATGGTTCCTCCCCGAAGGGAGTGGAACCAAATTCTCGTCTGGCCCTTCAAAGTGGTAGGAAACACTTGGCAGAGTAATTGATCGGGAGCGTTGTAGATTCGGAGGATGGTGGAGAAGTGATTCACGTGCTCTAGGGGGTCCTCCGTCCCGTTGTAGGACTCCATGCTCGGAAGCTTGAATCCCCCTGGGATCGGATGCGCCAAGACCTCAGGTGCCAGTGGGGAACCATTGCGAACAGGACGATACACGTGCGTTGCTTGGCGGCCAACCTGGCCGTATTCTTCTGCTATCAGTTCCCTTATCTCATCTCGGGTTAACCTTCATGGGATGTTCTCGGGGCCGCCCGCCCTCTGGCGAATGGCGATGATGCTGCGGGCCGACTTCGGCGGCCCTGGCCAGACGGGTGGGGTGCGCGGTGCTAGTTGCTGTTGAGAACTCGGAGTCCACTTCCTGGTAGTTCTCTGGCTTGGCCTGGAGGTGGAGGAGGCAGATTGGCAGGTGCGGAGGGTGCTGTGGGAGCTTGAGCTGCTCCCATGTTACTTAAGAGGTTCAACATTTCAGCATGTTGCTCTTCTATTTGGACGATGCGCCCTGCCAGCGCATTCATGGGCGTAATCAGTCTCCTCCGGCCGAGGTGCGCTGATGAGGGAGTTGGAAGGACCGGGATCGACACGTCCTTCAGGGACCGAAACTTGGGTTGTGCGAGTGTTTCTTCTTATCATGGTCTCTAGTCGCAAGTATCGTTGTGCAGAGGATACTATCTTTCAGATCTTCAGAGCTTCGGGGAACCTTTTCCCACAGACGACGCCAAACTGTTGTGGCTCACTCGAGGCTCCTGTAACCGGTCTAAATTGGACCATCTTAGCCCGGGAGCGGTCGAGCGCGCAATCAGTCACAGAGAAATGAGACGGCTGACAAGAGACCTTTTTTACCGTGGAAATTCACGGAAAGGGGTAAAAAAACACGTGGCGGATCGGTGCCGACCAAAGTATCACTTTTTGGCTTGTGTTGTGCAGAGCTTTTGAGAGAAAGCGAGGGCGACAGGTCGCTCCTCGTTACAATTTGCAGGGGAGAGAGAGATATGCGTTCGGAGGGTGGCAGGTCATCGCTCTCGAAGCTAAGTCTTTTTCTTAGCCGCGGTGGGTAGCACCACACTCTGGGGTCTGGACGGTCTTCTGCTTGCGCTCGGAATCTTGAGTGGCACGCTCTGCGCGTCTTGATGTCTTCGATGTGTATCTTGCAGTTTGTGGAGGAGTGGAGGTGTTGAACTCTGAGCGCAGGGCAAATGGAGATCTTCAAGGGAACTTCGAAGTGCTTGAAGGCCTTTAAGGACGTTTTCGAAGGCGATGAGGATTCCCAGAGGAACTCTTGCACGTAGGAGGAGAAGACGGAGGAGAAAAGATGAAAATGGAGAGACTTAGACCCTATTTATAGGCCTCAGGGGTGGTTATACGGTTATTTGCAGGCCATAACCACCTTAATTGTTATTTGCAGACAGATTTAATATAATTTATGATGCGTATTATTTAAGTATTTTACTATGCGCAGATCGATATAATTTTGAATACTTGCACTCACCCATAATGGGTGGTTACACGGTCATCGGACGGTGGAGATCGCTAGGGGACGATCGGACGGTGGCGGTCTGGCGGCGGCCAAAGGGCCGGCCGGCGGCGAGGAGGCCGACAGGCGGCAAGATCCGGCCGGCGAGAGCCGACTCCGTGGAATCCTAGGTGACGACTCCTAAGCCTTCTCCCGCTCCCCAAAGATAACCCTAACCCTAAGCCATCTTTCTCCACTCTCAAATCCTTCCACCGCCACTCATGCTGCCCTCCTACGGCCAGCCGCTGCCCTTCTTACTGCTGTCCAGCAGAACAGCCCCGCCCTCCTGCTGTTCAGCAGTCCAGCCCCGCCCTCCTGCTGTTCAGCAGTCCAGACACCCATCTCATGCCTGCTACAGTACCGCCGCCCCTTCCCCTGCCTGCTACAGTGTCGCCACCCCCTTCCCCTGCCTACTACAGTGCCGCCACCCCCTTCCCTGCCTGTCCAGCTGCCGCCGCCCCTCCCTCTCTATTTTCCCTTCCACCAGCCCACCAACCCCCCCCCCCCCCCCCACATCCACCGCCACTCCCCTCTCCTCTCCCCTTGCAAACCGACACCCCCACTCCGCCAAAGCAGCCCCTCCCAGTCTCGATCTCATCCCAATCTGTCAAATCCAGTTACTATCCCGTCATTTCAGCCACCGGTTCCTCTCCGGATCGCCCTTATTGTGCCGCACATCTCCGGATCTGCTCTCCTACAGCAGCCCCGCTACTTTGTGAGTTTTATTTGTTGTATGAACGTTTATTTTCAGCATTATTATATGGTATTAACTTGTGCTTAATTGGATCTATAGTTTCGTAGTGTTTTGCTTTGGATTATTCTCATGTTTTGCAGGATTTATTCGATGCATGCTCTCTCTTTGGCCCTCCACGCGGAGAAAATCCGAAGCTTGCTTTGCCCTAAAGAATTATTTTGCTTTTGTTAAAATTATCTGAGTGTGATTTGATTATTTATTGCTTAATTTGAATTCGTTGTCGGATCTCGCATCTTGCATATAATCATTTTGGGTCATCGAGTTGTTCCCCCGACACGTCACTTAGGATTGCATTCTAGTAGCCACACATCAAGCCTCTAACCCTTCATTAGACGGTGTTTAGGTCCATTGCATTTGTCACGTGCTCATTTGTATTGCATGTAGGGTTAGGGCATCGTTCATCCGCCGCCTATAGATTCGTCATGCGTCACAATGTATTTGAGAGTTGAGTTTAGGATTATTATTGATAGAAAATTGAATAGCACTAACTTTCTACAATGGCATAGGATTTTGGAATTAATCTTGCAGAAAAAGAGAAGGAAATCATATGCCTCATGGTGCTCAGTCTATGAAGGTGACTGAAAGGCAGAGAAGTGACAATTAAATCTACAGTCAATTTTCTCAATACTACATAGACACTGCGGCATAGTTTAGTACTTAAGTGTCAAACGGCAAAGAGCTATAGAGTTTTCTACATCATCTCTATTCTGGGAGAAACAACCTTTCAAGCATATTCAACTTTTCATGCAATGATTCCCAAGAAATAGAAAGCAGGGAATTGGTTATTGGAGTTTAACGAGCTTTCTACAGTCTACTTGGATCTGAATAGACGATGATATCTAAGTTAAGTGCAGAGTAGAGATGATAGTGTAGAAATACATATATGAAAAAAAAAGATAAATTAAGGAATGATTGTATTAGATAAACTTGATGGGAGTGACTCTACAGAATATAAGGTAATAAAAAATAGGTGGCTTGGGAACATACAACAAAATTAAAAATGTATTTGCTAGACAGGTAGATAAAGTTAGTATCAAAAGAGTGGGAGCAGAGAAAGACCAAAGGTAACATTAATGAAGGTTGTTAAAGATGATTTGAGTAACCTAGGTTTAACATCCTGAGCAGCCCTCGACAAGAACGAACGAAAAATGAATGATTCATAAAGCCGACCCTAGATAGTTTGAGAACAAAAATTGATGATAATAGTAATTATGATGATGATACAAGAAGTTAAAGATCATCTTTCTCAGTTAATTTTCAACGGATAAAAGTACAAAGAAATACATTGGTTGCTCTACATTTCAGGGTGGATTGTGCAGGAGTTTGATGTGGTGAGGGCCCGAATAATAACAGGATCAACAATAGACTCATTCTCACAAACATTTCATCTCATTGAGAATATTTTTTGGCTAAACTTATTTAATACTTAGGTGAGATGTCTACCTTACTACACATCAAAAGGAAGGGCGGGGCGAGGAAATTTTGAAAGGATCCATGGTGGTGACTGATCTGGAAGTCAAATTGATGATGTAAGACGAAAATGTCCAAATGACTAAATAAGTAATTGATATTGAAATGAAAGGAAAATGATAGATATTACTAGGATATTTTTTTAAAATCAAAGTATAAAATAACATTTATAATGTGAATCAGAAACTAAATTTCAGAAGAATTTGTAAGACTACAAAAACTACATATATATGAGTCTACATAATGAGAATGCCAGAAAATAAAGGAGTTTGACAAGATTTCATCGTAGAGCATCTAACCAACAAGTACGTGAAATGGGGATAACTCAAGTCAAACTCTACGATGATAATCTTTTGTTGTACTGAAGTCTTCTCCTTCCTTGAGGACCTTTACCATTGGGTTACACACTCTGCTCAAGGAGGTTTTTAACCACTGTACAGAACCAGTTAAAGAGAGAGAATAATTAAATATTCAAAATAATATTATTTCCAATCTCATAGATTACATGTACAAGAGGCTCTTTATATAGAGCAAGGGAAGAGGAGCAAGAATGAAAGTAGCAATGTGGGACTAAAGAAACCTAAGAGGGAAGGGCCCAATGGGTCATTTATACAAGGATTATCTATTGTTCTACACTCCCCCATAAGCTGGAGCATACAAGTCGTAGGCACCAAGCTTGAAAATACATTGTCGGTATAGCGAGCGAGGTAAGGCTTTAGTGAGAATACCAGAGACTTGATCTGCAGTTGATACATGACGTAAACTCAATTTTTGAAGTTGAACTTTTTCTCAGACAAAGTGACAATCAACTTCGATGTGTTTGTTGCGCTCATGAAACACAGAGTTTTCAGCAATATGGATAGCAGTTTGGCTATCACAAAAGAGAACGGTCGGAGATGGGAGCTTGACTCCAAATCAGTACGGAGACTTTCTAGCAGGCGAGTTCTGAAACGGCAGCAACCATTGAACGATATTCAGCTTCAGCGGAGGAGCGAGCGACCACGGTTTGCTTTTTGCTTTGTCAGGTAACCAGATTTCCGCCAAAATAAGTGCAGTAACCGTTGGTGTATCGACGATCATCAAGGGACCCAGCATAATCAACATCACAAGGTGCAACGAGAGACAAAGAAGTGGAAGGCTTGTACACCGGTCCTTGTCCTGAAGTATTCTTCAAATATCTAAAAATGCGTTCGACTGCCTGAAGATAGGAGGTCCGAGGAGTATGCAAGAAGAGACTGGCCACACCGACTGCAAAGGATATGTTGGGTCATATGACTGTAAGATAAGCTTGCCAAAGAGGCGTCGATAATACCCTAGATTAGGCGGTAGTTGATTAGAGTCCGAGCCATGAGCACATAGTTTATGATTTGCATCCTTAGGTATATCCAAAGGCTTACACCCAGAGTAGTCGGAATCATGAAGTAGATCAAGGCAATATTTTCGCTGAGATAGAACAAGACCATTAGGTCGTCGGGCGACCTCAATCCCTAAGAAATACCAGAGCCGACCAAGGTCATTAGTGTGGAATTGAGAGGCAAGATGTTTCTTGATTTGAGTAATGTCAAATAGGTCATCACCCGTGACAAGAATATCATCAACATAGACCAAAAGAATAACAGTGCTCGAAGGATGTCGACGGATAAACAGAAAGAAGTCTGCCGAGCTCCGGGTTAAGCCACACTCACGAACCACACGACTAAACTTATTAAACCACGCCCGTGGAGACTGTTTGAGGTCATATAGAGATTTCTTCAGATGACAGACTAGGGACTCCCTATGGTTGCATAACCAGGAGGTTGTTGCATATAAACAGTCTCTATAAGATCGCCATTAAGGAAGGCATTCTTGATGTCGAGCTGGAGCAGCGGCCACTGGCAATAGACAACAAAAGAGATTAGGAGACGAACGATGTTGAGCTTGGCAACAGGAGAGAAGGTCTCCTCATAATCAAGGTTATGTTGTTGAGTGAATCCGCGTGCAACAAGACGGGCTTTGAGGCGTTTGATCCGCCTATCAGGATGATGCTTCGCGATGAAGATCCACGAACAGCTAACCAAGGAATGGTTAGGGGGGAGGGGAACAAGGTCTCATGTGTGATTTGCCTAGAGTACAACCATTTCCTCATCCATAGCTGCACGCCAACCGGGATGCTGAAGAGCTTCCTGCACAGAAGAGGGAGGGGAAATAGAAGACAATGAGACCGCAAACCTGCGCACATTAGAGGACAGCCGAAAAAAGGAGACGTAGTTGGAGAGAGGGTGCGCGGTGGAGGGTGTGGTCGAATCAGCAGTCGGCGGAGGATCAGTGGTAGACAGGGGCTGTTGCGAGGCACCAAATCGAGGATGCGACGAGTAGACACGAAGGGGAGGAGTCGGGGCAGGTGATCGTGTTGGGAGTAACGGTGGTAAAAGGGAGGTCGTATGAACAAGAGGACGTGGGAGATCTGTATAGGGTGTCGTCGTGGTGACAGAGGGATGGAAAGACTGATGTTCAAAAAAGTTACGCCAGCGGACGTGATCATCTTTCGAGCAGAGGGAGAATGACAAACATAGCCCTTTTGGGTGCGTGAATAACCAACCAATGAACAAGTAGCGAGTGGCGCGAGGGGCCAATTTGTTAACAGGGGGCCCCAGATGATGAACGAAGCAGATGCAACCAAAGACCCGTTGTGTTAAGGGAAAGGGTTCGCTCTCAGGAAATAAGAGAAAGAAGGGGTTGGTAAAGTTGTCGATGAGGGCATGCGGTTGATGAGATAACACGAAGTTGAGACAGCGAATTTCCAATAGGGTGTAGGGACCTACATCTGGAAGAGGAGAGACCAAGCCACTTCAAGAAAGTGACGGTTCTTCCACTCAGCGATACCATTCTGCTGAGGTGTATACGCACATGAGGGTAGTGGATAATGCCCAAGGA
The DNA here is from genome assembly GCA_033032865.1 of Dactylorhiza incarnata. NCBI lineage: Eukaryota > Viridiplantae > Streptophyta > Magnoliopsida > Asparagales > Orchidaceae > Dactylorhiza > Dactylorhiza incarnata. The sequence goes on along the minus strand of JAWHQI010000192.1, from coordinate 5,231,714 downwards.
GTTGCAGAATTCTTGAAGGGCATGGACGGTGTATTCAGGCGCAATGTCAGTGCAAAGAATTTTGATGATGCGGGTAAACTGTGTTTGGGTTTCCGCAGTAAATGAGCGGAAAATAGACAAAAGCTCGGAGCGATCACGCATTATATATATTCAAGTCATGCAGGAGTAATCATTAATAAAGATAAAAAAATAGCGATAACCAGAGATACTCGTAGTTTTATAGGGACCCCAGATATCAGAATGAACTAAATCAAAGGGAGCAATGCTCCAAGTACAATTAGGAGGAAAAACAGAGCGATGTTGTTTTCGATAGATACATGATTCACAATCAAAAGAAGAAAAATAAAAAACTAGAAGAGCCTTCTGGAGGATTGGGAGAGGGGCATGACCAAGACGCCGGTGACAGTCAACAGAGCTGACGGAGGAGAGGGCAGGAGCAGGGAGATCCAAGTGTGGAGCCCGTTAGACAGTCGTCCGTTACCAATGATATTTTGCGTCTACCGATCCTGCACAACAAAAGAGGAAGAGGAGAACGTGATTAGACAATCATGATCGTGGGTAAGACGACTAACAAAAAGCAGATTAAAGTGAGAGTCAGGTCAGGAACATGAAGAACAGATCTCAGTGATAGAGATGGAGTGAGCATCATATGACCAGAGCCAGTAACAGGAGTAGTGTCGTCATTGGCCACGGTGATGAACTTGGACACGGAGAGTCCAAATACTGAGTGAGATTCTGGGGAGTGATGTGGTTGGTGGCATCGGAGTCCAGAATCCAGCAAGGACTATGGTAGAGACAAGAGGGACCTTCATGGGAGATGGATGCACCAAAGGAAGAGGAATGGGAGAGCAGTCCCTTAGGGCGAAGGCGGCCATCACACCCACCAGCTCAGGAACTAGAGCGGCCACCACGAGGTGGAGGTGGTCTATGATCCAAGTCGCGATGTAGCAAGATTGGAGACAGCAGCGGAAAAGAGATAGGCGACATCACTTTGAGTAACATTGAGCAAGCATCGGAGAGTGTGGGGATAGTAGGAGACGAGAGGATGTTGGCCCGAACACTGTGGAGATGGGGACAAACCCGAGCCATCATTAAGGCGATACCGACAGCTTCCTTCTGAGCCCGCTGAGTGGCTAAGTCCGGAGTTGGGGTTGATGTTGTATCCAAGCCTCAAATAGAGTCTTAGACTGGGCGACATAAAAGGTGAGGTCCCCATCAACTCCTGGGCAGAGCTGTTGAAGAGCGAGAAATATGTCAAATAAGTGTTGAAGGTTGTCCTTACCAAAGTAGAGAGAATGGAGCCCATCCCACAGTTTTGGCAGTCCCATGATACATTGCAATCTGATACGGTCCACCATCCATGAAGTTCAAGAGCCAAGATTGGACGCGACTGTCATCGCGAAGCCAGAGCTCGGTGGGTGCTGCATAAGGGGTGCGAGTAAGATGGTGAAGGAGACCTTTAGTTTGAACACAGGAACAGAATGTACCCACTCCAAAAATTCTTCTTCCCGAGAAGGGAGATAGTAATGATCTAGAGTTCACCCGAGCATCAGATAGAGGAGCGGAAGCAAGAGCCGGAAGAGTTGAGGAAGCGGGGAAGCATTCATTCTCATTGTCCCAAGGGAAGGAAGGGATGGCAGAATGGCCGGTTTGTGAGAACAATATGAGCGGCCACGTCGATCAGGCGGACCAGGCGGACTAAGCGGAGAATCCCCAGCGATCAGGCGAACCAAGCGAACAATAGGAGCGACTTCGGCGAGCAGGCAAACAGGTGCAGTCGTTGCGAGTAATGAGAATAGGAATGGTGGCGAATAAGAGTCGGTGATCAAGCGGATGTTGCGACTTCGGCGAGCAGGCGAACATGGACAGTAGATGTGAGAAGGAGAGAGCAGTGTGTAGGGAAAATGGCACAGGGCGGGTCGCGCAAGGAGGGGAAGTGCCTACATGTAGGGAGTGGTCGCACAGTTTGTGGGAGTAGGAACGTCGGTAGACCCGTGAGAGAGTAGAGCAAAACTATAAAGCCAGCGGGAATGGACGGGAGAAGTTGCGAGGGGTAGAGCAGGCAGAGAGGCGAGCTTCCAGGAGGAGGTCGCCAGGTGCAGCAGGCGAGCAGGCGGACAGAAGGAGCGGAGTTAGGTCCGGCCAGGAGCAAGGGCTTCAATCGGAAAAGAAATGAGGTTCGAATGGCTCTGATACTATGTACAGAACTAGGAAAAGAGGGAGAATAATTAAATATTCAAAATAATATTATTTCCAGTCTCATAGATTGCATGTACAAGAGGCTCTTTATATAGAGCAAGGGAAGAGGAGGAAGAATGAAAGTAGCAATGTGGGACTAAAGAAGCCTAAGAGAGAAGGACCCAATGGGCCATTTATAAAAGGGCTATCTATTGTTCTAACAACCACAAAGGGAGAAGAGTACAAGAAAGTGATTTATCATCAAAAGACAAATCATATTTTCATTTCATCAAAAATTGTTCTTATTATATGCAAGAGATTATGTTTATAAACCAAAGGAGTTGAGAAAGGGAGAGGCTGTTTGGCATGGTGGAGTGGGAAGACTAATAAGTGGTTGGCAAGGCGGGTGGTGTAATTATTGGCCTCTATGGAAGTGTTGTTGACCCAGTCCAAGAAGATGTGAAGGTAATGTTGGGTCTAGGCGTGCACAAAAAGCCCGAGCTTGAAAGCCCGGCTCGGGTCTGCTCGGTTAAAGCTCTATTAAGCTTCAGTCTGGTTAGACCCGGGCCAAGGACAAGCCTAGGGGCCCTATAAAGGAGATTTGGTGGCAGCGGGTTGGTCCAAGGGGAAGTGACGATTTGGTCCAAGGGTGAGGTGGCAGGTTTAACTCCAAGGGATATCATTGAGTTCATGTGATAAGGTAAATGTGGGGTTAAGCGGTTAAAAGGTCAAATAGAAGGATTTTAGGAAAAAATGGTCAAGAAAGTAGTTTGGGCTAATCCAACCTCAAAATACATTAACTCCCGACACACATGATTGACTAACAGTAAACTCAGTGACATAAATTGATATAAATATTGACTCATGGCTTAACGACAAAATAAAACACATGACACACGCCCATAACGCATACCATGTTAGTCTACGTACATAAAATTCAGTAAAAGAAATTTATATAACCACTTTTATGCGCATGCATCATACTCCCTACTTGGATAAATTTTACTGTAAAATTAATATTCCCAATAAATGAAACAGACCAAGATAAAGTGATCACTGCTACATAAAGATTACATATGATCATTGGATGGCAATAGTCACTCACACACTCCATTGAACAAATTATCAAAACATATTTCATTTTACATGAAATCTTATTCGTCGAGATTATCATGTATGGAACAAAACAACAGAAACCCTCCAACAAATGAAAGAAATGTCCCATCACAGGACGAATGGCTAAGAGTAATATCCATCAAAGATATGAATGGCTTACTAATCATAAACCCAATTATATCAACTATAGAAATATCCCATTCAAAAGCATTTTCATTATTTTCATTACGAGTTTTTATATAAAATAATAAAATTCAAATTTTAATTTGCTAACTGTTAAAATAAATTGTACAAAGGCCCACAAAAATGGGCCATTATTGAGCCCATTGCATTCTAGAGAATTAGTCTCACATCTTGGATTGGAGTTGTCTCCACTCCCTGCTTATTTATAATTGTACAAAATCAATGGCTGATTTCAAGGTATTGGAAGCATCTTCATCGCAAAGCCAGGGTTTCTTCGAGATTGACGCGGCCGGATAGTATGACCAGAGAAGTCGGGTGCATTAGGAGGTGGTGACAGCCCTCTCACCCCGGATGTAGTTGATGATCAAAGATTGGGCGCGAATTTACAACCCGGTGGCTTCTATCTTTGATCTACAACAAGCCTTTGGATTCGGTCGTATATCTCCCTTTTCTTCCCGCAAATCTAGATGTTGTAGCTTTCATATTATGTCTTTGTGATGATTGGCATGAATGTTAAACATTTGTTACAATCTTGTCTATGAGATTACTTCTTTTTCATGCTTATGTGGATGTGGTATTGAATGAGTGTAAGTGGCAGATAGGATGTGTGATCCTCAATCACAATTGTGATTAAGGAAATATTCAGATTGTGATGCGGTGGAAGAAGACCCGCGGAAGTGCAAAGCGGTGTCGGCGACCCGCATAGTTAATTTAGTTTTTTTTCTTCTTTTTCGCAACCAAATCAAAAAACCCCTAAAACAATCAAACAAAAGAACTTCAATCTCAAGTCTTTTCTCGATAGATAACTCCACCTTACCGTGTTCCTTGAGAGATCGATACTCGGGGATTCACTCCTCGTTTTATATTACTTGAACGATCGGTGCACTTGCCGTTTCGTGACACAGTCTCGGTCCCGCCTATCGCGGCGTGCTAGATTTTGCGCATCAGTAGTCGTGTAACCATTATACTTCAGATTTCAGAGATTTTACATAGTAGTTTTGCGAGCCATCAAGCCTATTCGCAAAGATAAAATGCTCACTTTTATTCAGCTGATTATAAGATAAAGTGATCGAGCGGTTAATAGTGAGTGAGACCGCCATTTATATAATAAAATTACTTGGAGGAATCATTCTTCTAACTCCCAGCTAATTTGCTTGATAATTCCATGATCGATGAAGTCGCGCGGTCAGTATCCTGAGTGATAGCCAATGTATTATATGAACTTCCCATACCATATGTCAATAAGCATCATGAAGAAGTAATCATAAGTTTGAGAAGAAAAAAAATTGTTGTGTTTGCTAAAAACTTTTTGTAAAAAGAAAGAGAAAAAGAGCAAAAAGAAAAGAAAAAAAACTCTTTATTGAGGTGTTTAGCGAGCGGTGAGTAACCCCATTTGTGACTCACCCAATTTTATATGTCGCGGTTTATTTCCAATATGCAAGCTCACATCTTTTTGCTCAAGTGTGATTTAGCCATTCTTTCCTTATTTGATATCCATACCTTAAGCCTAAGTCAAATAATTCTCCAACTTAAGTAGTTAGTGTCGAATGCAGTGGAGAAGGTGTGACCGGGCGAGCCTATGGCCATCGTCATTTATGGATATCTTTGGAGGCCACCCTAGTAGTTTTGAGTCTTTAACACCGCACTCAGCGTCATTACTTCCGCCTACACTAAGCGTATGACGGATCACGTAATTCTCTTGATAAGAGTGGATATAGCCGCAAAATAGTTCGTTTAGTTGCATTGTGTTTGATTTTAGGTTAAGAGATTTTGTCTACTCTATTTTTATCTTCCATAGGCACGAGACTTCTCGGTCCACTTTCCTGTTTTGATTTTCAATTTGTAATTAGCATATCTTACTCCCCTTACGAAGTTGAATTGCTCGAGACGGACAATAATTCAAGTCTGGGGGCATTTGATGAGCGTACTTTACATGGTCTTTTGTGCTATATTTTAGCCTGGTTTTCACAAGGTTTCGCTCTTCTTTTATGTAGTTCTATTATAAAAATCCTTCTTATTATAATTTGATATTTCATCAGGTATAAAAAGATCCTCTTATCATGATATAGGTCGGCCATGATGTTGCTAATGATAGACTTTGCTCCCGCCAATCCTTGCATTCAAATGAAATTTGCCAGCTGTCATTCTGTAATCAAACCTATCGCCAGCAGTACTATTTACCGCCGCGCGATAGTGCTCAATTAAGAGCATGAGTGCATGACATCCATCTTTTATCCTCTTTCAATGCGTGATTGCACTTGTATGTTTTACAGACTATAAACAGACAAAAGTTATATCAAATACATAACAGTATTTGGTATTCTCAAACCAAGAGATGCATAATGCATATTCCAACAAACTCTCCCTTTTGATAACAACAAAAACCAAAATGAAAAATCAGTCAATTTAAGAGTATAGTTATGTTTACAAATAAGAGCGGTAAATGATAAGCATGAAAAATAGGTAAGTATATTGATTGTCTAAATTGTAAACTCCCCTTATATATGTGCTCCACCTACAAGTATGCTCCCCCTACATGTGGTGATGTTATACCTTTAGTTTTCTATATTTCCCCAGTTGACTAATTGATTTCTTTTTTCAATTTTATTCACCCTCTTTTGGTATTATCAAAAGGTGGGTGTAGTAAAGTCTTTATATCATAAGTTTGATTCACTCCTTTTTGTAATATAGGTTTCCATAATAATGTAAAGTGAAAGATAATCATGATCGAACGTAAGAGTGTAAAATCAGCGGAAAAATGTGAATATAATGCATATAGCATATAAAAGATAGAATCATGAAAGTGTAAGATCTTCCTTTTTGATAAAAATCAACTAAGGGCTATCACAACTGAAGCGCAAATATCTAATTCAAAAGCATTTTCATTATTTTCATTACAAGTTTTGATATGAAATTCAAATTTTAATTTGCTAACTGTTAAAATAAATTGTACAAAGGCCCACAAAAATGGCCCATTATTGAGCTCATTGCACTCTAGAGAATTAGTCTCACATCTTGGATTGGAGTTGTCTCCACTCCCTCTTCTTATTTATACTTGTACAAAATCTTGTAATAGGAATAATTTATGAGAATTAATAAAGATTAATTTATTCTCTCCAAATTTGAACTTCTCTATATGGTATCAGAGTCAGATTACCAATAGAAAGAGATTTTTTTTTCAATTGAGCATCCGCAATCGTCTTGTATCCTTTTATAATTTATTGGCTCAAACTCGCCATTCAAGTAAACGCACTCCCGCATCTCTGCAGTGTTTCACACGATTTGATCATGCACCAAACCATCTCCCACATTCTGCTTTTGATCTGAGATATCATATACGCGTCTCGCACTGAGCGATCACCTGTATCCCGCATTTGATCCCGCACGTGAGATATCATATCCGCGTCCCACATTTTCTCCCGTGTCCCACATTTGATCCCGCGCGTCTCTGATGCGAGCTCGCATCGTGCCGCGTCCTCTTCCGCCCTCTTGCCGCGTCAAAGCATCTCTAACCTCGGTTTCTGCCGCGTTCGCTTCCGCCCACTTGACGCGTCCACTTTGTTGCCCTCATGTGCGCGCCGCAACAACTCCACAGTAGCTCCAAGTTGTTTCTTGCTACAGCACAACCCTGTCGCAGCCTGGCACTTTGTTATTGTTTGCCCTCTCCTAGCTTCTAATTGCCTCATAGCCCTCCTTTCTATATTGCCACAACACCGGTCGCACCCCCTGCCGCACAACCCAACCGCAGCACACCTCTGCCCTACCCTAGGCCGCAGCCCGGCGCTTTGTCGCAGCGTGTTGTGCTCACAGTGTGACTATTCTCTCTTCCCTCGGAAGTCATGGGCACGCCTGACGGCTCTTCGCCATCCTCCCTTTTGGCTCTAGCTCCAGCTCTTGTTCCCGATGTACGGGATGAACTGCGGATCACTACTATCTCTCTCAGTGGCAAGAAAAGTTTTGTCGAGTGGATGCACTCGGTGCGTCGTGTTCTACAACAAAGGAGTTGCTTCATCATCTCTCACGGGCACCACCTGCTTAGCCCACCGAGCACTGGCTCTGTGACGATGCCCACGTTCAGTCCTGGATTTTAAATTTGATGTACGTTGAGCCATATCGTATGGCAATGTATCATGAGACGACAAAGATAATGTGGGATGAACTTCACTCAATATATTTTGGCAAGGACAGTCTCCAACACCTGTTTGACATTTTCACGGACCTTCAATCTCTTACTCCGGGAACAGATGGAGACTTAACCTCCTTTGTTGGGAAATCCATAACTCATGTCGAGACCTGGATTCAACATCAACCTCCAACGTCGAATCTCGCCGCTCAACGTGCTCAAAAGGAAGCAGTCGGTATTGTCATGATGATGGTCAGTGTCCCCCCATATCTCCACAAACATTCTCTCGTCCTCCACGATTCCTTCTCATTCAAATGTGTGCTCCATGGTGTTGAAGATGACACCACACCCTGATGCTCCGGGGTCTGTCTCTCCATCCCTTCTCCAACACTCTTCTGAACACCGTCCAGCCTCGTCGCCGGCTCGTGGGGGTCGCACCAGCTCTCGTGGACGGGGTCGCGGCAGATGGAATCGCTCAAAAGGTATCGACACTCACGTGTGTACCTACTATGGCCAGGGTGGTCATTTGGAGTCTACTTGATTTTATAAGCTTGGTGTACCTTTGCGACCTCCGCAACAGAATGCATCCATTGCGACAGAAGCTCCCTCCGCTACACATGCTGACATTGACAACTTGCACACCCAACTTCAGCATCTTCAAGGATTGATCAATCACTCTCCTGGCTATGTGGTGTCTATTTCAAATAAAAGTATCTCTTGTTTTTCCAATAGTCCAACTTGGTAGTGGACTCTGATGTTACGAATCATATTTACTCCACAAAAGCCGCACAAATACTTGGACTCTGTCTGCCCTAAGTTCCTCGCGGTGGATAATGGAGAAACCACCCCTGTTTATGGTTCCGGGGACGTGCCCCTCACTCCATCTCTCTCTCTGTGCTCAGTTCTTCATGTTCCGGGTTCTCACTTTAATCTTCTTTTTGTCAGTCGTCTAACTCAAGATCTGGTCTGTTCTGTAACCTTTTCTTCCTCTTCCTTTGTTGTGCAGGATCGACAGACACGGAGTATCATTGGTAAAGGGCGACTGTCAAACGGTCTTTACACCTTGGACGTTTCCCCCACCATTCTCTCCTTTGTGACGACTGTTGACTGATATCGGCGCTTTGGTCATGCTCCTTTTCCGATTCTCAAGAAAGCTCTTACGGATCTGTCCCTCACGGACTTCACCTACAAATATTACACTTTTGCGAAACAGCACCGTTCTTTTCTTCCTCATTTGTACTCGGAGCAGTGCTCCTTTTGTTCATTCAAACATTTTGGGACCTTATAAAGCAACTATTATTTTTTTATATCAGTATTTTCTTACTTTTATTGATGACTACTCTCGCATGACTTGGTTATATTTACTCCATGATCGCTCTGAATTACCTCGTGTATTCCGTGTTTTTATCAATGAAACGCGCACAGTATTCACCGACTCTATTAAAGCCTTTCGTACGTATAACACGTGTGAGTACACAAGTGATGAGTTTTAAAACATATGTACTGAGTTTGGGATCATTCATCAAACTTCATGTGCCTACACTCCTTAGCAAAATGGCGTCACTGAATGCAAGAAACGCCACCACCTTGAGGTTGCTCACTCCTTAATGTTTCAGATGCAGGTTCCCAAGTGTTACTGGAACTTTGTGGTCTCTTTTGCATGCTACCTCATCAATGGTATGCCCTCTTCGATTCTTCAATTGTGACGCCCTTCAATCTCTTGTTTCCATCAACACCACATTTTTCCGTAACACCTCGCGTCTTTGGCTGCGTTTGCTATGTTCAATGTCTTGGTCCTTCTATGGACAAACTAGCTCGTCGCGCTGCCAAATATATATTCGTTGGATATTCTCGCACTCAGAAAGTCTATGTTTGTTATTCCCCTACTTACCGCAAGCTAATTATCAGTGTTGATGTAACCTTCCTTGAGGACCAACCTTTTCACTCTGTGCTTCCTACTTCTACCAACACCCATACATTACCTCACCTTGCCATTCATGTCGCATCCCCTTCTCCGCTTCTTCCTACACCCACTAAAATCCCTTCCAAACCGCCAATTATTCATGTATACAATCGACGTCACCCTCGCGCGTCAGACCAGCGACAGTTACCCTCTACTGATGATACTTCGCGCCCTGCCGATCTGGTAACAGCCTCTACCGCTCATCCTCTATCTAGTTATGTTTCATTGCATCGCTTGTCTCCGGCGCTTCACAAATTCGCGACATCTTTGATGACTATTTCCACCCCTACTTCTTTGCAAGAAGCTCTTCAACATCCAGGGTGGCGGGTTGCTATGGATGAAGAAATGTAATACGAACAGGAAACAAGTTGCATTAATCGAAGAAGAAAAGCGGATACAATCCGGATTGAAGTCCGGCCAAGATCAAGGAGGCAGGGTCCTCCAATGATCCCTCTCTCAAATGAGAGCCCAAATCCCTAATGATCAAAAGATAAGACTAACACTCTCATACCTCCTCCTTATATAGGGAGGAGGGGGATCACATCAAACCTAATACATTTAAAAGAAAAACAGTAATAATAAAATGAGATGGCGCGTGCGCGTAACAATACATCCCGTCAGAAAAGCGACCTTGACCCCAAGGTCGGAGCGCCGCCCGCCGGTCAGTAGTGGGATGCCGTCGAGGTGCCCGGGGCGTCGTCCGGTAGTCCAGCCGAGAGCAGCAGGGCGTCGAAGTCGGCGGCGGAGAGCGCGGCCACGTCGTCGCCGACGAGGACTCGACACTCCTTCACGGAGCACTCATGACCAGGAGAGTAGGGGTGCTTGCAGTGGAAGCATAGGCCCTTGTTTCGTAAGTTGTTGTAGTCCTGGTTGGAGAGGCGGTGGGTAGGGACAGGCCGGTTGTTGCGAGGACCCATCATTGGTGGCCGGGGCAGAGGAGGTGGCGGAGGTGTAGGTTTCGGATGGGTCGAGAAATATGTGTAGGAAGGATGCCGAGAGGGAGGTGATGGGGAAGGAATGTCGTCGGACGTCGCGAGAAATTCTGCCTCCACCAGGGGGGCGAGGTCAATGGCGTGGTGAACCGTTAGCGGTTGGAGAGTGTGGAGACGGGAGCGGAAGTGGGGTTGCAAGCCGTTCATGAAGAACCCCAAGTAATGGTCTGGGGGAAGACCGGGGACATGGGTGACTAATTCCACGAAGACATCAATGTACGAGTCAATGGAGCCGGTGTAACGGACCCCGCAAAGTCGCTCGATCATGGGGCCGGAGTAGCGGGCGTCATACCGCTGAATAAGGGCCTCAGAGAGAGCTGGCCAAGTGAGGTCGGGAGAGGTCTGGCGGAGCCAACGGACCCAATGGAGGGCCGACCCTTCCATGCTGATGATTGCGGTGGAGACTCGTTGTGTCGGCGCGGTCTGGTGAATGTCGAAGAACTACTCGGCGCGGGCAATCCACCCGAGGGGGTCAGACCCGTTGAAGGTAGGCATGTCAGATCCACGGTACGGTGGAGTAGGCACTTCCACGGCTGCGGAAGCATCGGGAAGCACGGTGCTGGGGGATCCCACAACAGAGGTGGTAGAGGGCCCAGAGTGCTGGGTGGGCTGCAATTTCTGGAGCATGGTCAGAATCGAGGCGAACTGCTCGGTCTGTGCCTCGAAACGAGAGTTGATGGTGGCGAGGGAGTGTTCGAGGGCTTCCACGCGGGCTTCCATCCGGCTCTTTGGCATATGAGGACGATTGCTCCGAGTTGGAGGTTGGCACGGGGCGGATTGGTGCGGCACGGGGCAGATCCGGCCCGCAGGGGGCCGGGGCTGCGGGGAGCGTTGGCGGGCTGAGGAGGACGCATGGGGCTGTGGTTGGGATCGTTGGCGGGCTGAGGAGGACGCATGGGGCGGCGGCTGGGAGCGCTGGCGGGCTGAGGAAGACGCACTGGGCGGCTGGATGCCGATCGGGCGAGGGACGACGGTGCTACACGGGTAGATCTGGCCAGCAGGGGGTCGGGGAACGCCGATCGGGCGAACGATAAGCTGGATGGCGTCGTCGACCGCACGGGCTGCAGCGACAGATGCGGGACGTAGATCGCGAGTCGCAGATCGCGGAAGAACGGAAACGCCGATCGCGGGCGGAAGGCAGCGCGCTGGCGGAACAGATCGCAGGTCGCAGGTGGAGACGTCGATTGCAGGCGGGACAGAGCGGAGCAGATCGCGGTTGGAGACGGTGAGCGCTGGCCGATCGAGGCAGCTCCAGACGCTGGTCGATCGTGTGGACGCAGAGCGGCGACGAACGACGAATGCTGAGCGGCTGGACGAGTCCGGGGAGAATCTTCGGCTGAGAGCAAGACTCCGGCGGTTAGGTCAGCGGGTGGAGCGGCAGGTCGGACCAAATAATACGAACAGAAAACAAGTTGCATTAATCGAAGAAGAAACGCGGATACAATCCTGATCGAAGTTCCGCCAAGATCAAGGAGGCTGGGTCCTCCAATGATCCCTCTCTCAAATGAGAGCCCAAATCCCTAATGATCAAAAGATAAGACTAACACTCCAATACCTCCTACTTATATAGGGAGGAGGGGGCTCACATCAAACCTAATACATTTAAAAGAAAAACAGTAATAATAAAATGAGATGACGCGTGCGCGTAACAAAATGACAGCTCTCTGGGCTAATCACACCTGGAACCTTATCCCACCTCCTGGATAGACCTGTGTGGGTTGTAAGTGGGTATTCACCATCAAGCATGGTCCGGATGGGGTTGCTGAGCGTCTGAAAGCTCTCCTTGTGACCCGTGATTTTACACAGCAACAGGGCATCGACTATGAAGAGACATTCTCGCCCGTTGCGAAGCTGAATACTGTCCGGGTTTTGATCTCAGCATATAGAGGTTGATTGTCATTTTATCCAAGAGAAAGTGCAGATGAAGAAACTGGGCTTAAGCCATGTCCTTGCGGGCGGACAGATTGTTGATATTCTTACTAAGGCCTTACCTCATCCACTTTATCACCAGTTTCTCTCCCAGCTTGGTTCATACGATTTATACGCTCCAGCTTGTGGGGGAGTGTTAAAATAAATTGTACAAAGGCCGACACAAATGACCCATTATTGAGACCATTACACTCTAGAGAATTAGTTCCACATCTTGGATTGGAGTTTTGCCTCCACTCTTCTTATTTATACTTGTACAAAATCTTGTAATAGGAATAATTTAGGAGAATTAATAAAGATTAATTTATTTTCTCTCCAAATTTGAACTTCTCTACACTAACGATTCAAGAGACCCATACGCCCCATTTTTCATTTTCACGAGCACCATCTCACTATCCTTGAATTAAAAAAAACTCACATAATTCAATATGTTTGTTCCTCCCATATTTTAGAGCAAGCATGTGTTAAATATCTCATACTTTCTTAATAATGCTAGATCACAAAGGAGGTTGCATATAAAAGACGAACATTAGCATTGAACCTCAAGAGACATGCTCCAACCAAGATACATTAGACGACTGGTGCCCTCCTCCGGCTAAGCCTTATTCCAAAACCTAGAATATAAGATGAACTTAACTCTTACAACTCCTTGGTTATATTAAGCACACTAGATAAAAAAAATTAACTAATTAATTAATTAAAAAAAGAAATATATTTAATATTAAATATACTTGTGGTGACTTTGGGTTCTTCCCTTTTTGTTGGTGGGGAATCCATCTGGGTTGTATAAGTAAAAACATACTGCCCTTTAAAATTTGACCCTTGTTACCGAAGTCGAGAGAGCAATCTTGTCCAATTTGTCGTGGAATTGGGCTGAGCAAATTTGTCTATATCTTTTGCAATTTCAACAGAGAAGAAAATATGAACGACAAACAGTGGACATTGTTGGGGCAGGCTGTTGGCAACGATAGTGGAGTTGAGCCGTCATGGGATAGTATCTATCGTGTAGGCTTCGATAGAGGCGCGACCACTACGATGGCTAGGAAATTTGTGAATGTTGTCAGTGGTGCGAGACGCGTCTCGAAGAGTGCAGAGAAGATTATTGCAAAGTGAGTCAATGTTACGGATCGATTTCGAATCCTCCATCATTTATCATATTATATTACTATTTTATTGTCTCGAGTCTTTATTAGGAGTCGTCTTTACAATAGTAAGTCGTAGGAGTCAAGTCGTAGGAGTCGCGTATTTTATTAATGTCCCTTGTTGTATTTACAATTATGCCCCGGGGTCCTATATATACCCTTGTCATGTATGAAGAAGGATCAAGCAATGAAATAGTTCTATTTCCCTAAACCCTAAACGAGATCTTGGAAGCTCCCTCTCTCTCGAGCACGCCCCACTTAGGCAGATGCGGTCAAGGCTCTGCAGTATCTCCATCACCGTCATCTCCACCTCCGACCGCTCCTCTGGCGACCTCCAAGTAGGCCCTTGACATCTTGGTATCAGAGGCATCTCGCTCCCTTCTGCCGACGCACGCCAACATCGCCCTGACGCCGCTACCGAAACATCCTTCAAGCGCACGGCAAGGTCCTCTCCCGTTGCACACATCTCATCCGCTTCCTCTGTTATTCGACCACAACAAGCCTCCCCCACAGCCGTTGGAGATCTCTGCGTCCTCGACTTTTCATCGTCGACGACCCTTCGCTTCTTCATCGACTCCCGCAGCCCCTGTTTCCTCCAATGAAAACCTTGGCCTCCTTTGTATCCAGCCAGGTCGCACCCAGTCGATCATCCTACAACCAGCCATCTTCATCTCCAGAGGCCGCACGCTCCTCTGTCCAGATCGTCGTCCAATAGAGGCCACTGCCTTTCGTTTTTGTGTGCACCTTCGTACCTCCAGACTGTGCATCATCTTCGTTCCAACAGCCGTTGCTTCCTCTCACCATCTACCTGCATCATCGACGACGAAGTCGCTGTTTCCAGCCGCCGGCACGAAGTCGTTGTTTCCAGCCCATATCACTGTTGATTTGACGCATCGAGACTACTCCGCTTGTTCCCTTCTCGAGCCGCACTGCCCTTCAGCAATAAACACCGACTGCTCCTTCCTTGAACCCCCATCCCCCTTTCTCGAGCCTACCAAACCGCCCGCCATTCACATATATAAATCTACTTAATTAATTACTGTTTCAGTAATTAATTAATTTTATTTTATCCTCACAATGATATTGGTAACAACCCCACCGTATGATTTTGAGACTACGTGGCTCGCTCACGAGACACAGCGTCTCGGCGCCGCCAACCTCGTCTTACTCGAATACATAATCGTTGGTCGTAAAAGTAAACATTTGCTCATCATTCCACCGCTGCCACCAGTCCATGCACAACTGATGCCAGTTGCTCCGCTAGCCCCGGCTCCGCTTGCCCCGGTGAACTCGCAGCCTCTTTTATCGGACCTTGCTCCGCCGCTCCCGGTTCCGCCGACCCGTGCTCCGCCGCTCCCGGTTCCGCCGACCCGTGCTCCGCCGATCCCAACGATTTCGTACCTGCTGCCCACCGTCGTTGCTTCAGCAGCCTTGCCGTTGCTGCTCACCGCCACTCCGCCGGATTCATTTCTACCACCGGCCCTGGATTCTCCAGTCGCCTTGTCGTTGTTGCCCCCCACCGCTCCACCTACCCCGCTAGACACATCCCTTTCACTGTTCGTTGTCCCGCCGCCATCGCCGCTCCTCACTGAAGTCATCACAGACGCAATGCACTATCAGACGCTATTCTAGCGGGAGATCAAGATGCCAGATGACTCAGTCATCGACGCGAAGTTCGATCTTTAGGGCAAGCTTGATTTTTGGGGACGAATGAGATGTTATGGATCGATTTTGGATCCTCCATCATTTATCATATTATATAACTATTTTGTTGTCTCGAGTCTTTATTAGTTGTCAAGTCTTTACTATAGCAATTCATAGGAGTCAAGTCATAGTCATCGCGTATTTTATTAATGTCGTTTGTTGTATTTACAATTATGCCTCAGGGTCCTATATATACATACCCCTTGTCATGTATGAAGAAGGATCAAGCAATGAAATAGTTCTATTTCCTTAAACCCTAAACGAGATCTTGGAAGCTCTCTCTCTCGAGCACACCCCACTTAGGCAGTCACGGTCAAGGCTCCGCAGTATCTCCACCACCATCATCTCCACCTCCGACCACACCTCCGGCGACCTCCGAGTAGGCCCTTAACAGTTAATGAAATAGATTTGAACGGTGGAAAGGATGTAGGTAGTGGATTTTGGTAGGTGGATCATGAATTGAGCGGCCCAAAGTGATAAGGTACGATTCATGTGGGTATGAGTGGGTCTTTATTATGAAGAAGATTGGTGTATTTGGGTGTATGATAAAGGTTGTGGGTTTAATTAGGTAAAATTGTATGAAAATTTTGATTTCATGGGTTGAAATTGGGGAACAGTGATTTAGGTTTTGTTGGGCTCAACGGAGGGACAAAAGATTGGGTTAGAGCATGGAGTGTCAGTATGCAGGTTTGGGAGAGGGGTATGAATCAGCAGCATAGAGAAAAAAGTTATATAGTAATGCTTGAATGAAGAGAAAAGGGCTTGCAGTGCAACGTTGTATATGGATGTCGTCAAGGTTAGGAAAGAGAGGATGTGATTATGCAGGGAACTGTGGCTACAGTGGAGGTGACTGACGCTTGGGATGAGTGTGGATGGTGTGGACATGACGAGAGGCTGTGGAGATGACGCTAAGTTAGTCGAGGATGAAGCTTGGTGGAAGGAATGAGGGGCACAGGGATCGCGGATTGCGGATTCGCAGGAGGGAGGGGGTGCATGAGTTATGTTCATGCGGCGGGGGTGGGGAATGAGGTTGGTAGGTTACGTGGAAGAGGTAAGAGGTCATTTTGTGGACAAAAGAAGGAAATATTTTGGCTGAGTGGAGCTAGAAAGTGAAGGTTAGCAAGCTTAAAGGTGTTGCTAGACGGCCTAGGGGCAGAAGATGGGGATTGTTGGGGCAGGTGGTGGTTTGTGTGCAGTTAGTCATGGAGAAAGCAAAAGGTATTGCTAGAGACAGAGGCACCGCGTTGGGGGCCACATGGTGGCCCGAAGTTCTTGGTACAATGAGTGGATGTTGGTGTGTATGACAACAATCGCAGGGAGGGGAATATGGTGGTGTGTGATTCATCGCGATGAAGATTGTGGTTGCGTTGGTTGGAATCCGGAGGCTGAAGGAAACATTGGGAAGGAATGGCAAGACGGAACAAATTGTTAGGTCACGAAGGAGATTGCACGTAAAAAAATGCACACTGGCATTGAACCTTGAGAGATATGCTCCCTCCAAGATATACTAGAGGCAAGTTCCCTCACCCAGGCTAAATTTGATTCCAAAGCATAGAACATAAGATGATCATAACTCTTACAACTCTCTAGTTATACAAACTCCTAGGTATAAACAACTACTAATTAATACATTAAAAGAAGCCGATTTAGTATTAAATATATAAGTGGTGAGTCTGAGTTCTTCCCTTTCCAAATAATGCTTAAGTATCAAATGTGGAACATCAAATTAGCTTATTCACTCACGATTTAGTCATTGAAATTGCTCCTTGAAGAATGCCAGAAGAGCCACGTAGAACTGGAAGTAGAGCAAACAGCAAGCCAACAGCACAATCCTGAGGATAATATATTGTGCAAATCAAATTTCCAGAATCAGTTATTTTCTATACTAATAGAGAATTTCAGTAAATGTAATTGACTACCTGTAGAATGAGAATTCCTATAATCACTTGACCATGGAGGGCACTGATGCTGTTCTTTTCCATCAAAAATTTCAAAACCTACGGAGAAATGCAGAGTTTTTTAGCTATTTTCATTGCTAAAGAAAAAAATGAAGCTTTCACGTTGTAGAAAGAGTATAAGAAGATAGCCAATAGCCTATTTTAATCTCGGTTACATTAAGATTGACACAAAGGACGCAATTTTAGAAGGAATAGTATGCGTATAGAATTTTTTTGTAGTGCTACAAAAGGTATATGCTTCTGAATTCAACAGAACTTCAGAGAACTAATTCCTAAAATGAGTGAACAACGTTATTTCTGCTAGTTCATAACAAAATTCAACACATGATTTTATCTAATATAGTAGTATTTACAACTTAATAGTTAACCATTACTTCCAAATACTCTATACGCAAGGTAGGTACATACCACAGCTGTTGAAGACATTGACAAGAAAGCACCAACAAAAATGCCTTCTTTAGTTTTACCCCCACACAGCTGCACATGGAAAAGTATGTGGACAGATCAAAGTTATATTTGTTAGAACGGAGAATTAGAACCAAGCAGATGAGTACAGTATGAACAGGAAATAAATTACTAGCAAAAAAAGAAAATACTAATGCATTCTTATTGGCAGCAATACATATAAGTAATAAATAGGAAATACAACAATAGAATGTGTTAGTGTGTCAAGTTTTATGTTGGGTTTTATTTTTCCTGTATTTGGTCACTCCTGTATATAAAGGAGGTGACCCTTGGTTAATTGTAATTTTTCCCGACTTACAACATGGTATCAGAGCAATGAGAACCCTAATCCCTCCTGCCCGATCGTTCGATGCTTCCGTCGCTCGCCCGTCCCAGATCTTTGGTCGCGCCGCTCTCTCGTCGCTTCTCCCCGTCGCTCCTTCCCTCAGCGGCTCAGCGGCGACTCTTTCCATCGTTCAGCGTCGCAGAGCAGCGCCCGCTCCTTCCGCTTCCGCTCAGCGACCCGCCAGCTTCCGCACAGTTTCCGCACAACAGCTTCCCCTTTCGCCTCCGCCCGCTCCTTCCGCTTCCGCTGTCAGTCTTCTTCCGGACGCAGGAAGTATGCGACAGTAGGGATCCTCTTTCGGGCGTCCGGTGTCTATTTGATTGCGGGGATGATCCCTCCATTGCTCTTCTCCTTGTGTACTTGGCTCGGCTTCTTCGCCAGGATCATCTATGCTCCTCTTTCTATGAGAAGCTATTAGGGTTGCGCCCCTCTCCTCCAGTTGGCTTGTTCTTGTGGTTTCTATCCTCGGGTTGCTATGGAAGGGAGTGTTGATTCTCCAAGCATGTCCTCTGGTGGGCGTGTTGAGTCTTCCCCGATGTCGACATTGGGCTCCGGCTATGCTCTCCATGACCATAGGTCTCCTCAAATTACTACCATGAAACTAGATGACGCAAATTATCTTATGTGGGCTCGTTCCATTACTCTTGCCTTGAAGAGCCGCCATATGTTTGGATATGTTACCGGCACTATGAAGACTCCTGCTCAGACTTCTCCTGAGTGGTCACATTGGGAGTCGTAAAACTCCCTGGTGATGTCGTGGCTACTCAATTCCATGCAAGAGTGCATAGCTCGGAATTACCTGTTCCTGGACACTGTCGCAGATATTTGGAAGCGAGCTGAGGTTACTTATTCTTGTCGTGGCAATGCTGCACATTTTTCAACTTCGCTGGCGGATTTTCCTCTTGAGGCAAAGTGATCGTTCTCCTTCCTCCTATTACCTGGAGTTTACTAAGCTCTACCAAGAGTATGATCACTTCGATGCTCTCACACTTGTCTCACGTGAAGATGAAGTGTTAGTTCGGGCTCGAGAGAAACGCAACCGGATCTTCGAGTTTCTCCATGGTCTGCATCGAGAATTTAATCCTATTAGTGTCCAGATTCTTGGGCGGTCTCCTTTTCCCTCCCTACCGAAAGTTTATAGTCTTGTTCAACAAGAATTTGATCATCGTCAAACTCTACATACCGACTCCGCCTCAGAGGGCTCTGCCCTTGCGGCTCACTTAGCCCTGGTGGTCGTCACTCTCGTGACTACAGGCCACGCTCTCGCGAGAAGGATCATCTGATGTGTGATTATTGCAGGAAGGCTCGTCATACCAGGGACACGTGTTTCAAGCTGCATGGTTTTACTCCTTCCAGGGGGGTCCTGCTTCTCGTAGTGGCCGCGGCAATGGTCGCTCTCAAGGTCGTCTTCCTCTGCCTCGCTCAGCTCATCTCTTGGATGCTTCAGAAGATATTCCTCCTGCTGCTATTTTAGCTCTCTCTTCGGACAAGATTCTTGCCTTTCGACGTCTGATGCATGGCCAACCTTCCGAGCCCTCTACTTCGTCCTCCTTCAATGCCCATCGGGGGCCCCTAGGTGCTCATTCTGCTACCATACGCTCCTCCACTCAGTGGATCATCGACAGCAGAGCCACCGATCACATGACTAGCTCTGCTTCGGGTTTTGTTTCCTACTCTCCTCTGTCTGGTCGGGACAAAGTGAGTATTGCTGATGGTTCTTTTTACTCCATCGCGGGGAAAGGAACCATTCTCTGCTCTTCCCTCGCTCTCTCGTTCGTTCTATATATGTTTCTAAGTTTACTCGAAACCTTCTGTCTATTAGTCACTTGACTAATTCCATGAACTGTTATGTGACTTTTTTCCCTCTTCTTGTATCTTTCAGGACCTGAAGACGGGGAGGGTGATTGACTCTGGTAGCCTATGCGATGGATTGTATCTGTCTGAACCCTCCAGCTCGGCTCCTCCTCGTGCTCTTCATGTGGCTTCGCCTCCTGATTTGGATTCCTGGCACTATCGCCTAGGGCATCCCTCTATCTCTGTTATGAAATTTCTATTACATGCTATGTCGAACTATAGGTTTAACAATTTTACTTGTGATGTGTGTGAACTAAGTAAGCACAAACGGGCATCTCCTCCTCATATGTCCCCTCCTAGTGATATTCCTTTTGCGGTTATTCATTCTGATGTTTGGGGACCTTCCCCGCTTGCTTCAATTTTTGGTTGTAAATGGTTTATCACGTTTATAGATTGTTTTTCTCGTTGTACTTGAGTGTACCTAATGAAAACCAAATCTGAAGTTTTTCCTCTGTTTCAGCAGTTTCATAAGATGATCGTCACTCAGTTCAATGTCACTGTTAAAGTGTTGCGAAGTGATAATGGTTGAGAGTACATTGACTCTCACTTTGAGCGATACCTTTCTGACTTGGGTATCATCCACCAAATGTCATGTGTTTACACCCCTGCCCAGAATGGGGTCGCTGAGCGTAAGAATCAGCACCTACTTGAGGTTGCTCGATGTCTCTTACTTAAAATACACCTTCCAAAATATTACTGTGGGGACGTTGTTCTTACAGCCACGCATCTTATTAATCGCTTGCCTACCTGTATCCTTCACCACAAAACCCCGTTGGAAGCTCTCAATATTACTCCTACTGAGATTACTCCATGTACCATTGGGTGGGTGTGTTTTGTCAACATGCACCACACCTCCAAGCTTGTTCCCCGTGCGCTTCGATGAGTTTTCATTGGCTACTCTCCTACCCAAAAAGGGTATAAGTGTTTTCATCCTATGACACGAAAGACTTTTGTCTTCATGGATGTCCCGTTCCATGAATCCACGTCCTATTATGGGAGCTCTCTTCAGGAGGAGACTGGTACATGGAAGTGAGCTCTCCCTCTATTCATCTACCTATTTCTCCTCCATATCAGCTTGTTCTTCCTTCTGGTGTTCTGCCTCTGGCATTACCCCTCGCCCTACTCCTTTGCAGGTTTATACTCGTCGACGAAGGGGCACAAACAATCAGGTCTCGCACACCATACCAGAGCCAACGCCTGATCTGCCTGCTGGTCTCCAAGGTAACCGTGCTTCCACTCGTCATCCCTTGTCTCATTATGTGACTTATGACTCTTTGTCATCCTTGCATAGAGCCTTTGTCACTTCTCTGTCTTCCATATCCATCCTTTCCTCGTGGAAGGAAGCTCTGGGGCACCAAAAGTGGAAAGAAGCTATTCTGGAAGAGATGATGGCTCTTGAGAAGAATCACATGTGGGATCTTGTTTATCTTCCTCAAGGCAAGACCGTGGTTAGATGTAAATGGATTTTTTCGGTGAAACAAAACTCCCAAGGTCTTGTGAACCGTTACAAGGCTAGGTTGGTGGCCAGAGGATACACCCAGACGGCTGGGGTTGACTCAAGGAGGAGTAAGTTTATATGTCTCTGCCTCCGGGTCTTACCTCTGAGGGATCTGAGGGAAAGGTATGCAGACTGAAGAAGGCTTTATACGGCCTTAAACAATTTCCGAGGGCTTGGTTTGGAAAGTTCCAAAGAGCCATGATGACATTTGGGTATACTCAGAGCAATGTCGATCATACCCTGTTTGTAAAATACAGGCAAGGAAAACTGACTACATTGATTATCTATGTGGATAATATTGTCATAACTGGGGATGACATGGAGGAGATCAAAAATCTGAAGACAAGATTGGCTAGTGAATTTGAGGTAAAGGATCTCGGGAACCTCAAGTACTTCCTTGGCATTGAAGTTGCAAGATCCAAGAACGACATTTTTATCTCCCAGAGGAAGTACATCCTAGACCTGCTGGAAACAACGAGAATGAGTGGGTGTAGACCTGCAGACACCCCAATTGAAGCCAACCATAGATTGGGGAGGGATGGTGGAAAAGTTGTTGCAGATATCAATGGTTTTCAACAGCTTGTAGGGAGGCTCATCTACCTATCTCATACTCGCCTAGATATCTCTTATGTTGTTAGAGTTATCAGTCAATACATGCATTCTCCAAAATCTCACCACTTGGATGCTGCCCACCGAATTCTTTTGTATCTTAAAACCTCTCCAGGGCGTGGCATCTTGCTTTCTCCCAACAAATAATTAACCATTGAAGTATTCACAGATGCTGACTGGGTGGGGTCAGTTGATGACTGAAGATCTACTTCTGGATATTGTACTTTGGTTGGGGGAAATCTGGTAACCTGGAGAAGTAAAAAACAGCAGGTGGTTGCCAAGTCCAGTACTGAAGCTGAATTTAGAGCTATGGCCCATGGAATATGTGAAGGAATGTGGATTAGGTCCCTTATGTCTGAACTTGGGATTCAAGGCACCATCCGTCTATATTGTGATAACAAGGCGGCCATTAGCATCGCGCACAATCCAGTTCAGTATGACCGCACTAAACATGTTGAAGTCGATTGACATTTCATCAAGGAGAACATAGTGAGTGGAGTTGTGAGCACTCCATTTATCCCATCTGATCAACAACTGGCAGATGTCCTCACTAAGGGGTTGAATCTTAGAGCATTTGGAAACATTATGTCTAAGTTGGGTTTGACATACATCACAAGCCCAACTTGAGGGGGAGTGTTAGTGTGTCAAGTTTTATGTTGGGTTTTATTTTTCCTATATTTGGTCACTCCTATATATAAAGGAGGTGACCCTTGGTTAATTGTAATTTTCCCGACTTACAACAGAATGGTTAGAAGGAAGGACACTTTCACACATGAACCTTAAACAATATATGAAGTGGCGGAGTTTATTGAAATTATCAAGCTTGCATTAAACTTTTTTCATAACAAAACAAGTTTTACGTTT
The DNA here is from genome assembly GCA_033032865.1 of Dactylorhiza incarnata. NCBI lineage: Eukaryota > Viridiplantae > Streptophyta > Magnoliopsida > Asparagales > Orchidaceae > Dactylorhiza > Dactylorhiza incarnata. The sequence goes on along the minus strand of JAWHQI010000192.1, from coordinate 5,208,811 downwards.
GGATAATAAAACTAAAACTTAATAATAACCCATACAATTGCAGTATAAGTCCGTTGTAGCATAACTTAATAGTTACTATCCATACAAAGCAATAAGTTCAACTATCAATAAAGTTTATGCTCAAAAAATTAGCAAATCCAAATATAGTTAATATGAGGCTTGAACAAGATAGCCCTGCAATAATGACATCGAGCAAATTAGTTGAGAACAAAAATTAAACATGACAAAACTAACAGCTTACCCACTCAATACATTTTTTCTAACTGGTACTAACAACGGATATTGTATTTCGAATTTTACATACATAATAGATATTAACCAAACAAGAGTAATACATAATTATTTTCCATTAGGTAGACAGTATGAAAAGAAAGTATGATTTCAAATATATTAGTGCATTAGGACAAACCGAAGCAGTGATTCCACATAGGCACATAAAGAGAAGAATTTGAAGTAGGCCACCAAGAATAGCAACAGTACGAACCACCCGTATCTGCAATTATATTTTGATTTAATTCCAAATATAGCATTAGGCTGGAATGGGTTGTCATTATTCTAATTAAAATATTTATAAATGGGTTATCATCATATTAAAAAGAGAATTATTACCTTCGCAGCCGAGAACTCTAATCCTAGAGCAAAAAGAAGAAAAATAACACCAAATTGGGCCACTGTTTCAACCTAGAAGAAGAAAGTAATAACTCAAAAACAGCAATTGTAACAAAAATTGAGCAAGGGCAAAATTCTAATAATAAGATTGAACAACGCATTAAGGGGCAAGAATACTTCTAGTAAAAATAGTTCATAGTTCAGAATAAATTGCTATTAAAATCATACTGTTCTATTTTTCACTTAAAACCTAAATAAACTATTAATAATCCTGTTTTGACAGGAAAGGAAACCCATATAGGAAAGGGTAAGACATGGAATCAAGTTCAAGAAATGAAAATATTCCTATGACAAATTTGCCCAATGGTCCGTTTGGTTAGAGATGGAATTGAGACTTCAGAATTAGAGTTGGAAATCCAATTCCAATGAAAAACGGACCTCCAATTCTAATTTTAGGACCTCAATGCCATCCAAATGAATGGACCATAATAGAAAAGTACATGAAATTTGAAACGAAAAATAAAACATAATTTTGAAGCGAAAAATAAAACATAATTTTGAAACGAAAAATAGAATATAATTTTTAAACGAAAAATAAGACATTGTTTTGAAACGAAAAATAAGACATTGTTTTGAAATGAAAAATAATACATGGTTTTGAAACGAAAAATAATACATGGTTTTCAAACGAAAAATAATACATGGTTTTCAAACGAAAAATAAGACAAGGCTTTGAAACGGAAAAAAAAAGACATTGTTTTGAAATGAAAAAAAAAGACATGGTTTTGAAATGAAAAATAAGAGATGGTTTTGAAACGAAAAATAAGACATGGTTTTGAAACGAAAAATAAGACATGGTTTTGAAATGAATAATAAGACATGGTTTTGAAATGAATAATAAGACATGGTTTTGAAACAAAAAATAAAACACAATTTTGAAATAAAAAATAAGACATAATTTTGAAACGAAAAATAAGACATAATTTTGAAACAAAAAATAAGACATGGTTTTAAAACAATAATTTAAATAAGATTTTAAGGAAAATAAAATAAGTTTCGAAAAAGAGAATAAAACATAATCAAGAAATGAAAAATAAAACAAATTTTTGAAACGAATTTTTAACCCATATGGCCAATCAACCACATTACTTTGCAACCAAAACTTTTTTCTTTAATGGATCATCGACAAACTTTTAAGTGCTCAAAATGATGTTGACCTACCAGCTTTGGTAAAAAGTTGGCAACCCGTGACCAACAAGGCAAGTGTCCAACTTGCCTAAAACAAGAAACATCATTTTTTTTCAAATATAAATATGTAGCACCGTACTCATTAAGACGTATCAGGGGTACAAAGCATTGCTTAGGGGGAGTTTTCCTTATCATTTATTCTTTTTTATTTTATTTTATTTTGAATGAACAAGGGCCCCGAATTTACTTGAAAGCAAATGCATTTATACTAAACCACACCTCTCTTAAGTTAGTGCATGAATATCCTGGATCTTAATTCTTATTAATCCCTCTTCCAATCATCTCCTCTATCTCTCTTCCGTGTTTGCTCATACCCCCCCCCCCCCCATTCCCCACACATCCCCCACCTGCATCCTCTGTTGTCCGTCAAAATCGTAGAAATTCTTTCCTGCCCATTGGAAACAATGGTATAATGGTTTGGTCGCCAGTAACTTGATTGACTTCCCTGAAATTCCAGAAACTTGGAACTTCCCCTTCTTCCCCTTGGTGGTTGTTTCATATCTTGCAGACGAATGATCTCTCATGTATGTCGCTATAGAGTGAAGCTTATAAATATTTTGTGAAATAATGAAAATACATAAACAACAAAAATGCTTATGATTTTCCAAACTTCCCTCAAGGTGTGGAATAAGCACTCTCTGTTGCCAACTTAGATATAAATGCTTGAAATGTTACGCCACTTTTCCTACGACAAAGTTGTCGACTAAGGTGGCGTTTGGTTGGGCCGATAGCCTGCGGTGCAGTTGGGGAAAATGGAATCTTGAAGAATAGCAGTGTTTGGTTCGGCTCATTTCTAAAAAGCAAGCTATTTAAAACCGCAGTTTTATGATAACTCCCAGCCACGCTCCATAGCCCCATCCCAGACGCACCATTCGCGTTTCTTTCTCCCCGATACCCTAGCCCGCGAGCAGCGATATCACCTTCCCTTTTTTCACTGCCGTCGACGTCGATCCTTCGTCTGGGAACTTCAGTCGCGAGCGGCGATTTCTCCTCCCATTTCTCCCTCTCCTCTGACGTCTATGTCGACACTGACGGTGATCTTCGACTCCTCCGCCCGTGATTTCGCTGGCGTCGACCCTTCCCAGCGATGCGCCACTGGCGTCAAGCTTCCCAGTAGAGTTTAAGCATCCGTCATTTTGAAGTGCGCGCGCTGGAAACCGCTTTGGAAGGCATCTGTTACGATGTTGCATCCACCGGAGCACACAACCTTGTAGGAGTCATGGGAGCGCGTATGGAAGCCGCCGTGATATTTCTTCGTGTACTTATTATTATTAGTTAATTAATTAATATTGATTAATTAAATATTGATTAATTAATATTAATTTAATTAAAGTATTTTGTAATGATATTGCTCTCCCTCATCTATATACGGGGGAGGGGTATGTGGGTTAGGCATCTTTGGGCTTTTAGGGTTTTGGCTCTCATTTGAGAGAGGGGTCATTGGAGGAACCAACCTCCTTGATCTTGGCCGGAGTTCGCTCCAGATTGTATCCGCATTCTTGTTTATTGCAATCATGTCTCGCCCTTTGTTCGATGATATATCAATGGTCCGACCTGCCGACCTCCGCCCGCTGCCCTTGCAGCCGCCGGGAACTAGCGTCGTGCTCGACCTCCACCTCCTCCACGACATCCGCAATGACCTCCGGGCTTTGAGCAACCTCATCGCCAACCACCTAGCCAACATCCAACGCATCAAGGAGAAAGTCGTTGGGGAAATGCAGGAGGATGCTTCCTCCCCCTCCAACGTCGAGCAGACAGCCCCCCGTCCTCTTTCCAGCGTCCACGCACTGGCCGCGACCCAGCCTCCTCCATCGCAGCTGCGCCTCGATGCTGCCGCCCCTGTCCGCAGCAAGGTCGATGTTGTCGTCCAGTGCTGAGACCTTCCACCGTTCCACGCCCGTTGTGCGCCTCCTCCAGTGTGGCCGCTCCAGTCGCCTCATTCAGCGCTGCCACCCGACCTCTGCTCCCGCCAGGAAATTTGCTCGCAGCACCGATCAAAGCCGACGAACTCAGCCTACAGGACCGCCCCTACGGACGACGGGACTGGACGCAACCGGCACTATCTGTCGATGTGCTTTTCCGCCCCCCTGCCAGCGACCCATGCCGCCCCGCCTGCACTTCTCCACGCCCTGCAATCCTCGCCCTTTTCTTCCCCACGGGCCCCACACCAATTAATACCATGCATTCCCTTTTCTTTATTTAAACCCACCTGTACCTTATATTTCCCATATAGCCAGCTAACACCTCCCCCAAAAACTTCCAAATTTACTTTTCTCCGATCCTCTTCAATTCTTTTCTCCCACATCCTTTTAAACCCACCGCTGCCCCCACTAAAAGACAAACCTCATCTTCCTTCACCCCCTCTTATCATATCTTTTACACTCAGCAGCTACAAATTATACGTCCCTTCCATTGTTAAAGACCCCGACAAATTTTGTAATCTTGACCTTGGGGACAAGGTCAATTTTCAAGGGCGGCGTATTGTTACGATGTTGCATCCGCCGGAGCACACAACCTTGCAGGAGCCATGGGAGCGCGTATGGAAGCCGCCGTGATATTTCTTCGTGTACTTATTATTATTAGTTAATTAATTAATATTGATTAATTAAATATTAATTAATATTAATTAATTTAATTAAAGTATTTTGTAATGATATTGCCCTCCCTCATCTATATAAGGGGGAGGGGTATGTGGGTTAGGCATCTTTGGGCTATTAGGGTTTTGGCTCTCATTTGAGAGAGGGATCATTGGAGGAACCAGCCTCCTTGATCTTGGTCGGAGTTCGCTCCAGATTGTATCCGCGTTCTTGTTTATTGCAATCATGTCTCGCCCTTTGTTCGATGATGTATCAGCATCCCTTGTTTTTCCTATAGCTTTTGTGATTCCCCTGTTTTGGTCGATGGAGCTTGTCGCTGCTTCTCTCGACTGATGACCTCCTGCTGCTCCTCTGTGTCGTCGATTGAAGATCTAGCCAATAACTACATAAAATTATTTGGATAGGGATTGTCGTTTGGACCTTAAAAGCCTTCGCGGTGGCTTTGCAGATCGGGGATAGGGATTGTTTGAGGACTTCCTGCTACTCAGACACATTTTTAGGGTATTACTGAGCTCAAAAGAAGTTGTGTCTGCGGATCTTCATGCTATGGATCTTAAAAGACATTGTTTTTGAGTTATTATTGCTATTATTTGATCAACTGGAGGGCATTAGTGCATGTATTATACTCCAATGAATACACAGCTTTGTAACAACTATTGCAACAAATGGTTTCTATTCACCTGAGTTAAGAGGAGAATTCGGAGTTGGTCTAATGGATCATGTTATGGATGATATGGACTTATGGAGCTCCATTCCAAGATCAGATAACTTCACATGGTAGGGGATGCATCTGTAACTTCACATTAGCCTTAAACCAAAGTTAAGGAGTTGCATTGGAGAACAAAATTTGAAGGAAGGTGAATGTTGCGCTCAAATAATTAGCCTATTTTAGTATAAGATTTAGGCTCTGTTTGGTTGGGTTGTTGCTGATGGAAAGCTGCTGATAGAAAATGAAGTTTGAGATCGGTGTTGTTTCTGAAAAATAGAGTTTTGTGAAAAAATTGCTTGACCTTAAACCAAAGTTAAGGAGTTGCATTGGAGAACAATAGCTGAAAGAAGGTGAATGTTGTGCTCAAATAATTAGCCTATTTTAGTACAGATTTAGAAAACAAAGAACAAATAATTAGCCTATTGGTTATTATATTATGAAAAAAATCACTCAAAAATCCGTTTTGTACCCAAACGACTTTTTCAAAACTCAATTTCACCCAAACAGTTTTTTTACAACTCTATTTTTCAGAAAGAGCATTTATCTCGAACTCCATTTTCTATCAGCAATTTTCCATCAGCAACAGTCTAACCAAACAGAGCCTAACTCACCACCGATACGCATTTAAGGGGTGCAGATCAATCAACTATTCAACTTCTCTTTAATGAAGTTTCTGTCAATCTCTGTGTTTTGTTCCATCACGTTCAATAGGGTTGTGTGTATGTCGAATGCATATTTATTGTCAAAATAAAATTTCATTGGTTTGTCCCATTATATCATTAAATCTTCAAAAATGTCCTTTAACCATAATAGTTCATATATTCCGTAAGCCATGGTGTGAATCTCATACCCAGAACTTCACCATGCCACAACATTTGTTGTTTATTTCTCCATGTGACAAGGTATCACCAAGGAAGGTACACTACCTAAAGATTATTCTTATGTTAGTTATAAACCCTGCATAATCATCATTTGTGTAAACCTCGACCACTAGCCTCATGTTTCTTTTAAATAATAAAATCCAATTCCCTACTGTACACATAATTAAGATCTTGTAAATCCGCTTCAATGGGCTCATGCATAAACAAACTAATCACTTTAACCTTATAAGCAATATCAGGTCTTGTATAAGACTGATAAATACTATCTTTTGATACATCTCTCTATCTGCAGTAGTATACGCATCTACATCAATAAGTTTATAAATTGCATCTATTGGTGTGCTAGTTAATTTGCATGTAAACTTTCTATTTTCCCATACAAGATTGATGAAAGGTGAGACTAGTGTTGGAAAGTTTTTGAATTCATTCTTTCGCCCTTATTACAACCTATGGAGTCACTTACATAGACTTCAGGAAAAAAAGATATTTAATATATATTTAATAATATAATAAACAAAAAACATATGGTAATATTAATCATAGCTATTTGTAAGAGCTGTTTGGCTGGCTACTCGGCATGTTAGTCGACAGAGCTACTCGATAACATTGGTAAGTCATAAGAGGTGATCGCAACCCATCAAATCAAAATTGTCCTCAAGGCTGGAGCTGGATGTCATGGCAAGTCATAAGCGGATGTAGACAACATTGGTAGCATGTTTGTTATTGACAACGAATTTGTCGGCGGATGTGAATAGGGGTGAAGTGAATGTACCTAGGGATGACGTCGGTGCAATTGAAGGTGATCGCTTAGTGGGAGTGAGCTTGTGAGTAAATTGTAGGAGATCATATGGGTGAGTTGAAAGGTTTTCATGGGGTAGGATGAAATGGGACATTGGAAAGGTGGTTGGCAAGGAGGGCAGAGGCACCTTGTTTGCAAAAGAAGGCATGATATTTGCGACTTCGTTCTGTGCAGATGATTGGCGCTATGGATTAGAAAGGAACTGGCGACATGGTAAAGTCATGGATGATGTCATTTGTGACATTGGGAGGAAAGCGCGAGGCTAGCATACAATTCGGAAAGATGAGAGTCAGTGCAATAGAATGGTAGAAATTAGCATATTTGAAAAAATGGAGGTGAGTCAATCTAAAAAGGTGTAGGTGACATCTTAAAGGTTGGATGTGAAAATCAAAAATTGTGAAGGTGAGTTGAGGATGAGAAGGGAAAAAGATAAGGAATCAACATGTGGTAGCGAGGGAGATAGTGTACATCGTTGAAGGAGGGGCCTAGTGTGGTGGTCGAAGAGTTGTGGAAATGTCTTAATTAATATATAAAAAAATTATGCTGCTTTCGAGATAGAGCAATGGTTCTCCTGTACTACGGATGGTAACGGAGTTGGATGTAAAGGATGTGAGTATGGGAAGAGGGAAAACGAGAGTACAGCCTGAAGAAACTTCTAGAGGATCCTAGTTAAAAAGTAGTAGAAAAGATTATTTGGTCGGTGGCCAAGAAAGGGGAGGTGGGTAAGTCCTTAGGGACGTTGGATCAAGAACAATCTATTATGAGCGAATATTGGGCGGCAGGTCAGACCATAGATAAGATCACTTTTAGCAAGAAATTATAGCTCGCGTGCCTCATTTATGTGAGTGAATAGTTCTTATAAAGAGGCTAAAGAAATTGGACATTAGGATTAGAACACTTTTGATTTCATTCCTCCTCTATTACACCTAAAGAGTTTCTTATATAAACCCAGAAATATAAGAGATATTTAAAACGTATGAGAGATTTAATAATATAATAAATAAATATCTGCATAGGTACTCATCATAGCTAATCATAAGAGCCATCCAACATATTATTCGACAAGGCTACTATGTAGACTATTCGGTAGAGCTACTTATCAGGTAACTCAACAGCAAGCAAAGGTTACTCGACATTGGGTATTCAGTAGAGGAGTGATCTTATCAATCTACACCTATATTTGAAGGCAAACCAGTGACGATTCTTGGGTTTGGCATTTCTCACGCGGCGGATGCTTCACTGTTATGAGTGCTTACCACTTGATGCATCACATTACTTCATGTGAGGGTGGCTTCATCATCTTTGCCCCCACCGTTGTGGACTTTTGTGTGGAGGCTCGCGGCACCCCCAAAGATTCGTCTATTTCTGTGGCGGATGGTTGATGCATCCTTCATCACACTTGGAGATCCGCCGTAGTGGCTCTTTACCTTTTTATTTATTTTCTTTTTGCATTTATATGTATTTCCTGCATTTTGATGTGTTTTATTTTCACACACGAATGCCATGTTTGAAAACGGATTATTAGACTAGCCAACCAGTAATACCATGAATAAAAATGTCCGGTAATTTAGGATAGTTTAGGAGAAAAATGCAAGCTCAAATTATTTAAAATAACGAATAAAATATAAAAGGAAATACAACAATTTTTGAATAAGGAAAGGAGAAGTATTAGGAAATGTATTATGAGAGAATAACATGATTCATGCTAAGAGTGGAATTAAAGGAAAGAAATCTCAAGTTTTTTTTGTATAAAACCCTACGTAAAGGACAAAGAAAGGAGGCCAAAAAAATTAGAGCAACGAAATTTTTTTCGTTCCCCCTGACAATCCCAAATCGCGCATCCCCCCTAACTGTGTTGGTCGCTGTCGGTGCCCCTGCCAGAGCCCGCCACCTCCAACCCTAGTCGCACGCCTTTCAGACACTCTCATTGTCAGCAGCCATCGATGCTCCTGCTAAGAGTCCGTTGCATCCATCCTCCTGTCGACACACAGGGCTACAGGCGAGTTCCTACCTGGCGTTCTTTGCCACTAAATCCATCGTCTTCCCCATACCTAGTTCCTGTGCAGAACTCGGGTTCCTGTCGACGTGATGCCCTCTCCAGGGATCTAATCTTCTGGCTCGACTCCTCCCAGGATCTACTCATTTTTGCCAGCCTGCCACAGTTCCTTGTACTCAACCGACGGATCGAAAGGCTTGGATCGCTTTTTAATGTGCTCGGTAAAATTCAAAATTGATTGCTTAAAAATCATTTATATATTTTAATTAGTTCTCTTAAATAAATTTGAGCTTGCCTAAGTCTCCTAATTTATTCGCAATTACAGTTAATTTCCATAAATTATTGCATGCATTTATTTCTGTGGAATCGAGAAACCGTATTAGGAGTCAAGCCGTAAGCACTCGGGAATCCCACTCTCGAGTTTTGATTAATAATTTTTAAACATAATCCGCTCTGAAATTGAGAATGTAACGAATTTCGAGACGAAACTCCATCGTCATAATGGTTTGGAATTGGGTTTACATCAATGGCTCAAGATATTCTCCTGGCGGCCGTGTGAGAGGCGGCGTTTGTTGGGCTCGTTGATGTGCCCTCTGTGCAGGGATCCTGGTGAGGATGTTTTCCACACGGTGCGAGACTATGTTGCGGTCTCACATATTTGGCATCTTCTTGGACTCCCACTTATTGGCTCCTCCCGAGGAGGGGAGGGGGAATCTACTGAGGCCTAGGTTTGTGATCTACGTGGGGTCCTCTCGCAGGATCAGTTCGGTGTCTTCTCTACAGTGTGTTGGGCGATCTGTTGGGGTTGGAACCATATGTTATGGGAGGGTATTTTGCAGCCCTCTGAGGTCACTGCTTCTTTTGTGCAATCCTTCGTCCTGGCTTTCTCCTCGGTGATCCGTTCTTGCACCATCGTTGGGCAACCTACCCCTATATCGGTTGCTTCCTGGGAACCTCCTACGAAGGGTGTGGTTAAGATAAATTTTGATGGAGCAGTGCGGAGGGACCAATGTCGAGTGGGTGTGGAGGTCATTGCTCGAAACTCAACAGGGGTATGCTTGGCTTGGAGATCGACGGTGGCAAATTTCTTGAACTGTCTGGGGGTTGCTAAGGCATTTGCGGCTCGAACGGTCGTTGAGGTGGCATTGGAGTAAGGGTGGGACTGTCATTTTTGAGGGAGATTGTTCCACGGTGATTGATGCATAGCTTCACGCGTGGCCCCTCTCTCGACTGAGCGGCCTTTCATTCTTTATATCCTGCATATGCTCTCCTCAGTATCAACCTACACGTTTAGTTTTGTTCGCCGAGGTGCGAGCAAGGTTGCACTGGTGAAATTGCTTATACCTCTTTTTATCACCCTTCTTCCCTAGCTCCATCTGTACTCAAGGTTCTCCATTCAGAGTCTTCCAATTAATGAAATCATGCTTTCCTAAATAAAAAAAACAAATAAAGTGTCATTTTCTTACTTTTTCTAGACTCCATAAGTATCATTACTAATGTAAATCCTCCAAACCAAAGTATTGTGGACTATTTCAACTCATAAAAATCTTTCTTAAGCTTACAATGATTATTAGCTAGTTTGTTCCCAAATCAAGGAGGGTTTAACATATATATTTAAGATCTTCGCGTAGAAAGGCATTATTAACATTAAATAATTGCAAATCGTAGATATAATTGGTTGCCAATGATAATGGAACTCTGACCGTGTTCATCTTGGCAATAGAAGGAATATCTTGTGAAAATTAACATCATAAATTTGAGCATTTTTATTAGCTACTAGTCTTGCCTTTTCTCTCTCTAGAAACTCATGACTCTATACTTCATTGTTTAAACCCTTTATATCCCACAAGTTTTTTGCATGGACATAAGTTCCCCAATTTCTAAGTATAATTCTTCTCTAAAGCGTCCAAGTTTATTCATCACTTTTTTCTGATTTTCATAAGCTAATGCCTTGAATAAATATGAGAATAATATTTAAACTTGCAAGAAAATTGGTATGGTAATAGAAAAACATTCAAAGAAGACGCATGAGATGGAGGGTATAAGGGAAGTTTTGTGCATACTCAAATCCCTTTTCATATGGCTATAAGATTATAAGGTTCTAGCTCAATTTGTGAACGAGATTTAAAATTTGTTCTCATTTTTTCAGGAATCTGATCAGATTTTTGGACTTGCATAAGTTCAGAAATTGAAGTATTACTGCTAGAGTACAATTGATCAACCACCATATTATTAAGAGCAACCACAGGCTCACTGCATTGTTCACAAGAAACGGACTCAGCCTCAAAATGAGCATAAGCTTTATTGGTAATAAATAAAGTAAAGTGGTGCATACTTGAACCATTTCACTAACAAAGCTCAGACCTCCAGGTCCAATAAGAGAACCAGCAAGTACATATCCAGAAATCACCTGCAATAGTTTTTAAAGTGTCATGCAAGAATAACATTAGACATGGAATGCTTTCTAAATAAAACTATGCCGTTTTAAGAGCATTGATATATACTATATGCTCAGCACACGTTTATACTACTTTTCCTTTAAGAATGATAGAGAATAAACTCTCTTTATAGATGAAAATAGATAAAAGAACAAAGTATCTAGTCTCACAAACCGCCTGTCCAGCACAAGCAAAAGCAATTCCACCACAAGTTGCAGTTACAATGACAACAACAAGATCAGATATCAACCTGAACATAAGATTTCTTACATTAGTGCTTGACACATGCAAAAACTATGATGTCGAATACCAATGCATATATATGGTAAAAAGAACTAGCTGGAAAAGAGAAGTAAAAACAGCAAGCCAAAGAATATAAATTAGAAGAAAAGCATGATTGAGAAAGATTTCAGGAAGACACCTTTTAGATTCGTGATCTCCTAACATACCACAATCATAAAAATAAGATGCAAAAATATACATACACATATACAAACAAACAAAAATCTCATCTATGTATATATATTGTTAGGTTTACCATTTATTTTATCTTATGTTATTCATGTACTATCCCCTCCTATATAAAGGGGACCCCTCTTTATTTTCAATTCAATTCAATGTTGCCCTAAGTTAACATGGTATCAAAGCGGTAAAAATCCCGCCGCTCCTCCCGTGCGTCTTCCCCGATCTCCCTCACCGGCCGGCCTCCCTCTCTCTCTCTCTCTCTCCTCTCCTTCCTCTTTTCTTCTCCAGGTTTGACGCGCTGTTCGTGCCGATCGGCCTCGGTGGATGGCCGCCGCTCCGTCCACCGTTCGATCGGACTAATTTCTCCCAATAAAGTTTCGTTTTTTCCTCCTCTATCTACTACTATGAGGATTGCTTCATACCTTTACTAGATCTTCCTAGATCGTGGATCTAGTAGTTTCTCCCAAATTTTTTTCCTCTCCCGGAAGTGCATCTTTCTCCATTTTTATGCATTTTCTGCCTTCAATCATCAAGACTTTATTGTTCTAGGACAGCTGGCCGTCCTATTGGTGGTGTCAATTTTTTTCCTTCCGGCGACTTTCCGGTGGCTGTTTTTTTCAGATTTTGTATCTGATTCTTGATCTCAGTTTTGTTATCATGTCGGAGGTGGTAACTTCTAGTGATTGCTCGCAACCTGCTGGATCTACCCGGGTTGGACACGATCATATGACCTCACAAATTACCTCTATCCGTCTTGATGGGACCAATTATCTACCTTGGTCTCGATCTATCGCCTTGGCTCTTAAGAGTCTCCGGTTGTATGGCTATGTCATTGGGGACATTACGGCGCCAGAAGAGTCTGACTCCACCTGGGCAAAATGGGAGTCGGAAAATTCCTTGGTTATGTCATGGCTGATCAACTCCATGCAAGAGTCTATTGCACGGAATTATCTTTTTTTAGATTCTGCTGCGGACATTTGGAAGCGGGCTGAATCCACATATTCTCAGAAAGGGAACACAGCTCAGATATTTCAGCTTCGCTGGAAAAATTTTCTCCTTCGACAGGGTGATCAACCTCCATCAGCCTATTTTTTGGAGTTTACCCAATTATATCAGAAGTATGATCATTTTGTGTCCCTTGACCTTGTCTGTTCTGCTGATGCCCTCCTTGTGCGCGCTCATGAAGATCGGAATCGGGTGTTCGAGTTTCTCCATGGTTTACACCGAGAGTTTGATCAGATCATTGTTCAGATCCTTGGTCGCTCCCCGGTCCCGTCGTTGGCTGAGACCTATAGCATTGTTCAGCAGGAATATGATCGTCGTCAGTCTTGGAGCTCAGAGGTCATTTCCAGTGGTTTTGCCCTTCTCACTTCTCATTCAGGCATCACCAATGATCGAGATTTTAAGCCAAAGTCCACTGACAAAGACCATCTGATGTGTGACTACTGTGGTCGGAGTCGACATACTCGTGACACTTGCTTCAAATTGCATGGGTTTCCCCAATCAAGAGGTGGTCCTACTCCTCGGGGCGGACGTGGCGGCGGACGTGGTCGTGGCCGATCCAACTTCATTTCCCCCCGCTCCGCACACCTGACTGAGTTTCTTGATGACAGTACATCTGATGGCCACAGCTCTGAGATCACTTCGTTACCCGGGTCCTTTTCTACAGATGAGATGATGCTTCTCCGTCGCATGATGCAGGGCCTTTCTACTGAGCCTAATCCTACTCCATCATCATCCTTTGCTCATTCAGGGAGTCCAAGTGCATACGCTGCTACTGTACCGCCTACCACCCATTGGATCATTGACTCCGGCGCTACTAACCATATGACCGAATCTTCGTCAGGTTTTGTTTCATATTCCCCTTTGTCTGGCCGAGACAAGGTGAGCATTGTTGATGGGACCCTTTCCCCAATTGCTGGAATGGGATCCATCCATTGCTCTGCCCTTACCTTGACTTCAGCTCTGCACGTTCCTTCTTTCACTCGTAACCTTTTATTTGTTAGTCATATTACCAACTCTATGAATTGTTCTGTCACGTTTTTTCCCTCTTCCTGTGTCTTTCAGGACCTGAAGATGGCGGTGATTGGCTCTGGTAGTATGCGAGATGGTTTGTACGTGTTTGGCTCTGCTGTTCATCAGGCTCTTCATGTCCATCGGCTCCCGCTGCTGTCTACTTGGCATCGTCGCTTAGGCCACCCATCTACTACTACTATGCAATCCTTATTTCCTGTTTTTCTCCTTCAGTGTTTAAGACATTTACATGTGATGTTTGTGAACTTGCTAAACATAAGCGTGTTTCTTTTAATCATCTCTCTACCCCTTGCTATGTACCTTTGCATACTATTCATAGTGATGTATGGGGCCCTTGCCCAGTAGCCTCTATCTCTGGTTGTTATTGGTTTGTAACTTTTATTGATTGTTACTCTCGCACTACTTGGGTTTATCTAATGTGGAATAAGAATGAAGTGTTTCCTCTTTTCGAACAATTCCATAAAATGATATCTACTCAATTTGGTGTCACTATTAAAATTCTTCGCAGTGATAATGGTCGTGAATACATATATTCCAATTTTGAACGTTATTTGAGTGATCTCGGGATTATTCATCAAACTAGTTGCGTCCATTCTCCTGCTCAAAATGGCGTTGCTGAACGTAAGAATCGTCCTCTTCTCGAAGTGACGAGATGCTTGTTATTTACCATGTCCCTTCCAAAATACTATTGGGGGGACGCTCTTCTCACTGCTGCATATCTCATTAATCATATGCCTTCTCGTCTCCTGGACAATTGTACTCCTCTACACAAACTGGAAATCCCTCCTACTACCCTTCTACCCCGTGTGTTTGGCTGCGTATGCTTTGTTCGCATTCATCACATTGCTTGCACAAAACTTGATCCTCGTGCACTCCGTTGCGTATTCATTGGCTATTCCCCTACACAAAAAGGGTATAAGTGTTATCATCCTCCTAGCAAGAAAGTTATTGTCTCTATGAATGTCACTTTTCATGAGACCACATCATATTATGAGTCCTCACTTTAGGGGGAGCTCTCACACTTGGAAGTGAGCACTCCTCTTCTCCCTTTACCTATTCCACCTTCGTACAATGTTACTCCTTCACCAACTACTCATATTCCCAAAGAGCCAAATGTGGAGATTCCAAAAGAGGAGTTGCAAGTCTATACTAGGAGAAACAAAAGGTCAAACACTCAGACTCACTCCATAATACCAGAGCCAGTGTCGGATTCGTCCTCTGCGTCCCTGGAGCTACCTATTGCTCTACGAAAAGGTATTCGCTCATCCACTCAACACCCTCTATCCAATTATGTTTCATATGACTCTTTAACTTCTTCCTATAAGGCTTTTGTTACTTCTCTATCCTCTGCGTCGATTCCCGGTACGTGGCAAGAGGCAATTGGACACCCAAAATGGGCAAAGGCAATGATGGAGGAAATGCACGCCCTTGAGAAGAATCATACGTGGGACCTTGTGGATCTCCCTCCTGGAAAGAAGATTGACGGTTGCCGATGGATCTTTACCGTGAAACAAAACTCCGACGGTATTGTTGAAAGGTTCAAGGCTCGGCTAGTGGCAAGAGGCTACACTCAAACTCAAGGTATTGACTACCAAGAGACATTTGCTCCGGTGGCAAAGATGAATACTATCCGTGTTTTGTTATCATGTGTTGCATGTAAGGGATGGGATCTTCAACAACTGGATGTGAAGAATGCCTTCCTACATGGAGATTTAGAAGAGGAAGTATATATGTCAATGCCTCCTGGCCTTGCCCCAATTGGCTCAGAAGGGAAGGTCTGCAGACAGAAGAAAGCCCTTTATGGGTTAAAACAATCTCCAAGAGCTTGGTTTGGGAGACTTCACAAAGTCATGACCTCATTAGGCTATACTCAAAGTCATGCCTATCACACTTTATTTGTCAGACGAAAAGAGATGAAAGTGACTCTTCTGATTGTATACGTTGATGATATGGTTGTCACAGGTGATGACAGTGATGAGATTCAATCTCTAAAGAAAAGACTGGCAAGTGAGTTCGAAGTGAAAGACCTAAGAAAATTGAGGTACTTCCTAGGAATTGAAGTAGCAAGGTCAAAGCATGGGATTCATATCTCCCAACGGAAGTATGTCCTTGACTTATTAGAACAGACAGGAATGAGCGGTTGCAAACCCGTCGATACTCCTATTGAAGTGAACCACAAACTTGGACGAGATGATGGGGAGCTAGTGGAAAATATTTCAAGTTTCCAGAAGCTTGTTGGGAAGTTGATTTGTCTATCTCATACTCGTCCAGACATTTCTTATGTTGTAGGAGTGCTGAGCCAATACATGCACTCTCCCAGAATTCGACATCTCAATGTTGCGCACCGTGTTTTGAGGTATTTGAAGACCTCTCCGGGTAGAGGTATCTTATTCTCACCCAGTGATAACTTAAAAATTGAAGTCTATACTGATGCGGATTGGGCTGGATCAATTGATGATAGGAGATCCACCACTGGTTATTGTTCCTTTGTGGCTCTAACTTAGTCACTTGGAGAAGCAAAAAGCAACATGTGGTAGCTCGCTCAAGTGCTGAAGCTGAGTTTAGAGCTATGGCTCATAGTATATGTGAGGGGATGTGGTTGCGTACACTCATGAATGATCTGAGCTTACTAGAATCTGGCCCTTTCAACCTGTATTGTGACAACAAGGCTGCAATCAGCATTGCTCATAATCCGATTCAGCATGATCGCACCAAGCACGTGGAAGTTGACCGACATTTCATTAAAGAAAATATTATGAAGGGAATTGTTTGTACCCCTTTTGTTCCTTCAGAAGGACAACTTGCAGATGTTCTCACTAAAGCTCTGTGTGAAAGACTGTTTGTAACCCTCATTCGCAAGTTAGGCATGGAAAATATTACATGCCCAACTTGAGGGGGAGTGTTAGGTTTACCATTTATTTTATCTTATGTTATTCATGTACTATCCCCTCCTATATAAAGGGGACTCCTCTTTATTTTCAATTCAATTCATTGTTGCCCTAAGTTAACATATATATATACAAATAATAGTGCACGGAGTTTTCCAATGAGGCCGCAACAATATCATTGATCACTAGGCGTCCCTTGCAGGTAGTGTGAGACGAATATCACTAATTCACTTGATATCCTCAATACATAGTATTCGAAAATAATAGTATTGTCACTAATACATACATAAATTTATTATATAATTTCTCATAAAAGCTATTTAGTGTAGTTGATAAAGAGTGCCAATGAATATCAATTTAATATTTTTAATAAAAATATGTTTAAATAATGAATTCAATTTTTATTTAAAACATATTTGCTTTGAAAATAAATTGAATGCCTATGATTAATTTGATGGTATAATGGTAAACTCATCTTAAAACTACAATATATATAGTATAGATAAGGGAAAAGTGAAAACACCATTTGGTGAAACATTTATCTTTACGATTTTACCACCTCTTTAGTACATTTTAAAAAAAAACTGTGTTTTATTATTTTTTTAAAATATGTGATATTCTCTCAATTTCTATTAAATTTTATATTCGACAAAAAATTTTATGGAGACAGTGAGCGGCGAGTGTATTGTCGCATCAGGGCACAGAGGAACCTCATGCACGACTGCTTGTGTGTGAGTAGAGAAAGAAAGAGAGTGCATTAGTGCTTAAGATGAATGGACACATGGTTTAATTTTCAACCACTATAAAATACTACTATCAGTTGTATTAGGAGGATCTGAAAAAACCATCTAAATGAAAAAACCTATAGATATTAGAATATTATAATAGCTCATCAGAAAACAAAGAAGCTCATCAGAAATACCTAAGGTCCAGTTGTAGTATAGGATATTTTGATTTGGGTTTTGATATGATGAACACGTTATCCTGACAACAACAAAATTGAAGTAATTGAAAGAGGTTAGCTTCAAGGAATTTAAACTAGAGCAAAAAACCAATGTTAAACTCAACATCTTAAAAATACCTTGTGATCAATCAGAGTTGGGATTTCCTCTGCTTGATTCTCATTATTAAAAACATCATGAAACTGGAAAGATCTGAAGCAAGAAAAGAAAGTACCTATGTGACATTAAACAAAGGAATCTATCAACTAGTTCCTCGACAAATAATTAACAGTTCAAATAATCAATCAATATACTTCTCCTCGTTTGTGTCATTTTTCTTCGTAACTCTAGCTACTGTCTCCAAAACAGCCTGATCAACAAGCAAAACAAAAGAATGGACCTCAGTACATCAGTGCCATAAATAAATACAGTTTTAAATGCCAGGGCATCCCCTTTCGTATTAAAGATCATTTAGTCTTATAAGAACCAAATAAAAAGTAGATTTCATGATGCAAAATTGCAATGGTCCTTCTAACTTAAATATATGAACTTAACTGCTAAATTGAAAGAGACAAGCTAAATAGCCTAAAGCTATAATTCACAAGATTTATAGATTATCATTGTTGGTATGCTATCAAGAACCGAGGGGGTTGCGATAGTGGTGGCAGAGGGGCCGGTGGGCGGTTTACTGCCATGACCGCGAGCTCTTGAAGGAGGAGTGTGAGATCCTCAAGTCGTGATTCGAGTTGATCCAAGCGACGGGTGTCAGCGAAGGAAGTCGCAGAGGCATCCTCGTTGGCATGGAGGGTCATTGAGCGGGTCTGGGGCATGGAACGGAGGTGCGGAGGGAAGATAGCAGGTTGCGGGGCTGAACGAGGGTGGAACGGAGGTCGGCGCAGCAGCGAGAAGCATCGGGACTGATGTGGATTGTGTGTGTCGGCGTACGGCTGTATAGGAAGAGCCCAATGACGGCTAAAAGTCATTGGGGTGCCGGTGAGCGACGATGGAGCGCAGAGAATGCGCCGAGGCCGCGGAATCAGCATCCGCTGGCGGACCATGGCTGGCCGCGAGGCTGGACACGGCGGAGGCGGGCACGAGCTGATGGAAGGAGGTGGCGGGTTGGAGGAGGCACTGGTAGGGGAGGGACGCGAGGAGGAGGAGGAGGAGCGATCGCTGGAGCAGAATTGGCGGTGGGGTGGGGACGTGGGCGCGTCGGTGAAAGGTGACGCGAGGCGAGGACGAGAGTGTTGGGTCGGAACCGGCGCTTAAGCGGAACTGGGGTTGGAGCGGGAACGCGGACGTGAGCTGACGCACCGAGGAGAAAAACAAAGATGGTTGGCGGCAGATCCACGGAAACCAACAGCAGACGAGGGATGGACCTGGACGACCAAAACCGTGGAGGAGCTTCAGGTTCACGAGGAAACCCTACGGGAGCAGCAGGTCAGACCAATTTATAGTTGCACACTATCAAGAACTGAGGTTGTAAAATTAAACGCCAAAATAGGGATACAAATGTCGAGACGACCCGAACTCTTGAGGGTTGGTTCTCCCTAAGAGCCTCTCTCACGTAGGAGAGTCTAACACTAACAATATCTCTAAAATGCAAAATAAGAGACACTACCACTCCCTTATATAGGGGGGAGTGGGACACAAATTACGATAATGCACCTTAGGTCTGCATAAGCAGAGAGAGACGCGCGTCCAGGAAGTCGTATCTTTATCAGATAGTCTTTCTAGTATTGTTAAATCGGTCATCTAAAGTGTTACAATTGGTGCTCTCGTTGATTAATTCATTCCCCCATCAACGAACTCTAAAACTGTGATGAATTGAAGGCGTGCAGCCATTCCATCAGAAATTCTGCAGCAATTCATTCCTACCATCAAAAACATTTGTACGATTCAGAGAAAATATACAGTATTCAAGCAACTACAGCAATCTTGCACCATTTTCACTGATGAAAGTGACAGCCCGCTGCTATTTTACAGTATCAAAAATGCCTTCTCTGATGCCGGCTGTAGTTCTTAGATCCAAATCTACAACCCATTGAAAATCTATAGCAACTAGGCGCAACAAAGTATTCCCAAATTCTGGAGCATCCAAGATTTGCCATTAACAAATCTGCATTGAATTTCTGCAACAATGTGAATTACTACAGCAGAGATTCAACGCAATACACAAATTTCTGCAGGAATTTTGACCGACAAGATTGTTGTAGAGAAATCACAAACATGCTCATTTAAACATAGTTGTGTTTCTTGTATCGTATTTTGAGAAGTCGGCCACGACTCATTGATGAGTTTGCAGCCATTTGGACTACCACAAAGTTAGCATCAATTTCAAGAAACCATTGCAGCAACTTTAGGAGTGCAGCATCGGTTGAATTTCCTCTATATTAAGATTGTGTTGTCTTTGCAATTCCATTTCAAGAAGCAGTTGCATTCAAGAATAGCAATTCAGTTGCCTCCATCAAAAGATTTCCATAGTATACATTTTTCCCTTTGGAACAATTCTCCATTAAGAAGATATCGCCCCAGAAGGAATGCCACAGGGTTTATCTGAGAGCCACTAGTGCTCTATGTTGTGGAAGTCCACGGCATCAACTTCGCTACACATTATCTTCAGACATCCTCGCGCCGAATACTCCAGCGCCATCATTTCAAACTCAGTGGAAATTGCATCATAATTTGATCAAGTTTCTACGCCTCGGCTAAGGTGATCCGACGAATTGGATCTTACAAATGAAAGTATATTTTAGTCATAAAGATATTCAACCTCAACATATATTATTTGCGGCTTCGTTATATTTACACAAACTTGCTTCAAAATACTGCCATGTATTCATCAAAAATGATTCATCTAGAGGTTGCATGTCATTTCAAAAGCACCTAAAGAAAATGGCTGGCCTCAAGATCAATGTCTCCAAGCAGAAATTCAGTCACTCAAACACTAGGTTGAAAGCCTTCAATCAAAGGTTTGATCACGGTCACCAACACTTCAACGTTAGGATACAAGAATCAAGACATCGACTGGAGTCTGTTGAAACCAGCAAAAGGGGCTCCCTTCCCCTGCTCGGCGAGTGGTCCTCTCGCGCGGGACCAACTCACACACCTCAGCACTCGCCGGACTGCTGAACAGCTGCCGTCCGGGGAGATCTCGCGCGCTTCCTTCTGCTGGCACCTCCTTCCCCGGCCGCTGTCCCGGTGCGTTCTCGCCGATCTGCAAAGGCGGGACCACTGGGACCGCCGGGGTCTCGCACTCGCTCCTTGCCGCGAGAACTGTCTGCAGGACCTCTCGCTTGAACTTCTCAAACATCTCCAACCACTCCCCTGCCGCGGGTGGCTGCGAGTGACCTGAGTCAGAACCATTTCCTCCATCTCCTGTCATCGAAACTAGCTTGGGATTTTCTTTCACCGGCTACGGTCCACGCTCACCGCACCAAAAATGTTGAAACCAGCAACTGTTCTCTTGAGTTCGGACCCACTGGGGGTGTAGCCGATGCTTATTTCTCCCTCACTAGACTCTCTTGACGGTGGATGCTGGAAACGGAATAGACCCAAGGCTGAAGCGAGGAGGTCCCGCCACACACCCGGAAGATCTTAGAGAGCTTCCCCTCCCAAACCAAAGCTCAACCGGGCACCTTGGAGGGCACTGGCTGCCAACCAAAACTAGCCTAGAGGAGAGGATTCTCTAAAATCGGATCTCCTCCAAGGTGCCCTTAAGGGTCTATTTATAGTTTTCCTAGGCTGGTCTGTAAATAGCCTGAATCCGCCTTTTAATTTTACTAATTGCACCCCTAATTGGTCTGCTAACAGCCTAACTCCGCTGTTTCGAAGGGCTATTTGCAGCCCACCAGGGGTATCCTGGTCATTTCCTCCTCAAATCATCCTGGGCGAATGGTCCGTGAGGGCACCACGCGCTGGGCACCCGCCTAGCTGGGCGAGTGCCCATTCCTCTGGGCGAATGGTCCGTGAGGGCACCACTCGCCGAATTCCTTCCCTATCGACCTGGGGGCCCTTCTACCAATCCGAACCTGGCCGAATGATCTGACTGGCCCAGGTCTCGCCAGCTGGCTTGAGGGCCCCACTCGGCGAATACGGGTTGTACAGAGTCCATCTTTAAAAATATGAAAATACGCTTCTTACTCCCATTGAGGAAAAGAAACAAGAAGCCGTAAAAGAAACCACTGTTCTTGACATACAAGTTGAGGCTGACAATGTTTTGCCACCGTCGATTATGAAGAAATCTGAGTCATAATAGATGTTGGTATATGGAGACGATCACATAGTTGTTTCGAGTGATGAGGAGAGCAAGAGCATCAACAATAGCTTGGCAAAAATGAGTTCCTCAATGGGACTAATCGACTATTGACAACAAACAAAATCAAAGAACTCGAGGATGATGGCGATCCATCGGTCGACCCATGTTATTCCTCAGCAACAATTTGCAAGGCTAGACAAAGTGCTTTAATGGTGGAATCTATAATCATCTTTGTTTTTGATCCAGGATTGTATACAGTATTGGAGACAAATTAAAGTCCCATGGTTTCTCCAAAGATACCAACTTGGAGGAAATATAATAATACTTAAGGCCCATAGATATATTCATCTTCAAGACTTGTTATCAAACGACGAGAACATCATTTTTTTAAAGAGGGATGAATGTAATGGGTTAGATCGTTAATAACTACCTGGTCAGACCGTTAATAACTAACTGATCGGTAAATATTGGGAGACGCTCTCATAGTTGTTTCGAATAACGAAGAGAGCAAACATCAAAAATGTTCTAGCAAAAATGAGTTCCTCAATGGGACTGACCGAATATTGACGACAAACAAAATCAAAGAACTCAGGGAGGATGGTGATCCATTAGTCGACCCATTTTATTCCTCAGCAACAATTTGCAAGGCTAGACAAAGTGCTTTAATGGTGGATTCTATAATCATCTTTGTTTTTGATCCAGGATTGTGTACAGTATTGGAGACAAATTTTAGTCACCTGGTTTCTCCAAAGATACCAACTTGGAGGAAATATAATAATACTTAAGGCCTATGTTATTAAAGGTGCACTGAGGCGCAAAGGGTCTTGGAGCCTAGGCGCAGGCGCGCGCCTGAGGCACGTGCGGCGATAAAATGAAAAAAAAAACATAAAATCAATGAATTGGGCGCCCAATTCACTGAAAATCAGTGAAATTCAGTGAATTGGGCGCCCATTTCACTGAAATTCAGTGAATTGGGCGCCCATTTCACTGAAATTCAGTGAATTGGGCACCTAGGTGCGCCTTAGGTGAGCCTAGGTGCGCCTTAGGTGAGCCTAGGCGCGCCTCAGGCTGGGATGTGCGCCTGGTGCATCTGGCGCCTCAGACGCGCCTTTAATAACAATGCTTAAGGCCCATAGATATATTCATTTTCAAGACTTGTGATCAAACGACGAGAACAAAATTTTTTGGAAAGAGGGATGAATGTAATGAGTTAGAGCGTTAATAACTATCAGGTCAGACCGTTGATAACCACCTGACCGGTAAATATTGGGATAATTGTATTACTATTGTAAAGGGGCTTATGCCTAGGGCCTTCAGTGTAGTAGAGGGAATCATGAATGAATGAATGAATATCAAGTATCTTGCAGTTCTAGTTTCTTATCATCCTCCTCCCTTAAGTATCTTGAGTTGGATAGTCTTTCCAGTATTGTTAGATTAGTCCTCTAAAGTGTTGCACGTGATGAGAAAAGTAGAACTTAACAATTTTGAATCAAACCTTCTTTTCAGCAACGCTGTTGTTGAAACCGTCTTGATTGGTTTCTGTAAAGAGAAAAAGTAGAAATTAGATGGCTTTAGACAACTCAAGATGCTCTCTATGTGATTGCTATTGCACTGGCACCGAAAAGAAACTTGAGGTTTGAGGATAGGCATCCATGCAATGCATTGGAAGAAAGAGTGACTATGCAGACAAGGTTTCTTACAAGCAGTTTCAAATGAAATAAAACGGAGTAAAATTACAAGTAATATATGATTATTACCTGACACGTAAACATATTTTAAGAAGTGATCGCACACTTCAGAACAGGTGTAAGATCTATGAACATCCCCAGTTTACCTAACATTTCATATATCCCCTCCATCTCACCTCAATACAGAAAAATTCTAAACTGTGAACGGCGCACTCCCCATTTTAACAGGACCGACACTTTACGGATGTAAGATAAGCACAAAGATCTACCAACCTTGTCCGTTCTGCTCGCTTTCAGGGAACTCCTTCTGCAGAGCCCGATCGATAATGTCCGCGAAACTATCCTTACCCTCTGCCTCCGGCGATGCCTCCGTCGCATTTCCTCGTTCGGCGGCGTCGGCGACGTCGGCGACGTCGGCGAGGGTTAGTGAAGCGCGCGTCAGGAGCAGAAGCAGAAGCAGCGGGACGATAATAGAATTCGCCTGACATAGCGACGGCACAGAGGGCCGGAGGAGGAAGCGATCAGTCATCGCCGGGGAGTCGAGTGAGAAGATCGGGAACCGAAAAGAAGGCGGAGGAGGACGTGGGATTTATGGCTGGTAGAAGCGAGCGGCAGACTTGGGCCCTTGCTAGAGCAGCGACGGGCCTGACCCACCCTACCCTGTTGCGGAAAATTTTGGCTGCCTACGCGCACCTCTGGATCCTACTGTAGATCACGAGATTTAACGGTGCAGATTAATATTCCGAACGTATTGTGGGGAAATAATAGTAGTATTAGAGGAGTATTTTAGATGTATTGCATCTTGACCGTGATCGTGAGATCCGACGATCGGATCTGCTCGCGCACCTCCCAAATTAGATGAGCATACGTACCGAAAAAGGACACACCATGTTGACACAGTAAAACTGTTGGATTATTTAGGCCCGGTCCAATATAATAAAACAGGGTTAGTTTGGCAAAAAGATGACGGCTGTGAATGAGGTGGTTATGAACCATAGTTCGCTAACGCCCGAGCTCACCTAACTTTCGGCTCTGTTTGGCACGGCAGTGGCAGTTCTGAGCATGGTAGTTACGAATTGTAGTTTGTGAACACCCGACCTCGCCTAAGGAACTTCATCCACTTATATGTTCAATCCTAGTTTTTTTTTCTTGATGGCGGTCATAATCATTGTCTTGACAGACATGCATTATATGATGGTGGCATTTTTTATCCAAACTCACCGGAGCAAAAAAAACAACGACAAAAAGAGCCTCCATCCTCTTTTATGTTTGACTTTTGTTTTTCTATTGATGGCCGTCATAACCGCAATCATATCAAACAAGTGTTTTTTGAAAATAGTGTTTTTTATCCAAACTCATCTGAGCGAAACGAACCTATGGTCCATTCAATTTGATAGAATTCAGAAATTAATTAGAGGTGGAAAAATGATCTCGAATTCTAATCCGTGCTTATTAATCAGACACTAAAATGGTTATCTGTCCATTTTTGCTAACGAAGGCGTCATGCGATTTTTTGATCCATCTTCTCCCTCTCGGGCCTGCGGTTCCAAACTTCTTCTACTTCCCCTATCGGAACAGAACTGGGGTAAAGATCTCGAACTTCTTCTAGTTCAAAAGCACTAGTTAGCAAACAATATATTGGGCTTCATCTTGCATTCAAGTTTGCCTATCTCCTACTTCATGGGATAGTATCGCGATTTATCTCCATGCCTAATGCTACATCTCTTTAGAATGATTGAGTATTTACATTTTCTTAACTTGGTGAATTCATTGTTTTAATAGTAACTGTTCTATAAGCTCCCGAATCAATTTGTACACAAATTTGTTAAGCACGTACGCTCCAATATAGTCGATTTACTCTCCAAAAATTACTAAGCATGCACCAATGTGTAAGTGTGCATTTGTGTGCTTGGATAAATGGTTTTGTATGTTTGTGTGTGTTTGTATTTTTTTTGTGAATATGTGTGTAGGTGTTTGTTTGTTTGTGTGCGTTGTATTTTTTTGTATGGATGTGTGTATACGTTTGGATGTGTGTGCTTGAATATGTGTGTGTGTGCGCGCGCTTGGATGTGTGTGTGTGTGTGTGTGTCCTTGGATGTGTGTGCGTGCTTGGATATGTGTGTGTGCTTGGATGTGCGTGTGTGTGTCGATCAAGAAGACCTGGCTCCATTTACATTTGCGAGATTGATTATATGTGGACTTATATTTTTATATGTGAGCTTTATTTATATATGTTTTATTACTTTAAGTGAACTTATTTAGATGTTGGCATTATTCACGTTTATGTATAGTCATGATATTTCAATTATGTTACTATTTTAAACTTTAAATTTCAATTCTATCTACTGAATTCTAATATGCAGACGAACAACAGAATTACTAATTTTAATTCTTGCGATAAAATTTATGTATTCAATCAGAATTGCCAATTCCAATTTCTCTCTCTCAATTCTTGCAATACAGACCCTAAGGTCACCAAAATGATGGTTGAAGTTTACATAAAACAACAGTTTTCTGGGCAAAACATGTGAGAGATGATATGGTAGATAAATATTTTTACTACAGCTTTCATGTTTGGTACAGTCTGATTTCAGGCCCTTAAGTAATTTAAATTTAGCCCCTAACAGTGCAATCTACGTTTCAGAATCTGCTTTGTCCGGAAAATGGTTATTTTATGCAAACTTCAACCATCATTTTGGAGACCTTAGGGTCTGTTTTAGACAAAGCATGTGAGATATGATATTGTAGTTAAACGTACTTACTACAACTTTCATCCTCAGTACTTCCTGATTTGAAGCCTTTAAGTAATTTAAACGTAGCCCTCTACAGTGCTATTTGAATTTGCTAGATCAGGTGTTAGAATAAAAGTACACATTTTTCAAGCGTACTATGTGATAAACATAATTCGTAAACCTTGTTAGTTTCATTTGCTTGTTTATCTCCATAAAAAAATCCAGTCACACGAGTTTGGATTATGATGTGAATCATAAATTAATTACTCAAGTTTGAATATTGATATATATATATATAATTGCTTCATTCATCACTTTGTGCATGAAAGCATGGGAGGGTGCATGATTACCAAGGTGGCGGGTTCGTCGACTTCCCCATAATACACACTATGGGAGAAGTTGTGACGACGAACTCTTTCGTTTCTGGTAGTAAGAGGATTGGGGGCTAGCTACCACTTCCACACAGGTCCGTCTCACACCTATTTGGTTATGTGCCGAGAGGATCTCCGCACGAGGTGAGGATGTGTTCTCACCGAGAGTACCTATTCTTCACAGAGGTACGAAGACCTAGGAAGTTGGGGTGTATCCATAACCTAGAAGTGGGAACGACCGACCCATTGTCATCGTCTGGCCACGGCGGTGAGGCCTGGGAAGTGAGCTCCTTCTCTTAACAAGTCACTATGTCGACATAGGGGAAAGTGATTGAGACACATCATTCGAGTGATAGGGAGGACAACCATACAAGCTCATCATATCATATATTTATATTACTCATGCTCACACCTTGGTCCGACATCGTATGACCACCGTCAGGAAGAGTTATACGATGGCAGGTGAATTTACTACTTTAGTGTTCTCCTCTTTACGAATCGTTTTTGATTACTGCTTCCTTTATATAACCTGGTATATATACTTTGGCTTCGGCTAATGTGCTAAATTTCCTTGCAGGTGTTCTTCCTAGTACCCATTAGGGGGTTGGGGAGGAGCGTGAGATTTACTTGGTCTGTCGTGGCTAACGTACTCTTGTACGTTATCATTTTAGAAACCGATACACCTACCGGCGGAGCAGGAGCGGATGGGCAAGCGTAGACGTGCCCGTGATGACGAGGAGTTCCCTGAGCCAGCTCGGACGATCTATGAGGATGTGAGGGTACTGTCTTGGGAGAGGAGAGGATGAGAGATCTCTTTTGATTAGATATTTTGTAATCTTATGACTATGATGGTTATTGATGCGAGACTTTATATACCCCTTCGTGGGTTTTCATCTATGATTTATTATATATCATGCTGGGATGTTCTATGATATTTTGCTTCCGCAAATTTTTATACTCTGTGAATATTTTTCTGTAATGATGCATAGCCTTACAGGGCGAACGTTCCGCCAATTGGGTCATGGGTCAGGGAAGAGGGTGAAACCTCTTCGGACACATGAACCTCTTGGGGAGACGCTCGCCCTGGGCATAGGGATTCCCTTGGTTGAAAAAGGGGGGGTCCTTACAGACCCCACATCATATTAAATGGATATGAGAGGGAGTTACGTATTAGTTTTTAAACAGTTTTAAGCAAAACCATCTCAGCATTTATTGAGTCACACAACATAAGCATTTATTTAAATCAAAACCAGGTTACATATGTCCACTTTATTACAAAAGTAATGAAAATACATCAATTGTTCTTTAATTACAATGTTTACAATAACATGTGGTTTACAAACATCACCACGCAGGTCGGCCACACATGAAAATAAGTAAACACATACCTGGGCCTTCGCGGGCCAGCATAACACTGCAACCGGGGCTCCAACCCGCGGCTATGTCCTGCTCGACTCGACAGGACCTGTAGAAACACATTCCACCAAAATGTGGCAAATAAGTAACCGGTTGATAACTTCCCAAAATAGAAGTTATTTGGTCTATGAATAACACATTTTGCACTATGAAATGATAAATATTAATATGAAACTTGGATATAATAAACTTAATTAATTATAAATTACAAAGTAATTATTTCATGGTGATTCTGCTTAAATTCGAGTTTAATATGCAGGAATTAAATGAGTGTTCAGGATGGAAAGAAAAGAAATGAAGGAATAATTAATGCATGCGGATTTGTCGCAACAAGGTTACAACAAGTTTACAACAAGCGGGGCTGCAAACATGGCATAAATGGCGCGACTATTTAAAACCATATGATGAGGTGGCAGCAGTTATGCACAGGCGGACAGCTGGCTGGAGACGGAATTAGAAGGCTGATTATGTGATTCTAAAGAGGAGAATTAAATATAAAAGATGGCGGTTACAAGAATTGAAAACCGGGAAGTTACTTAATTTGAATTATAAAATAGAGGGAAGGGAGAGCAACGAAATGGAGAGAACGAAATTGAGGAGGAAAGGAAAGATATTTTCGGCAAGGAGAATTCTTCCTACTTGGAGAGCCGAATCATTCCAATCCGGGGGAGAGATATTGCAACTTTGGAGTGAAAAACTTACCTTCTTCAACCATGTCTTTGAGCATGTCTTGTAAGGATGTTCTTATTTGTTATTTTATTCCAATTAGCATGAACTAAAATCTGTAGCTTTGTGTGTGGATAAATACTGTCTTTTGTGATATGTATTAGAACATAATTCTGTTAAATTATTTGCTTCAATTATTTGTCCGTTTTAAGTGTGCGATTACATTTTGAAGATTTTGTGTCAAGCTTTGTATATCTCTTTGGAGTGTATTCATAAATCGAGAGAGGAGTTGCACGCAAGGTTATACAAACCATTTTCTTATGTGGAATAAATCGAGAGAGGAACCACATAAATCTTTAACCAAAAATTCTTCATCCAAATACTGTGTCGCGAAATTCGAGAGAGGAGTGACAAAAGTAATTCGCATATTCTAATTTAATCATTGGAAGTAGAAAGAGATTTCACTTTCTTCATGATTAGTCGCTGTGTACGGATTTCGGAGACCGAGATCGAGGTAATGAGTCCTACATTTAATTTGCGTCAAGAGAATAATTTTACAAATATTTAACTAAAACTTTTGAAATTTCATATCACATAGACTTAGGAAATCCACATGCAAAGCCTTCTCTAAAAATTGTTATTTCTCAAAAATAAAAATAAAGACTCATTGAATTAATTAATTAAAGTTATTTTCCTATTTTACTTTTTCTTCATGCAACCAACTTTTGAATTATTTACTTGGATTCAAAGAAAACGATAATATTAGTACTTGTGAGCGTTAAATTAACGCTTCCATGTGGAGATGATCTTACTTACACTTTATTACTTGAATCGGCACGTGCACTTGCGTAACACTCATTTTCACCGTATCAAGTTTTTGGCGCCGTTGCCGGGGAAGCGGCTATCTAACGGTTTATTTCTTACGATATTAGTGAATTCTTAGTAATTAGAGACCAAGTCGTTATTTTATTTCACTTTGAACTTTTGTCTAGTGTATGTCCTGATTGCGTAACATTGAAATATTACCTTTGAATCTAGAAATTGAACGTACCTGTAGACGGAATAGGCAAACTGTTAGAGCAAGCACTATTATTCATCAAGAAATGGGTAATAATCAGCAAGGCAATGAAAATGATCATGGGGGTCAGGTGGACCCTAATGGTCAAGTCGAACACAATGGTCATAATGTTCAAAACGCTGCACCGTGAATGACTTGTCGAGACTATAATGCACCGTTAAGAGGAGGTTTGCAATTTAGTATAGCGCGACCCACAATCGCCGCTAATAATTTTAAAATAGACACTACCACAATGCAACTAGTACAACATAACAAGTTTGGGGGTCTTAATCATGAAAATGCAAACGCTCATTTAAGAACATTCTTAGAAATCTGTGATATGTACAAGGTAAACGGGGCTTCGAATGAAGCTATTCAATTGAGGTTATTCCCATTTTCTTTGGAGGGTCGAGCTAAAGATTGGCTTAACTCTCTACCCTCCTGGTTCCATCACTACGTGGGAACAATTGGAAGAGAAATTCCTGAATAAATATTTTCCACCTTCTAAAACAGCTAAGTTGGTTAGAGACATCACCACTTTTGTCCAAAATCATGGCGAAACACTTTATGAAGCGTGGGAAAGGTTTAAAGAAATGCTTAGGAAGTGTCCACATCACGGGATGGCCCAACACCAACAAGTCACAATTTTTTATAACGGGTTACAAACCACTACGATGATCCTAGTTGATGGAGCCGCGGGAGGGTCTTTATTAAAGAAATATCCAGAAGATGCTTTTGAAATTTTAGAAGATCTTACTTCTAACAATTACCAAGAATTCGAAAGGCAAGGTAATAACCATCCAGCCGGTATTCATCAAGTAGATCAAATCACTTCGTTAGCAGCTCAAATGACCACTCAATTTAATTTAATAAATAAGAGGTTAGATTCTTTATCTACCCCTTCAACAAGTGTGCCAATGACAGTGGAACAATTAAACCAAGTCACTGAAGAAGTACATTATCTTGGAGGCCAACAAAGGCAAGGACTTTCAAATTTCGGAAATCATTATAATCTAGAGTGGCGAAATCATCCCATATGCAATTCAACCACCAGGTTTCAATCAAAACATTAATTCTATACCAACCCATATGCATAATCAACAAACCAATAATAGGAAATTGACTGATGAGTATATTGTAGGTTTGTTTCAAAAGAATGACTCTAGGATGGGTGGTATTGAGTCTTCACTCCGATCTTTAGAATCCACAATTGACCAATTGGCCAATGCTTTAAATCAAAGAACAATAGGATCGCTACCATCTGACACCACACTTAATCCAACAAGGGAAGAGCCAAATAATCATTGTAAAGCTATTGCATTAAGGAGTGGGGTAGAGATCTCAAGTGGGGATGGATTGCTAGAGAAGTAATTAAGGGAGGAAGAGGCAAGAGAAAATACGATTATGAGAGAAGAGTCTATAGAAGTTAAGGAGCCGGAGGAAGTGGAAGTAGATCCACAAAATAATAAAAAGAAATAAATTATTTACCCTCCTCCACCTTTTCCATCTAGATTAAATAAAACAAAACTTGACAAACAATTTCAAAAATTTATGGAAATTTTTAAGAAGCTTACAATTAATATTCCATTTGCCGAGGCATTAGAGCAAATGCCTATTTATGTCAAGTTTATGAAAGATATTTTATCTAAGAAAAGAAAATTTCTAGATAGAGAAATAGTTGCATTAACGGAAGAGTGTAGTGCAATTTTGCAAAAGAAATTGCCTCAAAAACTTAAGGACCCCGGTAGTTTTACCATACCTTGTTCCATATGAGTGAAATTTATCGGGAGAGCATTATGTGATTTAGGTGCGAGCATCAATTTAATGTCCTTATCTATTTATACAAAGTTAGGTCTAGGAGAGATAACTCCAACAACTCTTACTCTCCAATTAGCCGATAGGACTTTAGCATTCCCTAAGGGAATAGTTGAGGATGTATTGGTTAAGGTGGAGAAATTTATTTTTCCGGCCGATTTTGTAGTGTTGGACATGGAAGAGGATAAGGATGTGCCCATAATCTTAGGGAGGCCATTTTTAGCAACCGGAAGAACTTTAATTGACGTACAAAAAGGGGAGTTAATAATGAGAGTTAATGAAGAGGAAGTAACATTCAATATCCTAAAAGCTATGAAATTTCCAAATGAAAAAGAAGATTGTTACTCTATTGAAGAAGTGGAGTTTAAAAATCAATTAATTAGGGGCAATGAAGATGACCTAGAACAAAGACTTCTCATAATTTTGACAAATGAAGAGTGGGATGATGATTTAGAATTGGATGAATGTGTGAAGGTCTTAGAATCCCATTATAAATTGCCTATCTTTAGGAGTTTTGAATCTATATCTAGGTCAAGCGAACCAAAAATTATGAAACCCTCAATTATTGAACCTCCAACTTTAGATTTGAAACCTCTTCCGGAACATCTTAAATATGTTTTTCTTGGAGAAGAAAATACTCTTCCGGTAATAATTGATGCATCATTAAATTTGAAGATGAAGAAAAACTACTTCTTGTTTTGAAAGAATTTAAGAAGGCAATGGGATGGACTATAGCAGACATTAGTGGCATTAGCCCCTCGATTTGTATGCATAAAATAATATTAGAAGATGAGGCTAAAGGGTCAATTGAACATCAACGTAGGCTTAGTCCACCCATGAAAGAAGTAGTTATGAATGAGATAATAAAATGGTTAGATGCAGGAATTATTTACCCTATTTCGGATAGCAAGTGGGTGAGTCCGGTACAATGTGTACCGAAAAAGGGAGGAATTACGGTGGTGAAAAATGATAACAACGAGTTGATACCAACTAGGACGGTTACCGGTTGGAGAATATGTATGGATTATAGAAAACTAAATAAATCAACTCGGAAGGATCATTTTCCACTACCTTTTATTGATCAAGTACTTGACAAGTTGGCGGGTAATGATAATTTTTATTTCTTGGACGGATATTTCGGTTATAATCAGATAATGGTTGCTTTGGAAGATCAAGAAAAGACCACATTTACATGTCCTTATGGTACATTTGCATTTCGCAAAATGCCATTTGGATTATGTAATGCACCCGCCACTTCTCAAAGGTGCGTGATATCTATTTTTACTGATTTAATGGATGAAGGAATATAGGTGTTTATGGATGATTTTTCTGTGTTTAGGAAGTCATTTGATTGTTGTTTGGAAGTTCTTAGGAAGGTATTAACAAGATGTGTTGAGACAAATTTAATGCTAAATTGGGAGAAGTGTCATTTCATGGTGAGAGAGGGAATTGTCTTAGGCCATAAAGTATCAAGCAAGGGTTTGGAGGTAGATCGGGCTAAAATATACGTTATTGAAAAGCTTCCTCCTCCTAAGAATGTCAAGGGCATTCGTAGCTTTTTAGGTCATGCGGGGTTCTATAGGAGGTTTATTAAAGATTTCTCCAAAGTATCAAAACCTTTATGTAACTTGTTAGAAAAAGACACTCCCTTTTATATTTGATGACCACTGTTTGCACGCTTTTGACACATTAAAACACAAGTTAGTATCTTCACCTATTGTCACAACACCGGATTGGTCGTCACCTTTTGTTCTTATGTGTGATGCTAGTGATTATGCCGTAGGAGTTGTTTTAGGACAAATCCGGGATAGAATTTTTCAGACTATATATTATGCTAGCAAAACACTTATTGATGCACAAATAAACTACACTACAACCGAGAAGGAACTCTTAGCCGTAATGTTTGCATTTGATAAGTTCCGTTCTTATTTAATAAATTCTAAAGTGATAGTTTATACGGACCACTCGGCTATCGAATACTTGGTAGAGAAAAAAGATGCTAAACCCCGTCTTATTAGGTGGGTGCTACTATTACAAGAGTTTGATATAGAAATTAAGGACCGTAAGAGGGCTGAAAATCAAGTGGCCGACCACCTATCAAGGCTAGAACATGAATGTGAAAAAAATAGCCAAGTAGAGATTAAGGAAAACTTTCTGGATGAGTATATTCTTGCAATTACTAGTGATAATACTACATGGTATACTGATTTTGTAAATTATATTGTTAGTAATATTTTACCACCGGATTTAAGTTTTCAACAAAGGAAGAGATTCCTTCATTTAGTGAAATCTTATTTATGGGATGCACCACATTTATTTAAAATTTGTGCCGATCAAATGATTCGTAGATGTGTCCCCGAAATAGAAATCCCAAGTATCCTTCACAAATGTCATGCATCTCCTTATGGAGGACATTTTCAAGGACTTAGGACGGCTATGAAGGTCTTAGAAGCTGGATTCTATTGGCCAAATTTATTTAGGGACTCCCATGAATTTGTAAAACAATGTGATAGGTGTCAACGCACCGGTAATATGAATAGAGGAGCGAGTATGCCCCTTAATAACATCATAGAAGTTGAGATATTTGATGTTTTGGGGATAGATTTTATGGGTCCATTTGTGAATTCAAATGGACATCTTTACATTCTACTAGCGGTTGATTATGTTAGCAAATGGGTGGAGGCAATTCCAACTCAAAAGTGTGATGCAAAATCCGTACTAAAATTTCTAAAGTCACATATTTTTAGTAGGTTCGGCACACCAAGGGCTATCATTAGTGACGGGGGGCACACTTTTGCAATTATCATTTTAAATCCTTGTTAAATAAATATGGGATAACACATAAAGTTGCCTTATCTTACCACCCACAAACCAATGGTTTGGCTGAAGTTTCAAATAGAGAAATTAAATCAATCTTAGAAAAGACAGCGAGTACATGCAACCCGTAAGGATTGGTCACACAAGTTGAATGATTCACTTTGGGCTTATAAGACTGCATTCAAAACACCTATAGGGTTGACTCCATATCAGATGATATTTGGTAAGGCATGCCACTTACCGGTTGAGCTAGAGCATAGAGCTTTTTGGGCAATTAAGAAATTGAATTTTGATTTTAATAATGCAGATAAAAATCGTTTAGCCCAAATAAACGAACTCGATGAAATACGATTTCATGCATATGAGAATCATAAGCTCTATAAAGAAAGGACGAAGAAATGACATGGCACTAGGATTTCACCTAAGGAATTCCGGGAAGGACAATTAGTATTATTATAAAATTCAAGGTTGAGATTATTCCCGGGTAAACTAAAATCTAGGTGGTCGGGACCATTTCGTGTAATAAAGGTACACCCATATGGGGTTGTGATTATACAAAATGAGAAAGACAAATCTGAATTTAAAGTCAATGGAGAACGCCTTAAGATATATTTCCAACAAAATGAGCAATGTGAGGCGGTGGTAACCATATTAGCATAAACACTATCATTAGGTCCTGCCGGGACTTTAAATTAGGCGCTGGTTGGGAGGCAACCCAATAAAATGTAGAATAGGAAGCTATTTTTAATTTTTAATATAATTTCTTTGCATAATTACTGCTTTTTGCTTGAACCATATATGTGTTTTGATTGATAATTTCTACACTATTCTGCTGGGTTGGTTATGTTTTTTCTGAATGAATATTGTTGTGGAAGCTAGGACCCACATGTGGCTACTTGTGGTTGATCATTATGCTGCTGAATATTATATTTTGTTGGGATATTGCTATGCATGTATTGTTTTTGGTGAGTTTATGTTGCAGGAAAATGAGATATGCCGAGCCCAAGGTCATCTACTACATGGAGCTTGGAGCTAGTTGAATGGATCCAACATACTCCTATGTTTGGAAGGGGAGTATTTTGATCAATTTATATCGTTATATGAATACATCTGTTTTAACTTGAGGGCAAGTTAGATTCTAAAGTGTGGGGGTGGGTTGGTTATATTTGATAACCTTTGTCACTATAAAATTTTACCATCTCATTATTTTCATAAGTAGCAAGGATAATTATTTTGCCAAATGAATGTATATTTATTTTCCAAAGTTAGGGAATAATGGTAGTATTCTTTTGAAAAAATCGTTGAACACTACTTCTCTTTATTTCATGAGCTCTAAAACAAGTTGTATATATTTTAAATTTCTATAAAAATTAAATTCAAAAGCAGTCAAGAGCCAAATAAGCATTGTTTAGTCCAAAGCAATAATGAACTAGTAAATATCATTTATCGAACCATCACTTGCTATCATCTTGGAAAATCAACTTCATTCTTGAATATTAATTTTGTGGATTTTCTCAAGTGACATCCATGCTAGTATGTTAAGTCATGAAAAAAAAATGATAAAAAAGAGAGAAATTGCTTATGGTGATATGTGGCCTGGATATTTGCTTGCTTACTTGGAATGATCCTTGCTATGTGAATATATGTTAAAAAAAGAGAACGTCTCATAATGATATGTGGCCTAAACATGCATATGTTTGGAATGATCCCTATTATGATGATATATATATATATATATAAATAAAAAAAATTAGTACCATAGTGATACATGACCTAAGTAAGTACTCAAATATTTGGAAAGATCCCTATCATGAGTACATAAAAAAGTAATAAATGAGTGCCTTCATGACCTAAGCACTAGGGGATTGTTGCTTTTTGAAAATCCTTTCTCATTTGTTATAAAAGATCATATTGTTGAGAATCCTTTCCATTCCTTGTTTTTACTAAAATATTGTTGTAATTGACTAATCATGGTTATTAGCATTGTTCTACTCAGAATTATTTTTTATAGATGTTTAAATGTATTAATTTGGATAGGAATGATTGATTTAAAAGAGAATCACACACACACACACTATGTGAAGTCTCATTTGAACATTATTCCCACTATTTCCCTAACTTACTAAAATATGTTTATTTGGCAAATTATACAATGTTGTTGCTTGCTTAGCCTCCTTATATTATAAATCTTGAGCATGCAAGCTCATATGAATCAAAAATTTTGTATGTAGTTTTGTTAGGGGCTAGCAAAAAGCTAAGTGTGAGGGTGTGATAACTTCCCAAAATAGAAGTTATTTGGTCTATGAATAACACATTGGATATAATAAACTTAATTAATTATAAATTACAAAGTAATTATTTCATGGTGATTCTGCTTAAATTCGAGATTAATATGCAGGAATTAAATGAGTGTTCAGGATGGAAAGAAAAGAAATGAAGGAATAATTAATGCAGGCGGATTTGTCGCAACAAGGTTACAACAAGTTTACAACAAGCGGGGGCTGCAAACATGGCATAAATGGCGCGACTATTTAAAACCATATGATGAGGTGGCAGCAGTTATGCACAGGCGGACAGCTGGCTGGAGACGGAATTAGAAGGCTGATTATGTGATTCTAAAGAGGAGAATTAAATATAAAAGATAGCGGTTACAAGAATTGAAAACCGGGAAGTTACTTAATTTGAATTATAAAATAGAGGGAAGGGAGAGCAACGAAATGGAGAGAACGAAATTGAGGAGGAAAGGAAAGATATTTTCAGCAAGGAGAATTCTTCCTACTTGGAGAGCCGAACCATTCCAATCCGGGGGAGAGATATTGCAACTTTGGAGTGAAAAACTTACCTTCTTCAACCATGTCTTGTAAGGATGTTCTTATTTGTTATTTTATTCCAATTAGCATGAACTAAAATCTGTAGCTTTGTGTGTGGAAAAATACTTTGTCTTTTGTGATATGTATTAGAACATAATTCTGTTAAATTATTTGCTTCGATTATTTGTCTGTTTTAAGTGTGCGATTACATTTTGAAGATTTTGTGTCAAGCTTTGCATATCTCTTTGGAGTGTATTCATAAATCGAGAGAGGAGTTGCACGCAAGGTTATACAAACCATTTTCTTATGTGGAATAAATCGAGAGAGGAACCACATAAATCTTTAACCAAAAATTCTTCATCCAAATACTGCGTCGCGAAATTCGAGAGAGGAGTGACGAAAGTAATTCGCATATTCTAATTTAATCATTGGAAGTAGAAAGAGATTTCACTTTCTTCATGATTAGTCGATGTGTACGGATTTCGGAGACCGAGAGGTAATGAGTCCTACATTTAATTTGCGTCGGGAGAATAATTTTACAAATATTTAACTAAAACTTTTGAAATTTCATATCACATAGACTTAGGAAATCCACATGCAAAGCCTTCTCTAAAAATTGGTATTTCTCAAAAATAAAAATAAAAACTCATTGAATTAATTAATTAAAGTTATTTTCCTATTTTACTTTTTCTTCACGCAACCAACTTTTGAATTATTTACTTGGATTCAAAGAAATGGATAATATTAGTCCTTGTGAGCGTTAAATTAACACTTCCCTGTGGAGACGATCTTACTTACACTTTACTACTTGAATCGGCACGTGCACTTGCGTAACACTCATTTTCACCGTATCACCAGTCAGCTTTAGCTGACCAAGATTTATAACAACCCCACCCCATTCCCGGGGCGGTGGTACTCCTTCCCTGCAAGCACATATTAGCAACATATATCTCAAAAGTGCGTATAAGCATTACAATCATAATCAACGTAGGCACTCATGTCCCCACGCTTCGTGCACTCATTCGGTGTACTCCCCGAGTTACACCACCATCTTAAGCCTCACTTAACGTAGATGGTTCTGAGCTTTACCGTCAATGTCATCATACCTTACAGTTCCTTTCCCAAGATTCCTTCAGTGCACCGAGGGGCGACCTCTTCACTGACCAGCTATGGGATTCGGTTCAGCTTTGCCCGTGCTCATATCGTCGGGATCAACCCTACCCGACGCGGGTAAGACTTCCCCTTGTTCCCGCTTTCGGCACACAAGACCAACGAAGCTAGGCACATCAGGCTCTTCCGCTTCACAATCTGCTCACTAGAGCTACCGCCAGCTGTAGCGATACCGCCTGTCACTATCGACAGAACACGCATCTGCCCTCAGCTATGCTCTGCAATTGCAGGCCTATAGCTTTTTGGCGTTACGCACACAGTCCTCAGGACCCAGGCTTCACACCCACCACAAAATGTTCACTGGTTTCTACCAGAAGCTACCTCCAGCGGTAGGAGACACAACAACGATTCCGTCCACTTTTTTCAGGTATTTTATGGAGTTTGCCTCCAGAACTCCCTACAGTACACCACAATACCCAGAAACCTGAAAACACAGCATATGTACACGAGGTCTTTTCTAGAACGCAATAAACAATATAAGCATCACCAATCCAGACCAACTTGTCTGGGTGGGTTTCACACAACATGTCTATGTTCGTACAACGATCAGGATTCTATATGCAATTTCTATAGGGGATATTCTATATCAACCCATCAGAAGAATCATATCCACTAATTAGTGAAAATCTTTCTACTATGATACCAATCAAAGAACTAGCATGTCCAGATATTCAGGAGGAGAGTCGTTACTCTTGAAGCTCGTTTCGGTGCCATCTTATCGCAGTTGAATCAGATAGAAGCGTTCGAAGCACCTTCCTCTTTGCGGGTCCAACCTTGGCACAAGGCTTCAAGAGTTCACACAAGTCCAAAGGCTGATTTCAACTTAGCCTTCTCCTTTCTTCCTTCTCCCTTCACGTCGCCTTTCTCATTTTCCTTAGGATTTTTCTTGAAGAGAGAGAGAAAGATAATGAGTTCTCCAAAAGTCTCTCCGACCTTAAGGAATTTGAGACTAACCTCAACCACAGGATGACGACAGGATGAAAACAGAACGACGAGTGTTGTTTCTTCCCATTGACAAGTGCGTCGATTACCAAATTGATGTCTTCGTCGATGGTGATAGGGATCGTGGAGGCGCTGAAGATGACAGATGCAGGGAACGAACGCGTTTGTCGTGCTGGAATGTATCGACGTGCTTGCTGGAGACGATGCAAATGTTGTTGTGCTAGTCTACTGGAATAGAGGCCGGTGAACGCCTGCGGGAATCGAAGAAGCAGTGCGGATCAAAATGACCGCGACTTCGTAGAAAAGGGGGCCAAGCATCGTCTTCTCCTTGTCAAATATTTTTTTGAAGACCTCTATCTTATCAGAGTCGTTCATCCTTCATTCGAGCACCATTTTTGACGTATAAATAGTCAAAATTCATTGTCTCTGCTATAGGAATCCAAATTCACTAATAATTTTGCAAAAAAAATTGGGGGGCCCGGGCCCCCGCCAACCCCTCTTAAATCCTCCCCTGACTCGGATAAAGAGCATTTGGCCCTTGAGAAAACATCACATAGTCACGCGCTACCTAGAACCGACGTCAATGAGCACATTCCCTAAAACCGCCCATCGACACTTTGCTCGTAATGAAGAGATTACTGTGTCCGGTGGAGAGATTCTCCAGGACCAGTGTTTCAAGGCAACGCGGCCAACCGGAATCCCCGCACAAAAGTGTATGTACCTGATTTCTCCCCCCAAAAAAATTCAACACCCCTTGATTTCTTCAAGTTATTACTGGGCTTCAGGCAAAAAAATTAATCACTCGCCCGCGGCCCTCGGTGCACTACAAATGACCATATTGCTCGAACCCGCACACGTGCGTCTAGTTTAAAGACCGCCTATTGGAGCAATGCTCGCGCTCCTCGAGGGGAGATTTTTTGTTGCAGGTAACGCACCATGGGCATGGTGCGTTATACCCTATAAATCACATTTTTATATCAAAAATGTGATTTTACAAAAAAAATAATAATAATATTAATTTTGGTATTTGTAGAATCATTTTAAGTGCTTTTTTGTCTATGTTCTGATTATTTCTATAAAACATTCCATTCAAAAATAGTATGAGGCTCCGTTCGTTTCGCGGGTTTTACACGGAGGGTTTTGGTTTTGGTCAAAAACCAAAATTTTGTAGGTTTTGATTTTGGTCCAAAACAAAAAAAATTTGTTCGTTTGCACCCATGATTTTGCAAGAAGGTTTTGAAAAATAAATTTTGAAAAATAAATTTGCGGATAATCATTACTAAGGTCCAAAACATAATCATTACTACGGCCAAAATGATGATGAAGAACTCTGGCTACAATGATGATGAACAGTGTCAAAACTATCCCAAAACCCATCTAAATAGGTAAGTTTTGGGCATAGAAGGATTTTTCAAAAAGCAAAACCCATGGTTTTGGGCCAAAACCAATCCCCTCTTTTAAAATAAGCAAACGAACACTAGAATTGGTTTTGGTCAAACACCTTTCTCCAAAACCCACAGGTTTTCTGTGAATGCCAATTCCATCCTAAAAAATGTCAAACGAACAAAAAATTTAGTTTTGATATACCCAAAACCAAAACCTTCCTCTCAAAACTCGCGAAACGAACGGAGCCTGACAGAAAAATGCATAAATTTAAAGTGCATGATTTTTTGATCGGATTTTTTTCGAGAAATAATCAAATTAAAATATGGAAAAAAGGTATTTAAAATGATTGTACAAGTACCAAAGTTAATATTCTTGTTGCAGGTCACTTAACGCTCCACGGACCGGGCGAATTGGAATGTCTTAGCTCGAAAGTGAGTCAAGCGCACAAATAGTCGAAAGAGAACCAACAACAGATCAAAGAGACATTTTACGTGGAAAGCTCGAAAAGGGAAAAAAACTACGAGGCAAGGCGCAAACTCTGACAAAATCCATTAGTTGCAAACAGTTACTAGCGTTCTCGAAAGGGTGATAAGTCATCGCTCCTTTCACAAGTATTTTGAGGAAAGGAGCTAAGTCTGTAGCAGTCACTACAGATGCTGAGCAGGAGTGAGCAGAGAGTTGAGTCTTCGTCGGAAAATCTCAAAACTTTGTTTTCTTTCCTTTTTACTATGTCCTTCAAAATTAAGGCATGTACGTCTTTTTATAGTTTTTTTGGGACGCACTTCTAATTGCGCCCTCCTGAGTATTCAACGGGCGGATGGGAGCGCACGATTTTGATCACACGAATCGCCAATTTTCGAAAGGGCGCGCACGCGGGTTCCTGCTCCTGGGCTTGCTTCAACCAGGGCGAGACTTTGAGCGGTCGAGGCGATCCTTTTCTACGATCCGATTGGAATTACGATAATTATTTTTTAATGTAAAAAAAATATGATTTAGAGGGTATAAGTATAACGCACGAATGTTTTTTTCCTCCTGATCAAGACAGCGAACAACGGTGCCCTGCGCATCGCTGATATGAGCATTCCACGTGCTTGCAAAGCACGTGTCATTTACTTAAGTTCATTTTATTTTCATCCTAGTCGGCTTGTTGTTCCTTAGAAAATGCTTCAGCAAAAGATAACATTTTTAAGAAAAAAAAAACAATAATTATTTTGCTTGGAGCACACGTAAGCTCCATTACTGGTCTTCCTGGAGCTTTGCATGGGATGGGTACGATGGTCAGCCGTCAACGATCATCCACACGCGGCCGGGAAAAAACTAAAGTCATAATAAAGCACGGAATTTGAATTTCGGCGATTATTCAAAGCTGTGGATATTCATAGTCCGGAACTGGCTATTCGCAGTTCATCTTTATTCGTAGTCCATAAATTTTATTTGTAGTCCAAAATTATATTTGCACCTCATTTTCATCCCAAATAAGCGAAACAATTTGCTGATTTATTAAGCACTAGAAGCCTACAGAAACATCTTTATAACTCAAATAATTTTAAAACCTAGCAGGAAAACAAGTTAAATGACATACATAGAGAAATTAACTCTAAAACAAGTTAAATGACATGCAGACCTTCCTCTAACCAGAAAACTGACTACTTTTTTGGGATTTTTGCTGGATAATTTCGTTCTTTTTTGAAGAAGGTGAATCTAAGAGGGGAAAGACGACCGATAAAACTACGGCTAAGGTTTAGGCAACGAGATGAGAAAGAGGGAGAGGAGGAGGTTATTTGATGATGTGCGATTAGCGGGAATTGGACTGCGAATATAATTAGGATTTTTACAATTTTTAGGGTGTGAATAGCGAGAATTGGACCGCTAATATCAACTCTCTTAAAAAAAAGCCCACCGCAGGATTGGACATTGACGCACTTGGTGACACACCCGCTGGTGTA
Organism: Dactylorhiza incarnata; assembly: GCA_033032865.1. Classification (NCBI taxonomy): domain Eukaryota; kingdom Viridiplantae; phylum Streptophyta; class Magnoliopsida; order Asparagales; family Orchidaceae; genus Dactylorhiza; species Dactylorhiza incarnata. The sequence goes on along the minus strand of JAWHQI010000192.1, from coordinate 5,166,132 downwards.
GCCGAGCAGGTCTCCTCTTAGCCAGTTGCTGTGGTAGAATCAGGATCCACTTCATTTCTGACGAAATGGATTCTATTCATTTCACGATGTAGATGTATTGCGGGCTAATCCGACAGGTTGAGACTGAGTAATCCTATACTTTTATATTTTTTTAATCAAAAAATCCAGCACCACCAGATTAAATAAAAATAAGCCTTGTCAATTAGATGGAGAAATGAATACCATCCATTTCGTCAGAAATGGAGAGGATCCGGTTCCGCCGTGGAACGGGATCTCGCGAATCGGTTAGAGATAACGCATTTCGAGGCTAAAGATAAAACAATTTTTTAGAATGGAAGTCCCTCTTTACAATTGAATTTTGGAATAAAATGATATTTTGGAGGCTCCGTGATTATAAATGGAATAAGCTTTTTTGTAAATGAATACAAGTTGAACATAACTTATAATATCATGGATATATAAATAACTTTTGGAAGAAGCTTTTTGTAAATGAATATATAGAAATACTATTATATAAAGTTAATGCACTTAATTTAGTGATTCTGCTTAAATTATTATAAAGTCAATTGTGTGCATTAACTTTGTAATATAGATTGGGGTCTTTGGCACTAAACATCCTAAAATTAGAAGTTTTTTTTGCATAATGTATATTAAATATCTAATTTTGACATTTTGCACTAAAAATATTTTAATATTGACATCAAAATATCAATATTAAAGCTTTTGAAGTACAAAATACAAAAACAACAACACTCAAGCCTTTATCCCACTTCTTATATGTATCCTTTGTACTCATTGGGCCCTATCATTAATCATAGCTTCACTAATGCTTAAGTACACCATATCATTCCTTATAGTTTCATTCCAAGTCTTTTTTGGTCTACTCCTCCCCCGTTTAACATGTTTAGTGACTAAACTCTCACAACGCTTAACAGATGCCTCTAATGGTCTCCTATGTACAAAAAAATAAAAAATGGAAATATTAAATATTAGAAGATTACAAAATGCTAATATTAAAATATTTAAAATGAAATGCGTAAAAAAATTCATAATTAAAGGTGCTAAAATTCTTGCAAATCAGCATTAAATTTGAATTGAATATAAATTTTAAAATTCAAATACTAGGTTTTAATGGCTTAAATAGTTTCGATTGAGAGTCTTCAAGCCCACGCACCCAAGCGAAGAAGAACGAGAGGCGGGAGATCGCCGTTTTTTTCCTCCCAGCGTGAACCAGTTTCCAACCAGGAGTTTTTTTCTTCATCCGCCCCATTTAACTCCCTGCCTTTTCAGAGTCGGAGTATCTATAATTTTTCCGCCGTTCTATTTTTGGAAGCGTTTTTGTCTGATTTCTAGGTTTTTTGAGGATCCCCTGTGAGGTTGGAAGGGGAGGGGCGAAAGTTGGACGATGGGGCACTCGTCGAAAAGCGGGCTTCCCGCTTTGATAAACGCGGCGTCGAGGGTGGATTTTGATGGAGCGGCCAATGTTTCTATGTCTGATTCTTCTTCGTCTTCTTCGTCGCCGTCTTCCTCACTCGCTAACCGCCGGGCTTCAGGCGACCCTGAAATGAGTTTAGGTGAACGCGCTCTCTCCGCTGCTGGGGCTGCCTTTCTCTCGGCCATCCTCGTCAATCCTCTTGACGTCGCTAAGGCGAGTTTTAAAATTTTATCATTGGTTTTACATTGGTATTGTTGGAATGATTGGATTTATTGCTATGATAACAAGGAAAGACTTAGGGCATGCGTTCTGTTGTTTAATTATTCATGTATCTGTGCTCCACGGTACCTGTGTTGATACCATTTTAAGCACACGGAGTTATACATTTTGTTTATGTTTCAACTTCCAAAAGATTTTCACGTAGGAGAGTCATTGTTGTGAAACGAACTGGAAAGGGGGAATGAGGAGAGAGGTTCGCTTCTTAGAGCTTTACAATTGCTGCTTTGATGAAAGAGAATTGGTGTATTCATGCAATGAAGATGGTCGGGATTGTGACAACAGCTGTAGCTAGAGAGACAAAGTAGAGATACTAACGGAAGAGCTAAGGTTGAGATTTCATTTCTAACTGAACCTAGCTATTATAATGATCCTTTTTCTAAATTATACCTCTAATTACAATTTGCAAATTCACCCCTATAAATGGACTCATATCAACAACTTTTCTCTTCAACCCTTCCATGCCAAAAAAATGTCCATGGTAATGTTGTTCCCAATATGCTGATAGATGAGCAGGAACCAATACATTATGCGGCAAAGTAGAGATCTTGGGGATGATATATGCAATGATGTCATGGACTTTTCCATTGAGTGAAATGAATACAACCCCAATGGAAGAAGGCTTGTGGCCGATGGTGTTGTGGTGTTTATTAGGGACGATGCGATGAATGTGGTGGCGTAGGTGATGGTGATGAGGCATGGTCGGACCCCGATGGAGATGACATTGTCATTGAGATTGGTGCCTCAGAGATGTGGGGTAGGTAACCATGTGTAGGATGGTGTGAGCATGAGGGGTGGAGGTTGCAGTGGTAGCAAGTGCCTGTCAGATGGAGCTTTTGGGGATGGAGTGGATGGAACACAATCACTATGGAGATGAACGCAGAACTGATGTGTAATGGTCTTGAGCCGTTACGAGATCGCCAGCGAGGCCGCCAGTGCTGGAGGAGGATATGGGCGAGCTAATGCTACAACTAATCCTTCTAATTCTAATCTAAAGCAAACTGAATGTAAAAACAAAGTTATTATTCTTTACTTTTCAGGTTTTCAGTACAAGGGTATTTATAAACCTTTTACAATGTATATCTGTTAGCTCATTGTTCCAGGTGGAAGCCGTCTACATTCTTCATCTTGATGTGTAGGATTGCTGAGCTGGAGGTCTTCTTTTTAGGAGTTGTTGTGGCCTAAGTTGTGATGGGTCCAGATGCATAGCCCTTTACATTCCCGCCCTTCCCAACAAAGCGACAACCTCGTCGTTTGATCCCACTAAGGTTAATTACCCACATGATGACGACGATGTTCTTGATAACTGAATGATGCACTCGAAAAGACATTAGATTATGAAAAACTATTTTTTCCTTGTCATGAAATGTCAAACTAGCATCATGTAAACCGGTTCTTCTCCGGCTCTCATTCTGAAGATTATGGACTACATAGAAGCCTCTACTATCCAACCGAAGTTGCATGTAGTGAATGTTTTGGAAAACACAAATTGACTAGATGAATATCAAACTCCACCCCTTTGGATAAAGTGGAGCAGCAAGTGGCAAACATGATTTAGATGTCTCACCGTTGAGTGGTATGGCGTATCGCGACGATCTTTTGAAACATTCTTCTTCCTCCTTTTCTCAATAATAGAGTCCAGCTTTCCAGCATTCTTCAGTTCACTATATTTATTGACAAGCTTTCTTTCACTAATTTCAGATTTTTAAGATAATACTGGCGCTTTCGCTGTTTAGCTGCTTCTTTTTCTTTCTTTATATGCTCCGACAGAATATCCGACTCAATGTTCTTATGAGAAGATGACTTCAAGTACTTATCAATCAAGAGATGTGAGTCTTCAGATCCTCGATGACGTTAGGGCCTTTCGACTTCTTAATCAATTTCAGAAGTTTCTCTTTCTCCGCAGGAAGCTCAACTTCATACAAGAAAGAATCTTTTTTTTGTATCCTTCCGTGTCAAAGTCTCCACTTAGGGGTTCAAACCGTGGGTCTCGAACAACTTTCTTTGCAGCTTGGATAACTTCTCTAAATCTGCCAACCTGAGTCTTGCTACTTATTCCATTGGCATATTCTTGTTAGCACGACTAAGTTTATGTTGCCTGCCTGCACGCTTGTGCTGCATAACATGTGAGCCATCAACGAGTGCTTTCTGTAACTCCTCAAATTGGATATCTACAAGTTTTCGCTCAAAGTCATGCTATAGGTGCTCATCCCATGATGAACTTTGGAATGCACCTTGAATTGGGTTTTGAATGGAAAACCTGGAAACAAGAAGTTGGTGACGATATTAAGTCTGCCCGGGACGAATACAAAAGTGTGGATTCTTCCTTTTGCAAAAAAAGTGGCGGTTTTAATGATTATGCCAAGGTCAAACACACGGATTGGCGAAGAAAACGTTCCTTTATCCGTCGGAATGAGCATTGTTGGAAGCTTCATCAAACATGATTCCAAAGTAGAATCTTCGGAACTCGTTTCTTCAAGAACACAATCAAAGTTGTTATTGACCTTGTCAGTGACGAATAGAACTTGAGAGGAGGTAAGAGCGATTTCCACTTGGATTGCACCATAAATCGATGAGTCAGTGAAGGGGTTTCTTGGATTTCTTTCTTGAGAGGAACGATCTATTCATGCAGATTCTGGAAGCTTGAATCAAATGTATCCTTGAGCCGTTGAAATGAGTCATCTATGCTATTGGAGGCTTCTTCCACCAGTGCTTGGAGAGTAGTTTGAAGATGCGAAGTCCGACAACATGGGGAAATCAGAATGAGCAGGAGCCTGACTGCAGAAACCCATATCATCATGTGGCCGACAAGCTGACAAACTTGATTTTCTTGAGTGGAGGAGCGCCAACCATGACATTAGATTCGGAATGCTGCCGCTTCAACACCGATGCGGAGGAAGATTGCTGAACAGGCTAGCAGATCCAATAGTTAACATCCCTGACCGCCTCGAAGGGAGAGTTCCAAGAATGTGAAACGGATTCGGGACGAGTGGTGGAAGAATTGATCCGATTGGCTAGAAACCCATGCTGTCCCGCCCCTCGATTAGTGAGCAGATGAACGACTGTGAGCATGACTAAAGAATTTTGAATTTCTTGAAAGTGAAGCGCAATATCATCTCGTAATTGTTGAGTGTTTTGTCTTTGGAACGGGTGACGGAGCCCGGCGTGGTGAATAGCGAGTAGAGAATGATAACGAGGACGTACCTTTCTTCGATTTCGCTGGAGATTTGTTGGATTTGGATTGGTTTATTATTAGAAACGGGGCTTCTGAAGATCAGTTTTTTTTAAACCGTGGTTGCAAAGAATCAGTTGGATTTCTTATACGATGATAGTAACTTCATCAAGCTTTGCACCTATGAAAGATGCATAACTAGTAGCATGAGCAACATCGGCGAATGGGGATTTTGCGGTTGCTGATCTCCCTATTCTCTGTGTCGGCTGAACAAAAAATATTTCCGACCACAACTTTGATTCAAGAAACTGCCCCTTTCTTGATCGCTGCAGCTTTAGATGTAAGAATTTGCACCTTTCTTGATCGTCGCAACTTGTCGAATTTACTGTGTTCCAGCGAGATGGCCGGAGATAACAGACGGGCCTCTCAATGAGAGCACCAATGTAACGTTCTTGAGCCGTTACGAGGTCACCATCGAGGCCGCCAACGCCAGAAGAGGATATAAACGAGCCAATGCTACAACTAATCCTTCTAGTCCTAATCTAAGGCAAACCGAACGTAAAAACAAAGTTATTATTCAATACTTTTCAGGTTCTCAGTGCAAGAATATTTATAAACCTTTTACAATGTATATCTGTTAGCTCATTGTTCAAGGTGGTAGCCATCTACATTCTTCATCTTAATACGCTGGAGGTCTTCTTCTTAGGAGCTTCTATGGCCTAAGTTGTGATGGGTCCAGATGCATAGCCCGTTACATGATATAGGTGCACTGATTGACGGGGCTTGAAGACATCATTGTTAATATTGGCATTCATGTGTCTGAGCGGAGGCCAGGTGAGGGATAATCGGCTAGTCGTTAGGAGGAGAGAGAGAATGAGAAGGATGAATGTGGATGCTTGAGCCCCGCCAAATGTCGGATCATTGTAACATCGGATGCCACTCTATCTTTGAATGTCATTTCCAATAAAATGAGATACCATGGTGTGTGGATGTTTATATAGGTATATTTTGTTAAGTGGAACTTTGTATGTGAGGGGTTATCATGGTTGACCTTATGAGGTGTTGATACACAAGGGTGGAAACAACATAGTTGTCGGCTAATGTCATGTATTTTTTGTAGAGATCCATGCATAAGTATGTGGTAGACGAAACGTGAAGGCCGTGACGTTGTAGAGGTAATGGATAATGTGGGACCCTGTGGTATAGATGTTGTTGGTAGTAAGTGCTGTTGTTAAGGGTCGTCTATTGGAGGTTGGGTTGCCCATTTAAAGACGTGGGAGGAAGGTTGTGGCATGTTTGGGGCTGGGTGGTCGCGATGTAGGTAGCAAGAGGTCATAGTTCGTGGCGAGGTGTAAGATGTAGGTAACATGTTGCTGGTTGTTCAACAAACTATGACAGTGATGGGTTATGTAAGAGGGGTTCTATGGAGTAGTCGTGCGTTTTGTCATAAAGTTGTTTAAGGTGGTGAATAGAAAGTGAGGGAGAAAGGTTCCAGAGATGTACTAGGTGGCATGTTTGAGTTGTGTCTGGAGAGGTGTAGGAATGGTGGTGGCATGACTCGGGTAATTATCTAGAAAGGGAGAGATTAGGGGGTGAGGTGCAAGTGATATGTAGGACGTTCAATATGAAAGGTGGAGTCAGCGGTCATTGTGAGGTGGTTTGGCCCGGGAAGGTCGGTGCACCTCAACTGCTATTGTTTAGCGAGGGGAAATTTTGGTGTACGGCGGGTGGTCCATGGTGAATGACTTAGTTAGAGATGTAGTAAACGACTACCACGCAGAGGTCATCTAGGTTGTGGTAATACTGGTCCTATTGCTGCTGCATTGTTCTGCAAAGGAGAACCAATTGCTTCCACAAGTCCTGCCTCGAGTGTTGTCGATGATAGTCATGGTCTCATGGAAGAACCTAGGAAGAAGATCAAACGTTTTGATGTCACTGATGTGAACTGTATGAGGAGAGCGGTTCACTTCTAAGAGCCAAAGATTGTGGCTCTAACAAAGGAGAATTGGCGTCTTTCAATGAGGAAGAGGGACGGGAGCAGAACGACCACGGTAGTGAGGGGGATAAGCTAGAGATACTAACGAGAGAAAGCTAAAATGAGATTTTTTTCTAATAAAATCTATCTATTACACTGGTCTCTTTTATAATTAATAGTTCTAATTATAATTTTCAAATCTACTCTTACAACTGGTCCACATCATTCATGCTCTTAGTTTGCTGATATTCTCTATAGTTTACATCTTGTTTGTTTGTAAGGACAAGTCAGTTTGTGTTTTTTATGTTTAATTGCAAGCTGGACTTTTTATTTGTTTTAGACTGTGCTATGACTACAAATATTGTTTTCAGGAGTTATTATTTGTTGAAGATTTTTTTTTTGATAAATTTCAGACAAGGTTACAGGCACAGGCAGCTGGAGTTCCTTATTATCACCCACAACAGGATTTTGGAAGACGGTTGGCATCCCTTGGCCCTAACACGGTATACTTTAAAAAGAATGTTCCAAAATGTTGTTTCATGGATATGTTTCTTCGATTACTGTACTTGGATGAGGAAACTTGTTTATTTTGATAAAGAAAAAGAGTAGATTGGAGAATCTAGTAATTGATAAAACTAAGCTTTAAGCAGTTTTGTGTTCTTGCTTGTCCTAAGATTAAGTTTTCTTCCTTCCTCTTTATCGGAAGTCTGTGGGATTTGTTGTACTTGCCCCTATGTTTGATTAGTTGATATTGTTTTTACATATTCTGTTAGGCTCTCTTGCATATTTGACAGCATCAGACAAAAAAGGGTATTCAGGGAGATACCTGCTTCTTAGTTATGATTTAGAATACTTAAATTGTGACACTTAGCATCTATATGGCCATATGTGACAGTTTCAATAAATAACTGATGTGGAAGGATAGCACAGCATCCTTTCACAGGATACTCCATACGGATACTATTATAACCTATGTAATGTCTTCTGTGTTTCTTTATTTGTGGTCTTTCTTTATACTTATTTATTGTAATTGATGTATTGAGTGGTCGCTTTCTGTTTTCTTTATTTATCCTGCAAATAATTTGTTTCAGATGCTTTCAGAGTTCAGATGTTCTCCATCATGTACTCGTGCTGGAATATTTGGTACTGAAGCAATTTGTGCTCGTGATTGTTTTCAGTACAAAGGAACTTTTGATGTTTTCTATAAAGTCATTAGACAAGTAGGTATCTCATGTAAATAGCTTAAGTTTGTATCTGTCACTTCCACACTTAATTTAATGTCATGCATGTATTCTGACCTTTGAATGGGCTAATATATTGTTAAAATTTGCAGGAAGGAATTGGCAGACTGTGGAGGGGTACCAATGCTGGGTTAGCATTGGCTATACCAACTGTAAGTTATACTATATTTTCTTTATCTTCTCAAATTTGATTCTTTACATTTTGTTTTTGAAATCCGATTGCTATTTAATGTGTTTAATTACCTTTTGTCTTTGAGGAATTGTGGAGATATTGTTTAGTGCAAACCTACCTTTCTTGAGTGGCGCCAATTGTAGAGAAGATGCGAGAAGCTCGTTTAAGATGGTTCGGACATGTACATAGAAGACCATTAGAGGCACCTGTTAGGCGTTGTGAGAGTTTAGTCACTAGACATGTTAAACGGGGGAGGGGTAGACCAAAAAAGACTTGGAATGAAATTATAAGGAAAGATATGATGTACTTAGGCATTAGTGAGGCTATGATTAAAGATAGGGCGCAATGGCGACAAAGGATCCATATAGCCGACCCCACTATGGTGGGATAAAGGCTTGAGTGTTGTTGTTGTTCCAAACAATGCATGAAAAAAAGAGACGAAGCTTCTTTTACAAATCAAATTCTAGTCAAATTATGTTTTCCTGGTTTGTATATTCAAACCGGTGAACGGACACATCGTTTTTCTTTGCACAATATCCGCCCGATGACACCAGTACTCTGGCAATCACAATTGTTTCCCGTGCAGAGTGTCCGATGGAGATAGTACCTTCAACAGCCATACGGTTTGCTCGTGCTTTTTAAAAAAAATCTTTTTTTCTCCCTTTTATAATTTTCAAATTTATTTAATTTTTATTACTTTATCTTCTCTCTCCTTATATTTATTTGTTTTATTTTATGTTATTTTGTTTTAGTTCACTATATTTTATTTTATATCAAATCTCACAGGTGATGGTTCTTAGTTAATTATAAAATTAAGTTTATTGGGCGATCTTGATTAGTTTGATGATGTTATTTGGATTTCTTTTTATATAGTATATGGATTTTGCCGTCACCACTTGTCTATGTACTTATTCCTTCGGTTTTAAAAGTTGGTAGTATTCTTTGATTGCTTTGAATTATTATTCTACCTAAGATGTCATCCATCGGAGTTTCTGCCCCACTAAATTTGCAAGCGAATGACTTGAGTATTAGCTTCTCTTAGAGATCCTTTCTCGGTTACTAGCAGTGAAAGAAGCTGGTGCAACCCGTGTTGCACCAGTTTTGATAGACAGACCATCCTAACCCTAGAGATATGCTTACCACTTCGTATTTTATTTTATGTATTAATTTTTTTTTCAGTTATCATTTTTGACAGTTTTTGTCAACGGTACAACCTTGTATGGTAGTTCTATGTAATATTTGTCATTAACGGCTTATTGGAATGATTGACCATTTAGTCCTAAAAAGATCTGATAATAAATAGAGAATACTATAGTTAGGTAAACAATATCACAAAATAAATAAAGATTTTGCAAAAAGAGCAAGATATATTCTAGATTCTTTTTTATTTTTCCTTTGGATATGAAATCTATTTAATGGGGAGAAATCTCAGATTATAGGAGGCTGAAATTGGAACTTGAAGAGAAAGAAATCCCGTGTCCAAGCCACTAACACCTTTTCCTCCCCCAACCAACCCCGTTTCTGCCCTGTTTCCAGCCACCTGACGGCTGACCCGGCCCCAATCCAGCTGCCGGTCGTCGTCCCTCGACATACCATCCAACCACTGTCTAGCGCCTATCGTCCACTCCAGCCGCTGTCCAGCCACTGGAGATCAATTCCTGCGGCTGGTTGTGCCCTCCACAACACCCTAGCCTTGCAATTATATCCATACAACCCCCCATAACCCCCTAAGATTTCATAGCCAACCACACGCATGATTCACATGCCTCACCACCAAAGCAAGCTCCACCTTATTTTCAAATAGTCTTCCTCTTCCTAATGCTTTTCGGTTGCTCACATATTGCATCAGATTCGGACTTTCTCCTTGTTGCAAGGTCCTTGTTTCATGGTACCCAAATATTGGATTATTATTTCCGGTTTACATTAGAAGTAAATTAACTGAAACTAATCCGTATTGCTTTTTGTGGGAAGCATGCTTTTTTGATAAGATCTATTATTCATAAATTATTTTTTAAAAATGTAATCATGATTGACTTGTGCTCAAATCAAATAGGTAGTCAACGTTAGCTAAAAATGTTCTCCATTATCCCGTCTTCATGTCCAAAATTGTTGCTCATTGGGTTTTCATTGGCATCTTGAAAGATCCATGATGGCGATCAACTTTAGAGATTAGATCATTTCTACCAGCCATCCATTAGAGTCTATTCATGCCATAGCCACCTATAGGATCGTGTTATGACCTCCAGTTTTAGATCGTGCGCGTGAGAGGGAGAAGTCCCCAAAGTCCCCAAGAAGACCGATTCACCCTTTCCTAGATCTAGAGGGTTTTATGGTGGAGGAGATGTGGGAAGCTCGCCGAAGAAGAGGAAAGGTGCAAGGGGGAGCTGTGCTCTACATGAGGTCTTTTTCCAGGCGTGCCCTAATTGGGCCAAGCGAGAGAGAGGGTGAGTGAGAGGTCGCAAGCATGGGAGTGGGCACCGGGGGAGGGGGGGGGGGGTGGGGGCATCGACGGGCGGGGTGCACTGAAAAAATTTCTTGCAAACCATAATCCACCCCCTTTGCTAGCACAAGTAAGACAAGGGGTTAAGATTCACAAAATAACCAAAATGCCTCTCACAACGATTAACATCATGCAAGTAAAATGGGATTGTCTTATACACATAAATAAATGACGCCAAAATTTAATTGGTCCATTCTACTCCCCTCCCGGCTTCCTCCCGTGATGATAAGTCGTTCCCCATTGGAGGCCCGTCGTCGTCTAGACGAACCAAGTTCTCCTTCACGTTCAGAGCAACTTTTACATATTTCAGCAACTTATATATATATATATATTTTAAGTCTATTTAGGGGCCTTTTATATCCTTCATATTCGATAAATCTTAGCCATTCACGATGGGAGCCATAGGATGTTGTCACATTTCAGCCACCATAAGCCCTTAGGATGTGATCGAATGCTAAGTTTAGACTCTTCGGTCCTCGCGATGTGAAACCGTCATCATTCCTGATGCTATAGCTGGAATCCTGATTTTCTGTGAAGGGAACCCTACCTTGCTCGTCCACACGCTAATCTCTACTTACAGCATCCCCGCCTCCTTACTCCCATTTTTAGTCGTTGCCAATTGCATGAAATCTTTCCCACCCACCGACCGCACACCCTTACAATCGTCGTTGCCCCTTGCTTCCATTTCCCTTACCTCCGGTCTTTATTTTCTTCCCGACCAACATACTCCAATACAAATGTTTCTCCCTTAGTTTCCTTTCCTTGCTGTCGCCAGTTGCTGGAGCCTTCCCTATCGCCGCCATGTATTCCCCAACCACCCACTCTACAACTGCCACCACTTCCCAACCACCAATTCCACGCACCCACAACCTTCCTCCCCTACTCATCTCCACCGCCAGCATCCACCTTGCACCTTGCAACACCGATCTCACCACCGGACCATCAACCTGCCGCCTTGATCTATCTTCACGTGTTGGGTCATTACTAAGCGAGCTTATTAGTCGTCGCCGAGTCCACAGTGTCTGTACAATTGTATATTATTATTTTATGGATATTTCTTGTTTGTATTTGCATGCTATGAATTGCTGACATGCATAACTTATTTAGCTTCGTCATTTGCTCATATCGCTCTGTAAAGCTTGCACATCAAAATTTATTTAATCATTTAATTTTTTATGCTTTAATGTGAATTTGAATGCAATGTTTGAAATTCCAAGACATTCATTAACCTTATTCAGTGTCAGATTTGGTGTCAGAGCCCTGTGTTTGAAATAGCCCATATAGAGGGCCCATATTTGGGCCCATGTATTCTTCCCTCTTTAGTCCCACATTGTGTATAGGAATATTTCTCTCCTCCTCTCTCCTATATATGTACTCACTCTTTGTACTTAAGGCATGTGAAATATATACCAGTTTTGGCATTTACCTACATGGTATCAGAGCCAAACGGTCCATCAATTTTCTGATCGCAGACCGTCTCACTTTTCCGAGCGGTCTCCCTTGTCTTAGACCGCAGCCCTGCGGTCTCCTATATTCCAGTTCGCAGAATAGCTTCTCCCGCATCTGCTCCTCCTCCTCCTCCTCCCTTCTTATACCTTCTCTCAACCGGTCCAGTGGGCCCCTCCTCCTCCAGCTCTGCTTTCCTCAAACCGCAACCCGCAGCGATCTCTGCTCACCGCGCGCTGTCCGCCGACCTCTGCGCGTTTTCCTCATCTAGTCGCAGCGGGCTCTTCCTCTGCTCGCAACGAGCTCTGCCTCCAGCTCGCCCGACCTCTCCTGCGGCCTCTTAATCACAGTTCGCCAGCTCGTCTTCTGCGGTCTTCTACTCGCAAATCGTCAAGCCTCATCTGCCCGACATCTCCCAGATCGTCAAGTCGCCAGCTCGTCTTCTGCGGTCTTCTGCGGTCTTCTGCGGTCTTCTACTCGCAGTTCGACATCTCCCAGATCGTCAAGTCCTCCAGCGATCTTCATCTTCTCAACCGCCAAGTTGACCTAGCGGTCTCGTGAGCTATCCAGCGGCCTTCCTGATCGCTACGGCTTCTCCTGCCGAGCTCCCTGCCGACCTCCTGATCGCTGCGGTTTCTCCTCCTGATCGGTGCGCCTTCTCCCTGCCGGCTTCTCCTTCTGATCGCTCGGGCTTCTCGTCCTGATCACTGCTGGCCTCCTGTTCGCCAGTCTCTCTTGCTCGCTGCTCCCTGGTCGCCAGCTCTCCCAGCAGAAGCGATCTCCTGCAGCAGCGGCCTCCCTGCCAGTCTCCTCTCAACAACTCGTCCCAATTCCTTCATTAATGGGATCCTCCGTTGACTCCACCACGGTTCCTGCTCCGCCTCAGCCTGACAACCTGGGTCAGCCTCCAGAACTCCGTGATGAGCTGCGAATAACCACAATCTCCCTCTCCGGAAAAGGAAACTTCATACAATGGGTTCACTCGGTCCGGCGAGTTCTTCAGTCCAAGGGACTTCTGGGTCATCTCACCCAAGGGCCTCCTGTCCCTGCTACGGATACCTGGCTCCGTAATGACGGTCGAGTTCAGACTTGGCTCCTCAACTCGATGGATGGAGAATCATACCAGATGGTGATGTATCACGAGACTGCTAAAGCAATATGGGACGAGCTCCACTCTCTCTACTCGGGCAAAGATAGCCTTCAACATCTCTACGACATCATCACAGATCTCCAGGCTTTAGATACGGCTGGCGCTGCTAACATGATCTCCTTCGTTGCTCGCACCAAGACTCTGGCCGAGGCCTGCATCCAGCATCAACCGTCCACCAATGATCACGCCGCTCAACGATTTCAGAAGGAAGCCGTCATCATTGCTATGATCATGGCCCGTGTTCCACCACACTTGCAAAGCATCCGAAATCAGGTTCTGGCCTCGACCATCACTCCTTCCCTCTCAGATGTGTGCTCCATGCTCCTCAAAACCACAGCACCTATGGCGGCTCCTACTCTTCCCTCACCGGCCCTCCTTCAGCACACTCCCGCTCCCTTACTCCCTGTGCCTCCCTCAGCTCGTGGTGGACGTTCTGCCTCTCGGGGAAGGGGACGTGGTGGTCGTGCTCGACCAAAATGTTCATTCTGTGGGCGAGATGGCCACTTTGAGACGACATGCTATCGGAAGCCTGGGAATCCTCCTCGTCCGACTGCCGCTGCTGTTGCTGATGACAGCCCCTCGGTCTCCAAAGCCGATCTTGATGCTCTCCGCCTACAGTTCCAACAGCTTCAAGGGATGATGTCCCCACCTGCTTCAGTCGCTTCCGTCTCCAATTCAGGTATAACCTGTCTCTCAACGAGTCCACGCTGGATAGTGGACTCTGGTGCTACTCACCATATCACCTCGCTACAGCCACCATAGTATTTGAATGCTCCTCACCCGAAGTGTATCACCGTGGCCAATGGGGCGACAGTTCCGGTCTCTGGCTCGGCTGACCTCTCTCTTAGCCCCTCCATCTCTCTCCGCTCGGCTCTTCATGTTCCGGGATCCCCATTCAATTTACTTTCTGTTAGCCGTCTTACTTCGGACCTGGATTGCTCCTTAACATTTACATCCTCTTCTTTTCTGATACAGGATCGGCGGACGCGGACTACCATTGGTAAGGGGCGACTGCGCAACGGGCTCTACCTTCTCGACGACTCTCCCACTATCCTCTCCTCGGTCTCCTCTGCTGAGTGGCATCAACGTCTTGGACATCCTCCCCTCCCAGTCCTCCAGAAGGCACTTCCCGATGTATCTTTTCCAGTTTTTAAATGTGATTCGTGTATTATGGGCAAACAACCGCGTTCTTCTTTTCCCGCACATTGTACTCGGAGCTATGCTCCTTTTGATCTATTACATTCAGATATATGGGGACCCTATAAAATTACTAGTATTTCTGGGTTTCGATATTTTCTTACTTTTATTGACGATTATTCACGAGTCACTTGGTTATACTTACTTCGAGATCGGTCGGAGCTTCCTCGCGTCTTTCGGGCATTTATTCTTGAAACACGCACACAATTCTCCACCACTATCAAAACTCTACGAACCGATAATGCCCGTGAATACACAAGCCACGAGTTTGCAAATTTATGCTCTGAATTCGGGATTATCCACCAAACTTCATGTCCCTACACGCCACAGCAAAATGGTGTGGCTGAACGGAAGAACCGACACTTACTGGATGTTGCCCGCTCTCTCATGCTTCACATGAACGTTCCCAAAGCCTACTGGAACTTTGCGGTTTCCACGACATGCTTTCTTATTAACCGTCTTCCATCCTCCATTCTCAACAATGCCACTCCTTTCAGCCTCCTCTTTCCTTCTACTCCGGCCTTTCCCCTCACACCTCGAATCTTCGGGTGTACGTGCTACGTTCATATCCTGGGACCGACTACGGACAAGCTGGATCCCAGGGCGGCCAAGCAAATTTTCGTAGGCTACTCCCGTACACAGAAGGGCTACGTCTGTTATTCTCCGACTACTCGCAAAATCTCTGTGTCACCAGATGTTACCTTTCGGGAAGATCTGCCATTTTTTCCTACTCCTGTATCCACACCTACGCCAATACCTACCCCTCTACCTGTCCTCCGACCTATCATTCCTGTTCACACACCGGCTCATCCATCCCTGAGTCCTGCTCCTGCCCCCTCCAAGCCACCTCTCATCCGTGTTTACTCTCATCGCCCTCTCACCTCCGTTGCCCCTACGCAGTCGGCCTCAACCTCGGATGCTCCGCGTCTAGCCGATCCTGTACCCGAATCAACCGCTCATCCATTGGCGAACTACGTTTCTCTACATCGTCTCTCTCCCCAACTCCAGACACTTGCTACCTCTTTGTCCACAGTTGCTATTCCTAACTCTGTGTAGGAGGCTCTACAACATCCTGGGTGGCGCGCTGCCATGGAGGAAGAAATGGCTGCTCTTTGGGCTAACAAGACGTGGACTTTGGTACCCCGTCCTCCAGGACAGAAACCCGTTGGGTGTAAATGGGTTTTCGTTATCAAGCATACTCCTGATGGAACCATTGACCGGCTGAAAGCTCGCTTGGTTGCTCGTGGTTACACTCAACAACAGGGTATCGACTATGAAGAGACCTTCTCTCCGGTGGCTAAACTCAACATTGTTCGTGTGCTTATTTCCGTAGCTGTACATCGTCGGTGTCCATTATTTCAACTGGATATTAAGAATGCGTTCCTTAACGGCGATCTCCATGAAACAGTTTTCATGGAGCAACCTCCCGGGTTTGAGACCACGGGGGAGTCCTCTCTGGTCTGCCGACTAGTGCAGTCTCTTTATGGTCTCAAACAATCACCTCGTAACTGGTTCGACAAGTTCAGCAAGGCTCTCCGGGAGATTGGCTTTACTCGAAGCACGCCAGACTTCTCCTTGTTCACTCGCAAAAAGACAACGAGAACAGTTATTCTCCTGGTTTATGTGGATGACATCATAATTACTGGAGATGACGGCGAAGGCATACAGGCAGTCAAAAGACATCTTAGCTCTGTATTTCAGACTAAAGATCCGGGTCACCTTCACTACTTCCTTGGTCTGGAGGTTGCCAGAAGACCAGATGGCCTAGTCCTATCTCAGAGAAAATACTGCTCGATCTCCTTCATGATGCAGGATACTCAGGCTGTAAACCGACAAATACCCCAATGGATGTCAATCACAAACTGTGTGCTCAAGCTTCCGACTCAGACCTGCAACTACAAAACCCAGAATACTATCGTCGCCTTGTTGGAAAATTAATCTACCTAACGGTAACAAGACCCGATATCTCCTTCGCCGTGGGTATGGTCAGCAGATACATGCACTCCCCTCGAAAATCTCACCTTCAGGCCGTCGAAAGGATTCTTCGGTATCTCAAAACAGCCCCTGGTCAGGGACTGGTTTATAAAACATCATCATCAACTCCAAGATTAGTGGCATACTCTGATGCTGACTATGCTGGGTCCCTGGACGATCGACGGTCAACAAGTGGTTTCTGCACCTACTTTGGAGGACACCTGATTACCTGGCGAAGTAAAAAGCAAGCGGTTGTGGCGAGATCCTCAGCTGAAGCAGAATACCGGGCAATGGCATCTGTGGTCTCTGAACTCACATGGCTTGAGAGCCTCCTGACTGACCTTGGTGTAAAACTTCCTTCACCAGCTCTCCTCTTGTGTGATAGTCAAGCTGCTATACACATTGCCAAGAACCCAGTCTTTCATGAAAGAACAAAGCACATTGAAGTTGATTGCTATTTCATCCGGGAGAAAGTTCAAATGAAGAAGCTAGAGTTGAAACATGTTCCGGGTACAGAACAAGTGGCGGATGTCCTCACAAAGGCCCTATCCAGTACTCTCTTCTATCAATGCCTGTCCAAGCTTGGATCCTACGACTTGTACGCTCCAGCTTGCGGGGGAGTGTTGAAATAGCCCATATAGAGGGCCCATATTTGGGCCCATGTATTCTTCCCTCTTTAGTCCCACATTGTGTATAGGAATATTTCTCTCCTCTCTCCTATATATGTACTCACTCTTTGTACTTAAGGCATGTGAAATATATACCAGTTTTGGCATTTACCTACAGAATGCAATGTTTGAAATTCCGAGACATTCATTAACCTTATTCAGTGTCAGATTTGGTGTCAGAGCCCTGTGTTAGAGCCATTGTTTACTTGATAATGCTAAATCCTTTAGGAGTTCCATGGTAGGTCCTGATTACATTGACGGCCAGGCCTCTAGTTCAAACACTGAGTTGCCCAACAAATAATTTGCCTAGATTATTGTTGGAATGTTTAGATGGAGTAAGTGCCTAATTGGGGGCTTTGACCACTAGGATCGACACATTAGAGCATCCAAGGAGCTCAGGTTAGATTACTCCCCACCTCTAAGAGCCCATATGGCTATATGCTAAGCATCTTGATGAGAGTCATCAATCGTGAAGTTGACGATCCTCCTGAGCGTTATGTTAGACATTTTCCAGTGAGGGTTCCTCCACTCTTTGAAGATGCCGAACCTGCTTATGATCATCGGTAGAGAGCCGCCCTTATTAGACCCACACTATTATCATGAGGATCACCATGATCCCAACTCCCCTTTCGGAGAGATCATGATGATGATGATATTACATGAAAAGTTTGCGTTGATGCGATTTCCTTCTATGATCATCTGTACTCGAAAACCTTTAGCGATTTGTTATTGGATATAGATCATTATTTTGATTGGTATGAGATAATTGATGAACGTCGAGTGCGATTCACCATGATGAAATTATTGGGCCAAGCAAAGATCTATTGGACTAGCCTTGATCATATTTAAATTATGCGGGTCACCGTCCTATTACTACTGAGAAGATATGAAGTGTATACTCAAGGAGAAGTGTCTTTTGGTGGCTTATTA
The DNA here is from genome assembly GCA_033032865.1 of Dactylorhiza incarnata. Lineage (NCBI taxonomy): Eukaryota > Viridiplantae > Streptophyta > Magnoliopsida > Asparagales > Orchidaceae > Dactylorhiza > Dactylorhiza incarnata. The sequence goes on along the minus strand of JAWHQI010000192.1, from coordinate 5,147,996 downwards.
GGGTTATCTCCTTGACCTACTCTTTGCCTTACACCGGGGACCACATTGTAGTTGTGTATATAAAGAAAACTCATAATTAGTAGTGACATTCAAATGGAGCATGTCACCGACGCGTCCTTTTCTCAGGTTGGTTTTTGCGTTTTGCGGGGAGCTGATTCCACCCCACTTTGAGACCCTTGATTATATTTTTTATCTCGCTCTTTAGTACAAGGTACTTGAAGTCCGTTGTCTTAAGAGAGTGAGTTTGTAACCTAAGAGTTCCACAATTATGGGACCCCCTCAGCCCTGGGCTACCGACGCCTTATGTTGCACAGACACCGACACGCGACATGCAACACGCGAGACGACATGACACGACACGCGACTCGTCAATTCTAAAAAAATACCATATTCCGACACGTTGGGACACGTATATTAAATATTTATTTTTTATAATTATGAAAGAGTGCGTACTCCAATTCCTCTCAGCACATGATGAAGAAGATGGTTGTGCAAGAAGCTTTATGGCTAAACTTTGTAGCATAGGTGCACTTGCACCATGAATAACCCACCAAGCCTTAGGATCCATCGAAAATCGACTGTGAACTGAATCAAATTCTCTAAATTCTCCATTTATATAGGCAAAATTTGCGTATTCTAAATTCACCTTGGTGCGATCCTCAATGTTAGGAAAGTACTTCCTAAAGTATTTTTTGGTTTCTTGAATGATTTCACTATCCTTATATGGAGAAATTCTAGAAGAATCTTCATTGAGTCATTGTTCACTATAGTACCTAAATTTTAAAAATAAAACATCACACATAGTGGCCTTTATAGTGTTCTGAAGTGTCGGAGAGTGTCGGAGAGTCCGATGCGTGTCGGAGAGTCCGACACCGACACGCTGGGCATTTTGAAGTGTCGGTGCAACATAGACCGACGCTATGTCAATTCATGACCCCCACAAACACGTAAGGCAAGACACCTGCCACAAGTTCATCCAAGCTTGTGGAATTAAGTTCTGTCAGTGCCAGGGTAGTGGACACGTAGCGGCTTAAGTGCCTGACACAGAATCTACCAATTGATGATAAGCCTGCAAATTGGCCATTGATTATAGTAGTTGTCTCATTGTCGTGATCTTGAAGGGCTTGATCATTTAAAGGTGAAGCCTGAGACCACTCCTATCCTTATCATATAGTTTGGATGGACAAGATCACGATACAGTTCACTTAGCGGTGCCTTGTACTGATCAATTTTGCATTATGTAAGGATATGATGTGGTGTGATGTTCTTCCCATTGATGTTGCTCACGTGTTGTTGGGGAGACCATGGTTATATGTGTAACCATCCTCCTAGCTGTTACAATTGATTGTATCAGAGCATAGTGACTTTAGGCCCAAAAGAATACTAAAAGGATACATAGAATATACTTATATCTTACTTAGGATCGTCTTACGCCGATACTAATATTGCATTAATTGTGACACGAGTTTCCTCAGGTATTATACAAGTAAGATACGTCGGAAGGAACCGAAGGAAAGCATGTCGGAGGAAAGTGGAGATGTAAATGAACATAATGTGCACATGTCTGAGTTAACCCGAACGCTGATAGAAGCCATAAAGATGATTAAGGAAGGTTCTGCATCGGCTTCTGCTGGCTCTGGTGCCCAAACCCAAATGCTGATCGATTTTTACCTATTGATCGATGTTTACCTAAAACACTTCTTGGAATTGAACCCCCCTTCATTCCAGGAAGGTGAATGATAATTTCTGTAGGAGAAAAGCTTATCTCTGTACGAAGCTTATCTCTGTACGTGTGTGTATATATATATACATATATAGATACATATATATAGATACATATATACATATATAGATACATATATATATGTACATATATAGATACATATATTATACATATGTACATACATACATACATACATATACACATGTATACATTTCTCTCTTTATATATATATACCTAAGTATATATGTGTGTGTACATCTGTCTCACTGCCTCTATATATATGTCATTTGCGTAATATTTCGATGTACATATCAACAAACACATTTACATACATTTCTAAAAACATATGCGCTTGGAAATAGTTAGAATTTATACAAATATTCTAAAATTTACATGGCGTGTTGAAATATATTATTTTCTTGTAAATTATTACTTATATATTATTATAATATGTTAGGAATAATATAAAACATTGGATTGGATTAGTATTTACTAGAAATGTGCATATTACTATGCATATTTTTTGTATGAAACTATGGTTCTGTTTGTTGGGGTGTTTTTCTCCATTTTTGGTGGGAGAAAATTGTTACCGCTCAAATAAACTGTTCGGTAAATCTTCCATTCCCACCTCCACCACTCAAAAACATTATTTTTGAACTTATTTGAGACCGCAGCCCCCTCGCTCCCATTCCCCCGCTCTTATCTCACCGCCCAAACAAATAGACCCTATATATGTGAGGGCTCTTTAAATGTTATTTCACGTGTATTCACATGCATTTACGTGGAAATTCTTTTAATGTGATAATTGTCCATTTCATTCCTGATGAACTTGCCCTGGTCTTGATTAAAAAATTGATATATTTATTATGCATGATCCTCATTTCATTAAACTGTTGATTTGCCAGTTATGTTTGATTGCTTTGGTATTTATTATGGTTAAACTACATGACATGTTTTTTGTTGAGTTTAAGGGATGATTAGAGGAGAGCATAGTTTTTCTATAAAACTTGGCGAAGATATGAACTTCGAGTTATGGGCCTACTCGAAGCGGTGGCCGGAGTAGTGGTCGGAGTCGGAGATGACGGCGGTGGAGGATACTGCGGAGCCCTTGACCGCGGCTGCCTATGCGGAGTTGCTCATTAATGAGAGAGCCACCAAATATTTCACACAATAGAAAGAAATTAGACTTCTTCTTTCTTGTCCCATACACCCTTACATATGCCTTTATATAGGCTTACAACACATAAAAGACAAACAACAATAATGATACCTAATACTAGATAGCTTATGAGTCCTCACTACTCGAAGCGGTGGCCCGGGGCTCGAAGCGGTGGCCCGGGGCTCGAAGCTTATAGCTCCTATTAACTAGATAAATGAGTAATGATGACACCCCCTAACATATAATGCCCGGTCTTGAAAACGAGCTTGACCTCAAGCTCGAGGGAGGCCCATGATGGTGTACATTTCATCCGATGCCTTCCTCGTCAGAATCCTCGACGTGCAGGTAGAAAAGCTTTTTGCACCTGTGTTCGCGATCGTACTGCTCGTCGCAGTTATAACATAATCCATGAGCGCGACGTTCCAACATCTGGTCCCGAGATAATCGGCAGACCGGTGGGGCTGGAGGACCCTCGAGATGGCCCTGCTGAATTTTGTTGTTGGGGAGCAGGTATGCCTCTTGTGTCAGCTGGAGGCGACGGTCGCAGAGCCTAGCCAGACTCATAAGAGTCACTAAATCTGGAGGGGCCTCAAATTCGACATTCAGTCGTAGGCGGTCGCGGAGTCTGGCGGTGAAAATGACGATTTGCATTTCTAGGGTAAGAGTAACATGCACCAAAAGAAGCTGAAATTGTTCCAGGTACTCGTCCACGGACCCTCTTTGTCGTAAAGACGTGAGTTCGCAGAGGGGGTTGCTGCGGATAGGAGGACCGAAACGCAAGTTGAAGTACCATTTGAAGTCCTCCCACATCAGGTTCGGCTGGTCTGTGAGGAGACGAGAAGCCCACAATAGAGCTGAGTCAAGCATGTGGAAGGATGCTAGGTGAAGGCGTTCTGCTGCCGGAGTTTGTTGGTGGCCGAAAAATTGCTCGTATCTAGTGAGCTAGCCCAAGGGATCACTTTTGCCATCGTAGTTTGGAAATTCCAACCTGGAGTAGCGTGATAGAAGAGCAGCGTCGTGGCGGACGAGGACCGGAGGTGGCGGCGCGTGAAGGATAAGTGGCGGTGGTATTTTGCTTGCTTGATCCTCTGCGGGGGCAGTAGAGAGATTATCGATGCGTTTGGAGAGCGCAATAATGACCTCTTGATGACGCTCCACGATGGTATTTTGATGCGCTATGAAAGTTTCTACCATGGTCATAAGTTGGTTGAGTTAAGCTGACGTCTCGTCCATGTTGTGTTGGGCGGAGGATAACGAGCGAGTGACAGGACAGTTTAATTGCATCTAGGAGGCCGATTGGGAATGACCACGAGAGCCACGTCGACGCCCAATAGTGACCCAATTAAGATTTATTGATTAATAATTAATCCAGAAGCTGATCAATCTATTAAAAAATAATTTCTTCCAATGAGGATTGTTGCCGGGCCCGAGGGAGTAAGTCTGCACGCTGATGTGCAGGGGATGAGCTCAAGACGGAGAAAAGGCGTGGGTTTTAGTTGCGTGCGGGGAAGGGAAAATGAAAAATGTGTCGTGTCTGGGCTCGAGGTAGGAAAAAGCAGAGGAGCAGCGTCCTGGCGGGAGATGGTGATTACGAGGGTTGCTGAGGCAGACAAGGCGGAGAGGATGACGAGCAGCGCTGGAGGCGGCGTGAAGTCGGGCGCAGAGTTTTGACCAGCGGTTTCTTCCGGTGAGGCGAACGCAGATGGGTTCTGCGGCGAGGATGAAGAGTCGTGTGATGGTGGCTATTGCGAATGAGGGGCGCGTCGTGCGAAAAGGAGATGGGGGGAGGTGTCTTGCTGAATGCATCACGGTGAAGGTGTCGAGGAAGTTGGTGAGCGGGGTTGCTGGCGTCGAGCAGGGTTGCTGGGGGAGGTGTCTTGTTGGTTGCTGGTTTCGAGGAAGTTGGCGAGGTGATGGTGGCTATTGGATGAAGGCAACGTTCGAAGGAGGTTTCAGAAGCGGCGGCGGGGTGAGGTTGAAGTGCGCCGGCGTAAGAAGACCGAGAAGCTCTGATACCAAGTTGTTATGGGTCTACTCGGAGCAGTGGCCGAAGTAGTGGTCGGAGTCGGAGATGACAGTGGTGGAGGATACTACGGAGCCCTTGACCGCAGCTGCCTATGCGGAGTTGCTCATTAGATGAGAGAGCCACCAAATATCTCACACAATAGAAAAGAATTAGACTTCTTCTTTCTTGTCCCATACACCCATACATATGCCTTTATATAGGCTTACAACACATAAAAGACAAACAACAATAATGATACCTAATACTAGATAGCAATGATGAACTAGGCCCGGGGCTCCTATTAACTAGATAAAGGAGTAATGATGACACCCCCTAACATATAATGATGACATCCCATAACACTTTCATGCATATATTGGCCAAACTAACTGACCATGTTGTTTCATTGACTTTTCCGGGCTTATTGTCCACGTGTTAAAATCAAGCAGTTTGGAACTAATTTCTTTTAACCGAATGAACTTGCATTGATTTCTTTTCTTGCATTCTGCTTTGCACTGCTTTTAGTTTTAATACATGCTTTACGATATCTTCCTTTCTGTTTGTGTAGGTTGGCATTTATTTGCCTTGTTATGATATATTTCGCAACTCGATTGAAGATTTTACGACCAATTATTCTCCTGGTTTGACACCATATGCACCTCTGGTGGCTGGTTCAGCTGCTCGCTCGTTAGCTTGTATAGCTTGTTCTCCTATTGAGCTGGCAAGAACACGCATGCAGGTATTAATCCTATTTATGTTCATGTTGTGAATTTTTTCATGCAACAAATTATTATTTTTTCAGTTCTTTAATTTATTTGTTGTGCATCCCGCACTTCAATTTTATTTGTGGATTGTGAGTTAGTGGAGCCTTTTTAATCAGGTCTTTCCTCTTCAATTATTTTGACAAAAAATGATTTATTAGCTGCCTGTCTGGAGGGCATTAATTCACAATTTCTTGGGAAGCATAAATTTCTGCAATCCGTCTTTTGTCAATGTTCATAAACACGTGGTTATTGTCCTTTGGGGTAAAATTCTTTTAGCGGAATGCTTTACCATGCTTGGGCTGTTGAGTCTGATCACGAGGACTCTATCGTTGCCACATTAACATCTAGATAGGGTTAGTATCAGTGGCGGAACTAAGATTTCCGCTCAGTCTGGGCACATCAACTTTAAACTCAAAAATAATTGTCGAAAAAGACTTTTCATCGGAATTTACACTCACAAATAGCAACAATGATTATACCCAGGCCACTCTAAAAAAATAAAGATAAAAATTTATTATCATTCAATTGACACTCAAAAGCATCAAAGACAATTATAAAGTAAGTCATGCCATCAATGATATTTTACTTGAATCATTAAATTGACAAAAAGTCACAGGGCATGAAAGATCGAATACTTTAGCAGATGATACATACTTGCTTTTCCTATACCACAAGATCCGGAGTAAGAAGACGTGCCTTAAAGGAAAATCGAAACACAAACATTAAGGCTCAACGTTGGAATGGAGCATAGTTCTAAAAAAAACTCTAGCGTTTAAGACTCCAAGGACATTGTTCCTCGAATAAGATGTGTGATGCATCAACGTCGAAATGGAAGGTAGAGCTCAAAATGATAAGGAGAAAGGCCGAATTAGTGATGCATGGACATCTTTCCTCGGAGTTGGACTGTTGTTTTCTATGCAGGCCGGGAGCTTGTTTATGGCGCTGGAAAGAGGAGAATGGAGTTATGAAGCTAGGGCAGAGCCGACAAGAACTATCAAGTATCGGGTAAAGGTAGGTGCAACATTGATTTTCTTACTTTAGCTGCAGGAATGGCTACATAACCAGCTACATGGAGATTTAGCATTGCTAAAAACCAGAAAATCACACCCGAACACTTGTCTGAGTGTGTCTCTGTTACGGACGGCGAGAGCCGATCCCAATCCCCCGCTTCCGCTGTCGTCGCCGTCCACCCCTCGCCTTCGCCGTTCCCATCGCCGTCCGTAACAATCTCTAGTCTCCACCTAGATCTGCCAATGTTTAGTATCACTATCCTCCTATGATATGCATGCATTCACTCATATTTATTGGCCTTTAAGCAAACTCGTTTAGTACAACAAGACTACATGATGTAATCCAATTTCATAAACTCTATGGCAACGATGAGGAAATTCTCTCGCAATTCGTTATACTCTCAAACTAAGAGTAGATGATCGTCTTAAAAATTATTAATCAAATTTCAGAAGAGAGATTCACTTGCGCTTGCGGCTTGAATCTTAACGCGGATCGATATTTCCACTGACAAAGAGTGCATAAAATAACTTATGACAAATAACGACAACAACAACACTCAAGCCTTTATCCCACTATAATAGGGTCAGCTTATATGGATCCTTTGTTGCCATTGTGCCCTATTTTTGCACAATTCCTCAAATGATCCATATTCATAAGGGTGTCTAAATTTTATACTGGCTGTCTACCTAACACAACCCTCACCATTTTTTATCCGGGCTTGGGACCGACATAGGCTGGTTATGACAAATAACGATAATCGCGAATAATTAGGGAGATTTTGGCAAACCATGATTATTTAAATAGAATCAAATAAAAATATTTAACGATTCGTAAGAACCAAGATATAGTAGTGGATTTACCGAACCCGCAACCGGTTGCTACAGAAGGGAAATCGACTCACTACTTAGAACCGAGCAAAATCAACCCGAGCCACTGGAATGGGGAGCCGTGGTCGACAGTGGCCCGTGGATGTCCTCACCAGATGGTAAGCCCCTGGAAAAAGCACGTCGACTTTGACATGGGCTCGTAGAGTTGCGCGAGTCTCTTGAATGAAGACGTCAACATATGAGCAGCGGCCCAGTGGTGTCGCCGGGGAATGTTGTGATGTCGATGTTGGAGGTGGTTCTTCACGTCATCGTCGTCGTATGGAAGGAGCAAGGGTGTGATGCTGGAGCTTTGGGAGGAACATGGACCTGTGTAGCCGACCAACAAAGAAACGAAACCGACGGGTTCGTTCTCTCCGAATATTGGTCTCCTTACTGATTTTTGGGGGCTTTTATAACCAAATTATTTTGCAATCGCAATTTGCCAAAGATTATTTTTTTTCCTTTAATTCATTTTCCTTTTCTCTCCTTAACAACCAAAGATGATTTTTTTGCTTAATCAAGTTGTTCTCATTTATAAGATACTTTTACATTATTCGTTATTCAAATGATTTGAGCTTGCCTTTTTCTCCTAAACTATTCTAAATTACCGGTCCTCTTTATTCATGGTCTTACTGGCCAGTCAATCCAGTAAGCCGTCTTCAAACATGCAACATACGCGTGCAAAAATAAAGCATACATAATAATATAAAAATGTGGGAAATAAATAACGGAAATAAAGAGCCGCTACGGTGTATCTCCGGATGCGACGAAGGATGCATCACTACAAGTGCAGTAAGATCCTACTACACGACTATGTTTTGCCAATATACTATGTTGTAATGGTTTCATATAAACTGAGCTAAAATCATAGAATTCATGGATTATAAGAAGAATTGAAAATGTGTTAGGGGCAGGCCGATTTAAGAAGAAGGATGGGGAAGGAAATCAACCTTAGTCTCATGAGATAATTCAGGAAATCTGAAATTCGATACTTGGAACTATTACAACTCTTGTTTATCTAATGACTTTTGACTACCCAAGTCGTAATGACTATTGCATAAAGCCTAATTAATAAGAACTCTCAAGCTACAACCATTGTTAACCTTCCAAGTGATTACCACCCTAACCCCTTCCTCTTTTAGTGTAAATCCTCTCATTCCACTTTAAGCAGATCTTGACTCATGAACCTGGTTAATTCCCTGGGCTTGTGTAGTTCCATCTGCTAATACATGCCTCACTTGGCTGTTTCTTAGTTTTTCTTGGTCCACCGGCTCAAGATCAGGCCGTAACAATATTCCCTCCTTCAAAATTTGTCTTTTTCTCGAGGCAAAGTGTGTAAAAATTGCTGATTAAATTCAGTGATGTTGGATTCCAAATGTGAAATAGCCAACAACTTTCTTCAGTTACTATACATGCAACACTAGAAGAATTCAACTCTGTGGCGGAAGCTGGAGGCTATAGGCAACTAGTCTTAATTTTAGAATGGTAAAGGGATCATAATCGATTTGAAAGATTGCTCTAGAATAAAAAAGCAGTTGCAAACTCGTGAAGTATGCTTGCACCATTATTCTTGAGGGCTGATTTCCTTTCAGATAGAGTTTACAAGAGACTCCAAAATACCTTAATAGTCTTTGATACACCTCCTATAGGAAAATGAAGACTCAACTACCTAGAATTGCCATACTAGAGGTAAATTACATAAAAGACCAAAATACTTAATTAAAATACGATAGCAGATAAGCTTGGAGAGGTGGCTTTGTATCTTCTCTCCTCGTGAGGGTTTGTTCTATGGATTAGTAAGTTGGAATTCTGGGCAAGCGCAATGGAATACTCGTCGAGCGTCTGTGAGTGTTTATGAGTCCGGGCACTACGAGGTTTTACAAGTTCTGGAGACCATGCTGGAAGAGTCGACGAAGATCGACTGGCCATCCAGAGGCTTCTCCGAGGACTGTCATGGGCTCCCCGAGGATTTACAAGTCTTTGTACAAGAGGATGACAAAGGAGTGCCGACATGGCATTTGTCTGTGCTCTGATACCAAGTGGAAAACACAAGTCATTCATAGTTAGGACAACATTACATGAATTGCGCCTTTATAGGGTGCTACATGGAAATAATAATAAAATAAATATAATTTATTATATATGGTATCCACTATAAATATATGACCTCAACTATAAAATATATGGTATTCAACTTGGATATCATGACAGCATTAGCTTTGCTGCAAAGATAATGCATTATCATGAGTATTATCTAGTTTTGTTATACATATTCCCTGTAACATGTTCGTTTGGTGGGATTTTTCCAATTCGATTGCATAGTTCCATTTACAAATCAGTTCTACTGTAACAGGCCTTTAAAGAAATTCGGTATGGAGCGAAGCCCCCTGGCATGTGGAAAACAATGCTTGGTGTTCTAACACCAAATATGAGAACTGATCAAAGCTGTGAGTTTTTTTCCTTGCCTTGGCGTGTTGTGCAAATCTCTTATAACATGGTAATTTGACCATTGATATCTATTGACAAATTCAAATGGATGTTTTCTTGCCTTGGGCTTACCGGGGATAAAGATGAGACCAAAATCTCAAATGCCAATTGTTTTTTTTTATTAGAAGGATTTTATTATTGTACAATCTTAAACTTACCGAGTTATCTATCACAGCTTAAATTGTGATGTTACAATATACCGGTCCGCCAATCCCAAGTATTCCACTCATTTTTAAGAGCGTTTACGAGGAATATTCATACATTTGATTGGTACTCATTTACACACCTATATCATTTGCCGTGTTTCTTAAGAGCTAGTGCTTTGCTGCTCAGCCGTGTGGTCAGTAACAACTCAAGAGTCGTGCTTCTCTTGCTCAACTCAAATCCAAAGACAAAATACCTGATATTGAAATGCCAAATCAATATATAATCCTTCTCTAACTAGATTCTCTAGACATGCTTTGTAAGGAAGATAACTATTTAGTACATAATTGAACTCATTAATACTGCGGTGGTCTCTAATTAGCAAGATGAAGGCTCCAACTCTTGGGGGAACTCATCAGGAGTGTAATTGACGACTTTGTGCTTTAGTGTAGTAGCAAGTTAACTGTGAAACAAAGAATTATCCATACCAACACTTTCACTATCACTCTTTACATTTTCACTATGGCTGTTTGGCCTGGTGGCAGTTGAAGTCTTGGATTGATGCCATCTGAGTTCCCCAACCAAGAAGCAGTTGAACTCTAAAGCCAAGATATCCTTAAATGCCTACTCAAGTAAATGCCTACTCAAGTAAATGCCTAGTCAAGGGCAGTGTTGATACCATTCCTTCTGGTTACAGTTTTTCAGCTACCCCAACTTTAGTATGTAAGAGGCAGTAAGTTGAACAATGTCTCATACTTGTGGAATAAAAGAGCAACATTTTAAATGTAGTCTTACATGTCAGTTAAGAGGGCAAAAAGATTTTTTCCTGAAATAGTATATTATGTTGTTTAGTAAAATACATGTCGACATCTCCAGTCTTTTCCTATATATCGTCCGACACGATTTTTGAAAATATCGCCCGCTATCTTATTTTAGCACCATGCATGTTAAATCACATGCATTGCATTATATGCGTAAATTAATTAGACTTTGTTTCACTCCCTTTTCATAAGCGTTATTCGTTCAATCAAATTTATACAATATGTGCTTGGTGTATGGATTAATTTGGTCACAGTGCACAAATATCGATTTCTTTGGACTAGCGTGGGAGCTCAACTTGCCCGTGATGTCCCCTTTTCTGCGATTTGCTGGTCAACACTTGAGCCTGTGAGTTTATCCTTTATAATTACTTCTCTACTCCATGTTATTGGCATTTGTGGCAGGACACATTTTTCTGAGTTTTTGAGCTCTTTTTTAATTTTATAAGAACATATCTGCACTAGAAAATTCCTTCTTATGACCGCTTATCTATTGTTCATAATTATTGAATAGTTCTGCTTTAATTTGCAGGTTCGCAAAAAATTGCTTGCAGCGATAGGTGAGGAAGGAAATGCAGCTAGCGTGTTAGGAGCAAACTTCTCAGCTGGCTTTGTTGCAGGCAGCCTAGCTGCTGCCGCCACCTGTCCACTCGATGTTGCTAAAACTCGAAGACAAATTCAGGTCGATTTCTTGACTTCTGGGCTCATTCATGGCATGGTTTCACTGTTATTATTATTGTACTGTTTGCCTATATGATAGCATTGATAGGTTCATGCTTTGCTTCTCTCTCTCTTTCCCGCTCCTCTCTTCCCACCAATACACATAATTTCATACGACATCTCGCAGTTTTGTGGTATAGTAATTTGGAAATTATAAATCTTGGACTAACTGCATCAAATCGCCCATCGTTATAAATAGCCTTTCATTATACTTGCTTTTAAGCGACCATGGTTCAATCACATGGACAATGCATTTCTCACTCATATTATGTTCTTTTCCTTAACTCTCCCGCCGTCTTTATGTTGTAAATATCTCTTAGGCTGCAGGAATTGAAATCGAAGTCAATTCAATTCCGATGTTCGGTTGAATGCAAGAATTCTATCACAGGGATTGTAATTAGTAATTCCGTTGTTCGGTTGAATGCAAGAATTCTATCACAAGGATTGAAATTAGTAATTCCGTTGTTCGGCTGTATGTCAGAATTCAATGGAAGGAATTGAAATTTTAAATTTAAAATATTGACATACACATAAACACATACATACACAAACAAAAATACACAAAAATACACACAAAAATACACAAAAATACACACAAAAATATACATACACAAACACAAGTACATAAACATACACATACAAAAATACACAAACCAAAATACACACACATACACAAGTACACATACACATACATACACAATCAAAAATACAAACACACACACATACATACACAAACAAAAATACAAACACACAAATACACATACACAAACAAAAATACACATACACAAACAAAAGTACACACAACACAATTAGACACCACACACACACAAAAACATATACACATACACACACACACTGATCCGATCCGAGACACCCACACCCACACCCACACCCACACCCACACCCACACCCACACCCACACCCACACCCACACCCACACCCACACCCACATACTCCGTGTATTAGCATCCACTAAGACCAAAAAACTGTGTATTAGCATCAACTATTCAACAAGCATAGCATAGCAGAATGCTTGATAAAAAAAAATTACTATGCAGCAAAAGGAAAACATCGCAAGCATATCAGGCATTGACTAGGGAAAACTAAAGATTCAACAACTAAGCATAGCAGAAAACTCACAGAACAAACATAGCAGAAAACTCACAGAACAAACATAGCAGAAAACTCACAGAACAAACATAGCAGAAAACTCACAGAACAAGCATAGCAAAAAACTCACAGAACAAGCATAGCAGAAAACTCACAGAACAAGAATAGCAGAAAACTCACAGAACAGGCATAGCAGAAAACATAAGATTCAAAAACGAAGAACATCGAGCAAAAAAATACCTCTTGTCGCAGATCGGCGAGAGGTAGATTGGAGAAGAGGGGTTCTGGAAATAGAATAACAGGCATGGTTTGGACATCGGTGAGAGGTAGATTGGAGGTGCTGGGGTTATCGGGAAAGAACTGGAGGAGCGCAAGATCAAACGGGTGGAGCATGCTGCGGTTGGAGAGAATACTAGAAATGCGAGGAGAATCAACGCCTAGAGCTCTGGATGGAGGAGGTGGATCGCCGGAGTATTCTGGAGGAGGCCTGGAGGTCGATCGTCATCGTCGTGATCGGGAGCGCCTTGAGGTCGAACGCGTCGCGGGTAGCGGGAGGGGTTGCGGGCTCGAAGCGAGAAATGGGAATTCCGATCTAATTAGGTCGGAAATGGGGGACGCTCTTCTCTCTTAATCAAAAACCTATGAGAATTGAAATGAATTCCAATTCCGAGGTGATTTTATGGCCGCCGAACGCTGGAATTGAAATTGTCAATTGAATTCTAATTCCAAAGTTCCAATTCCGACCTAAAGAACGGACCCTTATTGTACTTACGATATTATGCCTATTTCTAGATATGTTAACGATTACTCAACACCCACTCTGAAGATGATGACTTCAACTGTTGTTTGTTACTGATAAAATTATACGAAATTTTCCTGCAGAAAGATCCATCGGAGGCGCTAAAAATGACGACAAGGAAAACGTTAGCGCAAGTGTGGAGGTAATGTTATTATCAGGCGCATTATTGCTCACGAATAAACCTTTGTCTACGATCTGACGCATGCTGGAAAATAATTATTTGCAGGGAGCGAGGTTTAAAAGGATTATTTACAGGCGTCGGGCCTCGGGTCGCCCGGGCGGGCCCATCCGTCGGAATTGTGATTTCCTTCTACGAGGTCGTGAAGTATGCTTTAAATCAAAGACATCATAATCGTTGAAGCAGAGACAGATCCAGCCACCGCGAACAGGCTCACGCTTTTCCTCGGCTGGACTGATAGATTTGCTCGCTACCGCAATTAACAAAAAGGGGCAATTCTTCCATCGACGAGTTACCTTTTTTTTGGTGGCCGAGTTCGGAGCACACGTCTTTCGATTTCCAGATTTATTAGATTTCTTTTTTTTCCCTCTCCTTCCAAGTTCTGCCGTGCAGGCGATCTAATTAGTCAAACTGTTTGGAATCAGTCAATATATTTAGGGCTGATTGGAATAAGTCGGAGCAAATAGTTCCCGATCGTTAATAAATTATTGGATAGCCATCCCTTTCGTCAAATTCATAACGAAGACTATGACATGCCTGATGTGCGGCTTTTTTTGCTCGGATGAATAGCTGGTGTGTAACCTTAAAACGCCAAATCAAAACCTTCTGGAGGCGAAGCGGGAGCGGCGGCAGCTGAATGATTTTTGTTTAAGGTTTTAAGGTCGCCCCACTATTTTTCGACTCAGCAGAGAATGCCATGCGTCGGATATGTCGTCAACGTCGTTAGGAATTTGATGGAAGGACGGATATCCAATATTTTATTGATGCTCAAAAAATAAAACTTCTGGCTTATTTCCTATCAGCCCTACACACTATAATAGCTGCTGCTTCAAACATTTTACCATCTAATTAAAATATCTACCAACATAGTGTACTGATGATCCCCAGTTTTGCAACAATACCTTTGCGACTAATTATCAAGTTGTAAAAGTAAATTTCCTCCTTTTTTTGAACAGAAGATGCTAATATATGTTGCTTATATACAGGTTTTCATAGTTGAAATTCTTATTTAATTGCAGTTTCTCTCTTTCTTAGCATGGGTTTTCTGATGTGTTTAAATATTTAATTGTAGTTTTTATGCCATTTTTCTTTTTAATCATTTTATTTATTTTACTGCTGTCATCCTGTACCACCCGATATTGAAGTGAAGATTTGCACGTTATAGTTGAGCGATCTGGCAGGGAAAATCGCAGGCCGAGCTCCCGTTATTTATTTTGAGCTGGATCTTGATGAGCTCATATTTTAATGATCCTAGCTCACGAGTTCCTGCCACTTATGGACCAATGATTTGATGTTTAAATAAACAATTATTAAATTCGCTTATGTTTCATTAACATTTCTTAATTTATTTTGTTATATAAATATACAATTATTTATTTTTATGTATTATTAACATTTTAAATTTTTTGTTCTCAAGGAATGAACGTGGAGAGTTTAATTTAAATTTTGCTCTGGAAAGAGCTTGAGTTTATCATGCTTGAACATGACAGGCTCAAGCTCAGGTTGATTTTTTGTTCTCAGGTTAACGAGCTGAGTTATATCAACTTCACAGCAGTTCTTCTGTACATAGTTGTGTTAGTGAGAGGAAATGTGCAGAACAATGAAATTAAATCGTACCTATATTATAAGAATTTGTTCATGGTTATTAAGCATAAATATCGAACATATATTTTGAAAATGGATGATTAACATAGTAGAAGTATATTATAGATAAATTCAAATAAGTAAAATAAAAATTAGCTTTAGAGTAATAAATGCATAAGGATTTAGGTCACGATGATATAAGCTTCGTTTGGCGCAGATTATTTGCTCCGGTGAATTTGATCAAAAACATCATTATCATAGAATGTATGTTTGGCAAGACAGGTTATGCCCGCTATATAGAAAATACACTAATTTTGAGCATAAAATGCATGCATTTTTTTTAGGTGAGATCGGGTATTCACGAACGACAGTTCATGACCAGTGTTGACGACCGCCACCACCGTGCCAAACAAAACCATAGTTACTGAGATAAGACAAATAACGAAACTGTAGTTACTGAGATATAACAAGTCATATGGGTGCTAATGTGATTCAGTTAATAAGTTTAAGGAATTATTTGACGTCAACATTTATTTATTAACAAATGGGATATTTAAATCCTGCTAATTATAAGGAATTTTTTTTTTAAAGACAGGCCGATGTTAATGAGAAATTGTTTTCTGAGCATGGCCTGACGAAAATAATGTTTATAAAGTCAGCCGCCTATATTAATTTGGATATGATTAATGAAAAACCAACCAACTATACAGGCTTATCAACTACTAACAAACTAGTATCCAGTTTTCTCCACTTAAGCTACCAAGCCTCTCATAAAGCAGCAGCACCTCCAAAGATTAGCAATGCCATTCTCTGCCTGGTTGGAAAGTCCCAAATTATGTCTGAAAATGGGCAGAATATCCGAGTTACCCTTTCTCTCGATCCATAGGGGCTAAGAAAAAGTAAGGGCGCTATTGTCATTTTGCACATTTTCAAAATATTTTCAAACAATCCATTAGTGAGACTGGAGATGCAGCAAAGACCCTGGTCATATAAATGCAACCATAAGTATAATCAACATAAACCTAAAGGAAGAAGTATTTTTCGCCAAACCAGATGGCGAACGGTGAATACCTTATTTTATTTTTTATCTTTCTCGTTGGTCTATCAAGGTATCATCAACGACCTGAGAACTACGAATCCCCCAAAAGGATTTCGGAAATAAATTTTTCCTCGTCGCCGTGAACAACCAACCCATGTTATTCTCGCAGTGAGCACAATTGGTTATAGTCCAAGCGTACCTGCACAAATTCAAATACAGCATTAGTCTACAGAGCCCGAACAAGAGACCGAAACATTTAAGAGCCGGAAATCAGTACCCAGGAAACCAGCTGTGCTCCTTCACAGGAGAACCAATGAGAGCCAGCCCGGTCGTGTTGTAGACAGTTATGATCTCATGCACGTAGCCGTGGGGGTTGACGTAAGCATTGAGGGGCCCGTCACTGGACATTACAACCATCTCGCTCCGATTCGCGATTAGTGTCTGCAGAGTAATAAGCAACACGCAACAATATCGGCATTAAGATGTATACTTAGATGCCAACAATAATGTCAAATGAATCAAATAAAGTATCTGATAAAACAATCATGAGCATCAACATGTAGCATACATGTGGTTAATGAAATCCAGTATATAAAAGGGAAACTTCCTCTTTGATGTAACAATGAGGCTTCCGGATTTATCCTCTATTTTATATATATTTTTACACCTAGAGATGGACATAAAGGGAGAGAGAAGAAAAGAGAGACCAGTAGGCTTCGTTTGGCGTGGTGGCGGCGGTCGTGAAAGCCGTGGTCCTGAACCGTCGTTCGTGAACGCCCGACCTCACCTAAAAAAATTCATGCATTTTATGCTCAAAACTAGTTTATTTTCTTTATAGCAGTCGTAACCTTTGTCTTGCCAAACATACATTCTATGATAATGGTGTTTTTGACCAAACTCACCGGAGCAAATAAGCTGAGCCAAACGAAGCCTAGGTGAGGACTAAGAAAAATAGTTACCAGTATTAAAATAAAGCATAATTACAAGTATGATAAATGCTTTTCAAACCATTTTGAGTTCACCCTTAGGCCTCAACAACACCCAGAGGCCAAAATGGATAAATGGAACATGATCAAGTGCATGTTGGCCTCAGGGTGTGTTAGGTGTGGTGAGTAAAATTAAGAAGCACTGTTCTAAAAATATTTCTTCTTAGCATAATAGTCATGAAGATTTTATGAACATTTAGCCTCCCAGTTTGGTAGGCAAGCAAATAAAGGATAACAAACTTTATATTCAGAAAGACCAGTGCTTACCATACAGCTTTTGCAACGTATATGATTAAAACGCTCAAGTAACTGAATCTCTCTCCGCAGTCTGTATGAGATCCCATCAATCTCTAACAGTTCTTGCCTAGTAAATTCAGAGACGGGGATTTTGCTGCCAATATGAAATGACAGAGTACCCGGCTTCCTTATATAATCATCCAAGTTCGGAGCACCGATGATCTTTTTCCACAATTCTGTAGCAAAGTAAAAAAAAAAGAATAATTCTAAGAGAAACAGTGCATATTTTCAAGATTCAAAAAACCGCACATCTCCTAAATCAGTCACCTGCTTAAAGCCAGAGAACTTGGCTTAAATATACAAGCAATTTCTACTCATTACACTTCGAATTCAAAGCATAAAGGCATTCCTTTGTCTATCATAATCAGCTATGATATATGTTAGGGGGGGCCCCAGACCACGTACAATACAAAACTTCGATTTTGATGACGCTAAGAATGGAGGCAATGAAAAGGTAATCTTGTTATTTCTATAGCGACTCATCCCTAAGAACCGGTTGACCCTAGCCAATCCACCTCTGTATTGGCCTCACGCACCCTAGACCTACACATAGATCTTTCTAGCCAACATTATGCCTCGCACGGAAACACACGCAATCCGTCAGAAGGCAAGCAGACGATGCTTCGAGGCGAAGAGTCATGGCATGAGTCATTCATGTAAGCGAACAGTTATATATTAGATATTTTTATTAGAAAATATTATTATGTGTTCTATTAATGTAATTAATTAAGGAAAGTTCATTTCTTAATTAATGTATTTATTTCTTAATTATGTGATCCCCCTCTCAAGAATCAGTATCATAACATTGATTCAACCTCTCTGAACCAAATAAACACCAGAGAATTTCTCTATATTGTCATCCTCATGTGATTACACAAGGTCGCACCCAACACAAATCACCACGGAACACCATCAATTTCCCCTTCATTGGCCTCTGCACGGTCTTGGACTACCATCTCCTTCAACTTAAGAGTTCCCAAGCCTCCAGTCCGCTGCTTCTTCCCAACGACAACCGCCGCCAACAATCCCTAAACCTCTCCTTAACCCTAACTACACACTCACAACCTTCTTCCCTAACATCAGGTCAAACTCTTCACCCTATGATGACCTCTGCCATATTACCCACACCACCCATAGTCTGCCCTCAGCCAGCAGCAGCCACAATCCTGATTCCCTCCACAAACTCCAACAACGCTCCCTTCCCATCGCAAATCACTAATCACGCCTACCCTCAGCAACCAAGATAGCCTTCACACATTTCCCTCACGCACCTCACAACACTAATATGCTCCCATCATTGTTCTAGATACTGCGGACTCTTCTGCTTTCAATATTGTAGTTTCCCATTGTCCAAGATCCTGGGTTTCTGATTCCTGCGTGCAATGAAGCTCTAACAATCATCATTCTCATCACCCTCTACGACTTCCTTCCCCATCAAATCCTACCTCAAGTCCGCACCCAAGCTTATTGCTACCTGCCTCCACATGCTACTTCATCTGTCCTTTCGAAGCTCTCAACATTAGGGTGCGTTCCATTCCAATGCACACTTTGTCCTTTTCAAACCTACCGGAGCCCATACAAAATCATGCAACACTACATAATCCCAACTCTCCCCATACTTTCCCTAGACACACCTCCAACCAGGAAAATAAATTTCAAACAGCCACATTTCCTTGCACGAAAATAATCTACGCATAATTAATAATTCCGGCATCCTACACAAACACCCACTTCTTCATTTCAATCAACAAACCCACTCCTTACAGCTCAGTCCACGCCTTAGGATTGTACAACATCATAATACCCCATCACGCTAATCACTAATCCTCCTTTGTCAGGTCCCCTACAATTTTCCAATTTTTTGCACTGACACAGTCCAGTTTCAGGCCCATCAAACCACCACAACAAAACTGCACCATGTCAGTTCCAGTACAACATCAACAACCATAATCCGCACAATAAATGATCACTACGGATTGGAGTAGTGAAACATCTGGATAAATGCTTTGACATTGCTAATTCAGTTGTGACAAGTGACAACCGCGCCCCACCAATCCTTACATACTGCTTTAGGTACACTGACATATTTTCCGTGGTAACTACTCGAAATTTCTAAGGGGCGTCAGACAGCGTATGACACTTTGGGCCTCGCACAGGAAAACCCACAATTCGGTTGGAAGGCAAGAAGATTCTGTGGGGGGCGGTGAGTCATGTCATGAGTCATTTATGTAAGAGAATAAATATAATATTATTAGAACAATATTAGGTAGCTTTATTAGGAATGATTTCCGTGTCCTTCTAATGTAATTAATTAAGGAAAGTTTTTCTTAATTAGCGTCCCTAGGAGTCCATATATGAGAGTCATGTATGAATTGGGACATCTTTGTATCACCGTAGTCCTTTAGGTTTCTCTCATGAAGAGGAAAATGGACAAGGGTCGGGTGATGGTTTCCCTCGAGTTATATTACTGTTCTATTTTAGTGCAATTTTTGTGTTCTCCATTCATCTTCTTCATCTAGCCCCTCACGAATCTACTTCATCATGATATAGCATAACATCCATGAAAATAATGTTAGCAGACAGTATCAGGTTTACAGACATTTCAAAGATCAGAGAATCAAAATCAAATTTGCTTTTATCTAACTTCAGTTGATGATGGCACAAAGAATCTAAAAAATGTCTCAACAAACACTGTGAACTCATCATAAATAACATTGATTATTTAGAAGATGGGAATCCAAGCTTTTATTCGTGAAAATCATTCATCATTAAATAATATTATGTCTGCAATTTCATTTTCATTTTGCAAGAGTAATAAACTTGCAGATGTTACGGGCCTGGCCGCAACACGTCGGTAGCTTGGCCGGAGGTGGAGATGGCGGTGGGATTACAGGCTCGCCGTAGAACCTTGGTAGGGTTGCCGGAGGATGGCCGGAGGTGGGGACGAGGGCGGCAAAGGATACCGTGGAGCCGGAACCGCGGTTGTCTAAGCGGGGTGTGCTCGGAGAGAGAGAGAGAGCTACCATAATCTCATCAAAGGGAAAAGGAATAGACTAAACGTCTTGGCAGCCATTCCACTAACCCAAGGGGGCCATAAATAAAAGATACAAGAGACATATACGTAAATAAGCGTAAATAAGTCCTAACACTTGGACTTAAATATGTGACATAAAAGACAATAATAAAGGAATAATAAGAACTAGGCCCGAGACCCATAACATTCCACCGCTTCTTGAAATCGAGCTTGCCCTCAAGCTCGAGCGTGGTCTGGTCAGTGTGATCTTCCGGTTCCTTAACTTCGCGCCAAAACAAATCCTTGTAGCAGAAGGGAGGAGCATGTGTGATCGGGATGAGAGCTCATGGCGTGCTCACAGATGTCAAGGCAGATGACACTGTTGTCTGAGGGGTTCCAAGGAGTAATGCGGCTTGGAAGTCGCAGAATGATGCCTGTTTGGCGGGTGTGGACGCGTGAGGAAGACCACTGACCCAATGGAATGGGGACCACTGTGGTCGTACGCGATGAGCCAGTAGGGCGGTACTTTCAATTGGAGAAGGGCTCGGAGCTAGTAGAGGCTGTGGCAGGAGCAAAGGGTTTTGAATGGAGGTGGTTGGCAGAAGGAATGGCACGGGGCTTAGCCAATGAGATCCGCGGCGGGGACAACGCCAGTTGTGTCTGGCTCACAGCAGTAGGAGGCGACATAGATTGTGGTGGACCAATCATTGGGCTTGGTGGTTGTGCATAGATCGAATGACGAGAGATTGGATTCACGAAAGTTGATGAGTTGGCAAGCGCGGTAGGGGCGACCTGGAGTCGGGCGTGTGCTTCTTGGTGTCAGGCTTCAATGGCGGCATAAGACACCATAAGAGTGCGCATCTGATCCTGAAGTTTAATCAGCTTGACAGAGAAATCACCCATGCCAAAGTAATGAATAATTAATCAAACAATCAATTGATTAATCAATTAATGTTTTGGATGTAGGCGGCTAAAGACACATGACTCCAAGGAAACAAAAACAGTGGGGTGGGGCTGCTCAGGGAAAGGTGTGGGGCTCGATACAGATTTTGCGGCGCTGGTGCTGGCAGGGCACAAGCACAGGAAGATGGAGCTGCTTCGAAACAGAAGACGGCGTAGGAGTGGGGCTCGATCGTTTTTAGGAGATGGAAGACACGTTAGCATTCCTCAGGGGCGTCGATAGGGAGGTGCGGTCGTTGGAAAGAAGCTAGGATTTGGACGAGGATTTGATAGCAGTGCGGCACAAGGGTCTCGATGCCATGCATTGTCGATGGCTCGTGGCGTCGATGCTGAAGTGGCCGACAAGGAGGTCGACGAGGGCTGCGCCCCTTCCCCCGCTCTGAAAGTCGGCGAGGGCAGCATACCATGTGTCGGAGGCCGTCTAGTTCTTCAAAAGAGTGGACGACGACCCGTAAGGTGGAAAAGAGATCTACGAAAAACCTGCGCAAGTACAGGCCTAGCGGGAGGTCGGAACTGAGGTTGGCTTCAACGCTGCGTACCTAACTAAGACGAGTCGAAGGCGGAGTGGGGAAGACGGTGCTAAAGATGACAACGTCAACAAAGGGATGAATGTGGTGCTGGAGGAAGGATGTCTCAGATACCAAAGTTGTTACGGGCTTGCCGTAGAACCTCCGTAGGGTTGCCGGAGGTGGGGAGGCGGTGGCGAAGAATATTGTGGAGTCGGAACCGCGACTGCTTAGGCGGGGTGTTCTCGAAGAGAGAGAGAGCTACCATAATCTCATCAAGGGGAAAAAGAATAGAGTAAACTTCTTGGTCGCCATTCCATTAGCCAAAGGGGCCCTTAAATAAGAGATACAAGGGACATAAACGTAAGTAAGCGTAAATAAGTTCTAACACTTGGACTTACTTAAATATGCGACATAAAAGACAAATATACAAAAATAATATGAACTAGGCCTGAGGCCCATAATATGGAGATACTATGGAGTCGGAGCAACGATTGCCTATGAGGTGTGTGTGTGTGTGAGAGAGAGAGAGAGAGAGAGAGAGCTATCCACATCTCATATGAGGGGACAAAGAGAGACCCAATTCATGTTTCACTCCAATATCTCATGCCTTTAAATATGTTTACATGACTCTTACCAACTAATAACTTCTAACTAAAAATACAAAAGACGCCTACCAAGATAATTAATCGCGACGACTGCAACAACTCATACCATCATCAAAGACATGGACATAATACGATAAATGCCCATAACCTGCAATCCCTCATTTTCTTCGAGTTTGTCCTCAAGCTCAAAACCATTGTATGAAGTCTGGAGCGGAAGGCGTGACTGATCATCTAGTTCCTTAATCTCTTGCCAAAACATGATGTGCAACATTTCCTGTCTAAAAGATGTCATCTCGGTATAAGTAAAAGGGCGTCGAATAATCCAAAGGTGGACGGTGACTACTCAGAACAATACTGATCTCTGTGCGTGCGAGAGGAGAATTGACGTTCTTAACACGTACGAGTAATGGTAGCGGAGCGTCGTGCTGAATGAGAACGACAAATGGTGTGATGATTGGGTGAGGCTGGACGAAATATCAACGACCCGTACTTGGTTGCGCATGATCTCTGAGCCTGTGATAGGTAGTTGGATATGTTGTTGCGCAACTATAATGACATCAAGTGGGGCCATGGATGTGTCACAAAATGCTTATGATGTCGTGTGAGCAATCACCATGTTCGAAGTAGCCCGATCCCATTTTGTCGTGGCCACCAAGCAATTAAGTCGGGCGACCTCAGCTGATGTTATGATGACAGTTCCCGTGCATAATAAAGGGTGCTAGGGTTTGCTAGGGCACCAACACCGAGAATTCACTATCCTCCAAAGAGGCGAAGTCATTTTTGCAGGCATCGAGCGAATGATGTTGGCTGTGTGCAATAATAAAATAGGGCAATAAATTATTATAAGTAATTAATTACTACTAACATAATTAATTAATTAAAGATAAATAGATCTATTATTTTTTTAAGAATGAAACAATTAACTAGTAGTTAATTAATCAATCCAGTATGCTGGGGCTGGGCTCAAAAGAAGGTGTGCAGCTTCCCCAATAGGAGCGAGACTCGAAAAGGAAGGAGAAGGGGCAGCCTGCTGTGCGAGCCACGAAATAGGTAGATGCATGTTCAAGGGAAGAAGGTGTGTGGCTCGAGGGGAGAAGATCGAGACCAGAACGACTTGATCTCGACAGAAAACCCACGATGACGTCGGGAAGTGATCGACATGAAAGTCGAGGAACACGGGACTCGAATTACACGTTGTGGGCATCAAAGACGCGGTAGTAAGGGCACGACAATGTCTGCTTTTGCAGTAAGTTTCGACGATGAGAAGCTCGATCGTTTGCTCTGTAGTAAGTTCGTCCCATGGGAATCTCGGTTGTCTGTTTCTACGTGCAGTAAGACGAGACAACGTCTGAGTGTGCGGGAAGTTTGACCAAGAGGTAGTGGAAGACGTCGACTGGGGCTGGAAAGCGTGGACGAGGACGTGGCTGAAGAAGGTCAGTGAGGTCTCTACACTGGAGAAAGTATGACAGATCCTGTCTGGGACTTACAATAAGGCAACGATCCTGTCTGTATGAAGGTTTAGCCTCAACTAGTCGCAGGCTGTTACACGTCGGTGAAGTTATCTGTGAGCACTGAGATGAAAAGGAGGTATGGCTTCTGTGGCGCGATGAATTTGGGAACGTCAAATGGTTCTAACCCGTGGGTGTTAAAAGCAGCAAGGATGAAAAGTCTCGATGGGCAGTGGAACGTGGAGGAAGATCAAGTGCACTATGAATTATGATACCAAGTTAACACGTCGATAGCTCTGCCGGAGGTGGAGATAGCGATGGTGGAGATACTATGGAGCCAGACCCGCGAATGCCTAGGGGGTGGTGCTCGGAAGAGATAGAGCGACAATCTCATAGAACACAAGGAGAGACTCGGGGCTTGTTTAGGTTGGTGGTGGCGGCTGCAGAAGGAGCGTTGGAGATCAAAATAAAGCAGTATTCCTAAATAGAGCTCCCTCTATACGGTTGGAATCAGACATAAAACGACATTTTGGGAGATTAATGGTTCCAAATGGAAGCTATTCAAACAGCTAAACGATAGCTTTTGTGTTTCTGAAAAACGCAACGAAGAAAAAACACCCAAACATATGGAGCCTCAATTCATGTTTACCTTTGTTCCAACATCTCATGTTTTTAAATAGGCCTATATGACTCTCACCAACTAACTCCTTACAAACTAAAAATACAAAAGACCTACCAAGGTAATTAATCCAGTAGAAATAAATACAGTTTTTCTTATTATTTCTTGACACTTTACAATGTTACATTGCTCCCCTATATATACACATCAGAGGGGAACCAAATACATGATCTGAGATGTGGGACTAAATTAAAAAGGAGGAGTCGGCTATACGCACACCAATTGGTGCTAAACGCACACCAATTACCAACACTCCCCCTCAAGGTGGGCAAAAGGTATCCACTAAGCTCATCTTGTCACACAACCACGATAAATCCAGTGAGTTAAGTCCTTTAGTTAGACAATCAGCCACTTGGTCTTTTGTAATTGTTAGATATGTTGTACATTGAGTAGTAGTGTTAGCTTATAGTCACCTCGGGTGTTAGGATTGTATATGTATTATCTTGTTGAAGTTGTGAATACATAGAAAATCCTTTCTTCCTATCATGGTATCAGAGCTAGGTTAGGGTTTTCCGGTAAGTTGCCTTGCCGATCCCGTCGAGCTTCTCCAATCGTTCTCTGATCCAGCCGATCCCGTCTCCTGCAGAGATCGAGCATCTCCTGTCGATCCAGTCCATCCCCGATCCCGTCCATCCTCGATCGTTTCCTGCTGTTTCCGCCGATCGATCGATCGATCGATCTCGCCGATCCCTCCTGCTACCGTCGATCGCTGCTTTCGCCGATCCCTACTGCTTCCGCTGATCTCTGCTGCCTTCTGCAGCCCGAAGCCCGTAGATTTCCGCTGCCCTCTGCAGCCCGAAGCCTGCCGATCCCTGTTGCCTTCTGCAGCCCAAAGCCTGTTGATTTCCGCTGCCCTCTGCAGCCCGAAGCCCGCTGTTCTCTGTTGCCTCCTGCAACCCGCCAGATCTTTTTTTTCGTCGGTCTCCTCCGTCGGGCAGACTTTTGCCCTAGGCGGCCACCTCCGTCCTCTTTTTGGTTCGACGGCTGCTCATCAGCTTCCACCGCAGTCCTCTCTTGTTAGTGATCCTCGTCGCCAGCCGGTCCGCTGTCACTATTGTCAGTGCATTGGACACGTTCAATCTGGGTGTCGCAAGCTTCAGAGGGCTCAGCAGCCTGGTCAGCAGCGTGCTCCTGGTGTTCCTTCCGCTCATTTCTCGGCTCCAGCGCAGTCTCCCTCTGCCTCTAAGCTCGTGCAGCTGATTGTCCAGCAGCTTTCTCTGGCCTGCTCTTCTGCTTCTGTCTCTCAGCCGGCTGCCTCCGCCCCTGCAGGTATCTCCACCTCCGACTGGTTGCTTGACTCTGGAGCCTCTTTTCACATGACCTATGATGCTACACACCTTTTGTCATGCCAACACATTACTCCTGCCCTCAGTATCATGGTTGCTGATGGCACCATCCACCCCATCACTAGTCGTGGCCTCCTTCACACCACCCATTTTCACATTCCCGATGTTGCCTACATACCTGAGTTATCCATGAACCTTATATCTGCCAGCCAGCTCACATCCCATGGTTGTCTGGTTACCTTTGATGAGTTCACATGCCGTGTGCAGGATCGTCTGACTGGGGCACTACTTGGGGCTGGTCGTCGTCGTTGCGGGGTGTACGTCCTTGACCGTCTTCACCTTCCATCCACTTCATGGTCACCTGCAACTTCCTCCCTTTGTCTTCCTTCAGTGGGTTTCTTTCAGTGGCACCACCGTCTTGGTCATCCCAGTGGTTCACGCCTAGCTTTTCTCACTGGTCATGGTTTCCTTGGTCGTGTTTCTATTGATCGGTCTCACTCATGTTCAGGTTGTAGGCTTGGTAAACAATTACAACTCCCCTATCAGTCTAGTGAGTCCAGGTCTCAGCGTCCCTTTGATCTCGTTCATTCTGATATCTGGGGACCCGCACCTTTTGTATCCAAGGGTGGACACCGGTACTACGTTCTTTTCGTTGATGACTACTCTCGTTATTGTTGGGTCTATTTTATGCGTTCTCGATCTGAATTTTTTCAGATTTATGTTACCTTTTCTGCTATGGTGAGCACACAGTTTTCTGCTTCCATACGCATTTTCCGTTCTGACTCGGGGGGGGGGGGGGGGGGAGTATCTCTCTCATGCTTTTCGAGATTTGCTAGCTGCTCACGACACTCTCCCTCAGCTTGCCTGTCCCGGTGCCCATGCTCAGAATAACACCGCTGAAAGGAAGCATCGTCATATTATTGAGACAGCTCGCACCCTTCTTATCACCTCTCACGTTCCTCCTCACTTCTGGGCTGAGGCTGTTTCCACAGCTGTCTATCTTATTAATTTGCAGCCCTCCACTTTCCTTCAGGGTCAGTGTCCCGGTGAGTGTCTGTACTCTCGACCCCCATGTTACACTCATCTTCACGTTTTTGGTTGTCGATGTTATGTTCTTCTCTCTCCACGTGAGCGTACTAAGCTTTCTGCTCAGTCAGTTCCTTGTGCCTTTCTTGGGTACAGTGCTGAGCACAAGGGCTATCGATGCTATGACCATGTTGCTCGTCGACTTCGCATTTCACGTGATGTCACTTTTGATGAGTCTCACCCTTTCTTTGTGTCCCCTGTCTCCTCGACCTCACACTCATCCGTTACTCCCTCTGACGTGCAGTTTCTCACTCTTCCCATCTCTCCGCCTCATGTATCCTCCCCTCCGGTATGCCCCCCTCCTCTGCCCATGCCACAGTCTACTCCGTCACCTCCTCCTTTGACGCACTCTACTTCGTCTCCTCCTCTTTCCTTGCAGTCTACTCCGTCACCTCCTCACTCCTCTCCCTCTGATGAGCTGTCCACTTGGGATCGTGTCTCTCCTCTTCCTTATCACTATACCCGTCGTCCTCCTCCTATCTCCTCACCTCCAGTTCCCCCAGACTCAGTACCTACCTCCTCCAGCGAGTGCCCTATGGATGATCCACCTGTGCGTCGCAACCCACCTCGTGAGAGGCGTCCTCCCGACCGTCTTATCCTTGCTACCCTACCGCTGGACCTACCCGCCCTTCCCGCCACTGCCTGCAGTACTCCAGAGCCGACTTCCTATCGTGAGTCTGCCCAGATACCTGAGTGGCAGGTTGCTATGTCTGCTGAGTTGGAGGCGCTTGAGCACACTCGTACATGGGAGCTTGTTCCTCTTCCACACGGTGCTGTTCCTATTACTTGCAAGTGGGTCTTTAAGGTCAAGACTCGCTCCGATGGTTCTGTGGAGAGGTACAAGGCTCGACTTGTTGCTCGTGGTTTTCAGCAGGAGCAGGGGAGAGACTATGACGAGACTTTCGCCCCAGTTGCTCACATGACTACAGTACGGACTCTTATTGCTGTTGTCGCTGTTCGCCACTGGTCCCTATCACAGCTCGACGTGAAGAATGCTTTTCTTCACAGTGATCTTCAACAGAAGGTATACATGCTTCCTCCTCCGGGTCTATCCTCGCCTCCAGGCCTTGTCCGTCGCTTGAGGCGAGTTCTTTATGGGCTTAAGCAGGCGCTCCGCGCGTGGTTTGCACGTTTCAGTTCAGCCATTACATCCGCCAGATTCCAGTCATGTCCACATGATCCAGCTCTGTTTGTGCACTCCTCCACCCGTGGTCGGACCCTTTTTGTTACTATACGTGGATGATATGATTATTACTGGTGATGATCCCTCTCATGTGGCCTTCGTCAAACATCACCTTCAGCAGCAGTTTCAGAT
Organism: Dactylorhiza incarnata; assembly: GCA_033032865.1. NCBI lineage: Eukaryota > Viridiplantae > Streptophyta > Magnoliopsida > Asparagales > Orchidaceae > Dactylorhiza > Dactylorhiza incarnata. The sequence continues at coordinate 5,119,405 of JAWHQI010000192.1, read as the reverse complement.
AACTGACCTTGGACAGCTGAGCTACTTCTTGGGTCTTGAGGTCAGCTCTACAGATCGTGTTTTTCAGCTATCTCAGCAGAGCTACACATCAGATCTCCTTGCTCGGGCTGCTCTCTCTGAATCTCGCACAGTGGACACCCCTATGGAGCTTCATCTTCAGCTACGTCCGGATGATGGGGTTCCACTTTCCGATCCTACTCGATACCGCAACCTCGTAGGGAGTCTCGTCTATCTCACCATTACTCGGCCCGACATTGCCCATGCAGTTCATGTGCTGAGCCTGTTTGTTAGTGTGCCCACCTCTGTGCATTATGGCCATCTGCTGCGACTCCTGCGCTATCTCCGGGCGACGACCTCTCGTGGTTTATTCTTCTCCAGCAGTAGTTCTCTACAGCTACGTGCTTACTCCGATTCCACCTGGGTTAGTGATCCTGCTGACCGTCGTTCTGTCACTGATTTTTGTCTGTTCTTGGGTTCTTCACTTATTGCATGGAAGTCCAAGAAACAGACTGGTGTTTCCCGTTCCAACACTGAGGCCGAGCTTCGAGCCATGGCTACCACTGCTGAAGATATTATTTGGCTCCGTTGGCTTCTTGAGGACCTTGGTGTCACTTCTCCAGATCCCACTCCCCTATACTGTGACAACACCGGTGCCATTCAGATTACTCTAAACCCGGTGAAACATTCTCTCTCCAAGCATATCGGGGTGGATGCCTTCTTCCTGCGTGAGCACTATAGTCAGGGCACTCTTGCCCCTTCCTTTATTCCTTCCGAGCAGCAGATTGCAGATTTGATGACTAATCCGCAGACGAGGACCTAGCATGCCTATCTACTGTCCAAACTCTCTGTGTATGATCCCCCGTGAGTTTGTGAGGAGTGTGTGTGTGGGGGGGGGGGGGGTGTTAGATATGTTGTACATTCAGTAGTAGTGTTAGCTTATAGTCACCTCGGGTGTTAGGATCACCCTCTATTATTCTTGTATATGTATTACCTTGTTGAAGTTGTGAATACATAGAAAATCCTTTCTTCCTATCAGTAACCACATGTCCAAGCTTCAGTACCCCGCTATCCAACTTCTCCTTGATGAAGAATCTGTCGATTTCTATATGTTTAGTTCTGTCATGCTGGACGGGATTATTTGCAATGCTAATAGCTGACTTGCTGTCACACCACAATGTCATTTTTCCTCCTTGATCTGTCTTGAGTTCAACCAGTAGGGCTTTCAGCCATAACATTTCCCCCACACCTAAGGCCATGGCCCTGTACTCTGCCTCGGCTGTAGATCTTGCAACTACAGTCTGCTTCTTGCTTCTCCAGGAGACTAGATTGCCCCCTACAAACATGCAATATCCTGACGTGGACCTCCTGTCATCGGCGCAACTAGCCCAGTCAGAATCACAATAGCCCTCGATGTTTAAATGCCCATTCTTCCGAAATATCAGCCCCTTTCCTGGTGCACTCTTCAAGTACCTAAGGATCTGATACACGGCATCCATGTGACCTTTCCTAGGATCATGCATATAACGGGCCACCACACTTACGGCGAAAGCTATGTCGGGACGTGTGTGACTCAGATATATCAAGCGAACTACCAACCTTTGGTACCTCTCTCTATCAATTGGCTCTCCTGCCTCAGCATTGAGCTTGTTCTTTTGATCAATAGGAGCAACCGCCGGCTGCACCCCAACATCCCTGTCTCTTTGAGCAGATCTAGCACATACTTCTGTTGGGATAGAACGATCCCTTCTGCACCATGAGCTACCTCAATCCCCAGGAAGTATCTTAGTTGACCCAAGTCCTTTACCTCAAATTCTTTGCCCAACTTCGTCTTCAGTTGATCAATTTCGCTCTCATCATCACCTGTAATGACCATGTCATCCACATACACAGCGAGCATTGTAGTGTGAACTCCATGTCATCTAAAGAACATTGTATGATCAACATTGGTTTGCTGATATCCCATGCTAACCATAACTCTCCTAAACTTGTCAAACCAGGATCGAGGAGACTGTTTTAGCCCATATAAAGACTTCTTGAGTCTGCACACCTTTCCTGCAGTTTGGTTTGTTCCAAAGCACGGTGGTACCTCCATGTACACCTCTTCCAGTAAATCCCCATGAAGAAAAGCATTCTTCACGTCGAGCTGATGTAATTTCCATCCCTCATTTGCTGCTAAGGATATCAGTGTCCGTACTGTGCTCATCTTTGTGACGGGTGCAAAGGTCTCATCGTAATCAATGACATAAGTCTGGCAGTATCCTTTTGCTACTAATCGAGCCTTGTAGCGCTCAACCAGACCCTCTGGGTTTTGTTTCACAGTGAAAACCCACTTGCACCCAACTACCCTTTTTCCTGGTGGTAGTGACACGAGAGACCTTTGCAACTTTCAGCAATGAATGCTCCAATGCCCCAAGTTCTTCTAACATTGCAGCTTTCCACTGTGGATCTTCCTTAGCAACCTGCCAACACTTGGGAATAGAGACAATGTCCAAAGATGCAATGAATGCTCCATGTACAAGTGATATGTGAGAGTAGGAAACAAATTGGGCAATATCACGAGGAAACCCGTAGCGATCAGGTGAGACTCCCGCATTCCTGCGGGAACTCCTTACCGGTGTGGGAGTGGGAATAGTGGGATGGGGAACTATATCACCTGTAAATTCGGAGATTGAGGTGGATGGAGTAGGTGCCTCAGGAGTCGGTGTAGGTAGAGACAAGGGACTTGGCACAACTGGTACTGTAGGCATTGTAGGTACTATAGACTCGTTTTGCTGCCTCCTTCTTGTATACACTCTTAGCTCTCCCTGAACTTGAGGTCTTCTATCCACAGAGTCATGCTCTTCATGTTCGGACGTCGCATCCAACTCTAGGTCCTTTTGCATAAGTGGATAAGAGATACTTACTATCTGTTTCTTACCACCACTGTTATCCTCCCCCTCTCGCATCATATTGCTTGTAACGAGTGGGTCCTCTAGTGGCGAGTTAACTGGAGAAGAATAATATGACTCACATTCTCTAAATGTGACATCCATACTGATGAATAATTTTCTTTCCACTGGACTCCAACACACGTACCCCTTTTGGGTAGCCGAATACCCAACAAACACACACTTTAGAGCCCTTGGATCCAGCTTTCCCACATTGGGTCTATTATCATGCACAAAGCATACGCAACCAAAGGTCTTGAGAGGTAAAATCTCTTCCTTCTTTTCTCGCAACACCTCAATTGGAGACTTCCAATCCAGTACTCGCGAGGGCATTCGATTGATCAAATAAGCGGCTGTTAGGACAGCCTGCCCCCACAAGTACTTTGGTACCTTTATTGATATCATCATGCTCCTGGTTACTTCTAGAAGGTGTCTGTTCTTCCGTTCGGCTACTCCATTCTGCTCTGGTGTATATGGACAAGTGGTTTGATGTTGGATTCCTTGTGAGGACAAGTACTCTCCAAACGCTCTGTTAGTGTACTCTGTCTCATTGTCAGACCGCAACACCCTCACCACTGCACCGTATTGAGTTTGAAGCCCTTTGTGGAAATCCTTGAAGAAGGCGAATACATCACTTTTGTTTTTCATTAGATAAAGCCAGGTGATACGAGAGAAACAGTCAATGAAAGACACAAAATACCGAAATTCATTCACAGTAGGTGTGGGACATGGCCCCCAAACATCAGAATGCACAAGATTAAAAGAATGAGAACTCCTACTACCAGAACTGGAATAAGAGTTTCTGGTATGTTTTCCTAACTCACAAGCATCACATACAAGTTTGTCATGATTTGCTTTCTTAAACAAAATGGGATACATTTGACTTAAAACAACAAAAGAAGGGTGACCCAGACGCCGATGATGAAGTAGTAGCAAGTCCTCCACACTACTCCTGTCTCCTGCAGTACTCTTTATAACAGTTGAAAGAGTTGTGTCTATACTTTCCCTATCCAGGTACCACAAGCCATTATGCCATGTGCCAGTCTCAAGTCTCCTGCCTGTCCCTTTCTCCTGGAAGATCACCTTCGGGATATCAAACAAAACAACACATTTTAGTTGAGATACAATGACACTAATGGATAAGAGATTCATAGGAAAGGAAGGAGCATGCAAAACATTGGACAGAGTCAACGTGTTGGTGTATTGCACAGTGCCCTTACCGACCACTGGCTGAGCAGTGCCATCAGCAGTTTGAATGCGTTATGGGACTGCTAGGGGAGTATACGAACGTAATTCCATAGCATTCCCAGTGACATGTCGAGAAGCACCAGAATCGATTATCCAATCTGATGATTTAGTGGTGGATATAGATGCGAGGGAAAGTGTATCACCAGTACCTGTGGTGGAGTGAGCAAAAGAGCCAATTACCCATGAACGTAGTGGGTGTGCCATCCATCACGCCTTTTTGCTTCATTTGCATTAGCTGGTGGTATGCATCCAAAATCTCCCGCTCTTTTGGGTGACCCATATCAGTAATACTTTCTTCTGTCACCTCCTCGCTTATCATGAGATTCGCCTGATAGCCTCCTCGTCCACCACCTCTACGACCTCCACGACCGCGTCCACGACCTCCAAACTTTCCCCTTCCACCTGCATCCCGCTCTTTTGGTGGCTTGGGGCAAGTTATCCGGAGATGACCAATTTCACCACAATTGTAACATTGTCGTGTCTCACTCTTGTATCCCTCGTGCCTTTGATTGGTGACCGCTAGAGCCGATTTCTCTCCCGGAAGAGTGGTTCCACCAGATTGGAGCTTAATCCTGCTCTCCTCCTGCATCATGGCTGAGATTGTCTCATCCAAGGAGGGAATCTTTGGCTGAGCGAGCAACATCGCACTCCTTTGCTCAAAAGTCGGGTTCAACCCCCTCATAAAGTGCATAGTCCTCCGCTTAGCATCTCGCTCCCTCTTTGTGCATTCAGGGTCTTTGCAGCATGCGATTGGAGAGAAATAATCAAAGTCTGCCCATAGTCGCTCTAGATCTGCGACATACTCCTGGATCGAGCGATCTCCCTGGGTTACAACCTCTATCTCCCGCTCGATCTGGAACACGCGCATGTTGTTGTCGACTCCTGCGTAGAGCCTCTGTAACTTTCCCCAAACATCGCTTACAGTCTCTATGCCATCCACCGTGATAGCGATAGACGTGATCATCGAATTTAGGAGCCAAGTGTGTAACAGACGATGCGTGGTTTTCCACTCATTGTACCCATCCGAGTCCTTCTCTGGCTCCCCCTTCTCGCCAGTCAGATAGCCCTCCAGGTTCCTTCCGGAGAGAGCCCTCTTTACCCGACGCGACCAGCTCAAGTATGTGGCTGGTCCATCGAGCTTCAACTCCACAGGAGAGAGATCGAGCTTCACCAGAGGCGGTTGCGACTGAGCGGATCCTTCGCCTTTGGACATCCGTAAGAAGTCGAAGAACACCTTGAGGTCTGCCTCCTCCAATTTGGCCACTAATTTCTCCATGAGCGCACGCTATCACACAAATTTTATCGCGCCGACTCTTCCTCTTGCCACTGCTTCAGCGCGGTTCCGCTCCGTACGTCGCTGTTGCGGGCGCCTCTACTTACGCAGCGCAGTTCTGTCCAGGTTTCGCACTCTTCTGTTGCTTAGAGAGCGCACCCTCCTCTGCCGCTCAACGTGCGCACTACCGCATGCCCTGCTGCCGAGGTTCCGCACATTCCCCTGTAGTGCAACGGGCGCTTCCTGCGATCCTTCTCCCTGCGCGAGTACTGTCGCACGAAGAGCCGCGCACTCCCTGCGATCCTTCTCCCTGCAAGCTGCGCACGAAGAGTCGCGTGCTCCTTCTCCTCTGCAAGCTGTGCCTCACGCGTTCCTGCCACACGCGTTCCTGCCGCACGCGTTCCTGCCACACCTCCCAAGCTGCGCGCTTCTTCTCCTCGTCGCACTGCCTGCCGCACGTCGTAAGGGGAAGCCGCACTTCCTGCCGCACGCACTCCCGCGCAAGTGCTCCTGCCGCCCTAAGCTGCGCGCTCCTGCCGCACTGTGCGCTCCCGTCGTGCCGTGCTTAGCCGCGCTCTTCCTCGCGCTTTTCCCCGCGTAACCGCGCAACTGCCGCACTCCCTGTGCAAGTGCGCAAGTGCCGCAAATGTTGCCTTGCGTCTGCGCAATTGCCTCCGGAGTCACCGGATCCGAACCTAGCTTTGATACCAAGTAGAAATAAATACAGCTTTTCTTATTATTTCTTGACACTTTACAATGTTACATTGCTCCCCTATATATACACATCAGGGGGAACCAAATACATGATCTGAGATGTGAGACTCAATTAAAAAGGAGTCGGCTATACGCACACCAATTGGTGCTAAACGCACACCAATTACCAACAAATCCTAATGACTGTGGCGACGCGATGACTGTGGCGACTCATAACATAATCAAAGACAAGGACATAATATGATACATAAAAATATGAAATAAAAGGTTGACTAGCCAATGCCCATAAGCACAAGGGCGACTGGTTTATGCCTATAATAATAAACTGGGTATAAACCACAAGCCCTTTAATACTGCTAAAGGAAATGATGAGGCGACCCAGCCACCTTTAGCTCAAAAGAAGAGATAAGATAAATGATTTAATTCTTGACATAAATGGGCTTCCATATTCTTAAATTATCATGAACTGCTCTACGGTGTTTGCAATAAAACTTTATGCATGCACAAGGACAAAAAGATAAATATGTATATTCCAAGGTAATACTCGACCATCTTCAAACATTCCTTCCACATACAAAATTTTAAACATCAACTTTAAAATTCTACAAACACCAAAAAATATATATTTGTATAAGAATTGCCTTAAAGAAAAAATTATTGTATCTATAACAATGAGAGAATGGTCATATTTACCTGCAGCCCTTCGAGCAAGAGCATAAGAATCGTACATTTGATAGACCCACTCTGGCCAAAAAGACATCGAGGCCCTTGGAATCCGTCTAAAACCATCTATAACTCCATATTTTACTCCACTAGATCTTTTGTCTGGTGATGACTCATTTGCCACATCCAAACCATGCCTATGACTCTCGCCCAGATTAGCAAACTTGTAAATCTGGTCTGACCCATGTGATTTACTCCCACGAGAATTTCCTCTCAGCTGCCCAGGTCTATGCACAAATTCTTCGTCACTGCTCGTACATTCCCGAATTTTCTCATATCCACAAGAAGAATCAGTTCCTGACAAACAAAATTTCAAATCCATTTCTGAATTATCGCTACCAATGCTTGTCCCAGACAAGCATTCCCAGTCATTTTCAGTTTGCATTTTATGATGTAGCCGTGAAGGAGTAAAGCTTGACAATTTTGCTGACGGAAAATGACATTTCCTGAAGTTAGTTACAGAAGCCAACCGTGCAACTGCATCCATTGGTGTTCTTAAAGGAGTATCTTCCTTAATAATCTGAACTTCAGCGCATGGCTATTGAAAATTATGTATTACTATTAGCACCCCTCATTTTAATAAAATGGCCATGATGTTTAATATAGTATCAATCTCACCGCTCCTTCCACGTCCGTCCAATTGCGCCTCATGCGGAATCGCTGCTGACCACGAGCAATCACATTAAAAGAACCATCATCCAAACGGCGGAATTGTCTTATCTAGAAAAAATGCAAATATTTAGTTAGGATAAACAATTAAAATAGCAATATAGTATCTCACAAGAGCGGGATGGATAGAAGTAACAAGTAAATCAGGCATTCATCTTCTATAATTTTCATGAGCACATCATGAACCACATAAATCCATAACGAATCCCACATCATGTTAGTCTTGATATTTGAGCAAACCTGTGAAACTATAAAATAAATGCGCGGGCATAGTAATATGTCTGTTCTGCAATGTTTTCCCAAACACAAATAGCTTACCAAAAGTTTGATGTTTAATTTTTACCACCACAACTGTAATAGCAAAGTCTCCACTATCATATAGCCATACTAATTACATGTCGTGCCAAGGGAAAAACAATCTTATACATTGACAGTAATTTCTACTAGATTAACATTCTTTTGGATACACTCATTAATACAATTTACCATGTTAATTCAGACCAGCTCAAAAGGATTAGTGTGCCATACAATGGCAGCTGACCCAGTCACCTGGTTAAGATTGTCCCACAACAGCCCATTATTTAAATGAAGAGTACCATGGAATCCACATTTGACTAATGACCACGAAATTGGCCCAACCCGCTTAGTACTTAGATTTATGCACATCCTTCGTTTCGTCTTTGCCATTTCGCTATAATGCATTCAAGCTTGCAGATGTCGGATGTCGGGGACACGTCGGTTTGTGTTTTCGTGTCGGTTTTTTCATATATCGGGGGATATATCGGGGATATTTCATATACCGGGTTTTAATATTTAATTAATTATATATGTAATTAAATGTTCTTGATTTTTTTTATACATGTCACAGTACTACCTATTTTATAACCTATTAAACTTTTAAATATTAAAAGCTATATATAACATTTAATATACAATACTTTAATGATAGAAAATTTGTAAAACTAGTAATTTTAAGCAACTTGCAACTGTATATTATTTTTATGAGATCATAATTTTAAAAATTATATTTCAAACATACCTCATTCTTCATCACTTACGGACTCATCTATAGTCGGCAGAGTAGATAGAATATGATCTTCATCCGATGACCCCTCTAGATCTGCCTCGTCCACCTCCAATGTTTTTCTCTTTCCCCTTCTTTGATAACTAATTGCCACTTCTTTGCTTGTAGGTAATCTTGGAGGTCTCCTTTCATCATGATCAGCGTCGACTATATCGTCAATCTGTGCCCATGTCAACCCCTCTCCAGGAAAGACTTCATCATCGTCATCTTCATTTTCATCGTCCTCAGGATCAGCATTTACCATCCACTCTTGTACCTTCCCAGAATCTACATTCTTAGCTGCCAATGGATCTCGAGATGTGTCTGAATATTTCGACTTCAGCAAAGCATTGAACTTTACAAATACTAGATCGTTCAATCTTTTGCTGTCGAGTTTATTCCTCTTCTTGGGATTGGAGGTCCCCTTCCACCCAGCCAAGTGATTGTTCACTAGAAGGGGCCCTAACGTCGGTGGGAACCTGAGGGCATGGCTTAACATTACCCTTCCACCCAGCCAAGTGATGCTTGAAACGTGTAATTCCACCATTCACCGTTTGCTTGCAGTAGTTGCATTTGATTCGGTTGGTGTCGTTTGCAACCAACTTCTCCCCAAATGCCCAGAACGGATCTCTACCGGTTGGTACCAATGAGATGGGTACCTCACTAGATCCAGCAGAAGAAGTCATTCTATGGAATATGAAATGAAAGAAATATTAGTTATATTAAATGGAATAAATATAAAATTAATTGATTAGTTGAAAAAAATCAACATCAGAAAAGCCCCATAACTTCATTAGATCGTAAGATCTTCAGTCATCTTTCAAATTATCCACGCAATATTTTATTTATCCAACAATATTTTGCATCATAAGTAGACTATTACCCAATTATCATTCAAAGTATCCAACAAAGCATCCACGTAGACTATTACCCAATTATCAGTACTGGTATCAGAACAAAGCATCCAACATTTTATTTATCAAAAGGCACAAAGCAGCAAGACAACTAGAAAATGAAGTTGGATATATATGCACCATCGATTGCAAAATGAAGTTGGATAAATAATTAATAATAGGGGTATTTCAAATCATTTGTTGACTAACAAAATTATAAATGAGCCAAATAAAAAGGGTTTTGGCACTTTGCACCCGAAATTGTTAAATATTGCAAGATGCACCCCCAATTACAAAAAGGCTGGCACTTTGAACCCCCCTCCAGGGTGCAAAGTGCCAAGCTTTTTGTAATTAGGGGGTGCATTTTTCAATATTTAACAATTTCGGGTGCAAAGTGCCAAAACCCTACATTTAGAGGGTGCACGTGCTACATTCACCAAGCAAGCTAGAGTGTTACAGTCACCAAGCAACCCTACATTTAGAGGGTGCACGTGCTACAGTCACCAAGCAAGCTACAGTCACCAAGCAAGCCACAACAAGGCAGCAGGGCAGCAAGTAGCAAGCAGCCACCATGCTACAGAACCCACAACCAGGGTCACGGTCAATAAGGCAGCAGAGAGCAAGACAGCAGGGCCGGCCGGCTGGCAGCAGGGCAACCAGCGAGCTAGAGTGCCGAGAGAGGGAGAATGAGAGGGGGAAGTAGGGAGAAGAATGCACCAGCCGAGAGAGTGAGAGCACCAGCAGATAGAGTCGAGAGCCCGTGAGATTGACATCAGATAGAGTTGAGAGAGTGAGAGCACCAGCCGAGAGAGTGAGAGCACCAGCCGAGAACGACCAGAGTGAGAGCACCAGCGAGCAGACTAACAACCAGATTGAGAGCTAGGGCAGGAGCAGCGAGTGAGATCACCAGCGGAGAGCGCGAGAGAGAGATAACAACCAGATTGAGAGCTAGGGCAGGAGCAGCGAGTGAGATCACCAGCGGAGAGCGCGCGAGAGAGATAACAACCAGAGAGGTAGAGTGCCGATAGCGCGCGAGAGAGATAACAACCAACTAGCGCGAGAGAGGCGAGGGAGAGCACCACTGGAGAGCGCGAGCGAGAGCACCAACGGAGAGCGCGAGGGAGAGCAGCAGCGGAGAGCGCGAGGGAGAGCAGCAGCGGAGAGCGCGAGGGAGCAGGACGAGCAACGTAATGATCCACGGGTTGCGAAGCGTTTAATAATAGAAAATAAAAACCACGCTGACGCTGAACAGCCAAAAATCGGTTATATATCCGTTTTAATGGACCGATATATCGGTCCAAACCGATATATCGGTCCGTTTTTTTCAAAACGCCACAACCAAAATTTAAAACGGTTATGAAACGTTTTACCTCCCAAAACGTTATGTCGGCCGACATGTCGGACATGTCGGCCGATATCCACAACCTTGAATGCATTCCTCAGTCACACAAATTTGCCTCAAGTTTTATTTAACAATAATTAGGCATCATTTGGTAAATTTGATGTACTGTGTTTAAATAGAGGCATCATGAGGCTCATACTACATAAGTGAATTATCAATGATCATAACGCCTACGAGGAAGTGCAAGTACAAAAAGTGAATTCCATCATGTACTCCACAGAAATTAAAGGGCAGTTTGGTTAAAAGTTTTTCTTAGGTACCGTGTTACGTTATTTTATCTTCATAAATAAGTGTTTGATTTGATGCTATCTCATACATCAAGGTAATCTACAAAACATCAGTAGGCAACATTGAAATCTAGATAGCATCTAATTTGGTTGTAGTCTAGATTACATCAATTTCACTAACTTAACGAGGAGAAAAGTAAGAAAGATCTTAATTGTTGCCAACAATAAATACAATTTCATTCTTCTATGTAAAATGACAATGAACCAAACAGACTTGCATTAAAATAAAATATAGTCCTCTGAAAAGCACTGCTATACGGAATTCTGGATAACAATTAACAAGGTTACATGAGTAACATTCGAACAGACTCTTACTTAGAGTCCGTTTGATTGGATGAAATTGAGGTTTCAAAATTAAAATTGGAGGTCTAATTCCAATGAAAATGACCTCCATTTGTAATTCCATAGCCCCAATTCTGTCCAAACAAATGGACCCTTAAAAAATTTCGTATTGCAAAATTTTTCAAAAACAACAAATGAAACCTAAATTAGCATCTTCATTTTACAAACAATGTAATAAATTAAAAAAAAAAGCCACCCATTGAACATATAATAGAACATTGAGTTATTGAACCCTAAGACTACCTCGGCGGTTGTACCAATTGTTGAAAAGCGCACCCTTCCATCATCTGAGTACCAATGGACTCGCATCTGAATTAAGAACTTATCAGATTAAACATGAGCATTTCTTGAAGAGGTTGAATTTGGTGAAAGTTCTAATGCGAATAACAAGAAATAGATAAACCAACACAAGATAACCTACCACACCAATAATGTATGGAGCATCAACTTGACGCAGAGCTCTTTCAACAACTATTTTGAATGTAGGCAGAATTACTCGTAGAGGGAGAGTTGCTTCAGGGAACAAAACTACTCCTACAGGTTCAAATTAATGGCATACAAATTTGAAAACATGCACTTGAAAAGGCTTATAAAGGACAGAATGAGTAAACAGCCCATATTGTGCTGTATAATAGATCAAATTGCTATCATAGTACTGATATCTTACTGCTATGTGCTATTTACGGTAGAAAATATATTAGTGTTGTAAAAAATCCGTCAAGTTTGCAACCCACCTTTCACTAAAATGTAAGCACCGCAAGTGAAATATATAGAGAAAATAAAGCAGAATTTCAGTCCAGGCTAGCACGGGCAACATTCAATATCAATCTAAGCGTCAGAGCTTCACAATCAACCACAATGTATGGACCCTAGAAAAAGCATTTGAAAAGCGTACAATCTTTCATCACAAACAATTTGTAGAATCTAAATAGGCACTTGTTAACCCATTACCACTGTATTAAAAATTTCTCGAAATCTAAGAATTTTTTTTTATTTCAGATACACTCTGTAAAAGCTACAAAAGCTGGTAAAGTGAAGCGGGAAAACCTGTCAACTACAAATTTCAACAGAAGCTACAATAACCAGAGTAGAGAATTATGCATAACGTGGGATACAAGGACATAGAAACAAGATGGAAGCATAGATTTACTTTATCCTAGCACAACCTGGCAGGAAAATGAGCATTGCAACTCGAAAAGGATTTTCAACCCTTCCGATTTTATGATTATGCATTTTTGCAATCTATCAGTTTGTGCGGTCCCAGGTGTAAAAGTGTATTTGTGTATAGTAGCGGACAGGCAGCGACAGCGATGGCAAATGTGGCCAAGGATGTAAGTGGCGGGTTTGGCACTACCGGGATATTCTTGCGCTGCTTCGTACCTTGCGGAACCTTGTGACGGCTGCATATTCAGCCACTCCTATATAAAGAATCTAAATATCAATTAAGAATGATTGTCGGTTGTAATCGCTCGATCATCGCACTTCAAATAATATAAAGTACATTTAAAACAACAACAACAACAACAACAGAACCCATATAGTCCCCAATCAGTGGGGGTATATGGGCGGGGGAAGATTGGGGGTATGGGGGTATAGTACATTTAAAAAATAATGAAAAATACATAAAAATATGAAAATAATGAGCATATCGTATCCACGGGCTCCGATCATCTAGATGACGATCATACATTCATATGACAATCGATACCGAAAATCAACCCTGATAAGCTCCCGAAGTACCTACTCCAAGTGATGTTGTTAATCCCCATCAATTTTTGTAACATACCTCGTGGGAGGACCTCCTCTCTAAGTAAAAGCTAAAATGAAAGAATACTAACCTCATAAAATCTCCACCCTTGAATTCTTGAGCTCCCCTCTTGAATTCTACCGAATACTCCCATAAACACCGCGAAGTCAAACCTAAGAAGGTTGCCTATCTGCTCCTGTTTCCGGTATATAATTCCCTGATAAGTGATAACTGAACAATATTTAAGGTTGGCTTTTCTTAATCCCACTTTTTCAAGTCATCTCCCTTGGAAGCCCAGTATTTTGTCACCTGATTTCAATGGAAACCTAGGGATAGCTTATACCCAAAAAAATTAAATTGTGCTCCACTTGTAAGTGTTAGAATCGTAATTCTTATAGTGTAAAACTAGCCAAAAAAAGCAATTTTCTTTAATCAAACGATAGTTTGAACAATCCTCCAGCTTTCCTATCTATATTTGGATCCTTCACCGAATCTTCTTGTGCATGATCCATTTATATGTGGTAGTCCAAAGAAATTTAAAAGCTAATCCAGTGAGAGGTGGCAACAATAACTGCAGTATCAAATCCAACTGTGATTATGATTTAAGTCTTACTTATCTGTTTCCAAATAAAATTTACATTGTAATTGCACAAAAATTGAGAACATAAAGCAGTACCATGGGAATGACAAGAAAAATGGGAAAAGATTTTTCTACCTTTAAGATAGAACATTGGCAAGTTCAAAATGGCACCGCCATCTAAGAATGCCAATCTACCATGAGTATCATCAACCTCTGTTACGTGAAGAATAAACTTTAAGATATTCTGAAAGAGAACCAGATTAAATAACACTAACAATGAAGGACATTTACCGCCAAGATAGGTATGCAGGGAAGCCAAACATGTATTAAAGGTAAAGTTGTGTTCTCCTGCTTGCCCATCAGTATGCCTGCTTTGCCATCAACAAGTAAATATTTCTCTTTGATCAAAGATGATAGATGAAACAAACCATATTAACATGAAAATTGACCTACATAGTTTTAGAAGATGAAAAAACAACTTAGAATCTTGAAGAACAGTACCATATTTTATTATGCTTATTTAAAAATCGAGTGAATGGAACAGAAGTTCATCAATTCAACAGAAAAAAAGGTTTTGATAAAAAGTAAATGTGAAGGAAATGAACATAAAATGAAATGGCTGTATGGTATGACAAAATCATGACATAAATATTAGCATAATCACCAAAAAAGTACCCTAAAAGAAGATCAAATGACAATGAATGGGAAGGACGGCTAGTATACGCAATGCCACTCAAAAAGGATTCAATAGATCCTTGGGGGACTTGACTCGATGTCCATCATAATGGACTAGGGTTATTGAATAAGATGGCTCAAAATCTTGGAGGATAGTCATATTCGTTTGTTAATTTGATTCAATCACTTCCATAATAAATTATAGTTATATAGGCTCCGCTTGGTGCGGCGGTGGTGGTCGTGAATGCGGTGGTTATGAACCGTCGTTCGTGAACGCCCGACCTCACCTAAGGAACTTCATCCACTTTTATGTTCAAAATTAGTTTTCTTTTCTTGGTGGCAGTCATAACCGTTGTCATGCCAAACATACATTGTATGACGACGGCGTTTTTGTCCAAACTCACCGGAGCAAAAAAGTTGCGCCAAACGGAGCCATAGTAATTGAGTAAGACTAACTAAAAGTCCCAGAAGTCGTTCAAAATCCTTGTGGGAACTAATCGTCTGAGGTTTTGCCATAATCCTACATAGTTTTATCAAATCACAATCATGCAAGGGGATAACAAATTTGAGGTGTATTTACTACAATCAATTCATCAATTATGCATCGCCTACAAGTTTTAAAGCTGAAAGATATTCTGGGGAGACAGCTCTTTAATTGTTCAAAGAAGGTTGCAGATGTGCTAACCAAACATATTGATGTCTAAGCTCAAGCTTGTGCAGGAAATAATATCTCCATATACCACCTCGTAAGCAATGGCAAGAATTAGGGTTCATTTGGAGCGGCGTTTTGGCCGCGCGTTTGGGGCAAACGCCGCCGGACGGCGGGTAAACAAACGCCCTCCGGCGGCGTTTGCTCCGGCTGGACCCGCCGCGCCATGAAAAACGGGGCAAAACGCCCCGCTTCGATCCCCGCCTCCTCCGCCTCCACCCGCAGGTGCCGCCCGCCACCGCCGCACCAAATAAAGCCTTAATGTGGGAAGGCCATCTTATTATCAACAGATCATAACTCAAACCAATTTGCGTGCATTGATAACTTTTGAAAAAGAAGTTATTTAGATCTATAAATTTAATCTTATATCTAATATATTTGATAAATATGGATTTAAACGAGTGAAATGTGATTAATTTTATATTTGGTCTAAGTTTGGGTATTATCGTCATTATCTTATGTTTTTTTTGTAGAAATGTTGAAGAATCCAACTTGAAGAATTGGAGATAAAATGTATTTCAAGCCCGAAAAATATGTTGCAACAATGTAGTAACAAATTAAGTGATGTTTTTGCGCAAGAAAAAAATTCAGAAAATTTGTTGCAACAAAATAAATTTTGTTGCAACAAATCGGCAGTTGCGAATTTTGAAACCCGAAAATTTCAAAATTGGCACTTACGAAAATGAAAGGAGGCCTTGAGTCAGAAGAGTTGAGATGTCATATAGGGGCGGACGATCATAAATACGCCAGGGGAGCGATTTCCATATAGAGAGGGCGATTTTTCCATAAGAATGGATTTCCATATAGAAAGGAGAGAAAAGAGGAGGTACCGTCCCTGGGATCAAGGAGGGGAATTGCGAAAATTCTGAAGGAGGTTTTCCTGCAGCGCTTAGCACTTTGAGCATCATGTATTGCAAGATCTTTCTTGTTGTGTGTTGTGCTTCTATAATCATGAACTAAATCTTTGAGTCTTGTATGATGAGAGTACTATGATTTGTTGTGATGCTGAACTATCTTATTTCGTTAAGAGTATTTGATGAATTATCTTTATTGAGTTTTTGATCATAATATCGAAACTTTCGGCCGAAGTTTTCATCATTTTACTGCGCTTCATAATTCGAGAGATGAGTTGTGTAAGTATATCATCAACTAAATATAGCATAGAAGGGAGAGAAATTTCGTCTTTATGTTAGCAACATTGATTTTCATTCTTATTACTATTCTTCATTTCTCCTTAGTTAGAGATGACAAGGGAAATAAATGATATAATGATTTCTGATATCGAGAGATACTGATTTCTGCCTTAAAATCGTTGCAAGATAATTAACCAAGTATTCTCATAAATATCATTCTAAAGATTCATCACAACAGACATAGGAAATCAAAATACAAGACTTCTTCTCTCAACTGATAAAAAGTATTTTTAGAGAAATAGGTTTCATTTTGGTTAAAGTTTTTATTTGCTTTTAAATCACTTTATTCGACCCACTTGGATATAAAGAAAAGGTTAAACTGATACTTGCAAGCGTTAGATTAGTCACTTCTTCATGAGAACGATCTTTACTATCATTATATTACTTGATCCGACACGTGCACTTGCGTATATCTAATTTCCGCGTATCATGCATCTGTGTAAAAGGATGCATACGAATGCAACCTTCCGGGCCACAAGCACCTCACTGAGCATTGTAATCAGTTATGTAAGCTTTAGTATCATTTTGGTAATATTTGATGCACTCTCACTCTCGCCAATACAACAAAGTAGATGTTACGCCGCCGCACCCTTTACAGTTCTCGGGGCACACTTACGCGCGGCGTCGCAAGGAGCCTATGCAAGACAACGGGGCTGAACCATCCGGTTCAGCCCCCATCCAGTAATTAGCAAAGGAAGAGGGGTTGAACCGCCCGGTTCAACCCCTATGGGGGCCGGCCGGCCCCCTCTTGGACCCCCGGGTATTAATAAACCCGGGGCTCCCTCTTTTGGAGTATCAAAGATCATATTCAGGTTTCCTTCTTCTCTAACCCTAGCCGTCATCTTCTTCTTCCTCACTAGTCTACTCATAGTTCTTAGTTTTCTCCAATAGTTGTAGCGGTAGCATAACATTTGGTATCAGAGCACCTTTCCTGCGACCATGGTCACTCGCACGGAAGCGGAGATGGCACGCTTGGCCACCATCGAGGAGAACTACGCCGCATTGACGGATTCGGTGGCCGGAATCGAGGAACAAGTGAGAAACTCAACAAAAAATCTGGAAGAACGTATGGAGGGGCGCATGGACGAACTCAAAGCACTGATCACGCAAACCCTACGTGGAAAATCGGCGGAACAAAGAGAGTTCACGGGGGAATCATCGCACGCTTCGCCGTCGGCCGCCGGAGGTACCACGGGAGGACCGGGGACGATGCCCTACGGTGGCCTGGGACCAGAGACGGGACGACCCACCGGCCTGGGTCCGGCAGCAACTCCGCCGAGCCCTACAGGGCCGATCGGCCCGTTTCCGCCTGGATTGGGAGCGGGGCCTCCTGCCGCCTGGCAGGGGCTTGGCCAGGGACCACACCCCCATCAACAACCCACCGGGGGGGTGGTCCGGCCCAGGGAGGGTGGTTGCCGGCGGTGGGGTCGCCGGAATGGCCGCCGGCCGTCCTTTGGGAGTTCCGGAGCAGCTTTTTCGACCCCCGCTGCACATGGGGGGTCCGAATGGAGTCGGAAATGGGGTCCTGCCTAGGCCTCCAGCACTAGGGGCTCAACCGAGGGGTGGACAAGGCGAACAGTGGAGGGGACAACCGCACAGACATTTTTTTGAAGAGGATGGCCCTCCGATCGGAGGGGGCTATGGTGGGGGACTCCAGCAGGAGTATTATGGACACCCGAACTTCGCGGCGGAACCAGTCAGACCAGCATGGCACGATCCGGAGTTCGGGAGGAATGGGGGAGCAAACCAGCGGGCATACATGCAACCCAAACCAACTCGGATGCATTTTCCGAAATTCCGAGGCGGCGACGCGCTGGAGTGGGTCCAGAAGGCCGAGTTGTTCTTCACATATCAGGAGATACCCAAGGACCAATGGGTACAGTTGGCGTCGTTTCACCTGGAGGAGGACGCGTACCAGTGGGCTCAATGGTTCGTTCGGAACCATGGCCATGCACCATGGGAGTACTTTGTTGAGGGCTTCTCGGCCCGCTTCGGGCCCTTGGAGTACGAAGATGTGGAGGCCACGCTACAGAAACTCCGACAGAAGGGAACAGTGATGGAGTATCGCGCGGAGTTTGAGCGCCTGGCCAACATGGTCAATTGGGGAGAGAAGACCCTCCTCAGCTGTTTTGTTTCGGGGCTGAAGGATCACTTGAGAGATGAAGTCCACGCCTATATGCCTTCCAGTCTGAGCCATGCCATCAGTCTAGCCAGGATACAGGAGGAGCGGTTCAACCGCCAACGGACCCGAGGGGCATTGCGAGCACCAGCAGTACCAGCAGCCCCAGTTGTGGGGCGACGTGAGCCGCCACAGGCAGGACGGCCGACGGTGACACGACTGACGTGGCCAGAGCTGCAGGCCAGGAAGGACAAAGGGCTGTGCTTCAACTGCGATGACAAGTACACGCCGGGACATAAGTGTCAGAAGGTGCAAGTTTTTATGCTAAGGGAGGAGGATGACGAGGAGGAGCCTATCAGTGGTGAGGAGATGGATAGCTGGGATCTGTCGGAGTTTGGAGTATCCCTTCAGGCCATGGAAGGATGCTCGGCCCCGCTCACGTTACGGATTTCGGGGAAGCTCGGCCAGGAGCGGGTGACTATTCTGATAGATAGTGGGAGCACCCACAACTTTATTACTCCGGCAGCGGCACGGAAGGTTGAGCATGCAGTTGACCGGGAGGCTTCATTTCAGGTTATGGTTGCCGACGGCAGCAAGTTGAGTTGTGAGGGCCTGCTAAAAGGGGTAGAGCTGCGCATACAGGACTATGTGTGCCAAACCGATGTCTACCTCTTGCCGATTCGGGGGTCGGATATGGTGTTGGGCGTACAGTGGCTCCGCCAGCTTAAGCGGGTCACTACTGATTGGGAGAAGATGACTCTGGAGTTTTCGCACCTGGGGACGGAGCATTGCCTGCATGGGATTCGATCGTCGCCGCTGAAGGAGATCTCTCTCCGGAGCCTGCAGCGGATGGAGGAGGAGGGCAGCATGATGGCCATGGTGTTGGGCGTCGAGGCTCGGGGACCGACAGCAGAGCCATCCCAGATGCAGGATTTATTGACCCGGTTTGATGATATTTTCCAGGAGTCACACGCTCTACCTCCGTCGCGATTTCGAGATCATCAGATTCAGCTGAAGGCAGGAGCAGACCCGACGAATATCCGTCCGTACCGGTACCCTCACATTCAGAAGGCGGAGATAGAGCGCAGCGTCCGAGAGATGCTATCTTCCGGTATCATCAGACCCAGCACCAGCGCGTTCTCCTCTCCGATCATCTTGGTCAAAAAGAAGGATGGATCATGGCGGTTCTGTGTCGATTACCGAGGACTGAACCAGTCCACCATTAAAGACAAATTCCCCATTCCGATGATCGAGGAGCTGCTAGACGAGCTGCATGGCGCCAGCCTCTTCACCAAGCTGGATCTTCGATCAGGTTACCATCAGATACGGATGCGGGAGGAGGACATCCACAAGACGGCGTTCCGCACTCACGACGGTCACTATGAGTTTCTGGTGATGCCGTTTGGGTTGGCCAACGCTCCGTCCACCTTCCAAGCGGTCATGAACGAGATTTTCCGACCACTGCTTCGCCGGTACGTGTTAGTTTTCTTTGATGATATTCTGATCTATAGCAGGAGTTGGGATGAGCATCTGGAGCACGTTTGCCATGTCCTTCACATTTTGCGGGAGCACCAGCTGTACGCCAAGCGCTCCAAATGCTCTTTCGGGCAGGCGGAGGTAGAGTACTTGGGACACTTGGTCTCCGCCCATGGCGTTCGGGCGGATCCGGGGAAGATCGACAGCATGGTGAACTGGCCGCAACCCACTACGATCCGGGCCTTGCGCGGCTTTCTCGGGCTGACCGGCTACTATCGCCGGTTCGTACAAGACTATGGAAAGATCGCTCGACCATTGACCCAGTTGTTGCAGAAGGACTCCTTCCAGTGGCAGGCGGAGGCCGAGGAGGCATTTCAGGCCCTCAAAAGGGCTATGACTACCACGCCCGTACTGGCTCTTCCGGATTTCTCCAAGGATTTTGTGGTAGAGACGGACGCATCGGGCGTCGGCATTGGTGCGGTCCTCATGCAGGAGGGCCGACCGTTAGCATATTTCAGCAAGGCTCTCGCTCCCAGGACCTTGGGGCTCTCGACATACGAGAAGGAGATGTTAGCCATCATTCACGCGGTCGCCATGTGGCGTCCCTACCTCCTGGGCCGGCACTTTCAGGTCCGTACGGACCACCAGTCTCAAGCACTTTTTGGAGCAGCGGTTGGCATCGCCCTTACAGCAGAAATGGTTGACAAAGCTATTGGGTTATGACTATGAGATTGTGTATAAGCAGCGGTTGGCATCGCCCTTACAGCAGAAATGGTTGACAAAGCTATTGGGTTATGACTATGAGATTGTGTATAAGCAAGGGCGGGAGAATACGGTTGCTGATGCACTATCTCGCCTTCCAGAGCAGACTATGGCCGCCATCTCTGGGCCTGTGATTGATTCCTTGGCGGAGATACAGACAGAGGTGAGCCAGGACCCCGATTTGCGGATCATCGTTGAGGCATTGCAGCGAGGACAGACTACTGAGGCCGGCTACCACCTCCAGGGGGACCACTTGTACTATCACGGTCGCCTCGTCATTCCCGCCTCGTCGACGTGGCGTACTACTATGATGAGGGAGTTCCATTCTTCACCGACCGGCGGACATACTGGTCTCCTTCGCACGTTGCAGCGGCTGCGCGCGAACGTCTTTTGGAAGGGCATGCGCCGCGATGTTCAGCAGTTTGTTCGGGAGTGTGATATTTGTCAGCGTCAGAAGTATGAAACCACCGCTCCGGCCGGCCTGCTCACACCCTTACCTATCCCTCATCAGGTTTGGGATACGGTATCCACGGATTTCATTGACGGGTTGCCCAAGTCCCAAGGCAAGTCCGTCATTCTGGTGGTCGTGGACAAGCTGTCCAAATATGGACATTTTTTGGCTCTCAGTCATCCCTATTCGGGGGAGACCGTCGCTGACCTGTTTGCTCGGGAGATTGTTCGGTTGCACGGGATCCCTCGTTCCATCATTTCTGATCGTGACCCGGTCTTCATCAGCAGTTTCTGGCAGGAGCTATTCCGACTTCAGGGTACTACTCTCCGCATGAGCACCGCCAATCATCCACAGACCGACGGTCAGACGGAGGTCTTGAACAGAGGGGTCGAGACATACTTGCGTTGTTTTGTGATGGATGAGCCACGCACATGGACCCGATGGCTGCATTGGGCTGAGTATTGTTACAACACCTCCTTCCATACCGCCAGCCGACTCACGCCATTTGAGGTGGTTTACGGCCGGCCTCCACCCACTCTGCTCTCTTACGAACCGGCCAGCACCGCTCTCCCCGCGGTTGATCGGACTCTTCGCGATCGCGACCAAACCTTGTCCCTTTTGCGGGACAATCTTCGGATAGCTCAGGAGCGTATGAAAACTCAGGCCGACAAACACCGCACTGAGCGGGAATTTGCAGTGGGAGATGAAGTGTTCCCCAGACTTCAACCGTATCGCCAGTTATCAGTCGCCCGTCGGGCTAATCAGAAGTTGGCCCCGCGTTACTACGGCCCCTTTCAGATCATTCGACGCGTGGGACCCGTGGCGTACACCTTGGCTCTTCCGGAGGGCTCCCGCATACACCCTACGTTTCATGTCTCTGTGCTGAAGAGGAGGTTGGGCAGCAAAGTGCAGTCTAGTCCGACTCTCCCCGAGGCCACCACGTGTGGCGAACTACGGCCATCACCCGAGTCCGTTCTGATGATCAAATGGAGGAAGCACGGTAGGGAATATCGGCCAGAGGTGCTTGTCAAGTGGAACCGATTGGACGTTACCCATAACTCTTGGGTGGACTTGCTGGAGTTTCGCGAGCGTTTTCCCGATTTCCAGCTTGAGGACAAGCTGACTTTTGATGGGGAAGGGAATGTTACGCCGCCGCACCCTTTACAGTTCTCGGGGCACACTTACGCGCGGCGTCGCAAGGAGCCTATGCAAGACAACGGGGCTGAACCACCGGTTCAGCCCCCATCCAGTAATTAGCAAAGGAAGAGGGGTTGAACCGCCCGGCTCAACCCCTTTGGGGGCCGGCCGGCCCCCTCTTGGACCCCCGGGTATTAATAAACCCGGGGCTCCCTCTTTTGGAGTATCAAAGATCATATTCAGGTTTCCTTCTTCTCTAACCCTAGCCGTCATCTTCTTCTTCCTCACTAGTCTACTCATAGTTCTTAGTTTTCTCTAATAGTTGTAGCGGTAGCATAACAGTAGATTTTAGGGGTAGTTTTGGAACTTCTAAATTTTGATCTCTCATCTAGAGAGGGGCTTCACGAGGGAACCAGTCCTCGGAAAAAGGTATGAGCATACCTCGCGAGTTTGTATCCAATTTTTCATTTCTAGTGCAATTTATTTCTTCACTGCGTGTAAATTGATTCGACCTGCCCGTCTCAACCAAATGACGAGCACTCCACCCAAGCACCTCACCGAGCACTGCACCAAAGCACCAAGCGGTCAAGCCGAGCACTGTAATCAGTTATGTACGTGTGCTCTACTTGCCTACGAGCTTTAATGTCATTTTGGTAATATGTAATGTACTCCCACTCTTGCCTATACAACGAAGTAGATCTTAGAGGTAGTTTTGGAACTTCTAGATTTTGATCTCTCATATGGAGAGGGGCTTCAAGAGGGAACCAATCCTCGGAAAAAGGGTGTGAGCATACCTCACGAGTTTGTATCCAATTTTCCATTTCCAGTGCAATTTAATTCTTCATTGCATGTCAATTGATTCGACCTGCCCGTCTCGCCCAATTGACGCGCACTCCACCCAATCAGGGTTCCATTCAACCTCCTCATCGGCCTACTATCCGTCCTCATCTGCGAATTGAAGCTCGACCTTGCCTGAATGTTGTTATGATTTCGTGCACATTTTCATCCCCGCGCGACCCAGCGCATGAGTGCCTTGCCTTCCGCGTGGTTCGATTGCGTGCCCGTCTTGGGTCGACAACGATGCCACACCTCCCATGCATCACGTTAGCCCGCGTGTCTCTTCAACCCGTGCACAATTCTCGCCAACCCATGCGTTTCGCGCAATGATTCCTCTCCTTCAGCCGCTACAACTGCGCCATCCCTCTAGCACATCCTATACCGCCACAACCGCTCCCTCTCCTCCTTCAACTCCTTTCCTTCATGCCCATGACCTGCTCCATGGACATTCGCACCGACGAGGACGTCTCCGCTTCGGCCTCCAATGATTCCACTCGCTTAGATCGACTTGAAGCTTGGCTATAAGATCTCACACTCCTTTTCGAGCTCACCACCACCACTGCTCAATGTCAGCCACCACATCTACCCCCGTCCTCCTACGACATCATCGCCGATTACATGGTATTACATATTCACCCACCTCACCTTTGTCGTATTGAGATTTCAATGTTCAATGGTACTGACCCCCCTCAGCTGGATCGCTTGAGCAGAACAATTTTTCAATCTCCAGTTAACTCCCACAAATTAGGTCCATATGGTGACAATCTACATTGAAGGCCCAGCGCTCCACTGGGTGCATTGAACGAGCTAGAACATTCCATATCTCTCCTAACCCACTTTTAAGGAGTGACTCCTTTGCTACTACAACACTCACCAAGCGGGCAATGCATATGAGCTCATCTACTTCGTTCATCAGCTGGACTCCGTCATGACATACATCACTCAGTTCATCGAGGTTGTCACGTGACAAGCCTCTCACAAATTCATTGCCTGGGGTACTTCCTAGATGGCCTGCAACCCCACATATCTGCGTGCTCATGTCAACAACCCATCCACCCTCTCCTGAGCTATGAAGCAAGCTCGTTGCCTTAACGAGGAACTTTACGTGGCCTCGCCACTTTCCTTTTCCCAACCAACCCCACTCCCAAATCCCATCTACCACTCCACTGATTGGATCCTCCACGTCCGCTTAGACTGTCGTTGATTGTCCAACCACTACCTCCATTAGTCCCGTCACCGACAGTCAATGTTGTAGATGTCGGACGATGTGTCCGCCGACATAAAAGATTTGGGGAAAAACACCACGACATCGATATTTTAAGAGAAAATATCATTTTTTAAAATATCGTCCGATATATCGATTTTACCCGATATGTTGGGGGATATTTCACGGTCGATATATCTGCGAGAGTATTTTTATCATTTCTTTTAAGCAACTGAGCAGTAATATTTTGTTTCGTGCTTCGTTTCCTGCATCTCTCTTGCATCGACGATTTTCTAATCTGGCTTTCACTTGGTGTTCTTTATGTAGTTTACTATTGCCGACTTCTCTTTCTTGTGTAATTTACAAACATACATTATATGTATATATGTTAATTGTGTAATTTATAAACATAAATTACGTGTACAATTGTACACACATATATATATATATAAATAAATTTATTTACATATTAGAATCCGACATTGTAAAATATCTCCGATATATCTTCCGCAGTCCGAAATCTGACATTTCAAACTCAAACGGCATGAACCAGACATCCCATATGCAACCTTGTCGACAGTACCCCCACCTCCACACGGCTTATCTCACCAAGAGTACCAGGAGCTCCGCCAAATTGGCAAGTGTTTTCTCTACAAGACACCATACTCCCAAACAAACAAATGACCGCTCAAGGAACTACGCTTGCTGATCAGGGTTGAAAACGATGATCCTGATTGCACGGACTTCAATATGCATACGCTCCAAACCAACCTAATTTGGACGTAACCTTGAGGGCAAGGTCGCTTTTTGAGGCGAGAGTATTGATACCAATATGACCTTTCGGGACCACAATTGCGCCATCGAGCACTATCATCAGCTCCACATGTGGCCTCTACTTACCTATGTAGCTCTAATGATATTTTGATAATATTTAATGTACACCCATTCTTGCCTGCATAAGGGAGTGGAGGGAGTATTAGAGGTAGTTTTGGAGCTTCTGGGTTTTGATCTCTCATTTAGAGAGAAGCTTCAAGAGGGAACCAGCTCTCGGAAGCTAGTGAGCATACTTACGAGTTTGTATCCAATTTTTCATTTTCAGTGCAAGTTATTTCTTCGTTATGTATCAACCACCCATGTAAATATCTACAGGGGTCGGCCCTCCTCACCTCTATGTGCATCAACCTTTTTTCAAAAGAACATAAACCACAAAAAACTCTTTGTTGAAACCAGAGAACTGGTCTCGACGTTCGAAAGAAAGATGCAGCTAACCCTTACTGGTCCTGAGCTCGTCCCTTGACTAGTCACTAAGAACCGCAAAACTCCACTCTTGGAAAATTTCTAAGTCCTCGAACTGACCCCGTAAGCTGCAGCGCGGAGGTCCCACCACATACCCAGAAGCTCTCAAGGAACTTCCCCTCCCAAGCCAATGCTGAGCCTGGGCACCTTGGAGGGCACTAAAGATCACCTCACCGTCCGCCTTCAATGACAGGGGGAGGGGTAGTGCTTGCTCACAACACACACGTGAGGGAGGGGGGTACCAACAACCCTTCCCAAGGTGCCCATGGGGGTCTATTTATAGACTTCCCAAAAATTGGGCTGCGGATAGCAAAAAATCTACTATCCGCAGCCCAACAACCAACCCGAACGACCGAAACAGGAGGGGGGCGAGTGGAGCTTGAGACGTCCACTCCCCCCTTGCCGGGGGTCGGATGAGTGGACCGAGGTCCACCACCCTGACTGGGTGAGTGGACCTTTCGGTCCGCTCCACCCACCGGGCGAGTGGACCCTAGGTCCACCCGCCCAGCTGCCCAGGCGAGTGGACCTATGGTCCACTCGCCCACGGGTTTGGGGCGAGTGGACCCTAGGTCCACTCGCCCAAGGAGATCTGCCCCCCCCGGGCCTTTTCTTTTTGGTCTTGATGACCTCCATTGGTTCGGTCCGCTGCGTGACGGTCACCCTCTCTATCACGACCTCATCTGCGTTGGGTTACACTGACTCGGAAAATATGAGGGTTGTACACAATCCCCGCTCTTTTCGAGCTTGCCTTAAGCTCGGAAAGAAAGTCTAACCCACCTATTTGACGAGTCAGGTGAGGTCATGGGGGAATCTTTCGAGGGTCCCGCAGGACGGCTATAAAAATCCTCCAGAGGGGGAGGTGAGGAGAGCACCCTTCCTGAGAGTTCTCCCTTCCCCCTTTCCTTCGAGTCGGATGGATCCTCCTCGAGACTTTAGAGCCCGTTTCAAAGCCCTTGCTGGTAAGGACCGGAATGACTTGGCGGAGCTCAGGGCCATAGTTAGCGGCCCTCCGCCCTCCCCTACTCGGCCAACGGTGCGATCACCGCGGAAGAAACTCAAACCTGATTTGGCGAGAGAGGTGGCGTCGTCATCCTCCCACGGAGTGACTGACTATGTCCGGGACCTGGAGCTAGACTCGGTACCAACTCGATCTTTATCGTTGCCCCTTTTTTGCGATCATATCACACTAATGAATGCATGCTTTTTGCATGCCAACAGCTTTTTCCGACCCACCCCGAGGGGGTACGGAGCGTGATGGAAACGTCGGGTGCAGACGTTCGAGCAAGTCCCGCCATTCTTGCTCAGGATCCTACTGCTCTCTCAGCTGCCCATGACAACCCTTCCTCGAAGAGCCAAGGGATTGAGGATTCGCAAGGTAATGTTACTGCGAGTGCCTCTATCGAGGTAAGTGCCTCGGTATCTAAAGCTACGCTTTTTGCAGGAGGAGACAAGACCTCGACGGGTCAGTCGAGCCGGAGGGAGGTCTCCCTACCAATACGATCCCCTACTATGGTGGAGGAACCTGCCGAGGACCAGCCCAACATCCTTGAGCGTCTGAATCTTCTAGCTGATACGGTGCGGAGGCAAGAGGCATTTCTTCTCGAGCTGCGTGACGGAAGGTGGTCCGCCGGACCTGACCCTCTCGCCCGCGTCTGCGCGTTGGAGCGGCGGATGGAAAGGTTAGAAAATGAGCTTAATCTGCTAAGGGGGGAGGTTCGGCTTGCGTCCGGAGGTATAGCGGCTCCACTCGCAGACAACATACGCCGGGTTGAGGCTAGCGTCCGCACCGCGGGCGAGGAGATTGCCGCAACGAAAGAATGCATCGGGTCTATGCAGGGGGTGCCGCCATGCACCCAGGATCAAGGTTTCAGGAAGTGGATGCCGCGCTGAACGGCTTTTATCCTCGCTCTTCGATTTATTATGTAATAATAGGAACTAGCCCTGCATGGTGGCTCTACCCACCCCGCGACCGGACGCTTTAATCATATTCGGCTTCTGCTATAATGCTTTGTTATTTTCGCTCATTCACGATTCGCAGGTCGTTAAGCGCTGAACGATCAAGTGTCAGTGTAAGCGACATGACATCGAGGTAGTGCATCTGAGGACAGGAGGCAAAGGTCTTACATGGGTGTCATCTAGAGAAGACAGAGGAGTGGGGTTAGGGGGAAGCATGGGCGAACTGACCTCGAGGTCTTCGCCCTTGAACCGAGTGAGCGGACCATGGGGTCTGCACACTTTTACCGGGCGGATGATCCACCAGGACCACTTACATGCACCGGGCGAGTGGACCCTATGGTTCACTCGCCCGTGCCCCGGGCGAGTGGATCCCATGGTCCACTCGCCCGTGCCCTGGGCGAGCGGACCTCAGGGTCCACTCGCCCATGCCCCGGGCGCCCATACCCAGGGTGGGTGGACCTCATGGTCCACTCACCCATTTTGGCTTCCCCTATAAATACCCCCCCCCCCTTCCTTCTACTTCACCATCACACTCGCCTTCTTCCCTTGCTTTGCCCTCTCCTTGAGGTTAGCTCTCTTCCCTCTCTTTTACCCCGTGAGATGGCTCCCAACCGCCCTCCTGTTGCCAGGAATGGCCGGGAACAATGTGCAGTTAATTTTTCCGAGCACCCCTTTCCCAAAGGGAGGGTATCTAAGGAAGAGTTCTCAGCGTTCAAGAGCTCCTACCTTCCTGAGGGGTGGACGTCTCGTCGTCCGTCTCAGGGCGCGGCCATTAACTCTTTCTACGAGAACTGGCTCGTCATCCCGCTTGCCCACTTCGAAGCTAGCATACGGCTTCCCCTGTGGCCTGAGGTAAAAGAGTTTTTGAATTACTTCGGCGTGGTCCCGACCCAAGTTAACTCTAACGCGATCTCGATGCTGACGGCCTACGCTTGCTATCTACGAGAGGAACGGGTTGAGTTCGACCTGACCGTGTTCCGCAAGATCTTTGTCTTCCGAGCGACCCATGAGGGGGTATGCTTCCTCACCGGCACACACGTGAAGGTGTGCGAGACCTCCAACAAGGTCCATCACTGGAGTGACACATTTGTGTTCATCCAAGGTGACTTCGGTGACATCCCCCTTTCGCCCATCCAGAGGCCCGAAAAGGCATTCAAGGCCCCTCGTTTAGGTGGGGAGGCGGTTGTACTTCACAGCTATCTTGAGGGCGCGAGCTTTGAGGTCGAGCACCTCAAGAAGGACATCGGCCGGCTTACCTACGTCGAGCCTGGGACAGGTATCCCTCCTCTTTGATGCCCCCCTTATTCTTCCTTCCTCACTCATACATGCAGAAGCTTACCTTGGCCTTGGATCACACAGGTGAGCGTACTCGTCCACGACACCCCCCCTTCGCAATGGGGAGCTCCTCATCCGCTCGCTGGTTCGTTAAGGAGGCCGCCGCTGCATGTGCCTCCGCCCCTAAGGTCCCCGCGCCAAGGCAACGAAAGGAGAAGGAGCATGTGGTGGAGGAGGACTCGCCTCCTTCCCCGCCTAAAGGGCCAACAATGCGGCGAGGGAAAGCTGTTCATAGGGAGGGCCCAGTGATAGCGCCGAGGGAGAAAGGGCAACCAAGCGACCCTGACGCGTTGGCGAACCACCCCAACTTCGAGATGGGGGGGAACGCCACTGACCCCTTTGGTGACCCTGTCCTCCATTGGGACGAGGCCACGAACCGGGTCTCGATCACCTCCCACCAACCATCCTGGATAGAGAGTGAGCCACTCGGGGATGCTGCGTACAACCTCTCATTTGGCCTCTATGGCTGGCAGGATGCGTCCGCCTACAAGAAAAAGTCTATGCGTGACCTTGCCTGCTTGAGCTCGCAAGCCATGCTCCGCGCAGCCGAACTCTCGCACATGACCGCCCGCCGAGGTCTTAGTCCCTCGAAGAGGCTGAGGCAGGTCGACGCATCAAGTTGGGCTGCCGAAGAGAAGGTTGCTAACCTCACCACGCGCCTAGTTACCTCTGAGAGGCTCTTGGAGCAGTCATCCGGGGGCCTGGTTCGTGCTGGCTTTGGGGACTCTCCCATTTTTCTTCACCTCTCCTTTCTCCAGCATCTGTGACCCTTTTACTTTTTTCACCTGCAGGGGCCAGAGGCTGCTGACTCACTCAGGAGGCGATGCGAGGAGTCAGATCGGGAGGTGCAGGACCTGAGAGCTCAGCTTGCTGAAGCCCAGAGGCAGTTGCAGGAGAGGGAGAGAGGCGGACCCTCGCGGACAGCGGCGCCCGTCCCTCCTCCACCCGCTATGGCTGAGGGCATCCGAAGGGAGATCGCGAAGACGACGACTGAGGCCTTGGTGGTTTCCCTTCATAGGGCGGACGCCCTTCGTGACGGTTGGAGGGGGGTCGCTGCTAGTGACATCCTTTTTGATCTATACCCCTCACCTGTGCGTCCCAGCTCGCCTCCTTCCAGCGGCGGCTACTCCCCTTGAATGTCGGAGTTGCTATGAACCTCCTCTCTTTTCTATTCCCTGCAAGCCATGATTGTTTTGTATCTTCAACCGCATGTTAATTATCAAGAGCAAAGTGCTTATTTATGTAACATGTGTTATCGATGAACATGTAACTGTTTGGCGAATTTCCAGTTTATTCAACTATTCGCTGTTCAATCACAATAAACCCATTTGGCTTGAGATCTCTCCCTATGATGAAGAAAGCTTTCTATCTTGTCATACCTTGGACTAACTTGCTAGAACAACCAGGAGAAGAGAGTCGGTCCATGTTTTAGGGGCTTAGCTTACCTGGAGGCAGATGAATTCAACACCCTTCCCAACCACTTGGGGGTGGAGTACCCGTCCATGCCCTAGGAGCTTAGCTTGCCTGGAGGCGGGGGAACCCCATACCTTCCCAATCCAATTGGGGGCGGAGTACCCGTCCACGTCCTAGGGGCCTAGCTTACCTGCGGGCGGAGGAACTCAACACTCTTTCAAACCAACTGGGGGTGGGAGGTCCATCCACGTCCTAGGAGCCTTGCTTACCCAGAGTCGGAGGTGCTCGCCATCTCTCTAGGTCACTTGGCTAAGCAGCGAGTCGACCCGATGAGTCTCCCATCTGCCGGCATGACTGAGCCCGGAGAATGGTCTCTAGTCGGGGATTCTACCAATCAGTCGACCCAATGAGTCTCCCATCTACCGGCATGACTGAGCCCGGAGAATGGTCTCTAGTTGGGGATTTTACCAATCAGTCGACCCAATGAGTCTCCCATCTGCCGGCATGACTGAGCCCGGAGAATGGTCTCTAGTTGGGGATTTTAGCAATCAGTTAACCCAATGAGTCTCCCATCTGCCGTCATGACTGAGCCCGGAGAATGGTCTCTAGTTGGGGATTTTACCAATCAGTCGACCCAATGAGTCTCCCATCTGTCGGCATGACTGAGCTCGGAGAATGGTCTCTAGTTGGGGATTTTACCAATCACGTTACCTGAAAAAAGAGAACCATTTTCATTCATAATCTAGAGGATACAAGTTTGTTACATTGCACATCCCTGCGCTTACTTGGCCACATTCTCCCCGGCCCTCTCCTTCATCATCTCCTCCATTTCCTCCGCCTTCCTTGCCCACTCAACCGTGTTAACCGCTGTGACGTAGCACTGGCGCGCCTCCCTGGGATCTCCCCGGACCCTGACCTGCACTCCTCCAGTGTTGTATTTCAAACACTGATGGTATGAGGATGGCACGCACTGGTACGCGCTGATAAGGGGACGCCCAGAAATGGCGTTGTAACTACTCGGCGCATCCATGATGACGAACCGGCAGTTTTTGGATGTGCCCCCCAAGGTGGCGAGGAGTTCAACTCCTCCCTCTACCTCCTTCCTTTCTCCGGAGAACCCGAAGAGCGGCCCATCTGATGCCAACACCCGCTTTGCCTCGACCTTCATCTTGTTGAAGGCCTTTTTGAACACCACGTTCACCGAGCTCCCATTGTCGACCAGGATTCGGGAGACCGTGAAGTTTTCGATTGCGGCCTTGATGACGAGTGCGTCGCAAAAGGGATCCTCGTGGGTCGGCATGTCCAGGGCCGAGAAGGTGATCTTCTCGCCAGGGGGTGGGGATCGGGAGGTCGAAGCGATGCTCCGACGGTAGATGGCATGGAGGCTCCCCTTCCGGGTGGCCTCGATGCCTGCTCCTCCGTGGATCACACCGATCCCACCCAAGGCCCCTAGGTCAGTCCTTTCCTCGCACGGATCCTCCTCCTCTTTCTTCTTCCCTTCTCCTCTTCCGCTTGGACCCTCCAAGCAGATATGCTTTCCCCCTGCCGGGGCTCCTCCTCCTCCTCCTCTCATCTCGAGAAACTTTGGGCAGGCCGCGACCGCGTGACCTTCCTGCTGGTGGAAGTCACAATACAGTAGTGCCAACTCGCCCGCTCCATTTCCCAAGCGGTTTCTCTTCTTCCATCCCCTTCTTCCTCCCGATCGCCATGGCCTGCAGGGGTTGGGCCTGCAGCGGCCTTGCGTCATGCTGCCAACCACCCGGGTTATATCGCCCCTGCTTCCCTTGGTAGTTTCCTCCTCCCTGGAAGTGGCCTCTTCCTTGGCCCTGAGAGGGTCCCCCAGGCGGCCTCCAGGCTGGTTGGGCGGCTGACGGTTGAGACCTCCAACCTTGCTCCGACCCAGCGGGGGGTCCCTGGTGTCCCTGGCTCTTCACTTCCTCCCTTCTTCTCCCTCCATGCTCCCTCCTGTCCTCCTTCTTCTCTCCTTCCGAACTCTTGGCCAACCTTGCCATAAACTCCTGATTGGTGGCCTCGCACTCAATCTCCCGGGCGGCGCGCTCCATCAGCTCTTCGAAAGACACGGGGGGTCCCGAGTCAGACTCATTCTGAATAGTCCTTGCTGCAACCCGAGGGTGAAAGCCAACTGCAGGATGTACCCGGGCAACCTCGACGACTTGGAGGACTTCCTCCTGGAACCTGTCCACATAACTTCCCAACGTCTCCCCCGGCCTCTGCCGGATCAGGAACAGCGCTTCCGCCCCTTTTCTTCTCTTCTTTGAGGTGGAGAACCTTAGCAGGAAAATCCGACGCAGGTCCTCGAAGCTGTAGATGGTTCCTCCCGAGAGCTGGTGGAACCAGTCCCTTGCCTTTCCCCTGAACGTGACGGCGAAGAGCCTGCATTTGAAGGCATCCGACATCTGCCTGATCGAGGTCATGTCCTCGAACCACTGGAGGTGCTGAATGAGGTCATCCTTTCCCGCGTAGTATGACATGTCGGGCTCGCTGAACCCATCGGGAACCGGAGCCGAGATGATCAGTTCACAGAAAGGGCTCCCCCTCCTCCTTGGCGAGTAGAAGGCGTTCTCTCCACCTCCCCACTGGGGTAGCCGGTCCCAGGAGAGCTGTTAAAGAGCACTCTCGCTTGGAGACCCGAACCTTCCCCCGTAACCGGCTCCTTCCCCTGTCGATGTGCTTGTCGCGCCTCCATCGGAGGGGGCGAGGCGAGCATGGGTGCAGGTGGTGTTGAACACCCACCCTGAGGGGGGGCACGCGACTCGGAAAAGTTCCAGGATCGACTTCCTAAACTCATCAAAATCACTCTTCTTCACGTACTCGCTGGTAGGGGCGAGTTCTCCAACTCATCGCTTCCAGCCATGAGGCTTACTCAGGGCTTTCCGAACCAGCTGCTTCCACGCTCACCGCACCAGAATGTTGAAACCAGAGAACTGGTCTCGACGTTCGAAAGAAAGATGCAGCTAACCCTTACTGGTCCTGAGCTCGTCCCTTGACTAGTCACTAAGAACCGCAAAACTCCACCCTTGGAAAATTTCTAAGTCCACGAACTGACCCCGTAAGCTGCAGCGCGGAAGTCCCACCACATACACAGAAGCTCTCAAGGAACTTCCCCTCCCAAGCCAATGCTGAGCATGGGCACCTTGGAGGGCACTAAAGATCACCTCACCGTCCGCCTTCAATGACAGGGGGAGGGGAGGGGTAGTGCTTGCTCACTATCCGCAGCCCAACAACCAACCCGAACGACCGAAACAGGAGGGGGCGAGTGGAGCTTGAGACGTCCACTCCCCCCCTTGCCGGGGGTCGGATGAGTGGACCGAGGTCCACCACCCTGACTGGGTGAGTGGACCTTTCGGTCCGCTCCACCCACCGGGCGAGTGGACCCTAGGTGGTCCACTCGCCACCCACCTTGGGCAAGTGGACCCAAGGTCCACTCGCCCCCCCCCCCCCCCCCCCCCCCCCCCCCACTCGGGCGAGTGGACCAAGGGTCCACTCGCCTGGGTCCTTGGGCGAGTGGACCAAGGGTCGACTCGCCCGGGGCCTTGGGCGAGTGGACCCAAGGTTCACTCGCCCAAGGAGATCTGCCCCCCGGGCCTTTTCTTTTTGGTCTTGACGACCTCCATTGGTTCGGTCCGCCGCGTGACGGTCACCTTCCCTAACACTACCTCATCTGCGTTGGGTCACACTGACTCGGAAAATATGAGGGTTGTACACTCCTGAACCCTCCATCAAATACAAGGGATCAACCAAGGATGCAAACTCTAAAGACAATGGAAGTTTCATGATGACCACTTATGCCTTACTTGTAAGGATCTACATTCCATTTCAATAAACTCATTGAAGGACAATCACAAGGTGGATAATTAGGGCATTAGACCAATTGATAGCTATGAGTAGACTTATTAATTCAATCACATGCGAAGTTGTGTCATCGCATGAGAACTGGAAGAGCTAGGTGAACAAATACATTCAGTCTAAGGCAAGGTGGTGGTCAATCAAGCATAAGACCATCAAACTTCTATCACACTCGACATGAAACCACCAAAATAGCTCTCTGTCCTGAATCGACATTTCCACCATTTCCTCACATCCAGAAACCAAAACTGAGCCACCAACCACAATGGCAATCAAATCAAAAGTGCACTGACCTCCACTGCTAGGGATTATATTTATATTGTACGGCACCTTACTCTGTTACACATCAATGATCGAATAAAGACTTATGCATGCTCCTTGGTGATTAAGGAGAAGATATTACCATTGCTAGCTTTGACACAGTGACGCAGGATGATGGTCCCGAATATCCCTCTTCCACGACATTGGGGACAAGAACATTTTTCCGGGTATTGTTACGACTACATGAGCTGTGACTCGAGTAACAATTACATTTGTATAGTTGGATCTTAAAGGGGTAGCAGGGAAATTTTGGTAAAATGTGTTAGTGTGAGTTGTATTTGATGGGGATCATAGTTCACGGGTTGACCGATCCTTATTGAAACCCAATCCAAGTTTATACAAGCAAGAGGAGTTAGATCGTCGTATGAACGATTCGAGCCTGTAGTCGGGTTCAGAGAGAGGACGAGATACGTTTTATGTATTTTTGTGTATTGTTATGTATTTTATTTATGTACATTTCATGTATGTTTTGTATCAGCCAATCATAGTTGTTCGTAGTGGGATCCTGACCTATAAATAGGATATTATGGGTTGTTTGGGAATTGCAAAATTGAGATAGATTTTTGATTTTTTGAGATCATTCTGCGGCGTTGATTCCGAGGAACTCTAGGTGCCGAAGCCTAGACTTCATCTCCTCCATCTTAGCTGGCCAACCCCTCGTCCTCTATACATCCAGTAACCGGCCCTCCATCCAACCACTATCCGTCATCTTCCCCGCCACCGCCACCAAACTACCTTCAATAACTACAGGCAACACCTATAACTATCCACTCCCCACATTCCAACACAAACCGCCCACTTACAAGGACAACCACCCACAACTTTATCCTAAATATCCATCTAACCACCCAAACGTGAGCCCTAACCCCCTTCCCTCGCCAGATTCACTAAATTTCCCAAAATTCCAGCAGCTAGGAAATCGGTCATTGTAGTGAATTATCTAGATCCAGACGCCCATGACCTGCAGTTTCCAACCCCAAATCTTCAAATCAAGGGTCTCCAACCACCTGTTCCTTCCATCCAGTAGACAGTTGGCCCAATCAAACCCCCATTCAACCCATTTACAATAGCCACAATCTCATTATGCCCCTTGCAGGTCTGTCTGCCATCATTTATTCCCTAGGCACCCTAGAATTGGAATCATTAGATCCAAGAACTGATGTCCTATCCTGAATCAATAATTATTCACATTCCTGGACTCCAATTACTCGTGTAACTTTTAATTTGGTAATTTATATTATTTTGTGTTAAAAACTTATTGAAATACATATAAATTGGGATTTAAATTCGTACAAGCTTGCCCACTTTTCTTTATTCTACTTGAAAGGTGTATTTTTCGAACATTTAATTGGAGCGCTCTTATTTTAATTTTAATTGTTTCTTGTTAGTGTTTCCAACGTCTAACCTGAATAGTGCATGTTTGTGAAAACTTCTATTAATTTCAGAACTGATTGCAATTGAATGTTGGATTATTGCATGTGCATCGCATCAGTCTAGGTTTCCCTACATCACTACACTTGCATTCACCTATTAGAGTTTCATTAAATCATACTCACGCCACTACCTCACCTTATCCTACGTCATTATTCCTACATAAAGGAGGGTTATGCGACTATTTCTTCTTCTTGGCTTTTAGGATTTCAAGATTCAAGCTCTCTCTGGGCTAGAGAACCAATTATTGATTGTATCACAGTGATATAAATCCACCAAAGGTTAATGGTATTGTTCTTCTTCTTCTTCTTCGTACAACCTTCTTATTCTTACTAACATCATAGCCCAAAAGTAAACTAATTGAAATAACACAACAAATTTAACTTGTAACTATCCAAAACGAACGTAACTAGCGGGATGATCAGAAATGCATTAATAAAGAAAGAACAAAGAAGCATGTAAAAATGAGGTTGCAATTATAGATGTAATCAAGTAATAGTCATATTATCGACAAATCTCAGTAGTTGACTTAGGGTTCGTTTGGGAGGGCAGCGGCCTTCCAGTGAGGGAGAAAACGCCACCGGTGGGAGGGGGCTGGGTTCGCCAATGGAGAGTTTTCACCGTTTTGCTCAGAAAAATGGGAGCAAACCCCACCGGTGGCGGAAAAAACAAGCGCCCCAGGGCGCGCCGCCGGTGGCGTTTACTCCCACACCAAAAGGCCGCCGTCCTCCCAAATGAATCCTCAATGAAATATGTACATAACAATTCAAAAATTGATGACGCATAAGTTCTATTTTGATGGATTTTCAATGTCGGATGTGCCGACGTGCACATGTATTGATGCCAAGTTATCAAACACATGAACGAGTAAAATAAATGACGAGAGAAAGAACACAATCACCAGTGAACTTTCTCACTAACATTACTATGTTTAAGTAACATGGCACTAGTCAAACACATGAACTTGATAGAACTGAGGTTACAATTATCAAACGACTAAAGCTCATGTTGATTTTTTTTAACATATCTAAACAGGAGAAGAATTCCCCCCACCCCGTTGATATAAAAACTCAATAAACCAACGGGTGGAAGCAAGAAGCAGAAATCGGAATGTCGAAACTCATTCGTGCTCCTACATGGTCATACAAATCGTATCATCCATTGTCTGTCTAGCATTTCGAAAGGGTCCAGATCGAATGAATACCAGGAGGATTAGATCAAAAGGCGACTCATGAATAGGAACCGAAATAGAGATTTATTAAAGAGCTTGAAAAGAAGAAGAAAAAAAACCTAACGAGAAAGTCATCGTCGTCGTCGTCGTCATCGTCCCCGACGTCGGAGACTTCATCGACCTCCTCGACCTGTAGTTCCTCCAAGTCTAGTTCTCTGATCTGCTGCATATGAAGCCTCTCGTTCTCCAGCAGTCTGTCCGAATCCATTTTCCGCCTCGGTTCCCGCGGCGTCCGATTGCGGCGCGACAGAGAAGGTCGAGTAAACCTGGGCTCGTCTGGCGTCCGCCAACTTTATATGGACGCCGATTGCGTCGCTTTGATAAATGAATAAAAGCATTGCGGGTAGGAGTAACCAACTGTGTGAACACTGTTAATTTTTATGTAAGGGTACCGACGGCTTCTGTGCGGATAGATAGTATTTTTGCATGTGCTCGTCTGGCTTCACCCGAAGGCACGCCCGCCGCTCGCAACCCCCCGAGAGCAGGCGAGCATGGACGGATGTCCTGTCGTGTTAAGGTAAGATCACGGACGCACCGTAGACTCCCGTGCATACTATATTATGTTATGTTCAGGATTCAGCTATTCTAAAATCTACGGTTTACTTAAACTTTTCTTATTTATTTTAGCTACGGGGCTCCGCCAACCGCGACAGTACTGACAGTGCATGGGGGCCCTCCAATTCTCCGTGCTAATGTACCCCGACCACGAAATTGCCGCAGCGCGACGGCGCTCCCGCCGCTCGCAAACCTCCGAGCGCTATAATCCGGCCGTCGCTCATTTTTTCGTATGCACGTGAGTTTGCGAGCGGCGGAGAGAGCACATTTTTAGGCGGTTGTTATTCGCAGACCAGGTTTCTCTATTCGCAGATTTTTACTATTCGCAGCTCTTAAGGATCCCAAATTTACTATTCACAGATAAAATTGTTATTCGCAAACCAATACAAAAAAAAGGCCATAATATATATTTCTATGGAGGCTAAGAATAAATTGTTAGTTCCATATATGTTTCTACCAGGTTCAGAAGTAAAGGAAACATTTAATAGATGCATCATAAGTATATTAAAGTGCAATTTTATGGTTCATAAATCACCATAAACAAAGGAATATTAGAAGGATTCATAAATTTAATAAATATTACATATAGAAAATAGGTTTCGAAATAAGTATGCATTAGTTATAATTTCTTGGATGAAATGAATTACAAAATGTAAATTACTATGAATTACATCAAATCTAAGCAATGAAGATATAATCAAAATGTAAATTATTTTTTCTTTCCGCTCAAGTTACTCCAAATCAAATAACGGTACCAAAGCAGTCACCTGGATTTCCATACGGAGGAGGCAAGGAATTTTTTCCTATAGACACTGGCTATCAGTTTGCAACAAATAACTCTGATGCAATGGATAAACACTAATAACTGAGAACCAACAACCCACCCATGAGAAATTACATAATAACTATCACAATTTCATTGGAACATTTCCACAAACGCCAGGAGTGCAGACAGTTTCATTGAGCACATGAAGGATATGATAGATCGACCTTATCGACATCCACATCAGAGACAATGACATTGATGACCTCCACATTAGCGACAATGGAAGAAGGTGCGCATTAAATAGCTCCAGAAAAGGAGTAATAGCTTTCCCCTAATGCGCATCAGAGACAATGGCATTGAAACTCAATGAAGAAGATGAGTCCAGAAGCATACCCGGCCGATCTGAACTATTCGACGAAGCATTCTCAGAAGAAGAGCCCTCCATACCTAGGGATTCAGTGGTGAAGAAAACCTTTCCCGTAAGAGACGAAGCAGGAAGAGTTGATTGTCGGAGCGCGCGCTGCGAATAGCTAGACAAGTCTAAAACGTAAAATGAATCATAAACTGTAAAAAATGGGCAAAATTTTAGTTTGCGAATAGGCAAACACGCTCTGCGAATAACAACCGCAATTTTATTATTGTAGATAAGACAATTTGTCACATTTTTTAAAATTAAAGAAAAAACATAAATTACAGAAATTAATTTTTTTAAATAAATAGGAATAAAATCGAAAAGTTGATCCCAAAATGAACAAAAACATCGCCCCTAAACGGAGCCTCAATCTTTGTTTTCTCGTAATTTCATTAGTGTCTAGTTTTTTCTTGTTGATCCCACGTGGTAAATTATGATAATAAATTATCAATATTTTATTAGAACAATTAAGATTTTCTTTAATTGGCCCAAATATGATTCCTCTCAAAATAAGATTAGTTTTGAATTGACCTCAATTGATTTAGGCTCCGTTTGATGCAACATTTTTGCTTCGGTGAGTTTGGAGAAAAACTTCACCGTCATAGAATACATGTTTGGCATGACAGCAGTTATGTCCACCAAAAAAATAAAATTATTTTTGAACATAAGTGAATGAAGTTCCTTAGGTGAGATTGAGCAGAACGACGATTCATAACCACCACGTTCACAATTGCCACAACCGTGCCAAACGGAGCTTGAAAGTACAGAAAGAAAAGTGTGAAATACACCAATTTGAGGACAAAAAGCTATTGCAATGAAGCTAAATAATTGAAAGTCGTCGAGAGTAAGAACTTGAAACCGCTTTCTATTTGAAGTTTCATAATATTGAGATCGTTCGTGATAAACTCATTGAATGCATTTGGTGAAATACTTTTTGAAAACTAATTGTCATTTCACTCATTACTTTTTTAATAGTGTTCAATTATTTCTCATTTACATCTAGCCCTTGCATTTCTTGAGCATTCAACTAAGTGCAAATACCTTCATCCTATATTTTTTTAAAAATCGTTACATACAGATCAATATTTACTATATATAGATTTTTACTATATGCAAATCATGATAAATTGTGAATTATTATACGCAGACATTTTCTCTATGTGCAGACTAAAGCAAAATTTTAAGAAAAATAATAATCTTATGGGGGATCAATAGCCAATGAATTTGAAAAGTAGGAATAAAGCTATAGTGCCAAAAAAAGACCCATGAGAGAGCAAATTATGCAATATCACGGTTAATTTGAAAGACAAGCCTTTCGTTCGAAACCACCACGCTGATGTCACCTCGCAGCCATCACCGAGGACAATGGTGAGATTGTGGTTGGGCTTGATGATGAAGATCCACACCATTGCTGCCGTGTGCGGGCAGCACTCTTGCATTGCCTGCAAAGAGATTTTTTTATGGTGGAAAAAAATCCGGTGAAGAAAATTTCATAAAGAATGCAGCAATCAGCATTACAAATAAGAAAAATAGAACGAATATTTCGAGCCTCTTTATTCATCATTACTCCTCCATAATTGAAGCTGTCTGGATGAATTTCTAACATATTTGATCAAATCCTCGTCTTCTTCATCTGTTCATTGCACGAGAAGAGAACGAATTTCTTCTATCTAAAATCAATTCAACGGCGAACATGCACCTAAATTTAAAGATCATAAATATATTAAATGAAACAAAACAGCACAGACTTCTTAGTCGGGGAGGAGATGATCAAGCTTCGACAGCGCAGGCGGCTCGTCGATTGTTGAGGCTGGAGGAGGAAGTAACAGTGACTTGAGATCAGGAGCAGCTCAATTGGTGATGAGAAGTGAAAGTACTCCATAGTTAAGCGTGCTCGGGCTGGAGCAATTCTGGGATGGGTGACCTCCTGGGAAGTCCACGCGCTGAGGCTTAATTGGCTCAATTCTCATCAAAGGGGGACTGCGGTCTCCAACAACTCACTGTGCCCTGTGGTGGGACAGAGAGGGGTTGGGGTGCATGGTCTGCAGACCACCTGGTTAGGCTGAACCCTTCCGGTGCCAGCTGGGTCCCTTGTTGGCGGGCCTGGGCTGGGAGGGTGCCGGCGGTCGAGCTGGGTCCCGTGTTGGCGGCCCTATTTTTTGTAGAATGATGATTTACCATGTGGGATCTTCTAGCAGTGTGCAAAAATAATCGAAGAACCGATAACGGAACCGAGCCGAGTGGTTCATGTCGGTTCTCACAGGTCTCCATTCGGTTCCGGATCCACAAAAATTGAAACCGAGTAATTCAATTTGATCCTCGGTTCTTATGTTCGAGTACCCGAGAACCGAGCCTATACAAGATTATTGAAATTATGCCTTTTGAAATTTAGAGTCATCGGATTAAAATTTAGAGTATTTCGGTTCGGATCCGATTCTATATCTTGGATACATGGGTCGGTTCTAGTTCCCAAAAGTCAGAACTGAACCTACATGAATCGGTTCTTAATTTTGGGTGAAACCGATCCGAACCGAGCCAATTGTACCCCCAAGCTGTCATCTATGACACTGATGTAGAAATTGTGCAAACATGTGCAATAAGAGTACATAATCCAAAGCATATAGAATCATTGTAATTAATAAAACATTAACGATATTTTCTAGACTTAGGCTCCGTTTGAAGCGGAGGTGGTGGTCATGATTTTTAACCGTCGACCTCACCTAGGCTTCGTTTGGCACGGCTTATTTGCTCCGGTGAGTTGGGTCAAAAACGGCATTATCATAAATTGCATGTTTGGCAAGACAAAGTGATGCAGGACAGGCGTCCCACCTGCCTGCCACCCTGGATACCTGACATCCTACCACAGCCCAGGGGTCCCACCGGGAATCCACCCGATGAGCCTTATCAGGTCCCGCGGACCGTACACCCCAACCCATCCCCGGTCCCACTACAGGGCCGATAGGTTGTTGAGGCCAGGGCTCGATCCCCCGACCTCCTTGATAAAGAGTCCTCAGGCGGACTCTCATCACCAACTGAGCCGCTACCAAGAAAATAAACTAGTTTTGAGCATAAAATGCATGAATTTTTTTAGGTGAGTTCGGACGTTCACAAACGACGGTTCACGACCACCGTGTTCACGACCGCGTCAAACGAAGCCCTAAGGAATTTCATCCACTTTTCTGTTCGAAACTAGTAATCTTTTCTTGGCGGCAGTCATAACCGTAGTCATGCCAAACATGAGAAGTTTTTCTCCAAACTCACCGGAGCAAAAACACCCCGGCTTCTTAGTCCGGCCTTGTGATCCTTGTCCCTTCAGGGTTTTTTGATCTGGCTCGTCCTCTGTATATATATAAATAATCATTTTTGGCAGTAGATGGTAACTTGCTGGCTCACGCAATCACGATGATATACCATCTTTTTTTTCTTGGACAATAATTTATCTGTTTGATTGTATTACACAACATGCTTTTTAACTAGAAATTTAAATAAAAAGATTATAAAGGCCTGGTGCAAGTGTCACAATGAGGATGGTCCTGGATCCAATTCAGCATGGACGGGAATTTTACCTCCCCCATCTCCTACCTAAACTTTCCATCCAGACTAAGATTCTTTTTATCAAATATATATATATATATATATATATATATATATATATGCATGAACAAAGAGAAGCCAACTCATTCTGATTCAAGCAATCATTGAATGAATGGTAGAAGGCTTTGTTCTCTTTAGTAAAGGGGGGTAGATGGGGACCAAAATAGGAGAACTAGGCAGACATATACAAAGAAGGGCTACAGGGATCGCCTTTTCTAGCCACTCTCTCTGCTATTATTCATACAGAATAAAAGAATCCTATCATAAGCTCATCAATATCATGTTATGTCTCTTTCGCCCTCATGTTTCCGCAAAATTTTTGAGTTCCGGTCCCAACAAAATGATCCCAAGTGATCACTTAAGCGATCTTCTGCAGAAGAAGAAGAAGAAGACGATCAAACCTGACAGATAAATGAAAGAGATTCATCATTTCCTTAGTCGAGTTGCCATGAGTCCCTTCGAGCTAGCTGCTGGTCAATGACGATGCTAAACACAACTCAATGTTTGCGTGATCTTATTTCTAGTTGCGGAAGGTAAATTTTGATCTTGCGGGATCGCTTTGGCATAAGATCAAAATAATCATTATGGTCTTCGGACGAGAACAAAATGATCACGCGTGAGGGTGTCGGATGCATCCTGCCTTAGAGGTAAGAGGCTATATTTTACAATTATATGATGTTGAAATCAAAATGGATGTTAG
Organism: Dactylorhiza incarnata; assembly: GCA_033032865.1. Classification (NCBI taxonomy): domain Eukaryota; kingdom Viridiplantae; phylum Streptophyta; class Magnoliopsida; order Asparagales; family Orchidaceae; genus Dactylorhiza; species Dactylorhiza incarnata. Next base: position 5,076,097 of record JAWHQI010000192.1, on the reverse strand, counting down.
AACATGCGCATCAACTCCAAAAGTAATTGAGTGAAGATGGGCAAGACCATGGTGACTCGGTGATCATATTCTGACTGCGGAAGATCGTTTAAGTGATCTCATGGATATCACTTTTGATCCTACTGGATCGCTTTGATCTCGCGCAAGATCAAAGTGATCGTCGCATGAGCCTGTTCGAATCAAAATGAATGCTAGAACATATATGCATAAAACACAAAATCAATTAGCTGTACATGAAGGGGAATCGTGGTCTATTTCAAATGTACAAGACTGCACGAGTTTCTCGTTGTAAGAATATATATTCTCGGCAATAAGTTTACGCGAGTTGGGCAAATTAGCGGCCATGGTCGTGCAATTTGGTCATATTTCTTGAAAGTAGAAAGTAGTAGCTGCTACTGATAAAACATTATTTTATTCCTATCACTTTCAGCTCTCATTTTCATTTTTGGGTTTTGGTCCCTCAAGATTGGTGAGGACATTAATGGACATAAATGTAACTTTCTTTGAAGCAGCTGCTGATGATCATGGAAATATGTAAAGAAAAGAATAATATGCTGAAGTTTGATAGTTAGTTTTGTGGTGCGCGAACAAAAAGGGTGAATAAGATTTCTCGGTGCGGAGATCACAACAGTCTATAATTTAGACTTAGGGTTCGTGTGGACAAAAACGCCACCGTCAAAAGAATATATGTTTGGCATGACAACGGTTATGACCGCCGCCAAAAAAGAAAACTAGTTCTGAACATAAAAGTGGATGAAGTACCTCAGGCGAGGTCGGGCATTCAAGAACGATGATTCATAACCACCGCATCACCACCACGCCAAACGGAGCCTTAAGTGGATTGATCTTTCGTAGAAACAAAAATAGCAAACTAATTTGCATGCCTCAAACATGAGTTAATATATAAACGGTGCACAAAGACATCCCCGCGCAGTGGGGGTCCGGGGAAGGGTCCCACCACAAGGGTGAAATGTAGGCAAACCTTACCGTGCAATTTTGCAAGAGCCTTTCTCTCTCCGAGTCGGTCGGCCATGAACTTGCATCACGGATTAGCTTTCTCCAAAAACTTTCGCACCTCCGCATGGACTACATGAACTTGATTGACAGTTTTTTGTTGATTGAAGATGAATTAATGGGCGGAGGACATACGCGAGACTTGAATTCAATGGAGGAATAAAAAGCATGCATTCATGAAAGACAGAATATGTTAACAAGCATTTCTTAAAGTTTACTAAAGAACATGACATGATCTATGAATTCACTTGCATTGATACACCCCCAACAAAATGGTATTTACCGTCACTTTCTTGAAGCTGCACGGACATTACTCTTTCAAATGTCTATTCCAAAGTTATACTGGGGCGAAACTTTTCTTACTGTCGCCTACATAATCAATCATCAATCCTCGCGAATTTTTGTCGGGGTTAGTCATGTAAAACTCTTGACATCATTCTTTCACTTTGTCCTCATCATGCAAAGTCTGCAAGTTCATGTATGTTTGGGGTGTGTCGCTTATGTCCACATTCACCACCACCATCGTACCAAACTTGAACCTCGTGCTACGACGTGTATCTTCTTAAGTTATGCATCTGATGAGAAGGGATGCAAATGTTATCATCCCTCGAGTCGTCGTATGCTAATCTTCATGGATGTTACCTTCCATGAGCACAATCCGTTCTTCGCCCAGTCTCCAATTCGGGGGGGGGGGGGGGGGGGGGGGGGGGGGGGGGGCAATATATTGGAATTGGATACTTATCTTCCTAGTCAGTCCTTTACTTCGTTGTACCATAAGTCTGCACCCAACTACAAGGGAGGAGATAATGTTGCGATAGATAATACGAGAAATGCACCTTTTCGGATTAACAACTCAATATTAGGGAAAATCAAATTTCTTGGCTTAAGCTATATTGAGTAGATGTGTTAAGAGAGTTAATCGTGACAACGACAATAGTTGGTGGTCAGCATGAAGCGGACATGAAGTGGGGACTCAGTTAGGATAGAGAATTGTTAGATTCCTTGAAGATTGAGATGGGAAAAAAAATCAAATCAGCAAAGCACACGAAGAAAAAATCGAGAGGATGAAGATGAACGACGCGGCCAATTTAATTAAATAAGGAGTTTCCAATCCAATCAAAGGGCGAGATGACTTGGAATGAAAATTTTCGGCACTTAATATGAATATTTTGATTACACCTTATGAAGACATCATCCAAATCTCACAGCTGGTTTCAATGATATTAGTAAGATTTAGGGCATATTGCGGGTGTGGGGGGGGGGGGGGGGGGGGGGGGTTGAGGTTAGAAATTAAGCGATTGGAGAAGATAAAAGGGCGTTCAAAAACACTCCCCCTCCCTGTGGATGGAATCAAGCATAAACCAACATTTTTCAGGATCCACGGTTCCAAATTGAGATAACATTCATGTTTGCTCAAAACCGCAATGGAGAAAAAAACGCCTAAATAAACAGAGCCTTATACAAAGAGAGAAAGGCAAAATAATCTAATTAATAATAGAGACCATGTTGGACTACTTGAAGATCAAAGGCTAGATAGTGATAGAAAATAAAAGGATGAATGGAATATTAAGATTTGATCAATTTAAAAAGAGATGAAACATGATCAAAGGCCTAGGAAATCGAGGGCTAAGAGTAAAATTAAAATGCTTTTGATTTGAAATCAAATGTCACTGCTAAATTTAGAAAGAACATTATAATTAAATGAAATGTGTATGCATAGTAATAAGAAGAAGAAGAAGAAGAAGAAATTTTTACAATAGTAATTATTAGGTTTTATAGTTTAGGATTTTAGGGTTTAAGATTGAATTTTTTTAGAATCTAGTAATACAAACTTTTTTTGGTTCTCAATTTTGAGGTTATGGTATGATATTTAAAATTATCACTAAATATTATTGGTAGAAAAGGTTATACATAAATGTGATGCATTCAAGTAAACTGAAAGCTATTGAGTAGGAAATGAGGATATAGGCTCTGTTTGGGGCGGCGTTTTTGCTCCAGTGAGTTTGGACAAAAACACCACCGTCATAGAATGTACGTTTGACATGACAACAGTTATGACCACCATCAAGAAAATAAAACTACTTTTGAAAATAAAAGTGGATGAAGTTCTTTACGTGAGGTCGGGAGTTCACGAACGACGGTTCATAACCACCGCGTTCACGACCACCACCGCCGTGCCAAATGGAGCCATAATGAACATATAATTTTAAGAGGTAAGGTTACTGGTGATTAAAATGAAGATGTGTGAGAAATCAGGTCTACTATGCTATATGAATCTAAGTGTTGGGAGAAATAAATTCTTTAACAGCAGAGTGTTAGAATGTTAAGATGAATGTGAAGTAAAGTTATGAAAATTAAAAATAAAATCATGTTCTTTATTAGATGGATTACTTGGGAGATTAACATCTATTGAAAATATGGTAGCATAAAATTAGTGCTTAAAGATCCAAAAGAGTAAGCAGTAATCCTATGAGATAACATGAATATAATTAGTTCAAAAGGATTTGAATTAATAGGTTTAACAACCCGGACAAATCTTAGCCGGGAAGAATAAAAAATGAATTCATAGAGTTCCCAAATAGTTGGGATAAGATTGATCATAACAATGACGATGATGATAGTTATGGTGATGTTGATGATAAGGATGACGCAAATGACAATAACGATTGCGATAATTATATTCTTCGGGATAAGGTTGAGCTTTGAGGGCAGAAAGTGAGAGCGGGAGAGAAATAGATATACAGAGCCACGCATATAGATCTTTACAGTGATATATAGACACACACACACACTTAGGCTCCGTTTGGCATGGCGGTGACGGTCGTTAACGCGGTGGTAAAATCGTCATTCGTGAACGGACACCTAAAGAACTTCATCCATTTTTATGTTCAAGTGGATGAAGTTCCTTAGTTGGGCGTTCATAAATGACGGTTTTACCACCGCGTTCATGACCGCCAGCCACCACTGCACCAAACGGAGCCTTAATTACCCAAACCTCCCATGCGAGTTTCCAAAATTACAAAAACCTCCTCACATTGTGCATAGATGTTATAAAATGTGAACTGACAATGGAGGTTTTTTATAATTTCAAAAGATATAGGGTTAATTGCCGGAACCTCCACTGGGAGTTTGTATAATTACAGGTTGCACCCCTATCTTTCAAAATTACATTTACATCCCCCTCTAAGTCTCCCTGAATTACAAAAATGCCCATTCGTTTAGAAATATGGATGAAAATGATAAAATCAGCCAAATTATTTTATGATATTTCAATTTTATCCTTCAATAATGATTCTAGAATCATTACAAAGGATAAAACATAAGGCACTATTTTCAATGTAGAGTTATTAGAAAAGATAAAATTGGAATATCATAAAATAATTTGGCATATTTGATCACTTTCCATCTATATTTTTAAAGGAAAAGGTCATACCTTTCAATGTAGAGTCATTACAAAGGGTAAAATTGAATATCATAAAATAAGTTAGCTCATTTTATCATTTTTCATCCATATTTTTAACCGAAGGGACATTTTTGTAAACCGGGGAAAATTAGAAAGGGAGGTAAATATAATTTCGAAAGATAGAGTGCAACCTGTAATTATGCAAACTCCCGGGGGAGGTTCCGGTAATTAACCCTATATATATTTTGAGAAAGAGAGAGATGTATATATATATAATATATAGTCATATAGATAGAGAAATATCGAACTATATAGAGATATATGTAGATCTACACCAACATATCTAACTATTACAAAAGAAAAATCTCATTTTTGGTGTCATACTTTTATCGTTCTGATTTGACCCCTCATTGCTCCAAATTACTCAAATGGACAAATCTGAGAGGAATCTAAGGTAAGCCAAGCGAAAATCCATGTGTCTGCTTCTCCCACCACAAAAGCCGGCAAAAAAGCTGGAATCAAATGAAGCCATAATACAATAGAGCTGTCATTCAACGCTGTAGCTGATAACCTCCTTATATGCGTATAAGAATTTTTAAGATGATACAACTAATACTTATAAGAATTTTTAAGATGATGATGATGATACCAGATATATGTTTGTATAAATGGCCTTCATGAAACTTTCTTCTAATGCTTTCTTCATGCCATGATCATTTCGACATTCCTGGTTTGTCTTCAATCTTGTTGCTTCCAGTTTTGTAAAGAGGATGGAATCTATAACCATTTTAAAAATCAATGCCAGCGAATGGATATATCTTGCCAGTGTGGTCTGTTTATTCAGTGTACACATAGATGCTTATGGAATTATTGCTTGGTGTAGTTTTCATGGATGGTTGAGTATCACAAGGGAATAAAGAGGTTATAAAGACAGCAGAAATAAACATGGAAGCCATAAATACTGCCTTTTTTTCTACTTACAACTGTGACATGAAGGTCTACAGCACAGCAAATGAACCTATACTTGTAGTTGTAGCAGCACAAACATCGAGTAAACCCTAAGTTGGTCTAACTAGCCTAATGATTTTGTCAACTTGGTGCAACTTTGATCCTAGGAGACAGCGCGTCTCATGAGTTCTCCATCACGGGAATGTATAAATTTGGAGTTGCGATAGGAATCCGACTGTTAGGGAAAAGGAGAATGGTATTTAAGAGCCAGGGTTCGGAGTACTTTAAGGGATCTTACAGTCCCCCACACTTACAAAATGGACGCAACACGAATGGCTTTAAGCATAACCTATTGTATGTTATAATGTAAACATAAAACCTAAAATCACTTGGTTGCAGGCGGAGTGGATCGAAACCTATATTAAATTTACAAGACTATATGAGTTTCCTGATGTGATACTGTATTTTCAACATCCACAAAAAATTCTAGAGTTTGACCTATAGGTTCAAGAGTTGAATCCAAGCATTTAGCACTTGTTCTATATAAGTTTAATAGATCGATCCAATAGTTCAGTACACAGTTTTCATCTTCCGAGTGATGTATTTTTGCAACCTCCAAACACTACTCATCCATTGAGATGTTGTACTATTTGGCTTGGTAAAATAGCAGTGTAAAAATAAACGAGCAAGTGATGTGGAACTTTCGTAGTAAATTTAAAATATTTTTTAATTTCTATTGTACTAGTGGTGTGCATTGGAAAATGGGCCAAATCAAAACAATTTATTGGTTCAGGTATATATGCAAGCTTGGTTTTGGATTAATTTTCCTTTTAGGTTATGAACATTTCATTTTGGTTTCAGTTTGTGATTTGCAGAAACCAAAACAAAATTGAACTAAATTAGAGTGCTGATTGTATCATCAACCATAAACCACATTCCTCAACTTGTCCATATTCACTTGAATTTTATATAATATCTTAGGACTTAAAGGGAGAGAATCCAAACAAATCAAAATAAATGAAATGTAAATAAATGAAATGTACCAAACTAAACTAGATTATGCAAGTCATGTCTTCAGATAGAAAATCCAAAATAAACTGTAGGTGTTGGTTGTGTTTGAAGTTTATCAGATATTTTAATAGGTTTGGAAATCAGTAGATCCATTGATTCACTTTTTCTCCAGATATTAACCACCTCACATATGAAATAATTGCTTCCGACCCGAGTGTTTGCTTCTCTTTTAAATGCATGGCAAAATTAGCATGGATAAATTAAGAAATAGTTATATTGATATCCAATTGAAGCGACTTCTATCAAATAGAGGCAACAGAAAATAGGCTCATGTTGAAACGTACAATAAGGAGTACTAAATGCACCCATAGTTGAATTGGTGTTTAGGATTACGAAGGAGAAAGGATAAAAGTTTTTCAAAATGATTTACAAAGAATAAGTTCATTATCTCAGGAAAAAGATGAATGTAAAATTAAGATTCATAAAGCATTTCGTTAGTATGGGGATAAGACTGATGATGATCTGTTGAGAAATTTTCTGCTGAAATGATATAACTAACTTTAATACACACAAGAACTCATATACAAAAACCTAGGCAATAACATAGGATGCTCTGGACATTCTTCACATTTAGTGCCACAGATTGATCATAGAGATCATATTTCATATGAATCCGAAGTTCAAAATGTAATTTTAAGAGATTGAACCTTTTAAGTTTTAGCAAAAGAAAAAAAATTACTGCTTAAAAGAACATCTTTAATTTAACTTTGTTTTAATTGTCTATCTAAATGATGCAATTAGTTACAGAGGAATTACATAGAGTACTGGATTACATTTAGCAATAATTATCATATCCCAACACTATTTTGATGTCTTTATGTATTTTCATTATCTATCCTAACAAGTTTGATTAAAGACAATTAACTAGAAAGTAAGAACCCAAACATTGGAGAACCAGGATCAAAGTTACCTGGCATTCAATGACTGGTCACTTGTATCCGGTAGATTCCCGGCTGCTTCAATCAGAGAGAATCCTTCTCCAAATTTTTTTTCCAAACTTGTCGAAAGCTGTATGGACATAAGTCGCTATCAAGAACTGAACAAAATATCACTTATTCTGGCAAGAAAATACACTGCATGCTTAACAAACAGAACCATCATGGGAATTCTTTTGCTTTTTATTCTGCACAGAATAATTTTTCCATCTATAAATAGGCCCAAGCAAGGGTAACCAAGATATCAATCTCACCATATTATTTTCCTTCATTCAACTATAACTAGCATGGAGTATGCTGGCCTTAGGCGTCAAGCTGCCTATATGAGGAAGGGTCTTTTTGATCAGGTTGGCTTTCTCTTGCTGCTAAACAGATCACATAAACCATCATCAGATTAAATCTTCTGGCAATAGAATGGTTAATCATGGCTCTTAACAATCTATAAGTTCTACAGTGGTAAAAGATGATTAATATCCTTCCCAAGCAATTTAATAGTGATGAATTTTGTTTAATAAACAATCTTAAACTTTTTAATAGTCGCTCTTTTACTTCAACATGATGAATAAGTGCAGAAATTTTGCAAAATAAAATTGTCAGAATGGGTGCAGTCAGTGACTTTCCATTGTAGTTGGCATTTTCCTGTTATTATGGTCTTCATTTTTTTCATTTTTATCCTAGATTAGCATTCATCATTTAGATTAATGCCTAAAGATGTAAATATTGATTTAGTATGTCAGGACGTAACTGTTTTGAATGATGTTAGATAGCAAAGAACATTTCTTGGCACATGTAAATTTGTCTATAATTTAGTTTATTGGTGGAATATTAAGCTAAAAAATTGTTTCAGGGATATTTGGATGAACAATTTTATCAGCTGGAAGACTTACAGGATGATGTTACTCCTAATTTTGTTGAGGAAGTGGTCACTTTGTTTTTCAAGGACTCATCTAGGCTCCTTAGCAGCATTATGCAGGATCTGTGAGAAATATTTTAAGAGAATCACTCACAAAATTTGTTCATTTCTCATCAGGTGCACAATGTAATAGCTATATAACATAATGATGCAGGGAAAAGAGTTCACCAGATTTTCAGAAGCTGGACGCACACATGCATCAGTTTAAAGGAAGCATTTCGAGGTACTCATGGATACAAAATCACTATACATAGATATATAGGATTAATTACCGGGATCTCCCCTAAAGTTTACATAATTACAAGGACCTCTCTATTTTTTAAATTTACAAAAAAATCTCGCCACTAAGTTTGCAATATTACAAGATATTTCTACTCAGTTATACATTATAAGTGCACCTCTCCAGAGGTGTGGTTCATTGTTCTAAAAAATAACAATATAAACACAGATGGAATGTTTTGATAAGTTAAGAAAATAGAGGGGAGGTCCTAGTAATTAATCATATACCTAAAACTATGAGAAAAGAAGAGCTTTTGGTGTAATATTCATTATACCTTTTTTTTATTTGTGTATTTAAAAGATTGAAGGGGAGCCTTGGCGCACCGGTTGAGGTGTTGCCGTGTGACCTTGAGGTCACATGTTCAAGTCCTGGAAGCAGCCTCTTGCAAAAATGCAGGGTAACATTTGCATACATATAGGGTAACATGTACATATATATATATGTATATATAGGGCCATTTACCGGGACCTCCCCTTTAACTTTGCTAAATTACTGAGAGCACCCCTCTTATTTTCGAAATTACAAAAAAATTCCCTATAAGTTAGCATAATTACAAAAAACTTCCCTTGAAGTTTTAATTTCATTACAAAAAACCCCATCCGTGATACAATTTCATTACAAAAAAACCCAGAATTTTTGTTCATGATGTTATGAAATTAAAAGTTCAGCTGTTCAGGGGAGTTTTTTGTAATTTCGAAAATAAGAGGGGAGGGGTGCTCTCAGTAATTATGCTAACTTACAGAGGAGGTACGGGTAATTATTTATATATATATATATGTATATATATGCCTGTACATAAGTGCTGCTGATGATATTGGTATGCTAATGGGCAAATCAGGCTAACAAAGTTTGTGCTTTGGGATTTTGCAGCATTGGGGCTCTAAAGGTGAAGAATGAGTGCACATTATTAGGAGAATATTGCAGCAACAAAAACCTAGACGGGTCTGTCTCTCTCTACTTCTACATGAAGCCCTATTTATAATAATCCATGCCCAGTATTACTGTGCCCTTGTGTTTTAGAATTTCTACGTTATACTGTTTGACAACACTAATATAGTAAAATTATGAAACATAGGTGCATTAAAGCAATCCATAAAGTGAAGAGAGAACATGCTATCCTTAAGCAGAAGCTGGAGGCTTATTTCCAGGTTCTCACCCTCGCCATTCATCTTCATAAGTGCTTTTATTTCATTTTCTGTTAATCTGTAGACAAAAATTAGTAGCCTCCTTCAAAAGATCTACTTTGGAGCAATGAATATGGATACATTACCATCATTATGATCTATAAATCACTAGTCTGAATCACCAAAATAATCTTGCTGTGCATCAGCCCTTCTCATTCCCTGCATCCATTGGAAATATTATGCACTGTATTCACTCTTTTTTTACAACTTCAATATTTATTTATATTTATATTAATTTTCATTGGATTGGTGCTTATTTGTACAGTTGCTGCGGCAAATTGGACCAGCTGAAGGCGCTACCAGGCCTGTTGAGTGAGAAGGCACTAAGGCAGCACAAATCCTCGTGTACCCTCGCCGTGATAATAAGCAATGTGTAATTGCATTATATGCATCTATATTTTGGAACATAGCTGAAGAGCTTATTTATTCCTGTCATCAATCCTGTGCTTAACTATCCGAACTTTCTAAAGCGAGTAGTTTTCTAAACATGCATAATTGCATTGCCATCTATCTATTTCAATGTACTGTCTGTATATTCGACTATCAATGTTTTGATCACGACTACATAGAAGCAACGATGAAGAAACATAATAAATAGTTAACTTTATGAATTTTTATGTCATTTTCATGTATGCATGTTAACTCACTTGTTGTGGGCCATTTATGTCAAGTGTTAATTTTGTCACTATATATATATACACACGAGTGACAGTGCACGGGCCCCCCCGTGCCCCACGCGACAGTACCCGGCCTCTGATTGGCGGGCTTTGCCCACCCCAGTTCGATGCATCCCTGCAAGCTTCGCACGCATTCAAGCTGACCAGTTAAATCGATGCGTTGTTGTGAGTTGCGTCCGCATCAAGGCGGGCTGCGCCCACATCAATTCGGGTTGCACCCTTAACATATACGTATGAGCACTCAAAACGACCGTACAAAAATATAAATTAAAATTACATTTTTTATTTTTACAAAAAATGTTCACTTATGTTAAAAATTTTATTTTTCTTTATCTCTCTCCATCTCTCTCTTTCTCTCTCTCCTCTTCCTCTCTCTTCCGCCATCTCCCTCTCTCTCCCTTAATTCTCTCTCCCTCTCATTTACTTTTGTTGGAATCGGGAATGAGGAGAGAGAATGAGGGAGGTGAGAGTTTTAATCTAACGGTCCCTATTTATCACACCATAATTGACGGTGCAGATTTTTTCAATGAATTTTTATTTCAGGCTATTCGCAGGTCGCAGTATTTCTTTTTAATATAGTATAGATAATATAATATGTATATATATATATACTAGTGACAGTGCACGGGGGCCCCCCGTGCGGCCAACGATAGTGCCCCGACGCGACGACACTCCCGCAACTCACAGGTAGAGTAATCGGGGAATAAGGTATATGAGAGTTAAAAAGATATTTATTTTGGAATTTCCAAATAATAAAAATTGGTTATGATCTTAAACGGAGGGTCATGATTTCTTTGATGGTCATCCACCATTACACCATAAAGGAATATCTTTATAATAGTATAGATATAGATAGGACCATTTACCCGGGACCACCCCTCTAAGTTTGCTAAATTACTGGTTGCATCTCTCTTATTTTGAAATTACAAAAACCTCCCAACAGTCCCAAGTAAAAGAACATTTCATAACATCCATCACAAAAAGACCCCCCTGAAATTTTACTCCAAAGGGGTTATTTTGTGCATGGATGTTATGAAATGTGATAGGGGCGGTTTTTGTAATTTCATAAGTAAGAGGGGTGCAACCTGTAATTATGCTAACTTAATAGGAGAAGTTTTGGTAATTATTCCTCTCTCTCTCTCTCTCTCTCTCTCTCTCTCTCTCTCTCTCTCTCTCTCTCTCTCTTTATATATATATATAGTTAGAAATTTTATAATTAAAACATTTAATTTATAATGTTTTATTGGAGCCTTGTATGGTGTTTGATGTTTGACTTCTCATAATTGATGAAAAGCTCCAAAACCAAATGGAGGGAATCCAAATCTTTGGAGGGAACCATTCATGAAGGAAAGGATGAACACATTAGTCTCACCTTGCCATTTTACATTCTTGTTAATAAGTATATATATGTCTTCACACATTCTTATTTGTTCAAAGGAATATAAGGAGGGTCTATGAACAACACACGCGCACGCACACGCACCGCACTGGACCGGACTGGATCCGGATTTGGGATTTGGGGAATAATTGAAATGAATTGTATTTTTTGTACAAAATAGTTTCAGTTTTTTTTAAGTCGGAGTTGTGTCGAGTAGAACTCGAAGTTGCATCGAATAGAAGTCGGAGTTGCGTCGAATAGAACTCGAAGTAGCGTCGACAAGCTCGCTGAAGTTGGAGCTGCGTCGAATCGAACTCGACGCACCCGACTGCGTTGACTGGAGTTGCGTCGAGTAGAAGTCGAAGCAGCCTACTTGCGTCGATAAGTTCTCGACGCTTGCGTCGACAAGCAGTCCGTTGTCTTGACCTGCGTCGATAAGAACTCGATGTTGCGTCGAGTTGTGTTGATATGTTTTGACGCAACATCGATATGAATTCGACGCGGCGCCGTTATTACGCGTAATTTCTAACTGTTCCTTTTACGCGTTTTCTCGCCATTACTCTCTCTTACGTTGAAAATCTTCCACGTTTCTCTGCTCGATTATCTCTTACCAATTATAACCGTTGTAATTAATTACGTGTTAATTTTCCGAGACTCCTATATAGGAGATTTCTCTGAATCGTTTTATATACGCTTTTGATGCTTTCGGAAAACTACTGGCTTTCTCTCTCTCTCGTTCTTACCACCATTTTCCGTGATTCCTTTTCTTCACATTTGCTTCATCAAGTGGAAGTTTAGGTGCTCTGTGCTTCTTCGGTGTCCACGCACATCGGAGTTTTCGGGATCTAGCCGGGTGTTGTACCTTGGAGGAATGAGCATCGGTTGAAAGCCCTGCCGGAGGTTGGTGCAACTTCTTTAGGGCAGTGACCACACGCCTTACCCAGGCTCGATTCTAAACTACATATATTGTTCTAAATTCTTTTATTAGAATCCTGTTTTCAAAATCTGTGATTATTTTATCGGTGTTTTCAAAAGGGAAAAATATATATTATTATAAGAATTTATAGTAAATATTCCATCATATATGACGCAGGACAGAAATTGTGAGTGTGTATGTGCCCTAACGGAACTCTAATGGATGAAGCAAGTGTGGTGATGTCGAGAATTCTAAATGATGTGATGCACAAACAATAGTCCAACAAATAATAATAATAATTTTAGAAATTACTAATAGAGTCCACAAATATTCACGCTTGAGATTAAGCGTTAGCGAAACAAGCAAGAACAAAATAAATTGAAGAGAAAGTGTTTCAATTAAGTGAATGATAATCATACATTGTTACGGATATTCATGACGAGGGGCGTCCATGACGGGTCTACAAGCGGCGGGAACCGCGTGGGGCAGTGACGGAAGGCGCAGAACCAATCGACGAGGCGATGACAAGTGCGGGGGATAATTAACATCAAGTAGTTATTATGTTTTGGTATTTTATTATATTTCAGTTTTGCTGTTTGCACCTCGCCGTTATAAGATGGTTTGTGGAACATTATTTTGTCTTTGTCTGGGATGTGTTATGAAAATGGTTGCTCCCTGATTTCTCCTCTCAACCCTAACCCCCTCTTCTCTCCCCCTTACCGCCGACCTTCCCAAGTCCGGATCCTCTCGTTCGCTCGGCAATATCTGGTCCGACTTGCCGCTCCACCCGCTCTCGTAGCCGCCGACCATCGTCTCCCACCGCCGACGTTTTTTGCTCCGCTCGGGATCGCCCTCTCCGACTGACGAGACTTCCCGGATCGCTCCGCCCTCTATCGTCACCGCTCGGGATTTCCTGGATCGCTATCGCAAACCGCGCGGGATCGACCTCCCTTTTCGCTGCTGCCGCACCACTCACTTCCGCAGCTCCAAATCAACCTCGCGTCGTGCTCTTACTTCCCGCGGCCTCGCCATCAGCCATGGCTCCGACGACTCGTCTCCACCCCGACGCTTTCGGCGCCGATGCCCACGACGCCCAGTTCGCCTCCATCCAGGCCACGTTGCAGGCGATCCTGGCGCGCCTCGACACCCGCCCCGCTTCGGCCGCGCTCGCCGCCAGCGATGGGTGCACCTATCCTGCCGACGGGGGTTCTTTGCTCAGCGTCCCCCCACAGCCCGAAATCCTGGTGCCACTCTCGGGCCGCTCCCCCCTCGCTCTTGACGTCCCGCATTTCTTCGGCACCGATCCCATAGGATGGATCGCCAAGGCCGAACAATACTTCGACCTCTACCTCACACCGGAGACGGACAAGGTCGGCATCGCCTTGGTCGGCCTGGACAGATCCGTTCTCCATTGGGCGCGGTGCTCCGCCAATCCTAGCCCCTCATTACCTGGGGCGAGATGAAACACGAGGTGGTGAGCCGGTACGAGCCCCGCTACGCTGGTTCCGCCGTCGAGCGCCTTTGCAGCATCCGCTAATCGGCCGGTCTTGATGCCTACATTGACGAATTCGTCGCATTGGTCACACATGTTCCCGGCCTTCCGCACGACCACTATTTGGGTTTTTTCATGCAAGGTCTCCTTCGATCCATCCGCTCTCGCCTCCGCACCCACCAACCCCGAACTGTCTCCGAAGCGCTCAATCTCGCGCGTGCAGTCGAGGCCGATCTTGGTGCGCGGCCGCCGACCCCCACCGGGCCTCCTCCTTCGCGGACACCACCGCCCACTGGCAGCCCTCGCCCGAGCCGCATTCCAACACCCCACCGTCTCTCCAACGGGGATTACAACGAGCTCCGACGGAAGGGCTCTACTTCCGGTGCCGTCAACCGTACTCTCCCAATCACGAATGCGCCGTGAAAGAGTTTCATGCGGTCATTGAGGATTTTGGCCCAGAAATCACCGCCGCGGATTTTGAGGCACGTGAGATCACCGACAAGCCGCCACCCCGGAAGCCGACGGAGCTACCTTCCACCGCTTGGATCTTCCTTGCTTCTCGGTGGGCGGCCTCACCGGCCCACGGACTATGAAGTTAGCAGGCTTCGTACAGGATCATCCAGTTCTCATCATGATCGACAGTGACGTCAGCCACAATTTCATCTCCCATCGCCTGATGCGGCGGCTAGCTAATTCCGTGTACGCCATCGCCAGACTTCACCGTCTGTCTGGGAGACGACCGTCGGAGGCCAACCACGGGCTCTTGCCCTGTCGTGCGGGTCGTCATGGGACCTTGCTCTGTCACGGCAGATTTTTATGTATTCGAGTTGGGCGGCGTCGAAATCATTCTAGGCGTAGCGTGGCTGGCTACCTTGAGCGACGTTCGGGTCCGAAATGTCTATGCAGTTCTTATGGGAGGGGTCCCCCTGCCACCTCATCGACGACTCAGCTCTGCTCCGCACTCCGGTTTCATTCCGTGCCATCCAACGCACGACCGACGCGTCGTTTTCGGCATGGCTTTGACAGCTCCAGTCCGAGCCGACAGCCACCTCGATGCCCCATCCCGACCTCCATCGCATCCTCGACGAGTTCTCCGACGTGTTCACACCTCCAACGGGCTTACCCCGTGCGGCCCACAGACCATGCCATTTCGTTGCAGCCACACACCTCAGCCGTCTCCGTCAGACTTTACCGCTATGGGCATGTCCAGAAAGATGAGATTGAACGTTTGGTGCGGGAGATGCTCATGGGCAGCCTCATCCGCCCCAGCGCCAACCCTTTCTCCAGCCCAGTCCTCCTCGCGTGCAAGAAGGACGAGAGTTGGCGCTTCTGCGTCGACTACCGGGAATTAAACAAGGCCACAATCCCGGACAAATATCATATTCCGGTCATCCAGAAGCTTTTAGACGAGCTCCACGGCGCCACATTTTTCACGAAGCTTGATCTACGGGCAGGGTATCACCAAATCCGGGTGCGGACGGAAGATGTACCAAAGACAGCGTTTCGAACGCATGACGAGCACTACGAGTTCCTGGTTATGCCCTTTGGATTGACCAACACCCCGACAACCTTCCAAGCCACCATGAACGATATTTTTCGAGCGGTACTCCGACAACGTCCTTGTTTTTTTTATGATATTTTGGTGTATGGCTCATCCTTGAAAGGAGCATTTATGTCATGTCCGTCGCACGCTCGAGACGATTCGTCGCCACCATCTTGTCCTTCACCGCAAGAAGTGCTCGTTCGGGGCGACAACCGTCAGTTACATGGGCCACACGATCTCGACCCAGGGGGTGGCCATGGACGACGACAAAATCACGGTGGTTCTTCACTGGGCGACTCCCACCTCTCTTCGGGACGTCCGCGGGTTCTTGGTCATCACCGGGTACTATCGGCGCTTCATTCAGGAGCACGACACCTTTCCTGGACTCCAACTGTCATGTCTGCATTCACCGCTCTCAAGGCGGCTCTGGTGAATGCCCCAGTTCTGGCCATGCCTGACTTCGATCAACCCTTCATCGTGGAATGTGATGCCTCAGGCACTGGGGTAGGTGCGGTTCTCATGCAAGGCGCCCACCCCATCGCCTACTACAACCGAGCATTCTCCACCAACATCCGTAGTCGTTCGACCTATGAGAACGAGCTCATGGCATTGGTCCCGGCAGTGCAACACTAGCGACTGCATCTCTTGGGCCGGCCCTTCATTGTCTGCACCGATCATCATAGCTTGCGGTATCTCCTCCAGCAGAAGATCGTCACGCCAGCGCAACATCTTTGGGTGGCAAAGCTCCTTGGATACGACTTCTCCATCGAATTCCGCTCGGGGCGCACCAAACGAGCGGCGGACGCACTTTCCCAGCAAATTCATTCCAGAACTCCGCGCCATCTCTCATCCGGTCTGGGAGGACGCAACTTCGATTCAACATGACGTGGAGATAGACCCGCGCCTAGCCGCCATTCGCACGACCCTCATCGTCGACCCGACGAGCCACCATCCTTACTCCCTGGTGGGCAGTCGACTCTTTTACTGGGGCCGCCTAGTGCTGTCCACGACCTCCGCTCTTATTCCACGCCTCCTCGCCGAGTTCCACGCTACCCCAACCGGGGGCCACGCTGGGGCCTACCGCGCCTAACGTCGTTTGGCGGCCTCTCTTTATTGGCTGAACATGTTTAAGCAAGTCAAAGCCTACGTCGCCGCCTGCCTTCCATGCCAGAAGACGAAGTACGAGACAATGTTTCCTGGAGGGTTACTTCAGCCCCTGCCCATTCTGGATCGTATTTGGGAGGACATCGCTATGGATTTCATCACTCGCCTTCCTCGATCCAACGGGTTCGATTGCGTCCTCGTGGTGGTGGACCGACTCTCCAAGTACGCACACTTTATTCCTCTCCGGCATCCGTACACTGCAGCGGGAGTAGCCGACAGTTTCATTTCCGGAGTCGTGCGTCTCCATGGATTTCCTCGCTCGATTGTTAGCGATCGTGATCCCCTCTTTCTGAGCAGTTTCTGGACGTCCCTGTTTCGCCTCCAGGGCGCACACCTCCGCATGAGCTCCGCGTACCATCCGCAAACGGATGGCCAATCGGAGGTCCTCAACCGTTGCTTGGAAACTTACCTTCGTTGTTTCATTGGTGAGAGACCGAGCACGTGGGCCAAGTGGTTGGGGTGGGCCGAGTACTCGTACAACACAGCCTACCACCATGCAGCCAGATCCATTCCGTTTGAGTCCGTCTACGGCCGACCACCACCGAATGTAGTGTGCCACCTACTCGGCGAGTGCGTCGTTCCGAGTTTGGCAAATCATCTCCAGGATCGGGATATCATTCTGGACAGTCTCAAGTATCACCTTCGCCGGGCCCAGGCAAAAATGACATCTTTCTCCAACCGCAAACGTCGGGACCTGTCCTTCCAAGTCTGCGAGAAGGTCTTCATCAAGCTCCATCCTTACCGCCAACTCACGGTCGCCTGGCGCCCGTGCCCCAAACTCGCACCTCGTTTCTTTGGGCCATTCACCGTCGTGGCCCGGATTGGGGCCATCGCCTACAGGATCCAACTTCCCGAAGGGAGCCGCATACACCCGGTCTTCCACGTCTCCCAGCTATCCGGACAACATTCTAGACCATCGCTACCACCTTCCGGGAGATGCGGCCCCGGAGGTCCTTGTGGTGTGGCGGCACCGTCCCCCGTCCGAGGCTACGTGGCTATTGCACGATGATTTCCGCTATCAGTTTCCCAACATTTGCCTTGAGGACAAGACGATTTTTTTAGAGGGCGGCATTGTTACGGATATTCATGATGAGGGGCGTCCATGGCGGGTCTACAAACGGCGGGAACTGCGTGGGGCAGTGACGGAAGGCGCAGAACCAACCGACGAGGTGATGACAAGTGCGGGGGATAATAACATCAAGTAGTTATTATGTTTTGGTATTTTATTATGTTTCAGTTTTGTTGTTTGCACTTCGCCGTTATAAGATGGTTTGTGGAACATTATTTGGTTTTTGTCTTAGATGTGTTATGAAAAGGGTTGCTCCCTGATTTCTCCTCTCAACCCTAACCCCCTCTTCTCTACCCCTTACCGCCGACCCTCCCTAGTCCGGATCCTCTTGTTCGCTCGGTAATATACACCCTCTTTGGCTATTTGTAACCCCCTATTATTCGTACACCACAGAATTATAATTGCATCCCATATCGCTATTCGTACCCAAAAATGAATTTTTTTAAAATTGATTTTATAGATAGAACCCCAACAATTAAGAGCCTTAAGCAACTCCAAAAAATAGATATAACTAGCCATAACTAGGCATATGTTGAATAATCTTGTACGTGATTAAAATAGATATATATAGGTGGGCGGATGGAAGGAGAAGGGTGAAGGAAAAGGAGTCGGGTTGGACCTTTTGGGAAATAGAGAAATGAATTATCTATTCCCAAATTTTGTCCCAGCTGCCCTTTACGATTGATGTTGGCCTTTTAATAGAGGGTGGAGCTGGTGTTTTTAATAAGGGAAGTTTTAATTTAGTGTGGGTTATTATTTATGTTGGATAGTAACCGGATAATAAAGGTGATTTTAATGGCATTTCAAGTTCCAACATCAATCGACTGTTACTAATAAAATAGAGAGTTTCCTTTATTTTCTAATTGAAGGTAATAATTGTAATTAAGAGGGGAGTTCAATGGGAATTTAACAAGTGGCTCTTGGAAATTCAACTAATGAGTGAGGTTTTAAATAAAAACCCTAGAAATTCTCATATATTAAAAAATGCTGAAATTAAATTAAAATTTCAATTTAAAATTATTTAATTTCAGAAGTTTTTAAAATAATAATATAAAATACTTAATTTTATATATTGAAATAAATTACCCTAATTACCACTTTACCTAATTTGACGGACCAATTTATTGGTGTGTCACCCCAATAAGCCAAAAAGCGCGCGCGAGTAATATGCGTGAAAACACACGGGCGCGTGCTAATAACATACACAAAACATAACGCGTTATTTAACATGCGGGGAAATAAAAGAAACAACAAGCGCGAAGACATGCGCGACACCAATAAAAATGTGGGAAATAAACTAAAATAAGATGTGAGTCAGGTTGCATCAGTTAATTATCGACAGATCAATTCACATACGATCAAGGACAGGTATCTCATTCCTATTATTGAGGAGTTAATTGATGAGTTGCATGGGGCTGCAATTTTTTCTAAGCTAGATTTAAGATCAAGCTACCATCAAGTGCGGATGGCAGAAAATGATGTGTACAAGACTGCCTTCAGAACTCATCAGGGGCATTATGAGTTCATGCCTTCATGGTTATGCCCTTTGGGTTAACCAATGCTCCCTTGGCATTTCAAGGCTTGATAAATCATCTTTTACGGGAGCATCTAAGGAAGTTTTTTTAGTTTTTTTATGACATTCTGGTTTTTAGGCGGACTTTAGACGAACATCAGGATCGTTTGCGTGTGGTGTTTGTAATCTTGAAGGCCCAGAAATTGTTCCTTAAGTTCAACAAATGTATATTTGGGAGGGGTGAAGTGCATTACATTGGACACATAATAGCTGCTCGGGGGGTAGCAACTGATCCTGTTGAAGTGCAGAGTATGATGGAATGGCCAATTCCTACGACTCTCAAACAATTGCGGGGTTCTTATTGTTGAATGTCCTGTAATTAGGTTTTATGTTTGTTTCCCTTCTCTTGTATTTCTTTGTCTCTCCTATATATAAAGGAGGAGACTCTCGGTTATTTACTAAGTGATTTACATCTTACGACATGGTATCAGAGGCGTGCGAGCCCTAATCGCTCTCGTCGATTCCTCTCGCCGCTCCGCTTCTGCCTGTCTCCCGTCGCAGCTACCGCCAGTCTTCCGCGTCTGCCAGGTCCCGTCGCAGGTTCCGCCAGCACCAGTCGAAGCTTCCCGAGCCGTCTCTTCTCCCGTCGCAGGTTCCGCCTTCTCTTCTCCCGTTGAAGCTTCCCGTCGCAGGTTCCGTTGAAGTTTTCGTCCGCTGTTTCATTTCCAGACGCAGGAGGTATGCAACAGTAACGACCCTCTTCCTTGCGTCCGGTGTCTTCTTTGCTTGAGGTGATGCCCTCACGTCAGTGCGGATCTCCTCTCCTGTGCACCTGGCTCGGCTTCTCCGCCGGGTTCGTCTGTACTCTTCTCTTTCTATGAGAAGTTTCTAGTGCTGATGTTTCTTTTTTCCCGTGGTTTCTATCCTCGGGTTGCTATGGAAGGGAGTGTTGACTCTCCGAATATGTCCTCAAGTAGACTTGTTGAGTCCTCCCCGATGTCGACCTTGGGCTCCGGCCGTGCTATCCATGACCATGGATCTCCTCAAATTACTACCATGAAGCTTGATGGTGCGAACTATCTCTCATGGGCTAGTTCAATTACTCTTGCGTCTCACTTTGGCCCTAGAGGCCGTCCCTCTCGTGACTACAAGCCCCGCTCTAGTGAGAATGATCATCTGATGTGTGATTATTGCAGGAAGCCCCGTCAAACAAAGGACACCTGCTTCAAGCTCCATGGCTTTCCTCCTTCCCCCCCCCCCCGGGGGGGGGGGGGGGGGGGGGTCCTGCTTCTCGTGGCGGTCGTGGCAATGGTCGCTCTTCTGGCCGTCCTCCTCTACCACGCTCTACTCATCTCTCAGAAGCTTCGGAAGATATTCCTCCTGCTGCTACCTTTGCTCTCTCTTCGGATGAGATTCTGGCCTTCCGACGTATGATGCACGACCAACCTTCCGAGCCCTCTACTTCGTCCTCCTTTTATGCCCACCAGGGGCCCTCAGGTGCTCATTCTGCCACCAGTCATTTCCCCACTCAGTGGATCATTGACAGCGGAGCCACCGATCATATGACTGGCTCTTCTTCAGGTTTTGTCTCTTACTCTCCCTTGTCTGGTCGTGATAAAGTGAGTGTCGTTGATGGTTCCTTTTCCTCAATCGTGGGGAAGGGAACCATTCCTTGCTCCTCTCTCACTCTCTCGTTCGTGCTTCATGGCCCTAAGTTTACTCGAAAACTTCTGTCTATTAGTCACCTGACTCATTCTATGAATTGTTCCGTGACTTTTTTCCCTCATGTAATTTTCAGGACCTGAAGACGGGGAAGGTGATTGGCTCTGGTAGCTTGTGTGATGGACTGTACACGTTTGACCCCTCCAGCTCGGCTCCTCCTCGTGTTCTTCATGTGGCGTCCTCTCCTGATTTGGATTTCTGGCACTGTCGCCTAGGACATCCCTCTCCCCCTGTTATGAAACTTTTATTTCCAACTATGTCGAACTTTGTGTTTAATGATTTTACTTGTGATGTGTGTGAACTAAGTAAGCACAAACGAGCCTCTCTTCCCCAGTTCTCCCCTCCTAGTGATACTCCTTTTGCGGTTATTCATTTCGATGTTTGGGGACCTTCTCTGCATGCTTTTATTTCTGGTTGTAAATGGTTTGTCACGTTTATAGATTATTTTTCTCGTAGCACTTGGGTGTACCACATGAAATCCAAATCTGAGGTTTTTTCTCTGTTTCAACGCTTTCATCAAATGATCGTTACTCAGTTCCATGCCACTGTTAAAGTGTTGCGCAGTGATAATGGATGAGAGTATATGGACTCTCACTTTGAGCGATACCTTTCTGACTTGGGTATCATCCACCAAACGTCCTGTGTCTACACTCCTGTCCAGAATGTGGTCGTTGAGCGTAAAAATCGGCACCTTCTTGAGGTTGCTCGATGCCTCTTACTTAAGATGCACCTTCCCAAATATTATTGGGGGACGTTGTTCTTACGACGACGCATTTTATTAATTGCTTGCCAACCGTATCCTTCACCACAAAACCCCATTGGAAGCTCTCCAAATTACGCCTACTGAGATGCCTCCGCGTGTCTTTGGGTGTGTGTGTTATGTCCACGCGCACCGCACATCCAAGCTTGATCCCCGTGCACTTCAGTGTGTTTTCATTGGCTACTCTCCTACTCAAAAAGGGTATACGTGTTTTCATCTTGTGAAACGTAAGACTTTTGTTTCCATGGATGTCACGTTCCATGAATCCACGTCTTATTATGGGAGCTCACTTCAGGGGGAGTCTGGTACCATGGAAGTGAGCTCTCCCTCTATTCCTTTACCTATTTCTCCTCCCTATCCGTCGACTCTTCCTTCTGGTGTTCTGCCTCCGGCATTGCCCCCTCGCCCTACTCCTCCTCTGCAGGTGTATACTCGTCGACGAAGGGGTACAAACAATCCGGCCTCGCACATTATACCAGAGCTACCGCCTGACCCGCCTACTGGTCTCCAAGGTAACCGTGCCTCCACTTGTCATCCATTGTCTCATTATGTGACTTATGACTCTTTGTCATCCTTGCATAGAGCCTTTGTTACTTCTTTGTCTTCCATATCCATCCCTACCTCGTGGCAGGAAGCTTTGGGGCATCCAAAGTGGAAAGAGGCTATGCTGGAAGAGATGATGACTCTTGAGAAGAATTGCACATGGGACCTTGTTTTTCTTCCTCAAGGTAAGACCGTGGTTGGATGTAAATGGATTTTTTCAGTAAAACAAAACTCTTAAGGACTTGTGGACCGTTACAAGACTAGGTTGGTTGCCAGAGGATACACACAGACGGCTGGAATAGACTATCAAGAAACCTTTGCTCCCGTAGCAAAGATGAATTCAATCAAAATTTTGCTCTCTTGTGCGGCCTGCAAAGGGTAGAGCCTCAACCAGTTGGACGTGAAGAATGTCTTCCTCCATGGGGATTTGGAAGAGGAAGTTTATGTCTTTACCTCCGGGTCTTGTTTCTGAGGGATCTGAAGGAAAGGTATGCAAATTGAAGAAGGATTTATATGACCTTAAACAATCTCTGAGGGCTTGGTTTGGAAGGTTCCAAAGAGTCATGATGACATTTGGGTATACTCAGAGTAATGTTGATCATACTCTGTTTGTAAAACACAGACAAGGAAAAGTGACTGCATTGATCGTTTATGTGGATGACATTGTCATAACTGAGGATGACACAGACGAGATCAGAAACCTGAAGATAAGATTGACTAGTGAATTTGAGGTAAAAGATCTCGGGAACCTCAAGTACTTCCTTGACATTGAAGTTGCTAGATCCAGACATGACATCTTTATCTCCCAGAGGAAGTACATCCTTGACTTGCGCAAACAATAGGAATAAGTGGGTGTAGACCTGCAGACACCCCTATTAAAGTTAACCATAGATTGGGGAGGGATGGTGGAGAAGTCGTTGCAGATATCAATGGGTTTCAACGCCTTATAGGGAGGCTCATCTACCTATCCCATACTCGCCATGATATCTCTTATGTTGATGGAGTTATTAGTCAATGGATGCATTCACCTAAATCTCACAATTTGGATGCTTCCCACCGATTCTTCGGTATCTTAAAACCACTCCTAGGCGTGGCATCTTGTTTACTCCCAACAAAGATCTAACCATTGAAGTCTTCACAGATGCCGACTGGGCGGGGTCAGTTGATGATCGTAGAACTACTTCTGGATATTGTACTCTAGTTGGGGAAAATTTGGTAACCTGGAGAAGTAAAAAACAACAGGTGGTTGCCAGGTCCAGTACCGAAGCCGAATTCAGAGCTATGACTCATGAAATATGTGAAGGAATGTGGATTCAGTGCCTTATGTCTGATCTTGGGATTCAAGGCGAGGGTCCCATCCGACTCTACTGTGATAACAAGGCGGCCATTAGTATCGCACACAATCCAGTTCAACACGATCGCACTAAACATGTTGAAGTCGATCGTCATTTCATCAAGGAGAACATAGTGAGTGGAGTTGTGAGTACTCCATTTGTCCCATCAGATCAACATCTGGTAGACGTCCTCACCAAGGGGATGAGTTCTAGAGCTTTTGAAAGCATTATATCCAAGTGGGGTTTGACAGACATCACAAGCCCAACTTGAGGGGGAGTGTTGAATGTCCTGTAATTGGGTTTTATATTTGTTTCCCTTCTTTTGCATTTCTTTCTCTCCTATATATAAAGGAGGAGACTCTCGGTTATTTACTAAGTGATTTACATCTTACAACACTTATGTTTGACAGGTTACTAGAAGATTCATCAGGGGTTATGGGTTGAATGCCAAGCCATTAACAGATTTGTTGCGACATAAGTCCCTGCAATGGAATCAACAGGCGCAGGAAGCTTTTTCATGCCTTAAGGAAGTTGTATCACTACCACATGTATTAAAGTTACCTGACTTTAGTAAATTGTTTACTGTTGAAATTGATGCATTAGATGTGGGGGGCGGCGTAGTATTAATGCAGGAAGGACATCCCCTTGCATTCTTCAACAAATCTTTGGGTCCTAGAAATGCTCAGTTGTCCACTTATGAGAAGGAGCTCTTGGCTATTGTAATGGCAGTCCAACATTGGAAATATTATCTAATGGGCAATCACTTTGTAATTAAGACTGATCATCAAAGTTTGAAGTGGAAATTAGAGCAAAAATTAGCTACCCCTGTTCAACATAAGTTTTTGTCTAAGTTGATGGGGTTTGACTACTCCATACAATATAAGAAGGGTAAGGAAATCGGCGTGTTGATGCTCTTTCCCGTAGATTTGAGTTGAACACAGGGGAGTTAAGGACCAGTGTGGTAATTGTATCTAATATTATGAAGAAGATCAAGGAAGCTTGAAGTCGGGATGTTAAGCTTCGAGAACAGTTAAATTGCTAAGGAGGCCAATGCCTTGTTTAAGCCTAAGTATCAATGGTCTCATGACTTATTGAAAAGAAAAGGAAATTTGGTTGTGGCCTTGTGGGTAATGTGTCTGCCCTCAAAACAAAGTTATTAGCAATGTATCATGATGGTGCTTTAGGGGGACATTCAGGAATTACAGCCTACATATCGTCGTCTCAAAAATTGTTTTTTTGAAAAAATATGAAGCCTGAAGTCCATTCCTCATTCAACAATGCGTAACATGACAAAGATGCAAAGCTGATAATCAATGTCTGATGTGATTGCTACAACCACTACCTATTCCTTCGAGAATTTGGCAAGATGTTACTATGGATTTTATTGATGAGCTTCCTAAGAGTGGTGGGAAGACAACAATTATGGTAGTAGTTGATCGCCTAAGCAAACAGACACATTTCATGGCTATCACGCATCCTTATACTGATGAGAGTGCAGCTCATGTATTCCTGGATTCTGTATTCCGGCTACATGGACTGCTTGCTACAATTATCAATGACCGAGACGCGGTCTTTGTGAGTCAATTTTGACAGGAGTTGTTTAGAGTCTTGCAGGTCCAAGTCAAGCTATCCACGGCATACCATCCACAAACAGATAGACAAACGAAAGTTGTAAACCGTTATTTGGAAAGTTACCTCCCATGTATGTGCTCTGAAAGACCTAGCAATTGGGTGACTTGGCTGTTGTTGGCGGAGTAGTGGTATAACACTACTTTCCAAAGTGCAATATGTATGACCCTTTTGAAGTTGTTTATGTCCAGGAGCCTACACTACATTGCCCTTATATTGTGGATTCGACAATGAGGGAAGAGGTGGATAGATCTTTGTCTGCTAGAGAACGGGTAATCGCTCTGCTCAAGTTCAAGTTGACCCAAGCACAGATTAGGATGCGGGTGTTTGCCAATGGCAAGTGTAGAGAACGAAGACCGGAGGTAGGAGCATGAGTTTATGTGAGGTTGCAACCTTATAAGCATATCAACATGCGCAACCATGGATACCATAAACTCTCTCCGCGCTTCTTTGGCCCTTTTGAAGTGTTAGAGTGTGTAGGGGAAGTTGCCTACCGTCTCAGGGTATCGAAACAACAAAAAATCACCATACTTTTCACATCTCCCAGCTTAGAAAACATAAAGGGGAGGTACCACCACAAAGTATGCATTGCCTTCTAATGTGAACCAGGAAGAAAACCTGATGCCGGAGCCAATTGCTGTTTTGGAGCGACGTGTAGTTCTGAAACAAGGGAAGGTCATAACACAGCTGTTAATTCAATGGGCCAGCAGCTCTCCGGAAGAGGTGACCTGGGAAGACTTGTGGATGTTGCAAAAGTTCTATCCAAATTTCCTTCCTCGAGAACAAGGAAGTTTTGATCGGGGAAGGTGTGATGCATGCAGAATTTGAAATGTCGTTGGTGGGGCAGTATGAGACTATGAGTAGTATTAATAGTTTTCCAGAGGTAGTTGTGTCAATTGGGTACTTTTGTTTTGCTTAAATAAGTGGCGGGCACCTGAAGCGGTATGCAAACATTTGAGTTGTTAAGTGAGTCGCGAGCTCCAACTCCAGAGAGTTGAGGGTTGTGCAATCTGTTCGGTGCTTCCCTTAGGATTGCTATCTCGTTTAGCTTGTGCTGTGATGTCTGAATTCCTGTTGTTGTAATTTCAATTGTCTCTTCATAATAGAATCATTCATCGTTGCTTGGCCATTGAGATTCATAATTCTTGAAAGAATCCGCAATCTATTTTGATCGTAACATTGATTCAATCCTAACACCAAAGGCACATAGATCGGCGAAAAGCTAGGGTAGGAGTGACCATGAACTAGCTTTAAAGGCTATTTACAAAGATATGAGCATTAGTAATATTAGTAGAAGGTGTGATGAAATGACAACAGATGAGAAGAGAAAAAAGAGACCTCAAATGACTGCTGAAGGTATCACAACAAGAATCCCGAATATGGAGGACATCACCAAGTCCCCTGGCCAGATTTGAGGTCATGCTGCCTGTATCTGCAAGGACCTCACCGATGTTCAGGATAAAGGCCTGAACACGTCCCAAGCCGAGATCTCTCCATTTTTCACGAGCGCCGCCGTTGCCAAGCTGCGCTCAGAAAAGGCATGAGGCATTTGGCATCCTCGTCAAAATACGCGGGCTCAACGGGAGGATCTTGTTAAGCACCCGGAGCTGGATACGTCGAGTTTATCACCCATGGCGGCGAAGTTGCAATCCTGCGCGAGGTTCGCCGCAATGGATAGGAAGGATAGGATGGAGAAAATTAGGGTCTATTGGCGGATGGAGGATCTGAGAGCGTTGTGGTCGGGATGAAGAAAGCGGCGATCACGCCACCGGTGGCGAAGTGGAATGGCTTGATGGTGCCGGACGCCGCAATGGACAGGACACCGATTAGGGGTTGTGGTGATTCTGGTGAGCTGAGGGAGAATGGGAGATGAGACCGGATAGGGAGAGATAGGATGGTGGATTGAGGAAGGGTCCGTGCTGTCGGACAAGGTTGAGGGAACGAGGCGCGGCAGTCGAAGCTGGGGCAGTGGCCGGCTGTAACGGTCTAGGCCGTTACAAGATCGCCGGCGCCGGAAGGGAAGAAGGCCGGGCCTTACCTAAGTGGATAAGTACATGGGTCTTTATACAGTTTCTATAATGTATAGACGTGGCTTATTGCTTTAGGTGGCAGCCATCTATATTCATCTTGATGCTTTAGGATAGCGAAAAAAATTCGGTACATCGAACATATACTGTTTCGCTGCACATTTAAATAGCTTAAATTTTTTCGCGGGATGCAGCTCATTTTCGTCACGCGATTAGGGTTTTGAAAAACCTTCGCTTCTCCGACGATACTCTCCTACTCCTCATCTCCAGGCGAAACTCTCCTACTCTCCTGGCGAAACTCTCCTACTCACCCGATGAACTCCACTCGTCATACTCTAGAACGGAAAAAGCATGGAATAGTTGCATTACATTATCGATTACTTGCAGAAACATTCTGCTTGGCCTGTCGACATTCCAAAACGAAAAACATACGACATTTTTGTTGGAGTTACCATTGTGATCTAGAAGTGGTCAAACATGTAATGTCACTGCCAACGCGATATGAGCCTGCAGGGTCGCACATAAGAGCATGTGGAGAAGTTGGTAGATTGACTGTGTTGGTAAATGTACCAATCACCAAATATAGAACGAGGGAAGTCCAGCAAATGTTGCTGTCTGAATTCGTCGGGTTTACACGGATAGAATTCGTCGGGATTCGTCGGATTCGTCGGGATTCGTCGGATTGTCCCGTGAACACTCGACGAATTGTTACAGAGATCATTTTCTCGGCAAACGTTGTCGTCTGATCGGATTCGTCGGGATTCGTCGGATTGTCCCGTGAACACTCGACGAATCGTAACAGAAACCCCAATTCTGATGTGTGGTCTGCGGATAGCGATCATTTTAGGTCTGTTTATACTTCGGCTATAAATAGAACTTAATCTTAAGGGTTCAAGAGACACGCGAATAGAAGATTCAGCCGACGGGAGAGTTCCGTTCTCGCTCGAACCCTAGCCGACGGAAGCGTTCCGCCGTCTTGTTCGCCTCCGCCGACCTCCTCTCCGGCGATCGTCGTCGGGATTGTTCTTCCTGGAGCGAACCTAGTAATTCGTGGAAGTACAAGGTGCAGTCGTTCTTCCTTCCTAGTTGCGTGCGACGTGATTTGGTGTTCTCCCGGCTCGTGTGGACTTCTGTAGAGACGTAGACATTATTCTACGTGAGAACTCTCCATCCCGCAAAGGAATCAACTCGTGGAGCATCTAGGTTGGATTTGATCCAACCCCGCAAAGGTAATTTCATACCTAGCATTTTGATTTACTTCTTGATTCAATATTCATGGTCGATCCGAATCTTTTGGGTTGTTTCTCTTCATTTCCGCTGCGCCTACATTTGATGTATGGTTCTAGAAAAACCCAACAATTTTCTACCCAGGATAGATTTTAACCTTCACAGAGGTACTTTCCAGTAATTACAATTTTTTTTCCAGTCGGATTTTCTTATTTTATTTTTGTCATGCTTTCCTCTTATTTTCTAGTCGAAATCTCAGCAACTCTTACAGTCGGAATTATAAGCAATTTGCTGATTTCTACTCATTCCAGTCATATTTACTGAAATAAAGATGCAGGAAAATAAAGTAGACAACACAGAAAAACAACAATCACAGAAGACACAAAAATTATAGTGGTTCCCCAAAATCTGGGTTGTTCACTCTTCTACCACCTTGGTAGGAATACACTATCACAGTGTCTGAATATTTTGATAAGGATACTCTTAGAACCACTGAATATTTTGATCAGGAGACTCTTAGAACCACTGAGTCTTTTGATAAGGAAACCCTTAGAATCAGAGACTGAGTCTTTTGATAAAGAGACTCTTAGAACCAAATCCAGATCTTTTGATGAGGAGATCTTGGACCAAAATTAAGTCTTTTGATAAGGAGACTCTTAGAACCAAGATTGAATCCTTTGAAGAGAGATTCTTAAAACTTTTTACTCAGTTTACAGAATTGAGAATTTAGAGAAGAATAATCTTCTGATTTGAATCCTCTTTCAGCAGTTACTGAGGATTTAGGCACTAAGTATTCTAGATCCTTTGTAAGATAGTGAATCCTTGCTTATAAGAAGGTGCAAAAATCATATGCACTGATCCATGCAGTCTTTCAGATTGATCTCTGTATCTTTGATGCAACAACAGTAGTGGAGAAGGAGGAAGAAGAAGACCGTTGTCGGCTATATTTCTCTACCTTTGTTGTGTTGTGTAATCTTCTATTTATTCTCTTTTTGAAATCGAAGTATATGAATCTCCGAGATATTTTGAATTCTTCTTAATCTGGAAACTTATCTTTAGGAAGAATAAAATAATATTCTTTTATATTTGTCTTCATAAATCTCGACAACCTTTTCAAATTTCTTCCATATATATTCTTCTGAAATCAAATGGAGAATTCTTTCCTTAGGCTCTCTTCCAACAACTCTAAAGATTCATAAAGAATACCATATTAATCTTCTTCAAATAACTCTAGACAGATCTTTTGAATTTCCCATTCCAAGTTTCATTCACCACTACGTCGACTTCTAGAAGAAGATGCGTTGAGATCTGCCTAAGAAATAAAGTTTTGTCGACTTGGTTAAATAATCGATGCTGCGTCGATGTCATATCGACGCATGCGTCGTCTTCAGCTTTAGGGGTGTGTCGACTTGTCTTCTGAAATTCCGTTGATCTCTAGTCGGAGTAACATCGACTTTCAGTTGACGTTGCGTCGACTTCTAGTCGACGTATAATTATTCTGGATAATTTTCTTCATGATTTCAGCATTCCTTTCTCATGACTTTAACTCAACTGATTTCCTAAGACTTATATGACCAAATTTTCCTTACTATACATCATGGGCAATTAACCTAGAAAGTAAAATCATTTTATAGATAATTTGTAAGTTAAATTAAAAGGGTAACAATTCCCCATATTTAGCTTAACAAATTTTACAAAATGTTTAAAGTGATTTTACATAATAAAACAAGAAAAAAAGAAATACACATCATTTATATATAAGGAGAAAGAAGAAACCATGTGCAGACAAATGAAAACTTGCGTCTTCAAGATATAATTTTAAACTTTGCGCTTTAGAAATTCAGCATCAACATTCAGCCTTTGTTTCTTTGCTCTTTTATCAACTGGATCTTTTGGCAGAGGTATTGGAGGAATACTGCCAATTCCTTTGGACACTTTTATTTCATATTCAACTGACTGTGAGACTATCCTAAGAGATAACTTCTTGTTTTGAAACTGAAAAATTCTATTAAATATTTGGGAAGAAATGATTTGCTTCCCTCTTTCTGAATATCTAAGATAGATATCCCTTTTTGCAAATTTTAGAGAAACCACTCTTCATCATCTTCAAGCTCAGTAACTTGATTAGCACCTTCCTCCCACGGAATATGTTCACCATGTCCAGCATGTTCAATCTCAATCTCCCCCTGAATATGTCACCCTGTCCACCATGTTCAATCTCAATCTCCCCCTGTTTATCCACCTGATCCACCTGATCCTCCTCCGATTTCTCCCCTTTTTAACCTCATTAGAAAGGGAGGTTAAGAATGACCTAGTCGCAAAGGAGGAGGATGTTCTTGATTGCAAGGACTGTACAGAGACAGTGACTTTACCAAGTTGTGTTAACTGTATAGAGACAGTGGTCATCTGCATTGCCTGAATGATTATAAAATATAGATTGAGATGAGAAGAGATTGGCATAGTAGAGGAAGTGGGAGCATTAGTGGGAGGGAGAATTAATGAGGGAGGAGGTGATTGAAAGGCATGTTTGGTGGAATATAAGGCTTTTGAGGATCTGAGAGGAAAACTTCAACTTGTGAAAAAGGTGACGGAGATGGTTCTTTTTGGAATCCAGGCTTTGTTATCTGTTTGTTCCATTTTGATTCTATCTGTGAGTAGAGAAATTGAGAGTCTCTTGCCAGGAGGAATGAACGCTCCTTTCGACTTGCATAAGGTGGGATAGTGGTTCTTCAATATTTGACTCATGGGTGTCATATATCCTTTCTCCTTTAAGGCATATTTGTGTGACATCATTTTAACAGGCATCTCCCTCGGGTTACCTTCTTCCAAGGATTATTACTCCCAGCAGATGTAATTGTGCTCTGGGTATGATATCATGGGCAAAGACTTTACATAGCAGTACTTTCCCAATAACATCTCTTTTATTTCTTTGTCAGATAACTCTGCTTCCGCTTCTCCAGAAGGAATGTCAAAGGTACATCTTGCATATACAACTCATTTAACTAAAATTAAAGTCCATTTTATCTACATTACCCTTCCTTTAGTTGGGTTATCCTATGATATCTATCCTGCACATGTAACTCAAACATTAGTAGGGACTCATATTACCTTGGGCCCGTTGCATCTACTTTGATATGGTGAAATGAAAGTGTAAGCAGGCCTTTCATAATACCCCTTAGGATAGTAGAGTGGTAGTCTGTTAAACCAACAAGTTTTAGCATTGTGTCCACTTTTACAACAATAATTACACTTTTATTTATGAAAAAAATGATTCGTAAGCAACTTTGTATTAGATCGGTTGAAATTATTAACTGGAAATTTGCTTATACTAGAAATCGAAGCGACTACCTGGTTCTGTCGAGGGGAAATCGACGCATGTATGAGGTTGTATGAGATGATGTCGACGCATATTCCACCTTTCAGAATTTTTAACTTTTGAATCTGTAATTTTTATGTGCTTCTTTCTTAAAAAAATCCTGATACTTAAATGATCAAAACCTATTGAATAATGTAGTTTGTTTATGATCATCATCTATAATGATAATGGGTTGCTTTTCCTTAGCTTTGATAAAAACAACAGGATTTATCCAAGCTGGTATGCTTGATGTTGAAACCGACTACTCGGTCTCTGTGGAGTTCGGGGCCCTCAACGAGGCTGAGGGGCGACCAACCCTTACTTCCCCCAAGGGAGAGCTCTAGGTTGAAGGTGTCGGAACTAAGAACTGGACCAAGGGCTTAGCGGGGAGGTCCCGCCACGTACCCGGAAGTCCCCTTGGAACTTCCCCTCCCAAGCCACTACTAAGCTTGGGCACCACTGGAGCCTCTCCTCACCCCCTAGAGAGACTTGGGGAGGGAGAGGGAGAAGGAGAGAGCTAGCCTAGGATGAGAGATCTCTCCAAATGGTGCCCCCTTGGTCCTATTTATAGGATTTTTGAAGTTGGGCTGCAAATAGCCAAAAACCGGTCTGTCAGATTACCAGAATACCCCTGAATTGGGCTGCGGATAGCTGAATCCCGCTGTTCTGAAATGCTAAATGCAGACCACTGGACTGCGAATAGCCAAACTGGACTGCGAATAGTAAACTGGATGAGGGGGGCCGAGTTGGCCTCTCCGCCGAATGTTGGGCGAGAGGGGGGGGGTCGAGCTGGCCTCTCCCCTCTCCGCCGAATGCTGGGCGAGAGGGGGGGTCGAGCTGGCCTCTCCCCTCTCCGCCGAATGCTGGGCGAGAGGGGGGGTCGAGCTGGCCTCTCCCCTCTCCGCCGAATGCTGGGCGAGAGGGAGGTCGAGCTGGCCTCTCCCCTCTCCGCCGAATGCTGGGCGAGAGGGGGGGGGGGGGGGGTCGAGCTGGCCTCTCCCCTCTCCGCCGAATGTTGGGCGAGAGGGGGGTCGAGCTGGCCTCTCCCCTCTCCGCCGAATGCTGGGCGAGAGGGGGGGTCGAGCTGACCTCTTCCCTCTCCGCCGAATGCTGGGCGAGAGGGGGGGTCGAGCTGGCCTCTCCCCTCTCCGCCTTCCTCCGGAGCGGGGGGCGAGAGGAGCTCGCCCCCTTCCTTTGCTCGCTTCCTATATGAGCTGGGCGAGCGGAGGTCTCCGCCTCCTACCGCTCGTCCTCCCTCTCTCTATCCGAGGGAAAAGCACTCGACGAATACTGGGTTGTACACTTGAGGCTTTTCCTGATCTTATTGACTCAACTCCTATACCCAAAGTTTTGAACCTTATTGAGAGATTCTCAGAAATGTCCATTAGCTTTTGACTCCTTCCATTCAATGAATCTTCAAAGGCTTTTGCCTTTGTAAGCTCTTCTTTCAGTGCCTTGTTTTCTAAAGTTTGTCTGTCTATTTGTTTTTTTAGCTTTCCTACCTTAATGCTAAGTTAATAATTAACATGGTGATGATTTTCATCTAGTCTTTTACTTTTCAATTATTCTAACTCTTTCCTGAGTATTTTTATTTGATTTTCTGTCTCTAGTTGATCTTGGCAGAAATCTTTAAAGTAATATTTAAATTCATTGAAAGAGAAATCAAAATTATCAAAATATGATACATGATCTTCTTCATCATCTGAGGAGGCCTCCAAAGCCATCAGACAAGCTTCTTCAGCATCAGTAGCTTCCTCACTTTCAGATGAGGAACTTGACTCAGATTCTGAGTCACTCTAAATTTCAGCTATGAAACATCTTCCTTTCTTCTTGTTCTTCTTTATGAATGACTGCTCCTTGTACTCCTTCTTACTGGTTTTGTCCTCAGTCTTGATCCACCTTCTGGCCAAGAGATTAAACATCTCTTCTTCAGAGGTTGAAGACTCTCCTTCAGCTGCCTTCAATGCAATGGTTCTTTCTTAAGGAGTTGAGACTTTCTCCTTTCCTTCTGTCTCAACTCTACTTTTTAACAGCAACTCATAGGACTTCAGCTTGCCTAGTAGGACATGTGTGGAGATCTCCATGTGGCATTTGGACTCTCTGATGGCCTAGATCCTTGAATCCCAAGTGCTTGAGAAGCACATGAGCAACTTGTCATTTATCTCAGTTAATGAGATCTCCTTGTCCAGTCCTTTAAGCTCATTGATTATGATGTTGAACCTTTCATACATTTTCACGACTTTTTCTTCAGACTTCTTCTGAAAGTTCTCATATTGGGATATGAGAAGGGACCTCTTGTCCTTTCTTTCATCAGAACTTCTATCAACAATCCTTGATAAGGATTCCCATATTTCCTTTGTAGATTGACAATCAGCAACTTGCTGAAATACTTCATCAGACATGGTGGATTCCAAGATATTCATTGTCTTGGCATCACAGTCTTTTATTTTCTTTTCTGCTTCTGTCCATTCTGTCTTGGCCATGGGAACAAGTTCTAGTGTTGAGTTCCCACTAACATCTTTTTTGTAAGGCATTGGTGGTCTTGTCAATATAAAAATTAAAATGTCTTCATCAATAGAATACATGTATAATTTTATTCTGGTCTTCCAGACTGTGAGCTTTTCCAAGTTACACACAGAAGGTCTAATGGATGCAAATCTTTTAAAATTAGTTGAACTTATTTTGAAAATAGATTTGTATATGTATTTTTAAGTGTAGCTTTGCAACTGTTCATATCTTTATGATCAAGGTATTAACCTTTACTTGATCAACTTATGTAACAACCCATATCTTATTCAACCAAAAAAATATGAATAATAATAACAATAATAAAAGTTATGGCAATTTTATAATTAAAGGGAGGTTTCCCTCTAATCCTAGCCGCAACCCTCAGCCCCCCCGATTTATTTGTTATTCCTTTCGGTCCAGGGCTCCCGCACGCAAGCCGCACCCCGACCCCGCTCCGCTCCCGCTCCCGTCCCCGCTCTCCCATCTCCCGACCGCCTTCTCCAACGCCTCCTCCATCTCCAGCCGTTGATACGATGAAAATGAGTGTTACGCAAGTGCACGTGTCGATTCAAGTAATAAAGTGTAAGTAAGATCGTCTCCATAGGGAAGTGTTAATTTAACGCTCACAAGTACTAATATTATCCTTTTCTTTGAATCCAAGTAAATAATTCAAAAGTTGGTTGTGTGAAGAAAAATTAAAATAGGAAAATAACTTTAATTATTTAATTCAATGGATTTTTATTTTTGAGAAATACCAATTTTTAGAGAAGGCTTTGCATGTGGATTTCCTAAGTCCATGTGATATGAAATTTCAAAAGATTTAATTAAATATTTGTAAAATTATTCTCCCGACGCAAATTAAATGTAGGACTCATTACCTCTCGGTCTCCGAAATCCGTACACATCGACTAATCATGAAGAAAGTGAAATCTCTTTCTACTTCCAATGATTAAATTAGAATATGCGAATTACTTTCGTCACTCCTCTCTCGAATTTCACGACACAGTATTTGGATGAAGAATTTTTGGTTAAAGATTTATGTGGTTCCTCTCTCGATTTATTCCACATAAGAAAATGGTTTGTATAACCTTGCGTGCAACTTCTCTCTCGATTTATGAATACACTCCAAAGAGATATACAATGCTTGACACAAAATCTTCAAAATGTAATTGCACACTTAAAACGGACAAAGAATTGAAGCAAATAATTTAACAGAATTGTGTTCTAATATATATCACAAAAGACAAACACACAAAGCTACAGATTTTAGTTCATGCTAATTAAAATAAAATAACAAATAAGGACATCCTTACAAGACATGCTCAAAGACATGGTTGAAGAAGGTAAGTTTTTCACTCCAAAGTAGCAATATCTCTCTCCCGGATTGGAATGGTTCGGCCCTCCAAGTAGGAAGAATTCTCCTTGCCGAAAATATCTTTCCTTTTCTCCTCAATTTCGTTGTGTATCGATTGCTTTCCCTTCCCTCTATTTTATATTTCAAATTAAGTAACTTCCCGATTTTCAATTCTTGTAACCGCTATCTTCTATATTTAATTCTCCTCTTTAGAATCACATAATCAGCCTTCTAATTCCGTCTCCATCCAGCTGTCCGCCTGTGCATAACTACTGCCACCTCATCATATGGTTTTAAATAGTCGCGCCTTTTATGCCATGTTGGGAGCCCCCGCTTGTTGTAACCTTGTTGTAACCTTGTTGCGACAAATCCGCCTGCATTAATTATTCCTCCATTTCTTTTTTTCCATCCCGAACACTCATTTAATTCCTGCATATTAAACTCGAATTTAAGCAGAATCACCATGAAATAATTACTTTGTAATTTATAATTAATTAAGTTTATTATATCCAAGTTTCATATTAATATTCATCATCTCATAGTGCAAAATGTGTTAGTCATAGACCAAATAACTTCTATTTTGGGAAGTTATCAGCCGTCGACTCATCCCCCTCCTGATCCCGATTATGCCTCCTACGCCTCCCCCCCTGTCGCTGTTGATGCCTTCTGCCCCCTCCTCTGCACTCGGGACCGATGGCAGCCCGCCTCCACCCTCCTCTCCTCAAGGACCAACAACCTTCTCTTCCTCCATAGGGGCTAACAACCACCTCCTCTCCCTCCTGCAACCCCTTCCTCTCCGTTGGGCCGAGTTTTTGCGTGAGGAACGACTAGGGTTCCCTTCTTTCTCCTCCTCGGGCTCAGATTCGACTTCCTTGGGTAAGAATCTCTATCATTCCCCCTCTATTCAGAGTTCTCTTGAATCCTTCACAAGTTTCGTGCCCTAAAAAGTTGCAGATATTTGTGATCCAACATTTTTGCCCCCATTATAACCGTCTAATTTCTAGGTTTTCGTACTCCCCGACGCCATTCATTGCCTTAATTGGCGGGATCTCTCCAAAGCCCTCTCCGAATTAGGGTTTCCCTAGCCTAAAGTGTAACATCCTCAATCCTTCTATACCCCTAGTTGGTATTAGGTTAGGGGTGGTGTGCTGAGTGGCCGCCAAGGCCCTTGGACCAAGTGGAGTGTGCTAAGCGCACACCAAGGGCACAAAATCAACATAGCCCAATACCACTCTCTTAGGCCAATTGACCCTCAATTCACCAAACTGATCTCCCCCATACCACCCTAACCACTGAGGAAGACCATTACCTTGAGAATTGCACTTGGGTGGGACCCAATTGCATGAAATTGACCAAAGTCAACAATAGGTCAACATTAACCAAACTAAGTCAATTAGGGTTCAATTGACTCTACATGTTCAAATTGACCTTACCACCACACTCTAAACACTTTAAGGAACTTATTGGACCCAAAAGACCCATCACTTGGTCAACCAATTGATAAATTTGACCAAAGTCAACTTTAGCTTAATTTAGGTTAAAATCACACCTTAAGGCTAAATTAGCCCAATTGGGGCCCCACCATGGACCAACCAATGTTGGCTGAGGTTAAGGGACCCATGACCCCCATGTGGGGTCAACCCCCTCACCTTGGTTGACCAAAGTCAACCATGGTCAACATAGGCCATTAAAGGGATTATTGGGCCCAAATTGAATGGGACCCAACCCCCATCCTCTAGCCAATTACTCATGGACCTAAGGCATGCCCACCAGCCCTAGACTGAAACACTAAGCTTGATTAATCAAATGAAGGGGGGGGGGACCAAAAGTTGATCAAAAAGCTTAAAGCATAAAGCAAAAGCTAAAAACAATCACCCCCTCCTCCACACTTCTCCTCCAATCAGCCTAGGGGCCTTCCCTGATTGCTGGGGGTCTGAGCTTGACCCAGATGGAAGCAGGAGGCCGGCAGCTACAGGAGGGTGGCAGCAAGGGGCACAACCGAGGTAGCCTAGTTTCAAATCAGTCTATAGAGGCCTCCCCATCCCAATCCAACCTCACCATTAGCTTCAGGAGGTAGAGAGTGGTCGAGAACGACACCTGGAGCAAAGCTTTAGCTGAATAATCGAGATCAGGAGCGGGGTCACCGGAGCAAGGAAAATCCATGGCCAATCGTCACCGGAGCCGCCGCCATGCACTAATGGTGGTTCGTTTCTCCTCCCCTCCCCCCATGCTAGCTTCTCATCACATAATGCTGAAGGATCGGGCTCAATTGAGCCCGGATCCACCTCCGAAATCCATGGATTTCGGCTCGATTTGTGACACCCGGGATCGCCGGAAAACGCCTCCTCCGGCCGCCATGTCGCCGAGAAGTCGTAGCCCCGACCACCACGAAGGTGGTGGCGGTGGTGGTCGACGGTGGTGGCCACCAGGTGGCCAAGAAAGGGAGGAGTAAATCGGCCCAGCGCGGTTGAATCCCAGACGTTGGCTGAGGAAGAAGATGATGGCGCCGCCGTCTGATTTGCGCCAAGATTCATGCAGACCTTTATTTTCCTGTATTTAATTAATTCTCTATACTTGCTATTCTGCCTCTAAAATTCAGTCCTCTTCAAATATAAATTAGTGCCTACCTAAAATTTCACGCCATTTGGAGTTGATTTGATATGGAAAATAGGAAACCCTAATGAGGGCCTTTAAGGGTCCAATTAGGGTTTAGGTCATTTTGAGGAGTTGAGTGTGTTAGCCTCCTCCCATTATGATGGATATGTGGGTATGGATATACAAAGGCATGTGGCACACCCTAGTGGTCCATTTGGAGCCATTAGTGTGGTGTGACCTAAAACCCTAAGGGTAAACCCTTAAGGGTGCAAAGTGAGATTTGTGAAGGGCATGGGACCAAATATTTTTGCCTTGGCTCAGAACTTTGTAGATATGTTTGTAGTAGCATAAAATGATTTAGTTAATTTAATGAGATTTTTTAAAGGTATTTAAGTATTTTTCTTCCTAATAATAAAATTGTCACCCTTTCCTTAATAAAATGAAATGCATGGTCATAGGACCTTGTATGGTGTTGAAACTCTATAAATAGCTTATTAGGGATGATAATGGACTATAGTAATTTTGTTATGATTTATTGAAGTATTATTCCTTGTGTAGGAAATTTTAAGTACTTGCTAGCTTAAGGAAATTTAATTGTGAAAAATGTCAAATCATGGGGAAAAATTGTGAAACTTGGTTTTCTGTCATTCAATGCTATTATAAGCCCATGATAATTATTTGGAAGCTTGTAGAATTATATTTCATGTACCTAATGTAGAAATTGGATTTTACAACCCTTGGGTATTAAATCATTTTAAAATATCAAATCATGGGGCAATGTTATGATACTTGGAAATCTGTCATTTTATGTTAATATATGCCCATGGTAATTGTTTGGAAGCTTGTAGGTTTGTATTTCTTGTACCTCATGTAGAAAATAGAATTTACACCACTTGAATATTAAATCTTTTTAAAATGACAAATCATGGGGCTTTGTCATGATACTTGGTGATCTGTAATTTTATGTTAATATATGCCCATGGTAATTGTTTGGAAGCTTGTAGAATTGTATTTCTTGTACCTCATGTAGAAATTGGAATTTACACCACTTGAGTATTAAATCTTTTTAAAATGTCAAATCATGGGGCTTTGACATGATACTTGGTCATCTGTAATTTTAGGTTAATATGTGTCCATGATAATTGTTTGGAAGCTTGTAGAATTGTATTTCTTGTACCTCATGTAGAAATTGGGATTTACACCACTTGAGTATTAAATCTTTTTAAAATATCAAATCATATGGCAATGACACAATCCTTTGGTAGAGGACTCTAGATTCCCATCTGGACACTTGGTAATTTTTGGAGAATTTTTAGAAGTAAAATACTATTATTCCTAATTATAGTGGCATTTTGGTAATTATACAACTATGATGATTTAGTAGGCCAAATCACACCATATGGTCATGGAACTCATTGAACCACCTTGATATGGGATATTACCTTACTGATAATTTTCATGTATCATGAGGAATCATTTTGAGGGTAGTTCATGTGCAATTTGACTTAAGGCCTTAACTACTTTAAATTATATTAAATACCAATTTAATATGGAAAAATTATGAAAATTAGAACATACCTTATTAAGGTCAGTGGGAGCCTAGTATAATTATTAGAGACCTTGGTGATGAGTTTTTAGAAGGATTCCCTTATGGGGTTGATGGATAGTTCAACTTAGTGGTCTGCGTTTAGTAAAAACAGAATTTTGAGTTTTAGACAATTCAGACCCCTAAGTAGTGTTTAGGAGTTATATCCAATCAGTAAATGAGTTATAGTACACCATGATTCAAGGAGGGTCAATCCTAGGGTTAGTTGTGAGGTTGTGCTAGAGTTATTGTAGGAGGAATGGAGGTACGTCCAACCCAATTGGGTGGGACGGGAGATGAACGAAGTCACTTTACTATATGAAATGATGAGGGGTGAACCAAACATTAAACACCAACTAAAGTAATTGTCTTGAGGAGGATTGTGGGGTTGAGCCCATTGATCTGTAGTACCGTTAGGGGCCCCTTACGGAGTACACCGCGGGAAGTCCAAGATTCACCATAAATATATTGCTAACTAAATTGTAGGCAAGAGTAGCCTAATTAGATCTGCAAACTAGTATGGATCTCCTCCGGGAAGGAGATGGGTTGGATCAACTTGTGTGTTAGTCCCTGAGCCGGAAGCTCGGGTGGACATGTTAAGCACCTGTTTCTTATGCAACTAGTGGCGAGTCTTCGGTACTAGGCCAGTCGTGTCACCGACGGTAGTACATTGACTCAGTGTGAGGGTGAGGTTTAGAGGGCCGGTAAGTTTGAGTACCGCAGTCTGGAGGACGATCCCTAATAACCCACCCCGACCTTAAAGTCTGGTGGATTCCAGCAAGAGTACGCAGGAGCTCCGTTGTTGTGTTCTTAGCGTTGAGGCGTACATGAGGTCTAGGCTTGGTAGTGACCATACCCGCCTAGGATGTGGAGTGCTCGATCCACTGCCACCGTGAGCCACGACGGTCGGTACCCGAAAGGTTGGCTTCCTTTCAAACAAATTGGGAACTATAAAGGTCTATGCGCATAGAGTCGTGTGTGTGAGTCACATTGCATAATCACATTAAAACATCATAATCATAGCATAACATAACATACGCATTAGCATACCCCCATCATATAAATTAGTATGGGCTATTTTATATGATGGGTTACCTGGACATCTTAACTTATATGTCGTATGTGCGTTCATATAAGTTAAGGTACGATCTGTGATGGTAGCTTAGCTTTACTTACTGCACCGCACTTTCTTTCTATGTACTGCTTACTTCATTGCTCTACTTTACTGCCTTATACTTGCACCATACTGCTAGCTAGCTTTTACTGCTTTACTTATACCTGCTAGTTAGTGCCATGTC
Source organism: Dactylorhiza incarnata (assembly GCA_033032865.1). Lineage (NCBI taxonomy): Eukaryota > Viridiplantae > Streptophyta > Magnoliopsida > Asparagales > Orchidaceae > Dactylorhiza > Dactylorhiza incarnata. Next base: position 5,034,660 of record JAWHQI010000192.1, on the reverse strand, counting down.
ACTTCCTTTTGATTACCCCTTGTTGTCCTCCGCTTCTTCCTCCTGCTCGGTACCTAGGAATCGTGGAGGGAGGCGAGGACAAAATGACTTAATCTTTATGACTAACGGTCGGTGTGACCGCAGGAGTCCGAGGAGACGAAGTTGTCCCGCGCGCAGCAGGACGAGATGGCTGGACCTGAGCAGCGGATGCAGCGTACTACCACGACGCCACAGGTTGATGATTAGATAGTTAGACTTCCGCATTTTGAGAGTTTTGATGTAGTTTCCGCATGTTGTAGAGAGAGAGAGACAATACATTATTTTGGATATGTATCGGGCATAAGCCCCTTTTGCTTGTACCTCTCTTTTGGACTTTCGGTTTTCATTATATATTTATATATGATGCTGTGATTGTGGACATGCATTCTTTTTTTGTACTTACCTTTTTGGCATATTTTACTTATGATCGTATAGCCGGCAGGGTTGGTGCTGAGCGGTGTTAGCCAACCCGAGTGTTGGTGACACCGCAAGGCAGCGATTCTGGGCGAAGGTCCACCTCAACCGTGCGATGCGGGAGAGGTTCGAGTTTTCAAGTACCCGAGCGGGTTTTGGAAAAAGAGATCTTACATAAAGTGCGGCCAAATTTCCAGTTTCCGCGTTGTAATTCTTTCTCCCCACGCTTTTGAGGGAGGTAATTCACTTACCCTCTCTTGTTATGTTGTATTATTAACAAATATTTGTGCAAGCGTTGAGAACTTCGCTAAGTCGAATATTATAAATATTGATCTTGAACGGGTTCAATAGAGCTTTTGCTTTTGCTTGCACCACTTAACCGTCGTCGTCAATTTTCAGCCTCATTTATGGCAAGTAAAGATCCCTCTCTCTTGCAAGCATTGAATTTTATTTAGCATGACCTGTTCTTATGATTTTATGTTTCACCCTTGAATACACGTTTCATCAAATAAGTTTAGTTTTTGATTGCTTGAATTGACTTGATAGTAGTTTGAGGTTTCACACGTTTGAGATAACACGAATTTGAAATGTGAAATGATGATTTTTATTGGAAGATTAGTAGTTCTTTTGAGCATGAACATTAATTGGTATATTGACAAAGGTTAACACTTCTTGCTAGCAAATAGATGAATTGTGTTTGATATGAAATATTTGGGTCGTACACATGTTTACTTAGAAGATATTCGTGTTTTGAAATGACTTGATCTAAAGGAATACTCGGTATACTAGAAAATGATGTATAGTAATCTGATTCCTCGCAAATACTTGAACCCGTAAGTTTCAAAACACTCTCTTTCGAGTTCTTTGGGTCATCGAATCCTGTTTCTTGTGCCTGCTTGGTTGAAAGACTTGGATAAAGTCTATTTTTTGATCTGATATTTTTCTTCAGCGTGAGCCTGTCCCAATTAGAATCATCAATCTATGAATCTTTTAAATTATCTAATGTTATGCACCTATGTTTACGTGTATAATTTCTGTGATTGTATATCTGAATCAATACTTGGTTACATGTCTTGATATGCTAGAATCACGAAATCATGAATTATTTCATTAATAACACAAGTAAACATTGAAAGGTATGGTTTAACTGACGCAACTCCTTGACTTGGGTTCCCTCTTGAATCCCTAATGGGAACAAAGGACCGGTCATAACGAGCATAAATTTCTAAATCTCCTGAATCCGTACTTGAATCTGTCTGAATCATGAATCCTGCGCGTCAAACAGAAACACCTACACTTTCACTTGTTACAACTTATGTTATTGCATGATCATCTTTGTATGCTATATTTCAGAGTAGTCTAAGAATTCTAGATTTTTCTGCTTGTCTCACTTGCTTGCCTGTCTTGTTAGCTCTGTTTCATGAAAAGCGGTACACAAATATGTTGTTTCTCCTGCTCGTATTTTTATTTAGCTTTACTCCTGTTTATTTCAATGTTCTGAGGCTTTTCCTCCTTATTTTGGATTTGCCTTAGTGTTCATGTCTGCGCCACCTGCTTTCTGAGGCCATTCTGCGTCAAGTTTCAGGTTCTATGTTTATGTTTCATTTCGTTATCTGTCAGATATTTCTTTTATGTAATAATTACGATCAACCATTTTCTCCTGTTTCATGGACAACTGCTAGGATAAATATTATATGTACTAGAATTTGACATATTTGCATGCTCATTCATCTGCGATGATCACTGCATAAAAATATGTTCCCAAAACTTGTATCATAAGTTTTTTTGCAAAAATGCATGTGCACCTGTTTCAAGCTATCATATTTTAAAGCTTCCGCAACAAAACAAACTATTTTCTTCAAAAGTAGCTATGTTTAATCAATTTATCAGTATCTCTGCTTCCGCCTTAGCAGTCATGGATTTTTCTTCCGCCCATGCCTGTGGCATCACAGCCCGCCCGAAGCGCACTCTGACTCTTGTCGAGACGGGTCGTGACAGTTGGTATCAAAGCTAAGTTTGTTTCTAAAGATAATGTATTTTACAGTTATCAAATATTTAAAATCTTATTTTATAAATATTTATGCATGCATCATTTCTTCACGCACCTTGTCATATGTGTTGTTCGCGGCTGAAACACGCACACACTCACTCATAAGCATGAGTAGTATGCACACGAATGTTAAGGGAGTATGGACAAACTTAACATTTTTGTGCATATGAATTCCACTAGGATATACACCGCTTGCGAATATTAAATGGTTATGGGCAGTTTAATATTTTCAGGTGCGTTGGCATTAGAGTCTTAATATGCATGACATGTTAAGTGATATGGGCGCTTAACATTGCATGTGTATCCATTCATTTGCATTCATATCATAAATCATTGCACAAGTGTGAAGCTAAGAACAACAATAATGGTTGTACACGCATGGTTTTACTATTTACTTGGCATCGCACACGATCTCATTGTTGCACTTGCATGATCATTACCTAGAGTTGTCCAATGAAAATGCTGTAATTATTACATAATTTATGTACCTGACAGTAGGAAATGTTTTAGAATCTCTAGTTCAAATCTCTGATATTCGTATTCAGTCTTTCCGTTCTGCTCGACTATCGATCTCATCTGATTCTCCAGTATCCCCTTCTAGTTAGCTCTTAAGCGCCAACATTGCAAGTAAGTTACCTCTTCGTGCAATGATTTTTCGCTCCCGAATCTTGAGTCTTATCTCTCAATTTCGAGCTAAGTGACGCAATTCCTGTGTTCCCTGAATCCAATCCTTCGTATCTGGCCATACCCGCTATGATCGTAGAGTATCAAGTACGCAAGCTTCGAAAGAAAAATCATCCAGATGATAACTGTGTTTTGAATGCATGAAAAGTTTGAATAATTCTATTGAGAACTTGAATCTGATATGTGAAGCAAGTATCCGCAAATTTTCTCTTGATCTTGGTATGTCTCCGCACTTGTTTTCCTTTCTGTTTCAGCATATTCATAGTTAGTTTTCATGTCTTGACTTGCAAATCTTGTTTGAAATAAATGACATTTGAATCTTCGCCATAAGAGGTCCCTTTCAGGGAATCCTCAGAAAATTTGGGGACGAAATTTCCTAAGTAGGGGAGAATGTAACAACTCATATCTTATTCAAACAAAAAAATAAGAATAATAATAACAATAATAAAAGTTATGGCAATTTTGTAATTAATGGGAGGTTTCCCTCTAATCCTAGCCGCAGCCCTCAGCCCCCCCCCCCCCCCCGATTTATTTGCTATTCCTTTCGGTCCAGGGCTCCCGCACGCAAGCCGCACCCCGACCCCGCTCCGATCTCGCTCCCGTCCCCGCTCCCGCTACCGCTCTCCCATCTCCCGATCGCCTTCTCCAGCGCCTTCTCCATCTCCAGCCGTCGACTCCTCCCCCTCCTGATCCCGATTTTGCCTCCTGCGCCTCCCCTCGTCGCTGTCGACGCCTTCTTCCCCCTCCTCCACGCTCGGGATCGATGGCAGCCCGCCTCCAGCCTCCTCTCCTCAAGGACCAGCAACCTTCTCCTCCTCCATAGGGGCCGACAACCACCTCATCTCCCTCCTGCAACCCCCTCCTCTCCGTTTGGGCCGAGTTTTTGCGCGAGGAACGACTAGGGTTCTCTTCATTCTCCTCCTCGGGCTCGGATTCGACTTCCTTGGGTAAGAATCTCTGTCCTTCCCCCTCTATTCAAATTTCTCTTGAATCCTTCGCAAGTTTCGTGCCCTAAGTTGCAGATAATTGTGATCCAACATTTTCCCCCGTTATAACCGTCTAATTTCTAGGTTTTCATACTGCCTGACGCCATTCGTTGCCCTAATTGGCGAGATCTCTCCAAAGCCCTCTCCGAATTAGGGTTTACCTAGCCTAAAGTGCCGCCAAATCTCCAGTTTCCGCGTTGTAATTCCTTCTCCCATCGCTTTTGAGGGAGGTAATTCGCTAACCCTCTCTTGTTATGTTGTGCTATTAACAAATATTTGTGCAAGCGTAGAGAACTTCGCTAAGTCGAATATTATAAATATTGATCTTGAACAGGTTCAATAGAGCTTTTGCTTTTGCTTGCGCCGCTTAGCCGCCGCCGTCAATTTTCAGCCTCATTTAAAACAAGTAGAGACCCCTCTCTCGTGCAAGCATTGAATTTTATTTAGCACGACCTATTCTTATGATTTTATGTTTCACCCTTGAATACCCGTTTCATCAAATAAGTTTAGTTTTTGATTGCTTGAATTGACTTGATAGTAGTTTGAGGTTTCACACGTTTGGGATAACACGAATTTGAAATGTGAAATGATGATTTTTATTGGAGGATTAGTAGTTCTTTTGAGCATGAACATTAATTGGTATATTGACAAAGGTTAAGACTTCTTGCTAGCAAATAGATGAATTGTGTTTGATATGAAATGTTTGGGTCGTACACATGTTTACTTAGAAGATATTCGTGTTTTGGAATGACTTAATCTAAAGGAATACTCGGTATACTAGAAAATGATGTATAGTAATCTGATTCCTCGCAAATACTTTAACCCGTAAGTTTCAAAACTCTCTCTTTCGAGTTCTTTGGGTCATTGAATCCTATTTCTTGTGCCTGCTTGGTTGAAAGACTTGGATAAAGTCTATTTCTTGATCTGATGTTTTTCTTCAGCGTGAGCCTGTCCCAATTAGAATCACCAATCTATGAATCTTTTAAATCATCTAATGTTATGCACATATGTTTAAGTGTATAATTTCTGCGATTGTATATCTGAATCAATACTTGGTTACATGTCTTGATATGCTAGAATCACGAAATCATGAATTATTTCATTAATACCACAAGTAAACATTGAAAGGTATGGTTTAACTGACGCAACTCCTTGACTTGGGTTCCCTCTTGAATCCCTAATGAGAACAAAAGACCGGTCATAGCGAGCATAAATTTCTAAATCTCCTGAATCCGTACTTGAATCTGTCTGAATCATGAATCCTGCGCGTCAAACAAAAACACCTACACTTTCACTTGTTACAACTAATGTTATTACATGATCATCTTTGTATGTTATATTTCAGAGTAGTCTAATAATTCTAGATTTTTCTGCTTGTCTCACTTGCTTGCCTGTCTTGTTAGCTCTGTTTCATGAAAAGCGGTACACAAATATGTTGTTTCTCCTGCTCGTATTTTTATTTAGTTTTACTCCTGTTTATTTCAATGTTCTGAGGCTTTTCCTCCTTGTTTTGGATTTGCCTTAGTGTTCGTGCCTGCGCAGCCTGCTCTCTGAGGCCGTTATGCGTCAAGTTTTAGGTTCTATGTTTATGTTTCATTTCGTTATCTGTCAGATATTTCTTTTATGTAATAATTACGATCAGTCATTTTCTCCTGTTTCATGGACAACTGCTAAGATAAATATTATATGTACTAGAATTTGACATATTTGCATGCTCATTCATCTGCGATGATCACTGCATAAAAATCTGTTCCCAAAACTTGTATCATAAGTTTTTCTGCAAAAATGCATGTGCACCTGTTTCAAGCTATCATATTTTAAAGCTTCCGCAACAAAACAAATTATTTTTCTTCAAAAGTAGCTATGTTTAATCTATTTATCAGTATCTCTGCTTTCGCCTTAGTAGGCATGGATTTTCCTTCCGCCCATGCCTGTGGCATCACAGCCCGCCCGAAGCGCACTCTGACTCTTGTCGAGACGGGTCGTGACAACTTATCTCAGATACCAATTGGAAGTGTACAGTTGCTCCCCTGACCTCTGAGAATTCTTTAGAGGGGGTGACAAGAGATTTAAAAACTTTTTCTATAATTATTAATGTAGTTTATGATTTGCATTCACAGTCATAACCATAAATAGAATAAGCAAATGCTGAAATAAAAATGCAGAAAAATAAATTAGACAACCTATAAAAACAATAATCACAGAAGACACAAAAGTTATAGTGGTTCTCCAAAATCTGGGTAGTCCACTCTTCTACCAGCTTGATAGGAATGCATTATCACAGTGTCTGCGTCTTTGATAAGGAGACTCTTAGAATCATTGAGTCTTTTGATCAGAAGACTCATAGAACCACTGAGTCTTTTGATAAGGGTGACTCTTAGAACTAGAGACTGAGTCTTTTGATAAGGAGACTCTTAGAATAAATCCAGATCTTTTGATAAGGAGATCTTGAACCAAAACTGTCTTTTGATAATGAGAGTCTTAGAACCAAGGCTGACTCCTTTGTACAGGGATTCTAAAAACTCTTTACTCGGTTTATGGAATTGAAAATTTAGAGAAAGAAGAAGATGAAGAATAGTCTTCTGGTTTGAATCCTCTTTCAACAATCACTTAGAATTCTAGGCACTAGTGTTCTGGATCCTTTGTAAGATGATGAATCTTTGCTTAGAAGGTGCAATGATTATATGCACTGATCCAGTCTTTCAAATTGATCTCTGTATCTTTGATGCAACATCAATAACAGTGGAGAAGAGGAGAAGGTGGAAGAAGAAGATTGTTGTCGGCTATATTTCTCTACCTTTGCTGTGTTGTGTAATCTTCTATTTATTCTCTTTTTGAAATCTAAGTATATGAATCTCTGAGAGATTTTGAATTCTTTTTAATCTGGAAACTCATCTTTAGGAAGAATGAAATAATATTCTTCTGTATTTATTTTCACAAATCTCGACAACCTTTTCAAATTTCTTTCATATATATTCTTCTGAAATCATACGTAATTTTTTTTTCCTTAGGCTCTCTTCCAACAACTCTAAAGATTCAAAAAGAATACCATATTAATCTTCTTCAAATAAGTATGGACAGATCTTCTGAATTTCCCATTCTGGGTTTCATTCGGCGCTACGCCGACTTCTAGAAGTAGATGCGTCGAGATCTGCATAAGTAAAATTTTGTCGACTTGGTTAAATACTCGACGTTGCGTCGATGTCATATCGATGCATGCTCCGTCTTCAGCTTTAGGGGTGTGTCAACTTGACTTCTGAAGTTGCGCCGATATCCAGTCGGAATAACGTCAACTTTCAATTGACGTTGAGTCGACACATAATTACTCTGGATAATTTTTTTTCATGATTTCAGTTTGCCTTTCTCATGACTTTGACTAAACTGACTTCCTAAGACTTATATAACCTAGAAAGTAAAATCACTTTATAGACACTTTGTTAAGTTAAATTAAAAGGGTTTTTCCAAAAGACCATCATTCCGCGGCTTCAAAATCTTTGCTCCAACTTTGAAGCAACTGTATTCCGTCACTTTAATAATCTTGTTATGCGTTCAATGCACAATGTGTTGTTTCCGCACACTAAGCCCTACTTTATTGGCATAGTCACAATGCATTGAGTACGCTTCTTCTTTAGATTGAACTATCAGAAAAATAATGGTTGTTTTATGTTCATGAGAAACATATATGTCCATGTGTTATTACACTAAGAGGTACACTAAAAAGAGACAATAATGCAGCTGAAACTGTCGAGTTATGGTTGGAATTGAACATTCCAGTCGGAATTAAAATTTTGAGTGAATTAAAATTCCAGTCGGAAATGGATAGTTTCAGTTGAAAATATAATGGACAGTTCCAGACGGAGAAGGACAGTTCTAGTCGGAAAATGACAGTTCGAATCAGAAATACACAAGCAACTTCTTCATCCAAAGGATAAATCACATGCAGAGAATTGTCACACTTAAAGTTGAGGTTATAGACTTACATTGCCCTTACTATCGATTTTTTTTCCAGAGGATGGCTGCATTTTAAGATTGTTTGTTAGAGTTAATGTCGACCGGATAAATGGAGAAGACGCACCGCAGCAAGAATAATTTCTCAAGAGTTAATGTTGAGAGGAGCATTGCCGGGAGAGGGAGAGGGAGAGGGAGTTTTGTCTGGGGAGTGAGCTCAGAGGAGGTTCGTCGGGAGAGGAGCTTTTCTCCAAACAAGGTCGTGGGAGCGGGAGAGGGAAATGAGCTGGGTTCCGCAAAAAATTAGGCAATTTAAATGCGCAGCGGAGCAGTATACGCTTCGCGTACCGAAAATTCCCCCCAAACTAGAGGTTGTTGCCGCCTATGTTGTGATGAGTCCAGATGCATAGCAGGTTACATATACACGTGGCAGCCATCCGCTACGCCGGCGTTATTGCGTGAGACGAAGGAGGCGTGGCGGGATAAGAAATCCGAAGTCAATGGGCGGGCTAAAGGATGCTTGCGATACCCCGGAGATGCGCAATGCGGGAATTGTTAGTGGATTTTTCGCAGTGGAAACTCTTTTAGCCCCGTTCATTTGTACTGAGATCCTCCCCATCTAAAATTAATTAATTTGTAGGTTGTGCAACTATGCACTTGTCCGACTAATGAGAAAAATTTAATATTCAGGTTCCACGTATTCCCGTTTTAAAGATATGATAAAATACTATAAATCACTAACAAAAAGAAGATGAATTTCTTTTAAATATTTAAACATTAAGAGGAAGGGGAAGCAGATGGGAAGATTAGAAAAAAGAAAAGGAAAAGAGATAAGAAGAAGAAGAAGTACTGGAAGAAGAAATATGGGGACTTCGTTTGGGCATTGTAAGGTTAGACTAGGAAGAATAAGAGGATAAACAAAGAGAAATAAGAGAAAGAATTTAGAGGAAGACGTAGAAATTATCAGTTAAAAGGATGCGACCTCGCGAAAGGAAGGAGAGGCAAGGAAGGCATCGTGCTGATCACTTGTGCCACATCTTGACTTAGTAAGTTCGAGCTAACCAGGCGAGAATAATAAATTTGTTTTATAATCTTTCATAACATAAATTAAGACCAAAAAGCAAAACATGTTTTATTCCTATTTCAAAAAAAAAAAATACAAATAAATGATTACATTCCTTTTTCATTCTTTTATAATAGATGGTACAATGAAAAGAAAATGACAATTTCATGATCAAATTTAAGTTCCATAAAGCAAATCATTATGACAAACTTCCTTAAGAAATCATATTAATATATATATATATATATCCATAATTATTGCAGCTCACTGAGTACTCTCATAAATTAATCAAGTCGAATCGTCTTAGCTCGAGAGTGAGTCTAATGTGCAAGCTCTCAAAAGAACTGACTGCAAGATTTATAAGTGAAGAACCTGAAAGGAAAAAGACCACGGAATGTGCAAGCACTCAAAAGAAACGACTACAAAATTTGGGATGAATGAATAACTTCTATTAGATAGTCGGAGGATCATAATCCGGCCAAATGAATTATAAAAAAGAAATATTATATAAAAGAAATATTATATAAAAGAAATATTATAAAAAGAAATATTATAAAGAAGAAATATTATAAAAAAGGAATATAAAATGAATTATAAAAAAATATTTGTGTACACACTCTAGAATAAATCTAGATAGTCTTCTAGATAGCTTGAAGCGAATCGCCGATCTGGTATCAATCACATCCCCATGAATTATTAAAAAAAAAAGAAATATTAAACTCTATCTGGACTTCAATTGGATGCGGTCAGCGAGGCAGCTTCCATGCTTTAATTCATCACGTGTTTTAAATTAACAAAACAACTAGTTCCAACAACCTGTGATCCAGAATAACACTCTAGATAGCCTTCTAGAATCTAAATGCTTCCTTTGGAAGACATAAATAAATATTATTTGTAAAGGTGATTGTTATCCGCATTACAGTTTTGACTAGTTTTGACTATTCACACTTTTTTTTAAATGAGTTATTACGCACCGTTTTGAAATACGTCTTGTACATGCATTTTTAGGAAAAATGTTCAACACTAAAGTAGTAGATCTCGTCGAGATCTACAATTTTTGTGTTGAACACTTTTCCTAAAAATGCATGTACAACCAAAAATTTGCTATAGTTACGCACATATTTCAATCAGGGCGGCAATACGTCTTGTGCGTGCATTTTTAGGAAAAGTGTTCAACACAAAAGTTGTAGATCAAGACAACTTTTGTGTTGATCATTTTTCCTAAAATTGCTTGTACAAGACGTATTTTTAAAAGGCGCGTAATAATTCATACAAAAAAAATACGGATAGCTAAAACTGTAGTGCGGATAACAATCAAATATATTTTGTGAAGCATTAACAAATCAAACCGTTAGTCTTTGTGATGTCAATTACAGTACTTATAACTATATAAACGGAAAAAATGTTGTGAACTCATTGCCCCATATATATGAGAAAATATCTCACATCTAGTACTATAGTTAGTCCACAGTACAATCTACGGCCAAGGCCATATTTTATGCAGCTTGAATCATAGTTTTCTCTTGTTTTAGGCTCCGTTTGGGGGGACTTATTTTCACAGGTCAAACGGTCACGACCGCATGAACTGGATCTTACTTAAGGTCCAATTCATGCGGTTGTGACCGCTTGACCGGTGAAAATAAATCCCCCCAAACAAAGCTTTACTCTCTCAAAATTTATTATTTTTCTCTTATATTTTTATTTTATTACTCTTAATTTTATTATATAATGGTATAGATTAATAGTGTGCATAGTTTTGTTTTTATTAGAATTATATCTGATTTAATTTATCTATAATTAACAAGCCTTACAAAAATACAATTAAGCAATTGGTCTTGTCACTTATATAAAGTTTGATTTTAACTATGATTTTTAGCTGTCTTACCAATTTGACTTACAGGAGTACAATATTTTGACCACTTTTCTCTGTGTTTGGGCGTTTGTGCTCCATTTTCGAAAGGAGAAAAACATCACCGCTCAAAATAGTCAGTTGATGAACCCCCTCATTCCCACCGTCACGACTGTAAAATGCTATTTTAGGCGATGTTTGAGACAACTTATGTTGATGATAAAACTTCATTAAGAACACAAATACACTTTTGAGAGCATTTGTTTGCACATCTGTGAGAATAGAGCTTATCATAAAAAAACATTTTAATTATGGATTTTTGAAACATGCCTCAATATAATTTTCGTAAGCAACACTCAATTATCGTGACGACTATAACATTGCATAACTTTATCTGCAGACATCCATCTCGTGTAGACTCATAATTTAGTGTTTGCGATGTGAATAATACATTCATACACCCTGAGACAGATGCGCACAGAATGAGACAAACTGAGCCATATGCTACGACAGAAGCTGACCTATCATTTTAAAAATAAGAGCTCCTTTCAAACAATTTAGACATGAAACATCATTTTAAACAATACTAAAATGTAGATTCTCCAAACAATTTGCAGTTTTCTTATCAGTGTTTTCCTAACAACTATATTCTCACCACCAGTTTATCATAGCAACTTTTTCATCAACATTATTTGTCCCAAACATAACCTTAGTTATTTTTTGGACTTCAGCCACCTCCTTCCATCTCCCACCGCTCCGGCGCTCCCACTCCCACCACCCAAATTTACCAACCCAAGTTTGCTACTGATGAAATATCATAAAACTAGTTTTTTTTAGGTCTTTTTAGTAGTATAAATTTACATGAAGCGCACATGGATTGGCTTGCTTCTAGAATCAAATTCCAAGCATTGTACTGCCATTGACTTTTGATACACATCTTTAATTAAGGAATAGAAAGAAAATTATTAGAACTTAGATGCCGCATTTTGAAATTTACGTTATGAGCAAAGCTCATGCACGTAATTATTATTTTTTATTATGATCTATTAAGTTTTCGTAGTTTTAGATGGTTATTATTAGCATCGCATTTTTGACTATCCGCAACTATTTGATAACCACAAATCACTAATTTCAAATATGGATATCCGCAAACAAATTTATTTAGAAATGAATATTTAAATGATTTTAAATAAAAGCACCACAATTAAAATAAGCTTCTCCAAACACCATCAAAATATAATTAATTGTAATTGATGTATGAGAATTTATTTAGATCAGGGTTGTGAATGATGAGGGGAAGAAAACACGGAGCGCCATCGTGAAAGGCGTGTGACAGTGCCAGAACTAGAATTTTGGCGCATCCCGAGCATAATACATTTTAACATAAAAATCATTATTATAAATATTACTCAATTTTTTTGTTGTATTTCCCCAATGTAAAATCAAAACGTACATTTAATATCAATCTTCTAAATTTTGAATATAAGGAGCCTCAATCTAAAAATATATACGTCAAGCTAATTCACGCAACTTTCACCTAATCTTGTTTTTGAAAAAAGCCCTCTCATTGCACAAAAAATCACACTGCATAAGCCGGAAGGTGCCACCAATTATCAAATACGGACAAACAATATTCAAAGCAGACGATTCTTACAAAAAATCAGCTTTTGATGTCTGACATTTTAATAATGAAAAACCTCATATCAGTGTAATATGCAAAGACCCCTTTAATTGATATGCTTTATGTTATCAAGCCTCTTCATGCTAGGATGTTATAGTATAATGGACTCACCGGATATTAGGCTCAGCATATGATTTGGTTAAGCATTCTCCATTGAAGGACAAGACCAGTGCTAGAGTAAAAGGGTTAAGGAAAATCCCTGGTTTTAGCCTAATAAAATAGATGAATATATTGTGGAGCATGACTAGAATAATGAAAATCTTTCCCATTAACATTATTAAAGGACTAACTGCTTTTGTTTTTATATTGTATCAACAGATACTGGACAACACAATGAATAACTGAGATATTTCTTCATTAGAGACTCACAATAAGGGAAGTCTTTTTTTCCTAATTGAACGTCGATAGAGTTGTTCTTTGCATTCACAATTCAGGCTGGTTCATGCAATTTTCTACATATATCTATCTATTCATCAACTCTCTATGTGTTTCCATCAAGACTGAATAAATCAAGCATATCTCAATTTTTAGCATCATTACTTCCTCCTCTTTCTCATTATTGCTCCCAGAAGTATTATTGATCACTTGCCCACTCAGGCCCTTACTAACCCACACCATGTTCAAGTTCCTCTAAACATGATAGTCATGAATTGGGATGAGGACATCCTTTGCATGCTATGGACATGTTAAGTATGAAGAGGTTATTCTCAGGCTAAGGATGTCAGATGGTTAAGATTGATTTTTATGGTGCAAATAGGATGTTATAATACAGTGGACTCGCTGAATATTAGGCTCACCATGGGCCAAATTGTTGTTAAGGTATATTTAGCGTCGTATCAAAGTTTTAACGGAACCCTAACGGGTCCGTTAACGGGTCATCGGGGATTTAGGGTTACGCCTATAAATACCCCGCTGGGAGCAACGGGTAGTTCATTCCAAACTTGATGTTCACTCGGATGCTTCGAGCACCGTTTCATTCTCGAAGCGTTTCTCTCGTGAGCGCTTAGCCCCCCCTCTCTCCCGTGCGGTTTTTCCCCTCCCGTAACCGCTCCCTTCGTGCGCAGGGAAGAAGAAATCGCCGGTGCTCTCCATCTTGGTCGATTTCCTGTGGCCTGCAAGGAAGAACGACGACATCGCCGTTGGCTTGCGTCTTCATCGCGTAAAGGTAGGAGACGAGTGGTGTGCTTCCTCTCTCTCTCGCTCGGCGGAAGAAGTTTTTCCTCCCGTCGTCGTTTGCGTGAAGATTTAGAGAAGGAGAAGCCGCTAGAAACCCTAAATACCGTCGTCGTTTCCTCCCTCTGTTGACGCCGGTCTCCTCACTCGCAGAAGACTAAGGTGTCGCCGCCCCTTCTTCTCGCTCTCGGATCTCCCGTGCGCTGAGAAGGGTTCGATCGCTGCTCCTGCGACCCGCCGCCTCTTCTCCTCTGGTTCCGATCGAGCGCAAGACGTTTGCACCTGTTGTTCACGAACGCGAAGGAGGAGTCGCGTGCATCAAGCTTCCTGTCGCCGCTGCGCTCTAGCCGATCCCGACGCCGCTACCGCTGCTGTGTGCCCCAGATCGTGCTGCTGTTGAAGGAGTTGCAGCCCTGCACTCCCTGTCTGATCTTTGCCGCCGCTCCACTTGCTTCTGCTTTGTGCTTTTGCATGTTTGGAACCCGTTTGAGTTTAGATGTTTGATCTAAAACTCTTTTGTTTTTAATCTGAAACTCATTCTGTCGTTATCTAACTGATATGTTTTGTTTAACCCGTTATGTGATACAATTGCTACAATATAGGAGGAGAATGTTAAGGTATATTTAGCGTCGTATCAAAGTTTTAACGGAACCCTAACGAGTCCGTTAACGGGTCGTCGGGGATTTAGGGTTACGCCTATAAATACCCCGCTGGGGGCAATGGGTAGTTCATTCCAAACTTGATGTTCACTCGGATGCTTCGAGCACCGTTTCAATTGTTAAGTATCCTAAGAGTTCACACAAAATCCAGGCAGCAATGCTAAAAGCCCCAAATTCAGAGAATGATGGACAAATACAACACAAAATTCCGACATCTGGAGTCAAAAATTCGAAATGCACACACCACAAAACAAAAGCCTCATATCTAGAAATGATACATGCAGACTGATGAGAACTCCAGACAACAATGTTAAAAGCTCCAGCCTCAAGGAAATCGAAGGAGAAGAAACGGAATGGCTAAGAAACCAGCTCGAAAGAGGATACATAAATTGACTGAAATCAGAGGAGTCGGTCAAAGAAATGAAAGAGTAGTCGACTGGAAATATCGAATGGAGAAGGTCGGAACACGGAAGGCATACCTGCTAGATGCTGCAATGATGCGTCCTGGCTACTTCAGTGCTTTTGCTCGGGTCGTGGACGAGGAAAGCGATCTATGTCGAGCGTGAAACAAAAACGCAGACTAGGTCGAGCGCGAAACAAAAATCGCAGGAGGAAAATGGCCGGAACGAAAATGCCCTGGCCGTCTGGCGGAATCGCGCTATTTTCATGCCCGGGCATACGGTCGTGTCTTAAGCTAGGTCCGCATGTGGCGCATGAGTATTGCCGTTCTGCTAATCTGCTATACTCGAATTAGCTCCGACTGATTAGCGGTGGTCCGGTGAGGCGAGCAATCCGGAGGCGAAAAGGGGAGTCGCGAACAACAAAGCGCACAGGAGTAAAGAGACGTCTGCTTGGGAAGGAGAGTATGGTTAGTCTTTTTTAAATGCCCTAAAAAAATATCTAAATAGAGTGGGAATAGCCAAATTTGTAGTGTTAATAATAATTTCCTAATTTTATTTTAATTTTAATTTTTATCATTTAACACCCTTCGTGTTCAACGTCCGATGTTCCTTCGTCTTCAACGTCCGATGTTCCTTCGTTTTCAACGTCCGATGTTCCGTGTTCAATCTTCGTTTGGCCGCCTCCCATTTTCAAAAACCCAGGAAAGAGACGAAATCCGGCAAAGCCGTTAGTAGAAAAGCCCTCATGGGCCGCACTACTAATGGCCGCAAAATAAAAATGGCGGAAAAATACGTACCGGTGCCGCCGCTCTCTCTCCTCTTCCTTCCAATTCTCCTACTCTCTTCCACCTTCCTTCCCAGCTCTGAATCGAACAAATCAGAGAAACTCACTCTCCTCCAAATCAAGCAGGACTTCGGCAACCCCCAGTCGCTCGACGCCTGGAACAACTCCACTTCGGTTAACATCTGTAACTGGCCCGGAATCCGGTGCGACGCCGATGGCTCCGTCGTCAACATCACTCTTTCCGACCAGAACATCGCCGGTTCTCTGCCTCCTTCCATCTGCGGTCTTACTAATCTCACCGTCCTCGATCTCTACAACAATTCCATCTCAGGCGGCTTCCCTTCCCTCCTCTACAACTGCTCAAACCTCCAGTATCTCGACCTCTCCCAGAACCTTCTCGTCGGAGACCTTCCACTTGACATCCACCGCCTTCCTCCTAAGCTTACTGACCTCATCCTTTCTGGCAATAATTTCACCGGCGACATACCGACATCCATCGGCAGGCTTCCCAAGATTCGAGCGCTCTGCCTCGATTACAACCTCTTCAATGGAATCCTTCCAGGAGAAATCGGGAACTTGTCCAATTTGGAGAGATTGTGGCTCGCCAACAATCCATTCCCTGCCACGGTAACGATTCCACCGGAGTTCGGCAACTTGACGAGGCTTACGGATTTGTGGATGAGGCAGGTGAATTTGGGGGGAGAGATACCGGAGTCGTTTGGGAATCTGGTCGCGATCGAGCAGTTGGATTTGTCTCGTAATTCACTGAGCGGGAGAATTCCTGATGGGATTTGGGCGCTCCAGAATTTGCGATTGTTGTTTTTGTACAAGAATCAACTCTCCGGCGGAATCAACGGAACGGCCGTCGAAGCTTTTAGTCTAGAGTCAATCGACGTTTCCATCAATCAGCTAACAGGAACAATACCAGAGAAATTTGGGGAAATGAACGAGCTCTCTGTTCTGCTAATGTACTTCAATCGATTTTCAGGGGCGATTCCGGCAAGCATCGCCTTGGCTTCATCACTCACTGACCTTCGCCTCTTCAACAACAGTTTATCTGGCGGTCTTCCTCCAGAGCTTGGTAAGCACTCTCCGCTGTGGAATGTTGAGGTGGACGACAACCTGCTCTCCGGCGAGCTGCCATCAGATCTCTGTGCTGGAGGCGCTCTGGTCTCGATTATAGTGTTCAACAACAACTTCTCAGGCGAATTGCCGGCATCGCTCAGCAAATGTCCCACGCTCAGCAATTTCATGATTTACAGGAACAATTTCTCCGGTGAAGTGCCGGCCGGATTCTGGACTACGTCCGTGAATCTGACAACCGTGATGGTCGGACAGAACTCGCTTTCCGGCACTTTACCCGAGGTACTCCCATGGAATTTAACGCGGCTCGAGATCCAGAATAACCAGTTCTCCGGTAACCTTCCATCGACGGCGGCAAATCTGATTGTTTTCAAAGCGAACGATAATCTTCTTTCTGGCCCGATTCCCGCCAAATTGAGCGATTTCTCCAATCTCACGATCTTACACCTGGGGAACAACAATATCTCCGGCGGCATACCGCAGGAAATCGCCGCCCTCCGATACCTGACAGACCTCAATCTCAGCAGCAACCAGCTGGTGGGCGAGATCCCTGCCTCGATTGGCACATTACCTGATCTCACTTCGCTAGATCTATCCAACAATCAGCTCTCCGGCGCAATTCCTCCGTCGATTGGCGGCCTCAGCCTAAATCTCCTCGATCTCTCTTCCAACAAGCTCTTCGGCGAAGTACCGATCACGCTGCAAAACCAAGCCTACGACCAGAGCTTCATCTCCAACCCCGGACTCTGTTCCCCCAATTTCGATCTCCACATCAGCACCTGCAAATCCCGATCGGACGGATCAGATGGCCTCTCCAACGGTCTCCGGATCCTCATTGCCATCCTAATCACGCTCACTGTAGTTTCCGCCGCCATATTCGCCTTCTTCGTGGTGAAACACGGTCGCCAACGGCTGACTGCTGAGATCAAGACGAAGTGGAAGATGACGCCGTTCCGTTCGCTGGATTTCACAGAAGATGCCATCATTCGCGGGCTCACAGAGGAGAATCTCGTGGGGAGAGGCGGGTCGGGTAAGGTCTACCGCGTGTCTGCCGGCGTCCGGTCCGGCAGCGTCGTGGCGGTGAAGAAGATCTGGAGCGGGCGAAAGCTGGATCGGAAGCTGGAGAAGGAATTCGAAACAGAGGCGAGGATTTTGGGCTCGATCCGCCACACCAACATTGTTAGGCTGCTGTGCCTTCTCTCTGGGGACGACGCCAATCTCTTATTAGTGTACGAGTACATGGCAAATGGAAGCCTCGATTGCTGGCTACACGGAGGCCACAGGGAGTTCGACTGGCCTTCGAGGATGCGCGTAGCCATCGGTGCGGCGCAGGCGCTGAGCTACATGCATCACGAGTGCTCCCCGCCGGTGGTGCACCGCGACGTGAAGTCCAGTAACATACTGCTGGACTCGAACCTGAAGCCTAAAGTTGCTGATTTTGGGCTGGCCCGTTTAATGGCCCGACCAGGGCAACAATATTCGACGGCGATGGTTGTCGGCTCGTTCGGCTACATGGCTCCTGAGTGCGGTTACACAAACAAGGTGAACGAGAAGGTTGATGTCTACAGCTTCGGGGTGGTGCTATTAGAGCTAATAACCGGAAGGGAGGCGAGCGACGGAGGACAACACGAAAGTCTCGCCGAGTGGGCGAGGCGCCGCTTTCAGGACGGGGACAAGATCATGGATGCGGTGGATCATAGAATCCGAGGCACCGTGCCATCGGACGAGATAGGGATGGTATTCAAACTCGCCATATTTTGCACCAGGAATATGCCCACCGATCGTCCCTCCATGAAACAAGTGCTTCAGATCCTACAACAATGCGATCCGAGCGACGGGAGGCCATGCTCGGAAAGAGACGCCGCTCCTCTCCTTCGAAACAAGAGCATCGTCGAGAGTACCGTGCGCCCATCGAAAGTCGACTACGACAGCATGGTGTTGCTTAACATAAAATGAGTTGCGAGTATTTAATCCTGTTTTATGGATCAATTGTCATTTTTACATACAGCAAACCTGAAGTGTATTTTACGTAGTTTCATGCCAACCACTAGACACCATTTTGATGGATTTCATTTCATCTGATTATGGAGCTAATTGAGCTCAATAACCGGCCTAAACCCTGTCGCAACACAAGGTGCTGTCAACGAGTCTGCTTGTTTTGGAATGCATCTCTAATCGGGTGATAACTTCCGTCGAAAGAGCGAGAGACCGATAACGAACAAATACCGTGAGGAAAGGATAACAAAACTTTGAAAAGATACATGCGTGTATGCACCAGATTTCATTGGATAGTCAAAATGGAAGAAATTTTAATCCGTAAATATATCATCAATACTATATAAAAATTAAAATACAATTTTTCTGACACTATCAAATTTATTTGTTCAACTGCCTTAAGGCTCCATTTGGCACGACAAGCGGTCATGAAATCGATGGATATGAACCAGCGTTCGTGAACGTTCCGACCACACGTCATTCACTTTTATATTCAAAACTATTTTCTAGCGATCAAGACATACATTCTATAGCGGCGGTGTTTTGCCCAAACTCATCGGAGGAAAAAAAAATACGGCACCAAACGGAGCCTTAATCAACACTTCCAACTGCCAATCAAGACATCACAGCACACCCTTTTCAAAATAAAAGTAAAGTGCCCCTAAAATACTATATTTTTTCACAGTAATGCCAAAATATGATTTATTTAAAATTTTAAATTTGTGTAAAAGTACTCCACGGCCGAATCTAGCATATTATGGTATAATTTGAAATCTGTGAAAGAACAAATATGTCGAGCAAAACTAATCGGTTCTAGCTATATAGCCTATAGTTAACAACCCATTTTGCTTTTTCACCAGCAATCACAATTATTTATGGTGCGAGATATAAAGGGTAGCTGTATCTTCACAATCATTGAACAGAAAAAATTCAACCATAATAAAAAAATACAGTCCTTACTGTGTAGGGTATTATATGGAATTTTGGCATTTAACACCCTCTAATTAGAGGGATTTGGCACATTGCACCATACAATTTATTTTTTGGCACTTTGCACCCCACAATCCAATTAGCATATTACTTTGCACCCTCTTTTTATTTCAGCCATTTTTTTAATTTCAAAAAATACTTTATAATGAACAGTAGGGCATTTGAACATCTCCCGTCTCCCGCGAGCTCCAGGAAACCTTCTCCCCGGAGCATATGTCAGGTTCATATATTATTATTGGCTTCAGAAGGTAATACGAATAAAATGTTTGCATCCAAAACTCAAGATCACAAAGAACTAAATCAAAACACATAAAACTAAATGATATCATAGAGAACTCAACGTATTCACAATGAACTTAAGCATATCACATAGAACTAGGAAAATCATGTAGAATTCGAGCTTAATCAGACTTGGAAATTAAAAAAAAAAAACACAGGTGAAGGTCGGAATTACGTTGACCTCAAGATGTACTCCTTCCTCTGTAAGGCAATCTTCTCCTTCCTCCGTTAGGCAACCTTATCTGTTCCGTCCAGGTGGGAGTAGATCAGCCTTCTCTGTTCGGTTGCTAGATGAGCTTAAGAAGGAGGAGATCCCATTAAGGGAAGAAGACATTGGCTGTTGGTCAAGATCGTGAAGGAGGAGATCCAACTGAGAGGCAATGACCTTTTTTCAAAACAAAACAACAAGTACATCAGCGTCCGTCGAAGGATGGGAATGTCCAACAGTACAAGCTGAGGCGGATGAAGCATCGTTCTCGTTCGGAGCTAAGACGAGAGAGCGAAGCTGGAAATGCTGGAAAGTCTACCCATCGATCATTGCTCCGAGGGTTTCTGATACGAGGATGACGGGGAGAGAAGTCGCCGGGGCGAGAGATCGCGGACGAGAAGGTTCGCCTAGAGCTTGCGGGAGACGGGAGACGCTCCAATACCTAAAATATCCCTGCCATTTATTATAAAGTTATTTTATGAAATTAAAAAATAGCTGAAATGAAAAGAGGGTGCAAAGTGCTCAACTAATGAGATTGTGGGGTGCAAAGTGCCAAAAAATAAATTTTAGGGTGCAATGTGCCAAACCCCTCTAATTAGAGGGTGTTAAGTGCCAAAATTCCCGCGGGTTACTGTCACGGTGGAGGCGACTGTTTCGCAGAGCATCTCGGCGAGGGTGCCCTCCAAGCGCTCGCTGGACTCGCTGTAGTGCTCGTAGAGCCCGCCGTCCATGGCGACCACGGTCCTCCGCTTCACGGTCGACGTGTCCCTTCCCTGCTTCTTAAGGATGATGCCGACTATGGCCGCTGCCAAGAGCCGCGCGCCGTGCCGGGCGATGATATCGCAGAGTTCGACGACCAGTTTTCGCGTTTTCAAAAACGTGTTCACGATCTGCGGGCATTGAAACAACAACAACAACAACAACAACAGAACCCATATAGTCCCCAATCATTGGGGGTATGGGCGGGGGAAGATTGGAAACAGACCTAACCTTTGGCCCTATGCCCAAAGTGGCTTCTCTCAGAGGAGAAAGACCGAACCTTTGACAATAGATGCACAAAGTGGCTGCTCACAGATTACCACTGAAATAGTGGCCCCCTATACCGTCACGTTTGCTGCGAAATCATGCCCTCAAATCAAAGCCAAAGACATCAGAGAGGGCAGACTCAAGAATCTGCGGGCATTGAAAATCAAAGTAAAATGAGGCTGCCGGCATAGAACCGGTCTGAATTTCTTGATGCAATCTAAATAACAAAGAAGCATGCGTACCCCCCAATGTATCCTTCAGCTTTCTGCCTACTACTCTGAGGTCCGGCCACAAATCATGATGCATGGCGGACATGACTGGGGTCCTGCAGGCAGATGAATTCTCTTGGATCATACATGACCACAGTATGACATGAATACAATAATATAAGCGGTTCGCCCGCTAGACGAGGCGCGACGTCCACAAACCGAGGAAGAGATTCACTACGAAGAAATTAGGGTTAGAGCGAAGAAAGTAGACCCCCGACAACCTGTTTATGGGAGGCATAATTAAGGGTGGATCCATAGAACATGATTTAAACAGCTTAGCATTGAAGACATCTAAATTGGTTTATTCTCACTACGTTTATAAAAATAATCCCACAAAGTGGATGATGCTTGCTGGAATTATGTAAGGCTTTAAGAACGGAGCAGACATCTAATAAAGATCAAAGAATTTCTTAGTGCCAGGAATGGAATACATTAGTTTAGAATTTCTGTTTCCACTACAATAAGGTATGCAAACTACAATTTTTCCCGTGAAACGGTGCAAAAAGCGTGTGATTGATCTCCGGCCAAAGTGACGGCTTAGGATCCGATGGAGGCCACACAAACTAACGAAGAAATTATATGCGCTAGACACTAAGCCGGCAACTAAACTTGTAATAATAAATATTATAAACAATACTACAATAGCACAAGAAAGAATGGCTGCGGCTAGTTGTTAGCAATGGGTAAGGAGTGGTTTTGAGTAGGGGGAGGTTAACTTGAGTTATTTTGTGGAATTAATGAGAGGGTGAATGTTATGGTCGCGCACGCCAAGGCGAGTTTACGCGCAGAGGAAGACGACAGATGCTAGTCCACCGATTAAGGAGGAGACTGTCGATGCTCGACCTAGGGATTGTTTTCATTTTGATGTCGTTGTCTTTCGCTATCCGCAAACCGGATATTATTATTCGCACCCCCACGACTGTATAAGGAGGAGACCGTCGATGCTTGTATTAGTTTTTTTTTTAATCTTGGATGAATGCTAAGGTTTAGGGTCGCTCCCTAAGTTTCTTCTCAATCCTAATCCCTCTCTTCTCCCTCACCTCCTTCGGCCCTTCCTCTTGCTGAATTCTTCCCCCGGGTACGTAATATTTGGTCCGACCTGCATCACCGCACGCAATCCGGCCGCCGATGCTCGCTTTCGCTCTTGCTTCGTCGCTCACAGCACCGCATCGACCGCGCCAGTCCCGATCAGCATCATACTTTCCTTTTCGCTCTTCTTCGTTGCGCCAGGTCCCGATCCGCATCTCCGCGTCGCTCCCGATAAGCCGAGGTCCCGTCTGCTTCGTTCCTTCCAGCCTGATCCGCCGGTTCTGCGGTCGTTCGGCCGTCCAACACCCAGATCGGCGTTCCTTCGCTTGTCCAGCGCCAGCTCTGTCCTGCTCCAGG
Organism: Dactylorhiza incarnata; assembly: GCA_033032865.1. Taxonomy (NCBI): domain Eukaryota; kingdom Viridiplantae; phylum Streptophyta; class Magnoliopsida; order Asparagales; family Orchidaceae; genus Dactylorhiza; species Dactylorhiza incarnata. The sequence goes on along the minus strand of JAWHQI010000192.1, from coordinate 5,011,714 downwards.
GTTTTCTCCCTCCGAAACCGTCCAACTCCACCCCCTCTAGCCGTCATTCACGGATCCAACTCCTCCTATGGATCCCAATCTTCGCTCCTCCGGTGAACCCGCTTCAGATACCGCAGTCGACGCCCTTAGCCATCGCGTGGAGGCTCAAGAGAAACTCGTCGCCTCCATGCATGCCTCTCTCCTTGCCCTCCATTCCCAGATTGACTGCCTCCAAGCATCGGCCGCAGCCTCCGCTGCTTTTGGCTTTGGCTCGCCCGCGGACGAGAGCTCCCTCCTCGGCGCCATACCGGAGAGGCCTCTGCCCGAGCTGCCATCCCACCCGACTTCGGGCCGCTCCGCTCTCTCCCTCGACATTCCGTCTTTCGTCGGCATCGACCCGATCGGTTGGATAGCTTAAGAGGAACAGTACTTCGACCTCAACTTCAAGCCGGAGCAGGACAAGTGTCCACCGTTCTTGTCGGTCTCGATGGCTCTGCGCTCCACTGGGCTCGGTGGCTCCGTCAATCTAACCAATCCCTCTCCTGGCCCGAGCTCAAACATGAGATGATTTGACGATATGACACCCGTTACTCCGGCTCCTCCGCTATCGAGCGGCTTTGCAGAGTCCGCCAGACAGACGGCCTGGACGACTACATTGATGAGTTTGTCTCCATGGCCACCCACGTTCGCGGCCTTCCGCCTGACCATTACCTAGGCTTCTTCATGCAGGGCCTGCTGCCACAGATTCTCTCTCGTCTCCGCACGCACCACCCTCGGAAGGTCGCCAACGCCCTTGAATTAGCGCGGTTGGTGGCGGCCGACCTCTCCCCTAGACCTCCGACTCCTTCGACAGGCCACCCCCCTACGCAGACACCTTGGCGTCCGCCCGCCCCGGCTCCTCTGGCACGCCCAGGGCGGCCCTCGGCCCCTCATCGCCTCTCAAACAATGATTTCAATGAGCTCCGCAGCAAGGACCTGTGTTTTCAGCGCCGCCAATCCTACTCCCCCAACCATGAGTGCTCCGTAATGGAGTTCCACGCTATCAATAGCGACAGCGACCCTGAAGTTACTCTGGCCGACTTTGAGGCCTTGGAGCTTTCAACGGAGGGTCCTCCATTCGACACCGCCACGGCTACGTTCCACCGCTTTGAGTTATCTTGTGTCTCGGGGGCGGACTCTCCGGACCGCAGACCATGAAGTTCCCGGGCACGCTTCATGATCGCCCGATCAGTGTCATAGTGGACAGCGGCGCGAGCCACAACCTTATTTCCAAGCGAGGCCTCCGCCCGAGCTGCCATCCCACCCGACTCCGGGCCGCTCCGCTCTCTCCCTCGACATTCCGTCTTTCGTCGGCATCGACCCGATCGGTTGGATAACTTAGGCGGAACAGTACTTCGACCTCAACTTCAAGCCGGAGCAGGACAGGTGTCCACCGTTCTTGTCGGTCTCGATGGCTCTGCGCTCCACTGGGCTCGGTGGCTCCGTCAATCTAACCAATCCCTCTCCTGGCCCGAGCTCAAACATGAGATGATTTGGCGATATGACACCCGTTACTCCGGCTCCTCCGCTATCGAGCGGCTTTGCGGCGTCCGCCAGACAGACGGCCTGAACGACTACATTGATGAGTTTGTCGCCATGGACACCCACGTTCCCGGCCTTCCGCCTGACCATTACCTAGGCTTCTTCATGCAAGGCCTGCTGCCACAGATTCTCTCTCGTCTCCGCACGCACCACCCTCGGAAGGTCGCCAACGCCCTTGAATTAGTGCGTTTGGTGGCGGCCGACCTCTCCCCTAGACCTCCGGCTCCTTCGACATGCCACCCCCCTATGCAGACACCTTGGCATCCGCCCGCCCTGGCTCCTCTGGCACACCCAGGGCGGCCCTCGGCCCCTCATCGCCTCTCAAACAATGATTTCAATGAGCTCCGCAGCAAGGACCTGTGTTTTCAGCGCTGCCAATCCTACTCCCCCAACCATGAGTGCTCCGTAAAGGAGTTCCACGCCATCAATAGCGACAACGACCCTGAAGTTACTCTGGCCGACTTTGAGGCCTTGGAGCTTTCAGCGGAGGGTCCTCCATTCGACACCGCCACGGCTACGTTCCACCGCTTTGAGTTATCTTGTGTCTCGGGGGGGCGGACTCTCCGGACCGCAGACCATGAAGTTCCCGGGCACGCTTCATGATCGCCCGATCAGTGTCATAGTGGACAGCGGCGCGAGCCACAACCTTATTTCCGAGCGACTGATGCAGCAACTCCAACTTTCCGCAGTTCCATCCCCATATTTTTCGATCCGTCTTGGAGATGGGCGACGTAGGGCCATTACCCTGCTGTGACTCTCTATGTGGGGTCCTGTTCCGTGACCGCGGACTTCACTGCGTTCAGCCTCGCCGATATCGATGTCATTTTGGGGGTGGCTTGGCTCCGCACGCTCAGCGAGGTGCGCGTTAATTGGGCTACTATGTCCATGTAGTTCCTCCACGAGGGCCGGCCGTGTCACCTCGACGGTGACTCCGCTCTCCTCTGCTCTCCGGTCGCCCCTGCACGATCCAGCGGACCACGGACGCCAACCTTTCCGCAGGTCTGCCTCCCCCCTTAGGACTGTCCGATGTGCCTCCCCCGTCCCCACCGGACTATCCGGAGCTTCCCACCGCGCTCGACGACGTCGTCCAGCCTCCGACAGCACTACCACCGACCCGGTCGACCGACCGTGCCTTTTCGCTCTAGCCAAGGACCGAGGCAATTTCGGCGCGGTCGTACCGTTCTGATCAGGTGCAGAAGGATGGACTCGAACATCTAGTGCAAGTGATGCGGATGGGGGGCCTCCTTCGTCCCGACGCGCACCCTTTTTCTAGCCCTTGTCTTCCAGTCCGGAAGAAGGACGACCTGTGGCGCCGTACTACCCCGCCAAGCTACTTGTTCGCCGCTACCACCTTCCGGGGGAGTATACTTTATAGGAGACCCATGCTGCTTGCATTACCCGCCCAACGTTCGAAGCCACGAGACTCCTCCAGGGCTAGTCCGACCGCCAGTTCGTTGACTACTGCCTTGAGGACAAGACATATTTTCCAGACGACGACATTGTTATGGTCGCGCATGCCAATGCGAGTTCACGCGCAGAGGAAGGCGACAGATGCTAGTCCGCCGATTAAGGAGGAGATCGTCGATGCTCGACCTAGGGATTGTTTTCATTTTGATGCTGTTTTGTCTTTCGCTATCCGCAGACCGGATATTGTTATTCGCACCCCCACGGCTATATAAGGGGAGTATGCTTGTATTAGTTTTTTTTTATCTTGGATGAATATTAAGGTTTAGGGTTGCTCCCTAAGTTTCTTCTCAACCCTAATCCCTCTCTTCTCCCTCACCTCTGCCGGCCCTTCCTCTTGCCGAATTCTTCCCCCGGGTACGTAATAGTGAACATTACATGTAGTTATCAGCTAGTGGGGGTGGTTACTAAGAAGTTATGAGGAAATGGCAAATGGGGGTGGAGATGGTTGTTGGTCGGCCGCTTGGTGGTGGCCGAAAATGAGGAAGGAGGTGGAGGGATGTGGTCGGCTAACGTAAAGGGAGTGGGTAAAGATTCTAGGCTTCGCGCACAACGCTAAGTGACCAAAGGATGAATTTCCCTTTCAACTTTCGATCCTTCAAAAGAATCCTTCTATCTCTCTATATAGGGTAAGGATAAGCCACGAACGACATGACTCTTTGATAATGATGGCCTCCAAAAACAAGCTAAATAAAATACAAAAACACAAAATCCTAGATCGACGTTCCACTCAAAATCAACGATCTCGATCATTGTTGTGAACCCAAAGTGTGGTGTGATCCCCATCAATTTCTCCCTCCTTGTAAGCATTCATCTTAGTGAATGAAGATGATTGTGCCCTCATCAGAAGGCGAAGTGAATTCGTCTGACTCTAATGCTATTGTAAGCTTGTGAGCTAGAATCTTGGTGAAAACATAAAAGGAATCAAAGGGTGCTACTACTACGAGTGTTGGAGACCGCATTAATGGGGTTGAGGCTGACGTCAGCACTGAGGATGGTGTTATGACTGCGGAAAATGATGCTTAAGATACCAAAATCGGAGAAGGCGGTGTTGGTGCTGGAGACGGAACTGATGGTGATACTGGTGTTATTGTTGTCGTCAACGTCAAGAACGACATAGCTGTTGAGTATGCTGGAAATGGTTTTGGTAGTGGTATCGGTGCTGAAAGGAGTGCTAATAGTTATGTTGAAGGCTGAAGGGTAAGGAAAGGCTGAAGATGATGGTGTAAAGTAGTGGGTTCACGTAATCATGTAGAACATGGAATGAGGTTCAATTTTCAATGTTGAATATGAATGAAATTCTCATATTCTTAGAAATATTTAGTTCGACATGCATGAGTCTCAATTCTCTTGAAAACCGTATAGGGGCATGTTCGCAGCTACATTTATTGTTCTAGCAATTCCCTTAGGGAACCTCTCAAGACGTATACAAACCATGACTTGTTCACCTTCTTGGAAGATTTGTGCTCTCCTGTGACTATCAACATAAGATTTATAAATTTTATTACTCCAAGTGATCCTAGCTGGATGGACTCATGCATGTCATATGCAACAAAAGTAAATGATGGTCAATAGACACGGTGGGCCTTCTACGAAGTGGTGTTATAGTATCCCATATCAGTCTACCGAGGGGCACATGGTTAGGAGGCTCAACAGGTGGAGTATTTGTAATACCCCACCTTAGTTTACCACAAATCAGCAGTCCGGCCGGGCCCCGTGATAAGAAGCAAACCAAGAAACGGTAATAATAATTGGTACATAGCTGTATAAATTAAAAGTGCTAAAGAGTACTTACAGCGGAAACGGTAAAAGAAACTAAGGGTTAAAAAAGTACCTCAAAGTTGATTTCACAGAGCCACTAAATATAAAAGTGTCCAAATACTTGAAATACTGAAATCTTAAGCATAGTCTGATACAAGAACCATTAGCGAGATTCCAATACATGTCCAAAACACAGAACATAATTATAAGAACAACTACAACATGAAAACGAACTAAAAGAAGGGCAAACTGCAGGCAGCTCATCATAGGCGCAACACCCCACCTGTGACTCCTGTAATGAGAAGCCCAAAAATGGGTCAGCCCAACTGAAGAGTAAGAAAGACCATTCTTCTTAGTGACACTAAAAACATTTGCAAGGAACATGAGTGCATGCTTTTGGTTTAAAAATAATATTTTCATACTAAAGGATATTTTCTGTTATACTATGCGTACTTTTCAAGAAAACATTTAACATAAATGTATGTTCTGGTTTTAAAAAGTCTTATGTATAAATTTTCAAGCTATAACAGGGAAAGGTTATCTATCTCACTATTTCTAACTTTTGTCGTATGCTCAGTTTCTATTTATCTAGTGATTATCCTTCATAATGTCTTATGCTGAGAATCTGTTTGTGCGCATTCTACAGATCCGAGTCTCAACTAACGAACGCAGAGGTTCTAAAGTCTCACGGACATAGATTCACATCTTCTGAATTTCTAATGGAGAACACGTCTCCCTGTATTTGAGGCTCATAGGGTCTACTACGCCCCATGAGTAAGATAGTGCGCCTCTATCTATCATGATGGAGGGTGCCTCAATCATGCCTCCTAATTAATTTAAATAATCGTTGGTTCTTTTATTTATTCAGTTGGAAGACGCGGTTCATATTTTACGCTAAAAAACTGTCCCGCATACATTTTCTGGAGTTTAATATATTATCGCACGTCTAAAGAAATGCAATGGTTATGTGTACTATACAAATCCATATTTTTCATACGAGTATATTCTCATTTCTCAATAATAAAACTTGTACATACTACTATGCGATATATCTAGCAAAAAAGAATAGAATTTCTTACCGTTGCGTTGCGTCTCTCGTACACATGACGCGGCTGCATGATTGTCTAGGTGACCAAGAAGCTCCTGAAATTCCTTTTTCGGATTAGCGTCAAAAGACACGATCGCTTACAACCTTGTTCCAAAATAGCGATAATCTACAAGGAGAAGATAAATTTTTTGCCTAAAATAAATCTTACTCGCAACAAGGCTGGATTCCTGCAGCGAACGAGTACGAAGAGAAAGGAGAACCCTTCACTGAAGTGAAATAGGCTAACGGCTGAATCTAAAAGAGGGGAGATGATTGTTACCCGACCAGGAGAAGGTTGGGTGAGACCGATCTACGGCTGGAAACGCCTGAAGTAAGTCGAAAGGCTTTTGACGACTTGAGCCGCAGTCGACACACGCCAAAGTCGACACTGACGCCTGAAAAAAAGAGGTCGGACAGCCTCCCAGTGGAGCAATGGAGTGCGTCGAGGGTGACTGGAGGGAGGCACGAGACCGGCGCTTGACGTCGACGATAGGAAAAGCAGCGTCTGGGGGTTTCTGGGGTAAAGCCAGGGAGGGATCGTGCTCACACTGGTCTGCCGATCCTTGCGCCTGGACAAAGGATTCAGGCCCTACTCTTCACGCTCTCGTCGGTATCGATCTGCGTCGACGATGAGAAGAGGGAAGACGATCGACAACGGGGTTTCGCCTGCGGTTGCGCTAGGGTGGGGAGAGCGATCGAGAGAAGTAAAGGAACCGACGACGGTTTCTTTATGCCGTGCGTTATCATGATCTTAAAGAGGCGCATAAGCTTAGAGCGACGGTTACAAGGAAATCGTGAATTTGCCTTTAATCTGGGGAATTTGGACATTCAAGTACAGATTTTATTTCGAATTAGCATTTCTCTTTAAATGGTTTGCGCGCTACGCACTCGCACCAACACTGAAATGTGTCTAACAGTTTCCCATACTTTTAATTACTTAATTTTTAATTCATGAGCAAGAATTACTCGAAACACAATCGTACCTGCGCTAAAAGCTGACTCGATCACTTGCGCTCACAAACAGACCCTGAAATCAAAATTTACGCTCGCATTAAGTTACGGGCGTTACAACTATCCCCTCCTAATAAAATTTTCGTCCCCGAAAATTTACAATCATACCTTGGTCAAACAGAAAGGCATAACCTTCAATGCTCCGGAGCTCTTCTTCTCTTTCCCACGAGTATTCTGGTCGACCACAATTCATCCAAAGAACCTTTACAAAACAGATCTCTCTGTTTCTGAGCTTCTGAACTCGTGAGTCCACTATCCTGACTGGCTGAATATTGATACTAAGATTTGGTTCGACTGGTGCTTCCTTGGTATTGACTATCTGACTGGGATCTCTGACTGCTCTCCTCAGAAAAGAGACGTGGAATACGTCATGTAACCCACTCATTTCCTCGGGCAAGGCCAATCTATAAGCAACCTCACCTATGCGCTCCAGTACCTCGAAAGGACCAACGAACCTTGAACTCAAATTCTTCATCCGCTTGATTCGAGAGACACCCTTTACTGGTCTGACCTTCAGATAAACATAGTCTCCTACACTGAATTCCACTGATCTATGCCTCTGATCATAGTACTTGGCCTGACGATCTTGTGCTATCTTCATACGCTCCTGAATGAGTTTGATTCGAGTTGTGGTCTTGTCCACCCATGATTCTTTGTTAGAAGACCTCTCCTCAACTTCAGCCCAACACAACGGTGTCCGACACCGCCTACCATAAAGAGCCTCAAAAGGCGCCATCCCAATGCTTGCTTGAAAACTGTTGTTGTAGGAGAACTCTACTAAGGTAACATACTTCTCCCACTTACCTCCAAAGTCTAGGATGCACATACGAAGCATATCTTCCATAGTTCTATTTGTGCGTTCTGTCTGCCCATCTGTCTGGGGGTGGAAGGCTGTACTAAAAAGTAGCTTAGTGCCCAAACGCTCCTGAACGTACTTCCATTCCTTGGAGGTAAACCTGCCATCTCTGTTTGAGATTATAGTCTTCGGAACACCATGGAGTCGAACTATCTCATCCACATACAACTGAGCCAATTTTGGGCCTTGATCCGTTTTCTTATTGGGAATGAAATGGGCAACCTTGGAAAGACGATCGACTATAACCCATAATGAATCATTCCCACTCTGCGATCGGGGGAGGCCGTGAACGAAATCCATCGATATATCTTCAAAGTTCCACTCCGGAATAGGTAGGGGCTTCAACTTGCCCCCTGGTCTCTGGCACTCGGCTTTAACCAACTTGCATGTTTCACACCTTCCAACATATTCTGCTACATCACTCTTCAAACCTGACCACCAAACTGACTTCTTAAGATCTGCATACATCTTCGTGCTACCCGGATGTATCGAATATCTGGAGTTATGAGCTTCAAATAGTATGTCCTCACGGAGGCGACCAACGTCTGGAATGCATACTCTATTATCGAAAAGGAGTAAGCCCTCCTGAATGTTGAACCTCTCCTTCTGACCAGCCTGGGTCAAATCCCAAACCTCCACCATCTTTGGATCTAGGGGTAAAGCTGTTCTGATCCTGTCTTTAATATCGCAAGTGACTTCCATCCACTTTAACCTCTCCAGAGCTCGCACAAGCTCTTCCTGCTGAGTAGTGAGGGCATAATTCAAACCTCTTCTACTAAGCGCGTCAGCCACCACGTTTGCTTTCCCCGGGTGGTATTGGATACCAATATCATAATCTGAGAGGAATTCCACCCACCTTCGTTGTCTCATATTAAGTTGTTGTTGATCATAAATATAACTGAGACTCTTATGATCCGTAAAGACCTCACAACGAACTCCGTAAAGGTAGTGTCTCCAAATCTTCAAGGCGTGGATGACCGCTGCAAGTTCCAAATCGTGCACAGGGTAATTTCTCTCGTGAACTTTTAACTGCCTGGAGGCGTAAGCTATGACCTTACCATACTGCATAAGTACACAACCCAACCCTTGCCCTGAAGCATCGCTATAAATCTGAAATCCTTCTGAGCCTGAAGGTAAGCTCAAAACCGGGGCGGTCATCAATCTAGATTTTAACTCCTCAAATGCAAGTTCACACTCCACTGTCCATGTGAAGGCTTTCCCCTTCCTGGTGAGTGTAGTCATCGGTAGCGCTATCTTCGAGAAGTCCTTAATGAATCTCCTGTAATAACCTGCCAGGCCAAGAAAACTGCGAACCTCAGTCACTGCCTTCGGCCTTGGCCAATCCTTTATTGCTTATATCTTTTTCGGATCCACCGCGAGACCCTTCTGACTGATGACGTGTCCCAAGAATGCAACCTCTGAGAGCCAAAACTCGCACTTTGAAAACTTGGCATACAACTGATTCTTTCTGAGAGTGCTCAACACTGCCCGGAGGTGCTCGACGTGATCTTCTTGACTCTTTGAATAAACCAAAATGTCGTCTATGAAAACGATAATGAAACGGTCTAGAAGTTCTCGGAACACCCTATTCATCAGATCCATAAAGGCGGACGGGGCATTAGTTAGCCCGAACGGCATGACCACGAACTCATAGTGCCCATATCTAGTGCTGAACGCCGTCTTCTGGATGTCCACATCTCGAATTCTCAACTGGTGGTAGCCCGACCTCAAATCTAGCTTGGAGAACGTGCTAGATCCCTCGAGCTGGTCAAACAAATCATCTATCCTGGGGATAGGGTACTTATTTTTAATTGTCAGCTTGTTAAGCTCACGGTAGTCGATGCACAATCTCATGCTACCATCTTTCTTCTTAACAAAAAGAACAGGGGCACTCCATGGTGAAGTGCTGGGGCGAATGAAACCCAAGTCGATCAATTCCTGCAATTGAATCTTCAACTCGGCAAGTTCTCTGGAAGCCATTCGGTATGGGCTCTTGGCCACTGGCGCAGCTCCAGGAATAAGATCTATCTGGAAATCAATCTCTCGAGTAGGAGGGGCACCAGGTAGCTCCTCTGGAAAGACGTCTGGAAACTCCTTAACTACAGGCACTTCTAGCAGATTAACCTTGGCTTCAGCATTCATCAGTACCAAGAAGGTTGCACAACCTTTATTGATGCACTTAAAGCCTTGATTGAGGAGATTATTAATTTGGAGACTCCCTTCATACCCTGGAAGGTGAATGCAACTTGGTTGGGTCCTTCGAACTGTACCACCTTGTTCCTGCAGTCAATTCTTGCATTCATATTTGAAAGCCAGTCCATACCCACTATCAGATCAAAACCTGCTATAGAGAGGAGTGAAGCTTCTATTGAGATTTCAGTTTCTCCAAACCACACTGGAACTCTACACTTATTCCTGGTCTGTAAACAGGATCCATTTGGCATCATAACTTCTAGTGATGCAGACTCTGGAAGGACTTCTAAATCCAACCTACGCACCAGAGATTCTGCTATGAACGAGTGTGAGGCACCCGTGTCAAAGAGAATCTTGGAGGGAAAATTTCGTATCATAAGTATTCCTACATGTATGAATGCAACAAAGGTATTATTTTTAGTGTCACTAAGGAGAGAAATACTAAAATGTCTAGGACGTACACATACCTGTCACCACGTCCTCCTGATCCTTAGCTTCCTGCTGGCCTAGCCCATAAGCTCTGGGTTGCACCGGACCACGTCCTGCAGTATTTTTCTCCTCGGTTCCAACATGAGCCTTTCCTCTGTCGGTTCTGCTAGGACCACCGACCTCGAACTTCGACTATAGAAGAATCATAATTAGGCCTATTGAGGGAAAGGTATAACTTAGGAAGATTACGCAAATGAAATTTCGTACCTGAACCACGGGAGTTCCCTGGCAGTAACGGGCTATATGTCCCGGTTGATGGCACTTGTAACACACTCCTGCAACAGCTAAACACTCACCCAGATGGTGGCGGTAGCATTTAGGACAGAGGGGGTAATCTTTGACCTTGGACTCGGTCTGACCACCCTTCTTATCATCAGTTCTCGGCTTCTTGTTCCAGTTCTTTCCTTGATTATTCCTGTTCTGATGTTGTTGCTGCTGCGGTGCATCCTGAGTCCGCTTCGAACGAAAATTATTTCGCCTTTGCACCTTCTGCTGATCAGCCTCCAATTTCCTAGCAGTGTCCACCAAGCTCCTATAATCAGCATTGACCATCGTCATCAGTGGCTGCCTGAGAGTGTCACGTAGTCCGTCCACGAAACGGCTACGCTTCTTGTTCTCATCCCCTTGCATATTGCCAGCATAACGAGATAAATGGGTCAGCTCCCGCTCATAGGATATTACAGTTCTGTCCCCCTGAATGAGCCTGAGGTACTTCTCCTGGAGACTGCGGCGCTCGGACGGGGGCACAAACCAGCTAGCTAGCGCCGTCGAGAAATTGTTCCACATGAACATATCTGCTGTACGACCTAATACAAAAGAAAAACCCAAATTATCATTACGCTAAAAGGGCAAGGTATTCTAGGAGGAGCAATTAGAACATTGCTACTTACCCGCGGGATCGTCCGCAAGATGCCTAGTCCACCACAGGTTTGCCTCGCCTTTCAGGAGAAAGGCAGCTAGAGGAACCTTCTTGTTCTCTGGGCACTGCATCACTTCGAGCAGGTCACGGGTCTTTATCAGCCAATCATCGGTCTCCATCGGTGTTTCTTCTCCATTGAAATTTGAGGGCTGAAGATCCCGGAAATTCCTCAGATAACGATCCATTCCTAAGTCTCCGGCAGGTACAGGAACTGCTGCTGGATCTGCTGCAGGCAATCCATTTCTGAATTCCAGCAGAGCTATGACCACTGCCCTGGCAATAATGGCTGCTAAGTCGGTAGGTTCTGGTACTGCCGGTGCTGCTGGTGCTGCTGCTGGTGCACCACCGTCATCCATGACTATTTCAGGAGTGGTATTCTGCCGCGAAGACTCGCCCGCTTCGTTGGTACGTGGTGCCTACACTTTGGAAGGAAAAATGATTATTGATGTACGGATCACCATAAAGGATCTACTAGAAAGATATTTCTATGCAACGCATAACTAAGCTAGATGATATTTGATGACTCTAACGTCGAAAGATTGATTCAGTTGAAATCCTAAGGCTCTGTGAACTTTCTGGGTCGTGGGATCCTAAACCTGCTCTGATACCAATTGTAATACCCCACCTTAGTTTACCACAAATCAGCAGGACTGCTGATTTGTGGTAAACTAAGGTGGGGTATTACAGTATTACTCATCGCAAGTGTGACAGTCACTCTCAAGATCCCCTAAAACATAAATTGTTAGATGCGACTCTTGAGCAAGTAAAATGCTTTGAGGAGTGTAAGGAGTGGAACAATAAACTGATGTATCAATGGTGGGATGGACTTCTAAAGCAACACTAGGTGATGACTCACTAACTATAGATGCATTCCTAAGGAGGGGTGATTCCTAAAAGAATGGAACAACGATTGGGGCCCCTCTATGTGACTGTCACTGGGGGTAGTGGCATCTTTATCTAGTGGCGTGGTTTTAACTTTTAAGACTTGGTGGCTTAAGGATTCTGGCTCTTGAGAACATGCTCGTCTTTTCACCCTTGTCCTTATTACTATCCTTGGGAGGGTCAAGGACAAAGTGATTTTAAGATCTTTATCATAAAATACGCAAGTGTTTGATCACCCAAAGCCGATGATTGCACGATCATATAACCAAAGTCGTCCTAATAATACATGGGCAACGTTCTTAGGGAGAACGTCACAACAAACACGATCCTCAAAGTCTATAAGATTAATGCCACAAGGCACCATTGGGTGACTTGCAAAGCCGCTTTGTCAACCCAAACTACTTGATTAGGACGTGGGTGAGGTTTGGTAGTCAATTGTCATTTGCAGTAACAACATTGATATACTTATCGCCGTCAATGGACAACTTGTAGGGACCTCATACACAAGGAAAGTACGTTAGAAGATAGAGGTATGTCTCCAATACTCTCCTAGATTGGGGGTCGATAACAGATATCTGGCGCTACCTTCTCACCATACCTAGGCTCTGCAGCCCCAATTTTTACCACACGCTACATTCCGGATTCCTTTCCGATCCATCCAATTAGATTTGAGGAGGAATTAATTGATATCTTATTAGATTTGAGGAGAAATTAATTGATATCTTATTCATCCTCAAGGGGGGAATATAAATAGGAAGAAACAAATATTCAAACTTAGAACATTGCGCATAAATACAAATAATACAAATATAATAGCTATTCAATACTCCGCCTCAAGCTGGAGCGAAGAGATCAAGCAAGCCCAGCTTGCCACAAGTAGAGATGAGACTGGAAGGTCCAACCGCCTTGGTGAAGGCATCGACAATTTGCTCTGCGGATGAAACATATGACGCTTCAAGAGTCCCTGAACGGATGTGCTCCCTGAGAAAGTGAATATCAACCTCAATATGCTTAGTCCGCTCGTGCAGAACAAAGTCAGAGGATAGCATGAGAGCGGAATGGTTGTCGCAAACAAGTGTCGAGGAACCAGAAGGAGGAAAACCAAGCTCAGTCAAGAGAGTACGCAGCCAGAGAAGCTCAGTAGCACCATGAGCCATAGCCCGGTACTCAGCCTCAGCAGACAAGCGGGATACAACACTCTGCTTCTTGCTCTTCCAGGAGATAAGATTGCCACCATAGAAGGTGCACATCCCCGAAGTAGAACGCCGATCGGTGAGGGAACCAGCATAGTAAGAATCCGTGTAACAGGTGAGACCGGGGGACGAAGACGTTCGATAGAAGAGCCTGAGGCCAGGAGATCCCTTCAAGTAGTGAAGAATCCGAAATGCTGCATCCACGTGAGAAGTCTGGGGAGCATGCATGAACTGACTGACCACACTCACAACAAAGCTAATATCGGGGCGAGTGTTGGTCAAGTAAATAAGCCTGCCAACAAGACGCTGGTATCGGGCCGGCTCAGGGAGAGGATCACCAGACTCGGCATGTAAACGGTGGTTCGGATCCATGGGTGTAGACACAGGAGAGCACCCAAGAAGACCAGTATCACTCAAGAGATCGAGTGTATACTTGCGCTGAGATAAAGAGATCCCTTGCCGAGATCTGGCCAACTCAATCCCGAGAAAGTACTTCAGAGGCCCCAAATCTTTTACCTCAAATGCCTTCTGAAGCACCCCCTTGATCTGGAGGATCCCTGAGTTGTCGTCCCTGGTAAGGATGATGTCATCCACATAAACAAGAATAATGACCCTACGACCATCCACAACAGTCCGAACAAAGCATGTGTGGTCGGCATGACATCTCGTGAACCCACTCTGAAGCACAACGGTACCAAACCGCTCAAACCACGCTGGAGGGGACTGCTTCAGCCCATACAAGAACTTCTGCAACAGGCAAACACGCCCCAAATACTCCCCTGAAGCTTGTAACCGAGTGGGGGGTCCATATAAATTTCCTCAGCAAGATCGCCATTGAGGAAAGCATTCTTTACGTCTAGCTGATGAAGAGGCCACCCATCAGCAGGCAACAAGAGAAACAAGAAGACGCACAGTAGACTTGGCAATAGAGGCAAAAGTTGCGTCGTAATCCTCTGGAGTCTGGGTGAAACCCTTTGAAACAAAGCGGGCCTTGTAGCGATCAAAAGAACCGTCAAAATTATACTTGACGGTGTAGACCCAACGAAAACCAACCGTCTTCGGGCCTGCGGGAAGAGGAACCAAACGCCAAGTGTCAGTGTTCTATAAAGCGGACATCTCATCCTGCATGGCCGCGACCCACTCTTGGTGCTGTAGGGCCTCAGTCATCGAACTCGGAACTTTGATCTGGTCGGTAGCAGTCAGGTAAGCCCGGTAACTCTGGGAAATACGCTGGTAAGACACAAAGCTTGTCATAGGATGGTTAGTAACACAAGAGCGCTCACCCTTGCGAAGGGCAATGGGTAAGTCAGAGGAGGGAAGAACATCACCTGCCAGAGGATGTGGCACAAGGTCCTGTGAGCTGGGCTCTACCGGTGGATCCCGAAGTAAGGGGTGGACATGTGAAGGCCCACGTGGGCCACAAGTGTACGTCCGCAAGGGAAGTGAGTCGTGCAGTGGAGCCAAGGGAACCAGAGCCGTCTGTGGCGGAGAAGGAGCAACGGGAACAGGAGAGGCACCATAGAAAGGGACATCCTCAAAGAACGTAACATCCAGAGAATGAAAAGTTCTGCGAGAAGAGGGGTCAAAACACCGATATCTCTTGGAAGAGGAGAAATATCCCAAAAATAAGCACCGAATAGCTTTGTCATCAAGTTTTGTCCGGGTCGGACTATGGTCCTGGACAAAACACACACACCCGAACAGCAACCATATTAGTAAATTGGGTATATAAATCAAAGACATCAGATTTGACACGCATAAGATAGACCCAACAGCAGCGAGTAAAATCATCTATAAAAGTAACAAAATACTGAAATCCATCATAAGAAACAACTGGGGCAGGCCCCCAAACATCAGAGTGAACAATATCAAATGGTGTAGAACTACGAGAACTAGATACGGGATAAGAAGTGTGTGTATGTTTGCTAAGTTGGTACACACCACACTGAAAGGAGTGCTCAAACGAGACACTCAGAAAAAGAGACGACACAATCTGAGGACTCGCATGCCCCAGCCTGGCATGCCAAAGAGTAGGTGAAGTAGTAGCAGCAGCGATGGGCGGTGGTCCCAGAATCAATCACCCAGGGAGAGGAAGACCCCTCTTGAGTGACGTGAAAGGCCATCGGGGTACCTGACGCGGACGCTGAAGTCGACGAGAGCGAAAAGGAGGCAGGCAGCGGCTGAGCGTGAAACTGGGACTGCTGCTGAAGCTGCTGCACTTGAGCCATAAGCTTACTCCAGTTGACGGAAGGGGCCCCAGAAGAGGTACTGTAATCAGGCTGGCCCCCAAAGTCTGAAGAGGTACTAGCGGCGGTACGCGTGGTGAAGGACTACTGGCGAAGGTGAGGAAAGAGCAGCCAGCATCGGGCCTTCTCATGACCAGTCCGGAGGCAGTGCTGGCACTGAACAGAACCAAACGGGCTCCCGCGGCCACCCCCGCGACCTCTTGGGGTAGAAGTACGCCCCCCTCGCACAGAAGAAGTACGACCCGAAGCCAGGGCCATTTTGTCTGGAAGAGGAACAAAAGCGGAACACCGATCAGGCGGGCACGACGCTCATGCTCCTCCACCATGGAATAAGCATCCAAGATATCAGGAAGAAGATTCATGCTGACAATCTGAACTCGAATCTGCTCAAACTCGGACCGCAACCCCATCAAAAACTGGTAGGTCTCTCGCTTCTTCTGCCTCCGCTTGGCAACAAGCAGATCCTCGGGATGAGGAAAAGCACTAAGCGGCTCGAGGTCAGAAAGCTCTTGGAATCGCCCAGAGAGAAAGGTAAAGTACTCATGTACAGAACGGTCCCCCTGACGAGCAGTAGAAATCTCCTGGAAGATAGAGTAAATATGCGTATCAACGCGGGTGTGACCGTAGGTACGCGTCAAGGCAGCCCAAAGAGACAGTACGAAATCAAAATGCATAAACTGCTCGTAAATGCGGGGCTCCATAGAGCATTGAAGTCACCCAAGAATCTTGAAATTTTCCGTGCGCCATTGACGGTTAGACTTTTCGTCGGTAGGCTGCGGAACCCCATTAGGGCCAAGCCAGTCAAGCTTGTCATGCCCGGCAAGGTGGACTCGCATGGAGTTGGACCAAGCGATAAAGTTCTTTTCATTGAGAAGGGCGGTAGTGATGCGCCGAGCAAAGCCATCATTCGAACCAAGAGGGTAGGGATCCATGGAGCAGTGGCGCGCAGATGGGAAACCAAGGGCGTAGTAGACGGCAAAACAAAAGACGGCGAAACAACGGGAGACCAGCTCGAAGAAGACGGCGAAGCCCTCACATCGGAGAGGCGACGGGAGGCGCGGGGTTAGGGCTCAGACGGAAAGGATAACCTCCTCTGATACAAAATTAGGTTTGTGGAGGAATTAATTGATATCTTATTAGATTTGAGGAGGAATTAATTGATATCTTATTAGATTTGAGGAGGAATTAATTGATATCTTATTCATCCTCAAGGGGGGAATATAAATAGGAAGAAACAAATATACAAACTTAGAACCCGCAATGTGGGACTAAAACATAAATACCAATAATACAAATATAATAGCTATTCAATACATCCCATCCTCAGCTGAATCACTGTTTACACCCAATATCCCTCATTAGTTGCTACCGGAGTAACCATGCCCTACCTCTGAGCCAGCCACACCACAGAGCTATATAACCTAAAATCCAGAGATTTCAGCCTTTGTTTTTGGACTCAACCACACAATTGTGAGACAATTGGTATAACATTCTCCAATTGCTCTTTATTTAGAAACCGTGGTTTCCATCCTAAAACCTCGAGGTGGAGGGAGGAGAGGCTCGACACTTATAAAGTATAACAGTGTAAGCCTAGCAAGAATGTGGGGCTAATGCGTGAGATGGAAAACCCGCTCCGATACAACCTATGTTGTGGGCTCCACTCGAGTCTGCTCCGCACTTCTTCACCAACATTCCTCCTCACGCAGTCCACATGGATCTACCTGCATAGAGAACCAACCACTCTGATAGCACGTAAGAAGCCACAACTTTCATCAAAAACCTCGAGGTGAAGAAAGGAGGCACGCCTCTTATAAAGCAGAACAGTGTAAGCCTAACATGCCATATGGGGCTAATGCGTGAGACGGATAACCCACTCAGATACAACCCACATGTGGGATCCACTCGGGACCTCTCCGCATTTCGTCTCTCCTATGGTGCAAAGTCCTTCGACTCTCAGCAACCGGTCACGCGTTCTAGCTTAGGTGAAGTAAGGGTCAGCTGCATACCCGTTGCGAACGTCGAGGCCAGTTCTCTGATTTCAACAAGCATCATTTGCAAAACGCAGGAGGACTCTTCTCAGGATTTCTCCCAGATACATTCCAGAAATTAACTTCTCAAAGATCTGGTTGCAAACAGCAATATATCAACTTACAAATATATATAGAACAAATAAGAAAACAAATCAACCCAGACGTTCAAGGATGTGGTCAGGATTATACCTGTTCACCAGGGTTCAAACTTTCAGCATCTAATGACAGGTCATAATCTGTTAATGGAAGGTGCGACGAACGGAAATTCCCCCACTCCATGTTGATTACCTGCATAACACATCATTATGTGCATAACTGAATGACAAGTTTCAAATATCGTGGCACACATAGTCTGTAGCATTCTTCATTTGTCATTAGAGTTCATTAGAAATCACTGCACATTACTCAAATTATATCATGTTTTTTTTTCCTTGGCATAGCATTTTTTGGCCAAATAATCTGAAACTCAAAACTTAAAAATAAACTGTGCGCCATTGAAGCTTCTTACCATCTCTCCTGATTTTGGCAGCAGGCCATGCCACTTCGGAATTGCATGCGCTTTTTCCAGAAATTAACTTCTCAAAGATCTGGTCGCAAACAGCAATATATCAACTTACAAATATATATAGAACAAATAAGAAAACAAATCAACCCAGACGTTCAAGGATGTGGATGAGCATTATACCTGTTCACCAGGGTTCAAACTTTCAGCATCTAATGACAGGCCATAATCTGTCAATAGAAGGTGTGATGACCGGAAATTCCCCCACTCCATGTTGATTACCTGCATAACACATCATTCTAGCATAACTGAATGACAAGTTTCAAATATCGTGGCACACATAGTTTTTAGTATTCTTCATTTGTCATTAGAGTTCATCAGAAATCACTGCACTTTACTCAAATTATATCACGGGATTTTTTCCCTAAGCATAGCATTTTTGGGTAGAATAATCTGAAACTCAAAACTTCAAAAGAAACTATGTGAGCCATTGAAGCTTCTTACCATCTCTCCTGATTTTGGCAGCAGGCCATGCCACTTCGGAATTGCATGCGCTTTTAGGATAACTGCAGAAACGACGTCCTTATCTGAATACCTTCTTCCCCCAGCAAGTGTTCCAACAGTAACATTTACCTAACTTGAGCTCATTAGCAAATTGACCTCAAATGTTCCTCGTAAATTGATAAATTATTAGGCATGTAGAATTTAAGAACTCACGAGTGCCGCAACACACATATCGAGACAGATGAAAGGGAAATATATTGGAGCAATATTATTCTTCCTCATAGGGGCTAATTTATAGGAATTACAAAGGACTCACAAACAGAACCCACGATGTGTGACTAAACCCACTCATACATAAATATACTAATACTACTAAGCTCAACTTTGATATCATACAAGAAATGATAAAAGTGGTAGGCAAAGCGGACAAGACAGATAGAGAGGAAACCACACACACGAATCAACGAGACCGAGAGGATAACACCACACACACAAATCTACGAGACCGCGGGAATAAGGGAGAAACCACGAGACCGCGGGGATAACACCACACACGAAACTACGACTGCGGGGATAACACCACACACAAGAATCTACAAGACCTCGGGGATAACACCACACACACGAATCTACGAGACCGCGGGGATAACACCACAACCAAATCACCCAAGGCTAACCCTCGTCGGGACTTTGACCAATGGGTAGGTTGAGGGAAAAAAGACAACCACCAAAGACCATACCACCTACCAATCATCAAGGAAAAACTTGGCGAGACACAAACAACACGCGGCATAAGCCTAGAGGCCGTGTGGAGCGAAGGCGAAAGGTCGAGAAAGATCATCCGAGTCGTCTTTGTCCCAAACACTCCCCCTCACGTGGAAAACACGTGCATACATGCATGAAACACACAAACAAACATGAACAACCAAGAAAACACACACAAAAAAACTACTAACAAAGCAAGAAACTCCATCATCGACGAGAGATGAACACCCCGGAAGAGGTAGCAGCAGCTGGTAGCATCAGAGACAGGAGGGCAGTGGTCAGAAGCGGCTGGAATCGTCTGACAAATGAAGGGGCAAGAGAGCAGCGACTGGAAGCTCCATACAGGGAGAGGAGTGGAGACTCCGGAACAACAGTAGTGAGCAGCCCATAGAGGCGTGGAAGCTCCGGAACAACAGTAGTGAGCAGCCCATAGATGCGTGGAAGCTCCGGATCAACAACAGGCATCAACAGAAGAAGCTCTAGGCGGGGTTGCTGATGATGAGCAACGACGGAGAAGACGTCAGGATCTCTGACAAGATGTAGAGGGGAGCTCGACGGGATCGTCGGGATAGGCAGACGGGATCGACGGGAGTTCCGACAGGAATCGGCGCACGTAGTCGTCGACGTCGTCGAGGACGAGGATGCCGCTGGAGATCGGGAGAAACGCACGAGAGCAGGAGAGGGAGCGGAAAGCACACCGTCGATAGAAATCAGAGGCAATCAGGCCCTTTGTCGGCAGGATCGTCGAAAGGAAAGGAGTCCACTCCCGTCGATGGAATCATACGACTATTCCGTCGACGGGAGCGGGAGAGGAGCATGGCAGCGACTTTAGCAGCGCAGGATGGGATCACGACTACGCACATACGGAGGAAGCGAGAAATAAAAATAGGAGGACACACCCGGGAGAGGAGAAATTAGGAGGAATCGAGAGAGGAAGCCACCGTGAAATGTACGTTGCCCATAATTAGGGCAACCAAATTTCAGGGAGGAGTCAATTCCGGCTCTGATACCAAGTAGAAAGATGAAAGGGAAATATATTGGTGCAATATTATTCTTCCTCATAGGGGCGAATTTATAGGAATTACAAAGGACTCACAAACATAATCCACGATGTGGGACTAAACCCACATATACATAAATATACTAATACTACTAAACTCAACTGTCTCTCTATGACTTTTGTCAATTCAGATACAATATCTTCCACCACCTGAAATCCGGGGAAACGAAAAAAGATTCGCAACATTATACTCATTATTCTAACTAGGATATTGAAAGCACTTTAAGAATTTAATTCCTCGTATAAGAAAAAAAACTAAAAATGCTATGTACCATACATTTTGAATTGGATATTATTGGCGCAAGTGAATCTATAGGTGGAGGACGCGTGATGCTCTAACCTAGATGCAATGCAGGAGATAATGGTGAGTGTAATGGACCGCCGACAAACCCTAAAATGAAGAGCGAACAAATGCACATGCAATCCGATGAACTTATGACAGTTAACCCTAGACACTAATGCAGTGCAGGTGAATGATTCAATCATGCAAGTATTTTCGACATGCAATTAATAAAATATATTACTTTTAAAAATCTCGTGAAAACATTTGATCACAACTATTGCAATGTAAGTAAGCCAGAAACAATTACAAATTAATTGAAATTGCGCTGAAAGTAAAAGCAAGTGAATAACGCACGATTAAGAGAACAACAATCAACTCAATACGAATCAAATAATTCAAGAAATACAAGTGACACACATATAATGCAAAGAAAATGAAACTAAGATGCAAACTTATCGAGTAATCGATGCCAGTGGTGAGGAAGATCTGGTGGCGGTGACTGTTCGAAAGGAGAATGTTGCTGTGTATGGGCCGTAGGAGGGGTCAATGGGCTTTTGTGGGGTGGTATTTTTTGGGACAGGGCTTGGAGGGGGTTAGTTTTGAGGTGGGGATGATAAGGATGGCTTGGGGCGGCTATTGGAGAAGGTAGAAGAGGTTTGACAACTGTTGGAGGGTCATGAAAGGGCTGGAAGGGTTGGGGAATGGAACCAACGATTGTAGAGTTTTTTTTGGGTGGGGGTGTGTGTGTGTGTGTGGGGGGGGGGGGGGGGGGGGGGGGGGGGCGGTGTCTACGGGGCTGGTCGACGGTGTAGGAAGAGGTGGAGCTTCGCGTGGTTGGGAGGTCCAATGACTGGCCGTGGGGATGAAGGAAAGTGAGGGACATGTCGAGTCGTAAGTTGTGGGAGCCCTGGAAGCCAAGGAAGTCGGCGACAGGGGTGCTGGAAGCTAGGGATTGCGGCGTCAACTCATACTAGAGGGTCCAATGAAGTCGAAACCACCGAAGGGAGGCGTAGCTACCTGCGCCGGCACTGGTGGGGATCTTCGGCTTTGCACCGATGAGCAATGTGTGAGCGACTTCGATTATTTGGAAGCCAAATTTCTCGATGCCCTAAAATCAAAAGAGGCGAATAAATATATGACTAAGTTAAGTTAAGAGGATCTGATGGCTCAGATTATCTGATCGGACAACTTAACCTAACTCTCACAATAAAGCTTCAGAAAAAAGAAAATACATAAAAAATAGAAGAAAAAAATTGAGTCGGTCTCAATCGCGGGCTTCGATCGTCTGTCCGACGATCCACAAATGCTAACAAAGACAAATCTCCCAATGTAGCGTGATGGACTCCCATCAACTATAGATTCATATCCTTTTGGAAGAACTTACCTATAAGTTCATTTGAAACTATGAAAAACAACAATTTTGCCTACCGCATGAATGGTACACCAACTGTCTGATGAGATTTGACCGAAAACACAATAATAAATCAACTATAATCAATATAACATTGCCTATCAATAAAGTAGACACTAATGCTTTTTTGACGTAGAAAGCTATTGTGTATGTTATTTTTCTTTTACCTTATTTATGTCATTGTGTATAGCATTTACATGAGATCCATTTTTTGTATAATCGTGACATTGGCATGGCTAACGTAACAATTCCATTATTTTCATAATTTTTCTAAATGGTATAAACAAGTCTATATCCCTTGACCTAGCCACCTCGCCACCCTTCCCTCTCCTCTTAGGACCGCCGTCGTCACTCTGTTTGCTAGACACAATCAATGATTGCTTCTTTCCTTCTGTGAGATCAAACTTCACTTCGTTCATCTTCCTTGTCAACGTCGAGGCCATCTTTGGGCTTCCGTCGACGTCGGCAAAAGGACATCCATCATCGAGGTTGACAAATTCTCTGGCATTGAGGTTGACGGTCCCTTTTGCATCAATGTAGCATCCCTTCTCCTCCATTCGAGCCTATAGACAACTTGCAGTAGACAAAATCAGCCTATAGATCTCTAACCAGTTCGGGACCTCAATGAGGAAAATCAGTGCCTCGAGAGACTTAGACAAAAACTGCATGGATCTTTGTATCTAGTTCGGGACCCTGGAACATTTGATCAACGTCCCAACAGTTTTCACCAATATAATTGCATCCCATGTCCACTCTCATTGAGGAACCCTAAAGACCCTGGAACATTTGATCAACGTCCCAACAATTTTCACCAATATAATTGCATCCCATGTCCACTCTCATTGAGGAACTCGATAGCCGTCAATCCAACCAGAGAACGTAGAAACTCCACCAATCTCAGCAGTTCACGTCGCCCCACCGTGATCAGCGCATGTTGTTGCCTCCCCACGGTTCACACAACATGCACTATTATCGCGGAGCCCAATAGTTATGTCGCAACAATCTATGACATTGTCAACCCCTACGATTCTCCTCCATCAATCACTCAGTTATCCCTCCTCGGGATAATCTAATACTTAATCTATAATCGACCCCACAACAGACCTTCTCAGTCGGCCTCGTGCAAGGGACCCAACCATTACGATCACAAGGTGATCACACAAGCTACGCCTCTCTGACAACCTCACCATCCTTCGTGACATTTGAGAGCACGATGAAGGCTTGCCCTCGATGCAGCCTAGGTCACATTGATGTGCTACGAGGAGCTGTTCTGGTAAAGAACTGGATGATCAAACAGTCTAAGCTTCGTTCAAACTTGAGGGCAAGTTCAATTTGAAGGACGAATGTGATGTTATGGTCCCACACAACCATTTATGTGATTAATAAACGTCGCTATAATTATTGTCATGTTGTGTCATTATTATTAGACCGCGATTTGGAGTTATTATTAATGTATTACTTAATTTCATGTAAGGGAACTTTGATAATTAAGTTAAAGTCATGTGATCTTATTTAAAGGCCCCTTGGACTAAGGAAATGATATGCAAGAATTAACCAAAGTTCTCCTCCTCTCTAGTTCTTTTCCTCTCCTCCTTCTGGGGTTAGGTTGAGTAAGGTTCCCCATGACGCCGAATGGTCCTATGACAGGCTAATGGATGATTATTAAATGCAGACACTAATTTGACGATTTAACTTGCAATAGTAAAGAAATTAAAATAAAAAATGCATGATATGCCATAGTAGTTTTAAGCTTAACAAACAAGGAAGCAGACTTGGCCTTCGTTTGGCGCGGTGGTGGCGGTCGTGAACGCAGTGGTCATGAACCGTCATTCACGATCTAGAATTGGCGGCCGTGGTGTTTGCTCTGAAGTTGTGGAGACATTATCTATATGGTGTGAAAATCGAAATATTCACGGACAATAAGAGCCTGAAGTACCTGCTGGATCAGAAAGATCTGAATATGTGCCAGAGGAGGTGGATGAAGTTCTTGGGAGACTACACATTCGATATACTTCATACCCCTGGGAAGGGGAATGTGGTAGCAGACGCTCTGAGTCGCCGGGCACCGGCGCATGCAAGTTGGATTCTGGCTCACGAAAAGCGTTTGACACGTGAGTTGGAGTCTTTGGAGATCTCCTGTGTAGATTGAGGATCATCTTCCACTGCCGTTCTGAGCTGGATGGATGTGCAATATGACATTGGTGATCGTGTGAGACAGGCCTTGAAGTTTGATCCGAGCCTGCATCGTTATTTGGCGGAGTCCGTTGAGGGGCCGAACGTCGAGTTTCTCATTGAGGATGGGTTATTACGGATGAATGACAGGCTTTGTGTTCCAAATTATGGGAAACTGCGAGATGAATTGATGTGCGAGGCCCATTTCACCAAGTACTCGATTCATCCGGGGAGTACCAAAATGTATCAAGACATGAAAGCACTGTTCTGGTGGCCAGACATGAAGAAAGATATTGCTTTTTTCGTGACAAGATGTCAAACATGCGCATTAGTAAAGGTCGAGTGTCAACGACCAGGAGGATTTTTGAAGTCATTGTCAATTCTAGAGTGGAAATTTGATGATATTTCCATGGACTTTGTACATGGGTTGCCAAAGTCACTGCAGAAAAATGACTCGATTTGGGTGATCGTTGATCGGTTGACTAAGGTTACGCATTTCATTCCGATATCAGAAGAGCGATTCAGTAGAGAAGCTAACAAAGCTATATGTGGAGAACATCGTTCGAATGCATGGCGTCCCTCGCAGTATTGTTAGCGACCGTGATGGACGGCTCACGTCGGTGATTGGAGGCATGCTCATCGTTTGTTGGGCACAAAGCTCAAGTTTAGCACAGCCTTCCATTCGCAAACGGATGGACAGGTCGAGAGGATCAATCGAAAAATGGAGGATATGCTTCGTATGTGTGTTTTAGACTTCGGTCAGGGTTGAGAAGATCACCTTTACAGGGTAGAGTTCGCCTATAACAACAGTTATCGGGCGAGTATTCAGATGGCTCCGTTCGAAGCGTTATAAGGTAGGAGGTTGATGATACGCAAAGAGGTTGATGATACGAATGAGTCGGTATGGACCATTCAAGAGCGGTTGTTGACTGCCCAAGATCGACAGACAAAGTATTACAACGCCAAACACCGGAACGAGGAGTTCGCGGTTGGAGATTGGGTTTATTTGAAAATAAAGTCTTTCAAGGGAGTGTCGAAAATTCGACGCTTGAAGAAGCTGAGTCCGAGGTATTTAGGGCCATTCGAGATCACTGAGCGCATCGGCGAGGCAACCTATCGACTTGCGTTGTCGACAGAGCTGAGTGGGTTGCACGACGTCTTCCATATTTTTGTGTTGAGGAAGGCGGTGCGGGAGCCCGAGTCTGTGTTGGAGGCTGACAGTGTTCCAGTGGATAGTAGCCTATCTACCAAGGTGACGCCGACTTGCATCATCGATACCGATATTCGGCAGTTGCGGAGAAAGGCCATCAAAATGGCGAGAGTTTGGGACAATTGTGGTCGTGATGAACTCTCTTGGGAGCCTGAAGAGGTCATGCGTGATGAACTCTCTTGGGATACCCCGACCTTTTCACTCAGGTATGACGAATTTATTTCGTTGTTTATGTTTTAAATTTCGGGACGAAATTTCCTTATGAGGGAGAGAATTGTAACGCCTTAAATTAATTGAAACTCATGTTGGGGTGCGTATAGGGGTATGGTCTGCGAATATCGACTCTAGTTTAGGGTTTTAAATAAAAACATAAAGCATCCCTCTCCCCATTACACGATTCCCCCTCTCCCTCTCAGCTCGCGAGAATCCCTCTGCCCTCTCCCCTCTCCCTCTCGTTCTCACACGAAGATTACCGTTGCCGTGTCGGAGAAAGGAAAGCAGATCCTCCTTCCCCCGTCACCGACTGCGGGTGGCTAAGCTTTCCCCTTCCTCCTTGCTTTCTTTCGCACAACCCGCCGCCGCCGGCCCCTTTGTTGCACCGTCCAGAGGAAGAGGAAGAGGAGAGACCCTTGTCTTTATCTCCTTGTTGTGTGCGCCGTCGACCGAGAGAAGGGAAGGGTGTTTCCCCTCGATTCGCCGCCGACCTAGAAGGAGAGGGTCTTGCCGTGAACTTCCTCCCCTGCTGACCTTCTCTTGAGTTTGTGTTGCCGGAGGTGAAGCTTCTCCTTGCCGTGAGAGAAAGAGAGAGTTGAAGGGTCTTTTTCCCCTTTTCTTGGGTATGGCCGAATCTTGCTGAGAACCGTGTGCGGAGCCGAGTCGAGGCTAGAATCGTCGAAAGAAAGTCAGATCGGCGGAAGGGCAGCCATTATAGTCGTTCTTTGTGCAAGTCCCTATGCCTCCAAGACGTACTACAAGGGTAACGGTTATTTTCCCCGGTCTTAGGACCGTTATTTCTACATTTCTGTACTTATGTTTATTTTCGTGCAATGAGAGTACCCTTACGCCGTTTCGATTGAGGATGGGGACTCCGCCAGGGAGTGAGATTGCGGCCCTGGCGTATGTCTGTGTGAGTTGCACATAGAGTCCCTCTCCCACAACGCGGTGGAAAGCGGGGACTTCGCCAGAGCGTGGGATTGCGACCCCGATATACTCTTTCTGTCTTTATTTTGCTTAGGAGGGCCACCAACCTCTAATTGGAAGCAACGTGTGTTTGCCTCGGTTCATTGCGAACCTCCGGGTCGATTGTGTCCGTCCCCGGCATAAATATGCATTAGTGATCCGAAGCGCGAGTCTGGATTGAGGCATGTTGTGTGAAGCCTACCCGTGGCGATAAGCCCGGATCGGTGATGTTATGTGATGTGCATTGCGATTAGCCCTAGGTACGCGAACGGGAATGTCTCGTGCTATTCATCGTAGTGATTGCAGGAATTCGTGGGCTTTATTCGTGAATGCCCCTGTTCCTAGACGAGCCTGTGTTGGGCCCGGTAGAACGACGTTCTTGTGGGTTTTCGTAGGACGGGTGGATTCCCCGTCACGTTGTAGTTGCGTTCATAGACCTATTAGTCTTTGTCACGTTGTCGGTACGTTTTAGAGCCTCTTGAGACTACGTTGAAAGTCTATCGATGTTAGACTGGAGACGAGATCATTCCTCCAGTCACGACGTTTCGGGACCGGGAGTAATGTTATACTCTCTGTCGCGCTCATTCGGACAGTTACAGACTGTTTCCCTTCTCTGTCGTGCTCATTTGGACAGTTGTGGACTGTTTTCCTCCCTGTCGCGTTTCTTTTGGATAGATATAGACTTTGTGCCTCTCTATCGCACTCTTTTAGACAAATGTGAAATCTATTCCTCCTATCGTCATGGTTGAGTGTGAAAGGCGATTATACACCTCTCGTCGTGGGCACTCAAATGCAAATGTCTTCATGGCTTAGGTCGTATGACTCTGGGTGTAAGCGATGCGTGTGTGTTGGTATGGTTATGAGAACCCCTTGCATGCCCCTTTGTTCTGTCTTTATGCTTTGGTTTTCATGCGTACTTGCAGGAGAGCGATGTACTCGCCCCGGAGTCCGCTAGGATGGCCGAGGGGAGAGGTCGTTACGTTGTGTTGGTCATCCCCATGCTGACCTTCGTTTGTCGCCCGTTTGTTCTTGGTTTCAGTTGGCGTAGCTCATAGCGGTGTGTAGTGGGCTGGAGCCCAAGAGCTGTTGAGGAGTTGGAGATTCTTCTCTCTTTCTTGTTTTCTTTAGCCGCACTCTCTTTCTATTTTGAAAGTCATGTAAGGTCTTAAGGCCGTGATATTTCAGTACTGTTTTCTCATTCATTGTGGACATTCGACCCCCTTTGTTTGGGCTTTTATTAGATTTCGTTGCAGTTTCAAACTATGAGTTTTTTAGTTTTCTTGTTATCAATTATTAGCATTTTAGGTTTGTGGATTTTGTATGTCGTGGGGCCTCGGCCGGGCCCATGTTAAATTCTATTTGCAGACCAGGGATGTTACACATCCAATCTACACAAATCATTGTTCCTCCATCCACCAGTCAAGAGCCAACTTCCATACCAACCCAGACACCCACTTCACTGCCTATTTTGCCACCATCTTCATCCATCATCCCTGCATTCACTTCCTTACCATCACAGACACCACATTCATCACCAGGCATTGCAACCCATCAATACCCTACACTTCAAGATGACATTCATGCATCTCCCACTTTGACACCTTCTCCTCCACCATCCATCATTCCCATACCCTTATCCACATCTCCATCTTTCAACCGGAATTCTATCATTCTACAAGCAGTGCAGCTGGCCACTAACACAATTTCCACTCTAATGAGTGAGCATGCTTCCAAATTTCAAAGCACATTTGACCACATGCAAACCCAAATTGATGGGGTGTCACTACATCTGTGAAGTCCATGCAATCAATGATATCTTTGTCCTATGTGACTAAGTCATTCTTAACCTCCCTTGTCAATGAGGTTAAGAAGGGGGAGATTCAGGAGGAAGACTAGGAAAGAACAAGTGGTCTCTGATTCTTCACATAGGCCAGACCTATTTAAGATAACTGGAAATGAAAAAAATTTGATGGATCTGAAGGATCTAAGAGAAATTGCCCCAACACAGGGGGAGAATGAGACTCTTGAACAGACTGTATTGAATATTGCCAAAGAGGCAGCACAAGAGTCAGCACACAATCAAGGAAAGGTTGATGCTGATGTGAAACAATTTTTGGATACAACTACAGTTGCTGAACAGACTACTACATCAACTCAAGGGGAACTTCAAGAAAATGATGAGGAGGAGCAACCACTGGTATTTCCCAAAAGGGCTGTACAAGTTCAATATTCTAAAAAGAGGAAGTTGCCTCCTAAGGAAGACATGTAGTTGGGAATGATGTAAATCTAATGAAGCAAAAGGAAGCTGCAACATACCTCCCATGCCACTACCAGAAGACCCAGTTGACTCGAGAACTGAAAAACAAAAGAAAGATGATGACATAAAATTATTTAAAGGAAAGACTGGTTCATTTTGAAGAGTGTAAAGACGAAATCAGAAGGTATGTTGCTGAGCTCAAAAGTAGAAATATCAAGCTTGAACAGGTTTACTCAAAAGCTGAAGAGGATTGGAAAAGGTTAATCTCAGTAATGGATTTCTTACAAGAGCATCCAGATTACTGGAATTTCAATGTTTTATCTAAATGGGGGCAGCCCGGTGCACAAAGCATCCCCGCGCAGCGAGGCTCCGGGGAAGGGTCCCACCACAAGGGTGAAATGTAGGCAAACCTTACCCTGCATTTCTGCAAGAGGCTGCTTCCAGGACTCGAACCCGTGACCCCAAGGTCACACGACAACACCTTAACCATTGCGCCAAGGCTGCCCTTCCATGTTTTATCTGAATATTCTAAAAAAATCAAGCTCAAATTATTGTTTAATCTTCAAAAATTTCTGGCGTGGATTATATCTTATAAACTCTATCTTGAAGACAATAAATAGTATGTCATTGCCAAAAGCTTTCAGTTGCCTGATTATATTCTGACTCTCTTCATGATCATATTCTAAGTTTTCTCCACCTCAGGTCAAGTTTAGTTCGACCTAAGGTGTTGAGCTTTCTCCACCTCCAGTTGAGCTCGGCTCACAGGAGGGTTGTTAAGTGGAGAAAAGTTTGTCTTCCACCTCAGGTCGAGTTCGGCTCGACTGGAGGTGTTGAGTTTTTCTCCACCTTAGGTCAAGTTTAGTTCGACCTAAGGTGTTGAGCTTTCTCCACCTCCAGTTGAGCTCGGCTCACAGAAGGGTTGTTAAGTGGAGAAAGGTTTGCCTTCCACCTCAGGTCGAGTTCGGCTCGACTAGAGGTGTTGAGTTTTTCTCCACCTCAGGTCAAGTTTAGTTCGACCTAAGGTGTTGAGCTTTCTCCACCTCCAGTTGAGCTCGGCTCACAGGAGGGTTGTTAAGTGGAGAAAAGTTTGCCTTCCACCTCGGTCGAGTTCGGCTCGACTAGAGGTGTTGAGTTTTTCTCCCCCTCAAGGTCAAGTTTAGTTCGACCTAAGGTGTTGAACTTTCTCTACCTCCAGTTGAGCTCGGCTCATAGGAGGGTTGTTAAGGTGGAGAAAGGTTTGCCTTCCACCTCAGGTCAAGTTCGGCTCGACTAGAGGTGTTGAGTTTTTCTCCACCTCAGGTCAAGTTTAGTTCGACCTAAGGTGTTGAGCTTTCTCCACCTCCAGTTGAGCTCGGCTCACAGGAGGGTTGTTAAGTGGAGAAAGGTTCGCCTTCCGCCTCAAGTCAGGTTCAGCCGAAAAGCTCGGCAGGAGTAGCCCGTTGGCAGGGCCCTTAGTGGATTCCCTTAAGGTCCCACCTACTCGTCAAATAGGTGGGTTGGACTTTCTTTCCGAGCTTAAGACAAGCTCGAAAAGAGCGGGGATTGTGTACAACCCTCATATTTTCCGAGTCGGTGTGACCCGACGCGGATGAGGTGGTGGTAGAAAGGGTGACCGTGACGCAGCGGACCGAACCATCGGAGGTCGTCAAAGACCAAAAAGAGAAGGCCCGGGGGGCCGATTTCCTTGGTCGAGTGAACCTTGGGTCCACTCGCCCAAGGCCCCGGGCGAGTGGACCCTTGGTCCACTCGCCCAAGGACCCGGGCGAGTGGACCAATGGTCGACTCGCCCGAGTGTGTGTGGGGGTGGGGGGGGGGGGGGGGGGGGGGGGGGGGGGGCGAGTAGACCAAGGGTCCACTCGCCCGAAGGGTGGAGTGGACCGCGAGGTCCACTCGCCCAGTCATGGCGGTGGACCTCGGTCCACTCGTTCAACCCCCGGCAAGGGGGGGGGGGGGGAGTGGACGTCTCGTCCTCCACTCGCCCCCCCCCCCCCCCCCCCCCCCCCCCCCCCCCCTTTTGTTTTGATCGTCCAGGTTCGTGATTGAGCTGCAGATGGCAGAATTTTGGCTATCCACAACCCAATTTTGGGAAGTCTATAAATAGACCCCCAAGGGCACCTTGGGAAGGGTTGGTCTCCACCCCTCTCCTCGTGTGTGTCTTGTGAGCAAGCACTACCCCCTCCCGCTGTCAGTGAAGGTGGACGGTGAGGTGGTCTTTAGTGCCCTCCAAGGTGCCCAGACTCAGCATTGGCTTGGGAGGGGAAGCTCTATTTGAACTTCCGGGTGTGTGGTGGGACCTCCACGCTGCAGCTTAAGGGGTTCGTTTGTGGACTCAGGTGTTCTTCAAGGGCAGGATCTTCCAGTTCTTAGCAACCAGTCAGGAGTTCTAACTCGGGTCAAGTAAGGGTTGGCTGCATCTCCCTTTCGAACGTCGAGACCATCTATAAATAGACCCCCATGGGCACCTTGGGAAGGGTTGGTCTCCACCCCTCTCCTCGTGTGTGTCTTGTGAGCAAGCACTACCCCCTCCCCCTGTCAGTGAAGGTGGACGGTGAGGTGGTCCTTAGTGCCCTCCAAGGTTCCCAGGCTCAACATTGGCTTGGGAGGGGAAGCTCTCTTTGAACTTCCGGGTGTGTGGTGGGACCTCCACACTGCAGCTTAAGGGGTTCGTTTGTGGACTCAGGTGTTCTTCAAGGGCAGGATCTTCCAGTTCTTAGCAACCAGTCAGGGGTTCTAGCTCGGGTCAAGTAAGGGTTGACTGCATCTCCCTTTCGAACGTCGAGACCAGTTCTCTGGTTTCAACACTTAAAATCACTTCAAATTTTTTGTAAAATTTGTTAAGCTAAATAGGAGGAGATTGTTGGAAAAACCCCTAGATTTAACTTAACAAATTATTTCTAAGTGATTTTTGTATCCTAGGATAATTACTCATGTTGTATAGTGAGGGTAATTTGGTCATTAGAAGTCCTAAGAAGTTAGGTCAACCAAGGTCAAAAGAAGAAATTCAGAAATCAGGATAAAAATCAGCTAAGTTAAAAATGCGTTAAATAGAAGTCGACGCCACGTCGACTAGAACTCGACGTAACTCCGACTGGAATTCGACGCATCATCTGAAGTGAAGTCGACGCATCTCCAAAGCAGAAGTTGACGCAGGCATCGATAAGTAATCGACTTAACGTTGATTTCTCAGTTATGTTGACAGACACTTTTTCTAAGGCAGAATTCGACACATCTTCAGTCAGAACTCGGTGCAGCGTCGAATACTCATCCAGAAAGAAAAATTCATAGGATTTCATTCAAAGTTATTTGAAGATCATTTTTATGGAATTCATTTGAATTTTAAGAGCGGTTAGAAGAGTACTTATGGGAAAAGATTTTTACAGAGTTTCTGATGGAGTATTTAGAAGAAATTTGAAGAGATTGACAGGATTATTGAAGAACACTTTAGAAAGGTTTTGTCAGATCTTATTCTATTCCTTCTGAAGACAATCAACAAGAGGAAACAATTCGAAATAATCAAAACATACATATACTCTGATTTTTCAGAAGGCATACACACAAGAAAGCAGAATTGAAATGATATAGTCGAGAGACATCAATTCTTCTTCGGCCTCATTTGGTTGGACTTATCGAAAAGCCCGTTTCAGAAAAGCGCAACCGCCGCCGCTCCAATCCATTTGTTTTTCCGCCATCGACTCCACCCGTCGGCGTTTCACAGCTTCAGAAATTTTGGCTTTTGCAACCGGCGGCCCCGACCTCCAGTCCATCGCGTTTTCAGCGATGGTTCACCATATGTTCCAGTGCTCCGCCAAGCTCCAGATGCCCAGTCGCCTCCGCCAACCTCCAGTGCTCCGCCAACCTCCAGTGCTCCGCCAACCTCACGGCCCCGCCGCCTCCTCCTCCTCCGTCGTGCCTCCTCCAAGCTGTAGCTGATTCCGCCTCCTCCAGGCTCTGCCTCAAGCTACAACAGCCTCCGCCTCCTCTAGGCTCGCCGCCTTCTCTCCTCCGTTGCACGGGAGGGCGGCACAGCGGGGAACGGGAGGGCGGCACGGCGGGGCACGGGAGAGAGGCACGGCGGGGCACGGGAGGGCGGGGCACGGCGAGGCACGGAGGTACAACACTGGAGAGGCAGTGCTGCACGGCGGAGGGAGGCGGAGGCATGGCAACAGAGGCGGGGGTGGCGGAGGCGGGCGAAGGAATGGAGGAGATAAACAGTACCATTAATATATATAAGTTATATAGTTTTATACAGTTAAATTTTATTCTAATAAAATAATTTAAAATAAATATATTATTATAATATATATATTATAATATATGTATTATAATATATGTTTTTTATAAATATATATATAACAGATTATATATATATAATATAAAGTTTTTAAAAAATTAATTTATATATATATATAATATAACAAATTTTTAATATATATATATACATATTATATAATAATATATAACTTCTAATAAAAAAATTATAAAACGCCACCGCCATTTCGTCAAATGAATTTCAGTTCTGAACAGCTCTGCAAACACAGATTATCCAAACAGAACTCCGTTTTCATCTCTAAGTTTCCACCAGCTCCATTTACAAACCTCCCATTGCAACAGCTCCCTTTACAACCGCAACCGCTAAACCAAATGAAGTCGAATTCTTCTCCCTTCGACACAGAGATAGATTGAATCTAAGTTGAATCTAAGAAAATAATCCTTGTTTCTTCCTCACCAAGGATTCATCATTTACCAGAGATTCAAAGTCCACTTAAGTGCCAAATAATCCTCAGAGCTATTGCTGAAGGAGGATCTAATTTATGAAGACATCTCAACAACGTCTTCTCATACTTCTTTCTCAATCTTCTGTTTAATTTACAGTTCACAAAATAGTTTTTAGAATCCCTCTTGAAAGGATTCAGTTGTTGGTTAGATTTAGATCATCTTATCAAAAGATCATATTGAGTGGTTTTAAAAGTCTCCTTATCAAAAGACTCAAGCACTAGTTCTAAGAGTCTCTGTTATGGGCGTGACGACGCCAGTTATTTTTATGTTATGTTATTTTATGTTATGTTGTTTTGGCCCATGTCGTAAGCCCAAATGGGGGGCGTCGCGTGAACTTAAATAGTGCCCGGTTGGGCTTTGTTAGTAAGCAAAGAAATTAGAACTAAAAATCTCTCTCTCTCTCTTATTTTCCCTCCTCCCTCTCTCTCTCTAACCCACGGGAAAAACCCGTGAGTTGCCCTAGCCGCAACTCCCGCGTGGCTTTCTCTCCCTCGTCCCTTTTCAAGTGCCGATCATAGCTCCTCCGTTTACGAGATCTAAGGGAAGGGTCCACAACAGTTTGGTATCAGAGCCAGCCGCCGGCCCTTCTTCCGGCGTTTCCTCCGCCCGCTCAAACCCTCGACGCCCCTCCTGCGCGCCCGCCAGATCCTCCGCCGCCCGCCCGTGCTCCCCCGAGGTCCACCCCAGCCCCGCAGCTCCTACCCCGCAGCACCCGACCCCTACTTCCGCCGCTTCTGCGGCCGCTGTCGGCTCTTTCCCCGCCGTCGGCCTCCTTCCAACACCGACGGCTAGTTGTCCCCCTCGATCACTGATGGCGGACGATGCTCCCTCACTCGCAGAGATCATGGCACTCTTCCAATCCATGTTTGCGACTCAGAACGCCAAAATGGACGCCCTCAACGCACGCATGGATTCCCTACAGGGGACGCCTTCTCCTCCATCGCTGCACCCGGCCGACCAACCTTCGACCAGCCGCTTGGGCTCCACCGCTTCTGCCGGCGGGGACTACCCCGCCAACGCTCGCTCTTTCCGGATGGACTTTCTGATCTATGAGGGCCGCGAAGACCCTCTTCCTTGGCTCACCCGCTGCGATATTTTCTTCGCGAACCAATGCACGCCGGAGGCCAACCGCGTCGGCATCGCCTCCTTCCACTTACTTGGGCCAGCGCAATTATGGTTCACTCAACTTATGCGCGAGCACCCCCACACTTCGTGGGCGGACTTCAGTGCGGCCTGTACCTTAAGGTTTGGTCCTCCCCTCCAGGGAAACCCACTCGGCGATCTGGTGAATCTCAAACAGGACGGCTCCATTGACACCTATCTCGAACAATTTCAACTTCTTCTGTCTAAGGCAACGTCAGTTCTACCGGAACAACAAGTGCACCTCTTCACCGCCGTCCTTCATGAGCGTTTACGTTGGGATGTGGAATTTCTGCTGCCACATGATCTCAACACCGCTATGAGCCTCGCCAGGGCTTGTGAACGGCGACTGCTATTAGACCGTCCACCTTTGGGACGTCGGGACTATCAGGGCGCTTACTCTCCAGCCAATGTTCCGGCCAAGGCTCCCCCTCGGGATGATCGGCACTTGAAAAGGGACGAGGGAGAGAAAGCCCGCTTGGAATGAATTAACATGGGACCCTCTTGTCATCCTTATCAAAAGACTCCGGCACTGAGATAGCGGATTCCTACCAAAGTGGTAGATAAGTAGACGTACCCAGATTTTAGGGAACTACTTTAGATTTTGTGTTCATTTTTTCTATGGCTTTTCTGTTTTTATTTTATTTTATTTCCTGCATTTACTTTTGTTGTGAAATAGTTAATTGTGGTTATGTGTTTTTGTGGATGATTGCTTAAGTTTGTCAAAACCTAGTTAACATATTAATAAATAGTTTTAAATCTCTATTCACCCCCCACCCTCTAGAGAATTCTCAGAGCCTTAACTGTTCACTTTCACCGCGTTTAATGAGAGACAAGGAATTAGTCAACCATCGTTATTCACCGGATCTGATTACAATTATTGGCGGACTAGGATGAGGTGTTTTCTAATGACATTAGATTTAGAGGTTTGGCTATGGCAGAACTACGTTACTCTCCTCCTACCTATTGATGCATCCATCGCCACATCCGCGGACGCGTGAGATCATCAGGCGCTAGTATATTTTTATAATTTGTTATTTTATCCCGGCTCAACGGTTTGACCACCCGATGAGACCATAAATAAATGGTCTGACAATTTGAGTACCTAGGGCGAAAGAGGCAAGCTTAGTTTAATTATGAAAATATAAGGTCAAATGGAAAATAAAATCGTATTAAAAGATATATAATATTCCTCGTTAAGAATATTTAATGAGAGATTAGTTTAGGAAATAAACATCTGGAAATAATTTGAAGAGGCAATTTTTATTTGATATGGGAATCCCCCCTCCCATTAGGAAGATTTAATGGCATAAGAGTTTTAGGAAATAAAATATGAGGAAATATTTTGGGAAGCTTTGTTTCCTCCTTCTTAAACCCCCCCACGATGAGAAAAAGACAGAACGACATCTTTGTCGTTCCTCTATTTGCCCGGCGACCTAATTCCAGTTCTCTGTTACAGCGGGATCCTTCTCCTCTGCCGAGCGTGTGAGCCATCAGTGTCGGTGTTCATTTAGCGGACGTCAGTTCTCCGACTTCCAAAACGACAACAGGGTGCGACTTCTCCATTCTTATTATTGTTGTTCTAGTCGGTCGTGCATCACCCCCCCCCCCCCCCCCCCCCCCCCCCCCCCCCCCCCCCCCCCCTCTAGTTCGATGTCTACCTCGGTGCTCTACTCCGGTGACAAGAGGGTCCCATGTTGATTCATTCCAAGCGGCCGCCATATGCACCCTACCAGTCTCCACCGATAGCGTGCACGATAACTTAATTTGAAGAAACCTCCTTTGCTCTCAGTTTCATGTCTCTGAGACAGTGCGACTGGCTTGAGGTGGATTCAACCTAACAGTAGTTTTGCATATGCGTGGGGTAACTCCGCCCTCTCTTTTTCTTCATTTATTACCTAATCTTATGCAACGCATTTAATTAATCTAAGCTTGCCTTGGACGCTCGCGCTGTTTAAATTTGTTGTTTATTCATAAATTATTGTTTGTGACCATTTTACTTGTGGCGATACGGATCTCTCTTTGGTTCAACTCGGTAGTCGCTCGGGAATATCTTCGAATAACGATTAACAGATTTTAGCGAAGTTCAACGTCAAGAGTGTTCCGCGCGCAACATTCGTTTGGCCTGCTCGGCCTATTAACAAAATAAAATCGGTTACAATTTAAAAATTAACTTACTTTTCAAAACCCTAACTCCGGCCTACATCACCTATATAGTTGGAGAGGTAACTATTGGGAAACCTAAAGAAAAGTGGGATGATTTTGACAAACTAAAATGTAAGAATAACACAAAAGCTATAATTTTCTATTTTGTGCACTTGATAGAACTGAGTCTAATAAAACCTATGCTTGTGAAGTTGCACATGATATTTGGAATTTATTAGAACTAACACATGAATGTACATCACAGGTTAAAGATTCAAAGCTCTTTCGGTTGGAAATGGAATATGAAAAATTCTTAATGGATGCAGACGAAGATGTGGACACCATCTACACAAGGTTCACAAAAATTGTTAATACGAGGAACACTAGGGTTCCGATTCCCGACTTCTTTCTCGTCGTTCTCGCCGCCTTCCGATCGATCGATCGATCGACGCCTGCTGCTCCTCGCTCGATCGACGCCTGCCTGCTGCTCCTCGCTCGATTGACGCCCCCTGCTGCGCATCGACCGACGTCCACCTTCTGCTCCTCGCTCGACCGACGCCTGCCTGCTGCTCCTCGATCGATCGACGCCCCCTACTGCTCATCGACCGGCGCCACCTGCTGATCCTTCCGATCGGCGCCTGCTGCTCCTCGATCGCCGCCTGCTGCTCATCGTTCGACGCCTCCTGCTGCTCCTTCCGATCGACGCCTGTTGTTGTTCCTTGCCTCTGTCGCTCTCCTCTATGATCCCCGTTCTCCTTTGCGGGAGGGATCACGATTCCGTTGCCTCTTGGTTCTTTTGTTCCATGGATTCCAAGGACGTTTCTGGCTCCTCTCCAGGACGGATTACTACCCTCCTTCTCAATGAGAAAAACTACCCTTCATGGGCCACCTCTATGAAAGTGGCTCTTGCTGTCCGGAACAAACTCTCTTGGCTTACCGGTGGCCCTCCTATGCCTACACCGACCGATACGGATGACAAGAAGGAGTTGATTAAGTGGTCGACGGAAAAATATATGGTTCTTGGATGGATCCAGTGTTCTATGGAGCCTCGTATCTTTAGTCAGTTCATGCGTTTTGAGGACATTTCCGAGCTTTGGTCTTCTCTCCAGCGTACCTTTGGGCATACTCGTGTTGATGCCCAGATCTTTGGTCTCTTTCAGGATATCGCTTCTGCCACTCAGGGGGAGCGCTCTGTTCAGGAGTATTTTACTTATCTGCAAGATCGTTTCCTTGAACTTAACGATCTTGAGCCTCTCAGTGCCCTGGAGTCCCCTAATGATGTTGCTCTTATTCGGAAACAACGCCAGCGCCGGGAGACATACCAGTTCTTGATGGGGCTTCGCCCTGACTATGAGTCTACCCGTGCTCAGATTGTGGGGATGTCTCCCCTACCCGATCTTCTTGAGGCCTACTCCATTATTGCCGAGCATGAAAAACGTATGCAGCGGCAATCCTCCCTTTCCGGTGCTCGTGCTACCTCCTCCCTTCCTACTGAGCAGATGGCCCTTGCCGCTTCATCTCGCCCGTCCAGCACTCGGGGACGTGGTGGTCGCAGCTCTTCTACTCCGTCTGCCAGCCGTGGCTCCACCAGTGGCCGTGGTTCTCAGGGTCCTCCCGGCCCTTGCTCTCATTGTGGGCGTCTATATCATGACCACAGTCGCTGTTACCAGTTATACCCTCACTTACGGGGCACTGAGCGTACTACCCCTGGTGGTCTTCCCAGGCACACCGTTGCGACTGCCGAGTCCTCCACCTCTGTCGACCGCATCCTGGATGCCACCTCCTCTGACTTCAGTCATATGTTGGCGCAGTTTCAGCAGTTCCAGCAGTCTCAGTCTTCCACTCCTGCCTCTACTTCCGCTCCTTCCGCTTCTTCCTCAGGTACTCCGTTTGCTTGCTCTGCGACTATGGTTGACCAGGCTTCGTCACCCTGGGTGATTGACTCTGGTGCAACCGATCATATGACCGGTATGTCTTCTCGTCTGCTTCGGATTGTTCCCTGCTCCCACCGGGACGTTCGCCTGGCTGATGGCTCGGTTACCCCCGTCCTCAGCCGGGGCACCATCCCCCTCTCCTCCTCTCTCTCTTGACTCTGTTCTTCTTGTTCCTCAGTTGGCTCTTAATCTCTTATCTGTTAGTAGTATTACTCGTACTTTGAACTGTTCAGTTACTTTTTTCTCTGATCGTTGTGTTTTTCAGGACCTGACATCCGGGAAGACTATTGGTACGGGCTATGAGCGAAGTGGGATGTACTACCTGGAGCTTCCACCTTCCATCGCTATGCCTACTGCCGTTGCTACTTCTACTGCTGCTCCCACAGCCTTGTCTTCGAGCTCGCTTTGGCATGCCCGTCTTGGCCATGCTAGCCCCCGTCGGATGTTGTCTGTTTGTCCAGATGTGTCTGTTGTTTTTCCTTTTCGCTGTGATGTCTATGAACTGTCCAAACACACACGGAGCACGTATGCTCCTTCTATTAGTTGTACTACCTCATGTTTCGAGTTGGTTCACTCTGATGTATGGGGCCCCGCCCCTGTAGTTTCTTTTGATGGTTTTTCATATTTTGTCATATTCATTGATGATTATTCTCGTTGTGTTTGGGTTTATTTACTAAAGCATAAATCTGAGGTTCTCTCTGTTTACACTCATTTCTCTAGTATGATAAAGACCCAGTATGGGAAGTCTGTTCGCATCCTCCGCTCTGACAATGGGGGTGAGTACACCTCTCGCCCCTTTGATCTTCTCCTCCACACCGAGGGTACTGTCCATCAGTTCTCCTGTCCGGGTACCCCCGAACAAAATGGGGTCGCTGAACGTAAAAATCGCCACCTCTTGGACTCTGTTCGTTGCCTTCTTCGGGGCATGAATGTTCCCAAGCCCTATTGGAGTGCCGCGCTTCTCACCGCTGCCTTCCTTATCAATCGGACCCCCTCTCGTCCCCTTGGTGGACGTCCTCCTTATACTCTTCTTCATCCCTCCGCCCCCACCTTTCCCATCCCTCTACGCGTTTTTGGTTGTGTGTGTTTTGTCCAGGACCGACGTCCTTCCCGGACGAAACTCGATGACCGAGCCGTTCGTTGCCTCTTCCTCGGCTACTCCACTACCACTAAGGGCTACCGGTGCTATGATCCTCAGTTCCGCCGTGTGATTTACTCTATGGATGTGACCTTTCATGAGGAGGTCCCATTCTTTCCTTTGACCCCCACCTCGCTTCCTACCATTGTTCAACCTCTTCCTGTCGTCCCTCCTTCTCCTGCCGATGTGCCCACGACTGCTCCACCAGTCCTCCGGACTTACTCTCGTCGTCCACCGCCGGCTCCATCGGTTGCACCCACTTCTCCTCTAGTCTCGGATCAGCAGCTCCTTCCGGTTGCAGGTACCTCCCTTGAACCTCTCTCTTCTCCTACTTCTGTTGATTTACCTATTGCCCTGCGGAAGGGCAAGCGTGCTTGTGTTCGCCCTCCTATCACGGAGTACCCGCTGGCTAACGTTGTTTCCTATCAGCATTTCTCACCCTCTTACCAGGCATTTGTGGCTACTGCTGATTCTGTTCGGATACCTGCCTCGACTGCTGAGGCCCTTCTTGACCCCCGATGGGTTCGGGCCATGGAGGATGAGATGTCTGCTCTTCGTCGCACTGGTACATGGTCTCTGGTTCCCCTTCCTCCCGGGAAACGCACCGTTGGGTGTAAATGGGTCTATACCGTCAAGTACTCTGTTGACGGGTCCATTGATCGATACAAGGCTCGTTTGGTCGCCAAAGGTTTCACTCAGGCTCCGGACGAGTTCGGTGCCACTTTTGCTCCCGTGGCTAAGCTGACCAGTGTTCGCCTTTTGCTCTCTCTTGCGGCATCGCGGGCGTGGCCGCTTTACCAGCTGGACGTCAAAAATGCTTTTCTGCATGGAGATTTACGGGAGGAAGTCTA
The DNA here is from genome assembly GCA_033032865.1 of Dactylorhiza incarnata. Lineage (NCBI taxonomy): Eukaryota > Viridiplantae > Streptophyta > Magnoliopsida > Asparagales > Orchidaceae > Dactylorhiza > Dactylorhiza incarnata. Next base: position 4,970,696 of record JAWHQI010000192.1, on the reverse strand, counting down.
TATGGCTCCTCCTTCGGGGTTTTCCCTTAAGGGGGAGTATTCGGGGAGAGTCTGCCGCCTCCACAAATCCTTGTACGGCTTAAAACAGTCTCCTCGTGCCTGGTTTGAACGGTTCAGCTCGGTTCTTCTCCAGTCTGGCTTCACCCAGTGTAGGGCCGATCACACCTGCTTCGTCCGAGCCACCTCGGATGGACGTCGCACCATTGTCTTGGTTTACGTTGATGACATTATTCTTACAGGGGATGACCCTCCTGGGATCTCTGAGGTGAAAGCTACACTCCGTTCAGCCTTTGAGGTGAAAGACCTTGGACCCCTCCGCTACTTTCTTGGGATTGAAGTTGCTCGCTCACGGAAGGGTATCTCCATATCGCAGCGAAAGTATACCTTAGACCTTCTTCGGGATACAGGTCTACTTGGATGTCGTCCCGCGAGCACTCCTATGGATAGCAACCATCGCCTTCATGCTGAATCTGGTGATTCTCTCCCTGATCCGTCTCAGTACCAGCGTTTGGTTGGACGCTTGATCTACTTGACCAATACTAGGCCTGACATCAGCTTCTCTGTGAGTGTTTTGAGTCAGTTTATGCACTCTCCCAGGACGTCGCATCTTGAGGCCGCTAGACGTGTCCTTCGCTATCTTAAGCGTGCTCCTGGCCTTGGATTGTTCTATCGGGCTGGTAGTACTCCCAGTCTCTCCTGCTTCACTGATGCGGATTTTGCTGACTCTTTGACCGATCGTCGGTCTACGTCAGGTTTCTGTGTTTTCCATGATGATCATCTCATATCATGGCGGAGTAAGAAACAACCTATCGTATCCCGCTCCTCTGCTGAATCCGAATATCGGGCCATGGCTCATGGTGTAACAGAGTTGGTTTGGCTCCGATCGTTGTTGACAGAACTTGGCCTATCCCATACCTCAGGTTCAACTCTCTATTGTGATAACAAGTCAGCTATTCTTCTCACTCAGGACTCAGTGCTACATGAGCGCACCAAGCACATTGAGATGGATGTACATTTCTTGCGGGATCATGTTCGGATTGGGTCTGTTATTCCAGCTTATGTCTCCTCTGCCGATCAGCTTGCCGACGCCTTGACTAAAGCTATCGGTCCTACTCGTTTAGATCTGACTACTTCCAAGCTGGGCATGATCGATATCTTTGCTCCAGCTTGAGGGGGAGTATTGGAGTTGTTATTTATGTAATATGTGTATTGTTGTAATTATTTTATTCTTTACTAGTTATATATATATTGAGTCTCCCCATTGGGAGACATGAGGGTTTTCCATTATTTACTACAAATGACTCTTGTAAAAACCTTCTCAAACGGAGACTTGGTGCGGAAGATATTGAGATCACTTCCACTAAGATTCAATCCAAAGGTGACAAAGGTGATGGCCATTGCTGAATCACATGATCTAAAGCAGCTCGAAATTGAGAGCCTCATTGGAAATCTTAAAACCCATGAGGTGGAACTCAAGATCCAACGCGAAGAGTACAATAAGGAGTCAAAAATGGAAGCATCGACACTAAAATAAAAGAAATAGGCTAACGGCGATGAAGAAGATGATGAAGAAAGCTTTTTTGCCAAAAGCTTCAAAAAGTTCATGAAAATCCAGAAAGGAGAAACACCTTTCGGAAGTGCTTGAACAAAGGCGCTGAAAAGAAGGGGTCATGGTCAAAGAAAGCCAAATCAAGTGATGACGATGAGGAAGAACAATCACCATCAGAGTGCTTCTTGTAACACCCCAAATTTTCTTGGGTTTGGAGGCTGAAATGCCAAAGAGAAGAGTAGCAGGAAGCTAGCGCGGCGCGGTAGCGCTATAGCTGACGCTAGTCGATTCGGCTAGAAGAGAGTCATATCGTCTAGAGCTAGCGCGACGCGGTAGCGCTAACGCTGGCGGTAGTCGTATCGGGTAGGCGTCTGTCCGATCAACTAGATGCCTGACCGATCAGTTGGAAGTGTGTAATGTCGCCTTGATCTTAGCGCGACGCGTTAGTGCTAGCACAGGCGGTAGGTGTGTCATCTAGAAGTCTGCGCAATCGGCTAGAAGTCAAGACGACTCGAGACAGAGAGCATTCTTTTCTGGGTTGGAGCTACCGCGAAGTGGTAGCTACCGCCGCGCGATGCCTTGCGAAAATAGATCCGTAAATCTGTGTTTTTTGTCCGTCTGATTGTCTTAGAACTTGATCCAATAGACCCGATAAGTTCTCTCGTGAACCATAAATAGGTCAGAGAGCTTATCTTCCTCATTCTCCAAGTCGCTTTATCGTCTAGGGTGGGCGAGAGGAAGGGAAGGAGGAAGAAGACCTAGATCCTTCCATTGTTGGAGCTTTGGAGCTCCGTTCGGCGATCCGAGGCCGGCATCGCGGAGAGCACTTGAAGGCACACATTTCCATCCGTGCTATTCAAGGGTTTCATGGCGAGGAAGAGATTCCATAAGGTAACAACATTCTTTCTCCCGGTCTTGGGATGCGTGCATGTCATCCCTTTTGTTTATGCCTTCTTTTTATGCATTCTTGGCAGCGTATCTCTCAAATGAGAGGGGTTCGGGTAGCCTTGGTTCAAGAGAAATCATTAGGTCGATTGAGTCTGTCCCCTGCATTCTTTGCATTAGAGATCCGCTCCATTAGCGGATTCGGCATGGTGGGTAAAGCCGAAATCGTGATTGGTGGTCCATTTCGGTGATGTTGTTTTGACGTGCATTTAGGGTTTGTGCTAGAAATCCGTTTGCGGCGATGACGCGTTGCGATGCTCTTAATTTTCGTGTGAGAACGAATGGTGGTTTAGGGAGGGGAAATGCGCGTGATGAATGGTTGATGGATTATGGTGTCCACTTGTTTGTTATGGCATGACTGTCTTTTTGATCGACTGGCTAGCCCCGTGATGATATGATTCACGTGTGGAGGGTGTCTCGGCAAAACAAATCCCCTTTTGTGAAACCGATGAGAACTGCTATGTTGGAGGACAAGCCCGATGGTGTGATCAACCATGTGCGGTTAAAGTTCCAGCTAATGTTCTTATAATCGGCGGTGTTGATTGTGGTGAAATCTGTTGTTTTGATTTTGGTGAAGCTGACAAGAATAGCTAAGCGGGTGGACGAGCTCGATGGTGAAATGAGAGTACCCATGTGTGGGTGGGGTCAAATCGGTTGTGTTGGCTTGGGGAAATGAGAGTACCCATGTTGTTGTGTCGTTGGGGAAATGAGAGTTCCCATTGGGGAAATGTGAGTACCCATGCTGTTGATGTGCTGTGATAATGCAATGATGTGTGATGGTGTTAGACTCATGCACGTTATAGGGTGTCTTGTGTGAAACCCGAGTTTGCATACATGCTGCATTAATAGGCCCCATTTTATTTACTTGCTCAACGTAGAAACATGTTTGATGCTTGTGACACCTTTACATGCTAGTTTTTATGTTACTTATGTTTTATTTCATTTGCATATGAAGTGCTGATTTACAGGGTGATGTAGTTCGCCGGTGTACGCTAGGATGGCCAGGAGGAGGGGTGTTGTTACATAGTTGTGGTCAGCCCTGGCTGACCCTTGTTTACCACATCTTTTGTGTTGGTTGCAAGGCAAGGATCACAAGCTGGAGCCAGCTCGCCGGCCAAAAAGGCCTAAGCCTCGTGAAATGTACCTCCTCCTGCTGTTCTGTATTTACATGTTTCTTTTACTTTGTTCCGACTTGCACGCCGAGGTAGCTTAAGATGTTGTTGCTATGCTTTGTTGATGTATGGATTGGTTGCTGACTTGAACATTCGTGTTGTAAGGCCATAAGGTCGAGTTACTCCTATGTAGATGTGGACAGCATTTGTGTTCAGTTCTATGTTTTCGTTGTTTATGTTTGTGTTCGTTATGGGTGGATGTTCTTATATCATCTTTTAATACCAAAGTTGTGGCGATTATATGTTGTAGGGTCCCGGCCGGATCCATATTATATGGTCATTGCAGGGGAGGTGTTACACGTCTACTGTCGGAATCCCAAGCACATTAGAAGCAAGTGCCCCAAATTTCTGAATGATGAAAAAGAAAGGAGGCACGGACGAAAGAACAAGAAGAAGGTTCTAAAATTAGTAACTAGGGATGATACTTCTTCCGAGGAGACAAAGATGGCATCCTCAAGCGATGACGGGGAAGTAAATATGTGGCTTATGGGAAAGCACAAATTTTCCTCCGACGATGGAAGCAGTGTCCAAAGAGACATTGTGGTGCCTCCTCCTTTCTATGAGGATATTTATTCTGAATACATGAAAACATGCAAATATTTTGAGTACGTGGGAAAGGAAAGGTGACTTGCCATGAGTGAAGGTGACTTGCCATGAGTGCAATCACTCAGTGGCAAAAGTCGAAGAATTGGAAGATTTTCTAAGACCCTCTCCAACATCGAAACTCTCACTAATGAGACAAGAAAGAAAAATTAAAACTTCTCTTTCTCAAATAAATAATGACAAAAGGATGTTTTCAAATCGATATGTTATGCTTGTAAATGAAAATATCGCCTTGAATGCATGAATCCATGACTTTAACATTGCAATTGAAAATTTTGGTGTTGGGCAAAAGTCTCTTGATATGCTTTTGGCCAACCAATGTCATGTAGGAGGAAAATTCGTGTCGGATTTTGTTGGGAAAAACCGACCTCTTGATTTGATACCAGTTTTAAGAGTGATTAATTAGGATATTACTCAAGTTGTATAGAAAGGTAATTTGTGCCATAAGGACATGGTGTGAAGGATGACAAAATGTATCCAAAGAAAGCAGCAGAAGAACTCGGGTTCAAAGTCATGACTTAAACAAAGAAGCGTCGAAATGTATTCGACGTAACGTCTAAAGTAAGCAACGTGCCGAGCTGTGTCGACTTCTCCTCAGAGCTGCGTCGACTTATCTCTAAAGCAGCGCCACTCTCTAAGCAAGAATGACTCCTCCAATAGCTATGATATCTTCTCCTCTACTATTCAGAGAAAATGTCAAAAGACTCAAAGCAACGAAGCTCTAGCACAACTCTATCTTCTCCCTCTCTCTCCACTACTCAGAACAACGATGACTTCTCAGAAGGTTTCCAAAGGCTATTTCTTGGAGCCTGTCTCTGCAGAAATACAACCGTTACTCGTCTATTTCAAGAAAGATATCCATGATCCTCTCGTGGAATTAATGTTGTTCTTTTGGAAAGAAATTCAAATGTAGCGGTATAAAAGAGAGGTCAGAAGACTCAAAGAAAAAGAGAGAAAGTGTGCAATGGCTGACCATTGACAAGAAGAAGATCAACTCCCTTTACTCTGAAAGAGTGTTCCTTTCGAAAACTCTAAGAGTTGATCAAGAAGAATCTTCAACTTTCTTCGCAAAATTCAAAACAGAAGATCCTTTCCTCTCTCAAGGATCAAATCTCCTTTCTCTCTTCTCGGCAAAGAAGCCCCTGTTCAGAGACTGCTCAAATCCACACTCTGTGGAAAATTCACTTCGAACCTGATCACAAAGGAGTTTTAAGAATCCCTCCTAAAAATATTCAATTTGGTTCTAAGAGTCTCTAGCCAAAAGACTCAGTTGGTTCTAACTTCTAAGAGTCTCCAGCCTATGCTATAAGGTTACCATCTATTGTTCCATCAAATAAATTTGGGTGCCTAAGGTTACCACCTATGCTATAGGGGGAACCCCTTGGATATCCGTATCTTTACTCCCCTCTTCTTATTAGGTGTGTTGGCAGGCTAAGGATAAAGGAGATATGTGGTACTTGGACTCAGGATGCTCCAAGCACATGACGGGCAACAAAGATAAGTTCATTAGCCTTGTGAGATATAAAGGAGAACTAGTGACATTTGAAGACAATAACAAAGGAAGGATCATGAACATCGTATAGTGGATAACAAAATATTCTCTATCCCAAATGTTTTGTTTGTGAAAGGTTTAAAACATAATTTGATTTTGATTAGTCAATTGTGTGATAAATGATTAAATGTTTTATTTGAATCTTCTACAAATCTTTGCAAAACAATACACGTTAAAACTAATAAAATATTACTCATTGCACCTAAATCTCACAGCGTGTATATTATTGCTTTCAATGATTTGTCACAATCATCAATGAAATGTTTAATTGTTAAAAATGAAGAACTAGAACTTTGACATATGCGACTTGATCATTCTGGCACAAGTTAATCTTGAAATTATCAAAAGATAAATTAATTAAAAGATTACCTACACCTAACGGTAATTTATCTTCACTTTGTTCGACAAAAGAGAAAATTTTCTAGATCTTTTTTTAAAAGCAAAACCGATATTTCAATTACTAGACCACTTCAACTAATTCATATAAATCTTTTTGATTATATTAGCACAAGTCTAGGTGGAAGAAAATATATTTATGTTTTAACTGATGATTTCTATAGATTTAGATTATTTTTCTCACTTCCAAATGTGATGTGTTTTCTGAATTCTCCAAATTATGTAAACGTATTTAAAATGAATTTGGTTGAAAAATTAATTGCATATGCTCAGATCATGGTGGTTAATTTGAAAATGAAAATTTTGCTTCTTTTGTGAAATTTTAGGAATAAAACACGAATTCTCCGCTCCACGCACCTCACAACAAAATGGTGTAGTAGAGAGAAAAATAGAACCCTACAAGAACTAACATGCACTATGTTTTCTGAATGTGTTACCTAAATATTTTTGGTCTGAAGCCACTAGTACCGCCTGTAATGTTGTTAATCGTGTTATGCTTCACCCAATCTTGAAGCTAACCCCTTATGAACTATATTTTCAAAAGAAGTTCAATGTATCTTATTTTCGTGTTTTGGTTACAAATGCTTTCTATTGAATAATAAAGATAACGTTGACAAATTTGATGAAAAATGTGATGAAGAAATTTTCATTGGTTATTCTTCAACTAATATGGCTTATAGAGTATATAATAAAAGGACAAAAATAGTTGAAGAATTCATTCATAATAAATTTGATGAGCTAGTTTCGTGTGTAGATTTACATGATAATACAGGAAGTGAGGAGTCTACCTTCATCAAGGAGCATATTGATGATGAACCACTTCATGGTGAGAAAGACGAAGAAGAACATGAGGAGCGTGACGCTTAGTGTGCTGAAATTTCCAAAGGTTTATCAAAGAGAGCCAACACTAGAGAACCTTTGAGAGGGGTGACGACAAGCTCATCTTTGCACGAATCTTTTTCTAATTTATGTTTCATTTCTAAAATTGAACCCAAAAAATGTTGCAACCGCTTTAAATGATGAATCTTGGTTCATGGTTATGAATGACGAACTTACTCAATTTGAAAGAAATATAGTCTGGAAACTAGTTGACTGACTATCTAATCATTCTGTAGTTGGAGTCAAATGAATTTTCAAAAATAAATTAGATAGTGAGTTTAGAATAATTAGAAATAAGTTTAGACTTGCAGCTCAACGATATTCTCGAATCGAGGGGGTAGATTTTAATAAAACTCTTGCATCCGTTGCTCGCTTAGAATCTATTCGAATTTTTCTTGCATTCGCGAGTTTTACAAGATTTAAATTATTTAAAATAGATGTCAAAACTGCATTTTTAAACAAGATAATTAAAGAAGAGGTCTACATTGAACAACCCCCGGTTTCATAAATGATAAATTTTGAAATCATGTCTATAAGCTAGAAAAACATTTTATGGAATAAATCAAGCGACCTATGCTTGATATGAAAAATTAACTATGTTTTTACTTAAGCATGAATATATTATGGGAAGTGTCAATAACACACTCTTCATTAAGCATTTAAATAATGATTTGATTATTTTACAAATATATGTAGATGATATAATTTTTGAGTCACTAATGAAGAATTGTGTAATGAAGTAGTTAAAGTGATGCAAAATGAATTTGAAATGAATTTGGTAGGTGAACTCATATATTTTCTTGGTTTTCAAATTACTCGACGTAATGATGAATTTTTTATTTGTCAAAGTAAATATGTCCATGATATGCTCAAAAAATTTGGATTTGAAAACCTAAGTCAAGCTAATACACCAAAGAGTGCATCATTAAAACTAGGAAAAGATGAGTCTGGAATTGCAATAGATGAAACTCTATATCGCGGAATGATTGGATCTTTGTTATGCTTAAGTGCGTCTAGGACGGATATTATGTTTGTCGTATGTTTATGTGCTCATTTTCATGTCAATCCTAAAGAATCTCATTTAAAAGCGGTTAAACGAATCTTTAGATATTAAATAGGCACATCACGATTAGGATTGTGGTACACTCATAACGAGTCATTTATCTTACATGGTTACTCTGATTCGGATTAGCGAGATACTCATTAGATCAAAAAAGCACTGTGGTACTTGTCACTTTTTAGGGCCTTCACTTGTTTCGTGGTCGTGTAAGAAGCATAATTCTGTTGTCATCTCCACCGCGGAAGTCTAGTATATTGCACTAGGTAGTTGTTGCGCTCAAGCACCGTGGATAACTCAAACACTATTGATCTCACAACTGTCGAAATGAAATGTGGTAATAAAAGCACTATTGATCTAACAAATAATCCAGTGCCATTTTAGGTCCAAACATATTGATGTTAAGCACCACTTTATTCGTGATCATATAAAGAAAGACCATGTTAAAATAAGCTTCATTGGTACTGAATTACAACTTACGAACATATTTACCAAACTACTCCCTGATGCGCAATTCAATTTACTTCGATTAGAGTTTGGTGTTTTGGATGTCTTAGGCTAAAAATTAAAATCCGCAATTTTTTGATTATTTTTTTGATTTCTTTACTACAAAAGGTGCTCCTTATGGTGGAGAATCCAAGTCACGAAACATGATTTTTAAGCGAAAATCAATTCTTTGTTTGTTAGCATTGCGTGGTAGGGGAAAACGTTGGAGGTGGCTCCAAAATTCATATTTATGATATTTATCTGCACTTTTTATTTTTTTTCCTAGCATAGAAGATCATTCTACTGATGTGCTAATTCATGACTTCTGTGTTTTTCAAAACATTTGTGCATTATTTGCTTACCTCTTCATTTCTTTTTGAAAAATCTTCAAAATTAAAGAGAAAATCACAAAACCCAACAAAATAATAAAAAATATGTTTTTCTCTGATTTGTCTTATTTTGTTTTGTAAATTTTTATTTTCAAAAATTAAAACTAAAAAAAAATCATAAAAGACTGAAAAATACCAAGGATGAAAATCACTTAAAGACTCGTTATAATGTTATGATTTTACATTCACACCTGTACAACCCTCATATTTCCGGAGTCGGTGCGACCCGACCCGGATGAAGCCAAGATAGCAAGGGTGGCCAGGACGGACAAAACGACCGCGTGGAGACGGTCGAAACCGACCAAGGCAGAAGGAGGCCGCGGGAGAGACGGAGGAAGCACCTGCTGCCCCGGCCCCCTTTGGATGAGTGGGAGAATTCCTCCCACTCACCGACCCTTCGGGGGGGAGTGGGAGAACTTCTCCCACTCATCCGGGCGAGTGGGAGCAGCCCTCCCACTCGCCGGGCGAGTGGGAGGGGCCCTCCCGTGAGGGGGGAGTGGACACCTCGAGTCCCACTCGCCCCCCCCCCCCCCTCATGCGTGATCGATGGCGGTCATGGTTGGACTGCGGATAGCAGGATTTTTGCTATCCGCAGTCCATTTTTGGGAAAGTCTATAAATAGACCCCCATGGGCACCTTGGGAAGGGTTGGTCTCTACCCCCCTCCCTCGCGTGTGTGTTGTGAGCAAGCACTACCCCTCCTCTTCCCCTTGTCATGTAAGGTGGACGGTGAGGTGATCCTTAGTGCCCTCCAAGGTGCCCAGGCTCAGCATTGGCTTGGGAGGGGAAGCGCTCTAAGATCTTCCGGGTATGTGGTAGGACCTCCTCGCTGAAGCTTAAGGGGTTCGTTTTCTAGATTCAAGTGTTCTTCAAGGGCAAGTTCTCCTAGGTCCTAGTAACCGGTCAAGGGTCTAGGCTTAGGTCAAGTAAGGGTTAGTCGCAACCCCCTTTCGAACGCTGAAGCCGGGAAACTGGTTTCAACATTCTGGTGCGGTGAGCGTGGAAGCGACTAGTTCGGAAAGCTCTGAGCCATGTCTCATGGCTGGAAGCGACGAGTTGGGAGACTCACCTCCGGCATGCGAGTATGTAAAGAAGGGCGACGTCGATGAGTTCAGCAAAGGGATCCTGGAGCTCCCGCGGGTCGCATCCTTCACTCGCGGCGAATGCTCGACACCACCTGCAGGGATGCGATAAGAACGCCCCCGTCCAACCAGGGGGGAGTAACTTCACCTGGAAGGGCCAAGAAGGAGTTGCGGAGACAGAAGAAGTGGCGAAGAAGATGACCAAGGAGCGTGCGGCCAAGTGAGGTGCCCAGGAAGGGCGAGATGTAAGTGAAGTGCCCAGGAAGGGTGAGATGTAAGTGAAGTGCCCAGGAAGGGCGAGATGTAAGTGAAGTGCCCAAGAAGGGCGAGGTGTAATAAAGTGCCCTACAAGGGCGTAGGGTAGTGAAGTTGTAATAGACGAGCTAGGAATGAAAAAGGGTTCTGGGGTAATACCCCGATCTAAGATCCCTGACTGGAGATCCCCCGTCGGGATCAGTTATGCCGGTAGATGGGGGACTCGTCAGGTCGACTCGCGGTCCAACAACCGATTGGGAATGCGTTGAGCTCATCTGCCTCCAGGTGAAGGTAAGCACCAAGGACGCGGATGGGTACTTCCATCTCCAATCGGTAAAGGGATCAGGAGTGCGTTGAGTCCCTCCACCCCGGTTGAGCTAAGACTCCCAGGACCTGGATGGGTACTACCACCTCCAGTTAGATCAGGAGTGCGTTGAGTCCCTCCACCCCGGTTGAGCTAAGACTCCCGGGACCTGGATGGGTACTACCACCTCCAGTTAGATCAGGAGTGCGTTGAGTCCCTCCACCCCGGTTGAGCTAAGACTCCCAGGACCTGGATGGGCACTACCACCTCCAGTTAGATCAGGAGTGCGTTGAGTCCCTCCACCCCGTTTGAGCTAAGACTCCCAGGACCTGGATGGGCACTACCACCTCCAGTTTGATCAGGAGTGCGTTGAGTCCTTCCACCCCGGTTGAGCTAAGACTCCCAGGACCTGGATGGGCACTACCCCCTCCAGTTAGATCAGGAGTGCGTTGAGTCCCTCCACCCCGGTTGAGCTAAGACTCCCAGGACCTGGATGGGCACTACCACCTCCAGTTAGATCAGGAGTGCGTTGAGTCCCTCCACCCCGGTTGAGCTAAGACTCCCAGGACCTGGATGGGCACTACCACCTCCAGTTAGATCAGGAGTGCGTTGAGTCCCTCCACCCCAGTTGAGTTAAGACTCCCAGGACCTGGATGGGCACTACCACCTCCAGTTAGATCAGGAGTGCGTTGAGTCCCTCCACCCCGGTTGAGCTAAGACTCCCAGGACATGGATGGGTACTTCCACCTCCAGTCAGATTTGGAAGGCGTGGAGTTCCCTCCCCCTCCAGGTGAGCTCGGCTCCCTGTTAGGTGTGGAGTTTCCTCCACCTCCAGGTGAGCTCGGCTCCCTGTTAGGTGTGGAGTTTCCTCCACCTCCAGGTGAGCTCGGCTCCCTGTTAGGTGTTGAGTTCTTCCACCTCCAGGTGAGCTCGGCTCCCTGTTAGGTGTGGAGTTTCCTCCACCTCCAGGTGAGCTCGGCTCCCTGTTAGGTGTTGAGTTCTTCCACCTCCGGGTGAGCTCGGCTCCCTGTTAGGTGTGAAGTTTCCTCCACCTCCAGGTGAGCTCCGCTCCCTGTTAGGTGTTGATTTCTTCCACCTCCAGGTGAGCTCGGCTCCCTGTTAGGTGTGGAGTTTCCTCCACCTCCAGGTGAGCTCCGCTCCCTGTTGGGTGTTGAGTTCTTCCACCTCCAGGTGAGCTCGGCTCCCTGTTAGGTGTGGAGTTTCCTCCACCTCCAAGTGAGCTCGGCTCCCTGTTAGGTGTTGAGTTCTTCCACCTCCAGGTGAGCTCGGCTCCCTGTTAGGTGTGTAGTTTCCTCTACCTCCAGGTGAGCTCCGCTCCCTGTTAGGTGTTGAGTTCTTCCACCTCCAGGTGAGCTCGGCTCCCTGTTAGGTGTGGAGTTTTCTCCACCTCCAGGTGAGCTCCGCTCACTGTTAGGTGTTGAGTTCTTCCACCTCCAGGTGAGCTCAGCTCCCTGTTAGGTGTGGAGTTTCCTCCACCTCCAGGTGAGCTCGGCTCCCTGTTAGGTGTTGAGTTCTTCCACCTCCAGGTGAGCTCGGCTCCCTGTTAGGTGTGGAGTTTCCTCCACCTCCAAGTGGGCTCGGCTCCCTGTTAAGTGTTGAGTTCTTCCACCTCCAGGTGAGCTCGGCTCCCTGTTAGGTGTGGAGTTTCCTCCACCTCCAGGTGAGCCTCGGCTCCCTGTTAGGTGTTGAGTTCTTCCACCTCCAGGTGAGCTCGGCTCCCTGTTAGGTGTGGAGTTTCCTCCACCTCCAGGTGAGCTCGGCTCCCTGTTAGGTGTTGAGTTCTTCCACCTCCAGGTGAGCTCGGCTCCCTGTTAGGTGTGGAGTTTCCTCCACCTCCAGGTGAGCTCGGCTCCCTGTTAGGTGTTGAGTTCTTCCACCTCCAGGTGAGCTCGGCTCCCTGTTAGGTGTGGAGTTTCCTCCACCTCCAAGTGAGCTCGGCTCCCTGTTAGGTGTTGAGTTCTTCCACCTCCAGGTGAGCTCGGCTCCCTGTTAGGTGTGGAGTTTCCTCCACCTCCAGGTGAGCTCGGCTCCCTGTTAGGTGTTGAGTTCTTCCACCTCCGGGTGAGCTCGGCTCCCTGTTAGGTGTGGAGTTTCCTCCACCTCCAGGTGAGCTCCGCTCCCTGTTAGGTGTTGAGTTCTTCCACCTCCAGGTGAGCTCGGCTCCCTGTTAGGTGCGGAGTTTCATCTACCTCCAGGTGAGCTCGGCTCCCTGTTAGGTGTTGAGTTCTTCCACCTCCAGGTGAGCTCGGCTCTCTGTTGGGTGTGGAGTTTCCTCCACCTCCAGGTGAGCTCGGCTCCCTGTTAGATGTTGAGTTCTTCCACCTCCAGGTGAGCTCGGCTCCCTGTTAGGTGTGGAGTTTCCTCCACCTCCAGTTGCGCTCGGCTCACAGGAGGGGTGTCTAGTGGAGGAAGGTTTTCGTCACACCTCAGGTCGAGCTCGGCTCGACTAGAGGTGCTGAGTTTTTCCTCCACCTTCGGTCGAGGTTAATCCGACCTAAGGTGTAGAGCTTTCTCCACCTCCAGTTGAGCTCGGCTCATAGGAGGGGTGTTTAGTGGAGAAAGGTTCACCTTCTATCTCAAGTCTGGATCAGCCGAAAAGCTCGACAAGGATGTCCCGTTGGCAAGTCCCTTCGTGGATTCCCCTCAGGTCCCACCAACTCGTCAAATCGGTGGGTTGAACTTTCTTTCCGAGCTTGGAACAAGCTCGCAAAGAGCGGGGATTGTGTACAACCCTCATATTTCCCGAGTCGGTGCGACCCGGCCCGGATGAAGCCAAGATAGCAAGGGTGGCCAGGACGGACAAAACGACCGCGTGGAGACGGTCGAAACCGACCAAGGCAGAAGGAGCCGCGGGAGAGACGGAGGAAGCACCTGCTGCCCCGGCCCCCTTTGGATGAGTGGGAGAATTCCTCCCACTCACCGACCCTTCGCGGGGGGAGTGGGAGAACTTCTCCCACTCATCCGGGCGAGTGGGAGAGGCCCTCCCACTCGCCGGGCGAGTGGGAGGGGCCCTCCCACTCGCCGGTTGGGTGGGAGAGCCCTCCCACTCGTCGCCCCCTTAGGGGTGAGTGGGAGGGATCCTCCCACTCGCCCGGTGTAGGGGGGTAGGTCATTATGACCTCCCGTGAGGGGGGAGTGGACACCTCGAGTCCCACTCCCCCCCCCCCCCCCCCGCCTCATGCGTGATCGATGGCGGTCATGGTTGGACTGCGGATAGCAGGATTTTTGTTATCCGCAGTCCATTTTTGGGAAAGTCTATAAATAGACCCTCATGGGCACCTTGGGAAGGGTTGGTCTCTACCCCCCTCCCTCGCGTGTGCGTTGTGAGCAAGCACTATCCCTCCCCTTCCCCTTGTCATGTAAGGTGGACGGTGAGGTGATCCTTAGTGCCCTCCAAGGTGCCCAGGCTCAGCATTGGCTTGGGAGGGGAAGCGCTCTAAGATCTTCCGGGTATGTGGTGGGACCTCCTCGCTGAAGCTTAAGGGGTTCGTTTTCTAGATTCAAGTGTTCTTCAAGGGCAAGTTCTCCTAGTTCCTAGTAACCGGTCAAGGGTCTAGGCTTAGGTCAAGTAAGGGTTAGTCGCAACCCCCTTTCGAACGCTGAAGCCGGGAAACTGGTTTCAACAACACCTCTTAAAACATTGTATTGTTTATTCATATCTTGCGTAATATCTTGTTATGTACAATAAAAATGCATGTAGGAAATTTATGGAAAATGCTTAGTATGCCTCTAAGTATGAGTAACGTTGGCGGTGACTCAAAAATTCATATTTATGACATTTATCTGCACTTTTTTTTCCTAGCATAGAAGATCATTCTACTGATGTGCTCATTCATGACTTCTGTGTTTTTCAAAAAAATTGTGCATTATTTGCTTACCTCTTCATTTTTTTGAAATTTTTTCAAAATTAACGAGAAATTCACAAAACCCAACAAAATAACAAAAAAAAATATTTTTCTCTGATTTGTCTTATTTTGTTTTGTAAATTTTTATTTTCAAAAACTAAAACAAAAAAAATCATAAAAAACTGAAAAATACCAAGGATGAAAATCACTTAAAGACTCATTACAATGTTATGATTTTACATTCACACCTCTTAAAACATTGTATTGTTTATTCATATCTTGCATAATATCTTGTTATGTACAATAAAAATACATGTCAGAAATTTATGAAAAATGTTTAGTATGTCTCTAAGTATGAGTAATATTTTCTGTTAAACAATGACTTATCGCACTCGTCTTTTGATTCTTACATTTGCAAAAAAAAATCTTGTATATGCATGTATGTGTAGTGTAATAATGTAAATAGTTAATATGCACAAATAAATTGCCAACACATTATTATCATGAACCTATTCTTGAGAAGTGTGGTTAAAAATAATGTCATATGTTTGTATACAAGTGAATTCGAAGACCCTTATGTCATCAAATAAATGTATAATAAGGTTAACTCCACCAAGCACTACTTCTCTTCCTGATAAGTCTTCATAAGTATTGTGAGGCTGAGCATCTTATAAAGAATTGTAAAGTGTCTTGTGCAAACAAATTAAAAACACCACATCATTATACTTCTCTTTAGTGCACTGAATCACAAAAATACAAGTTCAAATAATACTATGTGATTCACCAAGCACTACTTCATTTTTTGATAAGTCTTAATGAGCATTGTGTGTGCGAAGCACTTTCGTAGTTGTACTATTTTTCTTATTGTGTATTGATCCAAGTGGAAGTAATTTTACTTTGCATATTTGATGATGTTATGATTATTACATTACATGTTACATATGACTTGATTATTACTCATACATGTTACACATCATTGTCTTTCATAAATCTTCCACTCAAGATAATTGGACACTAAATGCAACATTCCATACTCTCTACAATATAAGTAAATAGTTAAGCATGATCACTACAACGTTTATTTGTGTTTGAATTGAAAATCACTTTACACGGTAGTTTGAAATCCTTTCTTGATATTCTATCTTATTGCTTGGCTAATTACATCTTTCAACATTTCGATTAACACTGTATAATGGAAAGATATCTCTTGGATTCAAACGATTATTCTTTTATAATTTCATATAAAAAATCTTCCCAAACAAATCTCTAAATCTCCTTCCTTATATTTTGTATTCCTACATCTTCAATGATGATATGTAAATGTGTTTTTAGGGAGGCTTTCATCATTCTCTTCCGTCGTCTCACTTTTTGATGCGATTTCTTGCAGGTTTCAGCTCTTCTCTTCCTCCTCTAAGCATTCCCAAATTCCCTGGGACTTTATGATCAAAGTTATTGATTGTGCTTGAGATGCTTAGCCATGGACGTGGAGGCGGAAGTACATAAAGAGAGCACGGGCAACTTTGGGAGGTGGTGACAGCACGCCTAAATCTCGGACGGTAACCAAGGGATTGTGCAGGAAACTAGGTTACCAATCCTTGCATGTTTCCCCTTATACCTGAGGGATAGTCTCTCTTTTCCCTTTGTATCCATGATGGTAACTTGTATTTCTTCATTTTCTATTTGGTATTTAATGTTATAATAACAGTGTAGAACCTTAATCATTTCAGATGACATGACCATTAGGTGTGAATGTATTTAGGTTTTATTAATTTATTGTGGATGGTTTGGAATGAGGTTTGTTCATGAATGGGTTTAATGGATTTCTTCCTCATTTTTTTGTAATTTGTAGTAGTAGTTTTATAAATGAACTCAAGCAAGTTTTAATCACGCTTAAATAGTTAGAGATGAATCAGATGATGGAGTTGATGGATACTACCTACCGTATTCCCTATGCAGTCGATAAATCCCCCTAGTGACTCACAACTTAATTATTTGCGGCCGATACTCATGTCGTGCATTAAGTTTTTGACGTCGTTGCTGGGGAATACGGTTAATTCTATGGAGGTACTTCAATGAAGGCGTTGAGATTAGTTTAAGCACTTTTTCAATTTTTTTGCATTTTCATTTCGTTTGTAAATCCCAACTTTTATTTTCCATTTAGATTTCACCTCAAGTTGGCACTAGTTTTAATTTCTTGTTTGTTTGTAGTGAGTCAAATTATCATTTTTAATTATCTTTAATCCGCCTCTAATCCACTGTGTGACTACCAACCATGTCGGTGGCGCGGAACTTATGCACATTATAGTCATCTTTGTCTGAAGGGAAACTATGGTTATAGTTTATATGACTCATCCTATGGAAAATCAACATTGTTTGGTGCTTTATATGGTGAAGCAACTTACTTTAGCCATGTGTCTCCAATGCGGGCATCACCTTCACCGGTCAGTTTGGTTTATCCAAAGCCAAAGTCTACCGGGAAGCAATGTCTGTTTTGTCAAAGTTTGGATCATGCATTGAAGGACTGTATCAAATTTAAACTTACCTTGGAGGAGGATGATTAGCCGAGAATTACTGTCTTGCCACCCTCCACACTGCTCCTTCAGCCGTTGATGTGATATACGTGGTGCACCCAAGTATTCTTGGGAGTGCAGCCATGAATATTTTTATCGGCGTTCCCTCTAATCCTTATGATGACAAGGTGGAGTGTTCTTCCCTCATGACATTTTCACTTTCGATTCCATGTCAGAGGATTGCATTCATCATATTTTTGATTCTATTTGCGACACTTATTGATGACTCCCACAACAAATCTTGATCATGTTGATGAGTGCTTAAAGGTAATACCAGATTGTGCTCATGTTAATATTCCTCTAATGATGTTATTGTTAACTGCACTAAAATACATACAGAATTTATTAGTAGTTAGTTATCACAGGTTGGCCAGGTGACATTTAATCCACAACGGCAATGCATTGAGGAGAGCTTTCTCTTATGTGGGGAGGATAACATCCCCTCATCGAAGAGGTTCAACTTGATGCTCCCCATGTCCATGCCACTCTTGATATTGATGGGTTTATTTTTCATCACCCTTTTGATGCAACCTCAGCCGCATCCGAGGACGCGTGATATCTTCATGCGCCAGTTCTATTTTAATTATTTGTTATTTTATTTGCTGTTAATTTTTTTTCTATGCACTGAAATTATTTTGGGTTCCGGCTCACCGGTTTGACCGCCCGGAGAGATCCTAAATAAATGATCCGACAATTTAAGTAGCTAGGGCGAAAGAGACAGCTTAATTTAATTATATACGTGTAAGGATGAATGGAGAATAAAAATAAAAATAAAATATAAAAAAAGAACCCCAACTACGAAATTCAGTTGGAAGGTAGATTTAGGAAGTAAAATCTGGAAAAAATTAAAGGACAATTTCTATTCCCGTATAAGGTAGCCTCTCAATTAAAGGATTCAAATGAAGGGTTTGTTTAGGAAATAAATACAGTGATAAATCTTTCAGAAAAAGTAGAAATTAATTCCTCTCACTAAAAGGCCATACGTGATCGATCAAGGCAGCCAGGGAAAGGAAGAGAACGTCACATTCATCGTTCCTCTGTTAGTCGGCGCCCTCGCTCCAGCCTGCGGTAACTCTGATCTATTCCTTCCGCCGGACGCAAGGTTCTTCAGTTCAACGAGCGCCAGGCGAGTACCATTCCATCGGCGTTCACAACGACACCAGGACACTTCCTCGTCGACACTCATCAACGCGGCCCAGTCTGTCGAGGACGGAGCTTCCCCTTTAGTTCGTTGTCGACCTCGGCGCTCTATTCCGGTGATAAGAGGGATCTCTGTTGACCCATTCCAGCAGTCCACAACTGCAAACCCTGTCATCTGTACCGTCCCCTACCAGCGACGTTGTAGAAGGCAATCCTGATTCGGCCGATTGATTTTGAAGAAGATTCCCTGCTCTCAGATACAAATCTCCTGGACAGCGCAACTGCCTTGAAGTGGATCCAGCTTTGTAGTCGTAGTTTTGTGTATGCTTGGGGTAACTCCGCCCTCTCTCTTGCTTCATTTATTGCGTAATTTTATGCAACACATCTAATTAATTTAAGCTTGCCTCGAACGTTCGCGCTGTTTAAATTTGTCGTTTATTCTTAAATTATTGCTTGTGATTTTTGCTTGTGGATGTACGGATCTCGCTTTTGATTCAATTCACTAGACGCTAGAGGGAATATCTTCGAATAACGATTAACGGTTTAGCGGCGTTCAACGTCAAGAATGTTTTCGCGCGCGAAAATTTATTTGGCCTGCTCGGCCTATTTTCAAACTTGAAACCGGTCGTATAAAATTATCGCATTTTTCAAACCCTAATTTCAGTTTACAACACTTTTGCTTCTAATGATTTAATTATGTGACCAAACCGGTCGTATAAAATTATCGCATTTTTCAAACCCTAATTTCAGTTTACAACACTTTTGCTTCTAATGATTTAATTATGTGACCCTGCAGGACCATGAGTTTGTGGACCTATTTTTGGGTGATCTTGAGTTGCAATCCTGCTAAGACAAGCATTTAGCAGTGACCAATAATGTTGTTTATTCTACCCATCATCACTGCTTTTGCTTCACCTGAAGGATTGGGTGCAAGGAGACAAGATAATTTTTCTTTGCCAAACAACGGTTGAAGGAGATGAAGAAGCTGAAAAAGGAGGAGACCGAGGGATGGAGAAGCTGAAAAAGGAGGAGACCGGGGGATGGAGGATCAACATTCCTCCTATCTACCCCTATCACATGGTTTCATGACCTTTTTCTTTTATTTGCAGTTATTACTTCAAATCAACATATAGTTGATTATTTTGATATGCTTGTATAAGTAATAATTAGGATCTTACGTACTTCTGTTTTGTTTTTTGCGTGGTGAATTTTCTAGTATGAGCTATGCATAATACATGTATTATGTCTGGCTCAAAGACATTAAACAAAAAGCATCTTGGGAGGAAACCCAAGCTTTTTGTGCTAATCATATTTTCTACTTGTCTTTTTCTTGTTTGTTTTTCTTTTTTTATTCCAGGTAATGCTCAAGTTTGCATCATTTTTGGACATCGTGGATTTTGGGCATTTGAAATTTGGCAATGGAGGATGCTTTGTAATTGAGTACCCTCGTTACCTTCTTTCCACCTATATACTCTAAATTTTTGTGCATTAGGGACAATGATTGTTGCGGGTCATTTAACGCTCCAACGAACCAGAAGAATTAGATTGTCTTAGGCAGAGAGTGAGTCAAGCGCGCAAATAGTCAAAAAGAGAACCAACAGTAGATAGTGAGATTTTTTTACATGGAAAACCAAGAAAGGGAAAAAATCACGGGGTAGAGCCAGCTCTGAAGAAATCCAATAGATGTAGATGTGTACATGAGTTATAGTCTATGAGGGTGATAGGTCACCGCTCCTTTACAAGTTTTTTAACAAAAAGTTAAGTCTTGAGTAACGCTCGCGGGAGTGAGCTCTGAAGCAGAACCGTCACAAACGGAGCGCATGCTGAGCAGGAGAGCGAAAGATGAGTCAAGTCTTCGGTGGAAAACCTCAGAGCTCTCTCCTCTAAGTTTTCTTTTGTCGACGTGGTTTATCCGCAGATGCAGAGCTTAGAGCAGCCGGGCATGCAATGGAGTCGGGCTTGGCCGATGGGTTAAGCAATAAATAAACAGGGTTGGGAAGGAGGGGAGGCGTCGGAGCCCGTCCTACAGGCGAGAAATGAGCCTATGCGGGCTGCGGGGAAGAGAATTCGCGAGAAGATTTTGAAATCGGGGATGAGAAGAGGCCAGGACGGTGAGAAATGTCAGACCAATCGTAAACCTGAAACCATAAACTCTAAACCTTATTATGGCCCGACCGCGCTCCACCCGATCGCGAACTCCCGAGCGCGGCACTCCGCCTCTTGCTCGATCTCATGTACATCGCCAAGGGAACAAATATGGTAATCGCCATTGTATAATTCTTATTCGCCAAGAGTGGGTCCAGCTCAGCCACGTCAGCAAAACAACCATGTGACTCACGAGTCCAGTGTAAAGTCGCCTGTGGGCGAGTTCAATATTACCTCGCCCATAGGCGAGTTCCTTCGTTCACTCGCAAAGGGCAAATCCCCAGTTAAGTCGCCCATGAACGAGCTTCTCGCATACTCACCCTTATCACCCCTTGTCTGAGCCAGGTATTCAGTAAAGTAACTGTTCCCAGTGCGACGGTGCTCCCGCCGCTCGCAAACCCCGAGCACGACACTCCGCCCGTTGCTCGATCTCATGTACAATGCCAAGAAAACGTCTATGACAATCTCCAGCATCCGCATCTCTCATTCACCGTAATGCCTCCCTCTTAAGCAGATCTCTCTCGCGCACGATCACTTGACCAGCTTAAGCTGGAAATTTATGATAAATTGATAATAATCGTATATATATACAAATAAGAAGTATTTAAGTACTTATTTCTTTTTTTACTCAGTGAAAAGTGGAGAACTATAAATTTTAAATAGTATTCAAACCCCCTTTGTGGGGCTTTTATATATTACCTTGACGTTCAGGACCAATGGAAGAGAATTAATCCCAGGGCCCATGCTTTGCACAGTACAGTGCACTGCGGGGTCCAACACAATGCACTTCATTGCGCATTATCGTTGGTCTCAAGTGCTAGCTGGCGTTCGGGACCCGGATCGAATAAATTTCCTCTGGGCCACATGGTAGTATGTGGACAACTGATGGAAGAGTATCCACCCTGGAATTTTTTTCTCGACCCTTCGAAGTACAGGCGGAGGATAGAGAGGTCGAGAGAGCAGTTTTTTTGGAGCACAGACCTACTAATGTAGCTAGAAGATACATCACATAGCTGCTCTTTTCGAGAAAATATAGTAGGGGAGGGAAAATGGGTCCATCACGAAATTATTCAATCATGACACACAAATTTGTATTTTGTCGTTTGTAAGGATGATCGAAAGTCTCTATTATGATACATGTTTAAGCTGGCTAGAGATGTCCTATGAAAACGTGTCAAACAAACATTTATCACCTCTTATACAGACACTTAAAGGCAAATTTGTTTGGCGCAATTTGACGACATAATTCATTTGTCGCTCGATCACTAATGTGCTCAGGGAACTACGAGTGGAGGGTCAGTCCTGTCAAGCATGAGTGAAGCCCGTGCACCTGAGAGCATCGAGCACGGGCAGAGTTGCTCGTGTGATTATAAAATTATTAGCATTTTTAATATATATCATATAATTTTTATTTTATTTTTCTGATGCAGAGAGTCAAATGTATATATGTCGTATCTAAAACTCAAAGTCGAAGATCAACAAAATCATCACAAAGTCCATCCCCAGGCAGGCCGGTGACCTCACCATATCGACAACGTCATGTAGGCCTTCACGTCGAACTACTAGGAACATGTTGTGATGGAAAAACGCCACCCTCTGAGCTGCCCCAGACAACTGGAATCTCACCTTTGAATGAATATGAGGGGAGTTCATCTGCCCCACCAAGGGCGCCTACCCACTGATCAAGGACCCTAAGTTATTAAAGGCACAAGACGCACCGAGGCGCAAACGAGCCCTGGAGCCTAGGCGCAAGGCGCAGGAGCGCGCCTGAGGCACAAAAATATGGAAAAATAAAATCAGTGAATTGGGCGCCCAATTCATGGAAAATCAGCGAATTAGAGCCCAATTCCCTGAATGCGAATTTGGGCGCCCAATTCTCTGAATGCGAATTTAGGCGCCCAATTCGCCGAAATTCAGCGAATTACGCGCCCAATTCCCCGAATTTCTGCGAATTGGGCGCCCAATTCCCCGAATTTCTGCGAATTGGGAGCCCAATTCGCCGAATTTCTGCGAATTGGGCGCCTAGGTGCGCCTTGGAGCGCTTCAGGCACATCGCCCGCCTAAGCCTTGCTGGGGCGCAACAGAGTGCGTTCGGTGCGCCCGGCGCCTCAGGCACGCGCCTTGATAACTTAGCAAGGACCCCTCATTGTCGGCCTCCCGCCGTAGCGAGAGGACAACAACCTTGGCAATGTGTCGTATTGCTGCATGAATGGGACTCGGCTTCTGACAGCTTTTTGCCATTTACAACACCAACTTTCGCTTTTCCGAGGAAGTCCTGTTATTTGGCATAGGAAGACAATAAGAAAGAGAGAGGATCATCGTTTTGAAGGATTTGTTCAGTATACACCCAGGGATCGAGCGGATGACTATCATCAACGGCCTCATAATGATATTTGACGATGTAGAGGCGGCGACAGGATGAGGGGGCTTGGGCGACGGATTTCACCGATCTGATCAAAGCCAAGTTTGCAAGCCATCCACATTATATGACATCGAGTTGGAGGGAAGATGAACGGGAACAAGATACATAGATAGTCAGTAGATGAACTATTCAACTCATAACTCGCTTGTTTAACAATATCTATATATTAAATAAGGATTTTCCCTCTTCGCTACAGTGCCAAAGCCTGTCGTCGGTCACGCAAGGTAGAGAGAGAGGCAGAGAGGTTATTTATAGAATATAAAATTTATATATATTCCACGTCGTCGCAAGGTAGAGAGAGAGGGGGAGAGAGGCGGAGAGGTTATATATATATTTACTAAATTAAATATTTATATATATATTTACTAAAAAAATTATATATATACGAGCATCTTCGCACGGGCTACGCCCGTGCTCGATGCTCTCGGGCGGCCTTCGGCCGCATCAATGCGGGCTTCACTGCGCTGGGGTGCGAGCGGCAAGGCATTCGTAACGTTCACGGGCGGAGCCCGTGCAATCGAGAACAGTGAAGATGGGCGCAGCACGGGCTTTATGCGGGCGAAACCCGCCCGAGAGCAACGAGCACGGGCGTAGCCCATGCGAAGATGCTCGTATATAGAGATATATATTTAAAGGTAATAAACTACATATGATATCCGTAGAATCTATATAAAAAAGAATATACATATGTTTTTTTTTGTTTATAACAGATAGCTAAATTTTTGTTTTTATTAAATTTTAAATAGCGGTAGACGGTCAGCGTAAAATTTAGTCACCCTTATGAATATGGATTTTTGAGAAATTGTGTTAAAGATAGGGCGCAATGGCGACAGAGGATCCATTTAGCCGACCTCGCTATGGTGGGATAAAGGCTTGAGTGTTGTTGTATTAAACTTTAAATAGCAAATTAAACATTTTTTAATAATGAATTTTAAAAAAAATATCAATTAAACCTAAATATGAAATTGATATATAGTCAATATATCTATTTAAAATACATATTTAGATACTATACGGGAAAAAAATAATTTATTTTTGTTTGAAGAAGTTTTGAAACGTTGGGCGGCGTGCCGCCGAAAACACATTTAGGTTTTGATCTGGCATGGTTTTGAGTTACGGTTTAAGCATTAATTTTTTTTCATAAATTATAATTTCAAAATTTCAAAATGGATTCTTGGGTCTGCCCTCTCTGATGTCTTTGGCTTTGATTTGAGGGCATGATTCCACAGCAAACGCGACGGTATAGGGGCCACTATTTTAGTGGTACTCTGTGAGCAGCCACTTTGTGCATTTATTGTCAAAGGCTAGGTTTTTCTCCCTGAGATAAGCCACTTTGTGCATAGTGCCAAAGGTTAGGTCTGTTTCCAATCTTCCCCCGCCCATACCCCCTATGATTGGGGACTATCTGGGTTCTGTTGTTGTTGTTGTATAATTTCAAAATTTCATTTGAGAAAATAAATATATGACAGTTGATTTTGCAGCAGACACCTTTTGATCCTTGAGCATGTATATCTCAATGACCATAAGATAATTTTAAGCTCTTCAACTTTAATCTCCTTACCTAAACAAAATCCATTTTTTAAAAATACATAGGGGCAATATTAAAATAATATATACATACATATATATAGATACTATATACATATATATATATTATCAAATATATCATTTAGGGGCCACTGTACACAATATACGGTGATAACAATACACAAACATCACACTACACATGACACTAATATATACATTAAAAAAATATTTAGGAATTCAAATTGTAATGTTCCTTACATAGTTTTGTGAATAAGTACTTGAAAATTATTAAGCAATTATTCTGCTATTATTAAGCTTTTTTTTATATATCAAAGAATGCTTCTAAATATAATGCCCAGGCAAAATTTCTGATCTTTTTCATCATTTATAGGAAATACAAAAAGGTATAAATTCGGGACATTTTTTTGCATATATAAGTGTTTTCAAACTGTATTGCTGTACATATGTCAGGAACTGGGAAACATTTTCTAAAAAAGATCATTTATTGTTTTTGTAGAAAACAAGTATATTTTCATGATTGTTCAATTAGAATTGAGGTATTTTGAACCAAAATATTCACATATGATCTAGCAAAAAAAAAGAGAACATAAAATCTACCACGGGCCATAAACTTTGATATTTTCAGTGTTAACAGATAATCGGTTATGCACATCATTATGGTTGCAAGTAAAAAGATACAATTAACCTTCTATCTTTGGACAGCTAGAGAGAGAGTCAGAGGTCGAACAGAAACTTGAGATTCCATTCAGTTAATCTTGACATCTCCCACACGAAACAACTAGAAACACCACACCCGCAGAATAACTAACAAAACCTCATCAAACTAGTGAAATGAAGTGAGGCATGGAATTACCTTTTCTTTTTCTTTTGTAGCTAACATATCCTCCCCTTGACCGTGTCTGCCGCAATGAATCTCACAATTCTGGATTATCACATAATATCATTACATTTCATAGATTTCATAGATGGCTGCCATTTTTGTAATGAGATACCTTCTAGGTTTATGTTGGTTGAGTCCGTACATGTGATCCTGAGCCTGCTGTTCCGCTGCAGGATTCCACCATGGCTCCATCAAGAACACCTGACTCAATATATTCAAACGTTTACTATCTCACATTGTCACTTTAAAATAATAATAACAATAATAATTAAAAAAAAGTCCAAGCTGACAGTGGATGCAACACTGAGGTTGAGAATGACTCTGTTGGCCCTGAGGCTCATGAGGAATATTCTGCAGCTAGGATCATCGGTGAACATATTTATCGCCATCAATCTTTGGTCGGGAATCATGCTTCCAATCAACTGAGCGCACCTAATGCTGACTGTCGCATCGAGACTTTTAGTAGATGGACGAGCAAGGAACCAACGAATATATCTTAAGACGAAGAAGAAACACACACACCTGCTCGGGGAAGATTTTGATCAAATCCAAGAAGGAAGTGAACTGGCTGAACACAACCCCTTTGGCCAAACCATCATTCTCCATCATCTCTCTCACCTTTTTCTTTCTGAATGAGGGGGGAAAAATTCTTTTAAGTGAACTCGCCGATGGCTAGTTTTGGGCTCACTTCGGTATCATACTCCTCCAGGTAAAATATGTTCCATAAATATGAGCATGTGTTTTAGGATAATAAATTAGTAATTCTGATGCATCAAATAAACTGAAGATATTTTGAATCTTAAGAACAAAAACATAAAGCATAGGCTCCATCCTGTTCAACTTCAAGCATGTAATGTTTTGGGGGTAGATATGACATTTTAACAATACTGGTATGAAATTGGGATATGGTGGTGCATATTTAACTGTAGTTATGATGTTTATATGAGAGATGTAGTTTTTCAAAGCTTATACAAGAATCAAATTCCTATGACCACAGCCAAATCAAGCCAGAAGACTCCTTCCTAGTGAGTAAAATACCATCATCAAAACAAGAAGCTGAACCCCCATGTAAAGTGAGATGTCATCTTTTTCCTGTCTATAGTTCATTGTTTGTTGTTCAAATGCTCGGTTAACCACTATCTTAAGATTATTTTAAGTTGTCATTAACACAACACACAGGTTTATTTGGTAAGCAACAATCATTGTCGATGTTGAAATAAGCTAAGTTGCAGAATTAGTCACGTTTGAGTGTTGGATTAAGATTGAGCACATATCTTTCATGTTGCTAATTAACGGGGAATCTGTACCTAACCAGTATCATAGAACCCTAAAATGGAAGAATTTATATAGGTGGAATATGAACAATTCGATTAAAATTTACACAAATGGGGATAAAAATCCAAATTAATTGAACAAAAGCAAACCAAAAAGTCTGACATTAGTGCAATCTGAAGTGTACAATGATAAGATAATCCATGCGGCTGAATGCTAACCAGCATTAGAGGTAATCTTTGCCAATAGATAATTTTTCCTCCACTGAGGCTTGTTTCATCAATCAGCACAAATTTAATAAAAATTTTTTTATAAGGATAGTGATAGAATACTACAAATGCATCAATTTTGGTACCGCTCTTAAATCCATCTTCCTCAATTCTTTCTTTTATTCGTGATCATTTACAATCTTTCATAGATGGTGCAATTTTTCCCCACCATAGCTGCAGTTTGTTGTCAAATCAGCAGTAGGTCGTCTGTCACATGTTGGGCATCGACATTTTCCATGAATCGTTTGGTATTCCAATAAACAACCCTTACAGAAGATTTGATGACAATGACAAACCGTAAAATAATGATAAAAATGCTACAAACTAGAAAGCGTGGGCAAGTAACATAAGAACTATGACATGCTAAACAAGCATACATAAGTCAGGATTCTGGTTTAATAACCAATGTCTCTAGTGTATGTTTCTGGTGTATAGCATGCACTTTTGTTGGATAGTGTGAGCCTATGTTTTTCTTGGAGTCTGGGAATTTTTACAAGAAGCAATTTGGAGTACATTTATTTGATGACAAACTATAAAAACGGTCCCAATACCTGATCATCAGCATGATCGTGGCATAAACCGCAATCGAAATCGCTATCTTCTCTGGTGCCTTCATCAGCAACGTCACGAGAACAAGAATACACCAAGAGATAAGGATGTACAGCAGGCTACCAGTAATAACAATTCATTAGTTTCAAAAAAATTTCAAAGTTTGCAGCAGTAACACTATCAAGAGATGAAGTTCTCATGATTTAGAACAGTGATGTAAGGGTAAACTACAACAAATTGTATTAGGTTTAAGGTGTCTTGGAAGAAGGCAGTGACATGCTTTAGTCTTAGGAATATAACTATTAGGCAATTAGCATGAAATCCATATGAGGTGTAATAAATTAGATTGCCCCTCAAATTTCAGGAGAAGAAGACATTCTCGCTTGTTTCCCTAGGGCTCGAGGCGTCGGTTCCTCTCTGCGACAGTCATAGCCGACTTTTCCGCCGGCAAGAATCGTCGTTGACGGCTGTAGTTGAGGAAAACTGATTCCTACCGGGGGAAAAGTCGACTATGAGTGCCGCAGAGAGGAAACGACGCCTCGAGCCCTTGGGAACCAAGCGAGGATATCTACTTCTCCTAAAATTTGAGGGGCAATCTAATTTATTACATCTCATATAGATTTCATGTTAATAGCATAATGGTTATATTCCTAAGACTAAAGCATGTCACTGCCCTCTTCCAAGAAACCTTAAACCTAATACAATTTGTTGTAGTTTACCTTACATCACTGTTCTACATAATGAGAACTTCTTCACCTCTTGATAGTGTTACTGCTGCAAACTTAAAAGAATTTTTGAAACTGATGAGTTGTCATTACTGGCAGGCTGCTGACCATCCCTATCTCTTGGTGTATTCTTGTTCTCGTGACGTTTCTGATGAAGGCACCGAAGAAGATAGCGATTTCGATTGCGGTTTATGCCACGATCATGCAGAAGATCTGGTATTGGGACCGTTTAAATAGTTTGTCATAAAATAAAAGTACTCCAAATTGCCTCTTATAAAAATTCTCAAACTCCAAGAAAAACATAGGCTCACATTATCCAACAAAAACGCATGCTATACACCAAAAACATACACTAGAGACATTGGTTATTAAACGAGAATCCAGACTTATGTATTCTTGTTAAGCATTTCATAGTTCTTATGTTACTTGCCCACGCTTTCTTGTTTGTAACATTTTTATCATTATTCTACAGGTTTGTCATTGTCATCAAATCTTCTGTAAGGGTTGTGTATTGGAATACCAAACGATTCGTGGAAAATGTCGATGCCCAACATGTGACACACGACCTACAACTGATTTGACATTAAACTGCAGGTATGGTGGGGAAAAAATTGCACCATCTATGAAAGGGTTGTAAACGATCACGAATAAAAGAAAGAATTGAGGAAAATGGATTTA
Source organism: Dactylorhiza incarnata (assembly GCA_033032865.1). Taxonomy (NCBI): domain Eukaryota; kingdom Viridiplantae; phylum Streptophyta; class Magnoliopsida; order Asparagales; family Orchidaceae; genus Dactylorhiza; species Dactylorhiza incarnata. The sequence continues at coordinate 4,941,964 of JAWHQI010000192.1, read as the reverse complement.
AGAGCAATACCAAAATTGATGCATTGATAGTATTCTATCACTATCCTTATTAAAAAAAAATTATTAAATTTGTCCTGATTGATGAAGCAAGCCTCAGCGGAGGAAAATTATCTATTGGCAAAGATTATCTCTAATTTTGGTTAGCATTCAGCCTCATGGATTATCTTATCACTGTACACTTCAGATTGCACTTACGTCAGACTTTTTTGGTTTGCTTATGTTCAAATAATTGGATTTTTATCCCCACTTGTGTAAATTTTAATCGAATTGTTCATATTCTATCTATATAAATTCTTCCATTTTAGGGTTCTATGATACTGGTTAGGTAGAGATTCCACCTTAATTAGCAACATGAAGGATAGGTGCTCAATCATAATCCAACACTCAAACGTGACTAATTCTGCAACTTAGTTTATTTCAACATCGACAATGATTGTTACTTACCAAATAAACGTGTGTGTTGTTTTAATGACAACCTAAATAAAATCTTAAGATAATGGTTCACCGAGCATTTGAACAACAAGCAATGAACAATATAGAAAGGAAAAAGATGGCATCTCACTTTACGTGGGGGTTCAACTTCTTGATTTGATGATGCTATCTTGCTCACTAGGAAGGAGTCTTCTGGCTGATTTGGCTGAGGTCATAAGAATTTGATTCTTGTATAAGCCTTAAAAAACTACATCTCTCTTATAAACATCATAACTACAGTTAAATATGCACCACCATATCTCAATTTCATACCAGCATTGCTAGAATGTCATATCTACCCCCAAAACATTACATGCTTGAAGTTGAACATGATGGAGTCTATGCTTTATGTTTTTGCTCTTAAGATTCAAAATATCTTCAGTTTATTTAAGGCATCTGTATTACTAGTTTATTACCCTAAAACGCATGCTCATATTTATGGAACATATTTTACGTGTAGTATGATACCGAAGTGAGCCTAAAACTAGCCATCGCCGAGTTCACTTAAAAGAGTTTTTCCCTCATTCAAAAAGAAAAGGCGAGAGAGATGATGGAGAATGATGGTTCGGCCAAAGGGGTTGTGTTCAGCCAGTTCACTTCCTTTTTGGATTTGATCAAAATCTCTCTCGAGCAGGAGTGTGTTTCTTCTTCGTCTTAAGAAATCTTCGTTGGTTCTGTGCTCGTCCATCTACTAAAAGTCTCGATGTGACAGTCGGGCATTTGGTGCGCTTAGTTGATTGGAAGCATGAGTCCCGACCAAAGATTGATGGCGATAAATATGTTCACCAATGATCCTTGTTGCAGAATATTCCTCATGAGCCTCAGGGCCAGCGGAGTCGTTCTCAACCTCACTGTTGCATCCACTGTCAGCTTGGACTTTTTTTTAATTATTATTGTTATTATTATTTTAAAGTGACAATGTGGGATAGTAAACATTTGAATATCTTGAGTCAAGTGTTCATGATGGAGCCATGATGGAATCCTACAGCGGAACAGCAGGCTCAGGATCACATCTACGGACTCAGCCAACATAAACCTACAAGGTATCTCATTACAAAAATGTCAGACATCTATGAAATCTATGAAATGTAATGATATTATGTGATAATCCAGAATTGTGAGATTCATTGCGGCGGACACGGTCGAGGGGAGGATATGTGAGCTACAAAAGAAAAAGAAAGGGTAATTTCATGTCTCACTTCATTTCACTAGTTTGATGAGGTTTTGTTAGTTATTCTGCGGGTGTGGTGTTTCGAGTTGTTCTACGTGGGAGATGGCAAGATTAACTGAATGGAATCTCAAGTTTCTGTTCAACCTCTGAGGCTCTGACTCTCTCTCTAGCTGTCCAAAGATAGAAGGTTAATTGTGTGTTTTTACTTGCAACCATGATGATGTGCATAACCGTTTATCTGCTAACACTGAAAATATCAAATTTATGACCCGTGGTAGATTTTATGTTCTCTTTTTTATTTTTGCTAGATCATATGTGAATATTTTGGTTCAAAAATACCTCATTTCTAATTGTACAATCATGAAAATATATTTGTTTTCTACAAAAACAATAAATGATCTTTTTTAGAAAATGTTTCCGGTTCCTGACATATGTACAACAGTACAGTTTGAAAACACTATTATATATGCAAAAAATGTCCCTAATTTATACCATTTTGTATTTCCTATAAATGATGAAAAAGATCAGAAATTTTGCATGTGCATTATAATTAGATCACTGCTCTAAATGATCACTGCTCTCGATTGCACGGGCTTCGCCCGTGAACGTCACAAATGCCTTGCCGCTCGCACCCCAGCGCAGTGAAGCCCGCATTGATGCGGCCGAAGGCCGCCCGAGAGCATCAAGCACGGGCGTAGCCCGTGCGAAGATGCTCGTATATATATAATTTTTTTAGTAAATATATATATAAATATTTAATTTAGTAAATATATATAACCTTTCCGCCTCTCTCCCTCTCTATATATAACCTCTCCGCCTCTCTCCCCCCTCTCTCTCCCTCTCTCTACATTGCGATGACTTGGAATATATATAATTTTTATATTATATAAATAACCTCTCCGCCACTCTCCCTCTCTCTCTCCCTCTTTCTCTCTACCTTGCGTGACCGAAGACGTGGGCACTGTAGCAAAGATGAAAAATCCTTATTTAAGATAGATATATGCAAGTAGCGCAAGTTCCTCGGGGGAAATCCAAACAGCATATGGACATGAGTAGCAGCTCCAGTGGACAAGACATCGCAGTATGTCTCGCCCATCCACGACGGTGAAGTTATATGCGCCAAACAGAAGTAAGTATTCGGCGGTAGCTGGTGGCTCTGAATAAGATGTATCTCTGTTTGACAGCTGATGTGGTGGAACTGTTGGAACCGTCAGCGGTGCAGAGTGGTCCTCATGGTGAAACTCCAAAGGCTGAGGCTGAGGTGAGGTAGGAGGATATGAAAGATATTGTGGATCAGGTACCGAAGTGGGGAACGGATCCACAGACACACGCTCCTCGTAGTAAAGAGTTAAGTTTTCTCCACTGAATACTCGATTTATCCCAATAATTTGAGGGATGTCAACCTCATATGCATTTATACTGATCCATCGGATGACTGTATAGGGACCCATTCGGTAAACACTTAAGTTTCTTGTCGTTCCATGTGGAAATCCCTCAATTCGTATGCGAACCATTACCTGCTCCTCAAATTCAAAAATTTGATCCCACAGGTGATGAGCTGCTTGAATTTTATAATAATTATTATTCATTGCAAATTTACATCGGACAAATGATGTAATACGTGCAATAAATATGAATCATGCAACATAGAAGAGTCAAGCACAATATATGAATGATCATGCAAACGACGAACCAAAACGTCAGCATACTCATTTAAATGATGCATGAGAAACTCGACAGTCATGACACGCTGACAAACAACAGGCTCCATGTGGCGAAGATTTATGGAAATGAGTGGTTTATCGGGGGGTTCTTCGGGTGGAGTGTAGAAAAATTCGTTAAACATGTGCGCACTAAAGTAACTACTTAAGATAGTGGCACTGATTTGTACTTGAATGGTGTGTCGGGTGTCTTCAGGATACTCACCTGGTGACAGACATAGAAAATCGGTATCACTCGAAGGAATGTCATAAATGGTGACAAGAGAGCGCGACACACGGGACTGATTGGTACCTCTCAAATGATAAAGCCCGTCAGGTGGCTCGTCAGGAGGTGTATAAGAAAAGTCATCGCGTACGTGATGATCACTAATGGGAGTGCCTTCTAGGAGCGGAAGCTCGTCAAATGAGCCTCTCGGGAACTTAATCCTAAGGTCAATAACGATAGGATGGTCCTCCAAGAGGAAGGCACCAATAACAGTAGTGTCTGTGGGAACAAGTAGGCCACCCACAAAAAAGTCAATGCTAGTCCCTTAACCTTCACAAGGGAGTGGTGGCTCATCAGGAGGTTTGGCAGGAGGTTCATCAAAGCAGCCATCAATATGGTCATGAACCACCAGATAAGTACTATCGAAAGGTGTGGCGTTCCCAACAACAGGTGTGGCAGCCGCTAAAAAGCGACACAAGGCTCTCGGCTCTCAGTCATGATGTGGCTCAAGACAATGCTAAGGGAAGAGTGGGGAGTGTCCATACTCCAGAGTGGGTCAAACGGTATAGTGTCGAGAACTTGATCTCTAGCCAAAGGGGACACTGTCTAAGTGAGTTACGGAGGATGGATATATCATCACTGTGTCACTGGGTCGCTCTTCCTCACACTCGTGACTATGCTCACTAACCACTCTAGTATTGCTCTCCGTATGTATCATACGACCAAGATCGGAGTCGACTCCAAGATCAAGTTGGAACTGAGTCTCATTCGTACAAGATGAATCAACATAAGGCGTCCGACCTCTCAAGTCAATGGGAGCATTACTAGTCAAATCGGTGGTTTGACCTAAACCCTTAGACTTTCTTTCATGGATTCTTATTAAGGAATTCGATATGTGAGCCAAATCAGCATCCAAGCGATCAAATTGGTCAAGAACTAATCGTTGAAATTCGGCCTCAGGTATCTCTGTTTGTGGAATACTATGAGGGTCTTGACATGTGACGTGATACTGTCGATGGTGACCTCTATAGGGCACCTGAGGGTCATCTAGATGGTCATCCCTAACATAATCAGTTCGTGCTCGTGGGTGGACATGAACCCTACGAACGTGCGGTGGTGGTCGCGCGTATACAGACTCAGGTCCCTCAAATAGAGGAGACGCGTAGCGACGATGACCCGAATAATATGCAACTTTACCATCATAAGGTCGTGGAGAGGTGTAATGATGATAACGTGAGAATCTCTCATCGTGGTAGTCATCTCTAGCATAAGGGTATCGACTCGAAGGGTCGGCACGATCCCTGGAAGTGAGTGCGTCGCGCAGGAGAATAATCATCGTAATAATAATAAGGGCGCCTCTCCAGTGAAGGCGAGGGATAACGATAGTGGTACGACATAGTACAAAACCTATAGATTCAATAATTGCGTATTAAACTAAAGCACGAACCTGGGCTCTGATACCAATCCGATGCAACACGAGTCTACAGGTGGGGGACAACTGATGCCCTAACTCAAAGTGCAATGCAAGGACACACGACACGTGTGAATGAAGTTATGATCAACTCTAAAATGACATGAAAGTATGCATGCGACCCGATATAACGCGACTTCAATGCAAGTGCAAAGGAATTAGTCCGAATGCAATTTCACAATAAATAATTATGCAAAACAAAGCACAATTCGAGCACAATTGTCCACGTTGTTAAATCCCGGATACCGGTTCAACGGAATTCAGACTAAAAGGGGGCAGCTTGTGTTACTTGACTCGCCATCGTCTAGACTTAGATATTCCAAGCTCAGAGATGACCCTTACTAAGAAAGAATGGTTTGCCTACGCACAGACCCGCGAGCTGCAATGAGGAGGTCCCGCCGCACACCCAGAAGTCTCTCTTAACTTCCCCTCCCAAAGCCAAAGCTGAGCTCGGCACCTCGGACGACAAGGAGAAAAAGCTCAAAGGGGGGAGCTCTAGGAGGCTGGGTCTGCCTTCTCCGATGTGCTTTGGGTCGTATTTATAGGCAAAACTTCTCGAGGGTAAAATGGTCTTTCGCGGCCTGCGGATAGCTCCTTCCGCCTTTACGAAAATGCTAATGCCAGACCAAAACGGTCTACAAACATCGGCCTCCACCTTTTCGAGAATACTTTGGTACACAGTGAAGACACATGAGTTGGAAATCAGTAATGAATGATCTCCGGCGATCTCACCAACCACTTCGTATTCCCTAATTATAGCTGCCCGACGCCACCTTGTAACTTCTAAATTTACCTTTGCGTGATTCTGCTAAGCCCAACGCGAGAAGCCACCGGCCGGCGCCTTACAGAGAGGCTCAGCGACAATGTTTTATGAGGTGGTTGAGACTGCTGGGACGACACCAGTTGTCGGTCCAAATGCGGAGAGGTTGTAACAACCCGTATTTCCCTTCCGCTTTTGTCTAGTCGCAACCCATGTCTCATTTAAAAAAGAAAAGAAAAGAAAGGGGATTTATAGTTTTGCTAGCCGCACTCATCCCCTCTTTATTACCTAACCGAGCCAGCCCCTCCCCTGTTAAACTCTCGATTAACCCCCACCCCCCGGTCCAGGTCTCCCGCAAGCACTCTACTAGGTCTCCCGATTTCCGCTCCTGCTCCCGTCTCCCGCGCGCAGAGCCATCGCCGTCTCCCGCTCTATCTCCCGCGCGCAGAGCTCTTTCTCTTGCTGCCTCCTCCTGCAGTGGCCGACGCCGCCTCCTCCTGTCGTGGCCTCTTCCGCCTCCCGCCGGCGCCGCCGCCTGCTACTCCTCCTGCCATGGCCGACGTCGTCTTCTTCTTCTCCTCCTCCCCTAGCCGACTGTGGCCCTCCAGCAACCCATTTCCCTACAGCAGCCCTTCCTTCTCCAAGGGCAGGCAGCCTCCTCTTCTTAGAGACCGGCAGCCACCGTTTCTTCCTCCGGCAGCCCTCTCTCTCTCCGATTGGGCCGGTGTTTGCGAGATGTGCCTCCTTGGGCTCGATTTTGGCCTCTTTGGGTAAGGAATTCCTCCTTCCCCTCCTATTTCAGATTTTCATAACCACTAATGATTTATTAGTGCCCCGATCTGCTTGCAATTTGTGATTTTAGGTTTTTGCCTTATTTTAATCGCCTAACCGTGTCTTGTTCTCGATTTCCGGTGCCGTTCCTCAATTTAATTGGTGGGATCACGCAAAACCCTCTCCGATTTAGGGTTTCTCCAAGCTTAAGCGCCGCCAAATTCTGATTTCCGCGTGGTAATTTCTTCTCCCCTCACTTTCGAGGGAGGTAATTTCCTAAACCCTCGTTATTTAAATTTCGCGTCGTAGAAAACGTGTTAGCGTAATAATTTATGCTGCATCGCTTTCGTTGTGCTTGATCAGATTCGGATTATGATTTCTGTTTTTGCTTGCGCCACTTCGCCGCCGCCGTCAGATTCGGCCTCATTTAAGGCAAGTAGAGATCCCTCTCTCTTGCAAAGATTGAACTTTATTTAGTCTGGCATGTTCTTATGATTTTATGTTTCACCTTTGAATACATGTTTCATCAAATAAGTTTAGTTTTTGATTGCTTGAATTGACTTGATAGTAGTTTGAGGTTTCATGCATTTGGGATAACACGAATTTGAAATGTGAAATGATGATTTTAATTAGAGGATTAGTAGTTCTTTTGAGCATGAACATTAATTGGTATATTGACAAAGGATAAGATTTCTTGCTAGCAAATAGATGAATTGTGTTTGATATAAAATGTTGGGGTCGTACACATGTTTACTTAGAAGATCTTCGTGTTTTGGAATGCTTAAATCTAAAGGAAAACTTGGTATCCCAGAAAAATGATGTATATTAATCTTATTACACGTGAATTCTTGAACGCGCAAGATTCAAAACTCTCTTTCGATTTATTTGAGTCATCGAATCCTGTTTCTTATGCTTGTTTGGTTGAAAGATTTGGATATAGTCTATTTCTCTTGATCTGATGTTTTTCTTCAGTGTGAGTCTGTTTCAATTAGAATCACCAATCTATGAAACTTTTAAATTATCTAATGTCATGCACCTCGGTTCACGTTTGTAAAATATACTCTTGTATATCTGAATCAGTATTTTGGTTACATGTCTTGATATGCTAGAATCTCCGAAATCTTGCGCTAAATCATTAATAACGTAAGTTAACATTGAAAGGTAGGGTTTAATTGATAAAACTCCTCGACTTGGGTTCCCTCTTGAATCCTTAATGGGAACAAAGGACCGGTCATAGCGAGCTTAAATTTCTGAATCACTTAGGTCCTGTGTGTCATAAGCAAATCTTGGGAGCTAGGGTTTAGATGGTGCATCGTCTTGATTGCATGGTCACGGTAAGACTTACACTTGAACTTGAGTGTGAACCATGTGCACCCACTGTAAACACCTACGCATTTCAACGATTACAACTTATGTCGTTGCAAGAATGTTTATGCTATACTCCGGAGTAGGCTAATATTTCCTGATAGTTCTGCTTGTTTCAGTTACTTGCTTGTTTCACTGGCTTGCTTCAATATTAATTGGTACCTTAGAATTTCTAATTTCTTCTACACGTACCTAAATTGATAGCTTGTTTACTGCTGATTTTCATGTTCTGAGACATTTTTCTTCTGTTTGGATTTTCCTTAGTGTTCGTGTCTGCGCCGCCTGCTCTCTGAGGCCGATCTGCGTCAAATTTCAGGTTTTGTGTTTATGTTTCATTTTTTTACTGTCGGATATTTCTGTTATGTAGTAATTACGATCAGCCATTTTCTCCTGTTTCATGGACAACTGCTAGGCTAAATATTATATGTACTAGAATTTGTCATGTTTTGCATGCTCATTTATCTGCGATGATCACTGCATAAATTTCAGTTCCAGAACTTGTATCATGAACTTTTACTAAAATGCATGTGCACCTGTTTCAAGTTATCATATTTTAAAGTTTCCGCAATAAATCAACCTATTTTACTCAAAAGTATCATCTTTTAAAATTATTTGTAGTATTTCTGTTTCCGCCTTAGGAGGCATGAAATCCTTTCCGCCCATGCCTGTGGCACCACGCCCCCCCCCCCCCCCCCCCCCCCCTCCCGAAGCGCACTCTGACTCTTGTCGAGACGGGTCGTGACAGAGGTCGTCGCGACAGTAAATGAGGGCGCGGAGGTCGTGCTTCATGAAGAGTGTGAGCGACATCTTCTGCTCAACGAAATGGCCTGGCGCGAGAGCGAGGCGGTAGCGTAGGAGGATGCCGGCGGCGATGGGTGAGGTCCTGTCAGGCCGCCGACGGCGGTGGCCTCCACTATGAGAGGGCAATTTTTTTCTTATAAAAATGGCATCTCGGCGGTCACGGTTAGGGCCACCGCCGGCGGCCCTGATGGACCGCCTCCGGCCTACCCCCGCCAGGGTGACTCATTTGGCATGAGCGAGTATTATTACAACCTCTGATGATTACACCACATTGACGCTCCTCTTAGGAAAATACTGTTTACTAATATACATATAATTTCGCTATGTGGATTAATAGAATTGTATATTTTTCCTATATCTATTATTATTAGTAGTACTATCATTAGTATTACTGTTATTATTTAATTCTCTTGAATTAAGCCTTCTTTGCTTCCTCTAGGTTCTTGCTTTGGTTGGAGATCAGCTTGATTACAGCGAAGACATATGCAACATCGTGCGAACCCACACCTTATGAAATTAATTATTATATATATAAAACCAAAAATTAAAAAATAAAATAAAGTGTCTGCCCAACGGTGGAGGCCACCGCCGCCGGCGGAGCAGGGGCCTGACCGGTCCCCACCGACGGGGTCACCGGACGCCGGCGAACCCAGCAGGGGTAGGCCGGAGGCGGTCTGTCAGGGCCACCGTCGACAGGCGGGCGCCTTGCCGGACCACTTCCGGCCTACCACCGGCGGGGTCGCCGACGTCCGCCTACCCTGTCGGTGGGGTCCGCTCAAGCCGCCGCCGGCAGTGGCCTCCACTGTGAGAGGTTTTTTATTGTTTTTTCTTTAAATGGTGACACCATCGCTAGCCATCACCTTTGCGACGGACGCACCACCGGAAGACCCACGTTGGGGGTCAATGAAGACCGGCGATCCCGACGATGGAGTCAGATCTGCCCGCTTGCGGCTCCACCGCTGGCTGGAGGCTCTCGATCTCTTCTCCCCTCTCTCTTTCTCTCTCCCCTCCCTCTTTATCTCTCACCTCCCTCTCCTTCTCCCCTCTCTCGTCCCTTGATTTGCCACGGAGAGGAGGCACCTCTCTCTCCCTCTCTTTCTCTCTCCCCTCCCTCTCTCTCCTCCCCACTCTCTCTCTTCTGCCTGCTCTCTCTCCCCCATCTCTATAACAACCCTTAAATTAGTGGCTTAATAATAATAATAATAATAAGAGTATATAGAAAATTTCCCCCTTTATTATATTAAGCCCATCCTTCCTCCCCCCCCCCAATTAAACTCCCCCGATTAAAACCCCTGTTCCCGCAAGCCAAGATCCGCTCGGCTAGGTCTCCTTTTCCTGATCCCGCTCCCGTCTCCTGCAAGGCCGCGCGAAGCCGCTCCCGCTCCCGCTCCCTGCCGCTCTCCCGTCTCCCGATCGCCATCCCCAGCGCATCCTCCATCTCCAGCGTCGACTCCTTCCCCTCTCTAGGTCGACGACAGCAGCAAGATCTCCAGCCGTCGACTTCTTCCCCTCTCCAGGTCGACGGCAACAGCAAGATCCCCTCCTTCCCCTCTCTAGGTCGACGGCAACAACCTTCTTGAGGGCCGGCAGTGGCTCCTCCTCCTCCAAAGAGGTCGACAGCCCCTCTTCCTCTCCGTTTCGGCTGACGGATTTCAAAGGGACTCCTAGGGTTGCGCTCGAAACCCCTCCTCGTGGATTCCTGAGCCCAAATCTGGTCTCCTTCGGTAAGGATCTCCGCCAAAAGTTCTGTTTTCAGATTTTAACCTAATTGCTATGTGCTAAATTTTTGCCTCCGGACGACGTAATCACGTCGGATCCGCGTGGGTGTGTCGTATACTCGACTAATCCTAAGTTTTATTCGGTTTTCGGTGCCGTTCAACTAATGTAGCGGTGGAATCGCTCAAGGCCCTCTCCGAATTAGGGTTCCCGGATCCAACCGCCGCCAAAACCCTCGGATCTCTTGTGGTAACCGCTTCTCCCCTCTTTGCCGAGGGAGGTATATTTCTTAACTTGCCCCCTTGAATTATTTACGCAACAGAGTCGCATGTGTGCGCGTAGGAATAAGCATTGAAACAAATATTTCATGAGAACGCATCTTGAACAGGTTCTGTTAGAGTGTTGACCTTGCCTCTTTGCCGCCGCCTTCACGCCCGGCTCCTCCTTAAGGCAAGTAGAGAATACTCTCTCGCTTGCAAACAAGTTTTTATTTAAGTCACACTTGTTCCGTACTAGCCCCACTTGACTTTATTACTTGCAGATAAGTAAGCTCATTAGACGCTTACATTGAAAGGGAATGTGTCGTTTGATGTGACACCGGAAAAATGAGTTTACACTTGAATGGTAACAGAAACCAATAAGGGAATCTTGCAAGCACGGTAGCGTAAGCCTTGCATCTACTCCCATGCTAGAATCTTGTACATCAAATGATGACACACACGCCTTTCATTGATTTCTGCTTATGCGTTTGTGTCTAGGCTAAACTCCGGAGTAGGCTAAAAATTTACTAGAGAATCTCAGTTAGTCTCTGACACACTTTATTGTTATGCTTGTTTCCCAGTTTACTTATTTATTTAATTAACTTGAATCTCTACTATTTATCTTGTTCTGAGGCTTTTCCTTCTGGTTGGATTTGCCTTAGGGTTCGTGACTGCGCCGTCTACTTCCTGAGTTGTTCCTCGCCCCGCTCCCGTCTGTTGGAGGTTTACTTTTTGTAGTTGTTGCATCAGGTCCTTTGTATCTTATTTCTTTTACTTTTGGATTTGTTTTTCCTGTACTAGTTATTGTCAGTCATTTTCCTTGTGTCGTGGACAACTCTTACGATGGTATGGATGTATTACAGCATTTTATAAATGTTCATTTTGTTTCTGCGGTTTACTAGCATCTACTTTTACATCATAATTGTAGCATGATAATTGATCAAAGTGCATGAGCATCACTTTTAAATTCAAGCTTCCGCATAGTAAATCAAACTGGTATTGTTTTTCAAAATCTAATTATTTTCTACAGATATCTTGGTATTACAGCTCTCGCCTGGCAGACATGGTTTCTCTTTGCCCATGTCTGCGGCATCACGACCCGCCCGTAGCGCACTCTGATAATTGTTATTAGACGGGTCGTGACAGTTGGTATCAGAGCTAGGTTTAGCATCTAAAGATAAAGTATTTTAAAATTTTCATATATTTTGAAATCTATTATGTAAATATACGTGCATGCATCATTTCCTCACTCACTTTGTCGTTGTCAGTTGTTCGAGGCTGAAACACGCACATACTCACTCATAAGTATGAGTAGTATGCGTACAAATGTTAAGGGAGTATGGGCAAACTTAACATTTATATGCATATGAATTTCCACTAGGATATACACCGCTTGTGAATATTAAATTGTATGGGCGGTATAATATTTCCAAGTGCGATGACATTAGAATCATAATGCGCATGACATGTTAAGTGATATGGGCGCTTAACATGACATGCGTATCCATTCATAAACATTCTTAGGAATGCATTGTAGGCATAATCGTGTTGCATGCATAACATAACTCATTGCACAAGTGTCTAGGCTAAGAGCAACAGACAACGAATGTACACACATGGATTTTACAATCATCGACTCACTGCATGTGATCATATCGCTGCTCTTCCTTTGACGATGGCTGACACTCTGGCTTTCAAGAGGCTAAATCTGCCTGCCTACAATGGTGACCGCGACTACTTCGTGATCACTGAATGGATCTCCCAGATGGAGAAGCACTTCGAGTATGCCATAGTTCCTGAAGCCCAGAAGGTCCTTCTTGCGGCCTATCAGCTGACCGAGGACGCCTATACTTGGTGGCTCCAGCACCGCAGCCTCCCCGAATCTACCACCCTAACTTGGGGCAGTTCAAGGACGCTCTGATGGGGAACTTCCTCTCTTCTGTGGAGCGGGACAAGTTAGCGGAGAGATTCTTGTCCCTTCAGCAGCCTGGCAGGACAGTGACAGAGTATGCGCAGGAGTTCTCCCGCCTATCCCTCCTTGCTGCGGAGTTCGTGCCGGATGAAGCCAAGAAGATCAGTCGTTTCGTGAAGGGACTTCGCCATGACATTCGCCAGCATGTGGTAGCACACGACGCCAGTACCTATGCAGAGACCGTGGGAGACGCCATGCGGCGGAAGCTATTGAGCTGGATCGTACTGGAAAGAAAGCCCAGCACGGGACGAGCAATGTCGCTGCATCCGACCTCAAGCGCAGGAGTGCTCCACCTCAGGAGCAAGGTTCCAGGTCCATGGAGGTGTGTGCTTACTGCCACAAGATGGGTCATATCGCCCAAGTTTGCCGGTCTCTCCTGAAGAAGCAGAAGACAACCGCTCCTACACAGCCTCCGATGACACTTACCTCCGCCTCCACCGTTTGTGCCTACTGCAAGTTGTCGGGCCATCAACAGAGGGACTGACGCCGTAGGCAGAAGGCCTGTTTCAAGTGTGGGCAAGTGAGTCATCTCAAGTTAGACTGCCCTATGAAGGAAGGCTCGGGCACTGCTCAGCTGCTGCAGGCTAACCCCGGAGCCCAGAATATGGGCAAGGCTATGCTGAATGTCCTTACTCAAGGCGAGGCGCTCGCTTCCACGGACGTCATCTCTGGTACGTATGTGTTGTTTTATTTTTTCCTGCAAGTATTTATGTATGCTTCTATATCAGATACAACCTGAATTGGCGGTTATAACTGCTATTCGTTTTAGGGAGATTTAGAGTCAGAAACAAGTGGTTGCAGATTTTCTTTGATTCTGGCGCATCTCACTCGTTTATCGCTTGCCATATCGTGGACCTGCATGGTTGGCCCACTTTACCTCTGGAGGCCCCTTTTGAGATTTCTGTGTCGGGTCATCAGCACCTATCAACTAGGGGTATCCCCAATTGCCCAATCTTGCTCGAAGAATTGCAAGTCGTTGCGGATCTCATAATTCTGGAGATGTCTGAGTTCGACGTGATTTTGGGAATGGATTGGCTGGTTGCATATCGAGTGAAGCTGGATTGCGCGGCAAAGAGGATCAATCTCAGCATCGGTGGCAAGGATTACAGTGTTCACGTGCAGACCCGCGGCCATCTGAAGGTAATTTCTGCTGTACGCGCCACTCGGTTTCTCAATCAAGGATGCACTGCTGGATTTATCTACGCTTCTCATTCGGATGTTGCTGCTCCTCCACTCGAGTCTATTTCGGTGGTTTCTGAATTTCCTGACGTGTTCCCCACCAAATTGCTTGGGATGCCTCCAGATCGAGAGATAGAGTTCTCTATTGACGTGGAATCTGGGACGCGCCCCATCTCTAAGGCTCCTTACCGAATGGCCCCGCGCGAGTTGGAAGAACTTCGGTTGCAGCTGGACGAAATGCTTGAACTTGGTTACATTCGTCCCAGCACTTCTCCTTGGGGAGTCCACGTCCTCTTCGTGAAGAAGAAAGATGGTTCCTTGAGGCTTTGTATCGACTACCGAGAGTTGAACAAAGTTACCGTGAAGAATAAATACCCTATCTCCCGCGTAGATGATCTTTTTGACCAGCTTAAGGGCAGTAGGGTATTCTCCAAGATAGATCTCAGGACGGGCTACTACCAGTTGAAGACCAAGGGGTCCGACATTCCCAAGACCGCTTTCAGGACTCGGTATGGACTCTTTGAATCCTTGGTGATGTCCATGGGTCTGACTAATGCCCCATCTTGGTTCATGGATTTGATGAACCGGGTGTTTCGCGAGTTCCTGGATTTGTTCGTCATCATTTTCATAGACGACATTTTGGTCTACTCCAAGACCCGAGAAGAGCATGCAGACCATCTCAGACTCGTCCTCTCAACTCTTCGCCAGCACCAGCTCTACGCCAAATTGTCAAAGTGTGAATTCTGGCTGGATCGTGTGGCTTTTCTGGGGCATGTTATTTCTGGGGATGGGCTATCTGCTGACCCCGCCAAAATCTCTGTAGTAGTGGACTGGAAGCGGCCTTCTACCCCTACTGAGATCCGCAGTTTCCTGGGTTTGGCTGGTTACTACCGACGCTTCGTAAAAGGTTTCTCTTCTCTTGCTGCTCCTCTGAAACAGCTGACTCAGAAGCATGCCAGGTTTGAGTGGTCAGATCAGTGTGAGCAATCCTTCTCTGAATTGAAGCAACGGTTGTGTTCAGCGCCAGTGTTAGCTCTGCCTTCTGAGGGTTTGGATTTTTCTGTGTACACCGACGCTTCCGGAGTGGGTCTGGGTGGTGATCTGATGCAGGAGGACCGTGTTATTGCCTATGGGTCGAGGCAGTTGAAGATCCATGAGCGCAATTACCCTACTCACGATTTGGAGTTTGCCGCGGTGGTTTTTGCCTTGAAGCTTTGGCGTCATTATCTCTATGGTGTGAAGTGCCACTTTTACACCGATCACCAGAGCTTAAAGTATATTTTCGTTCAGAAGGACCTCAATCTTCGGCAGAGACGATGACTTGAGTTTGTAGCGGATTATGACTTGCAGATCACTTATGTGCCTGGTAAAGCCAATTCAGTGGCAAATGCGCTGAGCCGACATGCTACGGCTGCCGCTTGCACCCCTATGGCAGCATCCCTTGCAGCCTTGATAGATGACCTCGACCGGATGGACATATCCATCGCACCTGAAGGATTTGCAGTCATCTGATCCAGAACTCCAGCGTATCCGTCGGCAGGTTGAACTTGGTACCCTCCCAGATTTCTCCATCACTGATGATATCCTGCGATTCCGAGGTCGCCTTTGCATCCCTAATGTTCCTGAGTTACTGGATAGCATTTGCCGAGAAGCTCATGAGTCCCGCACCTCGGGTCACCCCGACAATAATAAGATGTACCATGATTTGAAGCAGATCGTGTGGTGGCCTGGTATGAAAAATTATATTGCTCGTTTCATCTCCCGATGCCTGACATGCCAGAAGGTGAAAGCTCAGCGTCAGCGTACGGGTGGTCTTTTGCAGCCTCTGCCTATCCCAGAGTGGAAATGGGAAGACATCTCTATGGATTTCATCACTGGATTGCCCCGTACACCGAGAGGTCATGATGCGATTTGGGTTATTGTGGACCGCTTGACTAAAGTAGCTCACTTCATCCCGTACAGGGAAGGTCATTCCACCGAGAAGATGGCTCGGATCTATGTTTCTGAGATAGTTAGACTTCATGGGATCCCTCTGCGGATTGTTTCTGATCGTGACTCGAGATTTGTATCGCACTTCTGGAAGGGATTCCAGCAAGCTCTGGGCACTGAGCTCAACCTGAGCACCGCTTACCATCCGACTACTGATGGCCAGACCGAAAGGGTGAATCAGATTCTTGAAGACATGCTTCGGTGTTATATTCTGGACTATAAGAGAGCTTGGGATGAGCACTTGTCATTGGTTGAATTCGCCTACAACAACAGCTATCAGGAGAGCCTTAAGATGGCCCCCTTCGAGGCGTTGTATGGACGTCGTTGTAGGACCCCTCTCTACTGGTCAGAAGTTGGTGAAAAGGTTGTGTTGGGTCCTGAGCTACTTCAGGAAATGGAAGAGGCCACCAAGAAGACTCGTCTTCAGCTTAGCCGTGCCGTCGAGAGGCAGAGGAAGTATGCTAATCAGCGTCGCCGTCCGTTGGAGTTTGCGGTGGGTGATCGTGTTTTCTTGAAGGTTTCTCCTACTCCTGGGGTGAAGCGTTTCGGTCGCCACCATAAGCTCAGCCCGAGATTCGTGGGACCGTATGTTATTTCAGAGCGTGTTTGAGGATCTGCTTACCGCCTGGAGCTACCTAATTCTTTGGCCAGTGTTCATAATGTCTTCCACGTCAGCCAGCTTCGGAAGTACATTCATGATCCTACCCGCGTCATTGAGGAAGTTCCAGTGATTCCTGAAGCTAATCTGTCCTATCCAGTCGAACCTGCTAAGCTCGCGGAGTATCAAGAGCGCAAGCTTCGAAAGAGAACCATTCCTATGGTGAAGGTACTTTGGATGCATGGCAAGTCTGAGGAGTTCACTTGGGAGCTCGAAGCTGACATGCGTAGCAAGTATCCGCATCTTTTCTCCTGATCCTGGTATGCCTCCGCTCTTGTTTTCTTCTCTTTTTGCTATTTTCCATAGTTAGTTTCCATGTCTTGGTTTGCAAATCTTGTCGGTATAAAGGGCATCTGAACCTTCGTCATATTAGCCCTAGCTAGGAAATCATCAGGAGTTTCGGGACGAAACTTTCTAAGTAGGGGAGAATGTAACAACTCTTAAATTAGTGGCTTAATAATAATAATAATAATAATAATAATAAGAGTATATAGAAAATTTCCCCCTTTATTATATTAAGCCCATCCTTCCTTCCCCCCCCCCCCCCAATTAAACTCCCCCGATTAAAACCCCTGTTCCCGCAAGCCAAGACCCGCTCGGCGGTCTCCTTTTCCCGATCCCGCTCCCGTCTCCTGCAAGGCCGCGCGAAGCCGCTCCCGCTCCCTGCCGCTCTCCCGTCTCCCGATCACCATCCCCAGCGCCTCCTCCATCTCCAGCGTCGACTCCTTCCCCTCTCTAGGTCGACGACAGCAGCAAGATCTCCAGCCGTCGACTTCTTCCCCTCTCCAGGTCGACGGCAGCAGCAAGATCCCCTCCTTCCCCTCTCTAGGTCGACGACAGCAGCCTTCTTGAGGGCCGGCAGTGGCTCCTCCTCCTCCAAAGGGGTCGACAGCCCCTCTTCCTCTCCGTTTCGGCCGGCGGATTTCAAAGGGACTCCTAGGGTTGCGCTCGAAACCCCTCCTCGTGGATTCCTGAGCCCAAATCTGGTCTCCTTCGGTAAGGATCTCCGCCAAAAGTTCTGTTTTCAGATTTTAACCTAATTGCTATGTGCTAAATTTTTGCCTCCGGACGACGTAATCACGTCGGATCCGCGTGGGTGTGTCGTATACTCGACTAATCCTAAGTTTTATTCGGTATTCGGTGTCGTTCAACTAATGTAGCGGTGGAATCGCTCAAGGCCCTCTCCGAATTAGGGTTCCCGGATCCAACCGCCGCCAAAACCCTCGGATCTCTTGTGGTAACCGCTTCTCCCCTCTTTGCCGAGGGAGGTATATTTCTTAACTTGCCCCCTTGAATTATTTACGCAACAGAGTCGCATGTGTGCGCGTAGGAATAAGCATTGAAACAAATATTTCATGAGAACGCATCTTGAACAGGTTCCGTTAGAGTGTTGACCTTGCCTCTTAGCCGCCGCCTTCAAGCCCGACTCCTCCTTAAGGCAAGTAGAGAAAACTCTCTCGCTTGCAAACAAGTTTTTATTTAAGTCACACTTGTTCCGTACTAGCCCCACTTGACTTTATTACTTGCAGATAAGTAAGCTCATTAGACGCTTACATTGAAAGGGAATGTGTCGTTTGATGTGACACCGGAAAAATGAGTTTACACTTGAATGGTAACAGAAACCAATAAGGGAATCTTGCAAGCACGGTAGCGTAAGCCTTGCATCTACTCCCATGCTAGAATCTTGTACATCAAATGATGACACACACGCCTTTCATTGATTTCTGCTTATGCGTTTGTGTCTAGGCTAAACTCCGGAGTAGGCTAAAAATTTACTAGAGAATCTCAGTTAGTCTCTGACACACTTTACTGCTATGCTTGTTTCCAGTTTACTTATTTATTTAATTAACTTGAATCTCTACTATTTATCTTGTTCTGAGGCTTTTCCTTCTGGTTGGATTTGTCTTAGGGTTCGTGACTGCGCCGTCTACTTCCTGAGCTGTTCCTCGCCCCGCTCCCGTCTGTTGGAGGTTTACTTTTTGTAGTTGCTGCATCAGGTCCTTTGTATCTTATTTCTTTTACTTTTGGATTTGTTTTTCCTGTACAAGTTATTGTCAGTCATTTTTCTTGTGTCGTGGACAACTCTTAGGATGGTATGGATGTATTACAGCATTTTATAAATGTTCATTTTGTTTCTGCGGTTTACTAGCATCTACTTTTACATCATAATTGTAGCATGAGAACTGATCAAAGTGCATGAGCATCACTTTTAAATTCAAGCTTCCGCATAGTAAATCAAACTGGTATTGTTTTTCAAAATTTAATTATTTTCTACAGATATCTTGGTATTACACCTCTCGCCTGGCAGACATGGTTTCTCTTTGCCCATGTCTGCGGCATCACGACCCGCCCGTAGCGCACTCTGATAATTGTTATTAGACGGGTCGTGACAATCTCTCTCTCTCTTTCTTTGTCACCGCCGCTCTCTCTCACTCTCTCTTTCTCTCTCCCTGCCCCTCTCTCCCCTACCACTCTTCTATCCCTCTCTCTTCGCGCCCCTCTCTCTTCTCCCTCTCATTTCTCCCCTCTCTCTTCGGATATTCCCCACCTTGAGTTCTGACGGACAGTGCACCGTAGCAGCCTAATGAACTTTATTATATAGTATATATATTATCATTTTTACACTAAACAATGTTACGTATGATTATGAAAAGATCATGTTATTATGTGTATCGAACTCTAGAGTCACAATAATACAAATAAGGTATGCGAGAATGTAAGAAATGAATTAGCGAGCAACAGGATAGGCTTTTAGTTGCTCAACCATCCATCAAGACGGTGCTTAACGGTGAAGACCCATTTACAACCCAGACCGGATTGGCCAAGAAGAAGGGAAACAAGGTTCCATATTCAATTAGCACAGAGGGAAGTCATTTCATCATCCATTGCAGCCCGCTACCCCGGATACTGGAGAGCCTCCTGCACCGAAGAGCGGGGGGAAATTGGAGACAGGGAGACCGCAAACCTGTAAAGTTTTTGAGATAAGCGGTGAAAGGAGACAAAATGAGAGACATGATGAGCTATGGAGCCCTGGGTGGTAGCCGCAAGCAGATCAACTGGTCGAGGAGCATCATTAGTATGGGAAACTGTCTCAGGGCATCTGGAGAGCCTCCTGCACCGAAGAGCGGGGGGAAATTGGAGACAGGGAGACCGCAAACCTGTAAAGTTTTTGAGATAAGCGGTGAAAGGAGACAAAATGAGAGACATGATGAGCTATGGAGCCCTGGGTGGTAGCCGCAAGCAGATCAACTGGTCGAGGAGCATCATTAGTATGGGAAACTGTCTCAGGGCATCTGAACGAGGGCGACAACGAGTGTACACGTCTAGGGTAGGTAGGAGAGTAACACACATGTCCATTTTGTGTGCGGGAGTACCCAACAAAGATATATTTAGTAGGATGAGAGGTCAGCTTGTCCACGGGAGGGCCAAGTGATGGATAAAACAGACACTCTCAAAAACATTTAAAGTTAGGGGAATGGGAGGTGTTGAGGGAAAGAGGATGGAGAAGGGAGTCGCAAAGTTTAGGATCGTCGAAGGCATGCGATGAATTTAGAGCGTTGTCAACCGCATGCCTATTTTCGCTTGTATGCAAACCACGAAAGTAAAATATTTCCTTTTCAAATCCTCATTTATATGTAGTCCAATTTTGGCTGCTTGGAGCGTATTTCCCGTCTAGTTACGTGTGTCCCTTCTCTCAATCCGGGATATTTCCTCTGTGCAACTTTGGTCACTCGCAATGGGAAAGAAGAACAAAAATGTTAAATCGGCGGGAGATTACTTGGCTGCATCTAGTCCGACGGATATCCCTCTGTCCGTAAAGTGCTTTGTTTCCACTGATTCTTTGCAATCGGTAGGTTCCTCTTCTGATAATGACGATTATGGAGATCTCAATAGCAAAGCAAATAAAAAAAAAGTTTCCTCTTCTAAACTGGATGATACGCCTACTACCCCTAACACAAAACCTGAAGGTGCAGAAAATTACACTTCAATTGTTTGTGGAAATATCTCATCCACAAATACAGTCGATGTCGCGATGCGCCTCTAAAAAGCCCTCAGCCTGGTTCTGCAACGCCATTTCAGCCTAGTTTGATTGATGTAGTCGTGGATGCTGCAAACCGTGAGACCCCTTCCAGCAAACCGCCAAACAATATTCCATTGGTAGCGCCGCCCTCCGCACCCAACGATACCGAATATTTGCACCTTCGTGAGGTTGGCTATGGAGGAGAGGGTGGTCAGCCATGGCTAGGTCAAAACTTGACTGGGCAGTTTTGGAAAACTAGAGAATGAAGTGGACAGCAGAAAGAAGAAGTGGTCAGACAGAAACCTAGGCGTCCGAGATTGAGGAAGAAGTGATCGATCTTAAAGAGGGGCGATCTCCAAGGAGCAGGGAGAGGTGTTGATCCAGGGAGTTGAAGAGTTGCAGGCCCCTGCTGGACCGCGATACGCGAATGAGAAATTTCTTGAGCAAAAAGTATGGGTGGTCTACGGAAATTTGGCATGCATGAAATATTTTTTGACCTGCATAAAGCCAAAAGCAACTTGCGTGTAACAAAGCTCTTAATTAAATATCACGCAGTGGTGATAGCGAAGTGCAATAGATCTTAGGAACTTACATTTGAAACATAAGGGAACGAGCAACCTTAAAGAGGTGGCGGTTCTTCCGCTCGGCCACATAATTTTGTTGTGGAGTATAGGCATAGAACATTTAGTGGATACCCAAGGTGCTGCAAGTTTCATAAAATTGGTGACTAGTATATTCGTGAGTATTATTGGTCCGAAGAATTTTAATAGAGTTCAAAAATTTAGTACAACTTTAAGCGATAAACGAGCGCAAGACACGTAGTAATTTAGAGTGATCACGCAGTAAATACAAACATATCATGTACGAATGATCATCAATAAAAGTAAGAAAGTAACGATATCCAGATAAACTAACAGTTTTATAAGAACCTCAAATATCTAAATGAACTAAAACAAATAGAGCAGAGCTCCTAGTACAATAAGAGGAGAAGGTAGAATAATAATGTTTTCCGTAAATACAAGATTCGCATGTAAATTCAGAGAAAGGAGAATTAGGGAGAGTCTTCTGCAGTACAGAAATAGGAACATGGCCAAGATGCTGAGTGTAGAGCCCAATTAACAGTTGTCATCTACCAATGATACTCTGCATTTGTCGATCATGCACCACAAAGGAAGAGGAAAAAGTGATAGAACAGTCATCATCATGAGTAAGTCGACTGATGGAGAGACGATTAAATTGTGAGTTGAAAACATGAAGTACATAACGTAGAGAAATAGACGAAGCGAGAGACATATCTCCAGATCCGCAAACCAGGGTGGTTTCTCCATTGACAACAGTGATAAACTTGAAACTAGTAATACCCGTGCATCAAGAAAGTTTCTGCAAAGTAATGTAATTTGTGGCCCCATAGTCCACTATTTAGGAGGAGCAGTGGGGAAAACATGATATATCTTCATTGGAGGTAGATGCAACAGATTCTAAAGTACAAGTAACCAGCATCCACAAATGCTGAAGTTCCTCCCACATGGTGTCAATGTCAGGTCAGGACATGCTGAGAAATCCACTGTTGGAGAGGAGTTGTGAGGAGGGTTAGGGGATGTTGTGAGAACCCAGGTTTTTTGTGACATCGCGTCTCAGTATGGTTTGCCTGACCACAAACATATGCGAGTGTTTGGTCCCTTGAGACGATTTCGGCCATCACGCCCACCACCTGAAGTTCATTGCAACCTCCACGGTTCCCAGTAGATGAGGGGAGAGCTTCAACAGAGTGTTGGATTATGGCAAGAAAGGAAGTTATGGAGACATCGGTGGGCAGAGACACCTTGAAAATCATGGAGCAAACATCTACTAGAGAGGGAATAGTGGGAAAGAATAAAATGTTGGCACGAACACTATATAGATGAGGTATTATCAGCGTCAGCATCAATGCCATGTTAACAACTTCCTTCTGAGCCAGTTGGGTAGTGAAAACCACAATTGGAGGTTGGTGTTGAATTCAAACATCAACGAGAGTGTTGAACTGTGTCACGTACGATGTCAGGTCACCTTCCGACCCACTTCAACGGTCTGAAGGTCCCTATATAAATCGAACATATGTTGACAGTTATTAAAGGCGCAAGGCGCACCGAGGCGCAAAGGGGCCCTGGAGCCTAGGCGCAGGCGCGCGCCTGAGGCCCATTTAGCTGAATTTCCATGAATTGGGCGCCCAATTCGCTGAATTTTTGCAAATTGGGCGCCCAATTCGTTGAATTTCTGCAAATTGGGCGCCCAATTCGCTGATATTCAGCAATTGGGCGCGCCTCAGGAACATCGCCCGCTTAAGCCTTGTTGGAGCGCAACGGGGTGCGCCCGGCGCCTCAGGCGTGCTTAGGCGCGCGCCTTGATAATTTAGCCTAGAGTTGAGAGATTTCAGTTCATCCCACATAGTCTTTGCAGTTTCATGGTTAAATAACGTTCTATAACTTGGTTCCTCCCGTTTCACGTTTGTAAAATGTAGTCTTGTATATCTGAATCAGTATTTTGGTTACATGTCTTGATATGCTAGAATCTCTGAAATCCTGCTCTAAGTCATTAAATAACGTAAGTTAACATTGAAAGGTAGGGTTTAATTGATGAAACTCCTTGACTTGGGTTCCCTCTTGAATCCCTAATGGGAACAAAGGACTGGTCATAGCGAGCTTAAACTTCTGAATCACTTAGGTCTTGAGTGTCATAAGTGAATCTTGAAAGCTAGGGGTTAGGTGGTGCATCGTCTTGATTGCATGGTCACGGTAAGCAGGAAATACTCCTATTCTAATAATACTTACACTTGAACTTGAGTGTGAACCATGTGCACCCACTATAAACACCTACGCATTTCAACGATTACAGCTTATGTCGTTACAAGAATGTTTATGCTATACTCCGGAGTAGACTAATATTTCCAGATAGTTCTGCTTGTTTCAGTTACTTGCTTGTTTCACTAGCTTGCTTTGAGATTAATTGGTACCTTAGAATTTCTAATTTCTTCTGCACGTACCTAAATGTATAGCATGTTTACTATTGATTTTCATGTTCTGAGGCATTTTTCTTCTGTTTGGATTTGCCTTAGTATTCGTGCGTGTGCTACCTGCTCTCTGAGGCCGATCTACGTCAAGTTTCAGGTTTTGTGTTTATGTTTCATTTCTTTTACTGTCGGATATTTCTGTTATGTAATAATTACGATCAGTCATTTTCTCCTGTTTCATGGACAACTGCTAGGCTAAATATTATATGTACTAGAATTTGACATGTTTTGCACGTTCATTCATCTATGATGATCACTGCATAAATTTTTGTTCCAAAACTTGTATCTTAAGTTCTTCTGCAAAATGCATGTGCACCTGTTTCAAACTCATATTTTAAAGCTTTTGCAATAAATCAATCTGTTTTACTTAAAAGTAACTATTTATAGTACTTCTGCTTCCGACTTAGCAGACATGGAATCTTTTTCGCCCATGCCTGTGGCATCACGGCCCGCCCCGAATCGCACTCTGACTTTTGTCGAGACGGGTCGTGACACTCTATATGATCCCACCTTCGAACTTTGTATCACGGCTCACCATTTGATATTTAGCAATTTGACCTTTTGGTAGTTCCCTCTGTTCGAGAGTGTCAACTCAGGTACCCAGTTGAGGCAAACAGGGGCAGTGGATCGGGTCCTCCACTTCTAGTCCAGTATGACACCTCCCAGCCTAGACCTTATGTACGCCCCTAAGAACACACAGGGTATTCGCGTACTACTTGATACAACAATGTCTCTAAGTGCAACACCGAGCTTTTGGCTCGGAGGACTCGACCAGTCCTTCTTATATAACATAGAACCTACCTTTTGCAGGACCGTCCCAGTGCTCCCAATATGATCTCGAGTCTACCGCTCGCAAGACTATCTCAGTCCTTTCTTATTCTTATGTTATTAATCATGTGCATGTCACATTTATTCCACACTACAAGGTGAAGATTTATATCATCCCGCAAATTACACTGATTTGATAATTTCAAACAATAAGTTTCTGATATCCGTACTTCAAGCATGTGCGATCTCTTTCCAGATCAACCACTGAAATGAATACTATTGTGAATTCCTTTTATCCAAATTCCACAATATCTTAATCGCCGACCAAGCATAATCATCATCGTTCACGTATTATTCGAATAACAATACCTTGACAACATACGTCTGTATCACACCATTTCAAACTAGGGTTTAGGGAAAACCCAAGTCGGTACATGACTAGTCCAATAAACGAAGCGATAGGCTCCCGTACATTTGGACTAGGTTTCTTCCACCACCCATATGGTGCATTCATCTCATGTTTGGGCACAATCCTTAGGGCACATATCCCTCGACTTAGAGTTCTTACCCTATAAATCCCCATATCAACGTACTTGTATATCAGCCGTGATGTAGGAAATCAGATTTTTCGGTGGCGACCACGTTGCATCTCATAGTAAAGAGAGCACGTACAAATAACATCCAATCAATCGGTACCTTTTATGTATGTTTGAACTTGACATGAACCAAGGTGCAAGGTTCGAGATGATTTCCCTTCAACACGGGTTATGCAAACACAGAAGGTAAGGCATAATTCCCAAAAAGATAAACTAAATCCAATCAATTCCAAGCGCCCTACCATCTCTATCAATGATCGTTCAAAACACGTTTATTTTCAGATAAAGTTGAGGTGTCAAATCACCCGACAATTCATACTAATCGTGTTATCTTCACCACGAACGATTATCAATTAAACTTCTGAACTTAAGGGAATAATGCTCCACCTAGCAGCTCCGCCTACCTGGAGCTCTTCGTGAGGCAGGTACGATGATATGTAACAATTCTCAAATCCTTGGGTAATTATCCGGAGAGGAATTCAAAACGTAAGTTCATGTTATTCGTACCTCAGGCATGCATAGCCTCTCTCTAGGTCGAAACCTCGAAGATTAATGTTGTTTTACTTTCCTAGTCTCACGTTACCACGTCTTTATAACTACTTAAATATCGTCCATAAACGAAAAAAAATTTACTACATCCTCCTGTATATACCAAATTTCATCAAGTCCCAGACGATTATGTTATCAAAAGTCTACGTGTAGACAAATACAAATGCATACCCCCAAGGGTTAGCTTACTTGCCTGTTTCACTGGCTTGCTTCGAGATTAATTGGTACCTTAGAATTTCTAATTTCTTCTGCACGTACCTAAATGTATAGCTTGTTTACTATTGATTTTCATGTTCTGAGGCATTTTCCTTCTGTTTGGATTTGCCTTAGTATTCGTGTATGTGCTGCATGTGCTGCATGCATGCATAGCCATGTGATATGACTCACTATCCATAGAACTCAAAATTCAAGACTAAACTCGGTCATCAACCCGGAGTCATTGCTCGGTAGGTTTAACAGATGGGCAGTGAGTCAGATCATGAAGAAGGCCCTTAGTCTGGAGTACTCAGTGCATCGAGTGGACCTACTCAAATTTTTCTTCCCAACGAGGGAGATAGTGATAATTCTCAGTTCAGCACGACTTCATAGATGGGAACCAAAGCGAGTGTGGCCAAAATGGTGGACGAGGTGGACGCAACATTCGTCACCAAGTTATTAGCGCTCTGGGATGAAGGAGTCGTCGAGCTCAAGCAGCGAGCAAGGAAGCCTTCAGTTCGGCGAGCTCTGGATGCACGAGTCGGCGAGCTCTAGAAGCAGGGAATCGACAAACTCTGAAGTCAGGAGCCAACGAGCTCTGAAGTAGGGAGTCGGCGAGCTCTGAAGCAAGGAGCCGACGAGCTCTGAAACACAGAGTTTGTGAGCTCAAGAAGCAGGAAGTCTACAAGGTCTGGAAGCAGGGAGTCTGCGAGCTTTGAAAGTAGGGTTCGTCGAACTCTGGAAGCAGGAGTCTCCGGGCTCTGGAATCACCGGGCCCTGTAAACAAATAAATCAGCGAGCGTCGGTGTTAGCGAACTTTGGAAGGCAAAAGTTGACAAGCTCTATATCAAGGAACTCTAGAAGGAGGAGGGCGGCGAGTTCTGCACCAAAAGAGGCGGGCTGGCAAGTTCTAGACCAGAACTAGAGTCAATAAAAGGCGGTGAGTGGGATTATTTTGAAAGGCGCCAAATGTTGAAATTGGTGAGCTCAAGCATATTGGTTGACTAGTTCTGCAGATGGTGAGGTGGGCCGATTATGCTGGGAGTGGAAGTGAGCTCAATCGGAGAGAGCAGGGGCTCAATCATCGCTTCATGAATCGTATTGCTCTGATACCATGTGGAAGAGGGGAATATGGAGCGGAATAATTTTATTACTTCACATTAAGAGAAAAAAAAACAAGTTCATTTGCACACATATATAGGTGGGAGGAGTGACATCATAACTCAAAACCACGGTGTGAGACTAATCTATACATAAGAAAGATCTCCGAATGGGCCAAATAAGTGGGTCTTACGTTGGGCTTTTACGTATTCTTCTATATGAATCAATGGCAGTCATTATCAACATAAATCACTTAGTATTAAATAAGCTAGTTTTCCAATCAACTAGGAGGCACATAATATACCATACATTTTGATTAGACCAATAAGAACTAAAAGATACAATAGTAGATCAAATACATTTTGATTCACAAGGTGAGAAGCATACTTGTCGCAGATGCATTAATAGATCAAATGAATGACCATAATTTTCATAAATGCTTTCAGCTTCAACATATTTGGGGCAGGATAAAAATCCAAAACATAATAAAACTAGAAATAAGTCAAATCTGATAAGTTTTCCTAATAAGCACAAAACTACAGGCGTTGAAAGCAGTTTCTCAATTTAGAACCATAGAAATGCACACCAAATGATCTGACAATAGAATGGTGGTTCGGTGTTAATCATAGGTCGAGCTCAGTCGCCCAAATTGAACAAATGTTACAGCCTAATGCAATTGTTAAATCTTTTGATAAGCTAAAACTAGCATATTTTTTCTCACACATACTCCTCTACTTCTATAAGGGAAGATGAGTTTTTGGTGTAACATTCATAATCAAAATTTTACAATTTAAAAAGTGGCTTTAATTTATGTTTTCTTAATTAATTTTATAAAATGTGTCATTCTCCTCTCAATTTTTATTAAGCTTTATATTCGAAGAGGCAAAAAAATCATGGAGATAACCAATGATAGGTGTACTGTCGCGTCGGGGACGGGAGAATCCCATGCAAGATTAAAAGCTACCTTATTGACTCCTCATCTGCTCCCTAATCACTCACCAGACACTACCAACCTGGAGAAGGTAGAATAATAATGTTTTTCGTAAATACAAGATTCGCATGTAAATTCAGAGAAAGGAAAATTAGGGAGAGTCTTATGCAGTATAGAAATAGGAACGTGGCCAAGATGCTGAGTGTAGAGCCTAATTAACAGTTGTCATCTACCAATGATATTCTACAGTTGCCGATCATGCACCACAAAGGAAGAGGAAAAGTGATAGAACAGTCATCATCATGAGTAAGTCGACTGATGGAGAGAAGATTAAATTGTGAGTTGAAAACATGAAGTACATAACGTAGAGAAATAGACGAAGCGAGAGCCATATCTCCTGTAACAACCCTAATTTTAATTTAAGAAAGGAAAGGTTTTTTCTTTATATCTATCCGCACCCCGGCCCCCTCCTTGATTAAATCCCGAGCAGCCCCCCTGTTAAATCCCGCTCCCGCTCGGCTAGGGCTCCCGCAGCCCCGATCTCGTCTCCCGCGCGCAGGGCCGCCGCCGCCTGCCGCCTCTCCTCCTCCTGCCGGCGCCGCCGCATGCTGCTCCTCCTCCCTCTCTCCCACCCGGCGACTTATCCAGCCTCCTCCAGGGCAGTCGGTAGCTCTCCTTCTTCTCCTCCTTCTGCCATGGCCGACTCTTCCTTCTCCCCCTTCCAGGGCTGGCAACCTCCAACAGCCCTCTTCAAGGGCCGGCAGCAGCCCCCCTCTTCAAGGGCTGACAACCACCCTCTCCTCTTTGGGCTCCGATTTCGCCTAGGGTTTTGCTCGAACCCTCCTCCGCTCAGATTTTTGGACTCGGATTCGGCTCCTTGAGCCCGATTTTGGTCTCCTTGGGTAAGAAATTCCTCTTTCCCTCCTTTATTCAGATGTTTTTGATTTCTTTGCGAGTTTTTGTGCTCCAAATTGCGTGTAAATTGTGATTCAAGGTTTTTGCCCTATTTTAATCGCCTAATCGTATCTTGTTCTCGATTTACGGTGCCGCTCCTCGATTCATTTGGTGGGATCACGCGAAGCCCTCTCCGAATTAGGGTTTCCGCAACCTAAGCGCCGCCAAGTCTCCGTCTCCGCGTGGTATCTCTTCTCCCCTCACTTTTGAGGGAGGTTCAATAGAGCTTTTGTTTTTGCTTGCGCCGCTTCGCCGCCGCCGTCAGTTTCAACCTCGTTTAAGGCAAGTAGAGATCCCTCTCTCTTGCAAGCATTGAATTTAATTGTCATGACTGTTCTTATGATTTTATGAATTCACCCTTGAATACTCGTGTCATCAAATAAGTTTAGTTTTGATTGCTTGATTTGATTTGATAGTAGTTTAAGGTTTCACGCATTTGAAATAGCACGAGTTGTGAAATGTGAAATGATGATTTTAATTGGAGGAATTAGTGGTCCTTTTTGAGCATGAACATTAATTGGTATATTGGCAAATGTTAAGATTCTTTCTTAGCAATTAGACGAAATGTCTTCGATATGAAATATTTGGGTTGTACACATGTTTACTTGGAGGATAATCGTTTGTTGGAATGGTTCAAACTAAATGAAAACTGGATGTCCTAGAAAATGATATATAGTAATCTTATTACTCGTAAATACTTGAATCCGCAAGCTTCAAAACTCTTTATCGAGTTCTCTGAGTCATCGAATCTTGTTTCTTATGCCTGTCTGGTTTCAAGACTTGGTTAAATAACGTTCTATAACTTGATTCCTCCCGTTTCACGTTTGTAAAATCTGCTCTTGTATATCTGAATCAGTATCTTGGTTACATGTCTTGATATGCTAGCAACCACGAAATCCTGCGCTAAGTCAATAATAACGTAAGTTAACATTGAAAGGTAGGGTTTAATTGATGAAACTCCTTGACCTGGGTTCCCTCTTGAATCCTTAATGGGAACAAAGGACCGGTCGTAGCGAGCTTAAATTTCTGAATCACTAAGGTCCTGTGTGTCATAAGTAAATCATGGAAACTAGGGTTTAGGTGGTGCATCGTCTTGATTGCATGGTCACGGTAAGCAGGAAATACTCTTATTCTAGTAAGTCTTATACCCGGACATGAGTGTGAACCATGTGCGCCCACTATAAACACCTACGCATTTCATTGATTACAGCTTATGATATTACATGATCTTTTATCTGCTTATTCCCGAATCTCCGGCAAGTCTTGAATCTGAACCTGTATCTGAACCTGAATCTGTCTGAATCATGAATCCTTCAGTTCATTTATGTGAAGCAATCATTGAAAGGTAGTGTTAAATTGATGTGACGCTTTGAATCGAGTTTCCGCTTACGTTGTAACGGGAACCAATAATGTCATAGCAAGCCCAATTACTTTGATAAGCTTTGCATCTAGACTCCTGTTAGAATCTCGTGTATCAGAAAGAAACACGTGCACCTTTCAATGATTACAACTAATGACATTACATGACTGAATCTTTGTTGTGCTTCGGAATAGACTAATAATTCTGATTATTTCTACTCGTCTTGCTTACTGTCTGCCTTGCTAGCTTTGCTTGTGATAAAACTGGTACTTATACATTGCTGTTTCCCTTGCTAGTTTGTAATTTACCTTGCTTATGTTATCAATGTTCTGAGGCTTTTCCTTCTTGTTTTGGATTTGCCTTAGTGTTTGCGCATGCGCCGCCTGCTCGCTGAGGCCGATCTGCGTCAAGCTTCAGGTTTTGTGTTTATGTTTCATTTCTTTTTACAGACAGATATTCTTTTTATGTAGTGATTACGATCAGTCATTTTCTCTTGTTTCATGGACAACTGCTAAGCTAAATATTATATGTACTAGAATTTGACATGTTTTGCATGTTCATTCATCTGAGATGATCACTGCATAAAAATCTGTTTCAAAACTTGTATCATAAGTTTTTCTTTGCAAAAATACATGTGCATCAAATCCTTTTCACTGATAACTTGAAAGCTTCCGCATAAAAACAAACTGTTTTTCTTCAAATTAATTATTTTAGAACTTATTTGTAGTTTTTCTGTCTCCGCCTTAGCAGGCATGGATTCCTTTTCGCCCATGCCTGTGGCATCACGGCCCGCCCCGAAGCGCACTCTGACTCTTGTCGAGACGGGTCGTGACATCTCCAGATGCGCAAACCAGGCTGGTTTCTCCATTGACAACAGTGATAAACTTGAAACTAGTAGTACCCGTGCATCAAGAAAGTTTCTGCAAAGTAATGCAATTTGTGGCCCCAAAGTCCACTATCTAGGAGGAGCTTGTTAGGAAAAGAAATGACGTCCATAGATCACACAGGAATCGCAGAAAAACAAGCAAAAACACAAGGATTTTAACGTTGAAAAACCCCAAAGATCGGGGAAAAAACCACAATCACCCGCGCCCAGAAAATTCACTATGAAGAAAGATCAAAGAAGAAATACACCTCTCCTCTTCTGGCGCTCCTCCTCAGGGTTTTCAACTCTACAAACCCTAGGCCGAAAACAAGGCATTTTATTCCCACAGTATAACAGTGAAAGAAAATTACACCGAACCGGCGAAATCGTGTTGAGTGTCCAGTACACCCAACGCATTCGGGCTCCACAAACTAACAGAGCTGTGGGGAAAATATGATATATCTTCATTGGAAGTAGATGCAACAGATTTTAAAGTACAAGTAACCAGCACCCGCAAATGCTGAAGTTCCTCCCACAGGATGTCAATGTCTGATCAGGACGTGCTGAGAAATCCACTGTTGGAGAGGCGTTGTGAGGAGGGTTAGGGGATGTTGTGAGAACCCAGGTTTTTGTGACATCGCGTCGAAGTATGGTTTGCCTGATCGCAGACATATGTGAGTGTTTGGTCCCTTGAAACGATTTCGGCCATCACGCCCACCACCTGAGGTTCATTGCAACCTCCACGGTTCCCAGTAGATGAGGGGTGAGCTTCAACAGAGTGTTGGATTATGGCAAGAAAGGAAGTTATGGAGACATCGGTGGGCAGAGACACCTTGAAAAATCATGGAACAAACATCTAATAGAGAGGGAATAATGGGAAAGAATAAGATGTTGGCACGAACGCTACATAGATGAGGTGGTATCAGCGTCAGCATCAATGCCATGTTAACAACTTCCTTTTGAGCCAATTGGGTAGTGAAAACCATAATTGGAGGTTGGTGTTGAATTCAAGCATCGACGAGAGTCTTGAACTGTGCCACGTATGATGTCAGGTCACCTTCCGACCCACTTCAACGGTCTGAAGGTCCCTATATAAATCGAACATACGTTGAAGGTTATCTTTCCTAGAGTAGAGAGATTTCAGTTCATCTCACATGGTCTTTGCAGTTTCATGGTGCATAGCCATGTGATATGACTCACTATCCATATAACTCAAAATTCAGGACTAAACTCAGTCATCATTCTGGAGTCATTGCTCGGTAGGTTTAACAGACGGGCAGCAAGTCAGATCATGAAGAAGGCCCTTAGTCTGGAGTACTCATCACATCGAGTGGATCTACTCAAATTTTTCTCCCTAGCGAGGGAGATAGTGATAATTCTCAGTTCGGCACGGACTTTATAGATGGGAGCCGAAGCGAGTGTGGCCAAAATAGTGGACGAGGTGGACGCAACATTCGTCACCATGTTATCAGAGCTCTGGGATGAAGGAGTCGTCGAGCTCAAGCAACGAGCAAGCAAACCTTCAGTTCGGCGAGCTCTGGATGCAAGAGTCGGCGAGCTCAAGAAGAGGGAGTCGGGCGAGCTCTGAAGCAGGGAGTCGACAAACTCTGAAGCCAGGAGCCAACGAGCTCTGAAGTAGGGAGTCGGCGAGCTCTGAAGCAAGGAGCCGACGAGCTCTGAAGCACAGAGTTTGCGAGCTCAAGAAGCAGGAAGTCTGCGAGGTCTGGAAGCAGGGAGTCGTCAAGCTCTGAAAGTAGGGTTCGTCGAGCTCTGGAAGCAGGAGTCTCCGGGCTCTGGAATCACTGGGCCCTGTAAACAAATAAATCAGCGAGCGTCGGTGTCAACGAACTTTGGAAGGCAGAAGTCGACAAGCTCTATATCAAGGAACTCTGGAAGGAGGGCGGCGAGTTCTGCACCAAAAGAGGCGGGCTGGCAAGTTCTGGACCAGAACTAGAGTCAATAAAAGGCGGTGAGTGGGATTATTTTGAACGGCGCCAAATGCTGAAATTGGTGAGCTTCCAAAAGAGGCGGGCTGGCAAGTTCTGGACCAGAACTAGAGTCAATAAAAGGCGGTGAGTGGGATTATTTTGAACGGCGCCAAATGCTGAAATTGGTGAGCTCAAGCATATTGGTTGACTAGTCCTGCAGATGGTGAGGCGGGCTGATTATGCTAGGAGTGGAAGTGAGCTCAATCGGAGAGAGCAGGGGCGGCTCAATCATCACTTCATGAATCGTATTGCTCTGATACCATGTGGAAGAGGGGAGTCGACAAACTCTGAAGCCAGGAGCCAACGAGCTCTGAAGTAGGGAGTCGGCGAGCTCTGAAGCAAGGAGCCAACGAGCTCTGAAGCACAGAGTTTGCGAGCTCAAGAAGCAGGAAGTCTGCGAGGTCTGGAAGCAGGGAGTCGACAAGCTTTGAAAGTAGGGTTCGTCAAGCTCTGGAAGCAGGAGTCTCCGGGCTCTGGAATCACCGGGCCCTGTAAACAAATAAATCAGCGC
The DNA here is from genome assembly GCA_033032865.1 of Dactylorhiza incarnata. Classification (NCBI taxonomy): domain Eukaryota; kingdom Viridiplantae; phylum Streptophyta; class Magnoliopsida; order Asparagales; family Orchidaceae; genus Dactylorhiza; species Dactylorhiza incarnata. The sequence goes on along the minus strand of JAWHQI010000192.1, from coordinate 4,908,569 downwards.
GCGTCGGTGCCAACGAACTTAGGAAGGCAGAAGTCGACAAGCTCTATATCAAGGAACTCTAGAAGGAGGGCGGCGAGTTCTGCACCAAAAGAGGCGGGCTGGCAAGTTCTGGACCAGAACTAGAGTCAATAAAAGGCGGTGAGTGGGATTATTTTGAACGGCGCCAAATGTTGAAATTGGTGAGCTCAAGCATATTGGTTGACTAGTCCTGCAGATGGTGAGGCGGGCTGATTATGCTAGGAGTGGAAGTGAGCTCAATCGGAGAGAGCAGGGGCGGCTCAATCATCACTTCATGAATCGTATTGCTTTGATACCATGTGGAAGAAGGGAATATGGAGCGCAATAATTTTATTACTTCACATTAACAAAAAAAAACAAGTTCATTTACACATATATAGGTAGGAGGAGTGACATCATAACTCAAAATCACGATGTGAGACTAATCCATGCATAAGAAAGATCTTTGAATGGGCCAAATAAGTGGGTCTTACATTGGGCTTTTTAAGTATTCTTCTATATGAATCAATGGCAGTAATTATCCACATAAATCACTTAGTATTAAATAAGCTAGTTTTCCAATCAACTAGGAGGCACTTAATATACCATACATTTTGATTAGACCAGTAACAACTAAAATATATAATACTTAAAAGAAAAGCATGCACAAGTTGAGAAGCATACCTGTCGCAGATGCATTAGTAGATCAAATGAATGACAATAATTTTCATAAATGCTTTCAACTTCAACATATCTTGTCGCAGATTCATTAGTAGATCAAATGAATGACCATAATTTTCATAAATGCTTTCAGCTTCAACATATCTTGGGCAGGATAAAAATCCAAAACATAAGAAAACTAGAAATAAGTCAAATCTGATAAGTTTTCCTAATAAGCACAAAACTACAGGCGTTGAAAGCAGTTTCTCAATTTAGAACCATAGAAATGCACACCAAATGATCTGACATAGAATGGTGGTACGGTGTTAATCATAGGTCCAGCTCAGTCGCCCAAATTGAACAAATGTTACAGCCTAATCACTAATGCAGTTGTTAAATCTTTTGATAAGCTAAAACTAGCATATTTTTTCTCATACATACTCATCTACTTCTATAAGGGAAGATGAGCTTTTGGTGTAACATTCATAATCAAAATTTTACAATTTAAAAAAGTGGCTTTAATTTATGTTTTCTTAATTTATTTTATAAAATGTGTCATTCTCCTCTCAATTTTTATTAAGCTTTACATTCGAAGAGGCAATAAAATCATGGAGATGACCAATGATAGGTGTACTGTCGCGTCGGGGCACGGGAGAATCCCATGCACGATTGCATGTTATTACAAAAGCTACCTTATTGACTCCTCATCTGCTCCCTAATCACTCACCAGTCACTACCAGCCCAAACTCAAAGGCATCCACCAAACCAAACTGCTCAAATTTGAGTACTTGTTCCATATACTGTTTCTAATCTTAGGCATCATATGGTTTCAATTTTTTGCATGTTTCTATGTGTGAATGCCATAAGAAACTGTGGGACAGTTTGGTTGAAAATTTTGGGGAGCTCCTGTCCACGAATTTTGCCACTATTTATGGAAAAAAAATTGATTTCAGAAAAGGAGAACGGAAACTGTGGTTTTGCCTGCTTCTATGCGTGAATGCCATAAGAAACTGTGGGACAGTTCGGTTGAAAATTTTGAGGAGCTCCTTTTCCACTAATTTTGTCATGATTTATGTAAAAAATTTGATTTCAGAAAAGGAAAACGGAAAGTGTGGCTTAAAATCCCCCCGCCCCACCTTCAAATTCTAGAACAGAATAATAAAGCATAAGCGTTACCAAAAGAAGCCTTATTAGCATTGAAAAATCTTCCTTCAATGCAGAATTTCACAAAAAAGAAAGCGAAGCAAGATTGAACTTCCAACTAATGCTAGCATTAAATAATTTCTAAAATATAAAAATTCCTAGTTTATAATACAAGTCAAGTAAAAAAAATTGATTGCTACATAAACTACAAAGAAATAGAACTTGATTTTTCAATGAAACGCAGACAAAAGCTACTACCAAAAAAATAAGCATAATTGAAAGCCACTGATATCTCAAGTATTGAGGTGAATTGCACATATCATCTGTATCAGAGATTCAAGATGCATGAGGAAAATTTTGCAACGGTGCTATATTGGAGAAAAATGATGTTCTGCATATGTATAGTATATGCATTCGACATTAAAAATATATACGCATAAGTGTCTGATCAAAATCATAAAGGTAACAATAATTAAGAGAAACATAGAGCTTGCATTCATACCGATCAAGAGAAACATTAATTAAAAATTCCTGATAAGGAAAACAATAAAAATTAATTTTCTTCCCTGCTTCCACTTTTTTCTAATTTAAAAAAAAAATAGAAAGATCTTACAAATTTTGGTTGATGGGGGAGATCAGAGTTTAGTACGCCTCAGCAATTTGTTGCTTAACAATTTTTTTCTCAAGAAGAATCATTGCATGCTTTCTCCGTCTATGTTCAACTGGATTTGATATGTACTAACATATAAGAAAATCATCATTAGCCAAGCTAAAAATATATCTAAATTTCATTACTAAGATAATGAAGAGAAAGCAGGATTTGTAATTTGACTCACTGGCACTGCCTGTCACCACGAAAAGTATCTCTCTGAAAAATGTGAACAATTCGTACAATATTTTGTAGAACTGGGAAAACAAAAGATGGAAATGCTTTAAATAAGTAACATTTCAGTTTCATTTAACAAAGGCTTTTAAAAATTGAAAATATAATCCCACAGAACCAATGTTTGATTCCCAAGAGTTTTTATTCATAAATACATTGCTAGTTACACTTGACTGTCGATAAATGAAAAAAAAATAACTATTCTCCTTAACCACCTTGGAAGTATAAAACATTACTTTCACAACAACACAGCATTTCGTCTGAAAAATTTCAAACTATAACTTATAATTATTTAATCAAAGAGTTGTCTTAATTAGCACTTACCAAAAATCATGAGCCCCGCAATTAAAATCTTTGCATAATGGCTGAGTTTGGATAAAAACGAACCTACAAGAAAAAAGAACACCTCAATATAGAAAACCAGTGGATTTTCAAATAAGATAGGAATATATAATAGACATACCAAAGATTCAAGTATTTCAAGGCCGTCCTGTAGAGAGCCGCTTAAAGCCCACTTTTATATAGAATGCAAAGCAAAAACAGCCTTTGCAGTGAAGCAACCTCTATTTTTTATAAAATGAGCCTGTACAAGCATGTAATCACTCATTTGCCAAACAATTTCTTTATATAAAACATGTATGTTATGAGGAAATTAAAGTCATTAAAAATCATGGTTAGAGCAGGTGTTCTAAGTAATTAATCACACAAATATATTAGTTAAAAACATATATGAAGGTAAATAAAAAAAATTACATCATCCAAAATTATTCTCTCCCATAGGACAGAATGAAGAACTGATTTGAACCTAAGCGCTGCTCTCTTAGGATAAAAATCTTCCAACCCAAACTCAAATCTCTCTTTCAGCGGTACCATAGAATTCTGATATTCACAGTCAATCGTGGAGTAAGTTGCAATTACAAAATCATAATCATCAAAACTATAGCCCGCATCGGTAAAGTCATCAGAACAATCATAAAACAACTTCTTCACCGTCACATCTACAGTATGGGTATCAATCTCATGCAACCACTGAATCACAAGCGTACACTTAATTGATGGCATGGAATCCCTCTCATTTGGGAGGACAGAACCAAACTGGCATCTAGAGGGCAGTGATCTGGCGGTCAAAACCAGCGAGATGGCCTGGATCGTTTTTCCGATGCCCGTCTCGTCTGCAAGGATCCCGTCATGGTATTGGGAAACCACTTGTTTTAGAGCCCAGGCAAGCCATTCCTCCTGGAAGCGGTGGAGAATGAGCTTGCCGGAGGAAGCCATTCCTCCGGCAACGGAACCTCATCCGATGCATCCTCGTCACCCTTCAGATCTTCTTTCTTCCCATATGCCCCACTCCATCAGATCTTCTTTCTTCTTTTTCGATCCCCTAAATATTTTTTTCTTTGTAGGGCGTGGAGGTCCAGACTGAACTAAAAATACCAACTCCTCTTCTATGCCTTCGGATAGAGAGAGGACTTCGGAGTTGCCGCCTGCACGAGTTATAATCCACAAATCGGGATAACAAAAACAGGGTGGGAAAGATCGAAGAGAGAAGGAGAAAACCTACATTATGAGCGGGACTCATCATCACTAAATGCCTAAATTAAATAAGCAAGAACGTGAATGAAGGGATGGAGGGATCAAAGCAACACAACATTTGATTATCCATGGTAAGAATGTTGTATTGCTCGGCAAAATCAACAGCAACGCCCAAGTTGGGAACACCTCATCGCTTCATCACTGCAAAAGTCGCTCGTCGCTTACCTTCTCTTGAGGAGAACAACATTTGAGCCGATAGTTGTGCATTGCAAATGATAACTTAGAGTAGGTGGCGCATCATGGATATCGAACCTGGAGTTTTAGGTCGACGAAAAACTTCATGGATGGGGAGGATGGAGTCGACGGTGGTCCTTCGGAGTTGCAGAGGGATGGGGAAGAGAAAAATCGGAGTCGGGCCCCGATGGCGTGAGGATGGAGGCGAGCGCTGCGTTCGGGAGTTCTTGCTTGGTGATTGGGAATCCATTCTGATAGACGGCGCCAAATTGTTGCGGAACGCTTAGGGCTCTTGGTAGACCGGTTCACTTGAACCACCTTAGCTCGTGAGCGAACTAAGCGCGCAAACAGTCAATTAGAGATTCGTTGATTGCACTGGGACTTTTTAGCGTGGAAAACCCGGAAAGGGTAAAAAACCACGTGGTCGGAGCTGTGCCGACCAAATTCCACTATCTTCAGGGGGGTTACAAAGTGAGACTTAGAACTCGAGTGCGACAGGCCGCAACTCGTTACAGTAGTAGAGAGATAGAGAGATCCGAAGGCGACAGGCCGCCTCTTGGAAAAAACTAAGTCCTTTTCTCCTTCTGAGAAAGGTGGAGAACAAAAGTGAGCTGCTCCGGGAACAAAAGTGAGCTGCTCCTGAGAACAAAAGTGAGCTGCTCCGGGGAACAAAAGTGAGCTGCTCCGGGGAACAAAAGTGAGCTGCTGCGTCGCCTTTCGGGATGAAGGAAATCTTCAAGTCCGGAAAGGAAATATTCAAGCACCGAAGGAGAATTCCGCAAAAGTCTGCAAGGAGCTCTCCCAGGTCCAGAAGTCAAGGTCCTTTCAAATGAACCCTCAGGCCCCTTTTTATAGCTTTGGCCGGGGGTAGTCCGGTAATTTTGTCGTTGGTAGTTTCCATAAATGCTCGGTGGACGAATCATATTTTCCGGTTTGGGGCACACGGATCGTCATTTTTCGCAAATGACCACCTTGCCCTTCGGGCAGCTTGGGCGGCTCGGGCAGTTCCGTTGGAGGAGAAAAAGGCGACTGACTGTTCCTGAAAAGTGAGAAGCCTGAAAGACAAAAAGTGAGAAGCCGGAAACCCAAAAAGTGAGAAGCCGGAAACCCAGAAAGTGAGAAGCCGGAAAGACAAAAAGTGAGAAAGCTTCCTGATCGCGCTCAGAAACGTTCTGAGCGCGTGCTAGCGCCGAAGTGCTCCAAGTGCGCAACGAACCACGGGGATGCCTCGGGCGGACGGCGGACGGGGAGTTCCGTTGGACGGCGGACCGGGATCCTTTGGCGAGGAGAGGGCGCCGGACCGCACCCCGAGGAGGGGTGGGCGCGGACTGGCCGCACCCCCAAGGGGCCTGGTCGCACCCCCCAAGGGGGGATGCGGCGTGGCTGCACCCCAAGGGGGGTGCGGCTGAGCCGCACCCCCCTGGGGGGTGCGACTTGGCCGGCCGCACCCCCAAAGGCGGTGCGGTCGGGGGGTGCAGCCTGCGTGCTACCGTGCTCTTTGACCGTCGACCCCTCCTCTCTTTTCCGGGGCTTTCTTCAGGTGCGTCCTAAGGTCTTTACGGGTGTACAACAATACAAATGACTGCGGGCTTCCTTGTCTGCTTCGACTATCGATAGATGGTGGTGATACCAAAGGACTACGGGCTTCCTTGACTACTTCGGTTACCGATAGATCGTGGTGCGCCGGAGAGAAATGGCCCTAGAAAGAAGAGAAAACGCCCTAATATTTTAGGAATCGGGAACAGGGAAAGGAAATGCATGCTGCCTTCTTCGATGGTGGTGCGCCGGTGAGAAAACCAACCGATTTCGGTGGTCCGGCAAGGGCCGAGCAGCGGGAAGGAGCGAGGTCCAGTAAAGACGAACATGGAAACGCACGAGAAGGGAGGCGGGTGTTTCGATGGGTGTGGTTAAGTTTTTTGAGAGCCTCAAAAAAAAGACCTTAAAGTGAGTGCGGATAGCCAAAACTGTATTGCTAATAACAATTGTCTTCTAATTAAATGTTTGTTTTTCTTTTCAATAGTATTCATCTTCTTCCCTTCCGTTTCTCTCTCTCTCTCTCTCCCTCCTATAGCCATCTCCCTCGGCTTTCTTCTAGTTCTCTGTACTTTCAAAGAGCTTTTAGTAGACGGGGTTTATCTGCAGAGTCGGGGATGCAGTTATGTTGGGCTTCGCTGATGGGTTAAGCAGTAAGTAAACAGGATTGAGAAGGAGGGGAGGCGTCGGAGCCCAAGTTCTGCAGGCGAAAAATGAGGGGTTGCGGGCTGCGGGGAAGAGAATTCGCGAGAAGATTTTGAAATGGCTTTTTGGCACTCCCCCCCCCCTTTTGCACCTCAAAAGAATAAAAAGGGACTCCCCCCCCCCCCCCCCCCCCCCCCCAAATTGCCTTTCCTTTGACACTTTGCACCCTAAGCTTCAATTCAAAGGGCATTTTTGTCCAGATTATGCTGAAATCACATAAATTGAAATTTTGCGCCCTTAATTCTATAAATTGGCATTTTGCACCCAAAATTCCTTAAATTGGCATTTTGCACCCGATTTTTTATACGCCTATATGCACACCATTGAAACATTTATTTATTTTATTTGGTTGATTCAACATGCAAATGTAGTGATTCCATGTGCAACATTTGTTTTTTTACAGCAGCTTCCATGTGCAAATATGACAGATTCCACATGAAACATTTACTTTTTTACAACAAAACACATTGCAGCTAATAAACAACAATTTGTGTACATGATGAATGCTAATAAAAAGCAGAAATGGTTTCAATCATAACAGAATCCGACAACTATTGCATGAACTATTACAACATCAAAAAACATCAATTATTACAGTGCAGATTGAAAAAACAGCAACTATTACAGTACGTATTGAAAACAGCAACTATTATAGTGCATGTTACAGTTCGCGCAGGGGTTCATTTTTGAATAGGTCGTACACCCCAACTCATCTTCGCACACGGAGTGCGGTCGTTCATGTGCGGCGGGTTATTGAGGTGAAGTCTAAACCCGTGACCTCTTAGATAGATGGGCTTAGCGTCGGCATCTACCACTAGTTGAGTTGCAGCTCAGATGGTGATGGATGTCGACGCTAAGTCCCTCTATCTAGGAAGTCGCGAGTTCAAGATTCAATCTCAACAACCTGCCGCACATTATAGAAAACAACAACCCATATTACAGAAACAATAACCCATACTACAGAAACAGTTCATTCAACATATAGCAACAACAATTCATTCGTCCACGTGCATATTAACATATAAATGATTAAAGAAACAATCGAATAATATAAAATGATAAAAGAGAAAAGGATGAATTAATGTTTACCGGTTGCTTTGATCTCGTACTAGCCTTTGTATCTTGGCTTTTGGGGGCCTCAACACAACTCTGCTTGGTATGTCCTCTCATCACACAGTTGGAGCACGTGTACTTCATACCATGTCTATTTACTCCATATTTTTTCTTTGTAATTCATCTCCCTCTTTTCTTCTAGCATGTTTTGATGGCCTTCGAGGTTTCTTGTCAATATTACACCACGAAATTAGATTCAAATTGGCTAACAGACACTCTTTATGTGATTTTATGTGATTCAACAAGTGTTCATATGTCCTCATAAATATGTCCTTTCTATTCCAATGGGCAACAGAGTCTTCAACATTTTTCCTCCGATAAAATATGTATGATGTTGCATGTACACAAGGAATAATCGTTAGATCTCGTCGCTTGCAACTACAGCTTCTTAAATTCAAATCAACCATCCATTTGTCTCCCGTCTACCCTTCAACTTCAAATTTGGCATGATCATTCCATACTAAGATGTAATCGTGTGTAGTTTTTTTTGTTATGTTCTAAAGTTCATTGTATGGAATGACATATCTCCATTAAACTTGAAATTTGTCTCTTTGGTGTTGAAGCATACGATCCGCATCTCTTGGTTTGAAAATAATAAATTTTATTGTGTATTTGATCATGCTTACTGGAACAATACCCATATATATAAAATGTTTAATGCAACCAAAACTCTGAAAAGAAAGCTAACGTCTGGCGGTAACATTACCGCCAACGATAGCTTACCGTCAAGAAGCTATGTCGACAAGAAGGGATGTCGTCGTGAAGGGAATGTCGACAAGAAGAAATATCGTCAAGACGCAAACGTCGGCGTTAACGTTTACGTGAGCGGTAGCATATCATCGAGAAGCTATGTCGACAAGAGGTGATGTTGTCATGAAGGAAATGTCGTCGAGATGTCACGTGCACATCGAGCTAATGCGGAGCGTTAGTACTACCGCGGCGCGGTAAGGTCACGTTCAGCCATGATCAGCCATGACCTTCATGACATCGGCTACATTTCTGCACGAACAGTTGGCGCTGGCAGTAGCTCTACCGTTGGCGGTAGTTTCCAAAGCTTATATAAAAGATGAATCTCTTTGTTCTATGTTACAAGCTTTCAAGCGACAACTCCAACCTTTCTTGAGAGCCTTCATCCCTAAGTTCCAGAGCACTCACAACTCCATCTTGAAGATCAAGAGTGAGAAAGAGATTTCCAAACAGTCAAACTATAAGAAAGACGCACGCTTCAACTTCGATGATGTTCATGGCGTTTCTTCATCATCTCCTTCAGAGCTCTTCATTATATGGTGTTTTTATTTCTGAATTTACTTTGTATTCTTCCATTTTTTAACGGTAGTGAATTTGCCGTCTTGTGTGTGACGATTAGGCCTTGTGAGATTTAGGGAGAAATTCGCCGCCTTGTGTGTGGAGACTAAGTCTAGGGGTAGATTTATGGGGAGGCTAAAGGTCATATCTGGAGTAAGATAGGCTATAGTCAGCCGATCCTTGGGAGAAGGACCGTTGAAGGAACAAAAAATGATTTTTATTAAAGCATTGATTTCAAGCTTCATTGAAATCAAATTGTTGTATTCTTCCTTTGAAATAATATCATAATTCATCTTCTCAGAATTCGCGGGCTACAGCAGATTCGTGGGTTGCGACAAGGTGCGCGATGCTTGATGGTTGTGCACAAGTGATGACGTTGGCAGGCTGCACATTCGCGACAAGGTCAAGTCCTGACTTAGATTTCTTCTCGGTGGTGATGGCGGTGGTTGATCGTCTGACGATGACGAATGTTCGTTCTGGTACAAATCTTGTGCGTATATTTTACGAATTGCTCGGAAAGAGATGCCGCTCCGCTACTTCGAAACAAGAGTATCACCGAGAGTACTGTGCGCCTGTCGAAAGTCCACTACGAGAGCATTCTGGTGCTTGACATAAAATGAGTTGTGAGTATTTGATCCTGTTCTATGGGTCAATCCGTCATTTAAGCATACTGCAAACCTGAAGTGTATTTTACCTAGTTTCATGCCAACCACTAGACACCATTTTGATGGATTTGATTTCATCATTTTATGGAGTTAATTGAGTTCAATGACCATGTATACGCACCTGATTTCGTTGGATAGTCAAAATGGGAGTAAATCTAATCCGTGATACATCATCAATACTATATAGAAATTAAAATACAATATTACTATGATACCATCAAATTTATTTGCTCAACTGCTTAGGGCTCCGTTTGACACAGTCGTGAACTCAGCGGCTATGAACTGTCGTTCGTAAACGTCGGACCTTGCGTCATTCACTTTTATGACCTTCTACAGCGGTGGTGTTTTTGTCCAAACTCACCGGAGCAAAAACACGGCACATCCTTTTTAAAATAAAAGCAAAGTATGACCAAATTAATTTTTCATAGTAATGCCAAATTATGACCTTTTTTAAATATTTTTAATTTGTGTATTATGGTATAGTTTGAAATCTGTGAAAGAATCAAAGAACAAATATGTCAAGCAAAACTAATTGGTTCTAGCTAAAGCCTAAGGTAACAACCCTTTTGCTTTTTCCCCAGCAATCACAATTATTTATGGTGCGAGATATAAAGGGTAGCTGTATTTATTGCAACTCCAAAATCATTGAACATAAAGATACAACCATAATAAAAAATACAGTCCTTACTGTGTAGGGTAGTATACCCCCCTAAAGTCTTCATTATTCCAGAGTCGGCTCAAGTTGGGCTCGCTCTGTCCTCCAAAAGTTTCAATGACCTTGACATACCATGCCCAAGAGGAGAGTTTCCAGCTCCTCTTCTCTACTACACAGCAAGTTGCTGCTTTCATGAAGTTTTTCTTAAATAACATAATCCTCCAAAGAGAAAAAAATGAGGAAGAAAACATGAAGAAGAAAGGTTGAGAGAGGAGGGTAGAAGAAGGCTCAGCACTAAGATTCTTCTGTCCCGAGATATTGGGAGTGTGAGGCTGCCAGGAGAGCGGCCCCGATTCCCGAGCCGTCGGTTGCGCGGGTTACTGTCACGGTGGAGGCGACTGTTTCACCGAGCATCTCAGTGAGGGTGCCCTCCAAGCGCTCGCTGAACTCGCTGTAATGCTCGTAGAGCCCGCCGTCCATGGCGACCACGGTCCTCCGCTTCTCGGCCGACGTGTCCCTGCCCTGCTTCTTAAGGATGCCGACTATGGCCGCCGCCGAGAGCCGCGCGCCGCGCCGGGCAATGATATCGCAGACCTCAACGATCAGTTTTCGCGTTTTCAAGGACGTGTTCACGACCTGCGGGCATTGAAAATCGAAGTAAAATGACACTGCCGGCATAGAACCGGTCTGAATTTCTTGATGCAATCTAAATAACAAAGAAGCATGCGTACCCCCAATGTCTCCTTAAGCTTGCTTTCTACTACTCTGAGGTCCGGCGACGAATCATGATGCATGGCAGACATGACTGGGGTCCTGCAGGCAGATGAATTCTCTTGGATCATACATAACTACAGTATGACACGAATACAATAATATAAGTGGTTAGTCTATCCACAAGGGGCTATGTACACAAACCGTGGAAGAGATATTCACTACGAAGAAATTAATGTTACAGCGAAGAAAGTAGACCCCCGACAACGTGTTTACATGAGGCATAAACTAAGGGTGGATCAACAGAACATGATTTAAACAGCTAAGCATTCAAGACATCTAAATTGGTTTTAAGAATGGAGCAGCCATCTCTAATAAAGATCAAAGAATTTCTTAATGCCAGGAATGAAATACATTAGTTTAGAATTTCTGTTTTCACTACAATAAGGTAAGCCAACTACAATTTTTCCCAAAAAACATGTGATTGATCTCCGGCCAAAGTGGCGTAGGCTTAGGATCCGATGGAGGCCGCACAAACTAATGTAGAAATTATATGAGCTAGACACTAAGCAGGCAACTAAACTTGTAATAATAAATAGGGTAAAGTACTCGTGGCACCCCTATATTATAGAAAAAATATTTGAACCCTTGTAAGTTTTAAAAGGACTGTTGTAACCACTAATTTTTCATAACCGAGACATTTGACCCCTTGTCGAAAGAATTTATAGGGGGGATATTGTCACGGTTATGAAAAATTAGGGGTTACAATAGTCCGTTTGAAACTTACAGGGGGTCAAATGTCTTTCCTCTATAATATAGAGATCCCACATATACTTAACCCTAATAAATATTATAAACAATATCACAAGACAGACCACAGCTAAGTAGACACTATAAGTCTCGGGATTCTTGTCATCAATGTTACCATTCATTTTTCGTAAAATAAGAATTTAGCACAAAATTCAACAACAAAAATTTACAATCAATAAACTTCCAATGAGCACAGGGCAGAAGGCTTGGTGGAGATTCGATGAGATGCAGGAGAGGTGACGGAAGTCTGAATCGGGACTGTCAGAGGAGAATTGGAGGGCTGGAGACGGTTGTTGGATTGCTCGTTGATGTTTTTTGTGGGCTGAATGGAGTCGGCAGCGCTGGACGGGTGGGTTTATTAGCGAGTGAACGGGCTGAATTGCAGGAAGTGGAAATCTGAGGTGCTGAATGGATGTTCTAGTGGGGCTCGGAGGAATTTGTGGGGCTGGGAAGCGGGTCCAGGGGCTGGAGAGGGGGAATGATGGGGATAGGAAGCAAAAATAAGGGCTGACATTGTCTCCTGAACGATAGATTCCAAGTGAATCATTAGATTTTTCAAGCAGCGCTATTGATAACTCTTGTTCATACCATCAAACCTATTTTTGAGCTACATATTTGAGAAATGAGATAAAATAGAGGTGAAAAACTGTGGAACTATTATATGTATGTAAAGAGAAACCAAAAAAATCAGACTGAATCACTAGGCAATATGCAGAATAAAAGTTAGCAAGGTAACCAAGTGAACAAAATCTTTGTTATCAGAGGAGTGGTTAAGACACATTTAAAGACCTAGTCATTTGGAATTAATTTCGGCCCTGTTTGGCAGGCAGGCGGCTCGCCGGGGCGACGTGGCTGGAGGTAGACGGGGGAGCACCTGAATAGGCGGAATGAGGAATACATTCAACGCAAAACACCGAAGGTCAATTTCTGCTGTTCCGCACTCCTGTCTCTGATTGGAAGCAGGAGCCCCAACAGTGTTTCTCCTTCCGCCATTCCATCATTGGTGCGAACCGGCCCGCCAAACAGGTCTTTCTTCTAACAGATACCTTTCCACTCAGCAAACAAATCATAGTTCCTAAAAAGAAGTTTTTTGCAACAAATTGATAGAAAATATATATAAAAAAGAAATCATAAGAAGAACACCACAAGAAAATGTTCAAAAAGTAATGCATACCGCAGAGAAAATGGAACACTAAGTGTTGGTGGAACATCTCCAAAGAGAGAAGCTTCCTCTGCTAAACGCAGGAGGACTCTTCTCAGGATTTCTCCCAGATACATTCCAGAAATTAACTTCTCAAAGATCTGGTCGCAAACAGCAATATATCAACTTACAAATATATATAGAACAAATAAGAAAACAAATCAACCCAGACGTTCAAGGATGTGGTCAGGATTATACCTGTTCACCAGGGTTCAAACTTTCAGCATCTAATGACAGGTCATAATCTGTTAATGGAAGGTGCGACGAACGGAAATTCCCCCACTCCATGTTGATTACCTGCATAACACATCATTATGTGCATAACTGAATGACAAGTTTCAAATATCGTGGCACACATAGTCTGTAGCATTCTTCATTTGTCATTAGAGTTCATTAGAAATCACAGCACTTTACTCAAATTATATCATGTTTTTTTTCCTTGAGCATAGCATTTTTTGGCCAAATAATCTGAAACTCAAAACTTCAAAAATAAACTGTGCCATTGAAGCTTCTTACCATCTCTCCTGATTTTGGCAGCAGGCCATGCCACTTCGGAATTGCATGCGCTTTTTCCACATAAGCTGCATTTGTACCGGTGCCCAGGATAACTGCAGAAACAACGTCCTTATCGGAATACCTTCCCCCAGCAAGTGTTCCAACAGTATCATTTACCTAACTTGAGCTCATTAGCAAATTGATCTCAAATATTCCACCTAAATCGATAAATTATTATGCATGCAGAATTTAAGAACTCACGAGTGCCGTGACACGCATATCGAGACCTTGTCTCTCCATGGCTTTTGTCAGTTCAGATACAACATCTTCCCCAATCTGGAATTCAGGAAACGAAAAAAAGATTTACTGCATTATGTTCATTATTCTAACCAGGATATTGAAAGCACTTTATGATTTTAATTCCTCATATAAGAAAAAAACTAGAAATGCTCTAGACTGCAGATTTTGAATTGGGTGTTATTGACGCAAGACGAATCTATAAGTGGAGGAAGATGAGAACAAATGCACACAAGCAATGCAAGAGACCACGGTGAGTGTAATGGACCGACGACAAACCCTTAAATGAAGATGAGAACAAATGCACACAAGCAATTCGATGAACTTATGACAGCTAACCCTAGGCTCTAATGCGGTGCACGTGAATGATTCAATCATGCAAGTATTTCCGATGTGCAATCAATAAGCAATATTAATTTTTAAAATCACGTCAAAGCAATTGATCACAGATATTGCAATATAAGTAAGCCAACAACAATTACAGATTAATTGAGATTGCGTTGAAAGTAAATCCAAGTGAAAAAGTAACGCACGATTAAGGGAACAACAAATCAACTGAATACGAGCCAAATAGTTTAAGAAATACATGTAGCGCCCATATAATGCAAAGAAAATGAAACTAAGATGCAAACTTATCGAGTGGTGAGGAAGATCTGGTGGTGGTAGTGGTTGTTCAGAAGGGAGAATGTTGTTGTGTAGGGTCTGCCAACGGGAAGAATGGGCTTTTGTGGGGTGGTATTGGCTGGGGCGAGGCTTGGAGGGGAGTCATTTTTGAGGTGGAGATAATAGGGATGGCTTGGGCGGTTGTTGAAGAAGGTAGAAGAGGTTTGATAACTTTTGAAGGGTCGGAAGAGGATTGGAAGGGCTTGGTTAGGTTGGGGAATGGACCCAAGGGTTGTAGAGGTGTTTCGGGGTGTGTGTGTGTGTGGTGGGGGGGGGGGGGGGGGGGAGGGGGCTATGGGAATGGCTACGGGGCTGGTGGAGGGTGTAGGAAGAAGTGGAGCTTCCCGTGGTTGGGAGGGCCAGTGGCTGGTTGTGGGGATGAAGGAAAGTGAGGAAAATGCGGAGTCGTAGGTTGTGGGGGCGTTGGAAGTCAGGGAAGTCGTCGACGAGGGTGTTGGAAGCTAGGGTTGGAGGCATCGATTCAGAATGGAGGGTCCAATGAAGTTGGCACCACCGAAGGGAGGCGTAGCAACATACGTCGGCACTGGCGGGGTTGCACCAAGGAGCAACACCCGAGCGGCTTCGGGTTTTTGGAAGCCAATTTTCTCGATGCCCTAAAATCGAAAGATGCGCATACATATAAGAGTGAGTTAAGTCGAAAGGATCCATTGGTTCAGATTATCTGATCGGACAACTTAACCTAACTCTCAAAATAAAGCGATGGAAAAAAGAAAATACATAAAAAAATAGGAAAATTTGAGTCGGTCGCAATTGCGGGTTTCGATCGTCTGTCTGACAATCCACATATGCCGACAAAGACAAATCTCCCAATGTAGCAAACTCGATTTGAAGGACGAATGTAACGTTATGGTCCCACGCGACAATTAGTTTGGTTAACAAACGTTGCTATAATTATTGTCATGTTCTGTCATTAGACATCGTTAATTAGAGTTATTATTAATGAATTACTTTATTTCATGTAACGGTACTTTGGTAATTAAGTTAAAGTCATGTAATCTTATTTAAAAGCCCCTTGGACTGAGGAAATGGTATGCAAGAATTAATCAAAGGTCTCCTCCTCTATAGTTATTTTCCTCTCCTCCTTCAATGGTTAGGGTTGAGTAAGGCTCCCCTGACGCAGGACGGCCCTATGATAGGCTAATGGATGATTACTAAATGCAGACACAAATCCAAAGATTTAACTTGCAATAGTAAAAAAAAATTAAATAAAAAATTCATGATATGCCACAACAGTTGTAAGCTTAGCAAACAAGGAAGTAGGCGTAGTTGTATAAATGCAAGAGTGCTCGCAATCAAATAACTCAATCAAACGGGAACGTACAAAATTACAAAACTCGGTAATAAAGTTTATAAGTAGATACACCTCAAATATAAAATTAACACAAATTCAACACATAATAAATTATCCAAATTAAGTAAGCTTACAATTAAAGAGTAGGGGCTGGGTGATTTTCCGGAGGGCTTTGGGAGGCCAGAATTGAGGCACGGGTTGGATCTGGGCCTCCAGTTGAGAGCTCACTGCTGGACAATAGTGCCTTCTTGACTGGGGGACGTCTCTGGCGGTGCTGGCAGCCGGAGTAGAGGACCAAGGGGATTGGGAATGACTCTGGACTCAACTCCAGATGCTGGAATGGCAGGCTGGAGAGGAGACAATTGTTGTAGGTGAACGGAAACAGGTTGAAGCTGCTGGATAGTGGGGGCTGGAAGAGTTTCACGGGTAGGAGAATGACAAAGGGGGCTGGGATGGCAGAAAACAGCAGGCTGGAAGATAATTCCAGCAGCAGGGAGGAATTTCTACCCCTCTCTAGACAGGTGCCGGGCAGGGGATTGTGGGTTGGAGGCTTACTAGGAATAGCCGGCTGAAGGAGGAAGTGGAGGGGCTCGGTTGGGAAAGTGGGAGATGGTTCCCCGTGAGAGGTTTAAAGATTTTATGGGGGAGTGGGGGAAATATGAGATGGGGAGGGAATTTAGGGGTAGTGGCCTAAATTTTAGGAATGTGGTTGTAGTGGGGGTAATGAAATAGTGGAGAGGTTACTAGGAGTTGAGGGTGGTGTCCGTCCGGAGGTGACGGAGGAGGTGTCCGGTGATCGCCGGAAAACTGAAACCAAAGGGGTTTTAAGGGGTGGTAGTGGAGGCTCGACGAAGGTGGCCGGAGGAGGTTTCCGGTGATTGCAGAAAAAACTGAAGGTGGATGAAAATGAGGTGTTTGTGGTCAGTTTTGGAGGAGGTATGTGATACGATCCCGCTGGTGGTTTGAGGGTTTAGGGTTATAGGGGGTATAAGAGAAATGGTGGGGGCTGGCTGGTGGATATGGGGAGGAGATGGGAAGGCCGGCTGGATGGGGGTGTGAGGAGGGAAAATCAGCTAATGGAGAGGGGAGGGAAGGGATAACTACCAAGCTTTGCACCTGGATTTCCGGCTTCGGTACCGGGTGATTGAAAGGAGAATTCTCTTCTTCACTCAATCTTTCAATGCCTTCTAAATAAGCTCTCTATACTTATTTATAGACCAAGGGTCCACCATGAACGGTCATGATTCTCCGATCATTATGACCCACAAATACATGAAAATAAAACAAATATACAAAAAATTAACTAAAATTCATGAATCCTCGATCTGCCCAAAATGGATAGTTCTGATCGTCGTGTAGGCCTATGTGTGTCGTGATCCTCATCACCCCATCTTCCTCTTCTCCTTTGTCCCCCTTCGGGTAAGCTCGGCTCCCTTGTATCTCCGCCGCCGCCGCCGCCGCCGCCGCCTCCTCACCATCTCCAACAAGTTACTGAAGACTTACAGGTTAGCCCATAACAAAAACCTAAAGCCCTCAAAAAAGATTCAACTCCCGATCACTTTATGATGTTCAATCATGGATGCTTTTAATATTTTACAATAAAAAAACCTTTGCATCATGGATCATATAAACGGCCATTTTTCAGGCTAGCCATTCTATAATTGCTAGATGAACAAATGAATACTAAAAATAAGGAAAATTTTGGGAAATTAAACAGTGCTACATAGTTACTCCTATAACCTGATCCCAATGGACCCAAGCTCAAGCTGCCAAATCTTTTCCTTAATGCACTACAGGGGAAGTCAAAACAACAAGTAGCATGCAATGTCTCCTATCATGGAAAAGAGGTAAAGTGTGACAACATTTACGTAAATCATAAATTGAAAAAGATAGGCTCATATGTCAGAAAAGTAAATCTTACATCATTTTAAATAGAATATTTTTTTGGGTTTTTAAATAATAATCTGCTTCCCAGTTCTGTTATAATATAAAACATACCAAGTACTTTCGATTATAAAATGAGCAAGGGTCGTCTACTGGGGCCATTGTTCCAACTTTGCATGATTACATGGGATCCCCTCTAACTTTTAAAATTACCAAAACCTCTTCTTTAAGTTTGCATTGTTAACATGCACATGTAAAAATAACCTGGAGTCGTATTTCTTTGTAAATGTATGCTAACAATTTAAACTTAGAGGAAAAATCTTGGTAATTTTAATAAGTAGAGGAGAGGTCACAGTAATTATGCAAAGACGCAAGGACGCAAGGTAGTTTTTCATAATTTATTCCAACAAATAATAAAGTGAAGCATTTTGTTTCAAATAACAAAGCTAGTCTAACTAATGATCAAAAGAATTCCCAATTATTAGCTTTTTAGTAAAAAGACAATCTTATGACTACTAGGATAGATTTTCCAAATATGCAAAAAGGAAGTTAAAAAGAATCAGAAAAGATCAATGGAGCTAACCGTTTCATCAATGGAAAAACCCTTTGTCCACTTAATAAGAGTGCCAGATGCAAGAGAAGTTTGTTTCACTGGGAAAGAGAATGTAAACCCAAGTTCTCGCTGCCTACCAGCAGGAAGTTGAAAATCTCCGCTTTCAGAGCTAACAAACTCTGCTAACTTAGCGGCGATGAAATCAAATAGATCCTAAAACCAAATGTATTATGCTAGTCAGGAAAGGGCTAATAAATCAAATTTGAAAATAGTAAAAGAGTCCGAATAGCCGGGTATTCTACTTACATTGGAACCACCAGTCATCAAGTGTGGTGGAATAATAGCCTCCATTGCCTGTTGTTTAACATCTTTTTCTTTACCACCTAGTTGTACACGGAGAACTCGGAAGTTGGTTCCTCCAAGATCTAATGCGTAAAACAATCCTTTCTCATACCTGTTACAGATAAATAACATCAAAATAAGAAAAAAGAACTATGTAATTATTCATCTAATACAGTCAGCACCATGAAAATAATCTCCATATCTGAGAGTGAGTTCTAATTAGCCTTAAAAAAAGTTATAGTTTTATTTTCTTTTTTTACATAGAGGTTGAGAAGATCCAGGAACCAAAGATACAACCAATCTGGGAATTTATTGTGCACAAACAATTTTTAAGAATGATAAAAAGATTACCAAGCTCCAACATTCCTCTGTGTGTGTAGGCTGTGTGTGTGTGTGTGCAACAAACAGTTTACTTCGTAATTGTACTAACACAAAGAAGGGGAAAAAAGACTGCTAACAATATGACCTTAAATTGTACGTAAATACAAATTTATATCCTAATTTAATATATATTAAGTTGGATATAACGAATAATTCACCAGACCAAAATGCCTATTCTAATGCCAGTATCAGACAGTTTTATTGAAGTGATTTCAACCATGCTTGTTTATTTTACATGAACTTTGTTCTTGTACAAAAAATTACTAGCTTTTGGGCAGCAGTGAGTTCATTATTTCTCCTCTAATTAACAATATATTATTTAACTATTAGAAAAAAGAGCGAAAGTAATATGGAAACCATCGTTCTATTACCTTTAACTTGTAATAATTACTTAGTTATTAACTATTGCAATTTTATTATAGAAGATTGAGGTACAAAAAGTAAAAGTGAAGGTGACTTCAAATTCCTTAGTATTTGAATTCATTTCAACCTTTTCTGTGAAGGTGAGTTCCGAAAGTTAGGAATTCCCATTCCAAACAAACGGATGGGGATCATGCTTCGAGGCCGGGCCGACACTTATTTGAGCTCATGCGAGTTTACGTAAACAAGAAGCGGAGATAAGATTATAGATGATCTGAGCCTGTAGTCAATCTAGACCTTCTATAGTGATTGCCACAGTCTACTTTGTGTATAAATAGGAGCTTAGGGGCTGAATTCTGGATCGCAAAATTTGGACAAATTTTCAGGCTCTCATGGTCATCCCATGGTACCGATCTCACGGATCCTTGATGACAAATCCAAGGTAACAACCTTTTCGCCACAATTCCACTAGCCATAACTACCTTCCCACACCATAAAACTGCGCTAACTCCTACTCACTACTCAGTAACTACCAAGTAACTATCTTAAACTACACATAACTGTTGCAGCCCACAACCTGAAGGCCATTACCACCCCTAACCAATCCCAATTACCATTACCAGGCCACAACTTCCTGGCGTCCACCATTAAGACCCTCAATATACCGTTCTCCAATCCCAGATCTACTGCTAATCCCAGTTTTTGGCCCAGAAACTGTTGCACAGGCCTGGAACTTCTGCTATCCACGATTCTTGAACCCAGAATTGCTACCGCCAGCCTTCTCCTGCCTGTTCCTGGCAAGCCGACGCCCCTCCATACACGCCCAAATCTGATGCCTAGGTTTGAAACTGCCACTCTCTAAGCTTCTTGCACCTAGAACTGCTACCGCCAGCCTTCCCCCACTTATTCATACAGTTGATGACCTCCCATATCGCTCCCCAACAGTCCCAGTAACAATCCAAGCACCCCCAGCAGTCTCATATTGCCTAACTGAACCCCGCTGCCTCCACAAATCCAATCAGCACCTGAAATCAATGCGGGTCTGCAACAGTTCCTCTGTCCACCCCCAAATCTCCAACATTTCACTTCCCCGGTGATGGAGATCGAGGGGATCAGCTTCCCGTTCGGACGATCCGAGTCTGCGGATACGTCCGGACAATCGTTCCGAGTCATTTTTATGTATTACTTTAGTCATTTTGAGTTGTATTTGACACCCGGTCGGGTCGGACGATATGAGTCGTCCGATTCGGGTGCCCTATTTCAGTTTTTGTCTTATTTATGCATGCAGGTGCAGGCTGGAAGATGGATCGATGTTTTGGTTTTGAGAAAAGCTGCCCCCCCTAGGATTCCGTGAGGCCCTCTTGGTGCGATGCCTTGGGCACTTACTCTCATGTTCATCTTCCCCAGCCACACGTTTGTACCCCCAGCCCGTCGCTCCCCTCATCCTCACCTATTCCTGTAAGCTGAACTCATTATCTTCCCGCTACCTGCTTCCCCCCCCCCCCCCCCCCCCCCCCCCCCCCCCCTTCGACTACACAAATGTATCCTGCCTATTATGTGCGAGGCAAGCCTGATGCGCCTACTACGCCAGCGATAGCACAGATTTAGCAGTCCGCTAACCCTTTCCCAGCCCCCATCACTCTAGAGCCTAGCAGTTCAGCAGCCCACCTCCCTATTCCAGGCGCAGGAAGTCTGTCCAGCACCCAGGAGTTGGTTCCAGCAGCCCTAGTTCCTGTCCAGCAACCCTATTCCCATCCACAGCAGCCCAATACTCCTACCCCAAGCGCCGTAAACCAGGATATCAATTCTGGGTTCTGAAATCTCAATTTCAGCACCCTAGAATTTGATTCCAGCACCTCTATCCTCTGTCCACAGCTCCTATCAACCTTCCAATTCATTTCCACACCCATCCAAACTCATTCAAGTGCCTGCCACCATCAGTTATCAGCATCCACGTGAAGTCTACAGCCTCAGAGTAGTACTTTTGCTGCATTTCGTCGTCACCAACATGTTTAAGTCGTAGTTTGATGTATTTGTTTTCTATTATTGATATTTGGGACCGTACTTTCTTGGATGCAAAATTATATGCCTGTGTTTCGTGAAATCAATGGATTTGCAAAACATATTTGACGCTCGTTTAAAATAATTGCGCCTCAATTGTGTGAGGGCTCGCATTTGTTTTATTGATGATTACTCTCGCATGACATTGTTATATATGATGCATGATCGCTCTGAACTTCTGTCTATTTTCCGTTCCTTTGCCGCTGAAACCACCACCCAATTTTCTCGCAACATTAAAATTCTTCGCACAGACAATGCCCGTGAATACACTAGTCATGACTTCCAACAGTTCTGTAGTTCCTCGGGGACTATTCACCAAACCTCATGTTCTTATACGCCGCAACAAAATGGCGTCGTTGAACGAAAGAATCGCCACCTTTTCAAAGTGGCACGATCTCTTCTTTTTCAGATGCACGTCCCTACTTACTACTGGAATTGTGTTATCTCCACTGCATGCTACCTTATCAACAGCATGCCCTCCTCGGTCCTCAACTTCTCCACCCCCTTCTCTCTCTTATTCCTTGAGCGCGAACCATTTCCCTTAACTCCACGGGTCTTTGGGTGCGTCTGCTTCGTCCATCATTTTGGACCTCCAATTGACAAATTAGCCCCACGTGCAACTCGCTCCATGTTCGTTGGGTACTTCTGGACTCAAAAAGACTACGTTTGTTATTCTCCCTCTACCCGAAAACTGATTACGTCTGTGGACGTTACTTTCCTTGAACAACAGTCTTTTCATGACACCGCCCCCATGACACCGTCTTCCCCTCGTGATCTCCCACGCCCTGTTGTTCCTACCACATCCTCGTTATCACCTCTTCTCCCAACACCTCATCCTCTCCGTGTCTATTCTCGTCGCTCCCCTCGAACTAGTGCTTCGCAACAGCCCCTGCCGACCACGGATGCTCCACTGCATGTTGATCCACCCGCACCCTCCACCGCGCATCCTCTTTCCAACTATGTCTTTTTACATCGGCTGTCTCCTAATTTGCAGAGGTTTGCGGCTTCTTTGCCCTCTATTTCCCTTCCCTCTTCTGTGCAGGTAGCTCTTCAACATCCCGGGTGGTGGGCCGTCATGGATAAAAAATGACGACTTTGTGGGCGAACAACACATGGGACCTTGTTCCCCCTCCTCCTGACTAGTCCCTGGTTAGCTGTAAGTGGATCTTCACTGTCAAATATCATCCCGATGGATCTTCACTGAAAAAATGACGACTCCCGTGGATTCACTCAACAACATGGTCTTGATTATGAGGAAACTTTCTCTCTGGTTGTCAAGCTCAACACTGTTCGCCTGCTCATATCTCTTGCGGTCCATCGACATTGGCCGCTACACTAGCTTGACATCAAGAATGCATTCCTCAATGGTGATCTGATGGAAACGGTTTATATGGAACAACCTCCTGATTATGCAACCACGGGGGAGTCACTAGTTTGTCACCTGAAAAAAATCCTTATACAACCTCAAACAGTCTCCTCGGGCATGGTTTGAGAAATTTAGTGGAGTGGTTCGTGTGTGTGGTTTTACCCAAAGCTCAGCAGATTTCTCATTATTTACCCGTCGACGTCCCTCCGGAACTGTTATTCTCTTGGTCTATGTTGATGATATTCTTGTCACGGGAGATGACCTTGCTGTCATTGTTCACATCAAGAAGCATCTTGCCTCTCAATTTCACACCAAGGACCTAGGTCGGCTACGGTACTTCCTAGGGATTGAGATCGCTCGACGACCTGATGGTTTGTTTCTCTCTCAGCAGAAATATTGTCTTGATCTCCTCCATGATGCTCGCTACTCTGGGTGTAAACCTGTGGACACACACATGGATACAAACCATCAACTGAGTTATCACGGATCAGACTCAGATATGCTCCTTCCTAATCTAGAGTATTATCGACGTCTCGTGGGCAAGCTTATCTATCTGACTGTCACACGTCCAGATATCTCCTTTGTTGTTGGTGTGGTCAGCTGCTTCATGCATGCTCCCTGAACTTCCCACCTTCAGGCCATCGAGCGAATTCTTAGATAGTTAAGGAATGCTCCTGAACAAGGCCTGTTATACCAGCCTTCTACCTCTCTATCTCTTATGGCATACTGTGATGCTGATTATGCTGGGTCTCTTGATGATCGTCGCTCAGCCAACGGTTACTGCACATACTTTGGTGGAAATCTTGTTACCTGGCGTAGCAAGAAGCAAACAGTGGTTGCTCGCTCCTCCGCTGAAGCTGAGTATCGTTTCATGGCCGCTGCCGTCTCTGAACTTACCTGGCTTGAGAGTCTCCTCACTGATTTAGGAGTCCAGCTTCCAGCTCCTGCAATTCTCTTTTGTGATAGTCAAGCTGCTATACATATTGCTGAAAATCATGTGTTTCACGAACGCACCAAACATATCGAGGTTGACTGTCACTTTGTCCGGGAAAAGGTTCGACTTTAGAAAGTCTGTCTTCGTCATGTTCCTGCTGCTGATTAAGTCTCTGATGTTCTTGCAAAAGCTCTACCTCGCGTTCTGTACCAGAAGTGCCTTTCCAAGCTTGGTGCCTACGACTTGTATGCTCCAGCTTGCGGGGGAGTGTTAGAACATATAAAATCCCATGTATAAAAAGAGGCTCTTTCCTCCTTAGGCTCCTTTAGTCCCACATTGCCTATTCTCTTCTTCCTTTCTCCCTTGTCCTATTTAAGGACCTTTCTTCTTGTATTAAAGTGAGGTGAAGGTAATATTATTGGTGGATTTTTCCAAATAGCAGCTTCCATCTCTGTTCTTCTACAAATTTCAATCATGCACTAGAAGTTTGTCATCCCAAAAGTCTATCAGAGCTGCTTTTTATCTGGAATTCACTACCCCAAAGACGCTCCCACCCATATCCGATTCAAGACATTACAATGGATATACAAGAGGTTTTGCATTTCAGTAATTATCATGATAATCAAAGAGGATCACACCACTATGATTAGCACAAAAAATGTTTGTCTTGACAACTATGATTATGTAACACAAAGGATGTATGCATTGAGATCTCTTCTAAAGCAAGGGTTTAAGATCAATCAAAGATATAATTGAAACTAAAAAACAAATACAAGAAATAGTTCAAAAAAAAAATGAAAAGAAAGAAAACAAAATCTTAATGAAAACCAAAAAAGAGATTCAAAGAAAAAAAATATTTACGAGAAAACAAGACTGTCATCTGAATAAAAGCATTTGAAATTTCAAGAAATCCATGAAAAGAGATGGGGCATGACAAATTATTATTTAGGATGAAAACTAAAGATTTACAAGATGGTTGTTTACAAGAAAAAATTTATATGAACGGCAAAAAATAAATGTTGTTGAACAAGTTTACATATCGGTTTCTTTGGGACCGGTTAGACTGATTCAATAAAATTGGTCTTATTCACTCCACAGAAGATAAGGGATGAGGCTTAATAGTGATGAAGCTATGCATTGGCACAAGATGTGTGAATCTGAGATGTGAAGGCCGATATAGACTCATAAATGTATCAATAGCTGAATCACAATGTCATAAGCCATCCATTTTCGGTGAATGCATGAAATCCATGCTAGTTTGATGAGAACCAGTTCTGGTGTCAAGGATGTACCAAAATGGAACAAAGAGAGAATTATAAATTCTAAGGCTATAGCACATAACACACTGCAATTAATCAAAAAACATTAGATTAGGCCACTCTGAGTCAGCGGTTCAACTCGCATATTTACTCGACCAGGACCAGACTGACAACCAGTTCATACCAAACCAATAGAGTCGGCAATTCCGGTCCAAGTCTAAGAAATTTTGTAAGGAAAAAAAGGTATATAATAGCAGCGCGCACACAGTGAGATCAAATATAACAGAACAAAATTTTAAAAAGGAGAGTGTAATGGGTCTAATGTAACTGGTCCTCCATGTATAGATGATTACAGACAGGTTATAAATATAATCAGAGGCACTGTAATGAGAGCGGGATGGAAAATTTAATAAAGTTTAGTTCATTTCTTCTCTTTCCCAGTCCCCTTCTTCTCTCCCAGCTCCGGCCAACTCCCGACCCTTCTTCTCCTAGCCCGGTCTCTCTCCTCTGCCATCCCCCCCAGTCAAACTCCTATCGCTGGTATCAGACTGTAACAGAGAGGAATTGAATGAGTTTCAAAGTGAATGCATTAGTGTGCAGGCCTATATAAATGGATAGATCCCCTCTGCTATGACTGGAAGGAAGTAAGTTTCATTCACAGAATCAACTTTTATGTATTAAAACCTCAATAAATTTTTTTTAAATAACAATAATTCCATGCAAGAGAGTGGTCCAATAAACAAAACAAGTCAACAATAAGAAAACAGAAAAGGGAGGACAAGCATGGCAACTAATAAAAAGTGAAGCTTTTGATGACACTGAGAAAAAAGAGCCCAATAATTCAAGTGGAAGAAGGAAACATGAAGATTAAGAAGAGATCGAGTATATTATACAATTAATTTGTGTGCTGAAAGAGTAGCTTTTGTCAAATAAATGGTATGCTCATGCAAAAGAAAGAAAAAAAAGAAAATGGAAGCTGTTTACGAGATTGGTTAGAAATGAATATAAATAATATTCTCGAATCATATTCCCACATCCCCAATCCGATTTAACGAAGCATGCAAACATAGCAACTACGAAAACGGAATTGATTGATAGAAAACCTGCGGAAGAACATTAGAATGTGTGGCAGGATGTAGCTTATGTTAAGAATTACCCTGTCGGAAGGTTATCGACGTAGCTGATGAGCATCTTGAGCTTGCTCCCGCCGTCTGAAGCAAGGCCGGCGTGCATCTCCACCGCCATCGCATCCGCCACCTGCCATAGCTTCCCTATCGGCGTCGCGCACTTCTCCTCAAACTCCTTCAGAATAGCTGCCGCCCTAGACCACCGGCTCGAGTTTTTCATCCTGCGCCGCACGATCAGAACTGCCACTGCGCACGCCGTTGCCGCACAAACTACAGCAGTCCCAACAGCCGCCTTCCTCATATCCGCTGCTGCTACTCACTTCCTTTACGAAGGAAACCCTTGCTCCCGCTTCCTTCTCCTCTGCACCACCTAAATCGGATCTCCGCCTATGTGGATCAGAGGTGATCGAGATTGGAAAGGAGAAGCCCCGGGAAGATTGGGATCCTCTTCTTCCGTAACTCGATCTTCGCCTTCGGAAATCACATACAGAGATCGAAGTTACGACTGATGCAGGAGCCGGGAAACGGGAGTAGAAATGTTGAGCCGCGACGCTCCCTAAACCCAAATCTTTCGGGGGGAAAGATCAATTGAACGATGCAAACAGATTTGAGAATTGAAGTAGAAGAATTTTCGGAATATTCTCACTTGATTTGGAACCTCTTTTGCTTTTATTGCTGGACTTCTTTCTAAATATATATATATTATTATATATATTATAGATAGATATATCTCCCTCTTAAATCTTAATAAAAGAACGGACCGGCCAGATTTAGCGGGGCTTATCCTTGGCGGGGTTTATCCGTGTCGGACCATCGGATCAAATGCGTTGTGGCAGTCCCGCGAGTGCTTGGCGGAATCACAGTCCGGCATTTCTGCATAGACCCACAATCCACCGTAAAAAAAAAAAAAAAAACGGGAATTGTTATCCGCAGATCATAAATGGCTATCCGCAGATCAATATTTTCTAGTTTACAAATTGTTATCCGCAGACCAATTTTAGGCTTGAGCATTCGATATCTTTGTTCTCCTGAGCCCGATAACGAAGGAACATCTCTGACGACCTTCTGAGCACTTCATTGTGTGCACGGATCGTGATTCGTAAAAAAATGGAACACGATTTCTTCACCGTTCATCCGATTTCGGTTTGTTTGGGAAGATTTAGGCTCCGTTTGGGGGAACTTATTTTCACCGGTCAAGCGGTTACGATCGCATGAACCGGGCCTTAATTAATGCCTGGTTCATGCGGTCGTAACCGCTTGACCGGTGAAAATAAGTTTAGGCTTCGTTTGGGAAGATTTATATAGCTAGGGTTACTCTCTCCCAAACAAACTGAAATCGCATGAACGGTGAAGAAATCGTCTTTCTTCCTCAACTCGGTCTTTATCCGCGCATTTATTTTATGAATCACGATCCGTGCACACATTAAAGTGCTCAGAAGATCGTTAGAGATGTTCCTTCGTTGTCAGACCCTAATAAGGAGAACAAAGATATCGAATGCTCAAGGCTAAAATTGGTCTGCGGATAACATTTTGTAAACTAGAAAAAATTGATCTACGAATAACAATTGCCTTAATTAATGGGTTCCCGGCAGAGCTTTAGGAGAGAATTTTTTGTCCACTCATCCCATCATGAATCATGATTGTGCATCTATTTTTTTAAATACAATCATATTTTTATATATTTTTATTTCAAAATAAATGCATATCAGTAAAATTACATGAGTTTATATTCCGTTATTTATTTTATCAAAAAAAATTTCCATGTTCTAGGCCACATGACTAGTCTGAAATCTAATTTTTGGCGCAAAAATGTATTTTACTTTTTCAGAATCTGACGGCTCCTATTAAAATTTGGGTGCTGTTATAAGCAAACCCTTTTGATTGCTAGCAAACCAATTTCTATGAGTTATTATCCGTCTTTTGAAAATACGTATTGTACATGCATTTTTACGAAAAGTGTTCAACACAAAAATTGTAGATCTCGTCGAGATCTACAACTTTTGTGTTGAACACTTTTCCTAAAAATGCACGCACAAGGCCCTAAAATCGCCCTGATCGTAACTATAGTGAATTTTTGAGAATAACAAGAAAATACGCCTTGTACATGCATTTTTAGGAAAAGTGTTCAACACGAAAGTTGTAGACCTCGACGAGATCTACAATTTTCGTGTTGAACACTTTTCCTAAAAATGCATGTACAACACGTATTTTTAAAATACGCGTAATAACTCATAGAAATTGGTTTGCTAGCAACTAAAAAGGGTTTGCTTATAACAGCACCCTAAAATTTTGACTTAGATTTAAAAATGAAGCCCATGATAAAAAATGACTCCCGTAGACACTTCCACACGGAATCGGCTCGGTCTTTAATTCGTTGGGTCTTATGCTCTAGTCGGGTATATAAAAGTTATTAGTTATCTCTCTCTTAAAGCTAGTGATTGTTTCATTAAAGTGACGATTTTGATCCACACACAAAGTATTACATTAAAAAAAACATCAATAATGCATTAAAGAAGTTGACTTCTCTTATATAATGTATATTTGTGTCTTACCACGGAAAAGACATTTTTTTCATTTTTATTACTTCCACTCTATTTATAACGGTATAATAACAAATATAAAAGATAAAAAATTTCAATATTACAATAAAAGTGAGACTTTCATTTAATGCAGCGATAAACAATAGAAAAAGTATGCTTCTCTTTTATGCGCTGATGAGTTCCACAAAGCTCTCAATGTGGTTGGATTGGACCGACAAGATCACGTTTGCAACCGGCTCGTCGATATGATTCCAACGGGCCCAAGTTCGAGCAATTTCGATCTGTTTGACACTCAAACTGCCTCTGGAACGGTGCCCGTGGGAACCGGCGGCCCGACGCCCGGGAGGGTCACTCCCTTCATGACTATGTGTGACCTCTCTTCCTTTTTCCCTCATTTTCCTCCAAAAAAAAATGTCAAAACGGCCATTAATTGGGAGGAAGGTCTGAAACCGTGAAAGTCTAAATCACCATAACCGCTCGACGAAATTTTAATCTAAAAGTGACGCCGGATTGCTCTCCAAAAATGCTACAGGATCAAAGTTTTGGCGGGGCGGTCATTTCACGCAAATGCCTTTTGTCGACGATTACCGAACCTCCGATCGAAAAATATCACAACCGCTGGACTCGTGGAGACGAGACAAAGCTTTAATTTCCTGAAATTTTATCAAGTTCCGAACACTTTCATTTTTTTCAGCGAGACGGTGCCCGTCATCGGCCGCCATTACTCCGACAAACCTGACCAGGCTGGTCGTATCCGCCTAGAGGACATAGTCGTCCGACCATTAAAGTTGGTGACCCGAGAGACATAAACCGAGAATTTCTATTCGTCCGCCAATAATTAGAATGGTGAAATTTCTTGTCCGCCCCTCTTGAAATCTATAAAAGAAGACATACTCCATTTGAAGGAGCTGGTAATTTGGAGGAAGAATACGGATCCTACACCGTGTGCTTTGTGACAATGAAAACCCTCCGAAGAAAGCCCATTAGCACCCTGGTATGACGTTATCTCGAAAGTGCTCACAGACACCATTCTCCAGTGTGTGCTTTTGTGCTCTTCGCTCTTGAGTAAGCCTCATGCACTCCTCTCTCTGATGTCCTCAGAGGCCTAAGCCGCTTGCCCATAACACGGGTAATCAATCACAATTTTGTTATTTTCATTGTAGGCATGAGCACAACCCTGAGGATTGCACGTGTCTCAAGGATGAGATCGAGTGCCTCATCCGTCAGAGGCACCTTGAGAGATTTCCTACAGGTGCAGGTTCTGAATCAACTTTCCCCCAAAGAGCTTGTTACAGAGCAGCCCATGGTGGGGGAGGTGGAGACCATAATTGGGTCTCATGTCCTCTCCGCATGAATCTTAGCCAACACGCGCCTAAAGAGGGGCCATGAGGAGTAGAAGGGTCACCAAGAACAACTATCTGCTTCGAGGATGAAGACCTGAGGGGATTGAGTCTGGCACACCAAGACCCTCTCATTATTAACGCATGTAATGGGGACCCCTACTTCAACGTTATGCAAATCCTTGTCGACACTAGGAGCTGAGTTGATGTCCTGTTCATGTCCACACTGTGAAGCTAACGAGGGAAAATCTCAGTCTAGCTGCGGGGCCAGTATATGGGTTCAATAATTGTCCAGTTCCAGTTCACGGTATGATCACCCTCCCAGTCACACTGGGGAGTTTCCGAGACATACAACTCACAACATCTAGTTCGTTGTCTTGGAATCCAACTCGGTGTACAATGCCATTTTTAGTAGGCCTCTGCAATATGTGTTCAAGGCTATTCCATCTATTCTGCATATCGCAATGAAGTTTGTAACTCTCGGTGGATTGGGAGTTTTCTGAGGAGGTGGCACAATCATGCTATTCGTGGCAAGCTCAACCTAGGTAGGATGAGGCCCTTCACAATGATACCTTCAACATGTCGGACGAGGCCAAATTGCAGCAAGGCACCCTGAAACTGGATATCGTCGAGGTTCGACTCACTCCAGGAGATGCGGCGTGTTGGATCTTAAGGCGACCTTAGAGCAGGGGGGATAAGGGTTTTAGAAAGCTTTATATTTTAAAAGAAAACTTTTGATATTTTATAAGAAAGAAATTATATCAAAAGTAAATTGCTGGAATTAAAAACAAAATCAATTTTATTGAAAAAATAGAGACAAGATTATTATTGATAAAATTGATTACAAAAGAAGATTTCTATAACGCTAGAAATCGAGACGTGAATATGAAAAACTCCTTTTGTTTTCTATACCAACATTTCTTCCTAAGAACCAGCTAGCTTTAGCACTATCCCCAGATACAGCCTCAAGCCGCTCTAGTCTCTCTATCCCCAGAAAGGCCTCGATCACCCCAAGATTTAAGCCCTAGACCTAGTCGCCAACACACGCGACAAATTTCCCATAAGTAACACACGACTAAGTCGCCAACAACCGCGGTGAACTCTCCACTAGACGATCACAAAAATAAAAAGGTATTACAAAATATGAAATTCAAATTAAAAACTCCCTATGGAGAAATCTGAAGGAGACGACGAAGACCAGCTGAGGATAATCGAAGTCGAAGCATGTGTTCTTCGCATTGAGTTTGCGTTGATCCGATCCTCCTTTGATTTCTTCTCTTCAATTTGAATGAGAGAACTTTAGCAAATACAGCCATCACAGAGATTTTTGAGAGGTGGATTAGGGCTCCTTGAGTTGTGTCATTTTTTAGAACGAAAGCCACCCTTTATAAATACCACTTTCCAATTGCTTTATGGATATGAAATACCATAACTGACATTTCAGGGTCGTTGCGTCGAACGACGTTACTTAAAATGGTCATATTCACTAGAAGACCTAAGATTTGAGCGAAACGAGTTTCATTGCAGTAGTATTGACTACACGAGTCTAATGCAAATGATAGAAATCAATTCCGAGCTTGTTTGCTCCAACTATTATTTCGGAGTGGTTGTGTAGCACAACCTTACTCAAAATGGTCATTTCCCTTAAATGACCTCGGATCGGAATGAAGCGAGTTTCGTTGCACTCGTATTGACTATACGAGTTTAATGCAACTGACGAAAGTCAATTCGAAGCCAGTTTGCTCAAAATGTTACTTCGGGGTGGTTGTGTAACACAACCCCACTCAAAATGATCATTTCTCTTAAATGACCTCAGATCGGAACGAAATGAGTTACGCTGCATATGTATTGACTATACCAGTCTAATGCAACTGACAGAAGTCGATTCTGAGCTGGTGATACGCCTTTAGTGTATATACGCAAGTATACCTGCCGGCTCAAGTAATATAATAGTGAGTTAAGATCGTTCCCTCGGAGAAGTGAACACTCTAACGCTTATGAATATTAGTTTACTCTTTTCCTTAAATCCAAGTTAAATAATTCGATTGTAAAACTAATTTTTAAAATGTTAAAAGTAATTAAATTATTATTTTTATTTTATCAACTTTTAGAGAAAGGAATCTTGTATATCGCTTTCCTAGCTTTGTTGTGATATTTGCTAAATATACCGATGCATTATATTTGTTTCACTATCTTGCTCGATTAAAAACTAGGAATCATAATCTCTCGATCTATGAATTCCCATAACCTAGATTTCGCTAGTTATCTCTAACTTAGAAAAATGCTAGGTAAATTAAATTGCTCAAATCGCTTTTGCTAATAATTAAGGTGATGAAATCTCTTCCTCTCTCTTTTATTATATCAAAATTATGATGTAAACACACCGCTCCTCTCTCGAATTTCGCGGCGTACTATAAAAGTAAAGATTTAAATTAGATATTCATGCGACTCATCTCTCGAATCTCGCCGCATAACAATAAGTATTTATCTTAAATCAATCGTGATTCCTCTCTAGCTCGAATCTCACCACGAAATGTTGAAGATAAACATGATTCAAATCTCTCGCAATAAATCATAACATTGATAAAGATAGCAAACCAAGAAATTATATGAAAAAATTATAAATTAAACAACACAACAAAAACTAGTACTCACGACATACAAGATACGAAGAATTAGTTCATGATCCTTGAAATGACAAACAAAATTGAAAAGATCTTACAAGACATTGTTCGGAGTTTAAATTTAAGCGCAGAAATTTGTCCTTTTCGTTGCCAAATCCGCTCAATATGTCGTCTCTTTCTTCTTCTCCAAACCTTCTTCACTTTTTCTCTCTCTAAAAATACTCTCGTATCTCCCCTTTCCTCCTTCGAATCAGCCAACGCCTCCTTTATTTGTCACGCTACAGTCCAAATTCTGAAAAGATGTGTCCTTTCAACAAGTAAATCGCAGACCTACTTTTTAGTATTTCGAAAATGTTGTACTTTTGGTTCAGCAAATTCAATTTAAACCGCTATGTTACGACCCGGTTATGACCAAACTGCTTCATTCTTTCCAGCAATATAACTCCAGCTTAAATTTATCCGTTCTTTCATGGATTTTTCGCACTCCTGCACAAATATGCTGCTCGTTTGCCGATAAACTGTCCACAATTACAGATATGAAATATATTAGTGAATTCATCGTTATATTTCATATATTTTCTCAATATTTATTAAAATAAGGGAGTTAATAACTTCTTTTCGAGAAGTTATCACACCCCCACACTTAAGTCCTTGCTAGTCCCTAGCAAGAATTAAATCAAGTCTAATAAATAAATATGAAAACTTCTATTGAAACAAGGCACGAATCATCTTCTTAGCGTACACCAGTTTAGGCTTACTTAAGCATTTCAAATTAACTAAGACAAATCTCTTAAAAGATGTTTCAACCTTTTATAATTCCGTTAGTTAGATAACAAGTGCAGCTCCCTCAATATTTCTATGTTGTGTGTGTGCTTCTTTAAAATTGTTCACTCTCAACAATTTAACTCATTAAACATGCTCATAGTTGGAAAGGGTAAGAAATTGTCGAGTCTTTGTTTTATACCTCCACAAGAGTTTAGTAGTTCAATTTGATAAGAAATCATAAGGGCTTACAATATGAATGACTTTGGCTTGGTGAAGATTTGATGAATGAATTTTGATAGAGAGCGGATTTTCATAGTTAACATTCTTAATGACTCGCCATACTTTAAGGTTTATTTCTTAATCAATTTTTTTAGGAACATAGTAGGGATCATTCCAAGTAGGTGTACACACACTTAGGCCACATATCACTATGTCATTATACATTTTTCTCAATTTTTTTTATAAGTTTTCTTTTACTTTATGATCATAGTTGAGATCATTCTAAGTAGGTGTACACACACTTAGGCCACATATCACTATGCCTCACACACATTTTTTTAATTAAACCCCCAAAGTCGGAAAGTTAACTAAGAAGTAACTCGTGAAATTATTGGGAAAATGTGCTTGGACAAATGGTATCAAAATGATAAGTTCAAACTCAAAGACTGATGGATAAGTGGTGTGATCTGATCCAAAGGTGACCCTACTCATTGTTATCAATTTACTACACACTCTATGTTTTAGCTTACAACATTGACTTAGTTCTTGCTCATCCTTCCATAATTATGTTAACCGGTTAATAAATTATTTTGTCGAGAGCAAATTCTTTAAAGAATCTAGTGCATAATTGAAATACTTAAGAGAGCTATAACCGCATCGTAATAACTTTAAATTCATTACTTGAAATCACCATATTAATTAATCTGCCAATTAGTGTAAGACGAAGTAACTTTAGTAAGCCATCTGTTGGTAACAAAAATGAAGAAATTATTGTAAAGTGCCCTGAATAGAAATTTTCTAAGTGAAAATAAACGGAGGACAACTGACGTAACCCCCACACTTAATGAGCTGCTAGACCCTAGCAGAGACTTCATTGAGAACGTAGTGAATTAAATAAATTAAAATAAGAATCCAAAGAAAATATTAATTGAAAATACAACACTTCCCTGTAATTTTGGTCGTAAAGATGCTTCATTACGCAAGTATACGTGCCAGCTCAAGTAATATAATAGTGAGTTAAGATCGTTCCCTCGGAGAAGTGAACACTCTAACGCTTATGAATATTAGTTTACTCTTTTCCTTAAATCCAAGTTAAATAATTCGATTGGTTGGACGAAACTAATTTGCAGAATATTTAAAACTAATTTTTAAAATGCTAAAAGTACTTAAATTAATATTTTTATTTTATCAACTTTTAGAGAAAGGAATCTTGTATATCGCTTTCCTAGATTTGTTGTGATATTTGCTAAATATACCGATGCATTATATTTGTTTCACTATCTTGCTCGATTAAAAACTAGGAATCATAATCTCTCGATCTATGAATTCCCATAACCTAGATCTCGCTAGTTATCTTTAACTTAGAAAAATGCTAGGTAAATTAAATTGCTCAAATCGCTTTTGCTAATAATTAAGGTGATGGAATCTCTTCCTCTCTCTTTTATTATATCAAAATTATGATGTAAACACACCGCTCCTCTCTCGAATCTCGCGGCGTAGTATAAAAGTAAAGATTTAAATTAGATATTCATGCGACTCATCTCTCGAATCTCGCCGCATAACATTAAGTATTTATCTTAAATTAATCGTGATTCCTCTCTCGAATCTCACCACGAAATGTTGAAGATAAACGTGATTCAAATCTCTCGCAATAAATCATAACATTGATAAAGATAGCAAACCAAGAAATCATACGGAAAAATTATAAAGTAAACATCACAACAAAACTAGTACTCACGACATACAAGATACGGAGAATTAGTTCATGATCCTTGAAATGACAAACAAAATTGAAAAGATCTTACAAGACATTGTTCGGAGTTTAAATTTAAGCGCAGGAATTTGTCCTTTTTGTTGCCAAATCCGCTCAATATGTCGTCTCTTTCTTCTTCTCCAAATCTTCTTCACTTTTTCTCTCTCTAAAAATACTCTCGTATCTCCCCCTTTTTTTTTCGAATCAGCCAACACCTCCTTTTATTATCTCCACGCTACAGTCCAAATTCTGAAAAGATGTGTCCTTTCAACAAGGAACCGCAGGCCTACTTTTTAGTATTTCGAAAAATGTTGTACTTTTGATTCAGCAAATTCAATTTAAACCGTTATGTTACGACTCGGTTATGACCAAACTGCTCCATTCTTTCCAGCAATATAATTCCAGCTTAAATTTGTCCGTTCTTTCATGGATTTTTCGCACTCCTGCACAAATATGTTGCTCGTTTGCCGATAAACTGTCCACAATTACAGATATGAAATATATTAGTGAATTCATCATTATATTTCGTATATTTTCTCAATATTTACTAAAATAAGGGAGTTAATAACATCTTTTTGAGAAGTTATCACACCCCCACACTTAAGTCTTTGCTAGTCCCTAGCAAGAATTAAATAAAGTCTAACAAATAAATATGAAAACTTCTATTGAAACAAGGCACGAATCATCTTCTTAGCGTACACCAGTTTAGGCTTACTTAAGCATTTCAAATTAACTAAGGCAAATCTCTTAAAAGATGTTTCAACCTTTTATAATTCCGTTAGTTAGATAACAAGTGCAGCTCCCTCAATATTTCTATGTTGTGTGTGTGCTTCTTTAAAATTGTTCACTCTCAACAATTTAACTCATTAAACATGCTCATAGTTGAAAGGGTAAGAAATTGCCGAGTCTTTGTTTTATATCTCCACAAGAGTTTAGTAGTTCTATTTGATAAGAAATCATAAGGGCTTACAATATGAATGACTTTGGCTTGGTGAAGATTTGATGAATGAATTTTGATAGAGAGCGGAATTTCCCTAGTTAACATTCTTAATGACTCGCCATACTTTGAGGTTTATTTCTTAATCAATTTTTTTTAGGAACATAGTAGGGATCATTCCAAGTAAGTGTACACACACTTAGGCCACATATCACTATGTCATTATACATTTTTCTCAAATTTTTTTTATAAGTTTTCTTTTACTTTATGATCATAGTTGGGATCATTCTAAGTAGGTGTACACACACTTAGGCCACATATCACTATGTCTCACACACATTTTTTATTAAACCCCCAAAGTCGGAAAGTTAACTAAGAAGTAACTAGTGAAATTATTGGGAAATTGTGCTTGGACAAATGATATCAAAATGTTAAGTTCAAGCTCAAAGACTGATGGATAATCAAAAATATTTTTGTGGTGTGATCTGATCCAAAGGTGACCCTACTCATTGTTATCAAATTACTACACACTCTATGTTTTAGCTTACAACATTGACTTAGTTCTTGCTCATCCTTCCATAATTATGTTAACCGGTTAATAAATTATTTTGTCGAGAGCAAATTCTTTAAAGAATCTAATGCATAATTGAAATACTTAAGAGAGCTATAACCGCATCTTACTAACTTTAAATTCATTACTTGAAATCACCATATTAATTAATCTGTCAATTAGTGTAAGACGAAGTAACTTTAGTAAGCCATCTGTTGGTAACAAAAATGAAGAAATTATTGTAAAGTGCCCTGAATAGAAATTTTCTAAGTGAAAATAAACGGAGGACAACTGACGTCACCCCCACACTTAATGAGCTGCTAGACCCTAGCAGAGACCTCATTGAGAACGTAGTGAATTAAATAAATTAAAATAAGAATCCAAAGAAAATATTAATTGAAAATACAACACTCCCCTGTAATTTTGGCCGTAAAGATGCTTCATTACTTGTGTGGCAAAATTCGGAGAGCTAATCATTAGGGCATAATATGAACTGCAATTTGAAGAGCACAAAAATAGTAAAGCAAGAAGTGTGATAATGCTAATATTATGGAGCAGGACACTCTTATAGCACACTCCACACATCAATTATTTAGCATAACATGAAGATAAAGCTTATGCAGATATAAGCAGAGCATTCCAAATGAAATGTCGATATAAATAAAACTGTACAAATTAAACTCATGCAAATAAAAACAAAACACTTATTAGACATTCACAGTAGTCAATTAGCCATATAAGCAATTTTATGATTGGGACAGTTTCGATTGTTTCTTGGCATTGCACATAAATCATTTAATCAGGATGTAAGGAATGCAAATAAAGCATAACGGTAGAATATATTTCGCCTTTAGGTGAATAACATTATAACAGCAAAACATCAAAGAAAAGTGGCAGGAAAGTAATATCAGTTTATCATCAAATAAGAGGAGCAAAATTAAAACAGGATTGTAAGAATATCATAAACTTCTCTTAAAAGGAAGAAAATCATAGTAGCAATAGAAGTAGCATAACCACATAGAAGTAGCAATAGCAGTAATAGAGTAGCAGCAACGTAGAAGTAACCGAAAAGTAGCAGCAAATTAGAAGTAGCATAGCAGCATATTAGGAGTAGCATATAAGTCTTGATAATAACAAAATAACAAAATAATAATTCACCATTGTCTGATTAAAGTAATAACTAAGAAGAGCTAAGCATCGGGCATCTCGTCATCCATGTCGTGGGCTTCACTAATATCAATCCGCTCGTCATCTGGATAAAGCAAATAACCTTGCTGATCAAATCTCGATTTGTATTTGTAGACGGTCTTCACGGTATCCAAACCAGCATCCTCCATGAGTCGTGCTTGATTCCGCAGAAGATCATCACATTTTTCATTAATGAGTAAATGACTGAATCGCTGATAACATTTCATATATTCCCTTTCTTCTGATGCGCTTACCATATTATTAATGATCTCTGATAAATCAACCTGTGCTGGTGCGGTGGAAGAAGAAGGAGTACTCGCCGCGGGCTTGGGGACAGGATATGTATTACCAGCAGGAGGTGGTGTGCTCTCAAGATTATCTGAACTATCCCGAATATTGCTTGTAATTACTACCTTAGTAATATGGTGTCCAACTTTGGTAATCAAAGTTTCCTTGTCTCCCCACATTCCGCTAACACGGCAAAGTTCAGTAATTAGAGTGGGGAACCATAATTGCAACATATCCATAGCAAGGAGTCTCTTCTGAAGTTGATCTGATATTATTTTCCCAACATCAAAATGAATGCCCTTTAAAATACAGTAAATTAAAATGGCATGGTCCATAGCGACGCGTGTAGTGTTTTTGGTAGGGATTATGCTTGTGTTTATGAATAAAAGCCACACTTTGGCCTCCCGTTTTAAACTATTCGCCTTCAAATTGGAACCTTCCATTGAAATCCAGGCTGTCTCGACGTTATTACAGATTTCTTCCGCAATGACGGATGGCGGTGTTGTGGCTTGCACACGCATATACTCTTCCTCATTCGGAACCGTCATGCCAAAATAACTATTAATCGCCTTACCGGAAAAATCCACAGAATGACCTCGCACATAAATTTTTCTCTCATCAACGGTAAGCGCATTAGCATAAAATTCATAGATCCAAGGCAACACTGCTTCCTTTCGGGGGTGGCAAAATGATTCTCATCCAAGATCTTTCATTTTTGTGACATATTCCATACTCCACGCCCGTTGTTCGATCTCAAATCCTCGTTCAAAAATGAAAGGCTTATCTTGTAAACCTTCATATCTCAGTTTCGCGTCATCGTTAATAAATCGAAAATCCTTACGAGGACTTGGTGTGGGTTTGCTCTTTACTTTACGCTTAGAAGACATTTTCTGATATTTAAAAAAAAAAATTATATGGATACGAGTAAGAACCCTAGAATATTATAGGATTTTATCATCTTTTAGAAAGGAAGTAGAGTGGTTGCGAAATGTTACCGAATCAAGGTGAAATCGACGCCGCCTGGTCTGGAAGAGGACTCGTACGTTGACGCCGCAGGATCGTGATGAGAACTCGACAACCACCTCTTCTCGTGATGAAGAGTGTTGTTCTCCGCCTCTTCGTTCGACAACCGCCGCTTCTCGTCGTCGAAAGGGAAATAGGGTTCCTAAAACGCAGCTGTCGAACCAGGGGAAGGGCGAATAAGACTTAGACCGGGTTGCAGGTATTTATATATTTAATGATGGATCGGCGGTTTACTCCAAGGTGTTTGACAGGTTTTTATCAAGCGGTTCGGATAGTTTACAGTCGCCAGCCGGTCATTTTTAGACGTTTTATCTTGGACCGGCGGTTTCGATTCTCCTTTCTTTTTTTTAGTTTTAAAATATTTTTTTTTGTTCTCTTAGTCAAAAGGACAGAGAATAAAAAGTTAGAACCTTGGTTAAAACCTTGTCATGACAATTTAATGCAGAAAATTTTTATGGACTTTCCTAACGCTTTTCAACCTTTAATCTATATAGTTACAACTTAACTAATTAATTTTAGTTGGGTTGCCTCCCAATTAGCGATTGATTTAACGTCTCGGCTAGACTCAGTCATTCTTTAGACAGATAAATTCGTCACCATCACCTCTCGCGGCTCGTTGTTATGAAAGTAAGCTTTAAGTCTTTGTCCATTTACTTTAAAAATGGAACCGTCTTTATCATTACAAATGGAAACTACCCCAAAAGGATGGACTTCTTGAACTCGAAACGGACCGGACCACTTGGATTTCAATTTACCCGGAAATAGTTTAAGGCGAGAATTATAAAGTAATACTAATTGATTCGGAATAAATTCCTTTTTTTCTATGCGAGCGTCATGCCATTTTTTTGTTCTTTCCTTATATAATTTTGCATTGTCATATGCATGAAATCACATCTCATCGAGTTCATTGAGATAAAACAACATATTCTTACCGGCTTCCTTATAATCAAAATTTAATTTTTTTGTAGCCCAATAAGCTTTATGTTCTAACTCGACAAGGAAGTGGCAAGATTTTCCATAGATCATCTTGTACGGGGTCAGTCTTATGGGCGTCTTAAATGCAGTTCTGTAAGCCCACAACGCATCATTCAATTTCTGCGACCAATCTTTCCTAGTGGCACTTACCGTTTTCTCTAAAATGGATTTAATTTCCCTGTTAGAAACCTCAGCCAAACCATTAGTTTGGGGATGATATGCTAAAGCGATCTTATGCGTCACTCCGTACTTTCTTAGTAATGTTGTAAATTGTGAATTACAAAAGTGGCTTCCGCCATCACTAATAATCGCTCTAGGTGTACCAAATCTTGAAAAGATATTAGTTTTTAAAAATTTTAATACGACCTTGGCGTCATTCTTATGCGTAGCGATGGCTTCGACCCACTTTGATACGTAGTCGACTGCTAATAGTATATATAGGTTGCCATCCGAATTAACAAATGGGCCCATAAAATCAATCCCCCAAACATCGAAAATTTCAACCTCTAAAATGATATTCATTGGCATGCTCGCTTTACGACTCAGGTTTCCTGTTCTTTGACATTTATCACAACTCTTCACAAATAAGTGCACATCCTTAAATAACGTGGGCCAATAAAAACCCGACTTCAGAACTTTTGTCACGGTTCGGTCTCCCTTAAAATGTCCTCCATAAGGTGATGAATGACACTTTTCTATGATACTAAGAACCTCTACTTCAGCAACACATCTCCGGATAATTTGATCCGAACAGATTTTATATAAGTATGGCTCATCCCAGAGGTAATATTTCACCTGCTGGAGGAACCTTTTCCTTTGTTGATAGTCCATATCCGGGTGTACTATATTACTAACTATGTAATTCACATAATCAGCATACCATGGTATACTGCCCACAGAGACAGCTAATATCTGTTCGTCTGGGAAATTTTCTCTTATCCCTACTTGTTGATTCCTCTCATCGCTTTGTTCTAATCTCGATAAATGATCTGCTATTTGATTTTCCGCTCCTTTTCGATCTTTGATTTCAATATCAAATTCCTGAAGTAAGAGCACCCATCTAATTAGTCTAGGTTTGGCGTCCTTCTTCTCCAAAAGGTATCGGATCGCCGAGTGATCCGTATAAACTATCACTTTAGAATTTATTAAATACGAACGGAACTTATCAAATGCAAACATTACGACTAAGAGTTCCTTCTCGGTTGTGGTGTAGTTTATTTGTGCATCAATAAGTGTTTTGCTAGCATAATATATAGTATGAAAAATTCTATCCTGGATTTGTCCTAAAACAACTCCTACGGCATAATCACTAGCATCACACATAAGAACAAAAGGTGACGACCAATCCGGTGTTGTGACAATAGGTGAAGAAACTAACTTGTGCTTTAATGTGTCAAAAGCATGCAAACAATGATCATCAAATAAGAAGGGAGTGTCTTTTTCTAACAAGTTATATAAAGGTTTTGATATTTTAGAGAAATCTTTAATAAACATTCTATAGAACCCAGCATGGCCCAAAAAGCTATGAATGCTGTTGAAACCGAAATCTTGAGGACAAGACTTGGTCTCTGTGGAGTTCGGGGTCCCTAAGAAGGGGTGGTCTCACACCTACTTCCCTCGAGCCAACTCTCTAGGCAAGAGCACTTAGATTTGGAAACGGACCAAGGGCTTAGTGGGGAGGTCCCGCCACATACCCGGAAGTTCCCTTGGAACTTCCCCTCCCAAGCCACTACTAAGCTTGGGCACCACTGGAGCCTCTTCTCACCCTCTCTAGAGAGACTGGTTGGGGAGGGAGAGAGGGGAGAGAGCTAGCCTAGGATGAGATCTCTAAAATGGTGCCCCCTTGGTCCTATTTATAGGTTTTTCGGGTTTGGACTGCGAATAGCCAAAACTGGACTGCAAATAGCCAAATCCCGCTGTTCTGAAGCGCTAAACGCAGACCGCTGGACTGCGAATAGCCAAATTTGGACTGCGAATAGCCAAAACGGGACGAGAAGGGACCTCCCTTGGGCGAAGGGGGTACCTTACGGGGCTCGGCGAGCTCCCTTACTGGGCGAGGGCGAGAGGGGGGGCACCCGCCCCTCCCCTCTCGCCTCTAACTTGGCGAGGGCGAGAGGGGGGGCACCCACCCCTCCCCTCTCGCCTCTAACTTGGCGAGGGCGAGAGGGGGGGCACCCTCCCCTCCCCTCTCGCCTCTAACTTGGCGAGGGCGAGAGGGGGGGCACCCGCCCCTCCCCTCTCGCCTCTAACTCCTCCTCTGGTGAGAGCTACGGGGGTTCGCCGGGCGATACCCAAAGGTCTTAAGACCCCTTGGGTCTAGTCGACACGTCTCGACGGCCCTCCATGCTGGGCCTCACTCGATAGATATGGGGGTTGTACACAATCCCCGCTCTTTGCGAGGTTGGTACAACCTCGGAAAGAAAAAGTCCAAGCCCAAATATCCATCGAGGGGGGGGGGGGGGGCAGAACCTCGCTCCCGAGGATCATTCGACTCACCCAGCTAGTG
Organism: Dactylorhiza incarnata; assembly: GCA_033032865.1. NCBI lineage: Eukaryota > Viridiplantae > Streptophyta > Magnoliopsida > Asparagales > Orchidaceae > Dactylorhiza > Dactylorhiza incarnata. Next base: position 4,865,679 of record JAWHQI010000192.1, on the reverse strand, counting down.
AGAGCCTGGAGTGAGGAGGATATCTCGGCGTTGAATTTACCCATCCGAGGATCATTCGACCCACCCAGCTAGTGAGAGCCTGGAGTGAGGAGGACATCTCGATGGTAAGCCCTTCTTTCCGAGGATCATTCGACCCACCCAGCTAGTGAGAGCCTGAAGTGAGGAGGACATCTCGGCGTTGAATTTACCCATCCGAGGATCATTCGACCCACCCAGCTAGTGAGAGCCTGGAGTGAGGAGGACATCTCGGCGTTGAACTTACCCATCCGAGGATCATTCGACCCACCCAGCTAGTGAGAGCCTGGAATGAGGAGGACATCTCGATGGCAAGCCCTTCCTTCCGAGGATCATTCGACCCACCCAGCTAGTGAGAGCCTGGAGTGAGGAGGACATCTCGGCGTTGAACTTACCCATCCGAGGATCATTCGACCCACCCAGCTAGTGAGAGCCTGGAGTGAGGAGGACATCTCGGCGTTGAACTTACCCATCCGAGGATCATTCGACCCACCCAGCTAGTGAGAGCCTGGAGTGAGGAGGACATCTCGATGGTAAGCCCTTCCTTCCGAGGATCATTCGACCCACCCAGCTAGTGAGAGCCTGGAGTGAGGAGGACATCTCGGCGTTGAACTTACCCATCGAGGATCATTCGACCCACCCAGCTAGTGAGAGCCCGGAGTGAGGAGGACATCTCGATGGTAATCCCTTCCTTCCGAGGATCATTCGACCCACCCAGCTAGTGAGAGCCTGGAATGAGGAGGACATCTCGATGGCAAGCCCTTCCTTCCGAGGATCATTCGACCCACCCAGCTAGTGAGAGCCTGGAGTGAGGAGGACATCTCGGCGTTGAACTTACCCATCCGAGGATCATTCGACCCACCCAGCTAGTGAGAGCCTGGAGTGAGGAGGACATCTCGGCGTTGAACTTACCCATCCGAGGATCATTCGACCCACCCAGCTAGTGAGAGCCCGGAGTGAGGAGGACATCTCGATGGTAAGCCCTTCCTTCCGAGGATCATTCGACCCACCCAGCTAGTGAGAGCCTGGAGTGAGGAGGACATCTCGGTGTTGAACTCACTAATCATATAAGCAAAATAACTTCATCCATCTAATGGGGGGATTTCCCTTGTCAAAAACCTCCTGGCCCTACCAGTGAGGGGTAGAGCTTGTTACAAAGGAAGACCACAAAAAATAAGAAACAAAAAACAAACACATCATGCCCCCCCATGACACTCGCCTCTCCGGCTGCTCGCGCGAGATGATTATTCCTCTGCTTCTCCTGCCACTCCCATCTGGCTCATGCTCTCCATGATCCTCTCCATCTCCTCCGCCCCCGCTTGCCAGGAGATGTTGTTGACGGCCGTGACGTAGCAGTGCCTGGCCATCCTGGGGTCTCCGCGGATCCTGACTTGGATTCCTCCAGTGTTGAACTTGAGGCACTGGTGGAAGGATGATGGTACGCATCGGAAGGCGCTGATGAGGGGTCTTCCGAAGATGGCATTATAACTGCTAGGAGCGTCAACTATGACGAACCGACAGTTTCTTGAACCTCCCCCCATCGTCACTTGGAGTCCAACTCCACCCTCTACCTCTTTCCTTTCTCCAGAGAATCCGAACAAGGGCCCATCTGAGGCCAGCACCCTCCTTGGCTCCACCTTCAACTCGTCAAATGCCTTCTTTAAAATGACGTTGACAGAGCTCCCGTTGTCAACGAGGATCCGAGAGACAGTGTAACCTTCGATGGCTGTCTGAATGACTAGCGCATCACAGAATGGATCCTCGTTATCTGGCATGTCCTTGCTTGAGAAAGTGATTTTCTCCTCGGGAGGTGGGTCCTGTGACGTTGAAGCGACGCTGCGTCGATATACGGCGTGGAGGCTTGCCTTACGGGTGGCCTCGATCCCTACCCCCCCCCCCCCCCCCCCCCCCCCGTGGATCACCGCGACCCGTCCTTTGGCTCCTATGTCAGTTCGGTCCTCGCAGATGTCGTCGTCCACTACTGCTCCAGGTGGAACTTCTTCAATCCGCACCGGCGGCTGCGGTTGTGCCTGACCTCTCGCCTCTCTCACCTCCAAGAATTCCGGGCAGGTAGTTGTTGCATGCCCCTCTGCTTGGTGGTAGTCGCAGTACGGCACCACCCTTCCCCCCCTTCTCCTACGGGCTGGGATGTCTCTTGCTTCCACTCCTCCTCCTCTTCGAATCGCCATAGCTTGAGCTGGTGGGGGTAGGAGCTGCCTAGGGGCCTGCCTCCAAGGAGGAGGGTTGGGCCTCCCTTGGCCTCCGTAGAAGTTTCCCCCTCCTTGGGCGAGACCCCTCCCTTGCTCCTGACCCCCCTGAGGTCCCTGGTACCCTTGACCCCTCTGCTCTTCCCTCCTCCTTCCTTCCTGCTGCCTGAGGCCACCTTGCTCTCTTGGCTCGACCTCCACCAGCTTTGCCAACTTCTTTGCCAGCCCCGGGTTTGCCGCCTCAGTGGCTATCTCCTTTGCAGCTTTTTCCATCAGGTCCTCAAAGGACAGGGGAGGCTTCCTAGTTAGGCGCATTTTGAAGAGGCTCTCTCGTAGCCCCACGGTGAAAGCCATCTGGAGGGCATACCCTGGCACCTCCTGGATGTTCTGGATCTCCTCCTGGAACCTGTCCATGTACTGGGCCAATGTCTCCTCGTGCCTCTGCTTGACCAGTAAAATGGACTCAGCATTCTTCTTCCTCTTCTTGGATGTGGAGAAGCGTAGCTGGAAGCTTCGGCTCAAGTCATCAAAGCTGTAAATGGAGCCAACCGGGAGCTGGTGGAACCAGTCCCTAGCTTTGTCTCTCAGGGTGGTGGCGAAGAGACGACACTTGAACGCGTCCGTCATGGGCCTGATGGAGACGGTATCCTCGAACCACTGTAGGTGCTGGACGGGATCATCCTTCCCGGTATAGAAAGTCATGTTGGGTTCCTTGAAGCCTTCCAGGATGGGAGCCGAGATGATCAGCTCGCTAAAGGGTGACCCCCCACTCGCCGGCTTCGCGAGCTCCGCTCGCGCGACTCCTGCTCCGAGCGAGACCCCACTCGCCGGGCTGGGAAAAAGCACTCGCCCGGCGAGGTCTCGCTCGCCACTCTCAGTCACTGGCTCCTTGCCTGGCCGACCCCCTGGGGCAACCTCTCCTGACCCCCCCTGGGCGAGCACTCCTGACCCCCCCTGGGCGAGCACTCCTTGCGACCCAGAAGGCGGTGTCTGGGGGGAGGGAGCCGAGCAGTCACCTCCCCTGGAGATGCCTTGGAGTAACTCCATGATTCCCTTGATGGCCGTCATGAACTCTCCCCTTCCTACCACCTCACTTGGGAGGTGAGACCCCTCATCGTCTCCTCCTCCGAGGTCTCCTGCCATGAGACTTGGCTCAAGAACTTCTGTGCTGACCACTCTCCACGCTCACCGCACCAAAATGTTGAAACCGAAATCTTGAGGACAAGACTTGGTCTCTGTGGAGTTCGGGGTCCCTAAGAAGGGGTGGTCTCACACCTACTTCCCTCGAGCCAACTCTCTAGGCAAGAGCACTTAGATTTGGAAACGGACCAAGGGCTTAGTGGGGAGGTCCCGCCACATACCCGGAAGTTCCCTTGGAACTTCCCCTCCCAAGCCACTACTAAGCTTGGGCACCACTGGAGCCTCTTCTCACCCTCTCTAGAGAGACTGGTTGGGGAGGGAGATAGGGGAGAGAGCTAGCCTAGGATGAGATCTCTAAAATGGTGCCCCCTTGGTCCTATTTATAGGTTTTTCGGGTTTGGACTGCGAATAGCCAAAACTGGACTGCAAATAGCCAAATCCCGCTGTTCTGAAGCGCTAAACGCAGACCGCTGGACTGCGAATAGCCAAATTTGGACTGCGAATAGCCAAAACGGGACGAGAAGGGACCTCCCTTGGGCGAAGGGGGTACCTTACGGGGCTCGGCGAGCTCCCTTACTGGGCGAGGGCGAGAGGGGGGCACCTGCCCCTCATCCTCTCGCCCCTAGCTGGGCGAGGGCGAGAGGGGGGGCACCCGCCCCTCCCCTCTCGCCTCTAACTTGGCGAGGGCGAGAGGGGGGGCACCCGCCCCTCCCCTCTCGCCTCTAACTTGGCGAGGGCGAGAGGGGGGCACCCGCCCCTCCCCTCTCGCCTCTAACTTGGCGAGGGCGAGAGGGGGGGCACCCGCCCCTCCCCTCTCGCCTCTAACTCCTCCTCTGGTGAGAGCTACGGGGGTTCGCCGGGCGATACCCAAAGGTCTTAAGACCCCTTGGGTCTAGTCGACACGTCTCGACGGCCCTCCATGCTGGGCCTCACTCGATAGATATGGGGGTTGTACAAATGCCCTTGACATTCTTAGGGGGAGGAAGCTTTTCAATAACTTCTATTTTAGCCCGATCTACCTCCAAACCCTTGCTTGATACTTTATGGCCTAAGACAATTCTCTCTCTCACCATGAAATGACACTTTTCCCAATTTAGCACTAAATTTGTCTCAATACATCTTGTTAATACTTTCCTAAGGACTTCTAAACAGCAGTCGAAGGACTTCCCAAACACTGAGAAATCATCCATAAACACCTCTATACCGTCATCCATTAAATCGGTAAAAATGGATATCATGCACATTTGAAAAGTGACGGGTGCGTTACATAATCCAAATGACATTTTGTGAAACGCAAACGTACCATAAGGACATGTAAACGTGGTCTTTTCTTGGTCTTCCAGAGCAACCATAATCTGATTATAGCCGGAATACCCGTCCAAGAAACAAAAATAATCATTTCCCGCCAACTTGTCAAGTACTTGATCAATAAAAGGTAATGGGAAGTGATCCTTCCGAGTTGATTTATTTAGTTTCCTATAATCCATACATATTCTCCAACCGGTAACCGTCCTAGTTGGTATCAACTCATTGTTATCATTTTTCACCACCGTAATTCCTCCCTTCTTCGGTACACATTGTTCCGGACTTACCCACTTGTTATCCGAAATAGGGTAAATAATGCCTGCATCTAACCATTTTATTATCTCTTTCATAACTACTTCTTTCATAGGTGGACTAAGTCTACGTTGATGTTCAATTGACCCTTTAGCTTCATCTTCTAATATGATTTTATGCATACAAATCGAGGGGTTAATGCCACTAATGTCTGCTATAGTCCATCCCATGACCTTTTTAAATTCTTTCAAAACAAGAAGTAGTTTTTCTTCATCTTCAAATTTTAATGATGCACCAATTATTACCGGAAGAGTATTTTCTTCTCCAAGGAAAGCATATTTAAGATGTTCCGAAAGAGGTTTCAAATCTAAAGTTGGAGGTTCAATAATTGAGGGTTTCATAATTTTTGGTTCACTTGACCTAGTTATAGATTCAAAATTCCTAAAGATAGGCATTTTATAATGGGATTCTAAAACTTTAACGCATTCATCCAATTCTAAATCATCATCCCACTCTTCATTTGTCAAAATTGTGAGAAGTCTTTGTTCTAGGTCATCATCATTACCCTTAATTAATTGATTTTTTATCTCCACTTCTTCAATAGAGTAACAATCTTCTTTTTCATTTGGAAATGTCATAGCTTTTAGGATATTGAATGTTACTTTCTCTTCATTAACTCGCATTGTTAACTCTCCTTTTTGTACGTCAATTAAAGTCCTTCCGGTTGCTAAAAATGGCCTCCCTAAGATTATGGGTACATCCTTATCCTCTTCCATGTCCAACACTACAAAATCGGCCGAAAAAATAAATTTCTCCACCTTAACCAATACATCTTCAACTATTCCCTTAGGGAATGCTAAAGTTCTATCGGCTAATTGGAGAGTGAGAGTTGTTGGAGTTATCTCTCATAGACCTAACTTTGTATATATAGATAAGGGCATTAAATTAATGCTTGCACCTAAATCACATAATGCTCTCCCGACAAATTTTACTCCTATAGAACAAGGTATGGTAAAACTACCGGGATCCTTAAGTTTTTGAGGCAATTTCTTTTGCAAAATTGCACTACATTCTTCCGTTAATGCAACTATTTCGTTATCTAGAAATTTCTTTTCTTCGATAAAATATCTTTCATAAACTTGACATAACTAGGCATTTGCTCTAATGCCTCGGCAAATGGAATATTAATTATAAGCTTCTTAAAAATTTCCATAAATTTTTGAAATTGTTTGTCAAGTTTTGTTTTATTTAATCTAGATGGAAAAGGTGGAGGAGGGTAAATGATTTCTTTCTTTTTATTATTTTGTGGATTTACTTCCACTTCCTCCGGCTCCTTAATTTCTATAGACTTTTCTTTCATAATTGTATTTTCTCTTGCCTCTTCTTCCCTTAACTTCTCTAGTAATCCATCCCCACTAGAGATCTCTACCCCACTCCTTAATGCAATAGCTTTACAATGATTATTTGGTTCTTCTCTTGTTGGATTAAGTGTGGTGTCAGATGGTAGCGATCTTATTGTTCTTTGACTTAAAGCATTGGCCAATTGGCCAATTGTGGTTTCTAAAGATTGGAGTGAAGACTCAATACCACCCATCCTAGAGTCATTCTTTTGGAACAAACCTATAATATACTCATCAGTCAATTTCCTATTATTGGTTTGTTGATTAAGCATATGGATTGGTATAGAATTAATGTTTTGATTAAAACCTGGTGGTTGAATTGCATTTTGTGAATTTTTCCAAGAAAAATTAGGATGATTTCGCCAATCTGGATTAGAATGATTTCCGAAATTTGAAGGTCCTTGCCTTTGTTGGCCTCCTAGATAATGTACTTCTTCAGTTACTTGGTTTAATTGTTCCACTGTCATTGGTGCACTTGTTGAAGGGGTAGATAGAGAATCTAATCTCTTGTTTATTAAATTAAATTGAGTGGCCATTTGGGCTGCTAATGAAGTGAATTGATCTACTTGATGAATACCGGCTGGTTGGTTATTACCTTGCCTTTCGAATGCTTGGTAATTGTTAGAAGTAAGATCTTCTAAAATTTCCAAAGCATCTTCTGGGTATTTCTTTAATAAAGACCCTCCCGCAGCTCCGTCAACTAGGATCATCGTAGTGGTTTGTAAACCGTTATAAAAAGTAGTTACTTGTTGGTGTTGCGCCAACCCGTGATGTGGACACTTCCTAAGCATTTCTTTAAACCTTTCCCACGCTTCATAAAGTGTTTCGCCATGATTTTGGACGAAAGTGGTGATGTCCCTAATTAACTTAGCGATTTTAGAAGGGGGAAAATATTTATTCAGAAATTTCTCTTCCAATTGATCCCACGTAGTGATGGAACCGGGTGGTAGAGAATCAAGCCAGTCTTTAGCTCTTCCCTCCAAAGAAAATGGGAATAACCTCAATTGAATAGCTTCATCTGAAGCCCCATTGACCTTGTACATATCACAGATTTCTAAAAATGTTCTTAAATGAGCGTTTGCATTTTCATGATTTAGACCCCCAAACTTGTTATGTTGTACTAGTTGCATTGTGGTAGAGTCCATTTTAAAATTATTAGCAGCGATTGTGGGTCGCGCTATACTAAATTGTAAACCTCCTCTTAACGGTGCGTTATAGTCTCGACAAGTCATTCGTGGTGCAGCATTTTGAATATTATGACCATTGTGTTCGACTTGACCATTAGGGTCCACCTGACCCCCATGATCATTTTCATTTCCGTGCTGATTATCATCCATCTCTTGATGAATAATAGTGCTTGCTCTAACAGTTTGTCTATTCCGTCTACAAGTACGTTCGATTTCTAGATTCAAAGATAATATTTCAATGTTACGCAATCGGGACATACACTAGACAAAAGTTTAAAGTGAAATAAAATAACGACTTGGTCTCTAATTACTAAGAGTTCACTAATATCGTAAGAAATAGACCGTTAGATAGCCGCTTCCCCGGCAATGGCGCCAAAAACTTGATACGCCTTTAGTGTATATACGCAAGTATACGTGCCGGCTCAAGTAATATAATAGTGAGTTAAGATCGTTCCCTCGGAGAAGTGAACACTCTAACGCTTATGAATATTAGTTTACTCTTTTCCTTAAATCCAAGTTAAATAATTCGATTGGTTGGACGAAACTAATTTGCAGAATATTTAAAACTAATTTTTAAAATGCTAAAAGTACTTAAATTAATATTTTTATTTTATCAACTTTTAGAGAAAGGAATCTTGTATATCGCTTTCCTAGATTTGTTGTGATATTTGCTAAATATACCGATGCATTATATTTGTTTCACTATCTTGCTCGATTAAAAACTAGGAATCATAATCTCTCGATCTACGAATTCCCATAACCTAGATCTCGCTAGTTATCTCTAACTTAGAAAAATGCTAGGTAAATTAAATTGCTCAAATCGCTTTTGCTAATAATTAAGGTGATGGAATCTCTTCCTCTCTCTTTTATTATATCAAAATTATGATGTAAACACACCGCTCCTCTCTCGAATCTCGCGGCGTAGTATAAAAGTAAAGATTTAAATTAGATATTCATGCGACTCATCTCTCGAATCTCGCCGCATAACATTAAGTATTTATCTTAAATCAATCGTGATTCCTCTCTCGAATCTCACCACGAAATGTTGAAGATAAACATGATTCAAATCTCTCGCAATAAATCATAACATTGATAAAGATAGCAAACCAAGAAATCATACGGAAAAATTATAAATTAAACATCACAACAAAAACTAGTACTCACGACATACAAGATACGAAGAATTAGTTCATGAACCTTGAAATGACAAACAAAATTGAAAAGATCTTACAAGACATTGTTCGGAGTTTAAATTTAAGCGCATGAATTTGTCCTTTTTGTTGCCAAATCCGCTCAATATGTCGTCTCTTTCTTCTTCTCCAAACCTTCTTCACTTTTTCTCTCTCTAAAAATACTCTCGTATCTCCCCTTTTTTTTTCGAATCAGCCAACGCCTCCTTTTATTATCTCCACGCTACAGTCCAAATTCTGAAAAGATGTGTCCTTTCAACAAGGAACCGCAGGCCTACTTTTTAGTATTTCGAAAAATGTTGTACTTTTGGTTCAGCAAATTCAATTTAAACCGATATGTTACGACCCGGTTATGACCAAACTGCTCCATTCTTTCCAGCAATATAATTCCAGCTTAAATTTGTCCGTTCTTTCATGGATTTTCCGCACTCCTGCACAAATATGTTGCTCGTTTGCCGATAAACTGTCCACAATTACAGATATGAAATATATTAGTGAATTCATCGTTATATTTCATATATTTTCTCAATATTTACTAAAATAAGAGAGTTAATAACTTCTTTTCGAGAAGTTATCAGCTGGTTTGCTCAAAATGACATTTTGAGTCACTTCCTAACTTCTAGGGTATCACGTAGGTGATCAGGCTACTTTTATTGGATCATCCAGGGTCCTAGTGACCCGATAAAAATCAGGATATTACAACATACACTCGAGTGGATTAATTCTAAAAGCTTTTAAGTTTTTTCAATTAATTTAAAAGGCTTTCTAGAAAATTTCAAGTGTACACAAATCTCACATTTAATATTTTGAGAAGTATAGATCTTTGGAATGAGATTTAAAGTTATCAACATTTTTATATAACCAGAGTTAACTTGTTCAAATATAGCATGCCAAAAATTAGTATAAGTCCAATAAAAATATTATTTATGGTAAATACAACTTTATTCGAATCTAGTATAATTTTATAGCCTTTCATCACAAGCAAAGATCCACTCACTAAATTCTTTTTAATAAACCACATCACACAAGGTGTCACACCCCAATATTACCCCAAAGATCTTTTAAATATTTGTTCAATAAATGAAATGCATGGGGACTGGGGAGTTCAAATAAATACAACTTTATTCGAATCTAGTATAATTGCATGACCGTGTGGCATAACACACGACCATACGCTTTTTGCAGAATAAAAAGGATAGTTTCCCAGAGTACTGTTTAAGATCGTGCGCCTTTGCGCATGACTGTGCTCCTGATTGCGCATAGTATGAGTTGCAGATAAAAAAAGTAACGCGAAATTGTGCGCAACGGGTGAACGGCCGTACAGTCCGCGTGAACTTATACTTTAAGTTTTGATCCAAACCATGATGGATTCAAATCCAACGACTCAGATTCATTCTAGAGAAGCTTTAGGTTGTTAAGGGGTTGAAAATCCTTCATTTTCAGTTTTGTTTGCTCTCACCTAGGGCTTGAAGGAGAATGGAAAGGAGAGGGACTTGGAGCGAATAAGGTGGTGTTGCCGAAGACCCAAGAATCCGATCGAAAATCTATTTTCGACAACGTATAGAGATCCCTAGCCTGCTAGTGCCTCCAATTTATTCACGGATTCAATGGTCGGAAAAAGATCAAAGGTAATGACTCCTCTCTTTCCGATCTTTAGGAATGTGATGTAGTTCTTTGATTTCTCTTTAATTTATGATTGAATGGTGGCACCTAGGTTCTCTAATTATATGGCTTATGGTGACCATGGGTCATTATTAACCATCGGGCTGTTGGATTGCATCCCCATCATGATTGCATTAGAAATCCGACATATGATGCAACACCCCTACATAGTTTAACAACAATCAATAGTCCATTTGAAACCACGGATAAAAAGTAAACGAAGTAACGATAATAAAATTGATACAAAACATGATTAAATTGAAGCATAATTAAACAATATTTACATACAGTGGAAGCAAGAGTGTGAAGCTAATGGTAAAAAATACCTCGCATTTTTCGAATGCACAGAGCCAACAAGACTTGAAGAGAACCATACATCCAAATTACTGAAGTACTAAATGTTATCTGATACATAGAAAATCTTAAACATTTTGGCAACACTGAGTTCTCCATCATAATTAGTACAATAAATGGGAATGGTAATACAACTGAACGAAATTCAAACAAATATGGAGAACCATGAACGCTTATCCTAGGCGCAACTCTCCACCTGTGACCCCTGAAAAGAAATATCTGAAGACGAGTCAGCCCACTGGAGAGTGAGAAAAATCATTCCTCATACTAGTACACTAAAAATAATTTGAAAGAAAAATGTGTGCATGCTTTTAAACAATATTTTAAACTGAGAAAAAATGTACTACAATTATATGCATGTTTTTCTATCAAAATACTTTAAACAAATATGCTTGTTCTATTGCGATCATAATCTATATTTTCGTTCAAGTTTCGAAATCATTAAACTATATGAATTGTTGATTTCGGCATACACTTGAATTTTAGATGTCTAAAGATTTTTTTTCATCTTATTCCAGGTTAATTGGAATATTATACGCATTCTAACGATCTGAGTCCCTACTAACGAATACAGGTGTTCTAGTGCCTCATAAACATGGACTCACATCTACTACTCTTTTATGTGAGGTGTTGTCTCCCCAACTTGAGGTTCATAAGGTCCATTAAGCCCTGTGAGTAAGATAGTGTGCATCTATCTATCACGTGAGGTAACCTCGATAGTGTCTCCTAATTATTTTTCTATTAAACTTTGGATTGCATACTTATCTATCTGAATGTCTTAGACTGTGTCTCTTACTAGTTAACCACCTTATATACATACTTATGTGGTTTGGTAAATTTCTAGCATTTCTAAAGAATTAGGTGATTTCATATTATGTATATTTTCACCAAATTCGTGAGGGTCTAACTGAAAGGAAAATATGTTACTTATGTTTAGACATGATTTACTAGTATTAATTAGACGCTTGTTGGGTCTTTAATTTCTTATGATCAACTATAATATTATCTCGACACATACGATTTCCCACTATTACATGCATCCTTTTAATTATACGAGAACAATTTATGCAGTATACTGTGTGATATATTTACCAAAAGGAATAGGGTATCTTACCTCAGTATTGTGACGTTCATAAACGCGACGCGGTGACATGTTTCCTTATGAGAATATTTTGAAAGCACAAATTTGTTCTCTGATTAACAACGAGGCTTACTTCCTCAAATCTCCTCAAGAATCCTAAAAAGGGCAATTAAACATACATTTATTCTCCTAAATTTTAAGAATACTATTTAATAGTGAAGGGAAAGAACCTACCACTTCTCTAATAGTAGAGGGTTGTGATTTCGGAAATGAAAAAGACCTCGTCAAATTTGGAGGTCGTCTCTCTAACCGTGACGGTAAAGGAGATCCACTAATTAAACTAGGGCTTACTTGAAAGCTTTGAACGATAATAGCATAAAAACAAAGACTGGGATTGCAAGAGGGGATTAACATCACCTGAAAAGGATTGTTGAAGAAGGTCGATCGAGCCCAAAAAATTCTGCCTCAACTGGAGGCCCTCGAACACAGGAAGACAAGTGGATTATGACTGGTTGTTGGAATCTCCAACGAGTAGGGTTGAGGAAAAAAACCCTTTTGCAACCACCTGAAGGGATAGGAGGGCTCGACGATGCTGCTATTGTAGCAAGGAGGCATCGTCGGTTGCAGAATGAAAGAGATCTCGCTAGATGGAACCGTCTACGAGAAGGGAGAGGAGCGGCTTTGATCGTTGCTCAATTGTGAGCGTCTACGAGAAAAGGGGGGAGCGGCAGTTTCGACTTGCGAACGTCCGGGAGAGTAAAATAGGGTTTCGATAGAGGTGTTATGAAATCGTGAGGGGAAACCATGACTCTCACATAAAAGAGGGGGAAATTAGGCATTTCCTCTTTATTACAAATTTGTCATCGCTCTTAAAGACTTATAAGTAAATAAATCACGCGCTTGTTGATACGCAAAAAACAGATATATACGCAATTGCACATGTCAGATCAAGTAATATAATGAAAGTAAAGATCGTTCCCACGGAGAAGTAACTAATCTAACGCTTGCAAGTACTAGTTTAACCTTTTCTGTAAATTTAGGCAGATTAAAAAGTGATTTTTAAAAACAGATAAAACTCTAATCAAATATAACAACGATTTCCTAAAAAACACTTTTTATCAATTTAGAGAAATAGTCTTGTATTTTGATTTCCTATGACTATTGTGATGAATCGTTAGAATGATGATTTATGAAAATGTTCGATAAACTATCTTGCAACGATTTTAAAGTAGAATTCATCATCTCTCGCTTGATATGGAGCCGGTGGGAGTATGGTCCATATACAATTCCTTCCAATCCATAGTCTTGTATTTCGATATATATATCATAGTGATATGGAGCCCCGTGTCGCCCGCTTGTCATTCAAGACGGGCTTTGCCCACCCCTACCCCCTCAACGAACCCGCCGGAGGTTGTCCGTCCGCGAGCAATGCACACCAATTTTTTTTATTATTTATTCATATTTTTAATTATTTTAACTAAGTAAATAAATTTCATAATAAAATTAAAATTTTGAAACCTTTAAAATTTTAGGGTTTGCTAAATTTAATTATTTCGCCGGTTCTCGATGCGTCGCTGCGGGTTTCGCCCGCAACGAAACGGGCTTCGCCAGCGGCGACGTGTGGGCGGATGAAGATGTCGGGATTTCTAATAGTTGGAGGTTATGTTTTTTGGGTGGATTCCCTAAACGCAGTCCTCCCCCTTGAATCGGACGGCCAACTATTGAAGGTGCTTGATTGGACGGTCCAGATGAGATTCTTGGTGTGCTTCTTCCATTCTCGATGCGTCGTTGCGGGCTTCGCCTGTAACCAAGCGGGCTTCGCCCATTCTCGTTGTGGCCTTCGACCGCATTAAGCTTGAGGGAGAGATTAAAAGAATATACATTTGAAATGATATTTATATGTAAAAATATTATTCAAATAATGCTGACTATAATTATAATATAAATATTAATGGGAGTTGTTAAAGGCAAACCAGAAAAGGCTATTGGCAAACCAATTTCTATGAGTTATTACGCGGCTTTTGAAAATACGCTTTGTACATGCATTTTTAGGAAAAGTGTTCAACACAAAAATTGTAGATCTCGTCGAGATATACAACTTTCGTGTTGAACACTTTTCCAAAAAAATGCATGTACAAGACGTATTTTCTTGTTATTTTCAAAAATTCACTATAATAACGATCAGGACGATTTTAGGGCCTTGTGCGTGCATTTTTAGGAAAAATGTTCAACACAAAAGTTGTAGATCTCGTCGAGATCTACAACTTTCGTGTTGAACACTTTTCCTAAAAATACATGTACAAAGCGTATTTTTAAAAGCCGCGTAATAACTCATAGAAATTGGTTTGTCAATAGCCAATTCTGGTTTGCCTTTAACAATGCCCATATTAAAGTTAAAATAAAGTTTTAATCCTGAGCTCATCCTTTCACCACGAATAGCAACTTGCCATGTGTCCCACCAACCATTGACTTAGTCAAAATTGTTTTTTTTTGTTTTCCCCCCTTGCCATGTGTTCCACCCACCTTTGACTTAGTCAAAATCATTTTTTTTTGTTTTCCCCCATGAACCCCGCCTCCGCTTCCGCCTGGGCTACCGAGCCATCCCTGCCGCCGCCGGCGGCCTAACCGGCGCCCACCAGGGGGTTCGCCGGCCTCCGGCGAACCCGCCGGGGGTTGTCCGGCTGCGAGCGGGCTGGGCCACCGCTGGCGGTGGCCCTGCCCGTGAGCCCCAAAACTGGAGCTCACGGGAAAGGCCACCGCCAGCGGTGGCCCCGTTTGCTCGCCGCCGGACAACCCCCGGCGGGTTCGCCGGAGGCCGTCGAACCCCCTGGTAGGCGCCGGGCAGGCCGGCGGCGACAGAAGGAAGCCCGGTAGCAGCTTTGGCGGAGGCGGAAGTGTCGGGATTTTGGGGGGGTTGGAAGAAAGAATTTTTGAGAGCTGTAGCTAATCGCAGGCCAAACTATATAGATCTGGTGGCCACAAATAAATCGATCCTTATTTCAGATGTTGGATCGGACGGTCAAAAATCAAAGCTTGGTGCGCTTGAGATATGCATATTGGTTTATATAATAAAGATATATCATAGTGATATGTGACTCAAGTATATGTACATATACCTAGAATGATCAATGCATGAAATAATGTGTATCAAAATGAAAAGGCTTAAGCTCAAAAGAAAATGAATTATCAAGAACAAATGTAGGCTTTATGGTGCGAAATGATTCAAAAAATTACCTACTCTAAACTTTTTGGCTTCATCATTGACTCAGTTCTTGTTCACTCTTTCATCATTATGTTTAGAAGTCAATAAATTTTTTTTGTATGAAGCAAATTCTTTCAAAGAATATAATGCTTAAAAGAAATACTTAAGTGAGCTTTAACATATCTTACTAACTTCAAAATCATAATCTGAACTCTTAGGATTGACTAGCCTATCAATCAAGTCAAATTGAATAACTTGAATATCTTATTTTTAATTATAACAAAAATAAAGACCTTCAAATTAACATTCAACAAGCTAATCTTCACCCTATCGGTAAAGGTTATCCCACCCCACACTTATTTCTTTGCTACTCCCTAGCAAAAATATCACTTAAAATATGCAAACGATGTATAATATTTGAGCAAAGAAAGATTTAATCAAGCAAAAGAAAAATTGAATGTAAGTACTCCCTTGGAATCAGCAACCCGGAGCATCATCACATCCCTTCTTATACATATATACACGGTTATGAAAGTTACTCCTTTGATCTAATATTCTCATACTCATGATTTGAGCATACCAGGAGGCAAAATGAGATCAAAGGTCTTAGTGCTAAGTCCAAATGAAATGTACACGCAGTGGTGAGCTCCAACAAATAAGAAAAAATAGACAAAACAAAAAACAAAATTCTACTAATTAAACTAGACTTGAAAAGATAAAAATGTAGAAAAAATAAGATAACTACTGGGTTTATTGTCTCCCAACATTACTTATTCAAGCCTTAAAAATATTCTAACTTATTGGTCTGTGAAAGATAAAGTGAACAGATAACTGTCTTAATATCCGTTGCGGTAACGGGTACCGATACGAAGATAACACATTTACTCTCTCTCCTGAATAGTAATACCTGAACTTTTGCGACTCGATTACAATCTCTGACCTCGCCCTACTGAATGGCTACAACAGGATCGATGAAAATGGGTGCAGGAAATTTATGCAATGGAGGAATTGCGTCGACAAACATAATATTAGAGAATATATGGATTGGTTCCTCCCGGGGTGAATCCAAAAGAGATGATGAATGTGTAGGGAGAAGTGGTTCCACCATGTCATTGCACCGATCCGCAACAGTCCCCCATAGAGAAGGTGGTGGTGCGTATATATCATCAGAGGTAGAAGGAACGCCGAAATGAGAAGTGAACGAGACGATTCGAAGAGCCGGCTCATCCTCCTCCGTTTTACGTTGAAATGCATCGCAATCTTTTAATGAGTGGCCGGTGCTATGATAGAACATGCAATGTTTCCTATTTCCTCTCGGCCTTTGAGGGGTCGGGCTAAAATAAGGGAACGATAGTTGTTGTGGAGGTGCACAATTATACGAATTAGGCTCGACATATGACGTATAATTGGATATTGGTGCTCCATAAGGTGAGTCATATGATGTATAACTACGGCCTTCTTTATAGTATTCATCACTATTATGATTATAAGACCCGCACCATTGTCATTAAGAGTAAGAAAACATGATGTTGCAGAGTTGATTCACAAATTGAAATAATGTATAAACTAGTTGTATAAATATAAAACCACTATGGAGGCCTGCATAAAAAAGTTAAAATAACAATGAAAAAAGAATTAAAAAGAAGAGAACTTCATAATTAATTTCTCAAATAGAAAAATAAATACTTGAGTTCTAAATACTCAGGATTACTAATACTGCAAGAAGGAGCTAAATTAGTTTACACTTCTCCAGCAACGGTGCCAAAAACTTGATACGCGAAAAATAGATATATATACAAGTGCACATGTCAGATCAAGTAATATAATGAAAATAATGCCCGTTCCCACAAAGAAGTGACTAATATAATGCTTGCAAATACTAGTTTAACTTTTTCTTTAAATTCAAGCCGATTAAATAGAATGATTTGAAACTAGATAAACTCTAATCAAATATAACAATGATTTCATAAAAAAACACTTTTTATCAATTTGGAGAAAGTCTTGTATTTTGATTTCCTGTGCATATTGTGATGAATCTTTAGAATGATGATTTATGAAAATGTTCGGTAAACTATCTTGCAACGATTTTGAAGTAGAAATCATTATCTTTCGATATCTGAAATCATTATATTCTTTATTCTCCTAGTCATCTCTAACTTAAGCAAAATGAAGCATATTATGAAAAATGAAAATTAATGTTGCTAACAAGAAGATGAAAATTATTTATCCTCTCTATGTTATGTTGAATCTATGACACACAAAACTTATCTCTCGAATCTCGAATCTCAATAAAAAGGTGGAAACTTCGGTTAAAACTACGTAACTCATCTCTCAAATCTCGAAGCACAGGAAGAAAACTTTCATCAACAAACTTACACAATTCATCTCTCGAATCTCGAAGCACAGTAGAAGATGAAAACTTAATCCAAAAGTTTCAATGTCAAGATCATAAACTCAATAAAAATAGTTCATCAAACATTCATAAAGGAAATTAAGAGAAACACCATCACAATAAGTCATAGTACTCTTATCATACAAGACCTAGAAAATTAGTTCACGACTGTAGCAACACACCACACAATTAGAAGGATCTTACTAGACATGATGATAGAAGTTCAAAATACTGCAAAAATTTCCTCTCCGGATTTCACAAAAACCCGTCTTTCTCCTAGAGCCGATGCGCCCACACCTTTTTTTTTCAAATGGAAATCGATACTTTCTTCTAAAACTACCGCATCTTTTTATAGTAATTCACCCCCTTTACAAGCCTTCATTCCTTTGAATCAATGCCACATTTCAGTTTCGAAATCGTCGCTTATTTTAAATTTTGAAATTTGAAATTTGTATTCCGCCTTGTTGCAACAAACACATATTTGTTGCAACAAATTTCTAAAATTGTGTAACTGCTCCAAACAAAGAATAACTTGTTGTAACATAGTTATATTTATTTGTTGTAACATGTTCTTAGACTCCACATCGATTTAGCTTTATTTCTTTAAATGTAATTCTTGAACAACATTTCTACAATAAAAACATAAGAAAATGATGATAATACCCAAACTTAGATTAAATATAAAATTAATCACATTACATTCTTTTAAATTCATATTTATCAAATATATTAGACATAAGATTAAATTTATGAATCAAAATAACTTCTTTTTGAGAAGTTATCACTCATGAACCTGACTCATGCCGAACCTAAAATGCACAAATTTTCCATTAAGAGATCTTAACTAATTTTCTGACTACTCGTGAGATTAACTATAACGAAAAATTACCTCGACGCATCTTTGAAGCTGATTATATTTGCTTGTGATCGGATCGTGCATTTATTAAGGGACGATGAATAAATTTCGGATGTTACATACGACTATGGATTATGTATAGTGTGTGAAGCATATTCATGGTCGTGGACCTGAATCAGTGATGTTTGCTTGACAATTGCCGGGATTTTATCATAGTTGTGAATGCAATACTAGCTCTCTTATAATGCCCAAATTTTATGGGGCCGAGGTTGTTCATGTTGAGTTTAGGACTTGGAGGATAATGTGGATTTTCCAATGCAAGAATGGGTAGAGATATCCTCATATATTATTGCGAGTATGCGCTAGAAAAATCCTAAGTGATATAAGGTGTTTGATTGTGATTGAATTAGATGTTGGTAGAAGGGCCCGTGTAAGGGTTTAACTAACATCTTCTTTAGGTGATTGAAGTGGGAGTTGGCAGAATGGGCCGAGAAAGGGTATAATTGACCTCTCCCTTAGATGAATAATTTATGGAGTTGGTAGGAGGTCTCGTGAAATAGGTATAACTAACCACTATGAGTTTTAGAGTGCTTGTAGAAGGGCATGTGAATTAAGTATAATTGGCTGCACCCGAGAATGTGAAAGTCTAATAGAAGGCCACAACATGAGGAAATAACCGGTTAGCCTCTAGTGTGTGTAATTGAAAACACCTTGAGTGCGTTAGATGCTTGCGAATTGTTGGTGCGCTAGAATCACACACAATATGTTAGGTGTTATGATAAATCCGTAGAAGTTACCCGCTTTGCATTCATGTTGCATTGTACACATTTATTTATATGCTCAATCTAGAGACCGTGTTTGATGACTGTGACACATAACTAGATTCACTTTGTCTTTTATATTGCTTATTTATTATACAAAGTGCTGACTTGTAGAACAATGTAGTCCTCCGGGGTCCGCTAGAACGACTGAGAGAAGTGATGTTGTTACGCGGTTTGTGATCAACTCATAGCTGACACTTGTTTATATCTCATGTGTATTTGGTTGCATGGCTTATTGGATCGGAGGCAGGTGCATGTTAGCGCTTAAAAGCCAAAGTAAAAAAGAAAAGCCTCATGAAGTGTTTTGCCTTCTCATTTCTTGTTCTTTCTTCTTATGTTGATAGGGCATGTGTGCCGAGACTTTATTCTATTGAGGCATTATTGGGACTTGTGATGCACAGGTCATAAGGTCAAGGACTATTGTTTTAGTGTACTACTGTGGACACTCGTAGGTTTTTTGTATTTCCGTTGGTGTTGTAAAGTTCTCTGATATGTATAGTTGTGTTGGAGTAGTTGTTATACCATCTTTAGTATTTTATTTGTGAATGTTGTATGTTATGAGGCATGATCAAATCTTTAATATACGATAGTTACAGGTGAGGTGTTACACAAGACTGATGACATCTAAAAAATTATCGTAAGATCCACTCATCCATATATGTCTAAGGATTTCTTGAGTTTTAATATATTGAATTCCTATATATTGTCTTTAGCTGCAACTTGCATGAGAATATGATTTCATTTTTTATAGTTTTGAAAAAGACAGCTATTATTTTACTTTATTTTCTTAATTAAATAAAGATCAATTTTAATTATTTGTTGAGAAAATTATATTAAAATTTTAAATAATAAACTAGTCTTGTTGAGTAAAAGATTAATAAATAAAAATCGCATTCTTGTTTTAACTTTACAAAAAACAAGATTCTTTTTATAATATGATATACCCATAACTGTATTAGTTAGGTGATCAATGTTCAATAGATATTATAAATATCACTTTCCAATTGCTTTATGGATTATCTTAAAAAAAAAAGACAATGAATTGAGTCATAGGCATTATTGTATTATTTATATTTTTTCCCAATTGAAGTTATTTACTTATTTATATGAATTCATGACAATTGACAAATAATAAAAAAGTTGATTTTTATCCGTGTATATTCAATAGCACTTAAAATTATCTGGAATAAATTATTTATTTCTTATTTGGAACAATCGTACTTTTGTAAAACAAATTATTCTATGAAAAGTGAATAGAATAATTTTGTGAACTTTGCAATTGTTATCCGCATGACCGCACTCTTTTTGTATGAGTTATTACGCGCCTTTTGGAAATACGTTTTAACATGCATTTTTAGAAAAAGTGTTCAACACAAAATTCGAGATCTGCAACTTTCGTGTTGAAAACTTTTCCTAAAAATGCATGTACAAAGCGTATTTTCAAAAATTCGCTATAGTTACGCACATGTTTCAATCAGGGCGGCAATACATCATGTGCGTGCATTTTTAAAAAAAAATGTTCATTACAAAAGTTGTAGATCTCGATGAGTTGGAGAGTGCTTCCAAAAATTTTTAGGACTAACTAATAAATCCTATTTTTAGGACTAACTACCATTAATTTTCAAGCATTGGAAAAAGTTTTTCGCTGTTAATAGACTAGCTTCCAATAATTTTGAAGAACACACGAGCGAAATGTTATCTCTCCAGCGATTTCAAATTTTGGTGAGATAACTTGATTCGCACCCCAATAATTAAGAAAAAAAATAAGAGCGCGCGGGCACATCCACATCCATCTCTTCGCATCGAAAAATGGCAACAAACATCATCCACAAAATTAATTGGATTACATTTAGTGAGGGAAGGCTAAGCAGAACAGACGAAGGAATTGCAAAGCGAATGCATAATGTGGGAGGGGAAAATTCTTAGAGATGGGGAACCTCGGAACGGGTCCAATACCGAGCTTCCACGTGGCTAGCCTGGCGAAAAACCTAAAACAATGTATGCCACACGGCGCAACTGCATTGGGCCCGTTCCGAAAGGGCATCGTCCCCAAAAAAGTCTCGTCGGAGAGAGGGAGGGAGGGGATTGAGACGGAAACCCCACAATACATTGATGCTGTGTTCAAAGAGATGAGGTATTTGAGGGTTTATTTTGGATCGGCCTAGCCTTGCAACAGAGGAGGCTTAAGGAAGGGGCGGGCAGTCAAGGACATGAACGAAGATTAATGGTTGTCCTTAAACGCAAGGTTGACCCGAAATTTCAATTGCCCCGCGCGACAATGTGTCCACCGCTCGGTCCCTCGTGTATCCCACATGAGCAATATTGCAATTTCAACTGTTGTTATACACACACGAGCAATCTGGCGGTGAGATCCATGACCCCACTTGAAGCCTCATGCACGAGAGGGCATCAAGCGGTCGAAAATACGCATGTCACCAAACCACGCACACATGAGAATTGTGGCACATGGGGGGCATGAGAGTCTCCTATTTACTAAAGTACTAAACCCCTCGTAATATATTATAAGACAATAACTATATGCATGCCGACTTCAGCTATGTTCAAGTCGTGTAATTTGAATATGACTATATGCAGACTAATTTCTGAACGAGTTCACACTTCCTATAAATTTATAATTTAGACTGCTTTTATTTTTGCACTGCATAGAGTCAAAATTGACCACACAACAGTGAAAATATGACGTGTTAGGGAGCATCTTCGCTCCGAATGGAATGGTCGCCATCATAGGATATGGAATCTATAGGCGACGGTGGTGGTGGGTTTGGTGTGCATTTCACGTGTCGACATTCTATCTGTTCAACGGCTGATGTTGATTGCCGGAGTTACAAAGGACTCGCATTACCCGGAGATTCCTCACTCAAAAATTAGCTATAATTTCGCCACCTCAGCTCCTCAATAGCACAGGTGGCAGCGAATTTCATTCGATATTATTAGAATTCGCATATTTAAGTATATATTCCGCACTCAAAAATTAGCTTAATTTTGCCACCTCAGCTCCTACATAGCTAGGTGGCAGCGATTTTCATTCGATATTATTAGAATTCAGATATTTAAGTACTAAAATTTTAGAATATATATATACACACACATATGAGAGAGAGAGTGCACTGCCTTTGCTTTGTGAATAGTGCCCCGACACGATGGCGCTCTCGTCTCGATTTTCTTAATGTGCAGCACCTCCGTATCTTTGATAAAGCCGGTCAAGCACATCCCTCCCGAACACATCGAGTTTCTCCTCCGTCTCCCCAAATTGCAGCGAATGCCACACTCGACCGTAGATCTTGATGCTCACCGCCGGATCCGTCACAACGTCATCGCTCTCTTGGAGCACCATGAGCGGCAGGCTCACCTCCTCTATCCGCCGCCAAAGCTCATCGCCGTCCCCCAGAACAACTCCCCCACCATCCCAAGTCTCGACATTCCCAAACGCCTCATAGGATTCTTCATCGCAATTGCCCTTTTCTCATTTACCTTGATCGAATTCACTACCAAATCTACGGCTGGGACAACCAGCGCACCCACGAAGTGAAGGAAATGCACGCAGCTCGTGCGTGATAAACCGGTTACTGTAGATCTAATAATTTATTTATTTGCAAGTATAGAGGGTTAATTACCGGGAAAATGAGTAATGGGCGGGCGCTTGGGGTTTGCGAGTAGCGGGAGCGTCATCGCGCCGGAGCAATGTCATGTCCGAAGTACTGTCACGAGAGACATTTTAGGCTCCCTCGTGCAGTGTCACGATCGGAGTACTGTCGTGCTTGGCCATTGTACAACCCTCATTCTTCGAGGGTGGACCCACTCAAGGCCACGTAGACAGAAGTCAAAAGTCGAAGGGTCAACATAGAGACCAGTAGTCCAAGGCAAAAGCAGAAGAGACCCTGGCAAGTATACATGCGATACTCGCCAGGTAGGCGAGTATTAACCAGAGGAGCTCGTCACACGCAGGAAGCAGCAGAAGCCCTGGGCGAGTATTGGCTCGGCGTGTGCGAGCAGCACCCAATACTCGCCAGATGGGCGACTATGGCATGGTACTCGCCGAGTAACCCATAGTCGCCGGGTTGGGGGCTGGGCTATAAAAAGCCCCCCCTACCCTTTGGTTTTCCTATAAATAGGACCTCAGGGGTACTTGGATTGGTACCTGGACTTGAGCTTTTGGACCCCGATTCCCGAACTCTCGAGCCCGTCACCCTTGCTTTCAGCCAAGTCGGTGCCTTCCCTGTACCAAGCTCGGCCACTTTGGTTTCGGAGGGGAAGACTCTCTCGAGCTTCTGGGTACGTGGTGGGACCTCCCTGCCGCAGCACCTGGGTCATATTCGTTGCTCTTCTAGCTTCTTCGTCGTTGCCAGGCAAGCCCTCTCGTTGGACTGCTGGGCGAGTAGCCTCCGGCTGCATCGGTCCGAATCTTGAGGTCAGGATTTTCCTGGCGTCAACAGCCGTTGGAGTGGAGCCCCGTGCCTGTCACTCGTGCTTGTGTGTGTGTGTGTGTGTGTGTATATATATATGTATATATATACACACACACGAGTGCCCGACACGGGGCTCCGCCCCTACGGCCAAGCGTGACAGTACCCGGTCGGCGACGACGGGCTTTGCCCACCCCCGGCGCGATGCTGTCAGGCGACCTTCGGCCGCATCCAGGCGGGCTACGCCCGCCTCAGCATGGGCTTCGCTCATGCTCGATGTGTCTGCGGGCTGCGCCCGCAACATATACACATGACTATATGAGTACTCAAAATGACCGTACAAAATATACATCAATATTACAATATTTACTTTGTTAAAAAAATACGTGTACGCTTAAAAAGATTATTTTTTCTCTCTCTCTCCCCCTATTTCTCTCTCCCACTCTCTCTCTCTCTCCCGTAAAGTTTATTTTTATTTTTTTATATTAAAGATTTTCGGATAAAACATGTGAAAGATCCAACGGTGAAAAATGAAAGCACAGTAAGAGCATGGAGAATGCTATATTCACTTATATATATATACACACACACACACACACACACACACACACACACACACACATACGAGTGACAGGGCACAGGGGCTCCCCATGCGGGCGGCGATATTCGGCGGGGGTGACATTCAGCAGGGGAGGCGACATTCGGCGGGGGCGACATTCGGCGGGGGCGGTCTATATTTATATACTTATATATAAAACCTAATTCAATGTTGTTTAACAAAAACCATATGGTGTGATGGTTGTCATCTTTGCTTGACATAGTGAAAACATGAGTTCAATTATCACCATTGACAATTTTTGTGAGATTAAAAACGAATCATATGACTCATTTTCCAATAAATTTATAGGTAAAATTGTAATTTCAGATTGTAGGGTATCATACATCTACATAGTTTTAGGTCACCCCCTAGTAGGTTTAAGAGACCTATGAAAAAATAGTGAAAGAGAGAGCGATTTGATTCGATGGCTGATGAAATACCATGACAGATTCGACTCCCCAATCATTTCAATGAGTTTAAAATTCATGAGTGATATTTCATTATATATGGTATAATCATCAAATTATTTACATCGGCCTCTTATGATTAATTTAATTGATTTTTAGTAGTACTATAATCCAACTAAATTTGTTGCATCAAATTTATATTATATTATTTGTGATGAAATCATATGCGGTTGATTTATGCCATCTTTTGAGACCATATAAATTATAGAATATTTAGGATCACTTTATATATATAATTATCAACGTCGGGGAACAATGTCGCCCCAATCTACTAAAATTAGTTGTGATGATTTTCTCCTTTGAAAGCACTACAAAACTCGAAGAAAAGATGAGGGATGCAACAAGTGATCATGGCCCCTTAGCCGCTCAGCGGTATCGTGCCATCACAGATGCCGAATTTCATAATTCTTATCTAAATTTAGCAAGGAGCTAAATTACTTACCAATTAGTAAAATTTGTTACTAATTACAATTAACAAGGCATTCCAAAATTAAATTAATTTCTAGCTAAAGAGTCTCGCTTTTAATAATGCGATAACCCAACCTATTGTCTCATCGTGTAGTGAGATGAGGTTTACTGGCAGTAGAATAGAGTTTCAGAGCTCGGCGATCCAAAGTGGGAAGCGACAATGACACATTTTAGGGCAGAGGAAGAGCAGGCATTGGATTGTCCCTTAAGCTGCTTGCCTTGGTATCATAGTTTGCGAAGGTTGTCGAAGACGTCGGAGAAAGCGGAGAAGTGGAAGGAGATTTCAAGAGAAGACACATATATTGTTCCTACATACATTAGCCTTTTAAACCATTACACACACATACACGAGCAATTGTGCACATTTTATTTCCCGTGCCCTGGTAACTACAATACACATGGCGTGCTTTGTCCCGGTGAAATTTATTTGTTCTATCGCATACAAAGCTTAATAGATATCGAGAGAATAATGACACTTTAAAATAAATTAGAATAAAAATACAAAAAAAATTAAGACACTTATAAAATTTAAAAATATCGAAATATATAAAGGGTACAATTAAATAGACTAATGTTTCACTAAATGATTTTTTTAGTTGTTATATAGTATGTGTCTGCATATATATAAAGGGCAGCACGATGCACAAAGCATCCGACACAACGAGGGTCCGAGGAAGGGTCCCATCATAAGGGTGAAATGTAGGCAAATCTTAACTTGTATTTTTGTAAGAGGCTGCTTCCAGGACTCGAACCCGGGACCTCAAGATGACACGGTGACACCTTAACCGGTGCGCCAAGGCTCCCATTTTGTCTGCATATGTATACTAACGAAAAAAATCATTTAGGGAAACATTAGTCTTTTTAATTGTACCGCAAACATTAGTCTTTTTAATTGTACCACACACACACACACGCACACACCCACACACCCACACACCCACACACGCACGCGCACGCACAAACCCACACACCCACACACCCACACACGCACGCACGCACACACACACGCCCACACCCACCCACACACCCACACCCACACACGCCCCACACACACGCCCCCCCCCCCCCCCCCCCCCCCCCGCAAGCGCGCGCACACACACACGCACCCACACGCACGCACCCCCACACACGCGCGCGCACGCACGCACGCACCCCCACACACGCGCGCGCACACACGCACGCACCCCACACACGCGCGCGCACCCCCACACACGCGTGCGCACGCACGCACGCACGCACCCACACACGTGCGCGCACCCCCACACACACGCGCACCCCCACACACACGCGCACCCCCACACACGCGCACGCACGCACGCACCCCCACACACGCGCGCACCCCCCACACGCACGCACCCCCACACACGCGCACGCACGCACGCACGCACGCACACGCACGTACGCGCGCACTCACGCACACACACACACACACACACACACACACACACACACACACACACACACACACACACACGCGCGCGCGCGCACGCACGCACCCCCACACACGCGCGCGCACGCACGCACCCCCACGCACACGCGCGCACGCACGCACGCACGCACCCCATACACGCGCGCGCACCCCCCCATACGCGCGCACCCCCACACAATCACGCGGGTGACCGAGTTCCCGCAGATCGCTCGCAGGAAGGCGAGCAGGACCTTCACGGAAGCATCC
This sequence comes from Dactylorhiza incarnata, assembly GCA_033032865.1. Taxonomy (NCBI): domain Eukaryota; kingdom Viridiplantae; phylum Streptophyta; class Magnoliopsida; order Asparagales; family Orchidaceae; genus Dactylorhiza; species Dactylorhiza incarnata. The sequence goes on along the minus strand of JAWHQI010000192.1, from coordinate 4,838,983 downwards.
ACCTAAGTCAGATTTGTGAGCCACACTCGCAAGGAGGCGAAACTGTACAACCCCGATGTTCGCCGGGTGAGGGACATGGTTTAAGAGCTGTAATTTTGTGAAGAGCATTGGAGGAATTCTTGCGAGAGAGAGAACTCGCCGTTAGGTTCGCGAGACGAGCACCCCCCATAATCTCGCGAGAAGGTCTGGCAAGCCCGCGCCTCGCGGACCGCTTACCGCGGTAGTCCGGGTTCGACGAAGGTCGTTCGACGAATTTATCAGCATTCGACGAAATCATCCGCGTTCGACGAAATCATCCGCGTTCGACGAACTCAATCCTCAGTTCGGCGAACCTATGGATCCCGTTCAGCGTTCGACGAACGTCACGCTTCAGCTCGGCGAAATGGTTTCCCAGCCTTGCGAGCTCGATCGTTCATCCGATGCAGCAGGTCTTCACAAGGTTGAGCGGAGCTCGCAGGCAGGTCTGCGAGACTTGGCCCCGAGAGACGCCGTCAGAAGGAGGGCGAGCAGAGCTTTTGCAGAGCGCTCGCCTAGGGGGAGTTTGCGAGCCACACTTGCGAGGAGACTCGCAGGAGCTCTCGCAAGTAACCTTCTCACGGGCCACTGGCCCATGGGCTAGGGAGGCGAAATTACCCCTCTGCCCTTGATGGTCTGCCGTTATCCCCTCCAAACAACGGAGTTTGGCTGTTAGCAGGCCAAATTGGGGTGCATTTAGTAAAACCAAAATGCGGAATTCCGCTATTGACAGACCGTGAGCAGGAAACTATAAATAGACCTTGAAGGGCACCTTGGGGGAGATTCGGTTCTGAGATCCCTGAGCTTCTTCTTCCCTTGGTTGCTTTGGTTTAGCTCTCCAGCTCTCCAAGGTACCCGAGTCTCAGCTTTGGTTTGGGAGGGGAAGCGCTCAACGATCTTCCGGGTTAGTGGAGGGACCTCCTCGCTGCGATTAAGGTTTTAGCCATTTTCCTAGTCTTCAGTCTACTTCTCCGAGGGATTGGTAAGGGCTAGCTGCCCCTCATTTCGGTGAGGGCCCCGAGCTTCACAAGTGGCCGAGAAATCGGTTTCAACAAGATCGAGCATCACTTCATCAGAGGGAAGGTGCTGGGTGGCTTGATCGCAGTGGGGCATGTGCGGAGCGAAGACAACCTTGCGGATATATTCACAAAGCCCCTATCTGCGGGGCCATTCCGGAGGCTTTGCTCGTTGCTTGGAGTTATTCCCGGAGCTCACTTCAATTGGGAGTGTTAGAGTTTTGAAGTGAGCTAACGCACGCGTTAGCGCTAGCTCAGCTTCTAGAAGACCTCCTCCCTTGCCTATAAATAGGAGGGGTAGACCCCCTCTAAGAGGAGAGATTCAAATTGTGGCGAGTATCATCAACTTTGAGCAAGTTTGAGATACCAGAGTGCCACCTGGAGAGCAGCGAACCCGGAGTCAGTTCGGCTAGTGACCTAGAGCGAGTTGCGAGCTTCGGAGATAGCGCCCGACGCTAGTGGCTAGCGCTCGCGGTAGCGAGAAGAGGAGGAAGCGAAGAGTAGCGAGCTTCGACTAGTAGTGATTATCGAGCTGAGAGTGCGAGCAGCGAGCTTGCGAGTAGCGTCTTGAGAGCTAACGTTGGGCGTTAGGAGTTAACGACGGCGGTAGCGAGTAGCGAGTATCACCTATGTGGTGTGCTCCAGAGGAGAAGCAGACTCTGTCCGTGACCAGTTCCTTTACTACTATTGACTGTTGTGAATCAAGTTGGATGCAACTTATTTTCAGCCCTGTTCATTTGTAACTAGCTGTCAAGAGTTTTTAATTGCGAAAGTTTGTGTTCATCTTTTGGTGTCCTTATTCCCTTGTTGGTTGACGTGTTCTTCCGACTTCAAATATTCCACAACATCATTCAAAGGGGGGGTGGAGGGGGGGGGGGGGCATCATTCGACATGCGGATAAATTTGGGGGGAGGCATCATTCAAGGGGGGGGGGGGTGACATCATTCGACATGCAGCTAAATTTGCCAAGCGGTCTCTTGCTGGGCCTGGGCAACATTCGGCGTGGGTGCGACATTCGGTGGGGTGCGACATTCGGCGGGGATGCGACATTCCGTGTGGGGTCGACATTCGGCGTGGTGGGTGTCAACATTCGGTGGGCATCAACATTCGGCGGTCGGCATCATTCGATGGTCGGCATCATTCTGTGGGCGGCATTATTCAAGGGAGGTGACATCATTCGACATGCGGCTAAATTCGGCGGGCGGCTAAATTCGGCTAGCGACATACGGCGAGCAACTACATTCGGCGGGGCGACATTCCGGGGAGACACATGATTATTGTTCTTTTATCATTAATTGTAGATTCTCAAAGGATCTACTACTTTTGTGGATTGCCACTCAACAATTTGACATCATTCATCACATTCTGAACACCTTTTTTCAGATACCTGACAATTATTCTTTACCGATACATTCTGAAGAATCTCTCCTTCGTTTCCCGTGATCCTTCTTATGTTGTGAATCCCTGCAACACTTCGAGCACTGTTGTATATCCAGTCTAAGCCCTTAATGCTAAATACCCACAATTCCAATTCCACCGTCGTCTATTCTCATCTCTCATCCGAATAGATGGCACTTGAGCATTTCAAGTTATATGTTAATATTAATTCATCATATGTGCAATTATAAAATGTATACAAATTATACAAATAGGGTTTAATGTTCTTCGTTTGACTATAAAATATAAATAAATTATAGAAGAAGAATTATGAATTTATTGAAACTGAGCATGGATGGATGAAAATCGGAAAGAGGAGAAGTAATTTGGTCAGAAGGGGCGGTGGTTTGTCTCTCTTATTTTAGTTTTGTAGTGTGCTGGACACGGCCACGGTAAACAGTTGGATGCGCTCGGAAGAACTGCCAAGAATGCCAATGTTCAAGATTATATATAGTTGTACATATGATGAATTAATATTAACAGATAAGGAATGTTTAGCAATTTAGAGATCTGAATAAATCACGCTAACTATAGTTCTGTTGGAAGTTAATATTATCAATTTTTAGCAAATAATAATTGAGTATGATGTAACAATGGAAGACAATAATGAATGTTTGAGCATGATTTAGATTGATCTGGAGCACTATTTACAATCATGTGCATAATGATTCGTGTGAACTTCATTAGATGTAGGATCTACCTTCCCATTTTAGCACACCTTCAAGGAAAGGGATATCTCCAAATGCCATTATTAGATGTAGGATCTACCATCCTATTTTGCACCTCACTTAAGATTTCTAATGTAAATATAAAACCATCAGAAAACAGAAACACTTAAAATAAAACCTGGAGCATACCATAACAATATAATTTGAAATCAGGTGTTGCATACACAAAGTGAAAATGAGTTTGATTTCCAACCAAAAATAATTCTTATTTCCAACCAGAAACGGCACGGGCCTTCGGCCCTACGTGAGTGCAACGGCGTCGGCGGTGACATTTGTTGTGCGCGGCGACATTTGTCGTGGGCTGGGATATTGATTGTGGGGGGTGACATAGGTCGAGGGAGGAAACCTTGGTTGAGGGCGGCGATATTGGTCGTGGGCGGCGACATTGATCGTGGGCGGCGACATTGATCGTGGGCGGCGACATTGGGGCGATGACGAAGACATTGGTGTGAGGGCGGCGACATTGGTTGTGGGCGGTGGCATTGGTCGTGGGCGGCAACATTGGGGCGATGACGGCGACATTGATGAGAGGGCGGCGACATTTGTCGTGGGCGGCGATATAGATATAGAAGACAATTAACCGAGAGAAAGAGGACAAATCATCTAGAAGAACTTAAGAGAGAAACCCTAGTAAAGAGAAATAATGAAAACATTGTTTAGATACAGGTGTAGGTTAACAAAGCAATAAAAGTAGGAGTTATACTTTGATAACATTTATTAGATAAAATCGTACCTGGGATAGGAATGAAGATGTCAAAGAGAGTAATCTAATTGTGAGATTTGGAGGGCAATGTCACCTGTAAAGTAAATAGGAATTATAGTAGAGAAATATTTAAATGAAAAAAAGACTAACATCATCTCTCATGGATAAAAAGAAGGGAATTGTTAAAGGCAAATTAAATTTGGCTATCCGCAAACCATTGTTAACAACAAACCTTACATTTTGAAAAATACTTGGTGCAAACCAAAATGTTAACCACAAACCAATATTGTTAACAACAAACCAATAATATAAACTACATACACAAATTTTCTAGACAAAAAATTAAATTCATGTCATTTTCAGATTTGTATATACAAATTTGAAATAGTATATACAAATTTTAAATGAAATAGCATATACAAATCTGAAATTAAGAATTGAATATAATGGGCAAATGCAAACAACTTACGTGAACATATAACATAATTGGAAGCATGAACAATGGAGGAACTTCATGCATTGCACTTCATAGGTAATCAGTAGTTTTGTCTATAAAATAACTGAAAATTATCTAATATGAAATGAGCACGTCGTATGAAAAAAATGATTCAATCAAAAGACTACTGAGCCAATCAAATGGCCAAACCTGAAAGCAACGCAGGCCAAACCATCGTCGACACTCAACCGTTAGTTCGAGTGATGAATCAATCCAGTGCTATGAAGTAGTTTGATACGAACTAGAAGAGGAAGAGAGAGATCTAGAGGGAAAGATAGAGGTAGAGAAGATGATGGCTACAAGAAATTAGGGTTGGAGAAGAAAGGAACCTGAAAATAAGTCTTCAATGCTCTTCACATCAAGGGGGACCGGGTTTAAATACTCCTCCCGGTCCCCAGGGGCCGGCCGGCCCCAATAGGGGCTGAACCAAGTCGGTTCAGCCCCCCTGTTGCTGTTTTATTGAAGTGGGGCTGAACCGGATGGTTCAGCCCGCTCTTTTGTCTGAGCCTCCTTTAGCCTGCGCCTGTACTGATGCCCGTGGAAGTGTGTCATGTCGCTTGGCGTAACATTCCCCTCCCCATAAGGGACCAGCTTATCCTCAAGTGGGAAGTCCGGATAGAGCTCCTTGAACTCCAGCAAATCAACCCATGTGTTGTGTTCTGTTGTCATGTGCTTCCATTGCACCATCACCTCGGGGCGGTATTCTGTGCCCCGGAGCTTCCATCGAGCCATGAGAATTTGCTCTGGTAACGGGCGGAGCTCGCCCGCAGTAGTAGCCTCCGGTAGGAGAGGGGAGACGTGGACCGAGTTACCCAACTTCCGTTTGAGGAGAGAGACGTGGAACGTTGAGTGTATCCGTGAGCCTTCTGGTAACGCCAAGGTATACGCCACAGGTCCCACCCGGCGAAGGATGCGAAACGGTCCGTAGTAGCGCGGTGCCAACTTCTGATTCAGCCGACGGGCCACCGATAGCTGACGGTGGGGTTGAAGTTTGAGGAAGACCTCGTCACCGACTGCAAACTCCCGTTCCGTCCGATGTTTGTCAGCTTGAAGCTTCATCCGATCCTGTGCAAGGCGTAGATTGTCCCGTAAAGTAGCCAATGCGCGGTCTCTGTCACGTAATGCACGATCCACTGCCGGAACTGCGGCGCTTGCCGGTTCATAACTGCTCAAGGTGGGTGGTGGGCGACCATAGACGGCTTCGAACGGAGTCATCTTGCTGGCGGAGTGAAAGGCCGTATTATAGCAATATTCCGCCCAATGCAGCCAATGAGTCCACGTCCGGGGCTCATCCATCACAAAGCATAGAAGGTAGGTCTCCACGCCGCGGTTGAGCACCTCTGTTTGCCCGTCCGTCTGTGGGTGGTGTGCCGTACTCATTCGCAGGCGCGTCCCCTGGAGGCGGAATAACTCTTGCCAAAAATTGCTGACGAACGTCGGATCCCGATCTGAAATGATGGCCCGTGGAACGCCATGTAGTCGAACAATCTCCCGCGTAAAGAGGTCGGCCACTGATTCGGCCGTGTACGGGTGACGTAGGGACAAGAAGTGTCCGTACTTAGAGAGCTTGTTCACGACCACTAAAATTACTGATTTACCCTCTGATTTGGGCAGCCCATCAATGAAGTCCATAGACACCGTGTCCCATATATGCTGAGGAATCTCTAGAGGGGTCAGTAAGCCTGCGGGAGCAACAGTTTCGTATTTCTACCTTTGACAGATGTCACACTGCTGAACAAATCTCTGTACATCCTGTCGGAGACCTTTCCAAAAGACATTCGCCTTAAGGCGTTGGAACGTCCTAAGGGTCCCTGCATGTCCCCCAGTCGGTGATGAGTGAAACTCGTGTAGTAGCACTGTCTTCCATGGTGAGGATGCAGGAATGACGACACGATCCTGGTAGTACAAGTGCCCATTCCGCAACTGGTAGCCTGGGTAAGTAAGGTCCCCTTGCTGAAGGGCTGTCACGATAGGCCCGAGCTCTTTGTCTCGACGAACCTCGTCCTATATTTCGTCTAAGGAGTCAATGAGAGGCACGGAGATCTGTTGCAGTACGCTCTCCGGTAAGCGGGATAACGCATCGGCGACTGTATTCTCCTTGCCCTGCTTGTAAATAATCTCATAATCGTATCCAAGTAGTTGGGTGACCCATTTCTGCTGAAGGGGGGAAGCCACTCTCTGCTCCAAGAAATGTTTCAGACTCTGATGATCGGTGCGTATTTTGAAGTGCCTTCCCATCAAATAGGGCCGCCAGATGGCGACCGCCTGAATGATCGCCAGCAGCTCCTTTTCATAAGTGGAGAGTCCCAAGGTGCGGGGTGCAAGTGCCCGACTGTAAAAAGCGATCGGCCGTCCCTCCTGCATCAGGACCGCGCCAATCCCTACTCCAGATGCATCGGTTTCGACTATAAAGTCCTTGGTGAAGTCCGGAAGTGCTAGGACTGGGGTGGTCGTCATAGCTCTCTTAAGGGTCTGAAAGGCCAACTCGGCATCGTCCTGCCACTGGAAAGCGTCCGTATGTAGCAGCTGTGTCAGAGGCCGCGCGATCTTGCCATAATCTTTGACGAACCGCCGATAGTACCCGGTGAGGCCCAAAAAACCCCGAAGTGCACGAACGGTTTGGGGACGCGGCCAGGTAACCATACTCTCAATCTTCTTTGGGTACGCCTTGACCCCGTCCACGGAGACCAAGTGACCCAAGTATTCCACCTCGGTCTGTCCGAAAGAGCACTTAGATCGTTTCGCGTACAAATGATGCTGTCGGAGGAGTGTGAGGACCTGCTTCACATGAGCCACGTGACTTGCCCAGTCCGCGCTGTATATGAGTATGTCGTCGAAGAAGATCAGGACAGATCGCCGGAGGAGGGGCAGAATATCTCATTCATGACGGCCTGGAAGGTGGACGACGCGTTCGTGAGGCCGAAAGGCATCACGAGAAACTCGTAATGCCCATCATGGGTGCGAAACGCCGTCTTGTGGACATCCTCGGCGTGCATGCGAATCTGATGGTAGCCGGACCGTAAGTCCAGCTTGGTGAATAAAGCGGCGCCATGCAACTCGTCTAGGAGTTCTTCAATCACTGAAATAGGGAATTTATCTTTGACGGTGGAGGCGTTTAGTCCTCGGTAATCCACACAAAATCTCCAAGTCCCGTCCTTCTTCTTGACCAGAATGATCGGAGAAGAGAACGAACTAGTACTGGGCCTGATGATCCCGACTGACAACTACTCCTTGACACTTCTTTCGATTTCCGCCTTCTGTATGTGAGGGTAACAGTAAGGCCGAATGTTTGTTGGCTCCGTCCCTGTCTTTAGCTGTATCTGGTGGTCGCGGAACCGTCGAGGTGGAAGGCCACGTGGCTCCTGGAATATATCGGAATACTGCTGCAAAACTTCCTGTAGCTGCGGGGGCGCCTCCGTCGGGGCCGCCAGTGTTGTTATGACCCCCATGACAACTGCCATCGGTCTCTCCTGCTCTCCCAGCCGCTCCAAGCTTCGGAGTGTAATCTCCTTGATTAGGGTCGCTCTAATGCCGCCCAAACAATAATCGGTCCCCGTCTGATGGAACTCCATAGACATCTGCTCCCAGTCAAACGTCACCCGTCGTAGCTGACGCAGCCACTGTACCCCCAACACCATATCAGAGCCCCGAATCGGAAGTAAGTACACATCCGTCTGACCACCGTAACCATGGATCCGTAGCTCTGCTCCTTTGATGACACCTTCACATTGAAGCTTGCTCCCGTCTGCCACCATAACCTGGAAGGCCGCGTCCCGGTCGATCGCATAACCTGCCTTCTGGGCCATCGCTGGGTGGATGAAGTTGTGTGTGCTGCCGCTGTCCACCAGAATAGTGACCATTGCGTGACCCACCCTCCCCGCCATACGCAAAGTGAGCGGGGCGGTGCAACCTTCCATGGCCTGGATAGACACGCCAAAGTCCGTCAAATCTAGGCTCTCCTCCAACTCGGCACTGAGACCCTCATCGTCCTCGTCCTCCTCGCGGAGCATGAATACATGCACCTTCTGACATGCATGCCCCCGTGTGTACTTTTCAACGCAATTAAAACAAAGCCCCTTATCCCTCCGCGCCTGCATCTCCGCCCAAGTAAGCTTCGTCACGGTAGGCCGCGTTCCCGGAGGGAGATCCCTACGACCCGTTATAGGAGTAGCGGGAGCTTTCATTGTGGCTCGGCTCTTCTGACGATTATAGCGCTCCTCCTGAATCCTCGCCAGACTGATAGCATGGCTCAAAGTGCGTGGCATGTACGCGTGCACTTCATCTCTCAGGTGATCCTTCAATACTGATACAAAGCAGCTCAGCATCGTTTTCTCCTCCCAATTGACCCGATTGGCCAACCGTTCAAACTCTGTCCGATACTCCGTGACGGTCCCTTTTTGCCGCAATTTCTGCAACATGGCTTCAACATCTTCGTACTCCAAAGGACCGAAGCGAGCAGAGAAGGACTCCACAAACTCCTCCTAGGGTGCATAGTCGCGTCCCCTCAGAAACCATTTTGTCCACTGATAGGCGTCCTCTTCCAGGTGGAAAGATGCCAACTGAACCCACTGCCCCGCCGGAATCTCTTGGTATTTGAAAAAAAGTTCAACTTTCTGGATCCACTCAAGGGCGTCACCTCCTTTAAACTTAGGGAAGTTCATTCGTGTCAATTTGGGCTGCATATAGGGGCGGTGTTCTGCCGGTGCTGGATGGTATGGTGGTGCTGGAGCGACGACGTTCCCTGGCCGTCCTGGGTTCCACCCGTGGCCTCCTTGTTGCCCTCCTGCCCAAGGATTTCCATTTACATAGCCCGGCGGACCTCCCGGAGGTCGCGGTAGTGGCAGGATACCCGCCACACCTCCGATTGGGACTGCATTCGCCCCTGTAGGTCGAAAGGGAGCCGCCCCCTGCCCCGGAGCTCGCCAGGAAGACCCCAGCTGCGTCCCAGGGCCGATCCAGGCCGCTTGGGGGTTGGCTGGGTTGATCCCGTGCGCCGGCGGCTCCGGCTGCCGCCAGCCCTCTGGCCGGCCGTGGCCGACCTCATAAGGTCCGCCGGAGGGGGCCCATGGGACCCCGTCGCCATCGCACGCCGATCGGGCGTGCGTAAGCCCGATCCGGACGGGATCGGCTTCCGTCGAGCCCGATCCCGTCAGGGCTCCCCCTGTCGAGGTCGATCCGCCTCCTTGCTGCCCTCCGCTTGCCCCGCTAGTCATTCATGTGCTGTTCGATGTCGCAGGAGGGAGATAGGACGCCTCGGCTTCGAATCCGTCCGGGATAGAAGAGGGAGAGAGAGATCTAGAGGGAAAGATAGAGGTAGAGAAGATGACGGCTACAAGAAATTAGGGTTGGAGAAGAAAGGAACCTGAAAATAAGTCTTCAATGCTCTTCACATCAAGGGGGACCGGGTTTAAATACTCCTCCCGGTCCCCAGGGGCCGGCCGGCCCCAATAGGGGCTGAACCAAGTCGGTTCAGCCCCCCTGTTGCTGTTTTATTGAAGTGGGGCTGAACCGGATGGTTCAGCCCGCTCTTTTGTCTGAGCCTCCTTTAGCCTGCGCCTGTACTGATGCCCGTGGAAGCGTGTCATGTCGCTTGGCGTAACATAGTTGCTATCCTGACCATTCGATGCCCATTTCCTGCGATAAGTCAAATAGATAATATCATGCAAATGGAGTTTCAGACTACTTGCATGAGACTGAACAACCTTCATATCAAGATTTTTTTCCCTCTCTCATGATTCCATTCAGAAACGAGATAGCTAGGAATGTCATCGTCGATCAAGAAGTGGAGTTCCTCCTTTTCCGCTCCAGGACAAAAGAGACCAATTTCTGCCTCTGTTCTAACCGACGAACACCAAATTTTTCAATCCTCCTTTACCTGTTCGTCTTATATCCAGTCGCAGAAGATGATCTAGCCTATGCAATTTCAATCCAGTCAAAGGAGGAGAAGTTGGTCCGTGATCTTCATCCAGAGACTCACTTCATCCTATTACGAAGTTGGCGACAGAAAATGATTACTGTTGTCGGCCTTCTAGGGAGTGGTAGAGGAGGGAGGTGTGGGCGCCGCCCTTGGTGTCCATTTGGGGCACGAATTAGGCATCGGAGGAAATCCAAATCCTCCTTGAGAAGGGAGGGAAGGTGGTTGAAGAAATTAAGTAGAGAACCTTTGTCCCCAGAAGTAGCGACCCACTGACCCCTTTGCACCACTGGCGAGTCGAAGCAGGGAATGGAAGCAGCGACCATTCGCACCATCGGCGAGTTAAAGCAGGGAATGGAAGCAGCGACCGGAAGAAGCGGTCGGAAGCAGCGATTGGAAGCAGCATGAAGCGAAGGTGGCGATGCCCTAGAGACCCTGGCAAACCTGCCAGGGGTTGTCCGGCGTGGCCCTGACCGTGAGGCCCAGATCTGGACCTCACGGTCAGGGCCACCGCCGACAGCGGCCCTTCCAGAGACCCGCCGGACAACTCCCGGCGCACAACACCAAGACCCTGATATTAAGGCAATATTACAATATTAGCCCTGCCACATTTCCAATCAAACAATCTTAACAATCAATTTATCTATGATTAAAATAAACTCACCAACAACTAACCCACCCAATAAAAATCCTCAATCAGGATAATCACAAAAACATAAAACTACAAAATGGATAATGTTTTCAAATCCTATGCAACTCTAGTTTACCAAATTCCATACAACACAATTCTATGCAACGATCTCAACAACAACAACAACAAAACTAAAAGCACGAATTCAAATATGAAATATTTCATAATAAAATTGCCAAGGTGTTCATGCTATATTTTGTTCGGCTTCATGAGAACCGAGCAGGTCGGCTCGAGTAGGAATTACAGGCACGAGATAATTCCCAAATGGCGAGTCAAAGCTTTTAAAATTTCCCAGGCATCCTTCACTCAGCGCCTGGGAGACTGCGTGTTTCTTGGCCACCTGAATATCCAGAGCTATTCTGTCGGCGTCTACACCAGATCTCTGCACCAACATTGCACGAGATTTGATAAATTCCTTAACACCGAGCAACAGGGAAATAGGGCTCAGAAGCATACTGGATAATCTTGGGAAAATATTGCAGCCTTATCTGCTGAAGCCTTGCTTGGTGATCCCTGAATGACAGAAAGTGAATATCTGCAACTTAAATAACCAGTATCGTTATATATAGTGCAGAATGATTCCATATTTTAGCTTTCATCTAATAGAACTCGCTGCGAGCTTATGAGCATGGTAAAATTACTATTATTATTTTGCACGTTTGTGTGGCAGAACTCCCTGCAAAGGCAGAGATTAGTGAACATAACCGCTTTGTGCGAGTGCGAACTTTGTTATGATACCTCGTGCTTGGATGGTCTCCCGAGTGTCGGTCTCACTTTGGCTCCGTTTGGCACGGCGTTTTTACTTTGGTGAGTTTGGACAAAAACGCCTCCGCCATAGAATGTATGTTTAGCATGACAACGGTAATGACCACCACCAAGAAAAGAAAACTAGTTTTGAACATAAAGGGAATCAAGTTCCTTAGATGAGGTCGGGCGTTCACGAACGACGGTTCATAACCACCGCGTTCACGACCGCTACCGCCGTGCCAAACGGAGCCTTTGTTTATTGGAGATGTCTTGTATTCTAGTGATTGGGGCCAAAGGGAAGGGCCCCTTGCGGCGGCAACACTGTAGTTTTGCTATATGTAAAACTCTGTATAAATAGTGCTTTGTTCCTCTTTGCGTATTGAGCGCTTTATGATTTTAGTGACTTTGCACTCTCCTCTTTTGATTTTAGTGAAACTAGAACGGGTAGGCCGTGCAAGTGGAATTTAGCTATTTAGACATGTAAATCCTAGATGGGATGTCGAGGAAAAGACCTAATGAAGTCTAAATGACACACACGTGCGATAATGAGTCCGAATTAAATTGCAAGTGACTAATTGTAAATAATTACAAGCTTATGCATCAAACACAATAAATGCGAGCTTTAATTTCAGAAACCAAGCTATGGGTTCCCCATAATTGGAGCATTATTAATTTTAAGCGCAATGCAAATAAACCATGCAAATCGATATGAAATCAAGAGACAAAAATTATACTATCATATCCATAACAATATAGTTTGGAGTTTGGACATACAATGAAAAGAAGAACAAGACTCAAAGTTATGACTTACGCGTGTATGTAGAGGTGTGGATTTGCGGTGGTGAGTCTCTGGAGGCCTTACGACACTGGAAGGATGATGGAGGGAATATGAGGGATGGTGGCTGGGTGTGTGGAAGGACTGTCCTAGTCTGGACAGTCCCTAACGACGAGGGATGAGGTTGTGGTGTGTGTGTGTGGGTGGGTGGGGGGAGTGGCTGGAATGGGAGGGACGATGGCTAGGGGTGGGCTTCGAGTGAGATGGGGGGTCAGGAAAAAAGGAGGGAATGGCGAGGCCTGGGGTGGTGGAGTAGAAGGTTGGCGGTTGCTGGAGGGTCGCCGATCGTGTTGGAGGTAGGGATGAAGACTCGAAGGTTGTGGCGGTCGTGGGAGAGGGGAGGGGTTCAGGTTCATGGGGAGATGGGTCCGGGGATGCAACTGCGGCTGTACGGTCGGAATCGAAAATGAAATGGAGGGGTGGTGGCTCGAGAGTTGGAGGTGGGCTGCGGATTGGGATCAAAGGGGGAGTGATGGTGGCGCCGTGTAAAAGGGAAAGACAACGAATCGGTGTGTGTGTGGGGGGGGGGGGGGATAACCCTAGGAGTAATCACCTAAAGGGGCTTACGGAGTCGGTATCGAGAGGACCGACGACTTTGGGAAATATGAACCAAAGCTAAAAGCTTCGATGCCCTTACCACTAGCATACACACATATAAATAGAGAATGAGGACTAGGGCAATTAATATGAACGACTCATAATGCCCGTCTATTTTGGTTGCGAACATCTCTAAATAAAATACAAAACAAGTAAACATATATATATGAGACTATACCGGAACGACCGCTTGGACGCATCAGTAGACTCAAATCATTCGACAAGATCAATGTCTTCTACGAAAATAAACGTAAGTGGGCCATCAGTACCGTTGATACCCTCATGCATGGTGATCTCCATCAACTTACATGGCTTGAAAGCATTCATCTCTGGTGAATGAAGACAATCATGCTCTCGACATAGCTCAGGAGCGAGTCTCTCGAGCTCTCTAGGTGAAATTTAGGTCATTAGAAGTCGGTCAGTCTCTCCGGTGAACGTGATACCATAGTGTATCTCCCCCAACGGTGGTAGTGAAGTCATGTGAAACAATGTCATTTATGCTCTCTGGCGTCCATGGCATCTCTGAGTGTAATGTATCTCTGTCTGAACTTTGGACTGGTGTTGTTGTAGGCGGTGCCGTGTGACCCTCAGGTGGTGACTCCATGGGTCTCATACTGGGCGGTATAAGGTTGTAGCTCAAGAGCGGGGACAAAGAAGGGGTCCACATACACACATTCCTCGAAGTATACAGTCAAATCTTCCAAATTGAACACCCAATTTATCCCAATATTCAGAGGGATTGAACTCATACGTAACTGCCCCAATCCTTAGCAAGATAGCATAAGGGCTCATTCGCCTAGCACTTAAAGTCTTTGTCGTTCCCTACGAAAACCTCTAATCTCGTATACGAACCATCACTTGTTCTCATTCTTTAAAATTTTACTCTCTCCTGTGTTTACCTATGTAGGCTTTATAATTATCATTACTCATATCACTTTTCTACTGATAGACTCACGAAGCTCGTGCAAATGCTAAATGAAAGAATCTGCAGACTCACTAGATCGAGATTCAATCGAGATGAAAACAAGTCAATAGGCTTCCTAAGGTTGTAATCTAACATGATATGGAATGGACTCAAACTCGTGACCGAACTATTGTATGCAAACTCTACTATGGGTAGTATGGAACCCATGTGTGCGGACTTTCATCAACCAGACTGTAACACCCAACCTGTAACTGTTGTATATTATGGGTCCGGCCATTCCCCACATCATACAACTATCACAAACTAGATATTAAATAAGGTACAAAAATATTGCTCCAATACTATTGCACATTTCAGAGTGATAAAGCACAACGAAATTTACTACAATAAACGAGTGTCCACAAAACTAAAATAATAACCAAAGTCATTGGCCTTATGGCTGTTACAAAACATGTCCCAAAAGTACATCCATACATTCATACTCGGCACACAGGCCGACACTGCATGAAAAGGAAATACAAGAAATGGTAATGCAAAACACTTCGTGACACAACTCTTTATTTTGGCTTTTACATGCTACCATGGACTCACCTCCGATCCATGCCCTACAACCAAATATGCATGAGAGATAAATGAGGGTCATCTTATGAGCTAATCACAAACTGCGTAACAATTCAACTCCTCTCGGTCGTCCTAGCGGACCTTAGGGAATTACATCATCCTGCAAGTCAGCACTTCGTATAATAATCAAACAATATAAATAATTCATATCAAGTGAAATTAACTAGGTGTCACAGACATCAAACATGTTCTCTATGTTGAGCATAATAAATAAATGTTCCAACAATGGAACATGAATGCAAACCGGGTATCTCCAACAGATCCACCACGACACCTAACATATCCCATATGATTCTAACATACCATCAATTCACAAATATCAAACACACTCAAGGCATCTTCTAAACACAAACTTGAGTCTAGCTGATTATACCCTTCATCTAGGAACCTTCTACTAGGCCTATAATTCAAAATAGGTGTGTCCGGTCATACCAATCCATAGGGCCCTTCCACCATAAGAGTGGTCGGTTATACCCTTCCTCGAGCCCTTCAACCAACTCTTAATTCATTCTCATTCATCTATGGGAGAGGCCATTTATACACTCGCCCGGGCCATTCTACCTACTCCCAATTCAAATCATATAAAGGAGAGACCAGTTATACCCTCGCCCGGGCCCTTCTACCATCTCCTAAATCAATCGCAATAAACCCCCTTATCTTACTTAGGGATTTCTAACGTGTACTCATAACAACGTATGTGGATATTTCCACCCATCTATGCATTAAATTTCCCACAATATCACCACGTCCTAAACTCAACATGGACAACCCCCACGAAAATAGAGCATTATAACATCGTTATGGACGCATTCGCACATACGACAAAAGCCCTAATGAAAATGTCAAAACAAACATCACTGATTCAGGTCTACGTCCACAAAGAAGTATTACACACCACGCCTAATCCGGAATCGCGCATCGGATCTCTAATGTTATCATGCTGGGAAAGCAATCCCACGTCCCGGTAGTTCACAATGAACTGTGGTCACTATAAACCCTCTAATTAGAGAACCGAGGTCCCACCATTTAAAAGCAAGAACAAAAGGAAATCAGAGAAAATACAACGTAATCCTAAAGACCGGAAAGAGGTGAGTTATTACCTCTTACATTTCTCCTACCGCAGACTATGATTCCTAACCAACTGTAAAACTAGCTAAGGACGTTGCACATGTTCTGCCTTTAACTTGCTACAAACAAGGATATCGTCAAAGAAAAGTAAAATGAACTTCCTCAGATGTGTGACGCCCGGAAGGTGGACAGTACATTGGTGAGCCCAAAGGGCATTAACAGAAATTTATTATGGTCATGACGTGTGCGGAAGTTCATCTTCTTAATATTTTCAGGGTGCATATGCTCTTGGTGGGTAGTCTGATGGTAGACCTAATGATGGGGAATCGAAACCATTCATCTTATGTGGATCGACGATCGTAGTATTATTTGTTTTTGTCATTTTTTTAGTTGTATTTTTATGTATTTTTGAGTCGGGATGATAGGCTCATAGACCAATCATAGCCGTTCGTTGTCCCCTAGAGTCTATAAATAGATGGTGAGGACTCTCATTTAGAGGCATTGAAGGATTGGAGCATAGAGGCCATCCTTTGGTCATTTCGGTTCCGAAGCCGAGTTCTGGGTGTGAAGCCTTTGATCCCTACCTCCTCCTTGCCGTCCACCACCACCATTCCCCTCCTACAACCGGCCATATTCTTCCC
Organism: Dactylorhiza incarnata; assembly: GCA_033032865.1. NCBI lineage: Eukaryota > Viridiplantae > Streptophyta > Magnoliopsida > Asparagales > Orchidaceae > Dactylorhiza > Dactylorhiza incarnata. Next base: position 4,822,549 of record JAWHQI010000192.1, on the reverse strand, counting down.
CTCCTCCACAAGAAGCAGCGGCCATATCCTTCCCCTCCACAAGCAGCAGTCGACCATAGCCTTTTTCCCTCCTCCACAAGCAGCAGCTGGCCATAGCCCATTCTTCCCCTCCTCCACAAGTAGCAGCCAGCTGGCCATATCGTCAAAGAAAAGTAAAATGAACTTCCTCAGATGTGTGACGCCCGGAAGGTGGACAATACATTGGTGAGCCCAAAGGGCATTAACAGAAACTTATTGTGGTCATGACGTGTGCGGAAGTTCATCTTCTTAATATTTTCAGGGTGCATATGCTCTTGGTGGGTAGTCTGATGGTAGACCTAATGATGGGGAATCGAAACCGTTCATCTTATGCGGATCAACGATCGTAGTATTATTTGTTTTTGTCATTTTTTTTAGTTGTATTTTTTATGTATTTTTGAGTCGGGATGATAGGCTCATAGACCAATCATAGCCGTTCGTTGTCCCATAGAGTCTATAAATAGATGGTAAGGGCTCTCATTTAGAGGCATTGAAGGATTGGAGCATAGAAGCCATCCTTTGGTCATTTCGGTTCCGAAGCGGAGTTCCGGATGTGAAGCCTTTGATCCCTACCTCCTCCTTGCCGTCCACCACCACCATTCCCCTCCTACAACCGGCCATATCCTTCCCCTCCTCCACAAGCAGCAGCGGCCATATCCTTCCCCTCCACAAGCAGCAGCCGGCCATAGCCTTTTTCCCTCCTCCACAAGCAGCAGCTGGCCATAGCCCATTCTTCCCCTTCTCCACAAGTAGCAGCCAGCCATACCCCCTCCTCCTCTCCCCCACAAAACAGCCCCCTACAAAGATTCCCCAAAACAGCCCTTATTCGCTCATTTTCACCTATGGCGTTCACCGGAAAGCGTCTCCGGACATCTCCAGTGATCCACCACCACCACCTATAACTACCTTCATAACTACCCAGCTACCCTCACTGCCCCCACTCCCTAAAATTTAGGATCTAATCCTAAATTTAAGCCACCGCCTCCACAATTCCCTCACAGCCACTTTCCCCCTTCCTAAACACCAGCCCACCTTCCATCTATCTCACGTGGAGCCACTATTTCCTTCCCCACTCAATTAATCCCCCACCCCACCCCCCACTCTCTCCTTAACTGAAAAGAGTAAGACCCCCCCCCCCCCCCCCACTCCTCCCATTACCGTGAAATCCCTTCACCATATTCCCCTGCCAAGCCACAACACCTCCCCAACCACACTACCAGTCCCCTCCTTCTCCCAGCCACCCCTCTGTCTGCCTCCTACCACTCTCCCTCTCGTGGAACCACCAACCAGCCATCCCCAACCCTCTGTCAGTCTCCATCCTCCTCCACATAATTGCTGTCTAGAATCTGGGTTCAGTTCCCAGCACGCCCCCCTGTTCTGGACAGCAAGCCACTGCCAGCAACCTTTTCATGGTTGCTGTCCAGCATTGATAATTGGTCCCCAGCACATTTTCCCCTGTCCTGGACAGCTAACCACATCCACCAACTGCATGTGTAATATTGCTGCCAGCTGCCCAGACAGCTCCATAGCCTGTTGGCTGTCCTGCTCCCTGGACAGCCATCTCCCTCCACGGCTTGCTGAATGCTGCCTTCCTGCACGGTCCAAAGTTGCGGTCCCCATTTCTGGACAGCCACGTACAACTTCTGAGTGCTAAAATCAGTCCCAGACAGCCCTCTAAAGCATCTCCAGCCCTCTCCTCTTCATTATTTTGCCAGTTCAAGATATGTTGTTATTTCTTTAGCATTGGATCTTGTGTTTGTTCTCTACTTGTAGAGATAGTGACTTATAATCTTTGTTTTCAATTGTTTCGGTTTTGTAATCTCTCATTTAAATATCTATTTGATTTTCTGGCACTCTTGCAGTCTTGCATTTGTACCATCTCACGTGTTTTGGTATTTGATAGTTTTATTTCTTTGTGGGCAATCAAATTAATATTATTTTATAAATACCAATTATTGCAAATAAATTCGTCGGATATGTATGGTGTCATGTATGAGTTTCACTCACTGTTTCTCCGTCATATACGACCGTCCTACGTCACCTAACTTGGTGCAAACACCAAGCAGGAAACAGAAAAGACATGTGCCCTCCTTCTGCACTAAGAGCGCGTTGAATGAAAATGGGGACTAGCTTGGCCTGATGATCCCTTATTGTAGAATCACGTCACATTGTCGCTCTATCTCATCTTTTGACAGCAGGGATAACAACGTTGTTTCACCACCAAGGGTGGAGTACCCCAAAGCGAAAGATGCAAAGGCTATAGTTGTGTGGTTGTGGTAGAGCCTTTGCCTCCGTAAAGATATCCACAAATTTGTGCAGTAGGTCCTACACCCCTCCGAAGTGTCCTAAGGACCAGTAACATGTGTAATCGTGGTAAGGAATCATGTGTCTCACCCTTCCACAAAACTTGACTCACAGCTAGATGAAATGTCATCGTAATGCCATGAATTCTCATAAAATGGGTCCCACAATTGATGCAGTACGGGCATCACCACCCGCCTGCCACCCTGGATACCTGGCGTCCCACCACAGCCCAGGGGTCCCACCGGGAGTCCACCCGATGAGCCTTATCAGGTCCTGCGGACCGTACACCCCAACCCATCCCCGGCCCCACCACAGGGCCGATAGGTTGTTGAGGCCAGGGCTCGATCCCCCGACCTCTTTATCAAAGAGGTCGGGGGATCGAGCCCTGGCCTCAACAACCTATCGGCCCTGTGGTGGGGCCGGGGATGGGTTGGGGTGTACGGTCCGCAGGACCTGATAAGGCTCATCGGGTGGACTCCCGGTGGGACCCCTGGGCTGTGGTGGGACGCCAGGTATCCAGGGTGGCAGGCGGGTGGTGATGCCCGTCCTGCATCATAAAAGTGCACTTTTTATGATGCAGGACGGGCATCACCACCCGCCTGCCACCCTGGATACCTGGCGTCCCACCACAGCCCAGGGGTCCCACCGGGAGTCCACCCGATGAGCCTTATCAAGTCCCGCGGACCGTACACCCCAACCCATCCCCGGCCCCACCACAGGGCCGATAGGTTGTTGAGGCCGGGGCTTGATCCCCCGACCTCCTTGATAAAGAGCTCATCGGCAAGCTCTCATCACCAACTGATCCGCGGCTCAGTTGGTGATGAGAGTCCGCCTGAGGACTCTTTATCAAGGAGGTTGGGGGATCGAGCCCTGGCCTCAACAACCTATCGGCCCTGTGGTGGGGCCGGGGATGGGTTGGGGTGTACGGTCCGCGGGACCTGATAAGGCTCATCGGGTGAACTCCCGGTGGGACCCCTGGGCTGTGGTGGGATGCCAGGTATCCAGGGTGGCAGGCGGGTGGTGATGCCCGTCCTGCATCAACAATGCTCAGCCATTTCACTCTGAAGTACAATATCGGCCCGGTCTAGTGGACTGACGTACATGTCCAAGGAAAAACATTCCTCCAAAACTTGTATCTATATGCCATCACAAAATATAGGGATCATGACCTTCTCCTCATTTGCTATAATGGCATGCATGCCCTACTTGGAGTGAATGAGAAGATCTAATCATCATGAGACACTAGAGATGTTTTCCTAGAGTCCACTAATGTCGACAACAACTGACCTGCAATCGAGGCTCTGATCTGCATCGTCCATTGGTTTCGGATTCCTAACATGGCATGGAGGAAGATCTCTAGATCTTCCCTTGTATCTTCCTCTTCTTGCTCATCTAGCTCGCTTAGCCTTAGCCAGAAGAACATCTTACACTGGTGACCTTTCAAATAAGGTTCGTCGCAGTTGAAGCACAACCCACAAGCGCGACGATCAGTCATGTTCCCTCTTGAGAGTTTCACAAAAATGTGTGTTGTGTTCCTCCTTTCACGTGGTTCATTCCTCCATGGCCTCGGGTGGTCCTCAAATCGGTGGATTGGGTATAGGGTTTGCCCATTGTCGGTTCACATTTGTAGCCCGATCCATTTGTAGCATGTGATCATAGACCTTTGCAAACCTGCAAAGCTCATAGCGATGACTAAATCCGAGGGATTCTGATATTTGACATCAAGTCGCAATCTTTCTTGCAAGCTAAACATAAAAATGGGGACCCAATCTGTTTGAGAGAGATCAATTCTCCCAACTGATTGTTGTGCAGAGGTGGCCCAAATCTCAGATCGCAAAAATGGTTGAACTCTTCCCGCTTCATGTGACTTGTGCCAATTGTACATATCGAAACTGTGTTGATCCCACCAAGTGAAACACCGCTAGACTAATTCATTCTGTCCATGAGGTTCGTTGTTTGATGAAGAATTGCTCACAGTGGGTGAACCATTCCAAGGGTTCATGCTTCCCCTCGATCAACGGAAAATGAAGGTTCACAAATCGAAGAACATTGTTCGAATCACCCCGATATGGCAGAAAATCCCCGGGGAATGCGACGGAAGGTCCCTCGTAAGGAAGCAGATTATCCCAATGTGTTTATATCGCTGGATTTGGGCCTCGAGGAGCCAGGCCCAATCTTCCTCCTTGGACCGTGGACGACGAACCTTGATTGTGGTCGTACGGTGGCAGTTTGATGGCCATGGGAGGGATGACAGCAAGTGGGAGGGGTTTTGGTGAACCCTAGAGAACGATGGTTGGGATGGCAGAATGTGGGAGGGGTTTCGGTGAACCCTAGAGAACGATGGTTGGGCCACTGGTCATCCCACGTCCCCTGTCATCTATAACATCCAGTTCATCGGTGCGGGCGTGTGCGCGAAAGGTCAATTGGCGAGGGATCAACTTGATCCTACACTGCTTGTGCCATCTGAGCCCAAAGAGCCCCTCCGTGAAGGAGTCGATATGTGTATACGCATTGGCTAGGGTGGCTATGTGTCTTACTTTGCTTGCGGAGGAGTTGGTCAATACTTTTGTGAGCATCGCTTTGATATCCCAGAGGGGATTCAATTCAATATCCATGATGACGGGCCTTGATAGCAATTTATTAGAGGCCCTCGAAACGGATCTCATCGCGTGTTGGTAGACGATCAGATTGAAGTAACAAGCACGCTCCTTCATTTTTCTTCATTGATGATCTAATGGGTGGACTATGGTGGAAACCTAGGTAGAGACGAGAGGGATTGAGGGGGCAATGGCTAGAGAGGGGGAGTTAGGGCAAAATTTTGCATGCTTTCTGTAGAAAAGAGCTGAACCTTGTATATATTTTCTCAAGAAGTAAATACAATGTACGAATACATATATATAGGAGGGAGAAAGAGAGAGGAGTCTCTTATACACGGTGTGGGACTAAAGGAAAACAAGAAATTAAATGGGCTCATACATGGGCTTTTACATAGACTTTTCTAACACTCCCCCGCAAGCTGGAGCGTACAAGTCATAAGCACCCAGCTTGGTCAGGAACTGATAAAATAAGGTACTTGATAGGGTCTTGGTGAGAATATCAGCAACTTGGTCAGTACCCGAAACATGCTTTAATTCTAGCTTCTTCATTTGAACTTTCTCCCGGATGAAATGACAGTCCACTTCAATGTGTTTCGTTCTTTCGTGGAAGACCGGGTTCTTGGCTATGTGTATAGCAGCTTGACTGTCACATAGTAAGATAGCTGGTGAAGGAAATTTTATTCCTAGATCAGCGAGGAGACTTTCAAGCCATGTGAGCTCAGAGACAACTAATGTCATCGAACGGTACTCCGCTTCAGCTGAAGATCGAGCAACCACAGTTTGTTTCTTACTAGCCAGGTAACAAGGTGACCTCCAAAACAGGTACAAAATTCACCGGTGGAGCGCCGATCATCCAGGGAACCAGCATAATCTGCATCAGAATACACAACCAAAGTCGGAATAGAAGATGAGGTTTTGTATACCAGTCCTTGACCAGTGGCTGATTTTAGATATCTTAGGATGCGTTCAACGGCCTGAAGATGAGACATTCGAGGGGAATGCATAAACCGGCTGACAACCCCAACAACAAAGGATATATCTGGTCTCGTGACCGTTAGGTAAATCAGTTTTCCAACAAGTTGTCGATAGTATTCTGGATTTGGAAGAGGAAGATCAGCATCGGAGGTATGTGCACACAGCTTGTGATTAGCATCCATATGAGTATTGATCGGCTTGCATCCAAAGTAGCTAGCATCCTGAAGAAGATCGAGACAATACTTCTGTTGAGAGAGGATAAGTCCATCAGGACGTCTCGCGATCTCAAGACCAAGGAAGTATCGAAGGTTCCCCAAATATTTTGTTTGAAAAACGGAGCTAAAGTGTTGTTTGGCCGCTTGTATTCCCTTTGAATAATCTCCAGTGATTAGGATGTCATCAACATATACCAACAGAAGAATCGTTCATGTTGTTCGATGTCGAGTGAACAGAGAGAAGTCTGCCGAGCTCTGAGTAAAGCCAACTTCCCGAACAGCTTTACTGAACTTGTCAAACCATGCCCGAGGGGATTGTTTGAGATCATAGATTGACTTCTTAAGGTGACAAACTTGGGACTCCCCCGTGGTCTCAAACCCCGGAGGTTGTTGCATGTAGACTGTTTCTTGTAGATCACCATTTAGAAAAGCATTCTTGATATCCAGTTGATGTAAGGGCCATTGGCGATGTACAGCGACAGAGAGGAGGACACGAACTGTGTTGAGCTTGGCCACTGCAGAAAATGTTTCCTCATAATCGAGACCTTACTGTTGAGTAAAACCACGAGCCACCAGTCGGGCTTTCAGACAGTCAATTGTCCTATCAGGAGCATGCTTGATGACAAAGACCCATTTACACCCAAAAGGAGTCTGGTTTGGAGGGAGAGGGACCAGGTCCCATGTCTGATTAGCCCAGAGAGCTGTCATTTCTTCTTCCATTGCTGCCCGCCAGCCTGGATGTTGGAGAGCCTCCTGCACAGATTTAGGTATAGAAATAGATGATAATGAAGTAGCAAAGGTTTGAAGCTGCAGGGAGAGGCGATCTTAGCTCGAATGCTCTGAAGATGAGGCAGGATACGAGCCATCATCATGGCAATACAAACTGCTTCCTTCTGAGCACGTGAGCAGCGAGATTCGTAGTAACGGGTTGATGTCGAATCCAGGCTTCGGCCAACGTCTTAGCCTGGGAAACAAATGAGGTCAAGTCGGTAACACCACCAGTGTCAAGAGTCTGAAGATCCGTGATGATGCCATATAGGTGCTGGAGACTGTCCTTGTCGGAGTAGAGAGAATGGAGCTCATCCCACACTGCCTTGTCCGTTTCGTGATACATTGTCATACGATAGGATTCGCCATCAAGGAAGTTGAGGAGCCAAGTCTGAACGCGGCCATCGTCCCGTAGCCAGTCATCCGTAGGTGCAGAAGGAGGATCCTTAGTGAGATGATGCAGAAGTCCCTTAGATTGAAGGGCCCTTCTGACAGAATGCACACATTCGACAAAGTTCTTCTTCCCAGCAAGGGAGATGGTGGTGATCCTCAACTATCACGCACCTCAGGAGCAGGAGCCATGCGAACTGTCGGAGAAGATGCAGGCAGCTCTGAAGATTCCATCGAAGATCCCATGGAGTCACAGCGGTGAGAGAGGAGACTAGAGACCGCAGCGAGCAGGAAGACCGCTGAGGCCGCGCGAGCAGGGAACGAAGCGAGAAGTCCAGAGGAGGCGGAAACTACGGGTAGCAGCTGGGAGAGGAGGCTGCTGGGAGAGAAGGTCGTTGCTAGCTGCAGGGAGATCGCGTGAGCAGCTCAGCGCGAGCAGAGGGAGACAGCGTCGAATGAGCGAGCAACGCAGAGATCGCGTGAGCAGAGGGAGACAACTCGGCACGATCAGGAGGAGCAGAGATCGCGTGAGCAGGAGACAACTCAGCACAATCAGGAGGAGCAGAGATCGCGCGATCAGGAGGGAGACAGCTCGACACGAACAACGAGAATGAGACCGCACGGGAGCGGAGCGGTCAGGAGGAGCGAGGCCCACTTGTCAGAAGGGAGGAGGCTATAAGAGAGCCGATAAGAAGACAAAGCGGGACAGAGAAAAGAGTAGAGAGCTCGAAGGTGAGCCGCGGTCACAGAAATTGGAGACCGCAGGGAAGAGGAACTCGGAGAGAGCAGAGACCGCCGGAGAGGGTAGAAAAAAAAGGAGACCGTAGGTCCAGACCTTTTGCTTTGATACCATGTAGAAAAGAGCTGAACCTTGTAAATATTTTCTCAAGAAGTAAATACAATATATGAATACATATATATAGGAGGGAGAAAGAGAGAGGAGTCCGTGGGACTAAAGGAAAACAAGAAATTAAATGGGCTCATACATGGGCCTTTACATGGACTTTTCTAACACTTTCATTATTCCATCACACTAATACGTATTCATGTCGTCAACAATTACAAATGAAGGTCTAAAATAAATAATGAAAAAATGAAAAATTTGGAAGATTGCGAAGAAATTATAAAAGGCATAAATCTTAAATTTCCCGATCTGGCTCTGCACTTTGAGTCTTAGTGTTCTTCCTACTAAAGTTAAGTCTCCAAAATGGTCTGTAACACATGTGTTGGTGTGCGTTTAGCGCTGAGTGGTGTGCGATTAGCGCATTCCCTCCTTTAGTAATTAGTCCCACATCTCCAATCAGGAATTAGATTCCCCCTTGTGTATGTATAAATAGGGGATCAATATAAGAGGAAAATGTGTGATTTTAGAGTGTGAATAAAACGAACATTTATTCTATTTTCTATATGGTATCAGAGCGAAGTTCGGAAGAGCGTGTTCGGATCCGGTGCGAGAGAGTGCAGCGGGATAAACTCCGGAGGTGATCTCTCGGGCGAATTTGTTGCGGCACCTTGGAGAAAGGAGACCGTGCGGCACTTGCGCGCACTTGCGGGAGCACTTGCGCGCACTTGCGGGAGCACTTGCGGGAGCACTTGCGCGCACTTGCGGGAGCACTTGCGCGCACTTGCGGGAGCACTTGCGCGCACTTGCGGGAGCACTTGCGCGCACTTGCGGGAGCACTTGCGCGCACTTGCGCGCACTTGCGCGCACTTGCGCGCACTTGCGGGAGCACTTGCGCGCACTTGCGGGAGCACTTGCGCTTCCACGACAGCATCACTTGCGCACAGAGGAGGTGCGGAACTAACGCGCAGAAGGGGTGCGGCTGCGGCACTTGCGCGCAGAGGGGGTGCGACTGCGGCACTTGCACACAGAGGGGGAGCTTCTCCCCAGGTGCGCGCGGCTGTTAGCGTGCGGCAGGAGCGCAGCTTCCTTGCGGCAGGGGCGCGGCAGGGACGTGCGACAGGAGCACGCAATTGAAACAGGGTTGGCAGCAGAAGCACGACAGGAGCGCGCGACTGTTAGCGTGCGGCAGGAGCGCAGCTTCCATGTGGCAGAGGCGCGGCAGCAGGGGCGCGACATGAGCACGCGGCAGCAAGGGTGCGGCAGGAGCACAGCTCCCTTGCGGGGGAGCAGCTTCTACTTGCGGGAGGTGCGACGATTGCACGGGAGGTGCGGCGCTTGCGCGGGAGTAGCGACAAGAGTGCGTAAGGTTGTTGCGGCAGTCGGCGTGCGGCAGGAGCGCCTCTTATCCACGGGCAGTGGAATTGTGACTTTGCGAGGGGTGTCCTGAGAAATTCATTTGCTCAAAAAAAAAAAAAAAAAAAAATCAATAGTTGTGCTACTCATGGAGAAATTAGTAACCAAACTGGAGGAGGCAGACCTCAAGGTGTTCTTCGATTTTTTACGGATGTCCAAAGGCGAAGGATCCGCTCAGTCCCAACCGCCTCCGATGAAGCTTGATCTCCCTCCTGTGGAGCTGAAGCTCGATGGAACAGCCACATACTTGAACTGGTCGCGTCTGGTAAAGAGGGCTCTGTCCGGAAAGAACCTGGAGGGTTATCTGACTGACGAGAAGGGGGAGCCAGAGAAGGACTCGGATGGGTACAATTAGTGGAAAGCTACGCATAATCTGTTACACACTTGGCTCCTAAATTCGATGATCGCATCTATCGCTATCACGGTGGATGGCATAGAGACTGTAAGCGATGTTTGGGGGAAGTTACAGAGGCTCTACGCAGGAGTCGACAACAACATGCGCGTGTTCCAGATTGAGCGGGAGATAGAGACTGTAACTCAGGGAGATCGCTCGATCTAGGAATATGTCGCAGATCTAGAGCGATTATGGGCAGACTATGATTATTTCTCTCCAGCCGCATGCTGCAAAGACCCTGAATGCACGAAAGGGGAGCGAGATGCTCAGCGGAGGACTATGCACTTTATGAGGGGATTGAACTCGACATTTGAGCAAAGGAGTGCGATGTTGCTCGCTCAGCCAAAGATTCCCTCCCTGGATGAGACGATCTCAGCTATGATGCGGGAGAAGAGCCGAATTAAGCTTCAGTCTGGTACGACTGCTCCCACCGGGGTGAAATCAGCCCTAGTGGTAACCAATTCTGGACACACAGGATACAAAGGTGAGACACGACAGTGTTACAATTGTGGCGAGATAATTCATTTGCGACTGGCTTGCCCCAAGCCACCGAAAGAGCGGGATGCAGGTGGACAAAGAAAAGGAGGCTACCGCGGTCGCGGTCGTGGTGGGCGCAGAGGTGGTGGAAGAGGGGGTTACCATGCGAATCTAATGATAGCCGAAGGCGAGGTAGACGGAAGTATGACTGATATAGGTTACTCAGAGGAACAGGAGATCGTGAACGCTTACTCTCAGCTGATGCAGAAAAAGCAAAAGGGTGTGATGGATGACGCACTCACTCCAGGTTCATCAAGGGGTAACATTGCCTTGTTCGCTCATTCAACCTCAGGTACAGATGAAACTCTTGCCCTCGCAGCTATATCCAATACTAGATCATCAGATTGGATAGTCGATTCGGGTGCTTCTCGACATGTCACTGGGAATGCCAGGGAATTCCTTTCGTATACTCCCCTAGTAGTCCCAGAGAGCATCCAAAGTGCTGATGACACAGCTCAACCAGTGGTTGGTAAGGGTACCGTGCGATGTACCAATACTTTGACTTTGTCCAATGTTTTGCATGCTCCATCCTTTCATGTGAATCTCTTATCCATTAGTGTCATCATATCTCAACTAAAATGTGTTGTGTTGTTTGATATTCCGAAGGTGATCTTCCAAGAGAAGGAGACCGACAGAAGACTTGGGACTGGCACATGGCATAGTGGCTTGTGGTACCGGGATAAGGAAAGTATGGACTCAGCTCTTTCAACACAGGTAGAAGATGATGCAGGAGTCGGAAAGAGCATAGAAGAATTGCTTCTTCTTTATCATCGGCGTTTGATACATCCTTCTTTTCATGTTTTAAGTCAGTTGTATCCCACTTTATTTGAAAAAGCTAATCGTAATAAACTTGTCTGTGACGCATGCGAGTTTGGGAAACACACTAGAAGCTCTTATTCCATTTTGGATAATAAAAGTGTTGCTCCTTTTGATTTAATACACTCTGATGTTTGGGGACCTTGTCCCACAACTACTGTGAATGAGTTTCGTTATTTTGTGTCTTTCATTGATTGTTTCTCTCGAGTGACCTGGTTTTACTTAATGAAAAATAAAAGTGATGTATTTGCATGCTTTAAGGATTTCCACAAAGGGGTTCAGACTCAATATGGTGCAGTTGTAAAAGTGTTAAGGTCTGACAATGGGACAGAGTACACCAATAGAGCATTTGGAGAGTACTTGTCCTCACAGGGAATACAACATCAAATGGCTTGTCCGTACACACCAGAGCAGAACGGTGTAGCGGAACGGAAGAACAGACACCTTTTGGAAGTGACTCGAAGCATGATGATATCGATGAAGGTGTCAAAATACTTGTGGGGGCAAGTTGTTCTTACAACAGCATATTTGATCAATCGAATGCCCTCACAAGTGTTGGAATGGAAGTCCCTAATCGAGATACTGCAGGGGAAGAATGGAGATATTCTTCCCCTCAAGACCTTCGGTTGCGTGTGCTTCGTACATGATCAGAGACCAAATGTGGGAAAGTTGGATCCAAAGGCTCTGAAGTGTGTCTTTGTTGGGTATTCAGCTACTCAAAAGGGGTATGTGTGTTGGAGCCCGGTAGAGAGAAAATTACTCATTAGTATGGATGTCACATTTAGGGAGTTTGAGCCATATTACTCCTCTTCGGTTGACTCATCTCTTGAGGACCCGCTTGTTACGGACGATATGAGGCGAGAAGGGGGAGATAGCAGTAGTAGTGAGAGGAGGATAGTAAGTATCCCTTGCACTCCTGTACAGAAGGGTGCGGAGTTGGCTGTTGCGCCAGTACATGAGGAGAATAAATCTGTCACCGATGAACATCAAGTTCAGGGGGAGCTGAGAGTGTATACACGAAGAGTCCAGCAGAATGAAGCTACAATACCTACAATGTCACTTGTGTCGAGTCCCGTGTCTTCTGTTACTCTGACTCATGAGACACCTACTGCACCCACTTCAACCTCCGAATCCACAGGTGTTATAATTCCTCCCCTTCCTACCTTCACTCCCATACTGGTAAGACGGAGTTCCCGCAGGAATGCAGGAGTCTCACCTGATCGGTATGACTTTCCCCATGATATTGCCCAATTTGTCTCTTGCTCTAAAATATCACATATACATGGAACATTCATCACATCTTTGGACAATGTCTCTATTCCTAAGTGTTGGCAGGTTGCTAAGGAAGATCCACAGTGGAAAGCTGCAATGCTAGAAGAACTCGGGGCATTGGAAAAGAATAACACCTGGAATCTTGTATTTCTATCACCTGGAAAAAAGGCGGTTGTGTGCAAATGGGTTTTTACGGTGAAACAGAACCCGGAAGGTCAGGTTGAGCGCTACAAAGCCCGATTAGTTGCAAAGGGATATAGTCAGACTTATGTCATCGACTACGATGAGACCTTTGCACCCGTCGCAAAGATGAGCACAATGCAGACACTGATATCTTTGGCGGCAAATGGGGGGTAGAAGCTACACCAGCTGGACGTGAAGAATGTCCTTCTTCACGGGGACTTGTTGGAAGAAGTTTACATGAAGGTACCACCGGGCTTTGACACGAAGCAAACAGCAGGGAAGGTGTGTAGACTCAAGAAGTCACTTTATGGACTGAAACAGTCTCCTCGAGCCTGGTTTGACAGGTTCAGGAGGGCCATGGTAGCTATAGGATATCAGCAGACCAATGCGGACCATACAGTGTTCTTTCGACAACGTGGAGCTCACATTACAATATTTGTTGCGTATGTGGACGGCATGATCATCACAAGCGATGATGAAGGTGAAATTACTCAACTGAAGAAGAAATTGGGAAAGGAATTTGAGGTGAAAGACTTGGGGCAACTAAGGTATTTTCTTGGGATTGAGGTAGCCCACGGTGCTGAAGGGATTGTTCTATCCCAACGAAAATATGTGTTGGATCTGCTCAAAAAGACAGGTAAGCTAGGGTGCACACCTGCAGTTGCTCCCATTAATCAGAAGTCCAAGTTTGGTGCTGAGGCAGTAGAGCCAATTGATAAAGAAAGGTACCAGAGATTGGTAGGCCGCCTGATCTATCTGGGTCACACTCGCCCCGACATATCGTTTGTCGTAAGTGTGGTGGCCCGCTATATGCATGATCCTAGGGAGGGTCACATGGATGTTGTATATCAGATTCTCAGGTACTTAAAAAGTGCACCAGGAAAGAGACTGGTCTTCAGAAGGAATGGGCATTCAAACATCGAAGGCTATTGTGACTCTGACTGGGCTAGTTGCGTTGATGACAGAAGGTCAACGTCTGGATACTGCATGTTTGTAGGAGGCAATCTAGTCTCCTGGAGAAGCAAGAAGCAGACATTAGTTGCAAGGTCTACAACCGAAACAGAGTACAGAGCCATGGCCTTAGGTGTGGGAGAGTTATTGTGGTTGAAATCCCTGTTAATGGAACTCAAGATAGACCAAGGAGGGCAGATGACATTATGGTGTGACAGCAAGTCAGCCATCAGCATTGCAAATAACCCTGTCCACCATGACCGAACGAAGCATATAGAGATCGACAGGTTCTTTATCAAGGAGAAACTGGATAGTGGGGTGCTCAAACTGGGATATGTTGATACGAAGGAGCAGGTGGCTGATTGTTTAACTAAAAGACTCGGCTCATTTGATTTATCCAGGTTGGGTGACAAGATGGGCTTAATGGATATCTTTTGGGCACCTTGAGGGGGAGTGTTGGTGTGCGTTTAGCGCTGAGTGGTGTGCAGTTAGCGCATTCCCACCTTTTGTAATTAGTCTCACATCTCCAATCAGGAATTAGATTCTCCCTTGTGTGTGTATAAATAGGGGATCAATGTAAGAGAAAAAGGTGTGATTTTAGAGTGTGAATAAAATGAACATTTATTCCATTTTCTATAACATGAATGTTTCATTTTTTAAGATTATGATATTTCACATCGATCAACATGTCATGAAACACTCCAACAGTTTAACATTGAAAGGAAAAATAGGCAATTGATTGAATTTATTACATGGAAGTCTTTCGACGTTAATTTTAGCTTAATTTGTGATTAGACATTGGCATAAGCCCCTTTGTTATTATCCAGATTGCTAGGTAGGGCAAATTCAGGTCGTTACAAATTGGGCCATTAATAATTCACTAACAGGCTAACAGCAAATACCAACCTTGAAAGGTTATATAAAAAGGGCAGCCCGGTGCACAAAGCATCACCACACAGCAAGGGTCCGGGGGAATGGTCCCACCACAAGGGTGAAATGTAGGCAAACCTTACCCTGCATTTTTGAAAGAGTCTGCTTCCAGGACTCGAACCCATGACCTCAAAGGTCTCACAGCAACACCTCAACCGGTGCGCCAAGGCTCCCCTTCTTTTTGAAAGGCTGTATAATAAGAAAATTGTAAATGTTGATGTGAAATTACGAGAACATAAATTAAGGAGTTAAATCTCTAAACATATTCCTATGATGTTCATTGAATTCTGTTTATTTGTTGGATGATTTAAATCTTAATGGTGTTAAATGCACATCTTTGCGAGGCAGACTAACAAGTATCCTCTTAACACATTACCTATATGAGGTTACCATGAGGTCGTAGATTGGGTAATTGAGTTGTAAGCTAGAGGTCTTACGAGAAAGATATTGCACATGACTTTTAACTACGCAACTTTTTTTGAACCATTTTTTATTTCATATTCCATATGTATTAACAACCCATACATAAAAATAAAACATAGTTTTATATGGTAATTTCACGACTACTATGGACTTATGAATGAGAATCGTTAGCGACACATCCAATCCACCATGGATCGATAGTTTTCTTGTCGCATTATTTATAATTATTATGTGCGCATATGTTATTTTCACTCACTTATCTTATGGCCAAAGTGAGGGGTTTGAACCTATTTGGATGGCTTGGTTTGATGATATGAATAATGAAGAAATTATTATCTCTGTCCTCTCACTCTCTATCTCTTCTTTTCCCTTTCTCTCTCTCTCTCATTCCTGTGACCCGTAACATAGACACCTTCTGCCGAAACCTCGCAACAGTTGCACGTTATGCCTGATCCCGTGCCTCCTGGTTGTTTCGTCGGACTCACCTCGACGGGAATAGTTGAGCTTCTCCGGCTTTCTCCTCCACAATCATAGCTCCACCGAGATCTAGGAAAGAAAACTCAAATCACTTGAGGGACTTCTCCCTCGCTCTCTCTAGCACTCTATCCCAAACCGGAGCACACAACAACTTGGTATCAGAGCCACTCCTCGCCGCCGCCGACGACACCTTTCTCCCTCAACCGCTCGCGCCAAGGCCACCCTACGCCCCGCCATCCGAACCAGCCGGGCCTCACGCCCCTCGTTCCGTCTCGGGCTTTTTCCCAGCGGGTCGACCTGGCCCTGCTGCAACCGACGGCCTTCCGGCCAGCCACCCCTGCGACGATCCGACATTTTGCTCCTCCCACAGTGTCGCGTGCACCAATGGAAGAAGGGAGTGTGACCATGAACGAATTGATGGAGACGTTCCAATCAATGGCGGCCTCCCTCCACGCCCAGATTGACTCCATACAACCCCATCGCGCGCCTTCGGCTCCTCCAATGATGGCCCCTACAGAGGCCACCGCTCCGAGCATGGCCACTCTCGCTTCGAAGGTAGCGGCATCCCGCGCTATGTGAAAATGGATTTCCCCAATTTTGAAGACCACGAAGACCCTCTCTTGTGGCTAACCCGTTGCGAGCTCTTCTTCACCAACCAAAGGACACCGCGGGAAAACCGCCTTGGCATTGTCTCGTTCCACCTCATGGGCCCAACACAACTTTGGTTCACTTAGCTCCAATTAGAGTGACACCAGCTCACCTGGGAGGAGTTCAAGAACCCTTGCATGCTTCGTTTCGGGCAGCTCACCTGGGAGGAGTTCAAGAACCCTTGCATGCTTCGTTTCGGACCCCCCTTACGCAGCAACCCTCTTGGCGACCTTATTTCCCTCAAGCAAACAGGCTCCATCGACGACTACTTGGAGAAGATCCAGATTCTGCTTGCTCGTGCTCCCTCTGTGAGCCCTTCCCAGCAGGTCCCCATTTTACGACGGGCCTTTATGAGCATCTTCGCCTCGACATGGAGTTCCAGGCCCCTCCCGACCTCCCGACCAGCTATACTCACTTCCCCCATTGTTCAGGCCATATTGGTGGATATGCATAGTCACGGGCATGAGGGGGTCCACAAGACCCTTCAATGCGTCTACGTATTCTTTGGAAGGGCCTCCGTAGCCGAGTGCAAGACTTCATTTCATCCTGCCCCGTTTGCCAGACAAACAAGACGACACATCTCCTTCCAGCAGGCCTCTTGCAGCCATTACCAGTGCCGACTCATATCTGGGCAGACGTGTCCATGAACTTTGTGGAGGGGCTGCCCACTTCCAAGGGCAAGACTGTACTCATGGTCGTCGTCGTCCGCTTCTCAAAGAGGGCACACTTCATTGCTTTGGCTCGACCCCTTGTTGCTGAGATTGTCGCACGGATTTTCTTTGACGGCGTGTTCCTCCTCCATGGGATACCGGAGAGCATCGTATCCAACCATGACAAGATCTTTACCAACCGCTTTTGGAAGGGGTTGTTCACTCTTAGCGGCACCAAATTGACCTTCTCCACCGCCTACCATCCGCAGTCTGATGGGCAGGCCGAGGTGGTCAACCACACAGTGGAGATGTACCTACGCTGCATTACAGGGGATCACCCCAAGGACCGGGTTCGGTGGCTTCCTTGGGTCGAGTATTGCTACAACACTTCGTATCACACTGCACTACAGATTACACCCTTCCGTTTGATTTATGGGAGGGATCCTTCCCGCCTACTGTCTTACAGCGGAGGCACCGCCATGATTGATAACGTTGATCGGGAGCTCCTCGACCGTGATCAGATTTTGTCTACCGCAAAGGGGTGTCTCCTCCAGGCGCAGCAGTGCATGGAAGTTGCTTACAACAAGGGTCGTCGTTGGCTTTCTTTTGCCAATGGGGATTGGGTTTGGCTGAAACGCCGACCTTACCGCCAGACTTTGGCCTCCGCCCCTTCCTCCAACAAATTGGGCCCCAAATTTTATGGGTCATTTCCGATCCTCCAACGCATCGGCGAGGAGGCATACTAGCTCCAACTCCCACTATAAACCCGCATACACGATGTCTTCCACGCCTCTCAGCTAAGCCATTTGTGGGCTCCCCTCCGACTGCACCATTGGTTCGGTTGCCGCCACAGCTTGAGTACAATCTGCTTCTCGAAAGGGAAGGAGATGTTATGGACCCAAGTTGGGGGCGCACGCATCAACAACGCATCCAATCCACCAGGGATTGATAGTTTTCTTGTCGCATTATTTATAATTATTATGCACGCATATGTTATTTTTACTCACTTGTCTTATGGCTCAAGTGAGGGGCTTGAACCTATTTGGATGGCTTGGTTTGATGATATGAGTAATCAAAAAATTATTATCTCATTCCTTCTCTCTTATTTTCCCTTTTCCTCTCTCTCTCTCTCTCTCTCTCTCTCATTCCTGTAACCTGTAACCTTAGACGCCTTCCGCCGAAATCCGCAGCAGTCGCGCGTACGCCCGATCCCGCACCTCCTGGTTGTTTCGCCGACTCTCCTCGACGGGAATAGCAGAGCTCCTCTCCTCTTCTCCTCCGGCCTTCTCCCCCACAACCATAGCTCCACCAATCTAAGAAAGGGGATGTAAATCCCTTGAGGGACTTCTCCCTCACTCTCCCTAGCACTCGATCTCAAACCGGAGCACACAATAGAGAATTTTTGCACAAGAGGTAGGTTCACATCTATAAGAAACATATATTGATATGCAATATAATCAGGTCGTAGATTGGGTGTGTTGGGGACTCGGCGCAACCAACTCGACCAAAAGCCCGGACTGTTGGCGAAGGCGCTACCTATCCTTAATAGAGCTGGTCACCCAAGCAGGATCCACGTGGCAGCCAGTTAGGCCCGTGGGGGACACGCCCTTCCGCTTCGACTAGCACCGCAACACCGGGGCAATTGCTGACCGCAGCCCAACAGGGTGATTGAGTTATAACCTATAAATCTTACAAGAAAGGTATTGCACATGACCTTTAACTACGCAGCTTTGTTTTGAAGAAACCAAATTTCATTTCATATGTATTAACAACCCATCCATAAAATAAAACATAGTTTTATATGGTAATTTCATGACTACATGGACTTATGAATAAGAGTTTTTGCATAAGAGGTAGGTTTATGTCTATAAGAAACATATATTGATATGCAATATACTTAGGTGCTCATAAAGATGGAAAAATGGGTAAAACTTTAGACGCACATTGCGTGCGGATTTTTATGTGTTTATATTGGCGTTTCTAGTAGCCTTGGTACTAGCTAATGGATTGATTCATGGACCATGCATGAAAGTAGCCGCTCTCTTTGTTGGACCAGCTCGGGCTTAAGCATGGGGACGACGATGAGTGCACAACCTGCGGGCACAAATTTTCCAATCCAAGCCCATATTTTAATTTGCTTTTGCTAGTTTTATATCTATCATTTATTCAATTATTACATTGTGTTGTGTTTTCTGGTTGTTAAAAATGACTCCTCTTCCAAAAATAGTTTTTGCTCTCAATATTTTTCGCTTCTTTCCTCTCAGTTTTATGTCTAAGCACCTATGAACAAAAAAATTTCTACACATCTTCAATGACTTGTGTGAGTTGAAGTGCCAAACGGGCCCAGGGCTGTTATAGCATAAGATCGGTGTTGTCATTGTAAGGTTTCACCAAAGGGAGGCAATTTGATCTTAGAGCAGCACGTTTAAGCGAGTGCCTCATACTGATATATGTTTGTTTATCGTTAAGCTATGAATGCACTTTCTTTTAAATCGCCGATTCAACGCTAAAGTTTGTTATTTCAATTAACAAATGTAATAGATTAGCGTCGTTGTGATCAAATCCTATTTTGGAGGCTCAAGATTGATAGCGAGAGTGAACCAAAATGGATGGTCAGTTTTATTACAGAACGAAATTTTGGTGAGATGCTTCATCAAATTTGAACAATAGGCTGTCACGAAGCATGTTGTGATTGAGCCGTATCGGAGCCAGTAGAACCCTAATGATATTTACTTGAACCATGTTGAAGGAATATCATGACCTCAAAAAATTGACTCCGGGTTGAATTGTTGAATAATCAAAAGTTATTTTTAGGAACATGTCTGAGGTGAACATTTATTTAGCTCTAGGATATGCAATAGGTAACATTTTATAGCTTCAATACATAAGCAAGAAGCTAACTGGGGTCAAGACTAGTAGAGAACAAAACAAGTTGCCAATCGACAAGCCTCAAATTAAAGTGGAAAAAATAGGCCAAACAAACGAAATCAAGCGAAGACCATGGTAATTCGTTAATTGAAGCAAAACCTAGGTTGAAGATTGTCGGCTAAATGTTGCTCTGTTTCTTGAACCCTAGCTGATATGTGTCATTTATGTTATTATGCATTTGTTTTATGTGTGTGTAATAGTGTTATGTGTAACGTGTGGGTTATGTGTAACGATGGATCTAGCCGTTAGTGTGCTCTGTGTAACAGATCTGCGGTCTCCGATCGGGTAGTGTAACCGATCGCCGATCAGGGAGTGTTCGTTTTGAAGTATGCGACCAAGTGGCCGTACGTGGCGGTATACGTGTAGGATTGGTACAGAACATCATTCTGATATGCAGGCATCCCCCCCCCCCCCGATTTAGAGGAGAAACTGAACATGACGTTGAGTTCGGTCGTCGCTACAGGACATCATGTTTTCACCCCTCACTCCAGGAGCCTTGCCCCAGAGTCTATTGATGAAAGAGCAATGTCAGAGAGTGAACATGATGACATTGAGGTTAGCGGAGTTCCACCTCCACCTGAGACCACATCTACATCTGAAGCAAGTAAGAAAAGGAAAAAATGAAAGAAGAAAGTTATTAACTCGGTTTTAGAAGATTTGTCCGAGTCTTCTAAGACCATAAGTCGATGTCTCCAGGAGCCACCCAAAATATCATGTCCTTTTAGCATTGGGCAAGCACTACAAAAATTAAGCGCGTACCCTGAAGTCTAGTTTCAGAAAGACTTTTATGATTTTGCCATCACATATTGAAGGACAAAAATCATAGAGAGACTTTCATGTGCCTGTCGGAGAGCATGAACATAAAGTGGCTTCGTAACCGCTATACTCGTGGAGCGTAGTAGGGGACTTTTTTATCTTGTATTAACCACTTT
This sequence comes from Dactylorhiza incarnata, assembly GCA_033032865.1. NCBI lineage: Eukaryota > Viridiplantae > Streptophyta > Magnoliopsida > Asparagales > Orchidaceae > Dactylorhiza > Dactylorhiza incarnata. The sequence goes on along the minus strand of JAWHQI010000192.1, from coordinate 4,801,884 downwards.
TATGTTGTTTGTTCTGATGTGGACACTGCAATATATGAGCATTATTGTTACCTTTTGTTGTCATCTTTTATGTTGTTTGGTCTGATGTTGACACTGCGATGTATAAACATTATTGTCTTCTTTTTTGTCTATCTTTTATGTTGTTTAATCTGATATATGTAATGTTGTTTAATCTGATATCTGTAATGTTGTTTAATCTGATATATGTAATGTTGTTTAATCTGATATATGTAATGTTATTTAATCTGATATATGTAATGTTGTTGTGATACTGATATTGTTTGATGTTTAATTTTTTAATAATGGTTGATGCATGTTATCAGAAAATATCTAGCGATGACTCTAAGAATTCCACAGAAAAGCACAAGATCACTAGAAGAAATTATGTTATCGCCCATCATCAAAATGTGGTGGCAGCAATATGTTTGGTCTCCAAATGCACCTCTCTGTTGAACCATCCAGTCCCATGCATAATTTCAAAGCAAACATGTGATAAATGGGTTGGAGAGCTACTTCGTGGTTCTCGGGTGAGATTTTATACTTCATTCATGTCTCAAAAAATATGTATGGATCTATTGCATTCTCTAGAAGAGAAGTGTGGATTTCAAGGAACGAGACATACTGCATGGAGAGAAGTGTAGCGATGACAGTGTATATATTGTCGCATAATGAATCAATGAGAAAAACATGTGAGCGCTTTCAACACTCAACTAGGACAACACACAAATTTTTTGCTCGAGGAATTCACACTTTGTTGCATTTAGCGGAGGAAGTGATTCAACCATCAGATAGATCTTTCAGTAGCACACCTCCAGAGATTTTGTATGACACGCGTTACGTGCCTTTTTTAAAGATTGTGTCGGGGCAATAGATGGAACGCATATTGACGTGTGCATACCAGTTGAAACAAGCACCCTATATCGGGAAACATGACAAAACAACACAAAATGTCATGGTGGATTGTGATTTCAACATGTGCTTCACATTTGTTATGGCTGGTTGGGAGGAATCTGCACACGATAGACGGATTTTCAATTATATCATAAGTGATCCGTTATAAGTTCCTCCATCCACCTCGAGGTAACAACTAATAAATTTGTTCAACTATTTATTACTATTTATTGTAATTTGACAAATTTTTATATTGTCCAGGAAATATTACTTGGTTGATTCTAGTTATACTCTCCAACGAGGATATTTGAAACCGTATCAAGATACACGGTATCATCTGTCGGACTTTGCTCGTGGTGGTCGTCCAGCAGAAGGACGTCGAAAGATGTTCAATCAACACTCATCGCTTAGAAGTGTGATAGAACGATTGTTCGGCGTTTGGAAGAAGAAGTGGGTCATACTATGGGACATGCCAAGCTATCGTTTTGACAAATAGGCAGATATTGTGACGGCCACGATGACTTTACATAATTTCATTCGCCGACATCCTTCGCGTTTGGATATTGATTTCAGTGAGAGCAAGCAGGGGGTCGAAATGATGGGGTAAGCTCACAAGGGCGTCGAGAATCTTGCTCTGATACTGCAGGTGGTGTAGATGAGATGATCGCGCTACGTGAGACTATAACGCATCAGTTGTATGAACCTAGAACATAGACAGAGATCACGAGGGTAACTGGTTAAGCAAAAACATGCCTTTTTAATGACGTAAACATTATTATTGTGCTAGTTATCGTATTATGAAAAAAATGACTTTAATATATTTTAATATATTTTTTTGTTGTTGTTGTTTCTGTTGTTGTTGTTGGTTAACATTTTATGAAAAAAAATTCACAAAAAAACTCTGTTTTGTTCCCAAACAACTTTTCCAAAACTTTGTTTTGCAAACTTCATTTCACTCAAACAGTTTTTTCACAAAATTCTGTTTTTCAGAAACAACGCTTATCTCAAATTCCATTTTCTATCAGGAGCTTTTCATCAACAACCCAACCAAACAGAGCCTTAATGGTTGTTAAACTTTGGATATTGGGATATATTGTGCCAATGACAATGCAATGGCCCAGGAAATCAATTTCCTTTTGCAGAAAATAACATTTTTAAAATTTAATCCGGAGGGAATTATATGATAAAATAGTTAAGTGTAAATTGTAAATGTGATAAGTGCTCTGCTATGGTGGCACTATAAATTGTCGGAGGTATGGCTGAAATATGGCGTTCATAAGGGATTGGAATGTAGAGGGCGCATTTGTGAGTCCAAATGGAATAACTCTAAATTTGAAATGGCCATTGTGTGTGTGAAAAGCAGTTTTACATATATCGGTTTCATCCATACATATCTGATGATGCCCTGCTCGTAGATCAAATTTATTGAATATGCGAGCATGATATAACTCATCTAAGAGTTTATCAACAATAGGAATGGGAAAACGATCTTTAATTGTGATTTTATTTAGGGCTCTATAGTCCACACAAAAATGCCAAGTACCATCTTCCTTTTTAATGAGTATAACTGGAGAGCTAAAACTGGATGTACTTGGTTGTATTTGGCTTTCTTGGAGAACTTCCATTATAAGCTTTTCAATATCGTTTTTCTGAAAATAGGAGTAATGATATGGTCGAACATTAGTGGGTGCCGAATGTGGATATAATGGGATATTGTGATCTATTGATCGTCCATGGTGGAAATGATAAGGTGATAATTGATCCAAAAATAAGTGCTGGAATTGTAATTAATAATGTCAGGAAATCTGCTGGGAGCTGGTGGAATTTAGCTGAAGAGAATGGATCGGTACATATGGATGGTGATACTTCGGTGGCTAAGACAAAACACATGGTTGTGGGATTTAAATACATTAAGCGTGACATCTGTGATGACGAAACTAAATCCACTCGGTCATTATTATGACCAATGAAAGTGAATGGACCTGAGCTCCGGAGTAAGTCATAGTAAGGGTTGAGTAGTCGGTGGTTACATGTCTTAAGGACCTGAGCCATCGTACTCCCAGTAGTATCTATGTACGCGCCTTGTAAATCTAAAACATACAGAGAGGCAAAAATTATTAGTTTGTATGAGCAGATTAATGTCTGCACATTTGCCTTGGCAAGGCACCGATGTACCATTACACATATAGACCGGGAATTCTCTGATAGATAAAATTGGGAGGTAAAGAAAAGAGGCCATGCGACTTGAGTTAAAGTTATGGGAACTACCTCCATCTACCAAGTTTTCCAAGGGTTGGCCATCAATAAAAAATTAAGGCGTAAACAATAGGCGGAGGTGTAGGGAGGGGGTGTGGAGGGGTTCACAAGAAAGGGCTTGTAAACTGACTACCGAATGGGGGGTCTGGTTCAGAAGTACAAATGAGAAGAGCAAGTGTAGCGTCATTTTCGTCATCGGTTCCCTGAAAATACATTATGGTTCCTTGAGCTTTGCACTTGTGTCCATGGCTCCATGCATATACTTGTCATTGCAACTATAGCAAAGAGCCTTCTCGCGACGAATTTGAATCTCCATGGGACTGAGGCGACGTATAAGAAATTTAAAGGGAGTATCAGATAGGAGAGATTTGGGAATGGGTGGTGTCCAATTGGGTTTAGGAGGATACGACCTGGGTCGGTGATCATCAATTGATTGATAGGAGTAAGTGTCGTGCAACTTTGTTGGGCGTTGAGTTATAAATGAGCGAAGTATAGAGGGTTTAAGACCCGAGATGAACATGTTGGTTAAGAAAGCGAAACCCGGGAACACGGGTAATGAGACCTTCGAATTGGGTTTATAGGCGTGTACCGTGGGTGTGTGTTGTAGTTTTGTAAGATGGTCGGACGGGTCTTCATATGAAGAGGGGCCAAATCGTGTGTTAATTGCATCAACGAATAAGGGAAAGGGAAGTGAGGGATGATCACGTAGAGTAGCTTGGTACCGAGCCGGCTTGTCGATCTAGTTTCCTCCTTCACCGGGTGTACGATCTCGGGGCTGTCTTTCGTCGCATAGTTTGGACAACATTCAGACTGCTTCCAGGGGCTCAGGAAGCTGCGTCTCCACCCTCGCGGGCAGCTTTTTTGGTGGCGTATTGCTTGGGACGCGATCCTCACGCGCGGGAGGCTCGCCCGCCGTGGCCTGGCCGAGGACCCTAATTGCACATGGGGCTGCGCTACTCCGAAAAACATCAGCCACTTGCTCGGCAACTGCTCCTGTCTCTTGGCGGTGGGTGCGACTCTCCGACGTTGGGATATTCGGTTCCCTAATCCTACATCCTTGGATACGTTTATTGAGCTTATTGTGCATGCTTCCCAGCGCGACACGGGCCCCCTACGCGTCATATGCTATGTTGTTTATCAGTGTTGACGCGCTCGGAACGCCAAGCTCCACAATCAGGATCACGCCACGCCTCTTGTCATGGCGGCGACTGTTATGACTACCATCTCCCGAGTTAATGATCATCCGTTACAGGGCCACTGGAGCATCAACCAGCCTTCCCAACTGTCTCAACCCGCAACTTGGTGCATTGCCCCCCTCCCCCTAGAAGGATAAAGATCAATATCGATGTTGCGCTGTCCTCGAACCGCCGGGCCGGTGTCGGCATTGTTGCGAGGGATGATCTTGGCGCCGTTATCCGAGTTGCGGGTCAGGGGCTCGTGCATTGGGACTCGGGTGGGCAGAGATGCTTGCCCTCCTTGCTCTCCGGCACTTTGTGCAGCCGGCCATGCTGGAGGCGAAGGGTGTCATTATAGAAGGGGATTGCAAAATTCGGATAGACTATTGCAAGGCTAGCATGCTTCATGGAAGTTGGACCGGTGTTGTGATTCATGTTGAGGACCTCTCTTTTCTCTCCAGCTTCACCCAGGTGATGTTCCACCATGCTCCGCGGGAGGCCAACCGTGTTGCTGACTTTTGTGCCCATTTCTCTTTATTTTCTCCTTTTTGTTAGACTGTTTCTGATTGTACCAATCCGGAATTTCTTGACTTAGTCAAGAATGACTTGGATATCATCCTTCCTTTTCTGTAGGCTGTACTTTTAATTTCATTATTTAATGCGAATGCAGTCTTTCAAGGAAGCCGACTTAAATGTAAAGCCACAATTATTAAAAAATCTTTTTGACAAATGTTATAAAATTGAAAATATAAGTGTAATTCATATAGCCAATCGGTGGGGTCACCGTCGACAATACGTGGGCAAGGGAAACAAAGCAGATTATTAGGTTGGGGAGAAACAACTAGGAGTACGTTCGTCGGATTTGATCCAAAAACGCCAGAAGACGTTGTTGGGCAGTCCAGATAAGACGGTTGGAAGCGATGTTGATGAGATTCCAGCATGTGTGGTAGAGTAGTAAACTGAGAGAGCAATCTTTCTCGTAAAAATTGCATATCTTGGTGCACAGTCTCGATTTGGTCGGATGCTTGCTCCCATGTATCTTGAATTTGTTGAGTTAAGATGTTTCTTTGGCTTGGAGATCAGAGCGAATTGTTGTTGTAACTCCTCAATTTGAGTTTGTCGAGACTATTGTTCCATCTTGAGGCTGTTCTTGAGATCAAGTAAATTTTTCTCGGCATCCTTAGAATGGGTGTTGTCAGACATGGTGGGAGGTCTTGAAATCGAGGAGCTAGAGCACCAAAATGTAGGGGTTTCTAAAGGAAGAACGACGACAAGGGGGTTCGTCAGAGTTTAAGAGAGAGGTGGGAAGGAATGAGAAGAAAAACTAAGATTATGACTGATGGGGTTCCCCAACAACAGTTCGGTCGAACCGGTGATTGTTCGTCGCGACCTCGACCAGCTCGCCGATACAATTTCAACGGGTCCGGTCTCGCGCAATTCCGAGTCTGTTTGGTCTCCTAATAGAGCGTCGGAACACCTGTGCGCCCGTGCACACAAGCCGCGCCACGCCACGCCATACGCGCAAGCACCGCGCATGACACTGCACGCAGCACTACATAAGTTCTGTGCGCGAGGCGGCGCACGAAGGAGCGCTGATTCAGCGCCCCTCATTGTGTGCTAGGGCGATGACCAAGTCAGCGCCCCATTAGGTTGACTTAGTCAGCGCCCTAGGAGCAGCGCGGTCCCCAATTGGGGAGTGTTGCACACTCCCCAATTGGGAGTCGCACGGCAACTGCAGCGCGGGCCGCACGACATTTAATTTTCGCGCGCCCCTCCCCCTTCTTTTTGACACTGTTCCGGCGCCTCCCGACACCGCGCCCGCCGCGGCGCTCACCATCGTACCCTCATCACCACGACCCGCGCGCGCCCGTGCTCTCGGCGCACTCACGGCGCACTCCCACACTCACAAGCGCTCTCGGCACACTCTCGCGCTCACTGTGAACTCCCGCGCTCACGACGTTCACAAAGCGCTCGCGGTGCTCACGACGTTCACAAAGCGCTCCTGCGCTCAGGGCGCTCACCGCGCACGCACTCCTGTTCGTCTTCTTTGCTCCTTGTGTCCGCAGTGATTGCAAGACTTGTCGTGTTCAACATCGTCATCGCCGCCGGTCCTGCCCAGACTGCCCGGGGGCAAACCGTTATATCCACAAAAATGGTTGATCTGTGTGCTCCAGATCGAAGATCCTGATTCGCCCGTCCGGTAGTTATAGTTGTTACAACTGCGCAATTACCAAGCCACCCCTGTCAAAAGCTATAAAAGGAGTCATGATCGCTCATTGGGGGGGCCTTCGGTATCAGCGAGAGCTCCTTCGAAGATTCCTCAGGATTCTCCTTCGATGCTTGAAAATCTCTTTCAGCCTCTCGAAGATCTTCTTCGGGACTCGAAGATCTCACTTTCTTCCGAAAGGCGGCTCGAAGATCTCGCTTTCTTCCAGAAGGCGACTCGAAGATCTCACTTTCTTCCGGAAGGCGACCCGAAGACCTCACTTGGCTCCCAGTTCCAAGTCCAAAGCTTCAGTTGCCGCATTCTCCATCTCAACAGTCTCAGAGCACGCTTCTCGGCTCTTCGCCTTCACCAACTGCAGCGCTTTCTAAGATCTCATTGTAACGAGTGGTGACATGTCACCATCGGGAAACTACTACTTGTAATACTCGAAGGAATAGTGGAATTTGGTCGGCACCGATCCAGCCCCGTGTTTTTTTACCATATCCGTGTTTTTCCACGTAAAAAGCCCTAACAGTCCCACTGAGGTGATCCTGGCTTTTGATTTACATGGCAAAACAAGTTGGTGGAAGACAGGTGGCTTTGATCTCTGGTTGAATCAGTACTGAATTTTGATCCTCGAGGTCCAGGCGTTGTAATCTCGTTACGCACACATTCCCTGTTTAGGCAGCGGCCTCAGGGGAATTCCCGTCCATCTCCGCATCAATCGAATTAGGACCTTATCACTAGCATTCACGAATTTCAATTCCCGGCTAAAATGGCTATCGAAGAGAACGAAGCCAAGTGTTTAACATGTATAAATAACAGATTAGGGTTTTCAGATGCAGGGAAGAAAGCAGTAATCCGAATGGAAGCACAAATTGCGAATCGTGAAGAACAATATCGATCATGGAAGATATAAGAATTAACGCGAAAGAAGAAGAGATTAACAAAACCTGCCGTGCTCGATCTTTCTCATTTTCGGTGCGGAAGCCATCTCCATCTGCCGAAGTTTCTCCCATTTTTCCCGACAAAGGCAGTAAACACTCCGAGCACAGTGCTTTGTATTCGCTAGTGCTTTAGGGGCCGTTTGGCACGTTACACGAATCGTTGTCACTTCAAACATATATTTTATGACAATAATATTTGTCAATTGGCAATTGTTAACCGCACTCCAGTTTTGGCTATCCGCAACCCTTTTATATGAAGTATTACGCGTTTTTTGGAAATACACCTTGTACAAGCACTTTTAGGAAAAGTGTTCAACACGTGATATCTACAACTTTCGTGTTGAACACTGCTAAAAATACACGCACAAGACGTATTGCCGCCCGAATTGAAACATGGGCGTAACTATAACGAATTTTTGGAAATACGCATTGTGCATGCATTTTTAGGAAAAATGTTCAACACGAAAGTTGTAGATCTCGACGATATCTACAACTTTCGTGTTGAACACTTTTTCTAAAAAAGCTTGTAGAAGGCGTATTTCCAAAAAAACTCGTAATACTTCATATAAAAGGGTTACGGATAGCCAAAACTGGGGTGCGGTTAACAATTGCCTAATATTTTTGTCTAAATTCATCAGAGCAAAAAACGTCGCATCAAATAAGCTCCAAAAAGTGAACGTGGCTTCTTATTAACTCCAAATGACAATTTTTAAAAAAATTGGCCCTGTTTGGCAGTGCTGATTCGTCGTGGTTGCGCAGATGTCACCGCCCGATCACGACCAAGCACCGTTGGTGGTGTCGCGGCCGGGCGGTGGGGATCAGCCCTCCCCATGAAATCCGCGATTTTCCCGCGGATTTCGTCCGTGTTGAGGCTGATTCGTTGCGATCGCTTCCGCGCAGATTTCATCAGTGGGAAAACCACCGCGTCAAACTAGCCCTTTATCGGCAGATTATATAAGTCCAACTTTCTAATTGCTTCCAACAATGCTAAATAGTCTCGTGATCTCCGCCTCTTGCCTACATTTGTATGTTTTATAATCAAAGTCCCCATTTCACGGAGCTGAATTGAGGAACATGAATTACAGTTGACCCTTCAATTGCAATTCCGCTATTCGACTTGTTTCCATGGGAATTCTCAATAGGCTAAATTCTACTCCACCCTCTTCCCATTATTTATGGGATCCGGATCCTCTCCATTTCGTCAAAGGAGTAAAAGAAATCTAGTGGTTGTGATTTTTTTGATTAAAAAAAACTATAAAAAAGTTGGGAAATGATGAACCCGTCCGATCAAAAAGCAGTTAATCTGGACCGTGAAATGGACCCCTCCATTTCGTCAGAAATGAAGAGGATCCTGATACTTATTTATGTTGTTCCGCGCCTAATTAGATGTTTTAAACCTACCTTTCAATGCGAAGATTTCAGACTCTTTATGCTATATGAGTTGAGGAGGTAGTTCAAAAGCAAAGAAATGCGGCTAACTTGAGATATCAGTGGAAGATTTTGGAAATATTATGGATTAATTAACTCTAATTGAATTCGATAAATTATGTTCATATTACCTCGACAATCAATCAAATGCGCATACGTAAATGTAGAGTAAACAACAAATTTTTTACGTTGAAAATAAAGGAGAGGAAAAATCATGTGGCCCGACCAAATTTAGAAAAATCTACTAGTGATGCTTTGAGTACGAGATTACAGCTTTCAGCGAGGCAAGTAGGTCACAGCACAATTTACAATGGTTGCAAAAGAATAATGGTACATCTTTTATCGTTATACACATCGAAGTGTGTTCAAAATTGCAAAACGCGAGAGCGTGTTTTGGGAGCATAGAAAGGCTCCATGCGCCTCCTCTGCATCTGTCTTCTTTAAAGTGCCCTTTATAGATTTTTTAGGGGGGACGCTTGGGCGATTTGCAAACGTTCATATTTCGTGGATGAAGTAGACCATCCGGATTGTGTCCCTTTGATCGCCATTTTTTATTGTTTGCACGAACTTCTCACTTCAAAATGAAAACATAAAGATATGACGCGTGCTTTCTCATTTATCACACACAAATGCATATGTATTAAATGCAAACTTTCAGCCAATTGTAAAAATTCAGGTGCCACAATCACTTCACTTCTTTGCACAATATCAAATCTCAATCGCAATGAAATTCACAAAAGATAAACCCAATCGGGATGAAATTCACACACAAATCAATATAAAAAACAAACTTCAATGTATTGCTTAAAAGACCGGAGAGAAATAAAAAAAAAACATAAACTTGAGAGAAATAAAAAATGTATGGTGAAAATTAAATCGAAATTAAAAACTTGGTCTGGTTCAAATGAATCGACTCATCTTGATTTTGAATACTTCCCCTCATTCCCTCAAGACGAGACTCTGATACCTTTTCGAGCAAACTCCAGTTTATAAACGTAATCTGGATGCTCCTTGGATACGTATCTCTTCGGTTGCAACATGAAGATGTGTTTGTTGATCTTCACATAACGAAAAACGTTCTTCGCGCCGAGTTGCCACAACCTCCAACTTTAGCACGCCGCCAACACAATCAACATCTAAAGTGACTTTTGCCACATGACTGAATGCCTCCACATAGTCCTTCATGTACTTTTGTGAGAACCCCTGGGTGAAAAGCTGAGCCTTGAAGCGCTCAACACTGTCGTCCGCCTTCTTCTTGATCTTGTCCACCCACTTGCACGTGACTAAAGTAACATTATCCACCTTGGATACACGATCCAAAGTCTCATTCTTTTTTAGGGCACTCATCTCCTCATCGATGACATTTTCTCGTTCCTTCACGTCTGCGACATCGTCATTGCACGACAGTTCCCAATCATCAAGTGTCTTGCAGAGTAACAAGAAACTATTGTTACCAAATTATCTTTCTTATAGCGAGTTGGTGTCACGATGGTCCGCTTCGACCTTCTTAGAGCAGAACCGCTCTCCACCTCTTCGCATCCTGCCTCCGCACTTGCTCCTCCGTCACCATGACTTGAATTACTGCTCCCCCTTCTTCGTGACTCCGTCTCCATCGACATCGAGCTCGAAAAGCATGGAGCTCCTGGAGATATAGGTAACTCAACTAATTTTCCATCAGTTTCTTCTTCATGGCATGCTTCTCCCATGTTCTCTTCCAACACGGTGCTAGGACCTCCGATGTAAGGCGTCAACTCGTCAAACACTACGTCACGAGAGACGATGAACCTTCGAGTGTGAGGGTCCATACACTTCCATCTCTTCTTGTTTTATCATAGCCTATGAAAACACACTTCATGGCTTTTGCAACACCCTCCCCGTCACATAGAATATAATAGTAGGTCCGGCCGAGACCCCACACCATATTAAATGAACAGTAAAAAGAGTTACGTAATTAGCAGTTAAATAGTTTCAAATAAAACCATCTCAGCATACACAGAGCCATACACAACGGAAGCATTTATTTAAGGTTAAATCAGATTACATGTTGTCCACTTGATCACAAGGAACGAATATACATAACATTTTTACATATGAAATGTTTAACATCAACAGTGACTTCCAAACATTGGCATGCAGGCCGACCACACATGAAAAGTAGTAAACAAAACACTTTGTCCTTCGAGGGCCAGCACAGCGCAGCAGCTGAGGTTCCAACCCGCTATTTCCCGCTTGTCTCGCCAGGATCTGTACAAACAATTCCACAACAGCGTGGGAAAACAGGCAACCGGTCAGCTTTAGCTGACCAAAATATATAACGACCCAACCTCATTCCCGGGGTGGTGGTACTCCTTCCCTGCAGGCAAGAGTTAGCAGCATATACATCTATATCTGCAATCATCACCAACGTAGGCACTCGCAGCCTTACGCTTCGTGCTCGCATGGCACACTTTCGGCATACTCCTCGAATTACACCACCGATCTAAGTACTTTTTCAACTTAGCAATACTATGAGTTTTACCGTCAAGGTCGTCATACCTTACGGTTCCTTTCCTAAAATTCCCTCATTGAGACGGAGGAGCGACCTCATCACTGACTGACTAAGGGACGAGTTCGGTTCAGCTTTTGTTGTGCTCATATCATCGGGCAAATTAACTACTCGATGCAGGTATGACTTCCCCTTGTGCCAGTTACTCGAAGCTAGGCTCTCCGGGCCCTTCTGCTTCTGCTGTGCACACTCAGTGCTACACAGTCTTTACAATTTGCTCACTAGAGCTACTCGAAGCTAGGCTCTTCAGGCCCTTCTCTGCTTCTGTTGTGCAGTGCTACATAGTCTTTGCAATTTGCTCTCTGATATGCTCAACAATTGCGAGTCCATAACTTTACGGAGTTTTCTCCGGCATGCAATAAACAATAAACATCACCAATCCATACCAATTTATCCAGATGAGCTTCACACATCATGCATATGTCTGTACTTCAATTCCGGACTCTATATGCAATTTATATAGGGATATCCATATCGACCCACCAGAAGAACTGATCCACTAATAAGTGAAAGTCTTCCCAATATTATGCTAACCAAATGACTAACATGTCCAAAGATTCAGAAGGAGAGTCGTTACCCTCGAAGCTCGTTTCGGTGTCATAGCTCCACAGACAATCCAACTAGGCAGGACCACATCAAGTTCTCCTTCCTCGGACGTGAATTCAGCACTCAAACTGAAGCTTGGAGAAGGTTGCTAGGGGCTGGAAGTTCTTCCTCCAAGACCTTCTCCTTTTCTTTTCTTGAAGAGAGAGAAAAACATAAGGATGATGAAGAAAACATTCCCCCTCCTTCAACCTTATTCTCCACGGGACCAAACTCAGCCATTAGATCCTTATTCTAATAGGGAATGGATGGCCCTGATTCAAACTGACAAAATCGGACGTCAGAGCTACTGCCGGCGCTATCGCTATCGCCCAGGCCCTAGCCTCGAAGCAACGGATCCAATCTTATCCAACACCACTTAAGGATTCGTCGAGAGACCTACCGCCGGCGCTATCGCTCGTCGAATCGATTCGTGATCTCGACGACTCGTTGTAATACATTAGTCGTGACACAAATTCGTCTTGACAGCTACCGCCGGCGCTAGCACTACCACCGACGCTAGTACTCGACGAACAATTTCGACAATTCGACGACACGCATAAGTCCTCTCGTCAAAACTCAACCTTTTTCGACGAAATGAGCTACCGCCGCGCTATCCCTAGCGTCCGGCGCTAGCTCCCAGACGTCAGAACACCTTGAATTCCTTGCACATGGAAACTGAGGTCTTACAACTTTGGCTTCAAGCTTTGTCCTTTGTGCATCCAGAGCATGAACATAGCAAAACACTCCAAACACCCGCAAATGATTCACACTCGGTACTTCCCCAAACATGAGTTCATACAGTGACTTCTGGTTTTTCGGGTTCAACGACGACTGCTAATAACATATGTCGCACACGACATTCCATCCGCCCATAAAGCCATGAGAAGGCCCTTTGCATGCAGCCAACATCTGCAAGTCTCAGAAATGTGCTGAATCTTCCTTTTCACTACTCTATTTTGATGTGGAGTGTAGGAACAAGATAACTCTCGCTTGATCTCATGCTTCCTGTAAAAAGTAAAGAACTTCGTGGAAGTAAACTCCTCTCCATTGTCTATCCTAAACTTTTTGATTCGCAGATTTTGCACCCCTTCAACTCGCTCCTTGAACTCTAAGAACTTGCCAAACGCCTCTAACTTCTCCTTCAAAAAATACACTCACGTGTAACGTGAGAAATCATCCACGAACAACAACATATACATGGTCTCTGAAAAACTTGGGGTAGTAGTCGGCCCAATCACTTCTCTATGAATGTACTCCAATGACATCTTGAGAGAGACGTGTCAAATAGAAGACGATGTGCCTTCCATTTAGGATTGCTTGTACACGGTGCTCCTGCGAATGAGAAAAGTCACTTCCTTTCCAATTCCCTCTTTCTATCCTGCCAAGAAAATACATCGGAATCTTTGGCATGGTGAAAATAGGTTGGGTATGGAATCCCCAACTCATTGGCATTCCAAGGGCTAGATTCAACCACAAGCATAGACATATTCTTTACAGCTGGCAAGAACAACAACTTGTTCCCCCATTCAGAATTAGAATCTGTGTCAACCTCTAGAAATCCCATATATGTAATCCTCCCTGCTACTCGGAAATGGTCTCTCACACCCATCACACTCCACTATGGCCACTTCATTAACCAATCAACCAAATTAAGAGAAGATGCATCTCAGACAGATATGTTATATCCCCAGAGGTATCTGGCTATGTCAAATCCAGCATAGAAGGGCACAAAAATGGCGGATGCAATCGGAGAATCCTTAGTCAAGCATTTGTATTGCTTCATCATGTTGCAGGTCGCGATCAGTCTGAATTCAGAGTTATGATCGTTGAACCAGAATATTGCGGGTACTCAAGATGGATTCAGAGTTATGACCATCTCGAGAGAGATGGTTGAGTAGTCCATCCTTGCACCGTTGTAATAAAAGATAGACACTCCTTCTGTAACCCACTGATAATATTTCTTTTCAACTTCTCCTCAGAAATTAGCTCTTTCGAATTCAATGCGGTAATCTTTGCACACAGATTCTTCATCTTCAGGAAATAAATCGAGATGGAAAGCTCTTCTTGATTTGCCTTTACCAACTCGTTTTCTAAGAGCTGCAGTCTTGCCACATTCTTCTTATTAAACAAACCATCAAGGGACGCTCAAATCTTCAACGTTGATTTGCACCATATGATGCGGTCGAACAAGTCCGGTAAGACAGTTCTTTTAAGAGTGAACTCCAATTTTGCGTTCATCTTCTTCTATCCCCTGACTTTCCGAGCATTCGTCTTGGTCGACACTATTTCTATCTGTGCATCTCCACCAACGGCGTCCCACAAATCTTCTCTCAACAAGTAACTCTCCAAATATGACTTTCACTTCTTGAAATTTGTGTGTGAGAGCTCAATCCCCAAAGCATGAGAACTACCACTGTCTTCCATTAATGAGAAATCTTGATAATAGCAAAACGAAAGAACTTAGCCCCGCAAAAACTTATGTTGCTTTGATACCATGTAAAAAATTCAGGTGTCCGTGATAACTTCTTCTCTTTGCATAATGTTCAATCTCAATCGCAATGAAATCCACAAAAGATTAAACCAAACAGGATGAAATCCACACACAAATCAATATAAAAGCAAATTTCAATGTATTGTTTAAAAGACCGGAGAGAAATAAAAAACATAAACTTGAGAGCAACTAAATGCACACTGGTTAGAGATGGAGTGGACGACACTAACTTGGATTAAAGAGATGATGATTTTTAAGAGAGGGGGGGGGGGGGGGGGGGGGGGGGGGGGGGGGTCTTGAATGGGTGCTCCTCTTTCGAATGAACACTTCTCTTTCGAATGGACGAATCTCTTCCAAATGGACGCTTCTCTTCCAAATGGATACGTCTCTTCTGAATGGATGCTTCTCTTGTGAATGAACCAATCTCTTCCAAATGGATGCTTCTCTTGGAAAAAGTGCGGCTCTTGGGAAACGAAATTAAAACGTGGTCCGATTCAAATGAACCAACTCATCTTGATTTTCAATACCAGTAAGCATTGAAATTAACATATATAAGATTAAATTAAAATTTGCAATATGTTTATTATTTGATGAATTTTTATTTATATAAATAAAACACGAAGAAAATAAGACTCATTAGCTGAAAAGCTCGTGAGCAGCTCAAGCTCAATAAACAGGCCTTGAGCCCGAGCTCAAGCCAAGCAAAATGAGCTCGTCGAGCTCGAACTTAGAATTTTTGCCAAGCTCAGCTCAAGCTCGACTCGTTTGCACCCCCAGCCTTATCAAAATAGCGAGTTTGTTGATATTTCTCACAAATCGAAAATATACAAATATCGATAGGACAACAAGAGAGTGCGTGCCCGCATGGCCCCAACCAAGCATCCTGCGAGGTGCCCAGCCCAAGCCCGGGTAAGGGACTCGGGTGGTTGCGCGCCCATGTAATATAATCTCAAAAAACAGTAATTAAAAGTTTTTTCTAAGATAGAACTTAAATGCGCTTAATTTTCATGTCAATGTTTTAACTTCTTGCAATCAACTCTCATGTCGGCGAAATTTTTGGGGACGGTCCCCCATCCATATTCTGGATGCGGGTAGCAGATCAATTTTGCTCTCCCGATGAGCAAAAATAATCCCCGGTGCCGGGCGAGCGGTTAGTATGAGAGAGCATTCGGCTCTCCTAGGAGAACATTTTTGCTCTCTCGGCTGAGCAGCTTTGCTATCCCTGGTGATCAAAGAAGATCTCACGGACCAGCAAACTGCACGTGGCGACATCATAATGCCCCTACCTCCAAATCTAAATAGAGGGCTGTCCCCAAAAATATTGCCTCATATTGACAGATTGCTTTCCTATTCCAAGGTCATGCTGATTGAAGGTAGAAGCCAGTTTGTCAACAAAGTTACTGTGAAGTGCTCATAAGTTCGCTGTCATTCAGCAGGAAATGATTTCATATTTCTTTTGTGGTCCTCAGTTGCTGAGATAAGAAGTGGGTTATAAATTAAACAATCGCACTCATTTTTCATTTTAAAATCCGGGTCAAAGATAGGAAAGATGGGATTTATTATAAAAACGAGTGAATTGTCTGGGTATAGTACGTAGGCGGTGTGGAACTAATCTTGACATGTCTTTTTTGGTTCATTCATGGACCGTCCAACACGCCCTCTCAGCGTGAACCTAGCTATGATACCATGTTAAACCACCGCACTCATTTTCCATTCCAAAACACGGGTCAAAGATAAGAGAGGTGGGGCCTATTATAAGTATGAGTGGACCGTCTGGGTAGGCAATGTGAGACTAATCTTTACATGCCTTTTTTGGTTCATGCTGGACCGTCCAACAATAGGAGGGAATTAGGGAAAGTTGAGATTACTAATTTTAGTTATGCATGTTTAAATCATTATTGCAAAGTATCGCAATCGGATAGCGTGTAACAGATCGGGGATCATCGATGGGATAGTGTGTAGCCGATTGTTGATCGTCGATCGGCTAGGAAGTGACCGACCGCTGAGTGTGTTTTTGTGAGTAATGCAGGAAGTGGGTAGCTGCGAATAGATTGGCTGCCTGTAATTTAATTTCAAAGCCCGGTGGGAAGATGAGAAAAATGTCGAATATTTGAAAAAATCTGAGCTGAAGAAAAGATTAGGCCATCAATTTGCATACAAACCAAAGCTGGCCCAGATAAAACTTGGCCGACTAATTAAAGATGGAACAAAATATCAACATTATTTGTGTGTTAATTAGGTTGTAATTATTGAGGATGATTTATCTTAATTTAATTACATGAATTATATTATAAGTTTATGTATACTAATTTTACCTCGATAATTCCCCGTGAAAAGAGTGAACAAGAGAGAAAAATTCTCTCCACTTTCATAATCAACACGATCCTCTTGTATTAAATCTATGTTCCAGTCCACATTAAGGAATTTTCAACCCCTAATGCTTTGAATATTGAAGAGTGAGATGATGTTCGCGACTTGCTATCCATTTTAATTATTTATGTTAGAGTCTTTTAGATTTTGATACATGTTTCAATTTATGTTCGTGTCTTTTAATTATCATCTGCGAGACAGTTTATTATTATGAGATTTAGTATTTTACGATAAGTCTAGTAGATGCTCAGACTTATTACGTTTTATGTCATTGCGTTATAACATTATATTGGGGGTCATGAATATATAAGATTGTGCAAAAATTAAACCGAGTCTCCTTCTCTCTTCAGTTTCTCTTCCTCTCTCTTTAAGTTTTTCTCTTCTCTATCAAACTATGGTTTGGGTGAGCAAAGATCCTCTCTTCCCCAATCGGCGCACACGTTGCATGCATCGTATTGTCTATACATTGTGAATTAGCGTATCCACAATTCTTCAAGAGTGTATATACATCTCTTCGTAGAGTAGACAAAGCTTCATGACGTACGTATACTTAATTAGCATAAAAATGCGCATTTTATATGCTAAGTTTAATCAGGGCAGCCAACACTGACCGTAGCTAATACTTTTTCATATTAGTAAGCATGATGGTACCAAAAAATATTTGAATTGCAAAGTACATTTTCAATGCGCTCATATTGTTGATGGATGCAGCCTAGCTGGAGACCTGACAAATAGAAATAAAGTCAACAAGCTAGAACAAAGGGGGTAAACTTTAAGGAGTAGAAGATTTGAAGTGGCAAAGTTCACTTGGAATATAACGCTTGAAGTAGCAAAGTTTCACTTGAAATATAAGATTTGAAGTGGCAAAGTTCACTTGGAATATAACACTTGAAGTAGTAGAGTTTCACTTGAAATATAAGATTTTTCCCTTCTTAATTAATATTGTACCAATTGATTAGGGCTTCGTTTGGCGCGGCTTATTTGCTCCGGTGAGTTTGGACAAAAACTCAATTATCATAGAATGTACGTAGACAAAGGTTATGACCGCTATAAAGAAAATAAACTAGTTTTGAACATAAAATACATGAATTTATTTAGGTGAGATCGGGGTTCACGAAAAACGGTTCATGACCACGGCGATCAAGCTTAATTCCAGTCATATATACGAAGGAAAACACTCCTTGTTATAACTTAACTTTATAATTTTTTAAAAATGGATTTAATCTGTGTATCTTTCATTGTCTTTAAAAAAGTGTTTGTAATCTCTTCAATTTCTATGATTTTTCTATTGTGCGAAAAAAAATCATGGGACCGGCGAATGGTGGGTATACTGTCGTTGTCTAGGACATATAGGCAGTGACGACGCATAATTTTTTTTCTACGTGGACGGAGTACTAATTTATTTAAAAAAAATTATTCAACAAATATAAAAAATATGCTTATTTTATATTAATGCCACATTTTTTACATTATGCTCATATTCTTTAATAAATTTTATCGTACAATATATCTAAATATAAAAAATATGTCTATATTTTTAATTAATTTTTTGGTGCAATATGTCTACTTATAAAAAAATATCTACATTTTAATAAATTTTTTGTACAAAAAAGGTTCGATGATATTATGATGTCATGAATAATCAAACTTATGACCTTCCGCTCAAAAACATGAGACCATAACCACTATGCTAATCTTATTTTATTGATAATTTAATGAATAGTTGAAATATATAATATATACAAGGACAAAAAATAAATTTTAATCTAATTTCTATTAGTAATTTTTTTAAAAAAATTCAGTGTTGGCGACCCAGAGCCCTATCTGAATCCACCCCTAGACGTAGGGAAACCTACCCCATGCCTGCACAATATATAGTTGTGCATGACTCAGGCTTCGTTTGACACAGCGGTGACTGTCGTAAGCACATGGGTTTAACCGTCATTTGCTAACGACCACCTAAAAAATTAACTTCATCCGTTTGAACATAAAAGTGAATGAAGTTTCTTAGGTGAACGTTAACGAATGACAGTTTAACCTTCATGTTCATAACCGCCACCACCGTGCCAAACGGAACCGCAGCGTCATTCCTACTGCTCATGCTTGCCCATGAAGATATATACCGGTAGAGGGCCACCACATGAAGCTAGATAGTCCACCAACCTACATGCAATTAATTAATTGCATAATTAAAAATTAGGTTTGATTAGAGGAAGGAAGAGGAATTTGACCTAATCCTGTTCCTGAATCCATGCAACTAGGATAGATGCTGATCACATATCACGTGTTTGCCAGCTTCAAAAACTGTGCAACGAAACATGCATGGGATAGAAGATCGTTGTCACCGTCTTATCGAATTAATTCAGATCATGATATAGTACTGTAGCTTGGTGTAGCTTTGATGATAACTATATTTTATTAATATATATACATAGGCAATTGATATACGCGCCTCTTAATTGGATATACGTAGACCTTAAACCGCTACTTGTACATTATATTGCTACTCGTAGCGCAAAACAAAACAAAAATCGCATTTAGATAATGTCCCTTAATTCTCCTTAATTCTCTTTTATTCTCAAACTTGTAGTTTTTTGGGGGAAGATGAACCCTAAAACTAAAAAAAAAATAAAAAGAATAACACCAAAAAAAATTTATAATAAAAAAAAATGAGAAGATTTAAAACTATCATCATGCCTTGTTGGGAAGATTAACTCAAACAAAAAAGAAAAGAAAAAAGAGATGGAAAAATGACTTAGGGCGAAGCACCTCCGGCATTAGCGAAGGTGCGGGAAGTCAACCACGAATTGGTCGGAATAAATAAAGGGGCTGCTTATATTGGCGTAGAAGTTTCTGATTTCTAATTTTAAAACTTAAAATATCGGCCGCAAATAATCAGATTGGTTGTGCGTGTGAAATTTTCTAGATCGATGGAACACTGAGACAAGCACACCAATGATGAACACAAAAACACTTCTTTATTATTTGACAAATTTGTTACAACAATTACAACAGAAGCGGGCTGAAATATACAAGTCGCATACAACTTGATTCACAACAGCCGAGAATAAGAAATAACAACTGGTCGCAGACAGAGTCCGTCTCTTCAGCTCGCTAACGCACAGCGTTGTCGCTAACGCCGGCGTTGACTCAGTCCGCACGAGCTCGCTGCGAGCACACCCTCTTGACGAGACCGCAGATGCAGACCGCCACCTCACACAAGTCGCTAACGCCCCGCGTTGTCACTAACGATGGCGTTGACTCGCGATCTTGCACAGCTCGTAACTCTTGCTCCAAGTCGCCCAGAACTCACTCCGAGTTCACTCCCACTTGAGACCGCCCGGTCAGACCGCCCAAGCTCTCCTCCGAACTCACTCCAAGTTCGCTCTCACTTAGACCGCCTATTCAGACCGCACAATAGTCTCATCTTGTCTCTGATGTTCTCTGTGGAGGGATTGCCCCCCTATTTATAGATTCCGGAGCCGCCACCAAAAGGCGGGGCTAACGCCGACGTTGACTCTAACGCCAGCGTTAACTCACTTCACCAAATTCAACAGTGCACATATCAATCGCCTGTATATATAAAGAGAGATAAATATGATTCCCACGAGTGCCTGTTGGAGTGAATGGGCGCAGGTCATCTTTGATGTGTGTGTGGGGGCAGCTGCTTACCGTGTTGACTGCACTTTTTTTTATACGTACATAAATAATAATTTGTGTGATAAGAAAGCAGAGCAGACAGCATTATTGTGATTCTGTTAACGATATGTCTAACAAATTTATCTCACAATGTGCCTTGTCGACTCACACTATTCAAACTTTCATGATAGTTTTGGTTAACAATTAATGGTTTATGCCGGAGTTTAATTTGTTTAACAAACTGTCTATAGATTTTGGCTTGCTTTTGGATTCATTGAAAATTCGATTGTCAGTGTATCTGTCCTGATGAAAAATAGGGAAGCTCTAAATGCTAAATGATGTCTAGAACAGACCGACTTCACTACAATATTTTTGGTCTTTAGCTACACTTGAATTGACGACATTTATAAAAATGTTATCTAAACCTTCAATGGAGAACAATTTATAAGTGCTGTCATAAGTTAGCATCTTAAGGGCAACACTTTCTGTGCAATATTCAATAAATGTTTTTGTTGCGGAACGCTTAGGGCTCGTGGTAGACCGGTTCACTTGAACCACCTTAGCTCGTGAGCGAACTAAGCGCGCAAACAGTCAATTAGAGATTTGCTGAGTACACGGAGACTTTTTAACGTGGAAAACCCGGAAAGGGTAAAAAACCACGCGGCCGGAGCTGTGCCGACCAAACTTCACTATCTTCTGGGGGTTACAACTTGGAAACTAGAACTTGAGCGCGACAGGCCGCTGCTAGTTACAATATTTGGAGAGAGAGAGAGAACGAGCTCCGAGGGTGACAGGCCACCTCTCGGAAAAACTAAGTCTTTTTCCCTTCTGAGAATGCTAGTCGCCTTTCGGAAGTGAGACGGCTAGTCGCCTTTTCCTTCTGAGAATGCTAGTCGCCTTTCGGAAGTGAGAAGGCTAGTCGCCTTTTTCTTCTGAGAATGCTAGTCGCCTTTCGGAAGTGAGACGGCTAGTCGTCTTTTCCTTCTGAGAATGCTGGTCGCCTTTCGGAAGTGAGAAGGCTAGTCGCCTTTTTCTTCTGAGAATGCCAATCGCCTTTCGGAAGTGAGAAAGCTAGTCGCCTTTTTCTTCTGAGAATGTCAGTCGCCTTTCGGAAGTGAGAAGGCTAGTCGCCTTTTTCTTCTGAGAATGCTAGTCGCCTTTCGGAAGTGAGAAGACTAGTCGCCTTTCGGGATGATGAAGATCTTCAAGTCCACGAAGGAGATCTTCAAGCGCCGAAGGAGAATTCCGCAAAAGTCTGCAAGGAGCTCTCCCGGGTCCAGAAGTCAAGGTCCTTTCAAATGAAGCCTTGGGGGTCCTTTTATAGCTTTGGCCGGGGGCGGTCCGGTAATTTTGCAGTTTGCAGTTTTCATAAATGCTCGGTGGACGAATCATATTTTCCGATTCGGGGCACACGGATCGCAATTTTTCGTAAATGACCACCTTGCCCTTCGGGCAGCTTGGGCGGCTCGGGCAGTTCGGGCAGTTCTGCTGGAGGCGAAAAAGGCGACTGGCCGTTCCTGAAAAGTGAGAAGCCTGCGGTTTGCTTCGTGCGCGCCTTGACTCTGGCAGATGGCGGCGGGAATGGCGGGCTCGGTCTTTTCAACTCAAGCGATTGTGCGTTGTCCGTTGCCCCCACCTTTCTTAAGCGGGGTTTCCTTTAGACGCACCCCAAGGCCTTTACGGGTGGTATAACAGTTCTATAATCTCTTATCGGAAACATTTTCGAAATGTTGCAGTTAACGGTTCACTTTAGATAACAATTATGACATGTTGTCTTTAAAAAAAAAATTTGCAACACGTTTAAAAGTGTTGTCTAACCCTTTTCAACTCATCAAAAACTATTATTCGCACACCTAAACTATCACTTAAAATTTAAATTTATAAAAAAAAACTCCACAAAACCCCCCTCGACACTTTCCCGATACCCTTCGTCTCCCTTTCTCCTTTTCCCGCAGAGCTCGCGATTCTCCTTCTCGATTCGCCCTAGCCGCGCGCCTCTTCGGCGATCCGTTGGTTCATCTCCATCACTGACGTCGTCCTCAGCGTCTCGATCCTTCGGTCCAGTGACTCCAATCGGCCGTGCCCTAGCAGCCTCGGCTTGTGTTAATTTTTCAAGAAGAACTTTCTTTAAAGAACCAAATATTACAATAAAGTTTGAGGAAATGCGACGTAATGACTTTCTCGAGCACGCCGTCGTACACGGGATTTAGAAGCCGCCATGCTGGCATATTAATTATATATCCCTCGTTTGTATGGCTTAATCTCTTAGGAATGAAGATCGAAAATGAAGAAAAAATGCCAAACAAAAAAGAGATAGCACACAATGATAATTTTCCTACTTCAAGGCCGCACTAGGGTTTCTTCTGATATTACGATTACAAAGTGAGAATACAAAAGAATCTCTTTTATACCTGAAGTCAAAAGGCAAACAGAAAATAGTAAATGTACAAAATTAACCCTGCTAAAATTTACTCATGCATTGGTAATAGTCAAAATGACCAAATTAGGCTCACTTGAATTTCATGTTCTCTGAAATGATGACCCATTCACAGCTGGAGTTGATGATGTCTAGCATTATATATTAGCACCAAGAGATAACTTGATTTACAAATCTACCTCAAAATTATCATAAATATATATATATTACTGTTCATTCTTGATCATTTATGAGCTTGGGCAAGCTAGAGAGCCCACAATCTCTTCGCAATAAAAATATTAAATATATTTTTTATTAATGGCAGTTATAATATATGTGCATGTCCAAAATTAATGGAACACCTAAAGTCATCATACAGTGGTTGCAAATAGCATAATGATTAGTGGACTGCTAAAAGCTAATTAATAATTCAAATCTATTATTTGAAGAGTGCATATATTAAAGGAAAACAAAAATAAATAAAGCTTAATTTGAGGTTGGAGAAGCAAGAAGAAATAGAATTGAAGTACATTACGGTCCGTTCGGTTGAATGAAATTGGCCGACGCTAGTATTTATTGTGCGTACTCCGACCGTGGGCCCTAGGGTTATTCCTCCTTCGCTGCTGTTAAAATTTTTGTGTGCTACCAATCAAGGATACCAAAACAGAACAAACACAGCTGTAATATATACTTGGCAACAAGATTACAACAGAACACGGCTGAATACAAGTTGCATCCAACTTGAATCACAACAACCAATAGTAGTAAAGAACTTGGTCACGGACAAGGTCCGCTTCTCCTCCCGAGCACACCGCGCTGGTGATACTCGTCGCGGATACTTGTCACGGATACTCGCCTCGATGCTCGCCACCGATGCTCGCCTCGATGCTCGCCTCGATACTCGTCACCGATACTCGTCACCGATACTCGTCACCGATACTCGTCACCGATGCTCGTCACGCAGCTACTCGTCACGACGATACTCGTCACGCAGATACTCGTCACGCAGATACTCGTCACGCAGATACTCATCACACAGATACTCGTCACGACCTCCAATACTCGCTACCCGCTCAAGGGAGCTACCCAAACTTACTCCAAGTCCGATGCTCGTCAGGTAGCACTCTGGTATCTCTAACTCGCTCAGAGTTGATGATACTCGCCACTTCTGATGGCTATACTCGTCACTGTCAGAAGGTGTCAGGAGGTTATCTCTTTAGGGGGGGGGTACCCCCTCTATTTATAAGCAAACTCAAGGGGGGGGGGGGTGAGTAGGAGATACTCGCCACTGGATACTCGCTAGCTGGATAGTCGCCACCTGGATAGTCGTCATCTGGATAGTCGCCACCTGGATAGTCGCCACCTGGATAGTCGCCACCTGGATAGTCGCCACCTGGATAGTCGCCACTTTCACAGCATATACTCACTTCACAAACCTAACACTCCCCCTTGAAGTGAGCTCCGGGAACAACTCCAAGCAACGAGCGAAGCCTCCGGAACGGCCCCGCAGATAGGGGTTTTGTGAATATGTCCGCAAGGTTGTCTTCGCTCCGCACATGCTCCACAGTGAGCAAGCCACCCAGCACCTTCTCTCTGATGAAGTGATGCTCGATCTCTATGAGCTTGGTCCTCGCATGACACACTGGATTGGTTACCAGTTTCAATGCACTCTCATTGTCCCCGCGAAGCACAGTAGGTCCACTGACCTCCTCATCCACATCCTCCACTAGTCTCCTTAGCCAGACACACTCCTGAGCTGCTAAGGACGACGCCTTGTACTCGGCCTCCGTGGTAGAAAGGGAAATGGAGTCCTGCTTCTTGCTACACCACGAGATAGCAGCTGCTCCACACAAGAACACGTAACCTGATGTCGACTTGCGATCATCAGCGTCACCTCCGTAGTCTGCATCCGTGTACCCGTGCAACTTGAAGTTGGACTTCTCTTCATAGGACAATCCCATCTCAAGGGTGCCCTTCACATACTTCAGAACCCCCTTGGCTGCCTCCAGATGAGGCTTCAGCGGCTCCTGCATATACCGACTAACTCGGCCGACAGCAAAGGCGATGTCCGGCCTTGTGATAGTCAAGTATATAAGACTCCCTACCAGAGCCCGAAAGATCTTCGGATCAGGAAGAATCCTCTCTTCTTCCTTCCGAAGCTTCAGCCCCGCCTCCAGAGGCACAGAGCTGCTTTTCCCCTCCTTCATGCCGAATCTTTCGACGATCCTCTCGGCATACGCCCTCTGGGAAACATCCAGTCCGCCTCTTCTCTTCTCTACTTGGAGGCCAAGGAAATGGTGCAATTCACCAAGATCCTTCATCTCGAAGCGTATGGAAAGCTGCTCTCTCAGCGCCGCGACCTCCTCAGGGTTGTTCCCTGTCACGATCATGTCGTCGACGTATAGCAGTACTAGCACGTGAAGACCTCCATCTTTCTTCACGAACATGCTGGAGCCTGAATCTGAGGCATCGTAGCCGCAGAACTGCAGGTACTCCGCAATCTTTCCATACCAGGCTCTCGACGCCTGTTTCAGACCATAGAGGGTCTTCTTTAGCTTACAGACGTGACGCGGATGGGACTTGGACACGTATCCAGGTGGTTGCACCATGAATATGTCTTTGTCGATCTCTCCATATAAGAACGCGTTCTTCACGTCCAGCTGCCATAACTTCCAACCTCGGCACGCTGCCAAAGCAATGATCGTCCTCACCGACGTCATCTTCGCTACAGGACTGAAGGTCTCCTCGTAGTCCTCTCCGTAGGTCTGTGAGAAGCCTCGAGCGACAAGACTCGCCTTGTACCGCTCCACTTCTCCATCAGCCCTCTTCTTCACCTTGTACACCCACTTGCAGGTGACAGGTTTGATGCCCTCCACCATGGGAACCAGGTCCCATGTCTCGTTCTTCTTCAGGGCCTCCATCTCTTCCTCCATAGCCTCGTCCCACTCCTTGATGCCAGCTGCATCCTCAAAGCAGGCAGGTTCCCTCTCATCGAGTGGTCCTGCGAAGAAGCAGGAAACCAGACTCACGAAGTTCCCCTCCTTATAACGAGCAGGCGGGACGATCGTCCTCTTCGACCTCCTCAAGGCTTGGCCACTATCTACCACTCCGGTAGACTCCTCTGCTTGAGCTCCTCTCTGAGCTCCTCTTTGAACTCCTCCAGAAGCGGTGCTCTCCCTGCTTCTTGAGTTCGCAGCTCCCCCTGAGCCAGAAGCTCCTCCTGAGCCAGATGGCGAGGGAGCACTTGGAGATAACTCCAATTCCACAGTAGGGTCCTCAGCGACCCACTCCTCTTCCCTGCTAGCTTCTCCACTCTCCGGCAGCTCCACAAAAGAGACTCCCTGGTATGAGACCAGTTCGTCAAACACAACGTCGCACGAGACGACGAACCTGTGAGTCTGCTGATCCATGCACTTCCACCCCTTCTTCCGCTCATCGTAGCCGATGAAGATACACTTCCTCGCCTTCGGCTCCAACTTTGTTCTCTGAGCGTCCGGGACGTGTACGAAGCAGGTAGAACCGAACACCTTCATGTGACCCACATTGGGCTTCTCCCCGAACATGAGCTGGTGTGGAGACATTATCCTGTTAGGACTCAGAGGCAGCCTGTTGATCACATGAGTGGCACACGCCATTCCCTCTGCCCATAAGGCCTTGGGAATGCTCTTGGCATGTAGCCAACTCCCGGTAGTCTCCACCAGATGGCGGATCTTCCTCTCTGCCACCCCATTCTGCTGAGGGGTGTGAGCGCAAGAGAGCTCCCGCTGAATGTCGAACCTTCTGCAGAAGGAAGCAAACTCATTGGAGGTAAACTCCCCTCCATTGTCGCTTCTCAGCTTCTTCACTCTGCGGTCCAGCCTCCCCTCCACAAGTTCCTTCCACTCTTGGAACTTCTTGAATACTTCTGACTTCTCTCTCAGAAAGTATACCCACGTATAGTGGGTGTAGTCATCCACCAGAACCAGCGCATACTTATTGCCTCCATAAGTAAGGGTGGCGCACGGCCCCATAACATCAGCATGTATGCACTCAAGAGGTGCCCTACACCTGGTCTCCGACTTGTCAAATGGAAGTCGATGTGACTTTCCATATTGACATCCGTCGCACACATGGCCGTTACCGTAGGAAGAGAGATGAGGCAGGCCACTCACTAGGCCCTTTGCCGCCATCATCTTCAACTTGTCCATCCCCACATGACCCAGCCTCTCATGCCAGATCACAGCGCTGTCGTTTGTCTTCAGCTTGTCCACGTAGGCACTTGCAGACAGAACATACAAGTCTTTCACCCTTCTCCCGGTGAGCGTGACGTCAGCATCGACAGATGATAGGTTCTTCAAGAACTTCACCTCCTTTGGTCCAAACAGCACGTGGTATCCAGCATCCACGGCGTTCGCCACTGAGAAGAGGTTCTTCTTCATGCCAGGCACGTGATAGACACTCTTCAGTGTCACTGGCTTCTCTCTACTCCCAAGGGACACCTTCCCTTCTCGCTCCACTGGATGCACCGTATCATCCGCAGTGATGATAGCATCCGATCCTTCATATGCTGCCGAGGAGGCAAACTTCGACATATCTCCAGTGAGATGATGCCCGCAACCGGAATCCACTATCCAGTCGTCCTCGAGGTTGATGGAGGCTAAGACATCGACTGACGTTGCCGTCATTTCTGCCAGGAAACAATTGTCCCCCCTCTCACCGCCCTGGTGACCTCCACCTCTTCCTCCACCTCTTCGATGGTCTCCACCTCTCTGATGGTCTCCACCTTTCTCAGCAACATGACCGGCCTGGAGATTAGACCGACAATCCTTTGCCATATGCCCGTACTTCTTACAGGCAAAGCAAAGGTATCTCCCCTTCTCGTCACGGGCAGGAAGGAACTTCCCCCCATCTCCCTGAGATGACGTTGAAGGTCCCTCTCGGGGGTTCTTCTTCCTCTTGTCCCAGGATCTCCTCTTTCCTGAGAACAAGGCCTCGCCATCTCCTCCTGAGATGGATACTCCCGCCATCTGCTTCGCCAAGCTCTCCTGTGACGACAGCAGGTTCTCTAGCTCCAGAAGGGAGGGCAGAATAACCCATCCTTGCACGGAAGTAACGAAGGGGACATACTCCCTCCTCAAGCCTCGGAGTATGTGCCGCTTCAACTTCGCCTCTGAGATTGGCTCTTCAGGATCCAAGGCCGAGATCTCCCCACATAGGTTCTTCACCTTCAGGAAGAAGGTGGATATCGCCATCTCGCCTTGAGTCGACTTCGCCAACTCATTCTCCAGGAATTGTAGCCGCACCACATTCTTCTTGTTGAATAACCCATCGAGGGCTATCCAGATCGCAGATGCTGACTTGCAACCAATGATGTGGTCGAACAAGTCAGGTGATATGGCTCTCTTCAAGGTGAACTCCGCCTTGGCGTTGGTCTTCCTCCAAGCTCTCACAGCTGGACCATTATCGCCGGCAGCTACAACTTCCTCTTCCTCCCCACCACCAACAACCTCCCAGAGATCCTCTCCAAGAAGGTAGCTCTCCATACAAGACATCCACTTCTTGTAGTTGGTCTGGGTGAGCAACTCAATACCAAGTCCCCTAGCATACCCTCCTCCGCCGTCCATTTTGGATTCTCAACCTTGAACCTTGATAGCACGCGCTGCTTCAGCAACCTTCCTCTGATACCATGTTAAAATTTTTGTGTGCTACCAATCAAGGATACCAAAACAGAACAAACACAGCTGTAATATATACTTGGCAACAAGATTACAACAGAACACGGCTGAATACAAGTTGCATCCAACTTGAATCACAACAGCCAATAGTAGTAAAGAACTTGGTCACGGACAAGGTCCGCTTCTCCTCCCGAGCACACCGCGCTGGTGATACTCGTCGCGGATACTTGTCACGGATACTCGCCTCGATGCTCGCCACCGATGCTCACCTCGATACTCGTCACCGATACTCGTCACCGATGCTCGTCGCCGATGCTCGTCACGCAGATACTCGTCACGACGATACTCGTCACGCAGATACTCGTCACGCAGATACTCGTTACGACGATACTCGTCACGACGATACTCGTCACGCAGATACTCGTCACGCAGATACTCGTCACGACCTCCAATACTCGCTACCCGCTCAAGGGAGCTACCCGAACTTACTCCAAGTCCGATGCTCGCCAGGTAGCACTCTGGTATCTCTAACTCGCTCAGAGTTGATGATACTCGCCACTTCTGATGGCTATACTCGTCACTGTCAGAAGGTGTCAGGAGGTTATCTCTTTAGGGGGGGGGGGGTACCCCCTCTATTTATAAGCAAACTCAAGGGGGGTGGTGAGTAGGAGATACTCGCCACTGGATACTCGCTAGCTGGATAGTCGCCACCTGGATAGTCGTCATCTGGATAGTCGCCACCTGGATAATCGCCACCTGGATAGTCGCCACCTGGATAGTCGCCACCTGGATAGTCGCCACTTTCACAGCATATACTCACTTCACAAACCTAACAGCTGCTTCACAGGTAAGTTGATTTCACCCTGAAATCCTTCTACTCTTAGCCTCTGGAGATTACATTGCTTATTCTACCATATTCCCTACTGATTTCTGAAAAACCCTAAGGCCGTTCGTTTGGGCGGAATTGGAGGTTTGGAATTGGAATTCAATTGCGAATCCCAATTCTGATGTTCGCCCGCTCACAAATTTCGTGGGAATCGGAATTGTATTGAATTCCCATAGGAATTCCATATAGAGCAAATGCGTGAGCCCCATTTCCGACCTCCCGACCCGTCATTTTGCGATTCCGACTCTCGCCCTCGATCAGCCGCCCCCTCGCGACTCCTTTCTCAGTCGACACCACCGATCTCAAGGCAAGACAACATATACACGATCATTGTAGCTATTACAGATCTGACTGAGGCTGAGGTCACACATGCTATCGATAAGTTGAGTGTTGACGACACGAAGAGTGACGTATTCATTGCTTTACCGGTGCCAATTAGGAGGACCTGACTCCGCTTACATTTACTCGATTGATTATATATGAACTTATGTTTTGTATGTTACGGCCTTTTTTTATGCTGTGGACTTATGTTTTCATTCTGTGGACATATGTTTTTATAATATGCATTATATTTTTATTCTCATATTCAATTCAATTGAATTTAATGTTTTAAATTTAAAATTTCAATTCCGTCAATTGAATTCTGAGATACAGCCGAACATCGAAATTGCCAATTCCAATTCCTGTTACAGAATTCTTGCATTCAGCCGAACAGCAGAATTTGAAATGACTTCAATTCCTGCATCTCAATTCCGATCAAACGAACGAAGTCTAATTATTTTTTTGTAGATTTTGTTCTGCCTTGCTAGGAAGGGCATCAAATCCACTGTTATCATTCAATTCCTGCATTAACGGCTGCATCTATTCCTCCAATCCGGCATACTCCAACTGATATAACTTCCTGCTTCCAAGTCAATTTTCAAGTTTATGAGAAGTTTTTGAATCAATTTTGTGTGTTGAAGTTGATTTTGTTTCACCTTCGTTATCTAATCATTATTATTTTTGTCAAAATAGTTGCAAACATACTTTACATATGAAGCCTAAAAATCCTATGGTGGATATCTAACCAAAAGTCTAACAAACACTAAGGTATTATAGATTCAATTTCAATTAAATTTAGCTCTGCTACTTGTTCATGTATCAGGCGATGCTACTTGTTCATGTATCAGGCGAGACAACCGTTAAATTTATGTGCTTTCAGGTTGCTACAAGAAATACTCTTCATAATGTTTTGGTGCACTTTGATTTTTTGTTTTTGATCCAATCGTAAAATTACATATATTTTGCGTGTTGTTGATGTTTTGATTGGAATGAGATCCTATAGATTGCTATTTGAAATGCATGAATTTTTGTTTTTGTTTTTATTTTTTGAATGGTGCATGCGCTAATAGCTAGCTTCGTGGTGTGAAAAATAGAATTCTACGTGATGCGGATACTATTAGCATCGCTCATAATTATTCTATTACAACTTCACTGTAAAATTGATAGGTAAATCAGTATCCAGGAGTGTGAAAAAGTGCAGATAAAGTAGGGGGTGAAATTTTTCCCTTGTGCAGGAATAAATTGTTATTTGTAATGCATGAATTTTTATTTTTGTTTTTGTTTTTTGAATGATGCGCTAATTGTTAATAGAAAGTAGACTAATATGAGCACCGGAATTAAGACGGTAAAAATTTGACTCGAAACTTTTCTTAACATTAATAGATAAGACAAAACATCACAAATGTGTTTTACTGCTACAATAAAAGAGACATAAAAATCTCGGGACTCACAAACGCCTTCTATAAGGCTATTACACGACTCTTAACAAAGCCTCTTCACTTCTTCCTAAACCCTTTTCTGAATGGTCGTTCTCCTTCTTGCAGGCGCCCGCAATTCCCGCTTCTCTTCGTGGCTTCACGACACTCCAGCGCGCCTCTTCAGATTATGGAGAGCTCCTTTTTGTATTTTAACACTAATAGCTAGCTTAAAATAGAATTCTACAGGATGCGGGTACTGCTATATATTAGCATTCCTCATTATTATCCAATTACAAGTACTTCACTGTAAAACTGATAGGTAAATCAGCATGCAGGAGAGTGAAAAAGTGCAAATAAAGTACGGAGCGCAGGAATAAATGCCTCCTATATAGCTAGTTCTTTCAGTACTCTCTGTATGTGATTTAGCAGTGAATATATCGTCAACAGTAGTCCTCCAGCATTACTGCTTGTATATAACAGCTAGCTAGCTAGCTAGCAGCTCTTGATCAGTCCATCTTTATCCATTTATCTCCTCCTCCATACATCTCAGCCTCTCGTTCTCCTTATCCAAAATTGGTTGATGAGGAGCAAAAGGCATTTGTCATGTACATTCAATCCCGAATCTCACGAGGCCCAGGTTGCATCGTGGCATTTGGGTTGCCGTGGAATGCAGAAATATATATTTATATATATAATAATGCCCCCACCGCTGTCCCTCACATGGATGACAGATCCACTAGCGCGCAGGCATCCAACGGTCGCTTTTGTTTTTCCTTTGCAGTGATCATTGCCTGCCTGAGCACTGCTGCTGCAGACTGCATGTACTCGCCGTGCCAGAATGTTACTTGACTGTTGTGGTGAATGAAGAGCACGCGCCGTAATGTATGAGCATTTATGGATCGCTTTTGGCTTGCCCTTAATAAGAGTGACATGTCTCTCCGGTCACCGCCTCGATCACGCGATGATCGCCTTCAGTGAGCAGAGCGCCGCGAAAACAGCTCGTGCGGAAAATGGAGGCGATATGCGGACCGTACAGAAAGAGGGGAAATTCTCTCTGATTTAGGCAGATTTTTTGAAATCAGGCTCCAGATATAAATTTCGATATCCCAGAAGATCATTTCGATCTTCTAATTCGCCCACTTCCCCTCTTTTGCGCATGATCTCTTAGGAGATCGAAATGATCTCCTACCTGACGAAAGTTTGGGTCTGGAGCTCGGTTCCAAAAAATTCTCCTAATGTAGGGTTAATTCTTTAGGAGGAGAGAGAATAACTGGTCACATGGTCATCCCGAATCTCGGCGCAAAAATGTATTGCACTTTTCCACGAATTTGACAGCTCATATTAAATCCTGGACTTAGATTTCAAAACGCCTCCTAAATTAGTGGCTGAGATTCAAAGAGTTCTGCCTCATGGTATAATTAACAAAATGTAATAATTCAACATTAATCATTGAAGAGGCATCATGCGTATCGTTATTGTTGCGGGTCACTCGGGTGCCCTGGTAGACCAATCTAATTGAACCATCTTAGCTCGGAAGCGAACCGAACACACAAACAGTTAATGAAAGAAGTTAGTAAATGACAAGAGAACTTTTAACGTGGAAAATCCGGAATTGGTGAAAAACCACGCGGTCGGGGCAGTGCCGACTAAACTCCACTATCTTCTGGGGTGTTACAATTTGAAATTAGGAACTCGAGCGTGACAGGTGGTTGCTCGTTACAATGGTAGAGAGAGAGAAAAAAACTACGAGGGTGACAGACCACCTCTCAGAAAGCTGAACGCTTCTTCTGAGAACGAAAGTGATAACAAAAATGAGATGACTGATTCGTCTTTCTGGATCCGAAGGATTCTCAATTGCTTAGGAAGATTGTCTTCTGAAGAGGAAGAAATTTTCAAGCACGCGAAGGAGATCTTCGAAGGCTGAAGGAGATCTTTAAGCGCCGAAGGAGAACTCAGAGGAAATCTTCAACAGAGCTCTCTCGGGCATAGAAGGCAAGGTGTCTTGAAATGAAGGCTCTGGACTCCTTTTATAGCTTTGACCGGGGGTAGCCCGGTAATTTCGTCGTTGTAACCAATGTAACCACCTGACGGGCGATATGAGTGAAGGACCAATCCTACGACTTATTGGAGTTGGGTCGAATCAACTGAATGCTCCACATGTATTGTGAATATTGTATGGAGCGTATTGGCAAGTTTTCGAGACGAGTCGTCGAGAATGTCTCGACGACTCTTACCTCAATTTGTTGAATATACGAATCCGTGTTAACCCGATGAATTCATGATTACTCGACGAATCCATGATTACTCGACGAACCGGATGAATTCATCACTCGACGAATTGATTGTTACTCGACGAATTGTTTGTTACTCGACGAATTTCTTCAGTGAAAGGTTCACTCGAGGAATTATGTGTTTACTCCAATGTAAGTCGTGGGTGTGCGGATAGTCTCTCTCTCGCATGGGTATAAATAGAGCACGATTCTATACCCTAAGAGTGCGATTCCTTTTGCGATACTTGAAGCGAGAAGGAAGGGTTCCGCCAGAACCGACGGAAGGGTTCCGACCGGTCTCTCTCTTCTCGTACGCCGTCGCCGCCTCTCCCTGTTGTCGGACCTAGTAGTTCGTGGGAGACGTTGAGGACTCTTCTTCTCTGACTTACTTCTTGTGAGACAAGAATCTAGGGTTCTTCAACACTCGTGTGGACTACCGTAGAGGCGCCGATCGATTTATGCGCTTGAGACTCAGAGCTTGTCTTCGAGATTACTTCTTGGAGCATCTGTGAAATTTTCCATAGATCTAGAAGTGAGCAGGAATCGTACAACTTAAAGTTATAGCCAACAAGCAGAAGCACATGAAGCAACACAATCTTTATTGATAATATCAAAGATCTTCATTACATAGCGAGGTATGCATGGCGAGACATGATTTTGCCAGTACACAAAACCAAAAGAAATTACAATGCTGAAGGAAAGATAACCAGCGGTCTGAACACTGAGACCGCCTGACCGCATGACCTGGCTGTTCCCGCGACTAGAAAACGAGACCGCGTGAACACACACTGTCGGCGACTTGAACAACACCAATCGAGAACTCCGCAACCTCCCGAACTCCAGCAACCCGAACTGCAAGCCGCGAGACCGCCCGAACACCTTAGAAGACGAGGTGACCGCTGCTGTCCGCACAATCCGCAGAAGCTGCACAAGGAAAGTTCAATCAGCTAACCGGCCGGTCACAAAAATGAGACCGCAAGAAATAGGCGCGAGCTCAGCTTACACTTGGTGCGATCATTTTGCTGCTACAGTGACTCCTATTTATAGGCGCGGGACCAGATCCAGTCACCGCCCTATGAGATAGAGTCACCGCCCTGACCGCGCGACCAAGACCAGTCAACCCGCGCGGTCAGCAAATCGCTCTGCGCCGTGAGCTCGCCGACTTCAACCCAGACCGGAGATCGCCACTCCTACAAAAAGCCGCGCGATCATGACAACTCGCCCGGTCATGACGCCCACCACCTGCGTTCGCAACACGAGACCTCCTCCAGAGACCGCGAACACATCCAAGTCGACCAAAGGCAAGAACCCGCCAAGTCGACCAAAAACCAGTGTCCGCATGTACCAGCAGATCGCCAAGGGACCAGCTTATGCGAACAAAAAAGAGGAGACCGCACGACTAAGGAGACCTTAGTCGGCGCGCACCACAAGAACCCGGACAGCCACCAGATCGGAAGACCGCCCGAATAACAACCCTTTGCGGTCAACAACTTAACCCGCACAGTTCAGAAACAACTCGCCACGCGGTCACACGAACCAGACCGCGCGGCCTCACCTTCCTGAATAACAACTCGCCACGCGGCCACACAGACCAGACCGCGCGGCCTCACCTCAGCAGCCTTAGACAAAAGAACGGCGGTCAGACCGAATAGACCTGCGGCTAGATCAAAGAGATCAGACCGCAGATGGAGACCGTAAGACCGCGCTGCTAACCAAACTGCGCGACCTCCCCCCAGACCGCTAACCTCCACTTCAACATTTTCAACAGCATCTTGGTTGAGTATTGACTCAATCCCCTTCAGGTGTTGCAATGCGTTGCTTCTCCTAATTTTGATTCATGAAATTGCAAGTTCCTTGAACTGTTTAGGGTTGTTCTTGTTCTTTATTTCTGCTGCGCATATGTGATATGTTATCTACATATGATGTATAGAAAACCCAACATATTCAAATTACTAATAAAAGCGGCGCAGGTTCTGGGCGTTCCAGGGGCGTGGTAGAGTCTTCCCTTCCGCTGTTCTGAGCTTGTATGTTTTGGGCTTTACGACGGTAGTGACAACATACGAACCTGCTCGAGTTGGCGAGAGTTTATCTCCTTGCGGGCCTTTACCGGCCGCCTCGATGCTGCGTAGAACAAGATCCCCTACGTTGATTCTCCTGGGTTTCACCCTTCGATCGTAAAGTCGGGCCACACGTTGTTGGTAGTGAGCTAAGAGTTGAGCAGACGTATCCATGACTTCTGTAATTAAGTCTAGGTTTTCTCGGAGCAGCTCATCGTTCTTTTCGGGATCGAAGGTTTTTACGCGACTGCTTGCGACGCCGATGTTGATGGGGATGATCGCTTATGTGTGGTATCAGAGATTTTACGGGGTCTCCCCCGTGGGAGTCCGCTTCGTCGTACGGTATGCCCACAAAACATTCGGAAGCGCGTCTATCCACTGCCCCCTTCCTCCTGCAGGCGGGTTTTGAGTCCTTTGAGGATGGTGTGATTCTCTACTTCAATCTGACCCTTTGTTTGTGGGTGAGCCACGATCGTATGGCGAAGGTTAATCTTCAGGTCTTCGCACATCTTGGTGAATGACTTTCCCGTGAACTGAGTGTCATTGTCGGCGATGATTATTGCCGGGATTCCAAGGCGGCAGATGATATTCTTCCACACAAACTGTTTGGCGTTCTCCTCAGTGATTTTGGCGAGGGGTTCAGCTTCTACCCACTTTGTGAAGTAATCAATAGCCATGATGATAAACTTTCTCTGGTCGGAGGCCATGGGGAGGGTACCGAGGAGATCGATCCCCCACTGAGTGATACGTGAAAAGCAGATATATACGCAAATGCACGTGTCAGATCAAGTAATAAAGTGTGAATAAAGATCATTCCCACGAGAAAGTGTTAAATCTAACGCTCGTAATTACTATCTTAACCTTTTTTTTTTAAATTCAAGTGGATTAATTAAGGTGATTTGTGAAAACAACAAAAATCAAATCAAGTTACAAAAATGACTACTTAAAAATACTTTTGATAATTATTTGGAGAAATGGTCTTGCATATTGACTTCCTATATCTATTGTGATGAGTTTAAATGTGAGTCTTAGTGAAGAGTTTAATCAACTATCCTGCAACGATTTGAAAATGAAAATCATTATCTCTCGATCTCTGAAATTCATTTACTCTTTATCCCCAAGTTATCTCTAACTTAGGCAACAATAAAGAATAACATGAACCATTCAAATCTATGTTGCTAACGAGAAGACGAAATCTCTCTCCCTTCTACGCTATACTAAATTTATGATATACTTTCACCGCTCCTCTCTCGAATCTTGCAACGCAGTATAAAAATGGAAATTTTGGTTAAACACTTACGCGACTCCTCTCTCGAATCTCGCAGCATATAATGAAACATTCATCTAGCCTGACTCCTCTCTCGAATCTTGCCAAGCAAATTTAAAGATGAAACTTAAGCCAAATTTGTTAAGAACAAAATTATAAATTCGATAAAGATAGTATTTCAAACATCCACAAGAAAATTAAAATCAAAACATCACAACAAACAAAGTACTTTCAACATACAAGAGAAAAGAAATTAGTTCATGATGAAGGGGAGATCACACGCAATTTGGAAGATCTTACTAGACATAGTTAGAGAATTGAAGATGAAGAAATGCAGAATTTCTTCTCCAAATGGTATAAAAATCTGTCTTTTTCTTCCTCTTGACGGTGTACCCTAATCTCTTCTCCAAAGCACTCTCCTTCTCTCTCCTTTTTTCAAATTCTCCTTGGTTATCCATGTTATCCCCTTCTTATTTTCGAATTCTCAATGAAAAGTCGCACATTTTCAAGTAAAATAACTGCCGCCATCTTTTAAATTCGGAATTAATTGTAGAATTTTCGGATCTAGACTTGTTGCAACAAACAGAAAAAATTGTTGCAACAACTTTTCCAGGCAGAAAAATCTGGTTTTTCTTTGCTTCTTCAAATTAGATTTTTCTTCGACATTTCTACAAAGAAAACCATATACACAATAATAATAGTCCAAATTTATATAAATGATATATTTAGTCATATTTCAAACATTTAATGCAAATTTATGCACTTTATGGTGTGTAGTGATAAATTAATTAGATAAAAATAACTTCTTTTTAAGAAGTTATCACTGAGCAAATGACCAGGTGCCTCGGAGTGCCGTAATCGCTACCGGGGGCTGATGTGGGACGTTTGCATGAAGCTGGCAGCTTTTATATTTTTGAAAGAATTCGGCGGCGGCCTTTTTCATTGTTGGCCAATAAAAACCCTGACGCGGGTTCGGACCAGAGCTCTTGTGCCTAGGTGCTCTCCACATATCCCGCCCATGGACTTCCTTTAAGGTGTACTCTGCTTCTGTTGTCGGAAGGCACTTTAGGTAGGGCCCAGAGAAGGCCTGCCTTTAAAGCTCCCCTTCAATGATAACGTACGGGGCGGCTCGCATTCGCAGCCGTCGTGCTTCTAAGTGGTCGTTGGGTAGGTCTCCATGTTCAATGTAGGCTCGGATGGGTGTCATCTAGGATGGTCCCTCTTCGCTAATTTCGGTGATCTCCCATGTCCCGGGAATGCTGGGAGTCACGATGACTTCGATTCGGCGCCTCCGGGATTGATAGTTAGAAGGAGAGGTCGCGAGTTTGGAGAGTGCGTCGACTCTGGAATTCTGCTCCCTGGAGATGTGCAGAATTTGGTGTGATGATACTTTTTTTAGGAGGGATTTCGCGAGTATGAGATATTGTGTCATTTGGTCGTTCTTTGCCTCATAGTTTCCCTCAACTTGCGAGACCATGAGCTGCGAGTCGGTGTAGATTGTCAGGTTCTCCGCCTTGCAGTCGATGACGAGTCGTAGTCCGACGATTAGAGCCTCATACTCAGCAATGTCGTTGGTTGTCGGGAACTTCAACCTGAGGTCGTACTCTAAAGTGATGCCCTCCACACTGATTAAGAGCAATCCTTCTCCGGCTCCTTCAGCTATAGAAGCCTCGTCGACATAGAGAGTCCAACGAGCGGCAGAGATATCTTTAACAGGGGCGGCCTCCGGAGGTAGAGTATTCTCTACGATGAAATCGGCGAGCACTTGGGATTTGATGTCTGGTCGCGGTAAGAATTGGATGTCAAACTCGCCCAGTTCGACTGCCTACTTTACTAATCTCCCGAATACTTCCGGCTTCTGGAGAATGGCCCGTAATGGCAATTGAGTCAACACCTTTATCGTATGGGCCTAGAAGTAGGGCCGACGCTTTCTTGCAGAAGAGACGAGGGTGAAGACCGTCTTATCCTCCATTTGATATCTGGCTTCGACGTCGGTGAGGACCTTGCTGAGGTAATAAACATGCTATTGGACTCCTCCTTCGTCTTTTACTAACAC
The DNA here is from genome assembly GCA_033032865.1 of Dactylorhiza incarnata. Taxonomy (NCBI): domain Eukaryota; kingdom Viridiplantae; phylum Streptophyta; class Magnoliopsida; order Asparagales; family Orchidaceae; genus Dactylorhiza; species Dactylorhiza incarnata. The sequence goes on along the minus strand of JAWHQI010000192.1, from coordinate 4,763,006 downwards.
CGAGCTAACGGCCGTGGGGGATATTGCTAGGTATAGGAACAAGACCTCTCCAGGGATAGATTTTGATAAGAGCGGGGGCGAAGCCAGGTACTGCTTGAGGTGTTCAAAGGATGTCTGACATTCGTCCATCCACTGGAACCCAGAGTGACGTGCCCCTCGAAGGATTTTGAAGAAGGGGAGATATTTATCTCCCGTCCGTGCCAGAAATCGCGAAAGAGCAGCAATCCTTCCATTTAAGCGCTGGGCCTCCTTGATGGAACGGGGTGGTGACATGTCTCTCAGGCTCCCAACGCCTTGATCTTTTCTGGGTTTGCCTCGATCCCTCGATGGGTTACCATGAATCCCTGGAACTTTCCCGCCGTTACACCAAATGCACATTTGCTGGGGTTGAGCCGCATTTGGAAACGGCGGAGGACCTGGAAGCACCCTTCCAGATCTTCTAAGTGGTCACAGCGGCGGATGCTCTTTACCAACATGTCATCCACATAGACCTCCATTGTGCTTCTGATGAGGTCTTTGAATCCTTTGTTCATTAGCCTCTGGTAGGTTGCCCCGACGTTCTTGAGGCCGAAAGGCATGACTTTGTAGCAGTAAACTCCTTTGTCTGTTCGAAATGCGGTGTGCTCCCCGTCTTCCGGGTTCATTCTGATTTGGTTTTAGCCTGAGTATGCGTCCATGAAACTGAGGAGCTCATGTCCGGCTGTTGCGTCGACCAGCTGATCGATTCTTGGAAGGGGGAAACTATCTTTTGGTCAAGCTTGATTCAGATTGATGTAGTCGACACACATCTGTCACTTCCCTGTTGCCTTCTTTACCATAACCACATTGGCTAGCCATGTGGGGTATTTCGCTTCGCGGATGAACCACGCTTCCAGGAGTTTCTCCACCTCCTCTTTGATCGCCTTGAGCTACTCCGGGGCGAAGTTTCACTTTAATAGAATCACCGGCCTGCAAGCAGGGTTAATATTCAAAGAGTGAAAGATGACCTGAGGATCTACCCCAGGCATATCTTCTGGGCTCCGCGCGAAAATATCCTCATTGGCGCGGAGGAAGAGAGCGTATTCCTCTCGCTCTTCCTTAGATAGGATGGACCCGACGTGGACCGTCTGGGTCGGATCCTGCTGGGAGATTGGTACTTCGATGAGCCCTTTGACGGGCGATCCGCGCTGTAGAGTGGCCTCGTCCCGTAAGTCGAAGTTGTCAATATTGAGAGGGGTTGCTTCCATTGGTCGTGCCTGCTTTAAGAAACACGTTCGTGTTGCTTCTTGGTTTCCTCTTACGACCCGTATCCTTGCGGTGGTCCGGAACTTCATAGCTAGGTGCGGAATAGATGAGATTGCTCCAAAGATGGATTGGAGCGGTCTTCCAAAGATAGCATTGTAGGCGGAGGTGGACTCCACCACCACGAACTGGCTGTTATCGTCGAATGCCCTGAACTAGAACAGGTCGGTTGTCGAAGCCGTAGACAGGCCCGACCGCGGGGCTGAGCTGGTCCTTCGTGAGTTTCATGATTTGCAAAGTGGAAAGGAACAGGACATCGACTGAGCTTCTGTTGTTGACTAATATCCTTTTAACATTGAAGCAAGGGTGACAAATCCCTGCGCTGATCACGAGTGGGTCCTGATGCGGTAGTTGCAACCCTTGCAGATCCTCTTCCCCGAAAGTGATTGTTGTAACACCCTCCCTGTCACATAGCATATAACAGTAGGTCCGGCCGGGACCCCACGCCATATGAAACGAACAGAAGGGCGCGTTACGAGAATTAGTGTTAAACAGTTAAAAACTATAACTATCTCAGCATCAGAGTCGCAACACGGAAGCATATTTATTTTCATTTAAAACCAGTTTATAACAAGTCCACAGTACTACTAGGATTGAAATACATAAACAGTTATTTACATGAGTTTGTTTACATCAAAAGGGTGGCTTCCAGACATCGGCACGCAGGCCGGCCACACATGAACAAAAGTAAACAAAAGCTTTGGCCTTCATGGGCCATCATAGCTCAGCAGCAGGGGCTTCAGCCCGCTATCTCCCGCTAGTCTCACTGGGACATGTATAAGCAAATCCACCAATTGGTGGGAAAACAAGCAACCGGTCAGCTTTAGCTGACCAAGATTTATAACGACCCCGCCCCACACTCGGGGCGGCAGTGCTCCTTCCCTGCAAGTAAGAGTCAGCAGCATATATATATCCGCAAACAACACCAACGGAGGCAAACCAAGCCACCCGCTTCATGCTCTCAAGGCACACTTTGGCATACTCCCTGAGTTACGCCCTTACTCTAAGTCTTATTTCAACTTAGACAAGCAAATTGAGCTAGCCCGTAACCGAAGTTACGGCACTCTTCCATAGCCCGGTGCAACGAGGAGCGACCTCTTCACCACCACTATGTGGGGTTCGGCTCGGCTATACCCGTGCTCAATCATCGTAGTATACACGATACAGGTAAGCTTCACCCAATACCCATTTCTTAAAGCTGGGTTTTGCAAGTTCCACAGCTTCTCCTGCTACCTATCCAGACTACAGGAATTTGGGTAGCACGGAAACATACAGTCTTTATGCTGGGAGATGGCGCCGGCGCTAACGCTAGCGCCCGGCGCTAGTAACAGAATTTAGTACTGCCCGGCACTGGTAACAAAAATCTGTACTGCTACCTCTGGGAAACCACCTCCAGACATCAACACTGGTAGCTCAACTGGAGCTACCGCCGGCGCTAACGCTAGCGCCCGGCGCTCGTGACAGAACTCAGTTCTGCCACCAAATTTCGGGTACAGCCTGGGAAACACCTCCAGGTCCTATTTTTTTGTACAACAGCAGTCACATGACCGAATCACAGCACGTACACGGAATTATTTCCGGCACTTTACACACACTAATCATCACCAATCCGGCTCGAACTGTCCGGATGGGCTTCACACAGCATGCCTATGTCCGTAATACCGTTTCGGACTCTATATGCAATTTGTGGGGAAATCACTTCAACCCACCGGAATAGCCGATCTACTAATTAGTAGAAGTATTCCAAAACGCATGCAAATCAAAGGACGTACATGTCCAAGGATTAGGGAGGAGATTCGTTACCCTTGTAGGCCGTTTCGGTGCCATAGAAGTGAGAGGTGGATGGCTGGAATCCGCGGTGGCACACGCACGCACACGATTCTTCACTAATCTCCCTCCTGGCACGATGAAATCTCAACTCCAAAGGCTCTCCCTCCTTTCTCCCAGCTCTCTGCCCTCAGCACTTGAGAGAAAAATGGCTGAAAAGTCGGGATTGAGGTTATTTAAGATTTAGAGCTACCTCCGGCGCTAGTGGCTAGCGCCTGGCGCTAGCCCTGAGTCAGTACCGCTAAGAGACGCTACCGCCGACGCTATCGCTACCGCCTGGCGTTAGCTCATCTGTTTCAGTCTGCTCCATTTCTCGGGAGTTCTCGGAACCATTTCTCGGGATTTCTCGGGACCATTTCTCGGGAGTTCTCGGAACGCTACCGCCGGCGCTATCGCTAGCGCCTGGCGCTAGCTCCCTAATTTCAGCTCATGCTCATTTTTGGTATTTTGGGTGCACATGCCATTTGGGGTCTTACAATTCTTCCCCCCTTAAATGAATTTCGTCCCGAAATTCTAACAGTGCAAATAATCAAAACGATACAAAATACAATTTGTACCTTAAAGGAACAGCTCGGGGAACTCCTCACGCATAGTTTGCTCGCGCTCCCATGTAAGTTCCTCACGATCGCAGTTGTTCCAGCGGACTTTGACCATCTTGATCAATTTATTCCGTAGTTGTTTGACCTCAGTGTCTTCGATGCTAATAGGTATGACCTTTGTCTTCAACCCATCATCGACTGACACCTGAGTAGCCACAAGCACTTGGCTAGGCTCTGGTACAGCTTTCCTCAATACTGATATGTGGAACACATCGTGCAGACTACTCAACTCAGTCGAAAGAGCGAGTCGATAGGCAGCTTCGCCAACACGTTCCAGTATCTCAAACGGTCCAAGGTATCTTGGACTCAGCTTTTTCAAGCACCGAATCCGGGACACACCCTTGAAAGGTTTGATCTTGAGGTAAAACCAGTCGCCCACGGTGAACTCGACATTTCTGTGCCTGGCGTTGTAGTATTTCGCCTGCCTATCTTGCGCAATTAACAATCTCTCTCGGATTGTTTGAATAGCCGAATTTGCCTCTTCGACTTCCTTTCGCTTAAACAGCTTCGTTTCACCTGTCTCCGCCCAAGATAAGGGAGTGCGACAAGCTCTACCATAGAGGGCCTCAAAGGGTGCCATCTTTATACTTGCCCGATAGCTGTTATTGTAAGCGAATTCGATCATGAATAGATGATCTTCCCACTTTTTACCGAAGTCCAGGACGCACATTCGGAGCATATCCTCCAGAGTTCTGTTCGTACGTTCAGTCTGTCCATCCGTCTGAGGGTGGAAGGCAGTGCTAAACTTCAGCTTTGTACCTAACAACTGGTGGATTAACCTCCAATCCTTCGAAGTGAAGCGCTCATCTCGGTCACTGACGATGCTACGGGGCACACCGTGCAATCGTACGATGCTATCAACATAAAGTTTTGCTAACTTTTCAACTGAATCGTCCTTCCGGTTTGGAATAAAGTGGGCTACCTTTGTCAAGCGATCCACGATCACCCATACGACATCATTCCCACTCTGTGATCTCGGCAAACCGTGCACGAAATCCATCGAAATGTCATCAAATTTCCATTCCGGTATAGGCAACGACTTCAGAAAACCTCCAGGTTTCTGACATTCCGCCTTCACCAGTGCGCAAGTTTTGCATTTTGCGACGTACAAGGCAATGTCTTTCTTTAATCCCGGCCACCAAAACAGCTTTTTCATGTCTTGGTACATTTTTGTGCTCCCTGGGTGAATTGAGTATTTGGTAAAATGTGCTTCGTACATCAATTCCTCCCGCAACTTACCTACATTTGGGACGCACAACCGACCGTCTTTCCGCATCAGACCGTCGTCTACCACAAACTCTGCAGCAGTCCCTTCCCCAGACTCTGCTAAATAGCGTTGCATGCTTGAATCAAGCTCCAGGGCCTGTCGTATTCTGTCTGCGAGGTCATACTGCACCTCCTTCCAGTTTAAGCACGCATTCGCACTAGAACTCCTCTCTACACAGGAGATCTCCAAGGCTTCCAAGTCCCTGATCAGACGTGGATCATACATCTGAATCCAGTTGGCCTGTGCATAAGCCCTTCGGCTCAAAGCATCTGCGACTACATTTCCCTTTCCGGGAGTATATTGTATATCAAAAGTGTAGTCCCCCAGGAACTCCATCCACCTTCGCTGTCGCATGTTGAGCTCCTTCTGATTTAGCAAATACTTAAGGCTCTTATGGTCTGTAAAGATGTCAACCTTCACACCATATAAATAGTGCCGCCACAGCTTTAGAGCGAAAATCACGGCCACCAATTCCAAATCGTGGACCGGATAATTCCGCTCATGCACTTTCAACTGACGAGAGCCATAAGCTATTACTTGACCGTGCTGAAGAAGTACGCAGCCTAAGCCGCTCCCTGACGCATCACTGTAAATTTCATAACCCTCTACACCAGATGGTAAACACAAAATTGGTGCTGTGGTCAGACGCCTCTTTAATTCCTCAAAAGCCCGTGCACACTCCGGTGACCAAACGAACTTCTGATCCTTCCTCGTCAAGGTGGTGAGAGGTAGAGCGATCCGTGAAAAGTTCTCCATGAAGCGCCGATAGTAGCCGGCAAGTCCAAGGAAACTCCTGACTTCCGCTAGTGTCGCCAAAACGGGCCACTTCAGGATTGCATCAATCTTTGCCGGATCTACTGCGATACCCTCGCCACTAACAACATGACCAAGGAACGCCACTGAGGCTAGCCAGAACTCGCACTTAGAGAATTTGGCATATAGTTGACTACGTCGCAGGATTTCCAAAACTTCACGCAAATGAATCGCGTGTTCTTCTTCAGACTGAGAATACACCAAGATATCGTCAATGAAGACAATGACAAACCGATCAAGGCACGCTCGAAAGGTCCTATTCATCAGATCCATAAATACTGACGGTGCATTCATCAATCCAAACGTCATCACTGTAAACTCGTAGTGTCCGTAGCGAGTACTGAATGTTGTCTTAGGGATATCACAATCCCGAATTCGTAACTGGTAATAGCCGGACTTGAGATCCAACTTTGAATATACCGTTGACCCAACTAGCTGATCGAATAAGTCATCGATTCGAGGAATCAGATACTTGTTCTTCTCGGTCAGCTTGTTCAATTCTCGGTAGTCAATACATAGACGCAGGCTTCCGTCCTTCTTCTTCACAAACAGGACCGAAGCACCCCAAGGGGAGGTACTTGGATGTATATAACCCTGCTCTAGCAACTCCTGTAATTGAACTTTCAATTCCGCCATCTCCTTTGGCGCAATTCGGTACGGTGAGCGTGAAACAGGTTTGGCACCTGGCACCAGCTCTATAGTGAAGTCAATCTCTCGCTGAGGTGGCGCCCCAGGAAGATCTTTCGGAAAACATTTGGATACTCTGAAATCACAGGAACATCACTCAAACTGGGTTGAGGCTTTGCAGCCCCCACTAGCACAACACATAACTCTGCACCTTGCCGAATCGCCTTGACCACTTGGACAGCAGACATCAGTGTCTTACTCGATCCACGCAAACCAGCAAACGTAGTTGTACGTTCGGTATTCCGCCCCAGTGTGACCTCCTTAGACGTGCAATCAATGTAGGCCTGCTGCGCTGACAGCCAGTCCATACCAAAGATTACATCGAATTCCGAAAGCGGGAGTATCAGTGCTTCCAAATCAAAGTCTTGACTCCCTATTCGTACCTTTACTACACAACCTCGATCCGCGCGGATCGAACACCCATTGGGTAGCATCACATCTAATCGTTCATGTCTAAACGCCGAAGGCACTCCAAGTTGCTGTATGAAGGCCTCCGATATAAAGGAATGTGAAGCAGCCATGTCAAATAGTGCTCTTGCCGGATAGTTAAAGATCAGGACAAAGCCTAGGACATCAATGGTTACCAAGCAATGTATAAGGTATGAAGTATAAAAAAGCAACAAAAGCTATATACTATCGCATACCTGTCACCACATCGTTCTGTTTGATGGTCTCCTGTTGGCCAAGGTTGTAAACTCTAGGCTGGGCTGGAGCAGCGTGGGATGCGGTTGACTCGGCCGCCTTCCCTTTCTCTGCCGCATAGGCCGCAACTAGCTTCTTCCTACTACGACAGTCACGTGCTATATGTCCCGGCTTGCCGCAGTTGTAACAGATGATTGGGCCTCGCCCAGTCACTCCCGATGCTGAAGATTGAGCTGACCCAGACGGTCGCGCTCCTTTCTTCCATTTGCCTTGCCCCGACTTTGCCGAGCTCGATACTTTGAACTCTGGCTTGACTACTGCTAGCTCCTTCCTACTATGGGACCGCTTCATGTCTTTCTCTAAAGAATGAGCTGAGTTGACCAGGGTCATAAACCCTTGTGTCATTGGCCCCATCAGAAGAAACCGCAACTCCTCTCGCAAGCCTTCGTAAAACCGATTTGTCTTACGCGCTTCATCCGCAAATATCACGCCTGCATAACGACCCAACCGTGTAAACTCATGCAGATAATCATCGATAGTACGATCACCCTGAGTCAGACGGTTGAACTGGTTTTCCATTTCTATCTGTTGGGCCCGAGGAAGATATCGCTCCAAGAATAGTTTGGAAAATTCAACAAACGAGATATCGGTCAGCTGCCTTCCCGCTAGCTGATGTATCTCCAACTCATCCCACCACAGCTGCGCCTCCCCATCTAGTAGGAAGGTTGCCAAAGTCACTTTTTGTCCTTCCTCCGTGTCCGTGGCCTTCAAGGTTTTGCGCACCTTTGACAGCCAATCTTCTGCTTGTGTCGGGGTTCCTGCCCCCGTGAACGTGGGAGGGTGGAAACTCAAAAAGTATTGCAGCTGTTGATCTGGAGCTCTTCGTGCCCTCAACGACACTGGCCTTTCCACCGCAGGTTCAGCTGCTGGAGCCTGCACTGGAGGTTCAACTGTTGGAGCCTGCACTGGAGCCACTCCAGGGGTAGGAGGCTGTCCAAGGACATGCCCTCCTGGCTGCGCAGTGAACATTGCAAATACTGCCTCAGCAATCATCCTTACTGTTTCAGCTGAAGGAGGAGTCGACACCGGAGTTGGTGCACTGCTTGCAGTCGAACGAGGGGGTCGAGAAGGCCCCGCTCCACTCCCAGTCGCCTATATATGTACCCAAAACATAATTAGCAACTACGAGATAGCATAAGCAATAAAGGAACACAGAAGTTCCATCTGAATGCTACACATATACATGTAATTCATTCCCAAAGTGGACAAAACTGGTTATTTATATGAGTTAAAGGCGACGTACACACGTGCTCACCACCCATTAAAAGAATTCGACCACGAATTCAGACGGAAAGGGAACGAGACCCGTAGTTGATACCAATTTGTAACACCCTCCCTGTCACATAGCATATAACAGTAGGTCCGGCCGGGACCCCACGCCATATGAAACGAACAGAAGAGCGCGTTACGAGAATTAGTGTTAAACAGTTAAAAACTATAACTATCTCAGCATCAAAGTCGCAACACGGAAGCATATTTATTTTCATTTAAAACCAGTTTATAACAAGTCCACAGTATTACTAGGATTGAAATACATAAACAGTTATTTACATGAGTTTGTTTACATCAAAAGGGTGGCTTCCAGACATCGGCACGCAGGCCGGCCACACATGAACAAAAGTAAACAAAAACTTTGGCCTTCAAGGGCCAGCACAGCTCAGCAGCAGGGGCTTCAGCCCGCTATCTCCCGCTAGTCTCACCGGGACCTGTATAAGCAAATCCACCAATTGGTGGGAAAACAAGCAACCGGCCAGCTTTAGCTGACCAAGATTTATAACGACCCCGCCCCACACTCGGGGCGGCGGTGCTCCTTCCCTGCAAGTAAGAGTCAGCAACATATATATATATATCTGCAAACAACACCAACGGAGGCAAACCAAGCCACCCGCTTCATGCTCTCAAGGCACACTTTGGCATACTCCCTGAGTTACGCCCTTACGCTAAGTCTTATTTCAACTTAGACAAGCAAATTGAGCTAGCCCGTAACCGAAGTTACGACACTCTTCCATAGCCCGGTGCAACGAGGAGCGACCTCTTCACCACCACTATGTGGGGTTCGGCTCGGCTATACCCGTGCTCAATCATCGTAGTATACACGATACAGGTAAGCTTCACCCAATACCCATTTCTTAAAGCTGGGTTTTGCAAGTTCCACAGCTTCTCCTGCTACCTATCCAGACTACAGGAATTTGGGTAGCACGGAAACATACAGTCTTTATGCTGGGCGCTAGCGCCGGCGCTAACGCTAGCGCCCGACGCTAGTAACAGAATTTAGTACTGCCCGGCACTGGTAACAGAAATCTGTACTGCTACCTCTGGGAAACCACCTCCAGACATCAACACTGGTAGCTCAACTGGAGCTACCGCCGGCGCTAACGCTAGCGCCCGGCGCTAGTGACAGAACTCAGTTCTGCCACCAAATTTCGGGTACAGCCTGGGAAACACCTCCAGGTCCTATTTTTTTGTACAACAACAGTCACATGACCGAATCACAGCACGTACACGGAATTATTTCCGGCACTTTACACGCACTAATCATCACCAATCCGGCTCGAACTGTCCGGATGGGCTTCACACAGCATGCCTATGTCCGTAATACCGTTTCGGACTCTATATGCAATTTGTGGGGAAATCACTTCAACCCACCGGAATAGCCGATCTACTAATTAGTAGAAGTATTCCAAAACGCATGCAAATCAAAGGACGTACATGTCCAAGGATTAGGGAGGAGATTCGTTACCCTTGTAGGCCGTTTCGGTGCCATAGAAGTGAGAGGTGGATGGCTGGAATCCGCGGTGGCACACGCACGCACACGATTCTTCACTAATCTCCCTCCTGGCACGATGAAATCTCAACTCCAAAGGCTCTCCCTCCTTTCTCCCAGCTCTCTGCCCTCAGCACTTGAGATAAAAATGGCTGAAAAGTCGGGATTGAGGTTATTTAAGATTTAGAGCTACCGCTGGCGCTAGTGGCTAGCGCCTGGCGCTAGCCCTGAGTCGGTACCGCTAAGAGACGCTACCGCCGGTGCTATCGCTAGCGCCTGGCGTTAGCTCATCTGTTTTAGTCTGCTCCATTTCTCGGGGGTTCTCGGAACCATTTCTCAGGATTTCTCGGGACCATTTCTCGGGAGTTCTCGGAACGCTACCGCCGGCGCTATCGCTAGCGCCTGGCGCTAGCTCCCTAATTTCAGCTCATGCTCATTTTTGGTATTTTGGGTGCACATGCCATTTGGGGTCTTACAATTGTAATGTTCTGCTTGAGCTTCTTATCTTCGTGATCCCTTGGGGGTTTGGCAATCGAGAGAATCTGCCCTGATAGGGTGGGAGGTTTGGCGATAGTCTTGGTTTCTCCCACAATCGGCCTTCCCCCTGTCGCTCCTCTGGGAGCAAGAGACTGATCCCTCGTTTCCCTAGGCGGCTGAGGTTGATTGGGAACCTGGCCCTGTAGAAATCTTCCCAGGAGTCCCTAGCGGACGAGACGCTCGATTTCGTCTTTCAGTCTAGTACATTCTTCGGTGGTATGCCCAGTTCCTCGACGGAACTAACAATATCTTGACTGATCGTTCCTCGGATTTGGGGCGAGCACCCATGGATTGTGGAGCTCCGGGTTGTTTTGAATGGCGTAAAACACATTAGTTCTGGTGGTGTTTAATGGGGTGTACACGTTGGGCGCCTACGGACCAAAATCTTTTCGGGGATCACGACGACATTCATCGCCGCGACGCTCCTTGTCGCGTCGTTCTTCTCATCCTCTAGGGTCTTGTTTCGACCCCATTTTCCACTTTTGGCTACCTTCAAACTGCTGACTCGTCGACAGCTATCTGAGCTTCCACCCGGTGAACGAGGACGGTATAACTTGGTACGGTCTCCCTCATTAAAGCTGAGTAAAAGCCACTTGGGCGGAGACCCCCAAGGAAAACTCCCCACAAAAGCTCGGGGTCGACCCCCGAGATTTGTCGAGCCTCCGTAGTGAAGCGTCGAAAAAAATCCTAAAGAGTCTCTCCGTCATTTTGGCAGAATCCTGAGAGATGGGAGGGATCTAGGACAATCATGTTATTGGCGATGAACTGGTCCACGAACTGTTGTGCAATTTCTACAAATTTGTTGATGGCTCCATCCCGCAGGGAATGGAATCAAGTGTGCGCTTGTCCTTTCAAGGTTGATGGGAATACTTGATAGAGGGGATGATCGGGGGTGTTGTAAATCCTCATGATGGTGGTGAACTGAGATGTTCCAATGGGTCGCCCGTCCCATCAAATGTTTCGATATTGGGAAGCTTGAAACCATTCGGAACTGGATGGGATAAGACCTGAGGCGATAGTGGGGATCCGTGGTGTGTGAGACGACGGACGAGTGCTGCGCGTAGCCCCACCTGACCGTACTCTTCCGCTATCATATCACGTATCTCTTCTCGAGTATTTCTTCCTATCACTTGCCCGGGAACAACTCTTTCATGGCGTTGGTGATGGTGATCAGATTCTGGTCCTTTGGTCGGCCGAGCAGGATGAGTGAAGCTTGCGGCATCAGAGAACTCCTCTGAGGCATCTTTTTCCCGAACGGTCTCCTCATTTGGAGCATGATTTGGAGCGGGGGAGGCGGAACGTTCAATGTTGGAGGTTGAACGGGAGCTCAAGGAGCCCCAAGGTTTCTCACAAGAGCCAGCATCTCGGTTTGTTGTTCTTCCATTTGATGCATGAGCCCTTCCAGTGCTGTCGTGGGCGCAAGCACAACCTCTTCCGCGCTCGAGAGGTACATGGATAAGCGAATGAGAAGGAGCTGGATCGACGCATCCTTCCGGGATCGACCCTTCAGTAGTACGAGCAATTCGTCTTGCCATTACAATCAGTGGCAACTACTACCTTCAGTGAGTCTTTGCAGAGCTTTGGGAATCCACGTTCCCACAGATGGCGCCAAACTGTTGCGGGTCGCTCGGGTGCCCCGGTAGACAAATCAAATTGAACCACCATAGCTCAGAAGCGAACCGAGCGCGCAAACAATCAATGAAAGAAGTTAGTAAATGACAAGAGGACTTTTAACGTGGAAAACCCGGAAAGGGTGAAAGACCACGCGGTCGGGGCAGTGCCAACCAAACTCCACTATCTTCTGGGGTGTTATAATTTGAAATTAAGAACTCGAGCGCGACATGCCGCTGCTCGTTACAATGGCAGAGAGAGAACTACGAGGGTGACAGGTCACATCTCAGAAAGCTGAATGCCTTTTCTTCTGAGAGCGAAAGTGAGAACAAAAGTGAGATGACTGATTCGCTTTTCTGGATCCGAAGGATTCCAAATTACTTAGGAAGATTGTCTTCTGAAGCGGAAGAAATCTTCAAGCGCTCGAAGGAGATCTTCGAAGGCCGAAGGAGATCTTCAAGCGCCGAAAGAGAACTCAGAGGAAATCTTCAACATAGCTCTCTCGGGCGTAGAAGGCAAGGTGTCTTGAAGTGAAGGTCCTGGACTCCTTTTATAGCTTTGGCCGGGGGTAGCCCGGTAATTTCCCCGTTGTAACCACCGTAACCACCTGACGGACGAATCACATTTTCCGATTCGGAGCACACAGATCACCATTTTTCATAAATGACCGTCTCGCCCTTCGGGCAGTTCGGACAGTTCTGGCAGCTTTGTTGATGGCGAGGAAGGCGATGAACGGGTCATGCAGTTTGAGAAATTAGGAAATGTTAACTGTGCGCGTGTATGGAATGTGGAAACGTTCTAAGTGCGTGAGGAAGTGTTCTGAGCATGCAACGAACACGGGAGTGTTCTAAGCGCGCAACGAACACGGGAGTGTTCTAAGCGCGCAACGAACACGGGAGCGTTTTGAGTGCCAACGAGCACGGAAGATGAGAAGTCGTGCCCCTAAGGGGGAATTGGGCCCCGACTGCACCGGACGAGTGGGGTGTGGCTTCGGCCGTACCCCTCACAAGGTCCCCTCCGGGGGGGGGGGGGGGACTTAGCTGCACCTCGCCGCGGGGGGTGCGGCTCGGCCGTACCCCATGGGGAGCCGCACCCCCCACTATGGGGGTGCGGTTAGGCCACGCCCCCCATATGGGGGGGGGGGTGCGGTTAGGTCGCACCCCCCCCCCCCCTCATGGGGGTGCGGTTAGGCCGTACCTCGCCAAGTTGGGGGTGCGGTTTCAACTGCGCCTGACGCTGACAGGGTGCGAACTGTGCGTGGCGGACTCCTCCATTCTCATGATCATGGGTTGGACTTTGACCCCACTAACTCCACTTTTTTAGTGGAGCCTTCTATAAACGTATCCTAGGGATGCTTATATTAGTGCATATCAGTTATATATAAAGGGAAACTCTCTCTTAATTTTGTGAACATTAAGGATTTTCATTTTACTCGCAGTTATACCATGTCTTTTATTTTATTTTTACTATTTAGCAGGGATGCACAAATCTTCCCCTGCACCTGCAGCAAAACTACCTATCATCCCGACAATCCCTCACTTTAGGGCAATGTTATAAGCAATCCTAATCCTATTCCGATTAATTGCAGTCCATTCATATTTTTAGGATTGTGAATATCCCTTTTAGATGTTTTTAAGACTGCGAATAGCCGTCCTAGGACTGCTAATAACATCGCCCTTTTTATTTAGTGAAAAAAATTTCTTTTGAATGAGACTATGAGAGTGAAAGCATGCATAATTGTCTAGTGTATTTTGAATATTTTCTAAAGTAATTATATTGTTATCAGTGTCAAGGGCACAATAATGTTCCCGTATGCATAACATTAAATGATCATAAATTTTATGTACTCCCAACAAACTTACAAGACATAGATCACAATTTAAAAAAAAAATCAATTTTCCTTTTCAACCTGCAGACCATGGAGAGCTAGACCTAGACGTGCAACCATCTCCCACAACCCATGCAGCCGCCCGACGAGATCGAGCTTCCTCACTGTTCTCCTCCCCCTCCTTCGGCGACTATGGTCGGAGATCCTCTCTGGCGAGCTGCAGTCCTCACCATTTTAATTCGACGACCTCCCTCTCAGACTGACCCAAGCAGGTAGCCGACACCCTCCGGCGATGTCCTGATCTCTTCCTCTGGTTGTATCCGACCCGTCGACCTATCCATCTTTCAAGATCTGGCAGCCCATCTCCGATCACCTCCTCCCTCAACAGTTGGTGTCGGTGGAGAAGACGGGGGCAACTGCAAGCCTATCGGTTTGAGATAATATTGAAAAAAGTATAGCACAATCAAACACTATGATGACTGATTATATACAAACGGAAGCATGAAATTTACGTTCATTTGTAAGGTCAGCCATTATATTACCCATGATAATTTCATTCTTTTTTGAAGAAAGTGAATCAAAGAAGGGGAAAGACGATGCAGACGATAGAATTACGATCAAGGTTTAGGCAACGAGAGGAGAGAGATGGAGAGGAGGAGGTTACTCGATGGGGTGCGATTAGCAAGAATTGGACTACGAATATAATAAAAAAAGTTACAATTTTTGGGGTGCAAATAACGAGAATTGGACTGCTAATATCAATTGTCTTATATTATTTGTCTGATCAAGGTAAGTTTATGTGTTGTTTGAGCATCCAGGATAATGGTCAGGATGACCATGAGTTTCAGAATTTCTCAATTGAACCCCAGCTCCAGAACAGTAGAGAGAGTTTGGTGAAGTTGATGGAAGTTGACTCCTTGCTGCCAAGTGCTGCAGTTTGTTGTGTTCAACAGGACACTCCTGAATATATTATCACAGATAAACTGTTATATAGACGTTACCAGACAAAGGCTTCGTTTGGGGGGACTTATTTTTACCGATCAAGCGGTCACGACCGCATGAACCGGGAAAAAAAAATCCTAAAATCAACAAAATTTGCCTTTTGAATATGACAGTCATGAAATTTGGGTTGATGAACATTTTTTTGGTCTGCATATATCTATGGCCTGCATAAAATTAAAAGCGAACAACTGCATATAACATTGCTCTAATTATTTTATGAGGTAATAAAAGAAGCTTGAGACTAAGCGAGTTTGGACAAAAACACCACTTCATAAGAAATGTGTTTGACATAACAGCGATTATGATCGCCTAACAAAAAGAAAACTAGTTTTGAACATAAAATTGGATAAGTTCCTTAGGTGAGGTTCACCAATTATGGTTCATAACCACCGTGTTTCCGCGCGCTAGCGCGCGGAGGACTCCCTCCCCACGCACCAGCGCGTGGGAGCGCCTCCCGCGCGCACCGACGCGGATGCCTCCCTCCCACGGTCACCAGTGCGCACTCGCGCCTCCCGCACGCGCTCGCGCGGAGGCCTACTCCCGCGCACACCAGCGCATGGAGGCCTACTCCCGCGCACACCAACGCACTGGATCACCTCCCGCGCGCGCTAGCGCGGGGGCCTCCCTCCCTCGCGCTAGCCCGCGGGAATGCCTTCCATGCGCGCCAGCGTGCAGAGGAGGGAGGGTCTCCCACGCGTTGGCGCGCGGAGGCCTCCCTCACGCGTGCATGGGGCTCTCTCTCATCGCCTCCTGGCGCGCTCGCTACCGCGCTCATCACCCATGACCGCGCTTGTCGCCACCTGCTGCACTTCTCGTTTGCCGTCACCGCCTCCCGATCATGGGGGTATGGATAGTAAAATCCTCCATCACAGGGATGCAAATAAAAAAAACCGTCATGGGTATGCAAATAGTAAAATCCTTGTCATGGAGGTGTGAATAGCAAAACCCCCTGTCATGTGTGTGCGAATAGTAGAATCATCATTATGGGTGTGCAAATAGTAAATAAATTCTAAGGTGATTGATGGTGGTGTGCCGGCGAGAAATGTCCCTAAAAAGAAGAGAAAGCGCCCTAAAATTTAAGCGATCCGGAATAGCGAAAGGAACGGGAACATGGAAAGGAAATGCAGGCCACCATCTTAGATGGTGGTGCGCCGGCGAGAAAACCAACCGATTTCGATGGTCCAACAAGGGGCAAGCGGCGGAAAGGAGCGAGGTCTAGTAAGGCTGAACAGGGAAACACACGTGAGTGAGCGGCTGTTTCGGTGAGTGCTGCTAGGTTTTTTAATTTGAGGGCCTCCAAAATAGACCTAAAAATGAGTGCGAATAGCCAAAATTGTAGTGCGGATAACAATTGCCTTTTATTTGGGTGGGGGGGGGGGGGGGGGGGGGGAGTCGGTGGGAAAAGTAGTGATTTGGGGGGCTTTCTCACCATTGATTCAAAAGTGGGAGCCAGCTCGGTTTTGTGTGAATAAAAAGGCAGGACTAGCTAGGGATGACGTACGTGCGGTAGCCAGGCAGCTATGGACGGAGGAGTCTCCTCCCATTAGATTTTTTTTTTATTTACTGATGAATGAATGCGAAGTGGTAGGCTGGTCCATACACGCGCCCACTTCAGAGACTCTGCGTGTCACATTGCTTTTTATTTGCCCAATTTGCAATCTTTGCATCCATGCATGACAATGACTTGCCTACTTGCAACTTCTTTCCTTTTTTTTTTTGCTCCCAACGAGGAAATCTATAACTTAGTGCCCCCTCCCCCCTTTCTCTCTCTCTTCCTCTTTCTCTCTTTTTTGTTATAAAAAAATAAATTAAAAAAAAGGTGAATAATTCACCAAATAATATTTTCCCTTATATATAACATAGATGAGAAAATAACACACAAAAAACTATTATACATTTAGTAAACATTGTAATTATTGCAAAAAAAAATAGAGGAAGGTATCCTCCAAAGTTGGGGGGCCGAGGTGAGCCAACCTCTCAATTATTGCAAATTGCCTCCCAAAAAGTTACATCTTTATGATATGTACATATAATCATATATTATATAATAAGTCTATTTATCTAGGTGGTCCTTTCTTGATACTTGTGTGTGTGTGTGTGCATCATAAATATGAAGTAGAATTATCTAGATGATCGAACCTAGTGTCTTAAATATTATTTTGTGACTCATATATAGAGTTAACTTTGAAATTTCACGGACGCCACCATCTCCTGTTTGGCAACGTTTGGCATGACAACGGTTATGACCGCCGGTAAGAAAAAAAAAACTAGTTTTGAACATTAAATTGAATTGAGTTCAATTCCTTAGGTGAGCCGGACGTTCACGAACGACAGTTCATAATCATCACGTTCATGACCGCCAACGATGTGCCAAGCGGACCCTAAGCTAGCCTTCGTGCTCCTAATGATTGGGACCGACTATCGCAGACTCGATACACCACCTACAGGAATTCCTAATAACTCCAGCACGGAGGCGGTTGAAGGTAACGAGCATGTATATATGGATAACATATTATGCATGGAAGTTACCTCAACATTTCATTGGTTACGAAAATATACACATTGTCTCCTTCCCTAAACGACATATGTACACAGTCAGATTCACATTTTTCTTCTCCCACAACTAACTCAACTGTGTATAAAATATTTCATATATATTCTAAATTTTCTAAGACTGACAATGTGCATGTTGTTAGCTGCCATCTCATCTATATATAGATTGTTGGGGCTGCTCTTGCTCAAGATATTCTACGTAATCCTATCAATTTTGGAATAAGTTTATATAGTATCTCCAGCTTAGAACATGACCCTAGAAAGACACGAAACCCTTTAAGGCTACTGAGTCGGTTCCGACACGAACGGACATAATATTATAATATTCAACGTACATAGATTAGCACTCGCGCATCATGATTCTCCAAGGCAGTACTCAGATGCAGGCTTCGTTTGGCGCGGCTTATTTGTTCCGATGAGTTTGGTCAAAAACACCATTATCATAGAATGTATTTTTGGCAAGACAAAGGTTAATTATGACCGCTACCAAGAAAATAAACTATTTTTGAGCATAAAATGCAAAATGCATGATTTTTTTTAGATGAGGTCGGGCATTCAAGAACGACGGTTCATGACCACCGTACCCCGCCAAACGAAGCCATAATCACTGGCACGAACCAATGCAAAAGAAGATCAATGCCTTGGAAAGAAATAATACATGGAAGCTCATCAAATTAACCACCAGACAAGCGAGCTCTAAACTCCAAATTGGTAAATAATGTAAATTTAACCACAGATGGAACTGACATACGTTATAAGACAAGATTGGTGACAAAAGAATATACTAATTGATCGAGCATTTGCACCAATGGCTAAGGGTCTGTTTGGCGGGGCGGCACAGGTGCTGCATGCCGCAGCTTTTCCTGCCGCCCCGCCAAACAAAAATTTGGTGCGGGCGGTGGCAAGAAGCCACTGCCCGTGGCAGGCAGCTATATATAACAATATTTTTAATTATTAGTATATATATATCGATAATAACTTTATATATATAACTATATTTTTAATTATTATTATTTATTAGTTCGATATACAGGCATAGCACCCGAGCTTGAAAAAAAATGGATAAGATGTTTAGCTTGACCTTATATTTTCTGAACCCGAGCCGATTTCCGATGACGATGATCATGTAGTCGAGAGTATTGCTACCCCAGCTGGTAATATGAATGATAGTGGCACAAACAATGTGATGGTGGCGTATGGAAAAATAAATGGCCTAGTGAAGGTCGTCGTGAAATATTTAATCAAGCGCACTCATCTCTGCGTACTATTACGAATGAAACTTTGGCGTATGAAAAAATAAATGGCGCATCCTTAGAAAGATGACACAGTACTTGATGAGACCTTCGTGCATCCAGAGACATACGAACATAGGGCACAACGTCGACGAACCGACAGGGTCACAGCTCCGAGCGTAGAGCAAATTACACATATGCTTACGGGTACAATTCAAACATATGTAGTTTAGCAAATAAACTATTTATTTTATATTAAATTTATCTAATCTACCGTAATTCTCTTTTGCAGATGATATTGATTTGTGCTGGAGAAAAGTGATTATCATCTAATTGAATTATATTTAGCGCAAATATTTATATCGAGCAAATTATTTAATTCTAAGTTGGACTTTGTAAATTATCCGTACTGTTTAATTTTCATTACTGTTTAATTTTCATTGCTGTTTAATTTTTATTATTGTTTAATATTCATTACTATTTAATTCTGCACCACTGTTTCACACAGCACTGCAAATACAGTTTTCCAAACAGTTTCATGAATTTTTCCACCACTGCAAAACAGCAGATTCCTGCACCACTGTTTCCCACCACTGCTTCTCCCAACGCTGCAGCTTAGCCAAATAGGCTTTAAGCTAGTTACAATTTGATGTCTTTTGATTGCATCCATACAAGGATGGTCGTGTCTCCACCAATTGAATGTGAATAATGCATTTCTGCAAGACACCTTGAAGAATAGGTTTACATGAAGATGCCTCAAGATTTTGCTAGAAAGGGGGAGCAACTCGTTAGTCAACTTCAAAAACTCATTATATGCACTCTGAGAGGCTTCTAGAAATTGCATGGTATAAAAAACTCGCTCAATCCATAGTGGAATGGGGGTTTGCCCTATCTCATGCTGATAATTCATTGTATTTTTATTATGCGCAAGAAGATTATCTTGTCGTATTAATCTGTGGATGACCTGATCATATTTGGCACAGATCTGATCAAAATTACTTGGCTTAAACTCTACTTGACTGATGAGTTTCATATCAAGAATCTTGGAAATTTAGCATACTACTTAGGGTTTGAGGTCGTGTCATCACCCCTACAAATTGTGGTGAGTCAGCAGAAATACGCTCATGATATTGTTGCATGCAGACTAGGGACGTATGATATGTAAACGAACATCTTTTGCCTTTGGTTTTATAACACAAATGTGATCCAGATTCTGGCTGACATTTTTGAATTAGACCAAAGCCGATATCGACGCCTTGATGAAATACTCCTACACCTCACGATTACTCGCCCAACCATTACAAATATAGTTAAAGTTTCGAGTCAGTACATGCCACGACCAAAACGCTATCTATGTGGTTGTCGTTAGAACATCAAGCGATGATATTAATTGGACCAAATTTGCCACCACTTGACGTTCTACTTGTTAGAAGGTCGTGAGTTCGAGGCTCTCCGACAACAACCCGCCATCATGAGAACAGTGATGGAGACGGGTTGGGCCGTGTTGGGCTGCAGCCTTAACTGGGGGTTTAAGGAAGGCAGACTGGATACCTTGTGAGGTTGGTTGAACCGCCGCACTCCCCTTCTAACACTACTCCACTACATACTTATATCCTATTTCTCGGTTCCTTGCTGATCTCATGGCGATCGAAGAAGCGATTTGTAGTATCTCGATATATATGCTACCGAAAATGATTACCGTGGCAGTGCTGCTAGCTCTGGCAAATTTGTTTGGTTACTACACTTGCTACTTGAATTACGTGTTCCATATCCTAGTCTCACTTCACTATTTTGTGATGATAATTAACCAGACGACTATTCATATTGCATGTCATTTTGTCCACAAAAATAATCAAATATTTCCCAACTTGTTACCAACCAGCTGATATTTCCACTAAGGCACTTGCTCAAGACAAGTTTCATGATCATATGGCCAAGTTGTTCATTTAGAATCTCCACACTCCAACTTGGAGGGGAAACTGCAAAAAATAATCAAATATTCTCTTTTTATTTTACCCTTTATTTCCTAACTTCTCTGAGCTTCGTTTGGCGCGGTGGTGGCGATCGTGACCGCGGTACGGTGGTCATGAACTGTCGTTCGTGAATGCTCGACCTCACCTACAAAAATTCATGCATTTTATGCGCAAAACTAGTTCATTTTCTTGGGTAGCGGACATAACCCTTGCATGTCTTGCCAAACATACATTCTATGGTAATGGCTTTTTTGACCAAACCCACCGGATCAAATAAGCCGCGCCAAACGAAGTCTATGTTTTGTTTGGCACGGTGGTGGCGGTCGTGAACGCGGTGGTCATGAACTGTCGTTCGTGAATGCTCGACCTCACCTACAAAAATTCATGCATTTTATGCTCGAAACTAGTTCATTTTCTTGGGTAGCGGACATAACCCTTGCATGTCTTGCCTAACATACATTCTATGGTAATGGCGTTTTTGACAAAACTCACTGGGCAAATAAGGCGCGCCAAACGAAGCCTATGTTTTGTTTGGCGCGGTGGAGGCGGTCGTGAACCGTCGTTCGTGAACGCTCAACCTCACCTAAAAAATTGCATGCATTTTATGCTCAAAACTAGCTCATTTTCTTGGGTAGCGGTTATAACCTTTGTCTTGCCAAACATAAATTCTATGATAATGTTGTTTTTGACCAAACTCACCGGATCAAATAAGCCGTGCCGAACGAAGCCCTAGACTTCTATTTTTTGGCGATGGAGGCATGATGCTGACTATTCTACTAGATATTGAATCAAGAAATTGCTACTGCCAATGATCATAGAACAGTTAGAAAAAGCTTCACAAAATTTCTAGAGTGATTAGAAGACTTTCATTTTTGTAAGGACGACGAACCCACGACTCTTTTTCTCATCGATCTGACGATTGGATCGGCGAACTGTCACCACGAGCTGTCTCTGGGGAAATTTTTTCGTGCGGTCCCAACTTGTTTATTTGTATGCACTAAATCACATTTTTGGACTTCAATTTTTTTAATAAAAAAATCACAAAATATTAATATTTGATTTTACGCTCATTTTAAGTATCATATTACTCATATTCCGATTACAAATGAAAACAATACGCTCATAAAATCATGCATTACGATCATAAAATGACATTACGGTCGTGTTTTCATTTTTCGATCGTAATGTCATTTTACGACCATACTTAAAATGAGCGTAAAAAATACGAACATTAATATTTTGTGATTTTTTTGTAAAATTATTTTGTTATAAGTCAAAAAATATGATTTAATACATAAAAATCACATTGACGCACATAGATGAGTGAATGTCAAGGGGAAAAGCTTTTTAAAAAAATCGAGGACCCGACAGTACATTCTATGTTTATGTCCTCGTGAAATTTTTTTAGCATGCGGACTATAAAATTCAACAAAAATCAATAAAAAAAATATACAAATTAAATTCAATTGTCAAAAGTCGAAAACAAAAGAAGAGTAAAATTAAAAGATTAAAAGATGAATATTTTCATCTTTCATTTTCATATAATTAATATATAATCAAAGAAAAAGAAAATTCCTCCTTTTTTTGACGAAAGCTCCTGAAGGTACACCTCAGGGCTGATGAAGTTCCCTGGAGGAGACATCTCCCTGTAAAAGAGACGGGGAGAATAATGATAATTAATTATTTTGCATTAAATAATAAATTATTCATTTTTTTATGATTAATATAAATTTAACTTTCTCTTTAATAAGTTAGAAGTTAGAAATGCTTCTAAATCTGTTATACCTCATTTCTCAAGTTGAAGATGCAGCATGTGCAAATAAAATTAAAATAATTTTCTGAAAACCTAATTATTAATTATCCCTACTCCCTAGCCTAGCGTAAGAGAAATTCTAGAGTACTTGACAAAATAAGGCTTGTTAGTATTAATTAATTAATATTAATTAAAATATTTTATAATTGTGTGGGCCCTCCCAAGTCCCAAAGGCAGTTGCATTTATTTGCCTGCGATAGATAAGAGGGAATTTAGGTCAGTAATCAATACAGTCTATTGGGCAAAGGGCACGGTGCTGGAGTCCAGGCTGGAGTCCCGCCGGCTTGCGGGTGCTGCACGTGCGCTTCCCCACGTGTCAAAGCCGCCGTTAAACAACGTGAAACGGTGAAATAAGATTTGATTTTTTATTAAGTTGAGCGATAATTGCAAATCACCGGACCAAATTTCATCCACGTGCGGGCTTTTTCGGGAAAGGGCAGGTAAGGATTGAGACGATCGTGACCGTCGGATGGAACGGGTGGCTTCACGAGAGACGTGTGATGGGATTGTCAACATAGGATCTTGGACTTTTCCCGTTTCGGCCCGGCCGGTGGGTGGCCCGCGCTAGGTGGGCAAATCTTGGGCTGATTATGAAAATGCTTTTTTTTAACTATCCTATCCGTCTAAACGTGGTTTTCGCGGCCATTGATTTCGATCTACAGGCATTAATATTTGAGCCATTTAAATTAAAATAGGCGATTGTTATCCGCACTACAGTTTTGGTTATCCGCACTTTATTTGTACGAGTTATTACACGCCTTTTGAAAATAGGCCGTGTACATGCATTTGTAGGAAAAGCGTTCAACACGAAAGTTGTAGATCTCGACAGATCTACAACTTTTGTGTTGAACAATTTTCCTAAAAATCCATGTACACGGCGAATTTCCAAAAAATCTTCATAGTTACGCACATGTTTCAATCATGGCGGCAATACGTCTTGTGCGTGCATTTTTAGGAAAAATGATCAACACAAAATGCACGTACAATACGTATTTCGAAAAGACGCGTGATAACTCATACAAAAAGAGTGCTGATAGCCAAAACTATAGTGCGGATAACAATCGCCTTAAAATAATTATGGCAATTTATGTTTTATTTTATTGTTGCAATTATAGCTGAAGAAGAATTTATGGTAACTTCGTCTGAAAGAATTGTTGCACATGAATGTGTCGGGTCTAGACGAAGGCCGGAAATTAAAATCTAAAGAGTCTTCTTCAATATATAAACCTTCAAATCAAGAAAGGGGAAATAAGGAATTATCTCTTACTATTTTCGAAGATAGTGAAAATGTTTCACATGATTCTGATAAGAGAAAAAGTATATTGGCATATTCTTTAAATGAGTAAGAAGTTGTGAGGAAAACTTATATAACCAAAAATTCATTCATTTCCTCTAAAAAAGATAGGAGATCAGGATCATAAGTTTGTACTCATATGATTTGATATGTTTAATTGGCTGAAATACAGTGTTGAAAAGTATGTTGTCTTTTGTTTCGTATGTTAATTGTTTAAGAATGATACCGCAACGTATGATGATGGGAGGATGTTTTTGTCCGTGGAGGAATATATAAGTCTTGGAATAAAGCTGGAATTCACAAAACATGTCGGCAAGAATAATTATTCTCATCATCTACATTGCAAAAATTTGAAGCTCTAAAAGAACCCAAATGGCAAAAAGTCTATCATTGTTGTTCTTGATAAACAATTAGATAAGACTAAGTTTCATCATAAAGCACACTTACACGCTTACAAGTCGATCATTGTTGCTCTTGATAAACCGTCGTTCGTGAACGTCTGATCACACCTAAAGAACTTCATCATTTTTTTTTGCTGAAAACTATTTTTTTTCTTAGTGGCGGCCACTACCGTTGTCATGCCAAACACATAATTTATGACGGACGGTGACTTTTTTTTTCAAACTCAGTAGAGCAAATACGCCCCGCCAAATAGAGTCGCGGTATTCTTTTGGTGAGGAGCCAAATAATAGTGTTTCATCAAATGAAACTTATCCTGTATAACTTGTGCCTCTCTACTACTTTGGTATTCTTCATTGTATTTAGATATTTGATCTGTGGTACGGTTTAGACTCCGTTTGTCCAGGAACGTGATGGTAAAATCGTCATTCATGAACGCCCATCTAAGAAACTTCATCCACTTGAATATAAAAGTGGATGAAGTTCCTTAGGCGTCCGTTTACGAATTACGATTTTATTACCGCGTTCACGACCGCCATCGTCGTTCCAAACAGAAATAATCTTTTATTCTGTAAATAACCAAAGCGAACAGAATGAATCAAGTGCGTGAAACCTAGGGTCCGTTTGGCGTTGTGGTGGTGTTCGTGAACGGCCGACCTTGCCAAAAAAATTACATCTAATTTAATGTTCAAAATTAATTTTTTCTTCTATTTGACGGGCCTATCCGTTGTCATGTCAAACACATATTTCATGATTATAGCGTTTTTACCCAAATTCACTAGAGCAAAAAAAACCACGTCAAATGGATGACGGTTCGTAACAACCACGTTGACGACCACCACCGCCGTGCCGAACGGACTCCTATTCGAACCAACAAAGGTTATTTTTTGCAGGAGAGAAGGTACAAACAACATTCTTTAGTGAATTGTAAAATTAATTTGAAAAAAGATCTCCATTCGACGAACATTTTTTGCTCCGGTGAGTTTGAACAAAAATTCCGCCACCATAGAATGCATGTTTGCCACGACAACGATCACGACCATCACTAACAAAATAAAACTAGTTCTGAACATAAAAATAGATGAAGTTCATTCCTTAGGTAAGGTCGGGCGTTCACTAACGACGGTTCATAACTACTGCATTCATGACCGTCACCACCCCACCAAACGGAGCCATAGCGTGTAAGCTTCATTATTTGAAGCAAATTTTGAACTTTCTAATCTAGATAGTATAATGATTTCCAAAATATAGTTAGAGCTCTTAATTTAATAAAAAAAATATTAATCTTACTCGGTTACTCATAATATATGTGAAAAATTAATTTACTTAATAAATTACCCAACTTATCTAATGATTAATTATTATACCTGAAAAATAAAAGATCTTATTATAATAAAGAAAATGAATCATTGAAAGCCGGCATTTCAATTATTTCTGAACAAGATATTCTATTTTAAGGGGATAAATACAATTTAATTGTTGAAAAAAAAACCAGTATCTACGACTATTGCGGGTTGTTCGACTATCTGACGGTCTGGTCGATCTGAACCGTCTTAGCTCGAGAGTGAGCCGAACGTGCCAAGAGTCACAGAAAGAACCAATAGTTGACAACAAGACTTTTGATATGGAAAAACCCAGAAAGAGAAAAAATAACGGTGCCGACCAATATCCGCTAGCTTTCAGAGGGTTACAAATAGCTGTTTCTCGAGGGTGACAGACCACCGCTTGTTACAAAGAGATTTCAGGACCACCGGGGGGGGGGGGGGGGGGGGGGGGGGAGGGGGGGTGCTTGGAGCAGAGCGCAAAGAAGTGTACTCGGGAGCAGTCTGGAAGGATGAACACATCAACGGAAGCTCTGGACCCGAAGCACGAATAAAAAGGAGATCTTCGAACCGTCTTCGAGGGGTCCTTCGAGGACCGAAGAAGATCTTCGAGCTGTCTTCAAAGAGGTCTTCGAACACCGAGGAGATCTTCGTACCCCGAAGGAGATCTTCGAACGACGAAGAGAATCTTCGAAGGAAAATTCAGACATCGAAGGAGATTTCTGAGAAATCTTCAAGACAAGATTCGTGAGCTCTCTCTGGTGCTGAAGATAATGTGTCTTCAAATGAGGGCTCACAACCCTTTTTATAGCCTTTGAGAGGGGTGTCCCGATAATTGTGTCGGCATAACCACCGGACGGGCAAATTAATAGGATCTCCTGATAGGGGGCATTCAGATTGACAATTTTGTGAATATGACGACCTGGCACCCGGGCGGTTCGGGAGGCAACGTTGGCGCCGGGAGGCGACGTTGGCGCCGGGAGGCGACGTTGGCGCCGGGAGGCGACGTCGGTGCCGAGAGGCGATCACGTCATAAGGAGGCGAGGCGGGTGTGGTGAGCGCGGCGGTGACGATGATGAGCGCAGTGT
Organism: Dactylorhiza incarnata; assembly: GCA_033032865.1. NCBI lineage: Eukaryota > Viridiplantae > Streptophyta > Magnoliopsida > Asparagales > Orchidaceae > Dactylorhiza > Dactylorhiza incarnata. The sequence continues at coordinate 4,736,414 of JAWHQI010000192.1, read as the reverse complement.
CGAGCGCACGACGATGATGGTGGAAGGCCTGCAGTCGCGCGCGCGCGAAGTCGCACGTGTGGAGGTGTGCTCGCACTCCCGCATTGACCGCCAAGATTGGGCACTGATTTTAGCGCCTAGTTAGTGTTGGGGAGGCTTCGCTCAAAGTATTCTACAATACCTCATCAGACATCTGGCATGGGTATTTATAGTACCTCCAGCATAGAGCGACGCCCTAGGACGACACGAAACCCACGAGCCCCTATCGGGTCAGTCACGACACGTGCGGACATATACACGAAATATTCAACAATTTCCTCCTATGTCCGTCGTAGACCCGACTTCGATATAGGTGGTTTGTGCAATGTTCAAACGTACATGAATCATTCACATTAGTGTCGCAAGCATGTTAAAACAATATTAAACTATAAGGAAGAATTGTATGCATGCATAAGAACAGAATAAAATTCAAAGAGCATCACAAACTATAAAGGTAAAACTGTAGCACATAGTCCAGCACATCAGAGAGTCTACTAGTCACCAAAGCATAATAGTCCAAAATAAAACATGTAAGCAGAAAACAGTAACTCTAAACATAGATACAAGAAACCGAGAACATGAAAAAAAATAACACTCGATGATGTCATCGTCCTCAGATGTACAGTAGGTCATCCTTATCAGGATCCCAATCAGCAAATTCTCTTCCATCTGCACCATCTCCTGTAAAGTTCAAACAGAGAATTTCATGTCAGAATGAATTCAAACTTTTGAAAATTACAAGTATCTAGTTATACTGTAAGAACTTAGTACTACATGATTAAGCAAGGAGAACACCTACACAGAGTATTTTATGTTCTAGGTTCAGAATCCATTATCTGTTTCACAAGAGACGATATTATGGACTTCTAGTCAACTCAGCTATATTTTTGTTCCAGTTTGGAATGTCACGGACACTGTTCCCCTAAAGTTAAACCAGATATCATCAGAATTTGAAATGATACTATTTAACAAAAGAAGAATCAAACAAGTTAGATTGTGTTATCAAAATTTGGAATAACACTTTCTTCCCAGGTAAAAAAGAGAATCAAGGTTGAGTTATAAGCATCAAATATTGGAATGAAATAACTCACCAAATTCAAGATCAGCAATCACGAGCATCAGCGAGACACAATATGCTACTAAATGACAAAGGAAAATCTGAGAGCATCAAAACATTAAACTTAGGCTGAACTAAATCGTCTTTAGTCTCATTTCCCCCACTATTTTGATCAATAGATCTTTAGGCATTCCTTTCGTCAATAGATCAGCTAAGTTATCTTTCGATCGCACATCAATCAAAGTGATAACTCCTTGTTCCTTCAAATAATTCAACAGAGCATGTCTCAGTCGTACATGTATCCTCTTAGTGTTGTAGAGGACATTTTTAACGACTTGGACAGCTGCTTGATTATTACAATGCAAACTCAAAGAATTGACTTATAATCTAGATAAAGGAACATCCATAATTAAATTTCTGATTCAGTCTGCCTCTTCACCTGCTGAAGCTAAGACAAACAATTCTGCTTCCATAGACGATAAATCTATACAAGTCTGTCTTTTGAATTTTCAGGTTATAACAGCTATACCCAAAGTGAATATGTATCCACTGGTGGACTTACTGTTACTGATTTCTGAACACCATGAGACATCAGAAAATCCATCCACTGTAGAAGGATGACCAGTATAGCACAGAGCATGGTCTTTGGTTCCTTTCAGATATTTCATCAGCCTAGCTATCTAAGGCATCCTGGTGCTCTCTACTCGGATTACTGGTAAAACAACTCAACATGCCAACAGAAAAGGCAATGTCTAGTCTCGTATAGCTTGTGGCATACATGAGACTACCGATTATTCTAGAATATTTTTCTTGATCAACACTGGTCTCGACATTTAGACTCAATTTAACATTATGATCAAAATGTGTCTCTACAGACATACAATCTTTATAATCCCAGGTAGAAAGTAGTTGCTCAATGTAATGAGCTTGACTAAGGGTAAAATCACGCTTATCTTTACTAAGTTTCATACCCAGAAGGTTGTCTACAAGGCTAAGGTCCTTCATATCAAATTCTTTTGCCAGAGTGGATTTTATATCACTCACTACAGAAAGATATGACCCCAAAATCTACATATCATCCGCATAGAGACACACATGATGACAGTCTTATTCGACACAGAACGATGATAAAGGCCATATAGATTTCTTCATTTAGCTCTTTACCACTTTGTCAAATTTAAGGTGCCACATCTTAGGCGCTTGATTAAGACCATAAATTGATTTATCCAGTTTGCACACCTTATGCTTTAAATCTTTCTGGACATAACCTTCAGGTTGTGCCATATAGATTTCTTCATTTAGCTCTCCATTCAAGAAGGCTGTCTTTACATCCATCTGATGGACTATGAAGTTCTCGATAAACGCTAAAGCTAGGAGAATTCTTATAGTTGACAGGTGACACACATGTGAATAAACATCAAAGTAGTCTATTCCCCCATGTTGCTTATAGCCCTTAGCTACTAGACGTGCTTTAAATCTAGTTATTGACTCATCACTATTCATTTTCTTCTTCAACACCCACTTGCATCCAAGGACTTTTGCACCTTTAGGTAGGTCAACTAAATGCCAAGTGTTGTTCTACAGCAGCGAGTCCATTTCATCTTCTATGGCTTCTGCCCACATCAAAGAATCTCTCGATCTCATTGCTTCCTGGTAGGAGAATGGATCATCCTCTAAGTGGTAGGTAACAAAGTTCTCACCAAAGTCCATAGGGATTCTCTCTCTTGAAGATACTATAACAGGAAGAGGTTCAACTTCAGAATGTTGTGGAGCAGTGCCAGAGGGACCAGCTTCAGGTTCTACCGTAGATTCTGAAATCAAGTCAGTAGACCCTGATAAATTAAAGCATTGATCTTTGATAAACTTGTTTTCAAAGAAGACATCATCTCTAGACTCTATCACTGTGGTAGTGGATAGATCAAGAAACCTATCAATTGTACTGTCCTCTGCACTACCTAGGTACACACAGGTTGTAGTCCTAGGTCCCACCTTAGGTCTCTTTAGGTCTTGTATTCTTACATAAGCAATACAGCCCCAAGTCTTAAGAGTATCAAACCTATAAGAGTGACTGTGCCATAGCTCATAAGGTGTAGAAGTGAGCTTAGAGTGAGACACCCTATTCAGAAAGTGATTTGCAGTTAAGACTACTTCTCCCCAGAAAGAGGTAGGCAAACCAGTTGTAAGTAACATAGAGTTCAATATCTCTGGTAAAGTCCTATTCTTACGCTCATCATGCTATTTGATTGGGGTGAGTAAGGAGCAGTAGTTTCAAGAATTATGCCCTCAGAGGCACATAATTCTCTAAACCCAGTTGTAGTGTATTCTCCTCCTCTATCACTTCTAAACCTCTTAATCTTCAGGCTTAACTGGTTTTCTACTCTAGATTTGAAGATCTTAAAGGTCTCGAATGCTTCATCTTTCGATTTCAATAGGTATACATGACATGCAATGTAACATCCCCAAAACTACTAGGCCCCCTTAGTACAAGTTTTGACACTCACCCCTTCTAAACAAGCTCCCTAGACCAACAGGAGATTGGGGTGACACTAGGGTGAACTCCCTAACCAATGCACAGAACCTTAAGGTTGAGAGCAACTAACTTATTAAGAGGATTTGACCTCTAGGGTTTCATTTAAGATCCCAATAACACAATGAGCTCTTTCAACCTAAAAAAATTAGGGCAAAACCCTAAGGGCCCCATTATGCCGCCAAGCTCAATAAGTGAGCTTAAGACCTCCTTGTGTCCCCCTCCACAAAGCTCCACCAATCTAGGACCCATAGAGTCCATTGGATTCATTTGAATCACTCACATTAACTAGGTGGGCTTGAGCTAAGCCAAATCTCAAGTAACCCATTAAGTCATGATGGGTTAAACTAATTTCTCCTTGGGCCCTAGCCCAACCTCAAGCCCACAATCAGTCCATGACATGGCTGCCTTTAAATAATGAATTAAATAGGTTGTTAATTAAAGGGCCATTCTTGGGAAAAAGCCAAAATAGGAAGAGAGAGAAAGAGAGGAAGTTTTGAGCACCATGCCAAATGGCACACCCTACCTTGCCCCAACCAACTCAGCCACCCTTGGAGAGTAAACCCCCACCATTTTGAGCTGAGGTGGCAGCCATGCATGGCCATGAAGAGGGTGAAATTTGGGTGAATAGTGCTTGTGCAAAGGAGTGATTTCACCCACCTCGAATGTGGGTTTAGAGTGCCAAATGGCACCTCCCTTCCACCTCTCTCTCCTCACCCGACCTCAGGCATGATGCCCAACAGGTTTGGCCCGAGCTGGAAGCCATACATTGGGTGTTTGAGAGGTGGCATTAATGGCCGAACCACCCATTTGAATCCCCTACTTTAACTCCCCCTCAGCCTCATTTGAGGCCGCCCTCACGTTCAGTGAGCTCCACGAGGACAATCCCCCAACTCCGGCGAAGCTTTCGAGCTCAGAACCCCCATTCGGCCATGGCTTCCGACGACGACAACTCGCGCATGGGAACAAGGGCAAACCCGCGCCTCCGACCACAAACTCAGGCCCGTACCTCCTTCTCTCCCCTCATGCTAGTCATCTAGATCGAATAGGAGGTGAGATGAGCTCAATCGAGCGAGATCCACCACTGGTTTTCATGGGTTTTTCCGTCCAAATTACCCTCCCCTCTTTCCTTATTCCGGCCGCCACCGGCCGATCGAGACCGCCGTCACGACAGCCCCCACCTCCGTAAAGGTAGTGGTGGTGGTGGTCGGCCGTGGTGTCAAGTAGGTGGTCGGCCGTGGTGTCAAGTAGGTGGTCGGGAAATCGGGCTCAAAGGTAGCCCAGGCACTCTCATTCTCAGCCCTTGGCGGGAGGTTGAAGACGACGCTCTAGCCGTTGGATCTGATCAGATCCTTAAACGCAGACCACCTAGATTTAATAAATGAATAGTAAATCTGTCACATTTTATTCAAGAAGTTCAAGCAGGAAATTGAAGCCCGTAGGGGCCGAATTAGCAAATTTCACCAGAGACAAGATTTGTAGATCTTGATGTCTACTTTCATCTGAGCTTAAAATCAACTGATTTGGATGACTGTACAGTCATGTGCATCTGTTTTTGTGCAGGATGTACAATTTGTCCATGCATGTGTATAATGTGTATTTTTCTCTTAATATTCATTGCATGCATGTGAAATTTGTACCCAAGGTGTGTGATGGCTATATAAAATCACTGTCCAAATTTGGTGAATTTAGGAGAAAAATTTTCTATAGTTTTTGGAATAATTTAAATTTCATTAATGTGATAATTTGTGGGGCATAAACTTAAAGTTTTGGCCCAAATTTTTTTGGTGACATGTTTATCATGTGTTGGCCCACCTCTGTACAAAATTTTATGATATTTGGACTTGAATTGGGTGAGTAATCTAGGCATGCATGTTGATTACTCTAGTTGAAGAAAAGTGAATAGTGGCATTCATGTTCATATATGGTAACACATGTACAAGGTTTAAGATTTTGGTATTTTTGAAATTTTTAAAATATTGGTGCATGCAACATGAATGATTTTCAGGCCATGTATGTATCTATGTATGACCTTTGCTTGGTGAGAAATTTAGAATTATTAGAGGACACTTTTCTATAGTTTTGCTAGATATTTTATTCTATGAATTTTGTGAGCTTAGGGAATATTAATTATTAATTTTTAATGAAATCTCAAGGGTTCTCTCCCCAAGTCATGATTAAGTCATCTATGAGGTTTGGCTAAGTAGAAATGAATATATGAAGTTTGGAATTTGTGATCACTAGATTGAATAAATGAATAGTAATTAATTGTCACACCCCATGCTGAAACTTTAGGCAATAAATTGAATGACTTACACTCAAATTCAGAACATATGGTCAACACAAAATTTGTAGCTCTTGCTCTTACCTTTCCAATGATATGTCATACAGAATTTTTGGTGTAGTATAGCTCCCATTAGACCCATTTTAGTAAAGCATGTATTTTTAGTAATTAATTGTCACACCCCATGCTGAAACTTTAGGCAATGAATTGAATGACTTACACTCAAATTCAGAACATATGGTCAACACAAAAGTTGTAGCTCTTTCTCTTACCTTTCCAATGATATGTCATACAGAATTTTTGGTGTAGTATAGCTCCCAGTAGACCCATTTTAGTAAAGCATGTATTTTTAGTAATTAATTGTCACACCCCATGCTGAAACTTTAGGCAATGAATTGAATGACTTACACTCAAATTCAGAACATATGGTCAACACAAAAGTTGTAGCTCTTGCTCTTACCTTTCTAATGATATGTCATACAGAATTTTTGGTGTAGTATAGCTCCCTATAGACCCTTTTTTAGTAAAGCATGTATAAGGTTACGTATCTGAGCATTTTGATGTCTTTAGGTAAAATGATCCATGTAAATTAGTTGATTCCCTAATCATACTTCAAGTATAACATATAGAGTGAACTTAAGAACTACATGATTTTAAAACTTAGATTGATAGGAGTTCACTAACCCTGGAAGTGACTTGACATAGGTTATCTAGAGGGAATAAAGTTAAACTAGTCTCACTCAATACTAAAATAGAGTTAGCTAGAAACAACGACGATTCACCTTACTCTAGTGAGCTTACATAGGATGACCAGAAGTCTTGAACAAATCATAAGAGCCTAAAATGTCCCAAGGCTCAAGATCATACATTAGTCCACCCCAATACCCATAGAGATTTCTAGTGAGCGGATGTTATCAATAGAAGGCATGAACCAATTTTCTTAATACATGATATCAAATAAATCATGGTAATAAAATGGTAGGACGACCAGCCGACCCCACCGAAGCTATTAAATTAATCTGGGTAAGAACGAGAAGGAAACACTTGTAAAATAGTAACCCCTAGGTGGTCACCAAAATCACCACAAGTTTGACAAAAAAATTCACCTCCGTTAGGATTCCTATAAGAAGGGGTACCCCAAACCTTTATTAGAGAGGAGGCAACCCTCTACTGTTCAGAATTGAAATAGGACTAAAAAGAGCTGTAGAACTCCTGGAAATTCATTTTTTTACCAAGACCTAGTTTAGTATGAGCCAATTCACTAAGATGGACCCCCATACTTATTGAGACACCCGACTGTCCCCAAACTTTTACAGGGCTAGGGTCACCCTTAGACCCAACCTCTGTTCAAAAATCATAAGCTTTAGACTTAATTTACTTTAGATTACCCCTAGGGGATTGAATTGAAAAGAGGAGTAAAACTGGGAAGATATACACCTCGGAACCACCTCAATTTTTGGTGAGCAACTTAATTAAGTAAGGACTCTGGGTGGGGAGAGGTTTCATAACATTTGGGCCAGCAAAATGAAAGGAAGTCCCCTCTTCAAGAATAGGGTTGGGCAGGCCTTCGGTGAATAGTGAAATGCCCTTCGGTAATCGGAATAAATTGAATACTCATTAAGTGAATCTTGATCGTTGAGTAATACCAAACTTGGGAGAAATAAATCTTAATCTCATAAGGCCCATTAATAATGCTCATATACTCGGAAGACAACTGATGCCTTCTCCAATGAAAATGATTACAAAGATTCCATTTGAACAAATCGCTCTCCTCCTGAAACTTAACCTCTTGGGGCTTGAAACTCAAGTTAATATGAATTCCTTGGAGTAATTGCTAAATACTATAGACTCAAATCATTAGAAGTTAACCACTCGAGGACGTGTCGGATCAATAGAACCTCAGACCCATGTTGGAACAGGAACTAAAGCAATACGAGGAGAATCTAAAGTGACCATTTAAGGTAGTATAATTAAGACGAGTTAAAACGACTTCAAGTCTTGTGAAGGTCTCAGATGCGTGATCCCACATCACTTAACCTACCCCAAGGCACTTAGGTCTTTGCCTCGGGAAGTCCAAGGTAAATTCTAAATCCCTAAGTCTATAAGCTAAGGTAAGGGCACTGTGTCGATCGGATCATGCTACAATGTAATCAACCCCACATGATAAGGTGAGGATTGGTACGATAATCTGGGTTCACCATTCAAATTTACAAGAGTAGGGTCAACTGGGAGAGAACTTGTAATTTAGAGTCAAGTGAATACATTATTAAACAATTCCACATGCTTACCTTGGAAATGAACTCGTGTTGAGGCCTAGTGAGAGGCTGGCTGAGCCCGCGATTTATACGATTAATAGCGAGTTGTAAGCTCGGGGTAAAACTTTTATGAACAAATGGAATCTGTGGCGGGTCTTCGGTATGGTCAGGGCTGGCACACCGGCGGACATACGTTGACTCAGGCGAGGGATGAAGGTTAGGGTTCTGGCTTAGTTGATGATGTGGAGAAGCCACCATCCCTAAACTCATACTTGGCCTATCTAAGTCTGACGCGCAGCAAAAAGCACGACTAGTCCGCCCACGCGTGGGTCTCGGAGGGAGTGTGGAGAGGTCTAGGCCTGGTAATGTGTATACCCACCTAGAAGTGGGGGAGCCCGACCCACTGTCACTACGGCCACGGTAGTGAGACCCTAGGTGATAGCTACACCTTGAACAATGGGGAACTTACAAGGTCTGTACGTACAGAGTCGTGTGTGTGAGTAAATCATCATTTCATAATAATGTGCATCATTGCATCACATAGCATACATCATATCACTCATCTTCCCCCTTTATACCCTCATCATATAAATTAGTATGGGATGCCTTATATGATGGGCCCTGCAAAACGACCCCTTAACTTATCTATTGAATTGATAAGTTAAGGTTTTCTTCCTTAGAAATATGAAAACCTCATTGTTGCCCCATATACCATGGTTTGTTTACTTTTAGTGGATGCTCCTTAAATCTGCGATACGTTACACTTTCTATTGCTTCTCTTATATTGTGATATTGCTTATGATGCTAGTTTACCGTGTTCATTTACTTAAATATGAGTTATAATTAATTAACCCGCCATTCGCCATCTGCTTGAGATTATGCTGCTTTGTGTCCTTCCTCTTCCTCCTCTCCGCCCGGTGCCTAGGAGTCGCGGGGGGAGGCGGGGAGGTTGTGGCTGAGTCTTTTAGACTGACGGTCGGTTGTGACCTAACACAGGGGAGGCAGCACCAGGAGACCCATCACCAGAGGACAGGAGGACCTGATCCGGCTGGAGCTACAGATTCAAGAGCCCCTTCTGTTGGCGGCCGTACTACCGTGAGATTTCGTCCTAGAGTCTTAGTACTTGGTGATGAGGACTATGTTATAGTCACTTTAGTTTTCGAGGAGTTTTAGTTTCAGCTTTATTTGACCGGGTTTGTTCCCGAGTACTCCCTTATGATTTTTGTACCAGACTAAGATACTACCTTTCTATGTCTTTTGGTTTATGGATGGATATGTTTCTTCTATGGAATGTTAACTATGGGTGCTTCCTTTAGATCTTGCCGGCAGAATCGACGTTAAGTGGTGGCAGTCCACCATGAGACGGCGGTTCTGGGCAGTAAGACCCGGAGTAAGGCTAGAAGGGCCTCGACTACTACTTGTTGTCCTGTTTTCGGGGCCCATCTCCCTTCTTGTTCCCTCCGTCCTTCCAAGTTTTGGGGAAGTCCGGGGGTAGGGGTCTTACATGCAATATCTAGAATAATCGTCTATGAAGGTAACCAGATATTTCTTTCCTCCTCTAGTGACATGACTTCTGAAATCACAGAGGTCAGAATGTATCAACTCAAGAAGTTGCGTGCTTCTAGAAACATGCTTAAAAGGTTTTCTGGTGACCTTGGTTTGTGCACATACCTCACATTTATCAAATCGAATAGACAAATCTAAAAGGGATGTTGTGAGTCTTAGCTAGATCACGCATTTTCATATAGTTCACATGTCCAAGCCTATTGTGTAATAACTTAGGATCAATTAAGTTTGAACTAACTTGGTTAATGTTGTCGTTGTTTAAGCTAAGTCTATACATTCCATTTATGAGATACGCATAGCCGAAGTAGTGTGAATTAACAATTAATGTTATTCTACCATTTAGGGTTGTAAAACACATTCCATCATTATCTAGCAAACTCATAGAAATTAAATTTCTGGTTAAAAAAAACTACTCTAACATTCTTTAGAGATAGAATTTTACCTAACGAGAGTACCAGATCTGCAGTCTCAGCATGAGACACAACTGTCTCTCCTCCATTGTAATTCTGCACAGTGTCCTTGACCACGGTCACCTCAGTAAGAAGACCTTTATCATTTGTTGCATAACAGGTAGCATCAGAGTCCAGCCACCACTCAGATGAGTCACTGCCACTGCAACCTCTCCCCATCATAACTATGAAAGATTTGGGACCAGAAGTGTCTACCACCATGTTCGTCTTATTCTGAGGCGCATCCTCCTTGATCTTCTTCGGAGCCTTGCCGTCTGTTGCCCAATGACCTCACTTTCCACAGTTGTGGCATTTGCCCTTCTTCTTTTTGAGAGAAGGCTTTTTGTCCTGGAGCTGTGAAGAGGGTTCACCTTTTGGTGCAGACGGCTTCCTGAGAGGTTTGTCGGGATGTGAAACTAAGTTAGCAATCTGAGTATATTGACTAACCTGTTCCGCGCTTTTCCTGACAACATTTTGATCTTCAATATGTATGAACCTCATGAGTTCATCAATCCCAATCTGCTCCTTCAGACTGTGCATCTCAGTTTTGAAAGTAGCCCACTCAGGAGGCAGCTTGCTTATGATCGGACCGACAAAAAGATTATAAGAGATTTCAGACTTTTTGTCATACAGCTTATTTCGCATATTCTCCAGCTCGATAAATTGTGAAGTGATTGTCGAATTTGCATTCAGCTTGAAATTAAAAAACTTCTCTGCGAGGAGAGTTTTTGACAATCCTTCTTGCTTCTGGAAATGTGCGTCCAAGCGGTCTCAGATCTCCTTTGCAGTTTTGAATCCACTGTACGTCATTGCGAGGCGAGGATTCAGGGAATTCAGAAGGTAAGCCCTGCAAAAATCCTCGTCCTTCTTCCACTGCAGTTCATCTACATCTTCAGTGGTCGTTGCGAAGTCACTGAGCACCGTATAGAAAATTTCGCGTTCTTTCATGTCGAGTTGAACGTGAAGTTTCTAACCATGGAACTCAGTGGAATCGAATGACTGTAGTTTCACTATGTCGTACGAACTGCGCTTCGACATTTTAAACCAAAAAATGTAAACCAGAAAATATCACCTGATTCAGACGATGTCGATCCAGTCCACTTCAGATCCAATCCAAAAAATTTGTGTCCTCCTCCAAGCGACACAGAAGCGATGAGAATTCCTCCGAATGACACAAAGGAGGGAGATAACAGCTTCCCCTTCCTTCAGATTTTAACCAAATCCGAGGAGTCCAAAATGAGCCACTCCTCTTCTATCACAGCACCCTTCACTTATAGATCTGAAAGAAAACCCAAGATCTGAAACCAACTTGATTTGGTTTCGGTGAAATCTCAGTCCAGAATTCAAAATTTGATGTAGAGAATCATTTGAACAAGGATTCTGCCCAACAAGGATTCAGAGGTCTTCGATCCAGATACAGATGTGTCGTCTCCTCGATCGACTGGAGCAACATCAATCTCCCAGATTCAAGATCCGACGGCTGATTACGATGGAGAAACAAGAGCAACTACGGCGGGAGGATCGCTGGAAGAGGTTCGCTGGAAAACCTTCTCGACAAGAACAGGAGACAGGAATCAATCTCCTTTTCTTCGATCTGCGAAGGCGCGAAGGACGGCATGGATTTCTTCTCGAGCGGCGCACGAGAAGAACGCAGAGCAGCGACCGAAAAAATCGAGGATCAGGAGACTTCTCCTTCCGGTGGCTGCACGCGAGAACGAAGATAATCGGAGCAGGAGATCTCCCTTCGAGCGGCGCACAAGGTTTTCTCTCCTCTTCCTAGATCGGCAGAGGCGCACGAACGGAAAAGGAGAGCGGCGCGAGAGAAAATGAGAGCGGACGAAAAACCTTAGGAGCGCAAATCTTACTTTGAGAGTGTTGGGGCGGCTCCGCCCAAAGTATTCTACAATACCTCATCAGACATATGACATGGGTATTTATAGTACCTCCAGCGTAGAGCGACGCCCTAGGACGACACGAAACCCACGAGCCTCTATCGGGTCAGTCACGACACGTGCGGTCATATACATGAAATATTCAACAGTTAGGGCGCTGATATCAGCGTCCATCTTGGGTGTTGGTCGGCGCCCAATCCCAATGGGGGCGCTAAATGAATCCTCCCCCTCCCCCATAGGGGGGCTAGAATGCCGCCTGCGTGGCATTCTAAGTGCCGCGCGACACTTATTGTCACACGATAAATAATGTCTGTGACATTCCAAGAGGTGCGGGGCATTCCAAGTGTCGTGTGACACTCCAAGTACCGCACAACATTCTTATTGACGCGCGGTAGTTTAGTGTCGCGCGCGGCGCTTGTGTGTTGCGCAAGCGCACGACGCGTGCGAGACACTTGTGTGCATGACACATGTAGCGTGGTGCGGTGCGGCTTTCGAGCAGGCACACTTTGCGCGTACATCAGATTCGGAATTGCTCGAAAACGAGCTCGTTGGAATTGTATCGGCGAGCCGATCAAGATCGTGAAAAAAACTTTGATTTGTCCGAACTGCTTTTGGCGAACCCCATCAACAACTATTATATTCTGACGCCTAATCACTTGCTAAAATAACAAGATATAATTATCATGGTGAAAATCTCATCCATATACCCATGAAATCTTCACCATCCATAACTACCATAATTACTTTTTGGGCTCTGAGTGCTTGAAATAATAAGTTAGTGAGATGAATATGTTAATTACGCAAGTTACTGATTTATCATTGAAATTCACCTAACTTAGGTGATTTGATTAATTGGGTCATATATGTTTCGTATTGTATGAACGATTCAAGTGAGTAAATACACGACACCATTTCACGTTTATATATATAATGAGCTCACAAATAGAACGATCGCGTAGGCTTTTGCTATAAATATATTATGGTCCCCGAGAAACAAAACACATTTTCACTCTCGCACGGCTATGCATCCCATCGTGGAGGAGCCGTCTTTCCCGTTAGGACCGTGTAGACTTTGAAGACTCATAGCCACACCCATCTGTAGTTTCCATTCATGCATACTTTTGTCTCGCATTCCCTCTCGATGTTTCAACTAGAACTAATGGATCGCACAAATTCGCCTCAACATTGAGTTCACCAAATCATACAACCACTTGTACAACAACTGTTGTAGCCGACCAAGCAATCTTACTTGAACCACAAACTATTCAATGTGCTAATATTGGGCGTGCTTTACAACCATAGGGGGGGGGGGGGGGATGCCTAACATGATTCAACTCATGGGATGAGTTGATTTCTCGATTGGGTTCATTACGTAGGGCAGATATTGCCCCGCTGTGACTTCTCTACTATGTGATTTTTCAAAATTGGCGTGCCCGCAATGCCAAGCTCCACTCTTCGGACTTTGCAACCCCACAATTATGGCAATGACTATCATGGAGAACATTTCACTTGTGCATGACGTTACTATCCAGCTACACTGGGGCAATAATAAGCTGAATAGACAGTCACTTTTCCATGTTTGGTGCCCCCATGGATGACTCCAAATTAATGTGGACGACGCTCTGGACACGAATTCTCACGCTGGGATCGGAATTGGGATCTGCAATGACATGGGAGTGGTTATGATTGCAGCTGAATCTTCTTTCATGCATTGGGATCTGGGCCGCGTGGAGCTTGATGTAAGCCCCCCCCCACCGGGTCTGGAGGAACCTTACTGGCAAATCAACCATCTTACGCTTTTCAAACAGGTAACATACTTATTTCTGAAGTGCAAAACGGTCGTCTTGTAAGACTATGAAACATCATCACATTATATCTATTCATTTGCAGAAGCAACTCAAAAAACACCATCATGCAAGGTCGTCCGTGCCCCACGTGATATATATATTGTCATAAGTCTGTACATATGGCCCGATCGGGCTATAACAAAAGTACATAATCTCTCGCTCTCATTATGCTCTAAGATCTCACATCTCTAAAGCCGGGTGGCGAGGCAGTCACATCTACTTGTGCAGGCTCTATGGAGGGTACTCTCTCTCATGCTCTGGTAAGATCTCGCGCCGCTCCATCTCCTAAAAATGATGTACAACGACATGTTAGTCATAAAGACTAGTGAATTCTCACTCCTCCCTAAGATCCCTAAGGCTTGAGGACGAGAGTGAGCCTCTGCAGGATATCAATAGTCGAAGCATCATAAGTAAAATAGATATGCAGTATAAGCATATATATGTACATAGTTATCAGGAACGACATATGCAAGTTGTATGCTAGTAAGTTAGAAACAAGTGCAAAAATAAACTCTACTGATCAAATACCTTAAAAGCACAGAAATAAGCATTTATATAACGAAAGTAGCGGTGGGCATAAAAACCGGGCCAGGGGGGTCGGCCCGGGCCCGGCACGGAAAAAGCCTGGCTAGGCCCGGTCCCGGGCTAGCCCTCCCCGGGCCCAGGCCGGGCTGCCGAGGCCTAACATGGCCTCAGTATGGGGCAATTGCCCGACCCGGGCCAGGCTTAGGCCCGGGTAAAAGCCCGGTGTTGATCGCAGACATCAATTACTTTTTTTTTTAAATTATATATATATAAATATATATATAACTGTGTGCCAGGCCTGGGCCCGGCCTTGGGGGCCTCATCAGGCTCCCCCTTGGGGAGGGAGCCTGAGCCCAGCCCGAGCCCGGTTAAAGCTTGGGCCATGCAGGCCCGGTTCAGGCCCGGGCCTGCCGGGCTTTTTGGACAGGGCTAAACGAAAGCATTTCTAGCTAGCGCGCAAAATAACAGGTGTTCACAACCTGTAGCAACACCCTATGTCGACATAGTTTGACATTTTTGCTTTCAGCGTGGTAGCTAACCCTGCGGGCCTCACCGTTGTGGCAAAATGATGACAGTGGTCGGTCCTTCCACTTCTGGGTGTGTTCATACCTCGCCACCTAGACTCTGGTGTACATCATGGTGTACTCTTGGATATGAGCGATATCTAGCGATAACGAAAATCAGCTAACTAGTGGAGGGACTCAGCGATGCATTTATAAAATAATGTCAAGCTCCCGGGGTTTGCGCACTCCATAGTGACCAGAGCCGTCAACACTCCTATGCCAGTACGAACAGCTTATGGGCATGACCGACCTGCCACTATAAGCGCATTCAATTTACAAGCATTTATAAAAGAAACAATCCCGCACATTTAGGTCAGCGGTCGCTTGCCCTACTTAACATAAAATAATTTAGGCAAATGACTTTTCCATGAGGCTTGATCGTACCACTCAGACTTAAACTGAAAAGCGTGGCGATCAAGAGCACATACTATTTAGGGTTACCCTTGGAGGAATGCTCCGTTTCCAAGTTAACCATAACTAATATTCATATTAAACTAAACCGCTTAATATGGCTAGACCTTTAAAAGAAGATGCGAAAATAAATGCATTAGTAAATTGCAGTAAAGAAAATATTGTAAATGAAGTACGATAAGTAAAATGATGAAATAAAGTAATCTAAATAAAATGTTGTAATAACAAGCAGTAATTAAGAGCAGTAAACAAAGTAAATGAAAGTAAACGAAATGTGGAAATAAGAAGAATAGGATAAGAAGCAATTCAGGTTCCATTATCTACAGTTTCATCTCCATTCCAAGGAGACATCTCCGTTCTGAGGAGGCAAGTTCAGTGTTGAAACTCGGAAACTGGTTCACATGAGTTCGGGCTTGAGTTACTTTTCTCCCCGTCGAATCTCAAATACTAAGTACTTCGAGCCTAGAACTAGACCTCATACATTGGTGGATGAATATCTATAGAGAGTCCCACTGGCTGCAGCGAGGAGGTCATACTATTAACCCGAAAGTTTCTGTCTCACTTCCCCTCCCAAAACCAGGAGTTGATCTCGTATCTCAAACAACACATAAAAGAGACAAAGATGAGCTTGGGCTCTTTAAGGGGGTAGATCTGTGCTGATCTGAGGGATTAGGATTCTTATTTATAGGCAAACTAGTCCAAGGGCAAAATGGTCTTTTTGGTATGCGGGTAGCTACCTCAGCCTTAACTAAATTGCTATTCGCAGACCCGAATGACCTGCAAACAACCCCTCGCGCCTTTTTGGTAACACTACTCACACCCCTGGTGGTCTGCGAGTAGCCTCGTTAGATGCCAGAAAAGAGAAAGTGCTAGCCGGGCTAATCAGAACTCGCCTCGTGTTGCTCTGAGGGGGCAAGTATGACCTAACCGTCTGGACTCACCCATTGCCGCCTGAGGGGGTAGGCGAGTGCGACTATGGGTCTGGGCTTATTCCCCACCATTCGGGCGAGTACTTGTCCTACTTGCTAAATATGGGTTGTACACATTCAGTTCTCATCTCCATTATGAGGATGCATCTCTGTTCATAGGAGGCATCTTCGTTCATAAGAGGTATCTTCGTTCATAAGAGTCATCTCCGTTCATAGAGACATCTCGGTTCTGAGGAGGCAAGTTTTGCAATTTCACGACGAATTTCAAGTGTTATTAATCGGATTATGGTCTGCCAGTTTCTAAATTATTCGAACTCGATAATTACTTCAGTTGTATATTTTAAGGTGATTATCAAATTGTGAGACTTATTAGGGTTTGACGATTTGTTCGAGCCTAATTTCTTTTTATTTAATTCTGAGGCTTTTCATTGACGATTCATTATAAATACCTAATTTAATTGGCCAAATCCCAAATCTCGGAAGGAGTTTTAATATGAAATCAGTAACCTCAATCATTTTTATCGGGGCATTCCGAGTTCATAGTTTTCATCCGATATAAATTCCTCCGATTTTGAGCTTCGTGGCGTTCCTCGGTCATGTGGTTGATGGAGAGGACATCGCGGTGGATCCATCAAAGATAGTAGAAATCTGAGAGTGGCCTGTGTTGAAAAATGTGGTGGAAGTCCAAAGTTTCTTGGGACTTGCTGGCTACTATAGGCGCTTCGTGGAGAACATCTCGAGGACCACACTTCCTCTCATTCGTTGACTAGGAGGAAGAAGCAGAAGTTCATTTGGTCGTTGAAGTGCGCATGAGCTTTTGAGGAGCTAAAGAGCCGTCTGACCACAACGCCAATTTTATGTTTGTCATGTGGTAAGAAAGGCTATGAGAGGAGCTAAAGAGCCGTCTGACCACATCCCTTACAAAATATCATCTTGAAATTTCAAAAATAGTAAAGTACAATTCTTAGATTCATGGCTCCAAAGAAATCGGCAAGGGTAATGATCATTCCTCTCAGTTTTAGGACGTGTTTGGTCCTCTCATTCCTTTTTCTATGCTCGCATAGGGTTCTCTTTCATTAACTAGTGAAGTGTGGGACTCTCTTTAGTTCTTCGGAACTCTGGGTATATTGTGTCTGTCCCTGACATATATTGCATGTAGAAATCCGGAAGACGTGCGGATTTAGGAATTTTGTGTGAAGCATACTCGTGGCCGTTAGCCCGGATCGGTGATGCTTAATTTGTGACGTTGTAATTAGGTTAAGCCTAGAATGTGTGCCAGGAGAATAACTCTGTAAAATATCGTTGAACCCGGAAACTGCGGTTCAACCTTTGAGCCCGAAAACCACGGCTTGAGAGGAGTTCGGACTGTTATAACTTGCTTTTACTTCTCCCGAGTTTAATCACTAGGTCAGACACTCGGAGCAAAGAACCTCACTCACAGAAGGTGGAAAACCAAGAACAAACCTTGTGAGCTGCAACGAGGAGGTCCCGCCACTAATCCGGAAGATCTTATAAAACTTTCCCTCCCAAGCCAATTGCTAAGTTGGGCATCGTGGAGAGTGCTAGGGAGTCCTTGTCTATACACCCGGAAACCCTGATGAGCAGCAAGCAAGGCTAACCAGAGGAGAGAGAAATAAGTGAGAGATCCTCTCCAAAGGTGCCCTTGGGGGTCTATTTATAGTTTTCTCAAAATGGTCTACGGATAGTTGAATCCCGCCTCTTGGTTTTACTAAAAGCAGCCCAAAGTGGACTGCTATCAATGAAATCATGTTATTTGGAATGACTAACTGTATGCCAAAATGAGACTACCTGGGAAAACATACCACCAAACAAACAAGCGAGTTCAAGCTATTCTAAGTCGGCTCACCAGAGTGGCGAGTGCTCGGCAGGGTTGGGACTTCGTCACTCGCACCGAGCTGGGGGCGAGTGCGAGCTAAGGCCCGCCAGTCGCCCGACTGACTCGTTGAAGGCCAGTCTCGCTCCAAATCTCCTGGCGGCTTGATGAATCCACCTCGACAAAAACTGGGATGTACAAATATATCATCGTGTTATGGGACTTGAGTTTAAGGTGTCTCGTGGAGTACCTAACAGAAGCCCCATGATTTGTGTGTGGTTAAAAACAAACCTTCATCACAAATTCATAGTGGAGTTGACTTGGACCTCCTACGTCGTTTATGATTCCGAGGCCTAAGTCCACTTGTATGGATCATGTGATTAGCTTGTTATTTTGGTAGCACTTGTATGCGTTAAACACTTATGGGTCGAGGTGAAGTCGTACCCGCATCGCGCAGATTGACCGCGATGACTTGAGCACAGGCAAAGTCAAATCGAACCCGTTCCATGCAGATCGGTGTGAGGTCTTAACCTCCGAAATGCCGTGTGATCATGGTGTAGGCCGTGAAAGGTCTGTTTGTTGGGTTTTTCTATATACCATTCAAAATGATAATAACATATCAAATATGCGCAGTGGAAGAAACAAAAACAAGAATAACCCAAAAGTGTTACGGATCTTGCGATTTCATGAATCAAGAAATAAGGAAAGCAACACATTACAATACCTGAAGGGGATTGAGTCAATAATCAACCGAGGTGCTCCACAACTGAAATCCGGAGAACAGTCGTTGAGTCCCAAGCGCCGAAATGGATCGGCGCCTCTACGGGAGTCCACACGAGCGAAAAGAGAACCCTAGCTTCTTGTCGCACAAGAACTAGGTCAGAGAAGAAGATTCCTCTACGTCTCCCACGAACTGCTAGGTCCGACGACAGGGAGAGGCGACAACGACGTCGGGGTGCGGGGATAGTCGATCGGAACTCTTTCGTCGGAATCGCGAAAGGCTTCTGTCGCACTTCGGAACTCTTCCGTCGCACTTCAGAACGCTTATGTCGCTCTCTAGATTCGCAAAAAGGGGATCTCCTCCTTAGGTCGTAGAATCGCATTTTATTTATACCCAGGCGAGAGAGATGCTATCCGCACTGTTGACTCCAGGAAAATCCTGACCTCAAGATTCGGACCGATGCAGCCGGAGGCTACTCGCCCAACAGTCCAACGAGATGACTTGGCTGGCAACGATGAAGAAGCTAGAAGAGCAACAAATAGGACCCCAGGTGCTGCGGCAGGGAGGTCCCACCACGTACCCAGAAGCTCAAGAGAGTCTTCCCCTCCAAACCCAAAGTGGCCGAGCTTGGTACAGGGAAGGCACCGACTTGGCTAGAAGCAAGGGTGACGGGCTCGAGAGTTCGAAAATCGGGGTCCAAAAGCTCAAGTCCAGGTGCCAATCCAAGCACCCCTGAGGTCCTATTTATAGGAAAACCAAAGGGTAGCGGGCATTTTATAGCCCAGCCACCAACCCGGCGAATATGGGATACTCGGCGAGTACTATGCCATAGTCGCCCATCTGGCGAGTATTGGATGCTGCTCGCACACGCCGGGCCAATACTCGCCCAGGTCTTCTGCTGCTTTCCTGCGCGGGACGAGCTCCTCTGGTCAATACTCGCCTACCTGGCGAGTATCACCTGCATACTCGCCAGGGTCTTCTCTACTTCTGCCTTGGACTGCTAGTCACTGTGTTGACCTTTTGACCTTTGACTCCTGTCTACATGGCCTTGGGTGGGTCCACCCTCGGAGAATGAGGGTTGTACACAATCCCCGCTCTTTGCGAGTAACGGAGTTGCTCGGAAAGAATCATCCAACCTTTATTCGACGAGATTCCCCACTGGCGACTATTGGCTTATACTCGTCGTCTCGCTGGTCGACGCTCGAACTCTATAAATAGAGGGGCAGGGGTCTCTGGTGGAACGAATTTTCTGAACTCGCTCAAGATGGCGCGCGACTATGCTGCAGAAGCTAAGGCGGCCATGGCTGGTCTTGTGGGTCTGTTCGATGGTCCCTCGCTCCCTCCACGCCTAGGTCCCGAGGTTGAGGACTTCCTCGCTACCAAGAAGAGGAAGAGGCTGCCGAATAAAAAGAAGGGGAAGAAGAAAGTCGCTGAAGAGGATGTCGCCGCCCCTTTGGGCGACCAACACCAGTAGCTGCTGGACGAGATGGGGCTTTCTAACGAGGGCAAATCGCCGGCCGCTGATCTTCCTGTTCCAAATGTCGCCGAGGAGGCAAGCATGCCTGGGACCTCGGCCCAGAATCAATCGGAGAATCTCGCTCCTGCGCGAGGTGGAGAGCTACCTACTCGCCACCTCCTTGATTAGTCTCAACTTGGTTTGTAACGCTAAATTCCTCTTCTATGCTCACAGATTCGTCTACCATCGATGCTCAGGAGGAGCCTCTGGCCGTACCTCCTCTGAGATCGTCGCCCATGATCTCGCCTAGGGGTGGTGGGCACTCAATGCGAGTTCTCCACAGCTCTTTGCTGGAGAAGAGGCCGATGAGCGAGCAACGGGCTCCTCTGACGGGCAGCGTGCTTCTGCCACCACCGCCTCTTCAATCCTTTGGGCTGGCGAGCAGTTCGCAGCTGCCTGCGGATGGGCTTCCGCCACCTCCTCCTTTTCCTCCTTCCGCTACCACTCAGGGCGAGCAGCGCCCTTCGACTTCTACTGCTCCCGCAACCCACCAGTGCGAGTCCTCGCGCCGTGGCGGGACTGAGGGCCCTTCGGGCTTCTTTCCCTCGAGGGGGGGAGGGCGACCATCTGATAGTCGCGGTCGAGGGAACGCGCCTCCCAGTCGGGGTCAGATCGCTGGGTCCCATCCTGCTCGGCGAGGCGATCACCATCGCAGCGCGTCTCCTCAGCGAGGAAGGGGCTCTCCTCGCCGTCACTCTCGCAGTCCTCGGCCAGGTATTTGGTCGCTGTCTTCGATAGTCGCCACTGTCTTTACTCCGTTCCTCTCATCGTCAAAGCTCTGACATTCTTACCTTTTATGCAGCTCGCGCTCGTACTCCTATAGGGGCCTTGATCGACGCCGTCGGGCTTCCTTCTCGCGAGTACCAGGAGAGGGCTACTCGCGCGATCCTGGATTTTGAGGCGAAGCTAGAGCGCCTGGCGGTCAGTGAGCCTCATCGCCGCCTGACTGATATGGAGTCGCGGGTTGAGCGCCTAGCGAGCAGCGACGCTCATCGTCGCTTGACTGAGTTGGAGGTGCGAGTATCACGGCTGGAAGAGTTTGATACTCGCATGGCTGGTGCAGAGTCTCGCCTTCATACTGTCAGCGACTTGGAACGTTGAGTTGCGAGGCTCGAACATCGCCAGCAGCTGCACCATGAGGAGATGGTAGGGATGCGCGCGAGCATGGGCTCGGTTGGTTGGCTGGCGAGGATTGAAGACCAGCTGCGGCAGGGTGAGGACGCGATGATCGTAGCCTTCGAGCATTTCAAGCGAGCTCGCAGCTTGGGCTGGGTCGGGCGACATCCTCAGCCTCCGGATCCTCAGGTGAATCTTCAGGCGCCTCCCTAGCTGCTGTCTTCTCTTTCTTTTCTTCTTTCTATGCTATGTCGCCCTTGGCGAGCATTCCTGTAATTCTGAACACTTGATATTTATCTGATGTAATATTATTCGGCGAGTATTGGAAACTCGCCCTTTATTACTTACTTTGCTTTCTTTTTCAGCGATGAGTTTTTGTCAGATTTTTTCTATCTTCTTTAATTTTGGCGAGTAGTGTCTGAATGTCGCTTGTACCTGGAGAGCTTCTTTCATGCTTCTTCTTGTAGGTCTTCGTGCTTTCGAAGTCGGCACCTTTTTGACGCGCGCTGCTGAGTCGGCGACCTTGTCTTAATACTCACCACCCCCTTATTCTTAATCGCGCCGTCGTGCTCGATAAGCCAAGTTACCCGACTACTATAAATAGGGGGGTGGGTGAGTATTAATTACGCATTCGGCGATCTTCTAGCTCACACGCGAGTATCCTCCGTCCTCTTCTCCTCTTCTCGCATTCTCCGATACTCGCCCTTCTTTCCTTCTTTCCTCTAAGATGACTGACGAGGAGACCATCCGACGTGCCAATCACGCCAAGAACTTTGCGGCGACCACCTTCAAGAAGTCCATCACAACCGAGAAGGACTTGGAGATATTCTCGGCGAAGTACATCCCGCCAGGGTTTGTCGCTCGACTTCCTCGCCAGGGCGAGCGACTAAACACCGTCTTGACCACCGAGAGGGTGTTCCCTACTCGCCACTTTGAGGTGGGCTTGCGACTACCACTGTGGACGGAGTTCAGCCAGATACTCCGCTACTTTGGGATAGTCCCTGCCAGATCAACCCCAACAGAGTGGCGATGATTGTGGGGTTCCTCTGCTAACTGCGCGACCAGGGGATCGCCTTCAACCTCTCCGTCTTCAGACGGGTATTCCACTTCATGGCGACTGGCGAGGGCGTCGTCTTCCTGTGCAGCCATGTCTGCACGCTGGTCGGCACGGCGAAGAAGAATCACCGCTGGGGAGAGCGATTAGTCATCATCAATGGCGACTTTCAAGCCATTCCCGACAGGTCCTTCCAGCCGCCAGAGAGCGTCTTCGGGGCTTCTCTCCTAAGTGAGGGTGGCGAGCAACTGCTCGAATCCTTCAAGAATCGTCGTCTTGACGTGGTGTTCTGGAGGAGGCGAGTAGACGAACTCGCTGAGGTGTTCCCGGGCGAAGGTAACCTACTGCGCGAGTATTCATTATACTCATTCTTTCTCTTCAATCAGGCGACTAACTGGAGATGTCTTTCTTTTTGTTGCAACAGTCCACACTTTGTCGCGCGAGCTTCTCCCTGTGGCGTTGAAGGCGGCGGCTTCCACACAAGGAGGTGCGGGGACCTCCGCTCGCGGGGATGGGGTGTACTCGCCCATCGATTTGTCGCCAGGAGGCGATGAGCCCTTGATCGTCGGCGACGGTTCTGGGCCTTCGAAGAAGCAGAAGAAGAAGGAGATCGCTCATAGGGACCTTGGCAAGAAGGCGGGCGCTTCTGAGGCTGGCGAGCCTTACGCCCACCCGAATTTCAACCTCGGCGGGCGTGGAGAGGATGCCTATGGTCGCCCCTTGGTGGCCTGGTCGGAGAGCGCCCATGTGGTGTCTCTAAGTTCCAACCTCCTGCCCTGGTCGGAGGACTGGGAGGACAAGGGTGAGGGCTTCGATGTGCTCCATGCCATCTACGGTCGCGAGGATGCTGAGAGACCGCAGGAGGAGTCTTCTGAGTATCTGGCTCACCAGACCTCGCGATCTCTGCTGTGATCTGCCGAGCTGGCCCATTCGACAGCAAGGCGATTGCTTGAATATGAGGGGGTGATCAAAACCCAGTGCAAGAAGATGATCGCCATGGGGCTCAAAGAGAAGGAGCATGAGGTACTCGCCGTGCACTCGCCTCGCTTCTTTACTCGCTTCTGGGATACTCGCCACTTTGCCAAATAGTTTGCTTACTTTCCGCGTCTTCTCATTTTTGCAGGCCGCCGAGGTGGAGATGGCGAAGAAGACATCCCAGCTGGAGAAGGAGCTGGACGACACCCGGCTGGCTTTGGAGGCTGCCCAAGTTCACATTGCTGAGCTGGAAACTCGGCCTGCCGAGCAACAGCCAGCGGCGGCGGGCCCCTCCAGGGTCGGTAAGCAGATCAGGATGTACGGCGACGATATGCCTCGCATTCGTTGGGAGATCGCGCGAGCCACGGGGACTATAATCCTAAGCCAACTGAAGGCAGACGACCCTTTGAAGCCGGCGGCGATGGAGCTGACAGTGGTGGACCTCATCCCGGCGCTGCTCGTCGAGGAGTCCACCTCCCCCTTGCGAGCATCTCCCCAGCTGTCCAGTGACTCCGAGGACGAGGATGATGATGATGGTGGCGATGATCCAGATGCAGATATTGATGGCGAGGATGACGCCTAATCGCCTAGGCACCTTTTTTGCTCGCCCTGCGACCTTTTGTAAACCCCTTGAAGATCTTTTGTAATTAATACCAAACATATAAATGAAAAGGACAAGGTTTTTTGCTCGCCTGTTTCTTCTGTAGTTGCTTCCTTTCTTGAATGTCGCTTAGGCTCCTAGGCTCGAGGCGAGATTAATATTGAGTGCTCGCTAGGCTCTTAGGATCGAGGCGAGATTGAGTGCTCGCTAGGCTCTTAGGATCGAGGCGAGATTGAGTGCTCGCTAGGCATACTCGCACCTGGATACTCGTACCTATATACTCGCTTATATGGCGAGTATTACCTGCATACTCGCCTTTTCAAAGGTACCTTTTGATGGAGTCGAGCTATGAGGGGCACTCGGAGGGTCCCGAGGGACACATGCTCTCAAGGCCTTGCCTTGCACCTGATGAAGAGTTCATTAGGATCACTTTAATAATAATGGGATTTTTAAGGGAAAAGAGATAGGGAATGGCAGTCTGGGAGGTCTGAAGGGACATATCATCCCGAGGCCTTCATCCTACTTGGATGCCGGATTCCGACGAAGAATGACGTCAAGTAGGGAATGGCGGTCGGGGAGGTCCAAGTGGACACACCGTCCCGAGGTCTCCATCCTACTTGGATGCCAGAATGTCTCCATTCTTTGGTTGGTCGAATCGGTCTTGCCCTTCCTCAAGTTGGAATGTCGGCTTCCAGAATTTTCCCTGGTAATCTCTCCAGTCGGACGAGAAGTGCGGTCGGTGGGAACCGCGGCCAATGTGCAAGGGGGGAGCTAATCTCGGCCGTCATTGCAGAGGTTTGGACTTAAGAGAACGCACACCCGAGGCACTGTCCCATCATCCGTTCTGAGATTTTACGAGGGTTAAGTTGGAGGCTCGTTTTCCAACTTACGGCGTCGAATGTTGATGTAGGACGACGTCAAGCAGGGAATGGCAGTCGGGGAGGTCCAAAGGGACACACCATTCCGAGGCCTCCATCCTACTTGGATGCCGGATGTGGATCAAATCTGCTTCCTGTTGCTCAATGATTTAGCAGGGAGTTAAGCACACTTAAGTACACCAACTCACACAATTGGAGGAAATAATTGGAAACGCATCGCTTTGTTATGGACTTTTAGCCCTCGAGGGTGCACGACACCTTTATTCAAGGGTCCCCTGAGAGGTTAAGTCGATCATCCTATCGTCGAGCTAGGAGGTCGGCGTCACGACTTCTTCCTCATAATCTCTCCAGTCGGATGAGAGGTGCAGTCGGAGGGAACCGCGGCCAACATACAAGGGGGGAGCTGATCTCGACCTTCAATGCAGGGGCTTGGTCTTAGGGGAACGCACTACCGAGGCACCGTCCCATCATCCGTTCTGGATCTTACGAGAATCAAGTCGGAGGCCCATTTCCCAACCTGCCGTGGAGACCGACTTCACCTGCTTTGTTTCTTTCTTTTGAAAACGCTTAGCTGAAAGAGACAAAAGACTCACAATCTCCCATGTTTTAGGGAGGTGAGGGTTTTATAGATAACATAACCTCATGAGTAAGACCCTTCATGGATCATAGCCGACAGAAGGAGATCATCGGGAGTAGGGATCTTGCGGAATACCAAGCTTGAAGACGTCACGAGTAGGCATTCTCGTGGAACATAAGTCCTTGATGAAGATCATCGCGAGTAGAAGCTCGCGGAACACCAGCTATGAAAACCATCGCGACTAGGATCTCGCCGAGCATCATCTTTGAGACCTCGCGAGTAGGTTGTTGAAGAAGACCATCGTGCCATGGAGTCGCGGAACAGCTTATGTGCTTTCCCTTGGTGGTGAACTCGTCATGAATCACCCTGATTTGTTAGTCAGACAAAAACACTCACGGGCTTTACCAAAGCACCTGTAAGTATGATCATGTATGGGAATCACTGGCATTGAAGGAGGAGTAAACTGAGGGGAGGAGTGTCCCTTTTTATTTTCCATACTCGCCAGACCTTGAAATCGCCCTTCAGGATCTCGCCTATGGGTGAGTATTGAAGAAGCTCGCTCGCCTGCATGAACTCGCCTATGGGCGACTAAGGAAGGATCTCGCCAAATTTGATGTTCGTCGCCTGCGTTAAGTCGCCTATGTCGAGTAACAAGGAAGCTCGCCTATGGGCGAGTAAGGAGAGAGAGTAAGGAAGGATCTCGCCACTACCTAGGAAACTCGCCTCTCTTTCGATTAAAGTCGATGGCCTGAACTTATCTCTGGATCTCGCCTGCAAGAACTCGCCTATGGGCGAGTATGGAACTCGCCTATGGGCGAGTATGGAACTTGCCTGACGATGTCTTCATCTGGAACTCGCCTTTAGGATGTCGCCATCTGGAACTCGCTTATCGGCGAGGAAGGAAGGAGCTCGCCTTACTTGCGAGAAAATTCGCCATACTCGCGAGTTGCCAACAACTTCCTCTTGGTCGCCAATTACTACCATCTCGCCTTCCTACTAGACTTTCTTCCAACGACTACGATCCACGCTCACCGCACCAAAGTGTTGACGCCAGGAAAATCCTGACCTCAATATTCGGACCGATGCAGCCGGAGGCTACTCGCCCAGCAGTCCAACGAGATGACTTGACTGGCAACGACGAAGAAGCTAGAAGAGCAACAAACAGGACCCCAGGTGCTGCGGCAGGGAGGTCTCACCACGTACCCATAAGCTCAAGAGACTCTTCCCCTCCAAAACCAAAGTGGCTGAGCTTGGTACAGGGAAGGCACCGACTTGGCTAGAAGCAAGGGTGACAGGCTCGAGAGTTCGGAAATCGGGGTCCAAAAGCTCAAGTCCAGGTGCCAATCCAAGTACCCATGGAGTCCTATTTATAGGAAAACCAAAGGGTAGGGGGCTTTTTATAGTCCAGCCCCCAACCCGGCGACTATGGGATACTCGACGAGTACTATGCCATAGTCGCCCATCTGGCGAGTATTGGATGCTGCTCGCACACGCCGGGCCAATACTCGCCCAGGTCTTCTGCTGCTTTCCTGCGTGGGACGAGCTCCTCTGGTCAATACTCGCCTACCTGGCGAGTATCACCTGCATACTCGTCAGGGTCTTCTCTGCTTCTGCCTTGGACTGCTGGTCTCTGTGTTGACCTTTTGACCTTTGACTTCTGTCTACGTGGCCTTGGGTGGGTCCACCCTCGGAGAATGAGGGTTGTACACGCACACCCACGACATATATTGGAGTAAAACAAAATTCGTCGAGTGAACATTTCACTGAAGAAATTCGTCGAGTAACAAATTGAATTCGTCGAGTAACAAATTGAATTCGTCGAGTAAAACAGAATTCGTCGAGTGAACCTTTCACTTCTCGTCGAGTACAACTCAATTCGTCGAGTGAACTTTTCACTTATCGCCGAGTACAAGTCAATTCGTCGAGTACATGAGTTTGTCGGATTCATCGAGTCAATCATGGATTCGTCGAATCAACTTTTAATTCGCCGAGTCAACATGGATTTGTCCAGTCAACATGGATTTGTCCAGTCAACATGGATTCATACATTCGATGAACTGATGTAAGAGTCGTCGAGACATTCTACGCGACTCGTCTCGAAGACTTGCCAACACGCTTCATACGATATTCACAATACCTGTGGAGCATACAGTTGACTCGACCCAACTCCAATAAGTCGTAGGATTGGTGCTTCACACATATCCAATATGAGTAAGGCCAACACAATTCTTCGTCCAACTTCTCCAAACACTCTTGTATGCGACCTCATAGGCACATATCGCGTTGACAGTGAGACTAAATGCTTGATCACTTCCAGAGCACCTTGGAAACACCAACATTGTTAACCAAGATCGACAAAAGCTCTCCTTCCCAACTAAGTTTGCATAACTTAGGGTGGTGACAGTGCTCCTGAGTGAGTACCTTTAAATCATGTCGTGAGTGCATGAAACATGTTGTTTCGAGTACTCGCATTTACGATGTGATGAATATATGTTATGTTAGCCTCCAATGGTTTCTTATGCAGTGGTGGGGATCCTCCGAGTGAACCCAACTAACATCATTTGCATTCCTAGATTTCCTTTACTTTGATGCTCAATCTAGAAGATTGATTGTACTTTAAACCTCACTTTGTGTAGAGTAGATGCACTTTCTTTATTATATTACATATTTCATGTATGACTTACTTTCATGTGAGGGTGCCCCACCCCAGAGCCGACTAGAATGGAGGGGGGAATCATTACGCGGTTTGTGGTCAGCTCGTAGTTGACCCTCGTTTATCTCTTATTTGTGGATAATGCAGGTGTTGGTGAGCCGAGTGGGAAATAACGGACTGAAGACCATTGCTGAGTTGGCCCTCGAAGGTCAACATATCATACTGCTGTTCATGTATTATCGGCTTGCGTGTCGATGTATGCTTCAGAGTTTTGTTACATTGGTTGAATGTAAGGCCATAAAGTCGTGACTCTATTATCGACATTCCTGAGTAGGTAGACATTCTTATGAAACTATTTAATGAAAGCTTTTGCTTGTGCTTATTATACTCTCGTGCAGTCTTATATATGTTTATGTTTATCAACTTATTAACGTTTAGCTAGTGTGTTCAATATGTTGCGGGGTCCCGACCGGACCTATTTTTTATATTGTTTGTACTAGCAGTGTGTTACAGAGTAAATTGATCAAAATGGTCAAGGTCCGCTTGGACAATTATGAGCGAGTGGAGCTCTCTTGAAGGAGAGGGAGAGAGAGCAAACAATGCTTACGGAGTACCCCGAGCTATTTCCATCATGTACAAGTTAATTTTGTACTTTCATATTCTTGAAATTTCGGGATGAAATTCTTTTAAGAGAGGGGGAGTTGTAATACCCCATTTCTCAATGGTAAGGTTTCATTGCAAAAACTATTCATTTTGACTGGAGCTTAGAATATCGACTAGAAGACTTAGTCATGTCGACTAGACCTCAAGTCGACATAGATAATATCGACTAGAAGAGTTCGGCATGTCAATTAGAGCTCAAGTTAACATAGACAATATCGACTAAAAGAGTTCACTGCCATGTGGACTAGAAGTGTCAACCATGTCGACTAAATGTCTCAGCCATGTTGACTAGACGTCTAGTCGACATGAACAATAAATTGACAGGATTCTATTTTGTATTTATGAGATCGTGACTGTCAAATCCACTTGGACTTTGGGTCTATTGGTTGGGACTTGTTCCAAATCTTATAAGATTGGCTGAGGATAAGATTTAGGCTCATTCTTATCTTGATTTCTCTCTCTCTCTCTCTCTCCAATCTTGAGAAAGTAGAAAGACGGGGACGAAGAAGAAGAGCTAGACCCGCCATTGGAGGAGCTTCAGAGCTCCAAATCACGAGCCGAGTCCGGATCCACAGAGAGGAACCCATTGCAGTCATTTCCATCCGACACAAATCTTCGATTGATGACGCCAAAGAGATCGTCAAAGATAACGATCCTTCTTCCCGGTCTTAGGATGTATTTTGTCCATTCATATTTTGATATGGTTGCATAGGGTTCGTCTCCTCCGCTAATTAGTGGAGTGCAAGTTTTGGAACCCTGGGTCGATTGTGTCCGTCCCCTGCATATAGATTGCATATAGAAATCCAGTAGACGAGCGAATTTAGGCATTGTGTTTGAAGTCTACCTGTGGTCGTAGGCCCAAATCAGTGATGCTTGATTTTAACGTTGCATTAAGGTTAAGCCCAGTATGCATGCCAGAGAATGACTCCGTGAAGTGCGTCATCGTTTTATGAGACTTAAGATTAAGGTGTCTATTGGAGTACCTAACGAAAGTCCCATGATTGTGTTGTGGTTGGACACAAACCTTCACCACAAATTCGTAGTGAAGTTGACTTGGACCTCCTACGTCGGTTATGCTTGCGAAACCTAAGTCCTCTTGTATGGATTAGGTGCGTAGCTAGATATTTTGTTAGAACTTGTATGTTAAACACTTACGGTCCAAGGTGAAGTCGTACCTGCATCGTGCTAGTTGATCACAATGACCTGAGGACGGGAAAATATGAACTGAACCCGTTCCATGCAAATTGGTGTGACGTCTTGACCTCTTGTACGTCGTTTGATCATGGGATAGGTCGTGGAAGGTATGTTAGCCATGACCGACAAAAGCTCATTTCTCACATAAGTTTGCATATCTTAGGGTGGTGTTGGTACTTTTGAGATAATACAACGAAAGAATGTCTTAAGTGCATAAAGTGTGGTCTTGAGTACCCGCATTTGTGATGCGATGAATTGATGTTATGATAGCCTCATGCGCGATTACTTAGGCGGTTGTGTGGAACATCCGAGTGAACCCAACTAACATCTTTTGTATACCTAGGTTCCCTTTTCTTTGATGCTCAATCTAGAAGATTAATTGTGCTTGAAACCTCACTCTGTGTAAAGTAGTTGCACATTATTTGTTTTGCTACATATTGCATGTGCGGCTTACTTGCAAGTGAGCGGTGCCTCGCCTCGGAGCTGACTAGGATGGCCAGGAGGGGGATCGTTATGCGGTTTGTGGTCAGCTCATAACTGACCATCGTTTACCTCTTATTTGTGAATGGTGCAGGTACTGGTGAGCCTAGCTGGAAATAGCGGGCAAAAGCCCAATGCTGAGCTGGATCTCGAAGGCCAAACTATTTACTACTTTTTCATGTATTATCGTCATGCGTACCGATGCATGTTTAGATTGATACATTCATACATTAGATGAATGTAAGGCCTTAAGACCAGGACTCTATTTGGATGAAATTCTTGAGTAGGTGGGCATTCTTGTATTATTTTGATTTAATCAAAGCTTCCGCTAGTGATTTATATGCTCTTGTGTATTCTTACTTTTCTATTTATCATCTCATAATGCTTAGCTTATGTGTTCAATATGGCATGAGGTCCTGACTGAAAATATTGTTTTTTTTTTGTACAGGCATGCTGTTACATCACACCTCTTCTTAGGGTGCTTGAGGCGAGCTACTACAGACGGTGTTCAATAGAGACAAGGGCATCTTAATCTAAACTGGGTCAAATTGCTCCTTGTCAACAACTGGGCAATTTTTCGAGTCTAAGCACACCCTCCCTACCCATGTGAGTTACTCACAATGCAAGTCATTTCTTATTTGGATCATGATAACTTATCGGTAGATTAAAACTAGGCAAACTTGTTGAGCTATGTCCTCAAATAAGGGTTTTTGTGCCTCTTTATTGAACACAACTCATAATGACTAAAATCATATATTTACTCTACTAAAAAGACAGTAAACAAACATAGATGTTATGGTGATAACATAATAAGAAATGAGAGTAGTTATATAATATTAAGTATAACACCTAATTTAGATATATACTTACACAAGATTTATAATAGGTCAAAACAAAAGAAAACCTCTTTCAACTTCCATGAAATTCTAGACATAATTTCTATTCACAAAATTTGAGGCCAAGGTGATAAGTAGTTTGCAAAATATTTCATAAATGTGATGGCATAACATGAGATTGATAATAGAAATAATTCAAGTTCAAATATCTCTAAAAATTCCCAAGTCTTTGTAAGGGGTTCTCTGGCACATAGAACCAACACACCAAATTTCAGAGGTCAAATCAACATAGTTAGTGAGATATTCAATTAAATTAAGTGATTCTCCCAAGTTAGTGATTCTCCTAAGTTAAGTGTGACGCATAATCCTTCATGAAGCATGAAAGTAAAATGTATTCATATCGCATCCAAAAGTCTTGAAATTTGAAACACATCAAGTACATGATATAAGTATGGCATAGATACACACATGGGGCTAACAATAACACAAAATAGGTGAACAATAACTGTACAACCCCGGTGTTCGCCAGGGGGTGAGAGATGAAAGGAACCAAGAGGAGAGATGAAGAGGAATGGAGTAAGCAGGCGAGCGAGCCAGGGTGCTGGGCGAGCCGGGCTCTCGCCGGTCGCTCGCGGGAGGGCGAGCGGGCCAGGCCCTCGTTGGTTACTCACAGGAGGCGAGCGAGCCGAGCCTCTCGGTTCACGAGAGAGGCCCTCGTGGGCGGCTCGCCCAGGAAGGGTTCAAAATCGTTTTTACCTAAAATCTTTGGTGGTCTGCAGTTAGCCCCTCCAAACAGCGGAGTTTGGCTGTTGGCATACCATTTTGGGTTGCGTATAACAAAAGTGTAAGGCGGAATTCTGCTACTAGCAGACCAGACTTGAAAAACTATAAATAGACCTTGAAGGGCACCTTGGGAGAGGATTCCAATCTCGGTATTCTGAGCTTCTTCCTCCCCAGGTTATCTTGGCTTAGCTCTCAGGCTCTCCAACGTGCCAAGTCTCAACTTTGGCTTGGGAGGGGAAGCGCTCAAAGATCTTCCGGGTGAGTGGTGGGACCTCCTCTCTGCGACCAAGGGTCTGTGTTTAGTTCCGAGTCTCCGGTCGGTTCCTTCCAAGGAATCAGTAAGTGCTAGCTGCCCCTCATCCTTGAGGGCCCGAGCTCCACAAAGAAGCCAAGTCCTGGTTTCAACAATAACATACACAGATAATTTATGAAACAAGCACTCATCAACCACACTTAAACATAACTACACAATTATACATATATATATAACAAGTGTAGATAAATTCAGAGAATCTGATAAATTGCACCATGTGTGGAAACAGACATCTCCACGCACTGAGAAATAGAAATACTTACTGCAATGTGTAGAGCTTCGAAAGCACAAAGTTCGCACACGAACCTTTATCGTCGAATGACGACTAACCCTCTGTAACATCCCCCAAACTGCTAGACCCCTAAGTTGGTTTTGTCATGACTAGGTCATGACAAAACCATAGGAAGAGCCATTTGACCTTGAGAGCTTAGGAAAGGAGGAGGAAACCACCTTGGTCTGCAATTAGCAATTTCCATTTACCAAGCTTAGGGTCAGACTTTAGGGCCTCAACTTGATCAATTGACCCCATCTTAGTATCCCTAACCCTTTAGAGGCTCCCTTAGGGCACCAAGAGCCCCTTGGGGTCAACCTAAGAGATCAATTTGACCAAAGTCAACCTAAAACTCCAAATTGGTCAAAGTAGCCTATTTAGAGCCAATTAACCTTCACCTTGCCAAATTGATCACTCACCTAGGTCTAGAATGCTATAAGAGACCTAGTAGACCTAAAAGCCACATCCTAGGGTCACCCAGTTGGCCAATTTGACCAAAAGTCAAAATTACCCAATTTAGGTCAAATCTCTCAAACTTAACCCAATCCCTTTGGGCTAACTCAATTGGATGGTCAACCAGCCCATGTAGACCATCATTAAACTCAGGAGAGAGTGTAGAAACCGGCCATGGTGATTAGGAGTGAGAAAATGGGGGTTTCCCCATTTTTGAAGAGAAAGAAGGAGGCCATTCATGGCCATTAAGGAGTTCCACCCCTTGGCCTCCCTAATTGACTCACCCTTTCATCTCCTCTGACGATTTCAATGAGTTTCCAGTAGTTTCCAAGAAGGATTATAGCAGGGGAGATGAATGGGGGCCGGCATTGGAGGAGTTCGAAGAGGCCATTAATGGCAATAGGGATTAAAGCCACCATCACCCCCATTCGAACCCCCTATCACCTTCAGAAGCCAGAGAGGAGAGAAACCCCTAAGTTCCCTGAGGATTTCGTGTGCTGTAAGTAGGAATCGGCATGGCTTCACAACCGACCCAAGCTCCCATGGTGTACTCGAGGGCAAACCGCCGGCAAGCTCATCAACAGGTCCTATTCTCCTCCCTGAACCCTAAGGATTAGATCCCAATCGCCGGCGGCTCGATCCGTGGCAAATCGGCCGGGAATCGAGCCAGCCATGCCTCCCGTCAATCGGGTTGGGCTTCCTCTTCCAGACCACGACTCCGGCCACCTCCGGCCGAGCAAACACCGCTCATCGCCGGCCCCCACCTCAACGGAGGTGGTGGTGGCGTTGGTCGGCCGGGGCGGCACTCAGGTGGCCGGGAAATCATCACTCAAGGCAGCCCAGGCGCGGTAGATCTCAGCCACAGGTTAATCGGGGATGATGGCGGTGAGCCGTCCGATTGGCCGCCAATTGCTATACGCAACCACAAATGATTTAAATCACATTATTTGATTATTTGTCACACTTATTGACAGATTTTGTGACCCGATTTCAAGGCCCTTAGAGGCCATAATTCGAAAAATGCCCAGAGATAACATTTGTAGGCCTTGATGTCTAATTTCTAATGGGTGTTGAATCAGGCTATTTGGTTAAGTATGGGACCCACAGCACTCATTCTAGTGAGACTGGTCAAAACTCAAACCAGACCTTTAAATTAGTATAACTCTTAAATGGCAAATCTGATGAAGTTGATATTTTGGCTATGCATGCATGTGCTCTATACCTAGATTAGGTTTGAGTATCAGATTTTTAGGAGTTAATTTTCCAAAAGTTTTAGTAGAAATTTAATAACCCTTACATAAATTATTTGGAGGGTCAAGTGACCTCCAATCTTCACCAAATTTTGGTGGGGTGTTATTAGGGTCATGATAAGCCCCTGGTTAAAATCTCAACTCATTTGGAGTTCTTTTGGTTAGGTAATCATTAGGCCAAATATTTGTCCATTTAGGGGAAATTGGTGAATAAGGGCTATTTGGGATTTTTCATGGTCAAACCACCTCCAATTGGAGTGGGATTTTGGCCACTACCCTAATGTCACCCAAATAACCTCTAAGAGAGTTATGGGGTCATGGGGAGTTGGGATGCCCTAGGGCATGGAGATGGAGCACTTTGGGGTGCATTTAGCCAAGTGGAGATCCATTGGCCAAATGAATCCATAGGGGCTTGAGTCTTCTTGGGAAGGTCAGTGGAATTAATTTGAGACCCCATGAGGAAGATTGGTGAGCATTGTAGTTGTTTTGCTCAAGGCCATAAGGTTGACCCCTATGGAGTGGAATTTGGGGTTGTGAAGGACATAGGAGTGTATGCCCATGGAGAGAAGTGCAATAGCCCTCTCTGAGTTCTAAGAGTGTTATAATACCCTCACAAGAGGTTTGGGTGGATTTGGAGAAGTTTAGACCCTAACCCTAGGTTAAACCCTAATGTGGTGCAATTAGAGGCTATTGAAGGAAGAGGGGTCAAACCTCAATGGTTTGACTTAAAATTTTGGGGAGATGGCCTTAGTAACCAGAGAATACTACTGTGAGAATTCGGAGGGATTTGGAGTTGTCAATCCTAGGTAATAAACCCTTAGGTAGATTTGCAAATAATTAGGGTTTTGGATTTTAGGATGAAATAACACTTAATGTTTAACCATCTTCTGTCACAAACTTAGTTTTAATGTTATTAATCCCTGGAAGATTCTGTTAGACCATGAGAAAAATTTTGGAGGTCCAAATTGTAATATTTCATATTGTTGGCAATTTTTGGGATGATTAATTTTAGGGTGCTAAATTTCTGTAATGGCATGGGACTTTGCTGGAAGCCTTTTTATACCAACTTGTACCCACCGTATATTTCTCATAATTTATAGACTAATATTTTTGGTACCTCTAGTTCAATTTGGAATTAATTACAAATATATCCTCTGTGGAAATTACAAATGTACCCTCTGTGAAGCATGGTCAAACTTTGTAGGACTGAATATTTCATTATGAAGCACCTCTGTATTAATTTACATAAGGTTTAGAGACAATATGAGGGTACCTCCTTTGGAATTTATTGGAAATGAATGAGTTTTGGAATTTTTAAAAATAGTAAATCTTGCTGGTTTTTCCTAAAAATTTATATCCACTGATTATTGGGTACCCTAGATTTATGTAAAAATTAGGGAAGGCATTGGAAGTCAGAAAAGTAACCTTGTAGTTCAAACCTTAGGATTTTGCCCTTTGGAAAAATTGTTTTAATTATTAATATTGTCGGAGAAATTACGAAACTCTGGGTTTGATCTTAAATATGTAGTATGGACCCCCAATAAATCCACTGAGTCACATAACTGATTATTTGAGGTACCTCCCTTCCTGAGCATCAAATCGTTAAGGGTGGTCTGCGTTTAGCAACTTTAGCAGATTTAAGATTAAGGGTCTAACTGGTGGTCTTTGATTTAGAGTTGTGAGGGTTGAGTGGTAATCTTGTAGTTATGAGGGGATCCCTGGAGTAATTAGGGTCTGGTGAGTCCTGCAGTGGTGGGGTGCCACCCTTGGAATAAGTCGTCCCGGACTGACGAAAGATCGTCTTTTCTTGTTAGCGTCTTAGAGCACCTAGGTTTGATATAAGTAAGTTTTATGGGGGTTTTCTTATAGATTTTCTGGCCGGTTTAGTCCGGTGATCTTTATTTTTTTTGAGGTGGTTAATGGGGACGGGCGGGTTAGCCCGGGGAGCTTGTAGCTCGGTGTTATTGGAAGATATATTGCATGTGCATAAGGTGGTGGGTCCTTCGTGTTGGCGATCGTTGCACCGACGTTAACACTTGGGCTCGGCAAGTGTGGTATTTACACTTAGCCATAAAAGTCTGGCGGTCCAGTCAGTAAGAGTACGCAGGTGCTCCGCGGGTTTTGTGGAGGCGTACGATAGGTCTAGGTTAGGTAGTGCA
The DNA here is from genome assembly GCA_033032865.1 of Dactylorhiza incarnata. Classification (NCBI taxonomy): domain Eukaryota; kingdom Viridiplantae; phylum Streptophyta; class Magnoliopsida; order Asparagales; family Orchidaceae; genus Dactylorhiza; species Dactylorhiza incarnata. The sequence continues at coordinate 4,699,764 of JAWHQI010000192.1, read as the reverse complement.
TATACCAACCTAGAGGTGGGCGAGACCCAACCCACCGCTTCCGTTTGCCACTACGGGAGTATCCTGGGAGTCTAGCTCGCTCCAAAAAGGGGGAACTAAAGGTCTATGCGCATAGAGTCGTAGTGTGTGAGTTGCACTTGTATGTACATAGCATAACAACATACTTTGCATGACATAGCATAATCATATCATTTAACCCTGACACCTATCGTATAAATTGGTATGGGACTTTTTATACGATAGGCCCTGCTAAACGACCCCTTGGTCTATGGGTTTGTATGGGCACTCCTATAAATCAATGGTTACTTTTATAATGCTTACTTGCCTCTTTTCTTACTGCTTACCGTTATTTATACACTTTACCCTGCTGTTTCTATTTCATGTTTCATTTACATATATATAACACCTGTGTAGAGTAGAACTCACCTTGTCATCTGCTTTTGTATTACCCCTTGTTGTCCTCCGCTTCATCCTCCCCATACGGTGCCTAGGAGCCTTGGGGGGAGGGGTGGGGAATTGGCTGAGTCATATTGACTGACGGTCGGTGGACCTTATCATTTTAGGAGACCGCGGCGACGGGGCAGCACCAGAGGCAGGTGCAAATGGAGGCGGGGCAGTCTAGCTCAGGAGCTCAGATGACAGGATCCGTGAGTGTTCGTCTTAGTTGTTTTGCTTCCGCGAGTGACTTATGTAGTGAGGATATCTTGTATCGGGCAGAAGCCCTAGTTATCTTGTCTTCTTTCTTTCGGTTATATTATGTGGACATATTTTGATAGTTTATTTATATGTGACGTGGACTTAGTCTGGTTGTTTATTCATTTAAGCTTACTCTTCTTTGTGATCGAATTGGCCGGCAGGATCGGCGTTTTGTAGTGGCGACCTTCCCGAGCGAGGGTGTCACCGCAAAACGGCGGTTCTGGGCCTAAGACCCGGTGGTTTTTGCAAAAAAAAAAATGGGGTCTTACAAGTGGTATCAAAGCTCGATCCAAAGAAAAGAAGTCCACAAACCCTGGGCCACCCCGCGCGAGCTTAGTTTGCGGACAAACTAGCAGCGGAAGCAATGGTGTGCCCATAAAGGAAATCACATGTAAAAGTCCACTTATAACTGAACTTTTTCTTCCCTTAGTTAAGTCCCTACAAAGTGCAATCTTTCTTATATAGCCGGCAACGGAACCTTCACCGCAGCATGGAGTCCCGCCGGCTCCGAACGTCGTTCCACCACCACCGGCTCCTACCCCGTTCCAGCAGACGGAGTTGGGGCAGACTCTGACTGCCATTTTGGAGACGTTTAGGGCACAGCAGGCACCGACTCCTCAGCAGAACCCCGGGGCCAACTGGCTGAGCATCTTTCGGGGTCTCTCCCCACCAGCTTACATCGGGACGGAGACGGCCGTAAGAACTGAAGAGTGGGTGGATATTATGCAAGAGATGCTGACGGGAATCCAGTGCCCGGTGGAGATGGAGGTGCCACTGGTGGTTTCATGCCTGGAATCCCATGCTAAGAGGTGGTGGAAGAGGTTCCTGGCTACAGCTTATCCGGGATTGGAGGCAGCAGATGTTGCATGGGATGATTTCAAGGCGGCGCTGCTGGAGCATTTTGTGCCGCAGTCGGCAAGAGATGATCTGGAGGATAGGTTTCTACAGTTGCGGCAGGGGAGTAGGTCAGTGCTGGAGTACCACCAGGAGTTCACCCACCTGTCCCGGTTTGCGGTATCTTACCAACTGGATGATGCGGGATACACTAAGAGGTTCTATAAGGGCCTCCGTGATGAGTTGAGGCAGGCCCTCCTTTTTGTCTCCGACGGTAGCATGACGAAGATCCTGGAAATGGCCAAGAAGCTGGAGGGAGACCAGCAAGTTGTTCGTGGGAGGAAGAGACCCATGGAGGACCAGGGAAGAAATGGCAGAAGAGATCAGCCGAGAGGCCGAGATGCTGGAGAAGGAAGGACGGAGGTCCGACCCCGTCAGGAGGAGAGGCAGGTGCAAAAGGAGCCGGTAGTGTTGGCTCCTCAGCCTCTGCAGATGAGGGAGATGCCAAGGATTGGAGGAGGTGGGCAACCTCCGGAGTGCTTTTACTGCCATCAGGTCGGCCACATCAAGAGGAACTGCCCCCAGAGGAATGCTCCTCCAGCACCTCAGGCAGCACCACGGGGTCAGCATCTCGGGGGCCGAGGACGTGGTCGAGGTCGTGGATTTCAGGGTGACGATCGGAGGCAGTACAGGGAGCAGGCTTATGCCCTAGATTTGGCCAGACCCCGGGACCCAGCAAGGGTCATCGCAGGTACTTGTCGTAGTTTATTTTAAATTGTTAATGCCTTATAAAGTTTTAGTTTTACCTTAGCTTTGAACCAAACATCAAACCTTCAGGTTTAGTATCCATTTTTGGCAAACCTGCTTTTACCTTGTTCGATACGGGTGCCTCGCACTCGTTCGTCTTGGCTAAGTTTATTGAAGACCTAGATCAAGTCAAGCACTTCAAAAGCGACTATAGGAGGGTGCGATTTCCGGACGGATCGGAGGTTCTAACAAATTCAACGTGCTTAATGAATCTGGAGATTGGAGGAAGACTGTTCGAGGCCCCGGCAACTGTACTGAAGATGAGTGATTACGACCTAATCCTGGGCATGAGTTGGTTGTATGAGAACCAGGCAAAGATTGACTGCCCGGCAAGGCGGATCGTGCTAAAGCACAGAGACGGCGATGTGACATTCGAAGGTACTCAACCCACCTCCCGTCTCTTTTTATCGTCTATTCAGGCCGTCAAGGCCCACTTGCAGGGAGACGAGGTTTATCAGGTGCTTTTTGAGGCAACTGAAGTCAAGGACTCAGTGCCAAATATCCCGGTAGTACGGGACTTTGCTGATGTATTTCCGGAGAAGCTTCCTGGGCTGCCACCGCACCGCGAGAAGGATTTTCAGATTCAGCTGGTGCCAGGGGCAAAGCCGGTGTCCAAAGCTCCTTATCGGATGGCCCCGAAGGAGTTGGTAGAGTTTCGGAGCCAGCTGCAGGAGCTGGTGGAAGCAGGGTTCGTTAGGCCGAGTTCCTCACCTTGGGGAGCTCCGGTGTTATTCGTAAAGAAGAAGGATGGAACGCTCAGACTGTGCATAGACTACAAAGCACTGAATAGGCTGAGGGTGCGGAACACGTATCCTCTGCCAAGGATAGACGAGCTCTTTGACCAGCTAGAGGGAGCCCACTGCTTCTCAAAGCTGGATTTGAGGTCAGGTTATTATCAGCTGAGGATCCAAGAGGAGGACATCCCGAAGACGGCTTTCAGCAGCCGGTACGGATTATACGAGTTCACTGTGATGCCGTTCGGGCTCACAAATGCACCATCAGCATTTATGAGCCTGATGAACCGGGTGTTCGAGCCTTACCTTGACATCTTTGTCATTGTGTTCATCGACAACATTCTCATCTACTCGAGGTCGGAGGAGGAGCATGCACGGCATTTGGCACTAACCTTGGGGAAGCTTCGGGAGCATCGGTTGTATGCAAAGTTCAGCAAATGTCAGTTCTGGTTGAAGGAGGTGGCCTTCCTGGGCCACATCATCAGTGGAGCAGGTTTGGCAGTAGATCCAGCAAAGGTTCAGGCAGTACGGGACTGGCCGCCGCTGAAAACGGCCACCGACGTAAGGAGTTTCTTGGGACTTGCTGGCTACTACCGGAAGTTCGTTCAGGGGTTTTCTCAGATAGCCCTCCCGCTTACCTCTCTGACAAGAAAGGATGCTGTTTTTACTTGGACGCCGCAGTGTGAGACAGCTTTCCAGGAGCTGAAGTGTCGGCTTACTTTAGCCCCCATCCTTGCCCTCCCGTCGGGGAAAGAAGGATTTCAAGTGTATACGGATGCGTCTTATCAGGGGATGGGTGCCGTTCTGATGCAGAATGGGCACGTGATAGCTTATGCCTCCCGCCAGTTGAAGGACCACGAGCGGAATTACCCAGTGCATGATTTGGAGATGGGAGCAGTCGTATTTGCTCTTAAGATCTGGCGACACTACCTCTATGGTGTCCACTGCGACATATTCTCAGATCACAAAAATCTGAAGTATGTAGATACGCAGAAGGAGTTGAATATCCGGCAGAGGCGATGGGTGGAGTTCTTATCAGACTACCAGTATACGATGCATTACCACCCAGGGAAGGCGAACGTGTTAGCAGACGCGTTGAGCAGGAGAGCTACCACGTCAGGAGCGGAGCCTAAGCTGATGGCCATGGAGTTAGTACAGATGTTCGAAGATATGCAGATCTCCCTAGTATCTGAAGATGATCCGGAGCTGTACGAGGAGTACCTAGTGGCGACCGGTGCCACTTATGACATTCGAGACCGCATCAGGGATGGGCAGAGGCAGGATGCCAAGCTGGAGCCGATATTCAGAGCCTTGGAGGCAGGCTCAGCTGGAGATTATTCGCTGAAGGACGACCTGTTGAGTTTTAAAGGTCGAGTGTATATACCGGCGGGAGATCAGATTCGGGAGGATATTATGAAAGAGGCTCACTGCAGTAAGTATTCAGTACACCCGGGTATTACCAAGATGACGGCAGATCTGAAGAGGACCATGTACTGGCCAGGTATGAAGAGAGACATCATTTATTTTGTGACCCACTGCGAGACCTGCCAGCTTGTGAAGGCAGAATGCCGAAACCCCGCAGGATTGTTACAGCCGCTCCCAGTGCCGGAATGGAAGTTCGACGATATAGCGATGGATTTTATTCATGGTCTTCCCCGATCTCGTGCGGGGAATGACTCGATTTGGGTGATCGTCGATAGGTTGACGAAGGTGGCCAGGTTCATTCCGATCAGGAAAGATGATTCAGTCGGAATTTTGGTACGGAAGTTTGTGGAGCAATTTATCCGATATCATGGTGTGCCAAGGACGATAGTATCTGACCGAGATGGACGTTTTACGTCAAGAGAGTGGAGAGCGGTGCAGGCTTATCTAGACACCCGGTTGACCTTCAGTACAGCTTTCCACCCCCAGACAGACGGGCAAACGGAGCGCACCAATCGGACCCTGGAGGATCTTTTGCGTCTTTGCATTCTAGACCGCGGGGAGCCATGGGAGAGACTGTTGCCGTTGGTCGAGTTCTCATATAACAACAGTCACCAGGCTAGTATAGGCAGAGCGCCTTACGAGGCATTATATGGACGGAGGTGCAGGACACCATTGTCTTGGATTCAGGATGAGGATCCCAAGGCTCTTGGCTCAGAGTTCGTGGAGGACACGGAGGCCCAGGTGAGGTTGATTCGGGATAGGATGCTAGAGGCCCAGAGCAGGCAGGCCAAGTATTACGATGCGCGTCATCGTATGGTGGAGTTCCAGGTGGGAGACCGGGTTTTCTTGAAGATACGTCTGATGCACGGAGTCTCGAGGGTTCGCGGGCGGAAGAAGCTCAGTCCAAGGTTTATGGGGCCCTATAGGATCCTGGAGCGGATCGGCCCCTTGGCTTACAGACTGGAGCTACCGCCGGATTTGGAGGGACTGCATGACGTATTCCACATCTCTTCACTTAGGAAGGCTTTACTTCGGCCAGAGCAGCAGGTGTCTACTTCGGAGGGGCCAGTAGCTACAGATCGATCGATTCACTTGGAGCCGGTTCGGATAGACGACACAGAGCTACGAGTCTTGCGGCGCAAGAAGGTTCCGCTGGTTAAGGTCCTGTGGAGGAATCATGGACAGGAAGAACACACTTGGGAGCCACTGGACTTGATGAAGCAAAAATATCCGCAGCTTTTTACGACAGGTACAATTTACTTTTTCTGGGATGTTACAGTTTTTCCTCTAGTAGAAACCCCACAGGCTTGTCTGAATTTCGAGGACGAAATTTTTATTTTTATGTATTGGGATTTGTAACATCCCCCAAACTGCTAGACCCCTAAGTTGGTTTTGTCATGACTAGGTCATGACAAAACCATAGGAAGAGCCATTTGACCTTGAGAGCTTAGGAAAGGAGGAGGAAACCACCTTGGTCTGCAATTAGCAATTTTCATTTACCAAGCTTAGGGTCAGACTTTAGGGCCTCAACTTGATCAATTGACCCCATCTTAGTATCCCTAACCCTTTAGAGGCTCCCTTAGGGCACCAAGAGCCCATTGGGGTCAACCTAAGAGATCAATTTGACCAAAGTCAACCTAAAACTCCAAATTGGTCAAAGTAGCCTATTTAGAGCCAATTAACCTTCACCTTGCCAAATTGATCACTCACCTAGGTCTAGAATGCTATAAGAGACCTAGTAGACCTAAAAGCCCCATCCTAGGGTCACCCAGTTGGCCAATTTGACCAAAAGTCAAAATTACCCAATTTAGGTCAAATCTCTCAAACTTAACCCAATCCCTTTGGGCTAACTCAATTGGATGGTCAACCAGCCCATGTAGACCATCATTAAACTCAGGAGAGAGTGTAGAAACCGGCCATGGTGATTAGGAGTGAGAAAATGGGGGTTTCCCCATTTTTGAAGAGAAAGAAGGAGGCCATTCATGGCCATTAAGGAGTTCCACCCCTTGGCCTCCCTAATTGACTCACCCTTTCATCTCCTCTGACGATTTCAATGAGTTTCCAGTAGTTTCCAAGAAGGATTATAGCAGGGGAGATGAATGGGGGCCGGCATTGGAGGAGTTCGAAGAGGCCATTAATGGCAATAGGGGTTAAAGCCACCATCACCCCCATTCGAACCCCCTATCACCTTCAGAAGCCAGAGAGGAGAGAAACCCCTAAGTTCCCTGAGGATTTCGTGTGCTGTAAGTAGAAATCGGCATGGCTTCACAACCGACCCAAGCTCCCATGGTGTACTCGAGGGCAAACCGCCGGCAAGCTCATCAACAGGTCCTATTCTCCTCCCTGAACCCTAAGGATTAGATCCCAATCGTCGGCGGCTCGATCCGTGGCCAATCGGCCGGGAATCGAGCCAGCCATGCCTCCCATCGATCGGGTTGGGCTTCCTCTTCCAGACCACGACTCCGGCCACCTCCGGCCGAGCAAACACCGCTCATCGCCGGCCCCCACCTCAACGGAGGTGGTGGTGGCGTTGGTCGGCCGGGGCAGCGCTCAGGTGGCCGAGAAATCATCACTCAAGGCGGCCCAGGCGCGGTAGATCTCAGCCACAGGTTAATCGGGGACGATGGCGGTGAGCCGTCCGATTGGCCGCCAATTGCTATACGCAACCACAAATGATTTAAATCACATTATTTGATTATTTGTCACACTTATTGACAGATTTTGTGACCCGATTGCAAGGCCCTTAGAGGCCATAATTCGAAAAATGCCCAGAGATAACATTTGTAGGCCTTGATGTCTACTTTCTAATGGGAGTGGAATCAGGCTATTTGGTTAAGTATGGGACCCACAACACTCATTCTAGTGAGGCTGGTCAAAACTCAAACCAGACCTTTAAATTAGTATAACTCTTAAATGGCAAATCTGATGAAGTTGATATTTTGGCTATGCATGCATGTGCTCTATACCTAGATTAGGTTTGAGTATCAGATTTTTAGGAGTTAATTTTCCAAAAGTTTTAGTAGAAATTTAATAACCCTTACATAAATTATTTGGAGGGTCAAGTGACCTCCAATCTTCACCAAATTTTGGTGGGGGTGTTATTAGGGTCATGATAAGCCCCTGGTTAAAATCTCAACTCATTTGGAGTTCTTTTGGTTAGGTAATCATTAGTCCAAATATTTGTCCATTTAGGGGAAATTGGTGAATAAGGGCTATTTGGGATTTTTCATGGTCAAACCACCTCCAATTGGAGTGGGATTTTGGCCACTACCCTAATGTCACCCAAATCACCTCTAAGAGAGTTATGGGGTCATGGGGAGTTGGGATGCCCTAGGGCATGGAGATGGAGCACTTTGGGGTGCATTTAGCCAAGTGGAGATCCATTGGCCAAATGAATCCATAGGGGCTTGAGTCTTCTTGGGAAGGTCAGTGGAATTAATTTGAGACCCCATGAGGAAGATTGGTGAGCATTGTAGTTATTTTGCTCAAGGCCATAGGGTTGACCCCTATGGAGTGGAATTTTGGGTTGTGAAGGACATAAGAGTGTATGCCCATGGAGAGAAGTGCAATAGCCCTCTCTGAGTTCTAAGAGTGTTATAATACCCTCACAAGAGGTTTGGGTGGATTTTGAGAAGTTTAGACCCTAACCCTAGGTTAAACCCTAATGGGGTGCAATTAGAGGCTATTGAAGGAAGAGGGGTCAAACCTCAATGGTTTGACTTGAAATTTTGGGGAGATGGCCTTAGTAACCAGAGAATACTACTGTGAGAATTTGGAGGGATTTGGAGTTGTCAATCCTAGGTAATAAACCCTTGGGTTGATTTGCAAATAATTAGGGTTTTGGATTCTAGGATGAAATAACACTTAATGTTTAACCATCTTCTGTCACAAACTTAGTTTTAATGTTATTAATCCGTGGAAGATTCTGTTAGACCATGAGAAAACTTTTGGAGGTCCAAATTGTAATATTTCATATTATTGGCAATTTTTGGGATGATTAATTTTAGGGTGCTAAAACTCTGTAATGGCATGGGACTTTGCTGGAAGCCTTTTTATACCAACTTGTACCCACTGTAGTTTTCTCATAATTTATAGACTAATATTTTTGGTACCTCTAGTTCAATTTGGAATTAATTACAAATATATCCTCTGTGGAAATTACAAATGTACCCTCTGTGGAGCATGGTCAAACTTTGTAGGACTGAATATTTCATTATGAAGCACCTCTGTATTAATTTTCATAAGGTTTAGAGACCATATGAGGGTACCTCTTTTGGAATTTATAGGAAATGAATGAGTTTTGGAATTTTTAAAAATAGTAAATCTTGCTGGTTTTTCCTAAACATTTATATCCACTGATTATTGGGTACCCTTGATTTATTTAAAAATTAGGGAAGGCATTGGAAGTCAGAAAAGTAACCTTGTAGTTCAAACCTTAGGATTTTGCCCTTTGGAAAAATTGTTTTAATTATTAATATTGTCGGAGAAATTACGAAAGTCTGGGTTTGATCTTAAATATGTAGTATGGACCCCCAATAAATCCACTGAGTCACAGAACTGATTATTTGAGGTACCTCCCTTCCTGAGCATCAAATCGTTAAGGGTGGTCTGCGTTTAGCAACTTTAGCATATTTAGGATTAAGGGTCTAACTGGTGGTCTTTGATTTAGAGTTGTGAGGGTTGAGTGGTAATCTTGTAGTTATGAGGGGATCCCTGGAGTAATTAGGGTCTGGTGACTCCTGCAGTGGTGGGGTGCCACCCTTTGAATAAGTCGTCCCGGACTGACGAAAGATCGTCTTTTCTTGTTAGCGTCTTAGAGCACCTAGGTTTGATATAAGTAAGTTTTATGGGGGTTTTCTTATAGATTTTCTGGCCGGTTTAGTCCGGTGATCTTTATTTTTTTTGAGGTGGTTAATGGGGACGGGCGGGTTAGCCCGGGGAGCTTGTAGCTCGGTGTTATTGGAAGATATGTTGCATGTGCATAAGGTGGTGGGTCCTTCGTGTTAGCGATCGTTGCACCGACGTTAACACTTGGGCTCGGCAAGTGTGGTATTTACACTTAGCCATAAAAGTCTGGCGGTCCAGTCAGTAAGAGTACGCAGGTGCTCCGCGGGTTTTGTGGAGGCGTACGATAGGTCTAGGTTAGGTAGTGCATATACCAACCTAGAGGTGGGCGAGGCCCAACCCACCGCTTCCGTTTGCCACTACGGGAGTATCCTGGGAGTCTAGCTCGCTCCAAAAAGGGGGAACTAAAGGTCTATGCGCATAGAGTCGTAGTGTGTGAGTTGCACTTGTATGTACATAGCATAACAACATACTTTGCATGACATAGCACAATCATATCATTTAACCCTGACACATATCGTATAAATTGGTATGGGACTTTGTATACGATAGGCCCTGCTAAACGACCCCTTGGTCTATGGGTTTGTATGGGCACTCCTATAAATCAATGGTTACTTTTATAATGCTTACTTGCCTCTTTTCTTACTGCTTACCGTTATTTATACACTTTACCCTGCTGTTTCTATTTCATGTTTCATTTACATATATATAACACCTGTGTAGAGTAGAACTCACCTTGTCATCTGCTTTTGTATTACCCCTTGTTGTCCTCCGCTTCATCCTCCCCATACGATGCCTAGGAGCCTTGGGGGGAGGGGTGGGGAATTGGCTGAGTCATATTGGCTGACGGTCGGTGGACCTTATCATTTTAGGAGACCGCGGCGACGGGGCAGCACCAGAGGCAGGTGCAAATGGAGGCGGGGCAGTCTAGCTCGGGAGCTCAGATGACAGGATCCGTGAGTGTTCGTCTTAGTTGTTTTGCTTCCGCGAGTGACTTATGTAGTGAGGATATCTTGTATCGGGCAGAAGCCCTAGTTATCTTGTCTTCTTTCTTTCGGTTATATTATGTGGACATCTTTTGATAGTTTATTTATATGTGATGTGGACTTAGTTTGGTTGTTTATTCATTTAAGCTTACTCTTCTTTGTGATCGAATTGGCCGGCAGGATCGGCGTTTTGTAGTGGCGACCTTCCCGAGCGAGGGTGTCACCGCAAAACAGCGGTTCTGGGCCTAAGAACCGGTGATTTTTGCAAAAAAAAAAATGGGGTCTTACACCCTCACCACCACCAGAGAAGGAGGCCAATCTGGATCGAACCCACCTGCCCCAGCCTTGTTGCACTAAGTGAAGCTCATTATTGCCCTGGATCAGAAACCCATGTCCCCTCCTCAGATCCCTTCGACTAGAACCTCAAGACCCCTCCACCAGCACCAAGAGGCCACCTCCTCCTCTATCTTCGCCCCGCGTGTAGCAACTGCTGAGTTGATGGAGCCCTGCCCACTAAAAACACTCGACCTGGGCCAACACCAGATCGAGAAGGAGAAGTGCAAAGAGGGTGGTCGATGGAGACCTCGTCGGTGTTGTAGGTAGATGAAATCAATCTCAGACGTGGTTAACACTATCAGTGTCTCTCTGCCGCAAATGGGGAAAGAATTATCTGACAGGAGGTCATTTCTCGTCTAGTCCACCTGCAGTTTCTTTTGGTTTCAAGTCTTTAGGTGTCAAAAGGAGACCTAAAATTAAACAAATAGGATCTGGATCCGGATCCGAACAAAAAAAAAAACTCAATAAGCCAACCTAAAAAACAATTCCTACGAACGAGACTCCGCGGAAGCAAGACTCCATCATCGATTGATGAGAGACCCAATTCATTCCCTATATATACCCTCATTCGAGACAAACTAAAGGCAACGGGTTTTAGCCATCTATTGACTCTCTTTCTTCCAATTCCACTTAGAACACATGAGACCTGGGAAAATTCTGGAGAGAGAGAGCTCGTTTGGCAAGCTCCCGGGTGCGCGGTGAGATCTTCAGCAATCACCGTCCGTCTTCGTTGTTATCATCCACCCACAGTCAAGCCTCAACCGCGGGCAGTCCAAGGTCCAACATACTTGAACCGTCAAAAGGTACAAGTGCTAAGAGAGATGTGTTGCTTTCTTGAGGAGACAACGACTACGTCGCCCAGCTAGAGAAAGGGCGAGATAGCTTTTGCTTAAACCAATAAAATGGGTATATAGGACATAAAGGGGTCTCTCAGTTAGTTGGGATTTTGGAATTTGAATAAATGGAAAATGTAAAGTGTTTGACATCTTGTAATTGGAATGGCTGTTGATTCTCAATACAGACATGAATTGATTGCATTCAACTTATTTACTCCTCCAATCCTAAAATATATCCAAAGTGGTTTACAGGTTATAACTTCTTCTCTTGAGATATAAGTTTCTTAAAGTTAGCACCTTTATTTAGAACTTTGAAATTTGTATTTAGTAGTGCTAATTTTATGGTAGACTCGCAATCATAGACTCTCTCTAGCGAATGCAGCATCGCAATCACGGAACAAAGAGATTTTGGGTTCGGATCTCGGTTGGTCTGCAGCATTTTTTTTTTGCGCATGGGCCGAACCACCGTACCCAAAAATGTAATCTTTTCCGTGTAATATTTACTAAGAAATGGGCAAAACTTAAGGGAGACAAATTCACCCCCTTCTTCTGGTATTAATACAAGCCGACTCGTAACGCAAGCTATCCGCAACTCCTCCCTCTATAGTAGCAAGAGAGAGAGAGAGAGAGAGAGAGAGAGAGAGAGAGCTGTGTTTTGTTTCTCTGTCTCGCGCCTCTTTGATGAGGGCAGCAAATGGCTGACCATTCTCAGGGCAAGAAACGGCAAAAAGGAACAAACGCCTTTCCCGTGCGATGTGTGGGCAGGGCAACGCCGCCGCGCTGCCGGTGACCATGGCGGAGGAAGTTATTAGTGCAGTCGCCGATGCTGGGCCGCTCTATACGCTGCTTCCGATCTCGAACATGTGGAAGAAGAAGAAGAGCGGGAGGGAGGAAATGAAGAATACGCTCCCCCTGCCATCCATCCAGGAGGCGATGAAGGAGGCTGTTCTGCTTTTAAGGATTTCATTCCCCATCGCCCTCACAGCGCTCTTCCTCTACTCCCGCTCGATAATCTCCATGCTATTCCTCGGCTTCCTCGGCAATCTCCCGCTTGCCTCCGGATCGATGGCGGTCGCCTTCGCCAACATCACCGGATACTCTGTTCTCTCCGGTCTATCTCTCGGGATGGAGCCCCTCTGCTCGCAGGCGTTCGGCGCCAACCAGCACAAGCTTCTCTCGCTGACTCTCTACCGCTCCGTTCTGTTCCTCCTCTGCTCCGCGATACCAATCTCCGTTCTCTGGCTGAACATGTCGAAGATCCTTCTCTTCCTCGGCCAGGACCTAGAAATCATTAACCTCGCTCAAAACTACATCCTTTTCTCCCTCCCCGACCTCTTCTCCTTCTCCATCATCCACCCGATCCGAATCTTCCTACGCTCCCAGGGCATCACCCGCCCACTCACCTTCGCCGCCGCTTTCGCCGCCGCCATCAATATTCCGGCGAATTTCCTGCTAGTCACTTACCTCCGGCTAGGCGTGGCCGGCGTAGCAGCCGCGTCTGCCGCCTCAAACATTGCCTTCCTCCTCTGCCTCTGCCTCTATCTCCGCTTCTGCTACTTCGGGTTCAAGCCGGGCCAACCGACCATAGAGTGGGCCACAGGGTGGGGCCCGCTCGCCCGCCTCGCTGCCCCCAGCTGCGTTTCAGTCTGCCTCGAGTGGTGGTGGTACGAACTGATTATTCTCCTCTGCGGCCTTCTTCCAGACCCCAAACCCGCCGTGGCGGCCATTGGAGTTTTGATTCAAACCACCGCGCTCCTCTACGTCTTCCCGTCGTCACTAAGCTTCGGGGTGTCCACCAGAGTTGGGAACGAGCTCGGCGCGAATCAGCCGGCCAGAGCTCGCTCTGCGGCGCTGGTTGCGGTGGCCGCGGCTTCCGGAATGGGTCTCGCCGCAATGGCGTTCGCTGCCGGGATGAAGGATCGGTGGGGGAGCATGTTCACCAACGACGGTGAGATCCTCCGGCTAACAGCGGCGGCGCTGCCCATCGTAGGGCTGTGCGAGCTAGGCAACTGCCCGCAGACGGTGGCGTGCGGCGTGCTGCGAGGATGTGCGAGGCCAGCCCACGCGGCCCACGTCAACTTGGGCGCTTTCTACCTCGTCGGAATGCCCGTTGCAGTTGGGTTGGGCTTTTGGCTCGGGGTGGGCTTCTGTGGGTTTTGGATAGGCCTGCTCGTGGCGCAGGTTAGCTGTGCCGGCCTCATGCTTTACGTGGTGTGGAGCACGGACTGGGAGGCGCAAGCCTGCCGGGCACAGATACTAACTTGCGCCGCTGTTCGGTCGCCGGCCGACGAGGAGGAGAAAGCGGAGGCTGAGTTTGCAGCAGGGGAGAAGTGTTTTCAGCCGTTGGTTTCGATCAAAGTTGCAGAATTTGAGAGGTGAAGATCGTGTTTAACATTCATAGGATGCTTCGTGAAAATTGGACATTTTTTGCTCCAGCAAATTTATTTTTGCCTCATTTATTAGTAGATATATTTTCACTGATTGGGGCTGCGATGTTCTTTCTAGTGCGTTCTTAAACAAAATAAATACATAAATAGCTAATGTAACATTATTATTGCACCAAGATTGATGTAATTTATGAATTTAGGCTCGATTGGCGCTGCGGCGGCAGTTGTGAACATGGTGGTTGCGAACCATTGTTCATGAACTTCTGACCTCACCTAAAGAACTTTGTCCACTTTTATGTTCAAACTAGTTCTTTCTAGGCAGCGGACCGTTATCATGTCAAACATACATTCTATGACGGTAGTGTTTTTGTCCAAACTCGTTGCAGCAAAAATGCCACGCCAAACGAAGTCTTGGTGTTATTTAGGCTCCGTTTGGCGCAGCGGCGGTTGTCTTGAACACGGTGGTTATGAACCATCGTTCATGAACGCCTGACCTCACCTAAAGAACTCCATCCACTTTTATGTTCCGAGCTAGTTCTTTCTCGGCAGCGGTGATATATAACCGCTATCATGACAAACATACATATTCTACGACGGTAGTGTTTTTATGTTCCATTCGGGCTGATTATAAAAAAAATATGTGTACTACATATTTTGTGAGAATATTCTAGTAGTTAATTTTTAAGAGGGAGAGAGAATCTATGCTGTACTTTATGAATGTTTAGTGCACAAATTTTTACAGCTTTGTAAACAGAAACTATAGTATTTGTGGTTAGAATTGGGGCCCTCAGGCAGGCAAGGCGCATGCAACGAACTCTGGGTCCCAATGCATTCAACAAAACACGTGCATCTTTTTGGCCGTGTACTCCAGTTGGCCTCCTTTTCCCGAACTCAAAAATTCCTCCAGAGAGAAGTGGGACAGAGTAATTGACTCGGAGGAAATACGGAGAGATGATCAAATTCCCAACATTAAAGCTCCGTTTGGCGCGGCGACGCCGGCAATAAACGCGGTGGTTATGAACTGAGTCGCCTAAGAAACTTCATTCACTTTTATGTTCAAAATTAGTTTTTTTTTTGACGGTGGTGCCGTTTTTTATACAAATTCATCGGAGCGAAAAAAAAACTGAGTCAAAAGAAGTCTAAAACCCTAGATAGAATAGGGAGTAATAAAATGGAATCTACTCGAAATTAGGTATGAAAAGGAAAGCTAATATATAATACATAGGCTGCTCTTATGCACATGAATTTGATGTCAAAACAATGAAAATTAATAGTAAAACTGCGAAATTTCTCGGAGAGAACTTAATTTGCAAAAGGAGCGGAATTTATCCGACCGTTTCGAATCCTCCTAGTTTTCCAAGGATCAAAAGTTCTTCCTCGCCGAAGTTGAGCTGGGATATGGATATTCCCGACCAGTTCGACTTTCTACACAAATGACTCCATTCATTGTTGTCTACCTTTGCTGTGACACGTAAAAGATGAAATATTAATGTAATTGCTAACGCAGTTCGGTTCGGTTCGATTTGTCAACCGAATCACGCGGCTTTTCAAAAAATGGAACTGTGTTCGAACCGCAACCTACTTAAATCAAACCAAACCGTGCGGATCTGTTCAGTTATGCGGTTAGATTGGTTCCGACTTACACCCCTAATTCCGAGATATAATATTTAGTCGAAGTTATTATTTGGGATACATGTAATTTTATATGGAAAATTACAAATTTTAGGGCGCTGCTATTAGCACTGCACTTTTGTCTATTAGCACTCAAAATTTAAAAATTTTAGAACTTACTAGCATTCATTTTTGTCTATTAGCAATCAAAATTTTAAAATTTATGCTGTTGGTGGCGATGATGGTGTTGGTGGCGGCGACGATGGCGTTGGAGTTGGCGGCGACGACGATGGCGTTGGCGGCGACGACGATGGCGTTGGAGTTGGCGGCGACGATGATGGCGTTGGAGTTGGCGGCGACGAAAAAGTGCTAATAGTAAAAGTGTTTTGCTAATAGACAGGTTGAGTGCGAATAGACAATTACTTAAAACAGCGCTTGCTAATAGCGGCGAGTGCAAATAGACAAAAGTACAGTGCTAATAGCAGCGCCCTTAATTTTTCTGGCTGCAAATTGTCTGATAATAAAGAGGTGCTCAAAAAGCCTGTGCCTGAAAAAGCCCGCATCATACCACCGAAGATGAAGCACGGATTCAGGTGCGGTTTTCGCAGAGTTTTCTGGGCGGGGCGTAGCAAGTTTGAGTGGATATTATAAGGCAGAATAGGCTTCGGTCTGGTTTCAGGGGACATTGACAGCACGGCCCAAGACAAAAATGTCAATTTAATAACACTGTAGAATATATAATTAATAATTGATTTCTATTTATTAATAATATTAGAAAGAGAGAGAGAGAGAGGAGAGGAGAGAGAGAGATTATAATCAGCAGCAGATCACATGGGGGCGGGGCTGTAGATTTTGGCGATGTGATCTTAATCATCTTCGAGAGCACATGGTGGATCGGCAGGTTCAGACAGCTTCCGGTTTCCTAACGCCTAGCAGGCTTGATTCAAGTCCTTATCGGTTTCGACTCGTGTAATTAAATAGATCCGTTACGGCCTTTTAATTACTTTAATTACTGTTAGCAGTTAGTCTCCATTAGGGGTGGTGGGAAAACAGTACTACAGTGACCGTGGGATTAAACGTTCTCTCTCTAGTAGTTATTGTAGAGGGAGATTAATTACAGTGCTGCTGGAGGGCAAATATTCGGCGACCAAGGAGCTTTCCATGAACAGCGATTTGACATGCGCTGGTTTGATTTTAACTTTGTGGGGTTGAAATGAGCTCAATTATTTTGGGGATTGTCATGATCGCCGAGTTGGAAAAGGAGGGGATTTAGCTGGCTCTGTTTGGTGCGGTGGTGGCGGTCCTGAACGTGAATGTGAACGTGGTGGTTATGAATCGTAGTTCATGAACGCCCGACCTCACCCAAGTAACTTCATCCACTTTTACGTTTAAAACTAGTTTTACGGTGGCGTTTTGTCCAAAGACAGCTGAGCAAAAACGCCGCGTGAAACTGAGCCTTAGTTGTCGGTTTTGGTTTCGTGAGGCTCGGGCACGGTTCGCTTGAATGGATTGGACTTCTTATACGAGCTTGATTGCATTTTTCAATCGCGTATGCTGGATCTTAATGGAATATATTAATGGCGCGTCGGATTTGTATGCTAGGGTTTCTTTTGAGGTTTGCCCTAACCGGCCAGCATGACTAGCTATGATCATGGCTATAGAACGTTCAACGTAATGTTTGACGGAGGGCCAAGCCGCCGGTGCAGTTCGGGAGCCGTGTGGCAATGACTTTGAGAGTAGGGCTCTCATTTGGAGGTTGATTGTGAAAGACTTTTGTTTTGGTTTATGTACGACTGTTGATGGTTGATAATTGTTCGGAGCAGAATGTACATGTCATGTATAAAAGTATAGCATTGGCAACAATTATTTTGTTTTGGTTCGTTTTCACATAAAATCCTATACTAGCGGAAGGTGTAAGGTTGTTTTCGCACAAGATCTTATACTTGCGCCGTCTAGCGGAAGATGTAGGGTCGTCTTCTTAATTAGTGAAGAATGTAATAATCCAACCCACAATATGTATTTATATAGTTCATTTTTTCTTTTGTTCTTAATTATAATATGTCAAACTGTATGATTTGATCTTTTTTTCTAATGTGACTTACTAGTATTTTACATAAGGTCACCCATATTAATTTTAATTATGATATTTGGTATTCAAATTGTCACATAAGCCAAGTAATTTTTATTTCAATTCTAATATGAGATTATGTTCACTAACGTACCTCTCCTTTCACGTAGAGATATGTCATCCCTAAAACTAGTGATGGTGTTCCTAACACAATCACACCACTAACTATGAAAGACACATCTGATATGGGGGGGAGGTCCAAATTATTACATAAGTTCATAACTTTTCTTCTAATTCTAATATGCGATTATGTTCACTAACATACCTCCTTTCACCTAGAAGCCTTTCATTTTAGATGAGTACCAGGAGATACCTTTCTTTAAGCATCGTTGCCCTACAAACACTTCTCGTACGTCCTCATCTGAACACCCTCTTCAAATTTGGGATTTTGTGGCTTCACAATGTTTCCTTTGGCTTGTTTAAACCACTCATTATACTGCATAAGGTTAGACTATGATACCATTTATAAAAACATGACCCACAATATTTGATGCATTGTCCACTTTGATCCAACTCAACACATACTAAGTAAACATACCCAATTGTACGTGAGGTTCCTAACACAACGGCATAAATTGCTCAAAAATGAGTCTCATGATATTTGGGGGTCCAAATGATTACAATGAAGTGTCTATTTCTAGTTTCTCCACTCTAAAGACACTCCCCGCCATTTTCAAGTTTGGGATGTGAAACTTCTTATCAAGTTTGATTAAAAATGGATAATAAAATATAATTGCAACAATACTTGAATTGACTCAAGTTAGCCTTACTTACACCTTATGTCTACCATGCCCATGATTTTATTTCTTAAAATTCATTCATTTTATTTCAAATGACTTAATTCGAATTCCGGGTATATGTTATTCATTCTATTTCAAGTGGGATCAAAGTATATAGGGCGAGATATATCAGGGGTCAAACTCATTAATTTCAACTCAAAAGCCTAATTAGCACAAGCTTGATGCTCAATTAATTGGCATTTCTATACCATCATAGATTTTATTAATTTAATATGAAATTAAATAAATGCTATTGCATGTCTTATATAAAATAAGATGAATTTTTTTATCATGGTTATGAAAATAATCAAAATCTACACTATTAAAGGCTCCATTTGACACGGCTGTCGTTGCCGTGAACGGCTGAACGCGGTGACTATGAAGTGTCGGTCATAATTTTCTATCTTGATTGCATATAGATCTATTAACATTAGTAGTATACAAATCTTACTAATTGCATGGAGCATAGTGATGTAATATTGATAAAATAAATGAAAAACATTCTGTCATGATCCTCTTAATAATGAGATCTCTCGTGCTTATCTGTAACTACTATATATATATATATTAGAAGTTGTCTTTGATGCAACATTCAAAATTATCAAATATAACCTCATTCTTTTACTCCAATGACTTAACATATATTATGAAAAAATGAAAATTTATAAAATATAATGGTAATTACACTATATTCATATAATAAAAATAATGATAGAAATTCATAAAATCCAAATTTTTTTAAAATATAAATGTTATAGAAAAAAAAATTATAAAATATTAATTAAAATTTTTGTGCAGTCATTTTGAGTACTCATATATATATATATATATATATATTGTGAGTGCAATCGGCTTGATGCGGGCACAGCCCGGAGCGTCATGGGCGTAGCTCGCCGGGGGCGGGCGAGCCTGCCGTCGCGGGCCAGGTACTAACGTGTTTGGCCGGGAGTGCGCGAAACACGCCGTCGTCGGCCGGGTACTGTCACGCTTGGCAGTAGGGGCACAACCCCATGCAGTAGGGAAACCCTCTTTTTCTTTCTATAAAAATACAAAGACAATTATGTTTTACCCGAGCTAGTCATTGCACTAATGATTTAAATTGCCATCTTTTAGGCTCTGTTAGGCGCGGTGGTGCCTCACCAAAGAAATATCATCCATCATTTTTTATATTCAAAGATTGTTTTATTTTTTTGTTGGAGGTCATAACCGTTGTCATGCCAAAAATACATTATATGATGGCAGTGTTTTTGTCCAAACTCACCAGAGCAAAAACACCACACCAAACGGAGCCTTAATCCGAGTCAATGAATTATTTCATGCTATTTCACTGATCCTAACTATTGATAGGACTATATACCCAAGCTCCGTTTGGCATGACGGTGCCGGTCGTGGACGCAATGATAAAACCGTCATTCGTGAACTGACCCCTAAGAAATTTCATCTACTTTTATGTTCAAGTGAATAAAGTTCCTTAGATGTGGTGCGTTCATAAATGACGATTTTACCATCTCGTTCATGACCACCGCCACTACACCAAACGGAGCTCTAGTCTTACATTAAAAAAATGCGAATATATTATAACTCATTAATGTTATGTATGGAATAGTTGTGGCATTTCATGACCAACATTATTGCGGTTGCAAGTGGCGCAGTGTAAATAATTGAAACTTTCAGGGTAGCGACTGTCCGAATACTATTTCATGACCACATGGATGATTTTGGTAGCATTTTGGAGAGACTGTGGTCCTAACCTATGTTGCCCAAACACTACATGCTATTTTCACCGCCATGTTCTCATTGGTCACCTATGTTGCCCAAACACTACATGCTATTTTCACCGACTTGTTCTCATTGGTCACCTATGTTGCCCAAACAGTACTACCTGCTATTTTCACCGCTTTGTTCTCATTGGTCACCACTCTCCCAAATATCGCCCCAAGTAGGGAATTGTTTTTATACTTACGGGATGGGTGAATATAAAAAAATAATTTTTCTACAAAATGTATTCTTTTTTTATAGAAATTTTAGCAGAATATTAATTATAGATTTTTTTTTCATTTTTTACAAATTAAATAATTATTTTAAAAATAATATTCTGCCGTAAAAGTGTGTACAACAAGCTTTGTTTTTATTTTACTGAATTCTGTTTGCAGTTCGATAGTAGATCGGACGGACAAAATTTACCCGCATGATTCTCCCATACGCAACCGGCACAGAAAAATCTCTCCCCAAACGAAGCCTTATCATAATTAGTAAATTAAACCTCTACTCTATTACAACGACCCAACTTGAATTCTGTGGGGTGACCTTTTCTTCGATGAATATCCGCTTCATGTGAACCGCCGTTGAATCATTTACACATTAGTTTTAAATGACCTAAATATTGAAATTTTTGATGCATTTTTTATATTATAAATTTGTATGTAGTTGATTAGGAAATTACATAGAAATTCATGATCTATTGTAGCAAGTAAGTTATATATATATAAAACCTCATTGTTTTTATTTAATGACTTCATATATTTTATAATTTATGTTAGAAAGTAAAATACAATGTCATTTAAGCAATTACATTATATTCTTAAATTAAAAATCATAATGAAAATCAATAAAATTGAAAAAGTTTTTAGTATATCTCCTATACTTATCATGACAGGCTATCATTAGGCACGTTAATTTTATTAAAGTTGATTTGAAAAGTAGTGAAAAAAATAAATTAATTTAATTTAAAAACAAATCTCAAAAGATTAATAATATATGAATAATGACGATATTTTAAAAAAAAAATCAAAAAATAATGCATAACTATATTTCTCATTAATTAATTAATAATGCATTTATTTTGCATTAATTAATTAATAATGTATTTATTTTGTATTAATTATTTTAATAATTATTAATCATGATGAGAAAATATCATTTGTTAAAACATTCAACTTTCCAATCATGATGAGAAAATATATTTATTACAAATTTTGCAATTTTTTAATTTATGTATTTATTTTCTTTAATTTTAAAAGATGTGTTTTTCTATAAACAAAAACTCTTATCTACAATAAAAAATATGCTCTCTTCGCCGTTCGCACACAGAAAAAATGAGCTACGAGCGAAGTATATATATACATATACACAGAGAGAGAGAGAGAGAGAGGGATCCAGATCCTATTCATTTCTGACGAAATTGAGGTGATTCATCATTTCATCATCTAATGGACATGATAAATCTAAAAGATATATACTAGCCGGTGAAGATTTTTTTATTAAAAAAATTTATAAAAGGATGAAAAATAACGATGAATCCGTCGGATCAAGAAGCATTCCATCTGAAACATGAAATGAATCCCCTAGCTCCGTTCCGTCAAAAATGGAGAGAATCCTGATATGAGAGAGAGAGAGAGACGCACAAATTTAGAATAATCTTGAATAACTATTGGCGTGATTCATGCACCAGCTTGGAAGTAGTTGAAAGGCCATAATGTTTGAAAATTAAATAATATTCATGGTGAAGATTAGAATTGCAGAGAGATCGACGCAAGAGGAGATTGTAGTTTTCACGCCAAGAGCCCCGGGAAGCAACATGCATGATCTAAAGCAAAAGTCAACAGCACATGCTGCATATTAACATATTATAATTTGAGATATATATGTCTCAAAGTCACGCCCGGATCATCATACGTGCCTACACGTCAAAAACAAATATTGACAGACAGACAGAGAGAGAGAGAGAGAGAGAGAGAGAGAGAGAGAGAGAGAGGATTCGACGACGACGTACAGCTGTGTTCAACTCAGTAGCTAGCTAGCTAGATAGATGATCAACGCATGCAGAACAAGTTGCTCGATCGCCAGCCACAACGCTGCAGAATTTTAATCGTGTCTGGGCTGGCGAATTCACGTGTTCGGATCAGTCTCTCATTGCACATAGCATTTAATGAGAACACTGTTGAGTCCAAATGCTTATCAAATATGAGGTATAAGTTGACGGTGACATTTGCATGTAAGTTGATGATCAAGAACCACAATTAATATTGCCCCACCCGCCATGGATCCATCCGAGAATTATACACCACTGTCACCTTATCACCATATATATATATATATATATATATATATATATATATCATTTATCTCTCTCCTCCTTCCTGCCTCTCAACTCAGATCAACAAATTATTACTACTATTTATTATATTTATTCCCTCCATACGGATTTAAATTATTGGGCTTGAATGCCGGCCGGCCATATAAATTAAATACGGCCATGCAATTATTTGGACTATGCTTCACCGAATTTACAGCTTTGACTTGGTCAGCTGGAAAGTAGTGATTGGTTCCGTATTGTGTTTAATTTAGATAGGAATCAAAGTTCAAGATTACAATATTCTCATGACGGAGGACGCTTCAGCTTTGTATTTTGTTATTTAATTAGTATATAGTTTGTTTTCTGATTAATTAATTGTTATTTAATGATTCTTAGTGTTTTCAATTTAATGGTGCTTGTATATTTATTACTAAAAAATATATATATTTTAATTAATTTAGGAAATTGTTAATGCACGGCTCCTCACTTTTGGCTAATCGTAACGCTTTGTTAAATGCACCATACTAAAGAAGTTGAAATTAGATCCTAAAGAAGTTGATTGCTTGATTTAAACAATTAAATGAAACGGGGAAGCCAAAAACTTGTCATCTTTGGATTAAATTTCTTGCCGAACTTGCCATCTTTGGATAACTTGCATTGCCCTTCTTTCCTTACAAAATTGAACATTTTTTAAAAAATTATTGATATATATTGTCACAATTTTAAATCCAAACAAATACAATTTTGTATAAAATAATGAATGTTTTAATTTCCACTATTTTTAGTAAGGAGTAAGAACTCTGTATTTCTCACGAATTTTGATTCTTTGCAACAAAAGGTATTTAATTTGGTCAATTAATTGTGTGGCAAAGTGATGGCAAAAAATTGTTGTCATGATTTTTGATTTTATAATTCACTGCAAAAATAAATAAATTTTATATTTTTATAATTCACTGTAGCAACTATGTTGGCAAAAAAATTGTGACAAAAAATAAAATTTTTATTTTTAGAATTCACTACAAGAAAAATTTAAATTAGCAAGGACCTAAATTCCTTCCTAATTAGACAAATTCCTTGCTAATTTGAATTAGTAAGGAATTTAGAAACAAAATTTTTTCCTAGCTAATATGAGTCTAGCTAATTTTAGCAAGGAAAAATTTTATTCACCGCAGCAAATGTGTTGGCAAAAAAATTGTGACAAAATAAAATTTATATTTTTATAATCAATTGACTCCAAATAGAGTAACAGAGGAGGAGTGTGGCTAGGGTTTCTATTCAAAATTTCATGATTTCTCTATTCACTAGGTGTGCAAGCGGTTCGGTTTGGGTCGGTTTGTACCCAAACCGAAATCGAACCAACATGCTTCGGTTTTCGAAAGGTCCGAACCGAACCAAACCAAACCCGGTCGGTTCGGTTTGTTGTCGGTTCAGTTTTTTATCGTTTTTTGCGGTTCGGTGTCGGTTTTTGTACTTCCCTAATTACACATTTACACTCTTGTAAATTAAGTGAAGCAAATGTTACGATCGTTCATCATACAGTTACCAAAATATTTAAATTTGTATCAATAAACTATACAAATGATAAATAAACATGCAACAATATTTAAAAATATTATAATCGTCCCGTCAACATAAACAATATAACCAGAGAAATTATAAACATGCAACAATACCATAGTTATCTTTCACCGCTTCACGGAAATGAGGCTTGCGTGAAATAATAGTTTTTTATATATATTTATTAAGTGGCTAAGTGCAAATAGAAGCTAGGTCAGCTGACTTGTTCATAATTTTAAAGTTAACTCATTTAGTCATTTGTCATTTTGGTTTGGCCACTTAAAATTATATATTTATATTAAGTCAAAAAGAGGCACATCTTATATTTATTAAGTGGAAATGAGACGTAAAATTATTATAATATTAGTCGGTTCGGTTCGGTTTGATCGTTTTTATAACTTGAAAACAGACCCGAGCCGAAATGACTTCGTTTTTCACAAGCCCCAAACCGAACCGACACCGAACCGGGCGGCTCGGTTTCACAATCGGTGCGGTTCGGTCGGTTCGGTCGGTTTTGTCGGTTTTTGATCCTCACCCTTACTATTCACTGCTGGATATTATATGGTTTGCTTTTAATAGGATGGGCAGAATCTGACTTATGGATTGGGGGCATTTACCTTAATGCCCATGCAATGCTAATACACAAATGCTCTGCATCCATGATTAATCTCATCTATCCCACTAATTATTTGATTTATTCAATCCAATTGTCCAACACTAAGGATAGGTTTGGGACTCCCTTTTGCCTCCATTCCATTCTCACCGGCCCGAAGGATCGGAGGGGTGTTTGGCGAGCTCCGTTTTAAGACACCCAGTCCGAAAGGGTGGAAAACGATCGTTCTCAACTTGGCCCTTCGAGCTTAAACTGAGCCCGCCGTTCCCACTTTTCTGTTAGAAATTTTATTTACAAACATTCATTTCATAAATGTTTTGGAGCCTTGTATGGTGTTTGGTGTTTGGCTTCTCATTATAGATGAAAAGCTCCAAAACCAAATTGGAGGGAATCCAAATTATTTGGAGGGAAACCTTTCATGAATGAAATGATGAACCTTTAGTCCCACATTGCTTATTAGCTCTCTAGCCAAAGAGTTTATAGATGTTTTCACACCTTCTTATTTGTTCAAAAGAACATAAGGAGAAACTATGAACCACACGTGCGCACGCACCGCACCGGATCCGGATCCGGATTTGGGGAATAATTGAATTGAATTGTATTTTTTGTACAAAATAGTTTCAAAGCTTTTACTTGGAGTTACGTCGATTAGTAATCGGAGCTGCGTCGAATAGATTTCGACGCAACGTCGAGAAGCCCGCTGAAGTTGGAGGCGTCGAATGGAATTCGACGCAACCGACTTGCGTCGATATGTTTTCGACGCTTGCGTCGATAAGACCTGCGTCGACTTGCGTCGATATGATATCGACGCAACGTCGAATTGGATTCGACGCTTCTGCCGTTTTACGCTCTCTCTCTTCGCAGTTTTATGCGTTTTCTTAACCGCTCCTTTACGCGTGTTTTACGCCATTACTTACGTTGGAAATATTCAACGTTTCTCTTCCCGATTATGATCCTTCCAACTATAACCATCAATACTTATTATGGTTTTAATATTGTCGTTTTCCAAGATTCCTTTTCCGGCGATTTACTGTCTTTATATATTGTCGTTCTTCTCAGAAAGAACGATCGCTCGGATACGCTCTTCCGCTCTCTCTCTGTTTTGTGACGATCTTCTACGAGATTCCTTTTCTTTACATTTGCTTCATCAAGTGATTGTTGGGGTGCTCTGTGCTTCTTCGGTGTCCGCGCACATCGGAGTTTCGAGATCTAGCCGGGTGTTGTACCTTGGAGGAGTGAGCATCGGTTGAAAGCCCTGCCGGAGGGTGGTGCAACTTCTTTAGGGCAGTGACCACACGCCTTACCCAAGCTCGATTCTGAACTATATAAATTACTCTATTTTATATTCTCACCTCCTTCATGCAAAATTATTGATATTGCTGTTTTACATATTTTTATATATTTGTTGTTTCTGTAAACGTTTTAAAAACGAAAATATATCACATTGTATATTAATATAGGAATATAGGAAAAATTATTCCAACAATCTAAAGAAGTTGTAATTCCACATCAATAGAATAAATAAAATCAAATATTCAAAATGATTATTTCTGTTTTATTGCTTACATATACTGTTATTTATTGTATGTATTTTAAATTTCAGAAATCTGTAATGGCATCTAGATCTGAGGATTCTGCCGGGATCAAACCCGAGAAATTTAATGGAAATGGTTTTCGTCGTTGGCAAGCTCAGATAGAATATTGGCTTAATACGTTAGGCCTTTTGTCGGCCATCTTCGATGCCCCCGCTGTAGAAACTGAAATCCCTAGCGCTGCAAATGCAGTTGCTTCGACTCTACCATCGTCCTCATCTTCAATTGCAAACACCACTAGAACCTACGTAAGACGTCTCCCTTATAGAAATCCGGTAGATGTTGAATATCATTGTCGTAACCGCATTCTTAGTGCCTTGTCCGACAGCCTTTACGATGTATTCCTCCAATATCGTACGACTAAGGATTTATGGTATGCTCTTGAAGCGCGCTATAACCTGGACAATGCAGGTATAGAACGCTATAATGTTTCCAACCTCCATAAATTCAAGATTGATGCTTCTAAGCCCATCAATCCTCAACTCCATCAACTAGATGAGATGTTGTCCAAGATCCGAGCCGATGACTCAATCCTTTTCGAAAATTATCTTGTGGCATGTCTTATTGATTCTCTTCCCGATTCATGGTCCGGCTTTAGCACTAGACTAAAGCATGACCAATCAAACCTTACTTATGTCCAGATCCAAAATGCTATCCGCATTGAGGAGGAACATAAGAGTAAAACCTCTAAAGTTCCCAAAGACCTTGCTCCAAGAGTAAACCTCACCGAATCGCAAGGCAATCCTTCTTCCCACCATCACTTCAAAGCCAAAGGAAAGAACCATAAGAAACCTTTCCGTCCAGGTTCCCGCCATCAAAAACCCAATCATTCCAAACCTAGTTCTTCAAATCAAAACCCAGGTAAAGGGAAATGGTGCTTCATCTACGGCCGCACAAACCATCTGTCTACCAAATGCTTCTACAAGAAGACTGAACCAGTGGTCGGCAAATCCCATGGCTCCAAGCCTCAGGCCAACATGATCCAAGCACCGGATCAACCTATCTTCAGGTTAGATTATACTCCTAGTCTTCTTCTCACTTGTTCATCAGATTGGTGGCTTGATTCCGGAGCAAATGTTCATACCTGTTTTGATCGTTCTTGCTTTGCCACATTTCAGGACATCAGTGAAGGAAGCGTGATCTTAGGAGATACTTCTTCGGCACAAATACTTGGACGCGGGCGAGTGGATCTTAGGTTGACATCCGGGAAAACACTAGCCTTGCAAGATGTGTTTTATGTGCCGAGAGTTAGGAAGAATCTTGTGAGCGGATCCTTGCTAGTGAAGAAGGGTTATAAATTTGTCTTAGAATCAAATAAAGTTGTAATAACATTTAATGATATTTTTATTGGTAAAGGATATATCTGCGATGGTTTATTTAAATTAAATGTTGCTGATTTAGAAATAAATCAGATTTCATCTTCTTCTGTTTCATACTCAAATTCAGATTTTTGGCATGCCAGATTAGGACATGTGAATTCAGATTCTATGAAAAGAATGATGTCGTTAAATTTAATTCCAAAATTTAATATTGCACCAAGTTCTAGATGTGAAATATGTGTACAATCTAAATTTTCTAGAAAACCTTTTAAAACAGTGGAAAGAACTTCAAAACCTTTAGAGTTAATTAACTCGGATGTGTGTGGCTCGAACCGCCAACCCACTAGAGGTGGAAATAAATATTTTGTAACTTTTATTGACGATTTCACTAAATATTGTTACATATATTTATTAAAAACTAAAGATGAAGTCTTTTCATATTGTAAGATTTTCAAAGCCGAAGTAGAAAAACAATTAGGATCCTCTATCAAAATTCTTAGATCCGATCGAGGTGGAGAATACACTTCGAATGAACTAACCCAATTTTGCCAAGAACATGGGATTATTCATCAAGTGACTGCTCCATATTCTCCTCAATTGAATGGTGTAGCTGAACGTAAAAATCGGACCTTGATGAACATGGTCAATGCCATGTTAGCCGAGTCCGGTGCCCCGGAAAATCTCTGGGGAGAAGCGTTGCTCACTTCCTCCTTCATCCTTAATAGGATTCCATCTAAACAAAGCGATAAGACACCTTTTGAATTATTCAAATTAAGAAAACCTAACCTCCAAATTCTTCGAGTGTGGGGGTGTTTAGCTAAGGTAGCAATTCCTGAACCTAAGAGAAAGAAAATATGACCAAAAACATATATAAACTCTTTGGCTAGAGAGCTAATAAGCAAGGTGGGACTAAAGGTTCATGCTTTCATTCATGAAAGGTTTCCCTCCAAATAATTTGGATTCCCTCCAATTTGGTTTTGGAGCTTTTTATCTATAATGAGGAGTCAAACACCAAACACCATACAAGGCTCCAAAACATTTATGAAATGAATGTTTGTAAATAAAATTTCTAACAATCCCCCACAAAAGCGAAAAACCAAAAGACGAACTTCATAAATATGATATTACTAATAATAAATAAAATCAAATACAAATTTGCTTCATCAAGTTGTATCTAATGCAATGGGTATAGATGGAATGGTTACCTTGAATCTATACTTAGTACTTACTTCCTCTACCGAAGAGTATAATGTGTCAGAGGCTTTGAATTATAAACTTTTGACCGGTAAATTAGATAAGCACACAAAAGATTGGTTGTTCTTGGGTTATGGCGGTGGGCGCGTTAATGGCCTGCGCATTCCTTGATTTTTCATGAGAGTTATTTTGGGTTCAGCCCGGGTCCCAAAGTTGCGGCCTCACAACAACCCCCACATAGGTGGTGCCTCAAGAGATATTCGTAACCAATATCTCGCAAAGAAATATGTCTTTGGCAACCATTAAGAACTTAATTAAGTTCATCCTAACTTGTTGCGTAGAGCACAACATCATAGGAATGGGGAGAAGGTTTTCTCAACCTTATATTTTGTGCTCTCAACTACGCTACATCAACGACTTCGTTTCTACCACATTGAACCCACTTCATGGGATCTCCAATCACATGGGTTGGGTATCCACCGTTGGCAGCAAATCATGTGGGCTTAAGCCTCATTCCCCTCGATGACAACAATATCTCCCTTCGGGACAATCCCTTGGTAAGATTATCAGCCAGATTCAATTCCGACTTTACATAGTTGAGTGATATCACTTCTTTTCTTCTTTGCTTCACGGACTTGCACCTGATTCTCATGAACTTATTCATTTTGGAATTAGTACTATTAGAAGCAGTTAAATCAATAACACTTTTATTATCACAATGTAAAGAGATAGCAGGCATGGGGTTTTTCAATTAATGAAATTTCACTAAGTAAATTTTTAATCCATTCTGCTTCGGCACATGTAGTGTCCAAAGCTATAAGCTCTGATTCCATGGTGCTTCTAGAAATATCATATTTATGAAGTTCGCCTTTTGGTTTTTCGCTTTTGTGGGGGATTGTTAGAAATTTTATTTACAAACATTCATTTCATAAATATTTTGGAGCCTTGTATGGTGTTTGGTGTTTGACTCCTCATTATAGATGAAAAGCTCCAAAACCAAATTGGAGGGAATCCAAATTATTTGGAGGGAAACCTTTCATGAATGAAAGGATGAACCTTTAGTCCCACCTTGCTTATTAGCTCTCTAGCCAAAGAGTTTATATATGTTTTCACACCTTCTTATTTGGTCAAAAGAACATAAGGAGAAACTATGAACCACACGCGCGCGCGCACGCACCGCACCGCACCGGACCGGATCCGGATCCGGATTTCGGATTTGGAGAATAATTGAATTGTATTTTTTGTACAAAATAGTTTCAAAGCTTTTACTTGGAGTCGCGTCGAATAGTAATCGGAGTTGCGTCGAATAGATTTCGACGCAACGTCGAGAAGCCCGCTGAAGTTGGAGGCGTCGAATGGAATTCGACGCAACCGACTTGCGTCGATATGTTTTCGACTCTTGCGTCGATAAGATCTGCGTCGACTTGCGTCGATATGATATCGACGCAACATCGAATTGGATTCGACGCTTCTGCCGTTTTACGCTCTCTCTCTTCGCAGTTTTATGCGTTTTCTTAACCGCTCCTTTACGCGTGTTTTACGCCATTACTTACGTTGGAAATATTCAACGTTTCTCTTCCCGATTATGATCCTTCCAACTATAACCATCAATACTTATTATGGTTTTAATATTGCCGTTTTCCAAGATTCCTTTTCCGGCGATTTACTGTCTTTATATATTGTCGTTCTTCTCAGAAAGAACGATCGCTCGGATACGCTCTTCTGCTCTCTCTCTGTTTTGGGACGATCTTCTACGAGATTCCTTTTCTTTACATTTGCTTCATCAAGTGGTTGTTCGGGTGCTCTGTGCTTCTTCGGTGTCCGCACACATCGGAGTTTCGGGATCTAGCCGGGTGTTGTACCTTGGAGGAGTGAGCATCGGTTGAAAGCCCTTGTACAACCCTCATATTTCCCGAGTTGGTGTGACCCGACCCGGATGAGACCAAGACAGTAAAGGTGGTCGAGACAAGCCAAACGTCCGCGCATGAGCGGTGGAGACCGATCTAAGGCACAGAGAGTCCGCGGGGAAGGCGGGGGGAGCACCCGCTCCCCCGACTCTCTTCGGGCGAGTGGGAGGGGCCTCCCACTCGCCGATCACCCTTAGGCGAGTGGGAGAGACCCTCCCACTCACCCGGGCGAGTGGGAGGGGCCCTCCCACTCGCCGGGCGAGTGGGAGGGGCCCTCCCACTCGCCGGGCGAGTGGGAGAGGCCCTCCCACTCGCCGGCCACCTTGGGGGTCTAGTGGGAGGTGCTCTCCCACTCGCCGCCCCCTTCGGGCGAGTGGGAGGGATCCTCCCACTCGCCCGGCATAGGTGGGGAGGTCGGAATGACCTCCCGTGAGGGGGGAAGTGGACACTTTGAGTCCCACTCGCCCCCCTCATGCGTGATCGATGGTGGTCACCGTTGGACTACGAATAGCAGGATTTTTGCTATCCGCAGTCCATTTTTGGGAAAGTCTATAAATAGACCCCCATGGGCACCTTGGGAAGGGTTGGTTCCTACCCCTTCTCTCGCGTGTGAGCAAGCACTATCCCTCCCCTCCCCTTGACGTTGAAGGTGGTCGGTGAGGTGTTCCTTAGTGCCCTCCAAGGTGCCCAGGCTCAGCATTGGCTTGGGAGGGGAAGCGCTCTAAGATCTTCCGGGTACGTGGTGGGACCTCCGCGCTGCAGCTTAAGGGGTCCATTTGTGGATTCAAGAGTTCAACAAGTCCAAGTCTTTCGGTTCTTAGTGATCGGTCAAGGGTCTAGGCTTAGAACAAGTAAGGGTTAGTCGCAACCCCCTTTCGAACGCTGAGACCGGGAAACTGGTTTCAACATTCTGGTGCGGTGAGCGTGGAAGCGACTAGTTCGGAAAACTCTGGGCCGAGTCTCATGGCAGGAAGCAAAGAGCCGAGGAGCTCGCCTCCTCCCATCAAGTTGCGATCATCGACAGAGGAGGAGGCAGAGGAGGCAGATCCTACGTTAGGCGATCTGACCAAGTTAGAGGTGGCGGAAGAAGTGAGTGAGAGAGAAGTCATTAGCGGCAGTGGAAGGCCGGAGAAGATACGGATTAGTGGGAGGCTGAGCGGGCAAGATCAGGAAAGGATCCGAAGATGTGTCCAGCAGAACATAGACATTTTCGCATGGAAAGCTGCGGAGATGCCGGGTATTGATGCGGATGTGGCATGTCATCGCCTCAACCTTGACCCGAGCGTTCGCCCCATTCGCCAGAAGAAGAGGAAGGTGTCGCCCACCCTCGCTGGGCCAATTAGGGAGGAGGTGAGGAAGCTGCTAGAGGCGGGGTTCGTGGAAGAAATTCAGTACCCGGGATGGGTCTCAAACGTAGTGATGGTAACGAAAGGAGAGGGGAAGTGGAGGATGTGCGTGGACTTCACTATGCTGAACAAAGCGTGCCCTAAAGACTGCTATCCGTTGCCTCGGATCGATGCGTTGGTAGATTCAGCGGTCGGTTTCCCAGTGATGAGCTTCTTGGATGCGTTCTCCGGCTATCATCAAATTCGAATGCATTCGCCCGACGTCAAGGACGTCTCGTTCATCACGGACGATGGATGTTACTGTTATAAGATGATGCCGTTCGGGTTGAGGAATGCAGGGGCAACGTACCAGAGGATGATGGATCGAGTCTTCAGAGAGCAGAAGGGGCGCAACTTAGAGGTCTACGTGGATGACTTGATGGTTAAAAGCCGGGATGTGGAGTCCCACCTGCAAGATCTAGTGGAGACCTTCGCTACCCTTCGGAGGTTCAAGATGAGGTTGAACCCCTCCAAGTGCGTTTTTGGAGCGAGTCGAGGAAAGTTCTTGGGTCATCTACTCACCCCGGAGGGGGTTGAACCCAATCCAGACAAGGTAAAAGCCATCCTGGAGTTGGAAGCGCCAAGGAACGCGAAAGAAATTCAGAGGCTGACTGGAAAGTTAGCAGGGCTGAGTCGGTTCCTCTCCAGGGCGGGAGAGAAGTGCTCTCCCTTCTTCAAGGCACTGCGCCAGGGTCAGAAGTTCGAGTGGACACCAGAGTGTGAGGAAGCCTTTCAGGCCTTGAAGGAACAACTAACGCGAGCCCCCTTGCTCCAGGGGCCGAGGGAAGGAGAAGACCTTTTTCTCTACCTAGGGGTAGGGGTCGAGGCAGTGAGTTCAGTCCAGGTCTGGGAGGAGGGGAAGAAGCAGCTGCCGATCTACTATGTTAGCAGGGTCCTGAAGAAGGCAGAGCTGAGGTATCCTGTCCTGGAAAAGCTGGCATTTGCCTTGATCATCTCAGCCCGGAAACTCCGCCCATATTTCCAGGCTCACTCGATCAAGGTGGTGACCGACCACCCCCTTCGCAACATTATGGAGGGAGTAGAGCATTCGGGCAGGTTGGCAAAGTGGTCGGTGGAGCTCAGCGAGTTTGATGTCAGCTTCATCCCCCGGTTGTCGATGAAGGCGCAAGCGGTAGCAGACTTCCTGGCAGAATACGTCAAAGAGGTGGACGGGCCAGAGCCCGCCGGGCTGGTGGCATGGGATCTGTTCGCGGATGGAGCATCAGGAAAAAGTTCCCTTGGCGGAGGGGTGATCCTGGTCAGCCCACATGGGACCAGGATCGAGCAAGCGATCCACATTCGGTTCCCTGTGACCAACAATCAGGCCGAGTATGAGGCAGTGGTGGCAGGGCTCCATCTGGCGAAGGAGCTGGAGATCCGGGACGTGAAGGTTTTCACAGATTCAATGGTGGTGGCCTCCCAGGTTCGAGGGGAGTTCGAAGCAAAGGAGCCAACCCTCCAGAAGTATCTAGCGAAGGTTAGGGACCTCGTCGGGTGGTTCCACACCTTCTCCATCCAGCACATTCCCCGAGAGGAGAACGCCCGAGCGGACCAGTTGGCGAAGCACGGTCCTCGCGCAGGAGGGACGGTGACCGAGTTATTCCGCCCATCCATCGAGGAAGGCGAGTTGATGGAGATTGATCAGAGAGCCTCGTGGATAGACCCGATCCTCACCTTCCTGACCTCAGGCAAGTTCCCGGAAGGAGACCTAGATAAGAGGCGGTTCAGGTACAAGTCAGCATACTACATAATGCGCGAAGGGAGCCTGTACAGGAAGACCTTGGCCGGGCTCCTAGCAAGGTGCGTGACGGAAGATGAAGTTCCGAGGGTCTTGGAGGAAATCCACTCCGGAGAATGCGGGAGCCATTCGGGAAGTCAGACCCTAGAAAAGCGGGTGCTAAGGCAAGGGTACTTCTGGCCGACTCTGCGGAAGGATGCCATAGAGTTTGCAAAAAAGTGCCAGAAATGTCAACTCTTCGCGCCGCTCCAACTTCAACCCGCGCAGAGGCTCAGAACGATCACTGCGCCCTGGCCCTTCGCTATCTGGGGGATGGACTTGGTCGGCTCATTCCCTCAGGCTAGCGGTCAGAGAAGATTCTTGTTGGTTATGATTGACTATTTCTCCAAGTGGGTGGAGGTTAAGGCCTTGGCAAAGACGACCTCGCAGGTGATAAAGAATTTCATCTGGGGAGAAATAATTTGCAGACACGGACTCCCCCTTGCCATAGTAACAGACAACGGGCCACAGTTCGCTAGCGATGAACTTATCACTTTCTGCGGTCAAGTGGGCATCGACCTCCGCTTTGCCTCTGTCCACCATCCTCGAAGCAATGGGCAGGTAGAGGCTGCCAACAAAGTCATTGTCAACTTGCTGAAAAAGAAGGTGGAGAACCTGAAAGGGAATTGGGTGGAGCAACTCCCCTCGGTCTTATGGGCCTTAAGAACAACTCCAAACACGGCAACGGGCGAAACGCCATTCAAACTCTCCCACGGGTCAGAAGCCGTACTCCCAGTGGAGTTTGAGGTCAGATCCCCCCGGGTCGTAGCTGCCGAGGAAGGAGGCGAGGACTGGAGGATGGGCAATGAGGAGGAGCAACGACTCTCGTTGGATATGGTCGAAGAGCTCCGGGACCTCGCCACGGTTCGACAAGAGGAAGTGAAGCGTCGGATGGCCAGGTACTTCGATAAGAATATTAGAATCAAACAGTTCATCCCAGGAGATCTCGTCCTCAAAAAGGTCGACGCCGCGGGAAGGTCGGCGAACGTAGGAAAGCTCCAGCCCAATTGGGAGGGGCCCTATGTGATCTTGGAGGCCCTGAGGTCGGGGGGGGTATCGCCTTCAGAATGTTGAGGGAATCCCCCTTGGTAATACTTGGAATGGCGACGATCTTAAACGTTTTTATCCTTAATAAATATGTTGATTGCCTCTTTGATCGTACCTCTGGCTCCAGCTTAAGATAGTTACTCAGGCCGATAGGAACACAGGTTGGTAAGGTTCCACGAAGAGGAAGTGTATCGCGGAAGCATCAAATACTTCCACCTCCGATAGGTAAAAGGACTGGGAAGGCGTTGAGTTCCTCCACACCCGGTTGAGCTAAGACTCCCAGGACGTGGATGGGTACTTCCACCTCCAATCTGACTGGGAAGGCGTTGAGTTCCTCCACACCCGGTTGAGCTAAGACTCCCAGGACGTGGATGGGTACTTCCACCTCCAGTCTGATTGGGAAGGCGTTGAGTTCCTCCACACCCGGTTGAGCTAAGACTCCCAGGACGTGGATGGGTACTTCCACCTCCAATCGGTAAAGGGACTGGGAAGGTGTTGAGTTCCTCCACACCCGGTTGAGCTAAGACTCCCAGGACGTGGATGGGTACTTCCACCTCCAGTCTGATTGGGAAGGCGTCGAGTTCCTCCACCCCCGGTTGAGCCAAGACTCCCAGGGCACGGATGGGTACTTCCACCTCCAATCGGTAAGATCCCTGACCACAGACATTTCTCCGGGCTCAGTCATGTCGACAGAGGGAAGGCTCATCTGATCGATTAACGACCTAACGATCGGTTCAAGTAAGGTATCAAATACTCAAGCAGTAAAGGGAGAAAGGTTAAAGACAACAGGTATGCAGGAGATACACGGCTCCCACGAGAAGCCAAAGAAGAGAAAAAAATCCCTGGCCACCCTCACGTTCAAGGGGAATAGCCTTAGAACTCCTCTCCAGCTGTCTCGGATAGCATCCGCCCCATGAAGGCGGCTCCCAGGGTTCGGGTCGTTGACGTCACAATCCTCCTGCGAGCACGCTCGACTTCGGCAGGTCGGGATGGGGCCGGCGTCGCTGCCCTCGAAGGTACACTTTTTCCTCTTCCCCTCTCCTCTTCTGCCTCCACCTTCAGATGAGCCCTGCTCCCTGGAATGTGTTGAGGTCTCTCCATCTCAGGTTGAGTTCGACTCGCCCAGAGATGTTGAGTTCCCTCCATCTCAGGTTGAGTTCGACTCGACTAGAGATGTCGAGTTCCTCCCACCTCGGGTCGAGTTCAGCTCGACTAGAGGTGTCGAGTTCCCCTCCACCTTCGGTCAAGCTTAGTTCGACCCCAGGTGTTGAGCTTTCTCCACCTCCTGTTGAGCTCGGCTCGCAGGAGGGGTGTTTAGTGGAGAAAGGTTCGTTCCCCACCTCGGGTCGAGTTCAGCTCGATTAGAGGTGTCGAGTTCCCCTCCACCTTCGGTCAAGCTTAGTTCGACCCCAGGTGTTGAGCTTTCTCCACCTCCTGTTGAGCTCGGCTCGCAGGAGGGGTGTTTAGTGGAGAAAGGTTCGTTCCCCACCTCGGGTCGAGTTCAGCTCGATTAGAGGTGTCGAGTTCCCCTCCACCTTCGGTCAAGCTTAGTTCGACCTCAGGTGTTGAGTTTTCTCCACCTCCTGTTGAGCTCGGCTCGCCGGAGGGGTGTTTAGTGGAGAAGGGTTCGCCTTCCGTCTCAAGACAGGATCAACCGAAAAGCTCGGCAGGGACGTCCCGTTGGCAGACCCTTCCGTGGATTCCCCTAAGGTCCCACCTACTCGTCAAATAGGTGGGTTGGACTTTCTTTCCGAGCTTGGGACAAGCTCGCAAAGAGCGGGGATTATGTACAACCCTCATATTTCCCGAGTCGGTGTGACCCGACCCGGATGAGACCAAGACAGTAAAGGTGGTAGAGACAAGCCAAACGTCCGCGCATGAGCGGTGGAGACCGATCTAAGGCACAGAGAGTCCGCGGGGAAGGCGGGGGGAGCACCCGCTCCCCCGACTCTCTTCGGGCGAGTGGGAGGGGCCCTCCCACTCGCCGGGCGAGTGGGAGGGGCCCTCCCACTCGCCGGGCGAGTGGGAGAGGCCCTCCCACTCGCCGGCCACCTTGGGGGTCTAGTGGGAGGTGCTCTCCCACTCGCCGCCCCCTTCGGGCGAGTGGGAGGGATCCTCCCACTCGCCCGGCATAGGTGGGGAGGTCGGAATGACCTCCCATGAGGGGGGAAGTGGTCACTTTGAGTCCCACTCGCCCCCCTCATGCGTGATCGATGGTGGTCACCGTTGGACTACGAATAGCAGGATTTTTGCTATCCGCAGTCCATTTTTGGGAAAGTCTATAAATAGACCCCCATGGGCACCTTGGGAAGGGTTGGTTCCTACCCCCTCTCTCGCGTGTGAGCAAGCACTATCCCTCCCCTCCCCTTGACGTTGAAGGTGGTCGGTGAGGTGTTCCTTAGTGCCCTCCAAGGTGCCCAGGCTCAGCATTGGCTTGGGAGGGGAAGCGCTCTAAGATCTTCCGGGTACGTGGTGGGACCTCCGCGCTGCAGCTTAAGGGGTCCATTTGTGGATTCAAGAGTTCAACAAGTCCAAGTCTTTCGGTTCTTAGTGATCGGTCAAGGGTCTAGGCTTAGAACAAGTAAGGGTTAGTCGCAACCCCCTTTCGAACGCTGAGAACGGGAAACTGGTTTCAACAGCCCTGCCGGGGGGTGGTGCAACTTCTTTAGGGCAGTGACCACACGCCTTACCCAGGCTCGATTCTGAACTATATAAATTACTCTATTTTATTTCTCACCTCCTTCATGCAAAATTATTGATATTGCTGTTTTACATATTTTTATATATCTGTTGTTTCTGTAAACGTTTTAAAAACGAAAATATATCACATTGTATATTAATATAGGAATATAGGAAAAATTATTCCAACATTTTCGTCATTGCCGAGGTGCTTCTTCGTGGTTGCAGAGCATCGACATTTTCTTCCTTGCCGATATCAGCTTCATTGCAAGATGCTGAGCTGGAAGACTCCTGGAGATCGGTCATCCATCGGAGACGATGATTCGGACGCATTGAGGACGAGGTTTCCAGGAGGTGGCGAAGAAGACAGTTCAGCTCGATTAAAAATAAATCAAAATTTTATTGAATAAATATTTACATTATTAAATTAAAATTCAATAATATACTTAGTTTTGGTTAGAAAATTGAGAAAAAATAGTAATTAT
Organism: Dactylorhiza incarnata; assembly: GCA_033032865.1. Lineage (NCBI taxonomy): Eukaryota > Viridiplantae > Streptophyta > Magnoliopsida > Asparagales > Orchidaceae > Dactylorhiza > Dactylorhiza incarnata. The sequence continues at coordinate 4,661,730 of JAWHQI010000192.1, read as the reverse complement.
TTGCATTATATAAATAAAGTTTTTCTTGAGATTAATTTTAATTTAAATTGGTAATTTTTGACCTATTATTTTATAAATTAAAATTTGATTATTTTGGATATAATTTAAACCGACATTGGAACGGTGGTTAATTATCAAAACAGAGCCTCAATTTTGAAAATACAATTTTGAATTTTCCTTTCAAACTGCTTCCGTCTAAGATGAGTACACAAAACTAAATATGAAAAGGCCTAACCTGCATATCATAAGTTCGATCAAATCTTCGTGCATATACCAAATAACACTCACAAGGCGTCTGGAGATATTCAAATCGATAGAAATATTTTGTCCAGTTGATGAGGTTGTGTTGACTAAGGCTCCGTTTGGGGGGACTTATTTTCACCGGTCAAGCGGTCACGACCGCATGAACAGGACCTTAATTGACCGCTTGACCGGAGAAAATAAGTCCCCCCAAACGAAGCCTAAATAATATGTGATAAAACCAAATAGCAGGGGGCATCATCAGCAGGCGTGGCGAGAGTGAGCTTGCGGAGATGATGAGTATGTTATAGAACTAAAAGTGTGTGTGCGCTACGAAACTGTATTATCGAAAATTAAGGATAATAAATTTGTTGAATGCAGCGACAATACAATACACTCAAGGATCGTTCTTATCCAAATGTTATTTGTCTCAAGTGGAATTTTAAACGCAGGCAGTATTATCTAATTGAGAACGCAAATTGAGAAAAACACAAATATTACAAAACTTAAATAGAACGGTGAGATAACTGAAGTGCGGAATTAATTTATACCGTTCTTTGATTCCTGCTCGTGTTTCATGATAGCGGATATTTGCAACAGTTGTGAAGTGTTGTTCCTTATGAAATCCGCGGCGCTAGCCGATCCAGGTAGCATATAAGGATTTCTATATACGTGAACTCTACAATTAAAAGAGTCAGCACAACAAATATATATATATATATATATATATATATATATATATATATATATATATATTGATTCAACATAAATTCTGAAATCAAGTTTGGGTATGAAATCAATCAGGTTTAATCTTAGATTAGATAGTTTGATTTTCAATCATCTAAAATATGAAGGGATCTTAATTGCTTGATCAGAATTCTTGAGAAAAGATAGAATGAATATGTATATAATGCTGGATTAAAATTCGTAATGAACAGTATACCTCAGGTGTAGATTATCAATTCTCAGAAATGGCGTTTTCTGATTTAAGCAAATAGCATTATTCCCGATCTGAAAATTCCAAGCATGAATCTGCGGTTACCTTCCACTACCAGATCGTAAGAGAACTAGAGGCTGACCCCTTTCTTTGGGAAGCGCAAAAGCCCTTGGAGGATGTGAACCTAGAAGCCGAGTGGAGGAGAAGAACTGCAGATCTGATGGCTTTGCACCCTCCAAAAATCTGATAAGGAACCACTCTCCTTTTGTTTCCAGAGCACCGAATGGAGGAGCGAGAAACGCTTCTAGGTTTTGCACTGGATCGCCAAAATGGGGAGCGGCGGTTTCGCGAGTATGAAAATGAGCTCGGGATTTCGCCCCTTGTTCACGCCGAATGAAAAAGGAATAGTTCATGAGTCTCAATCTTGGGTATTAATAGGAGAAACCCAAAAATGGGAGTTACTGGAATTTTAATGGACAAAATTAATTCCATATAAAACTCCAATAAAAACTCCATAAATTTATATTCATGAACTTGCCAAAATCGTGCCAAGGGTGAGACCGAACTCGCATACTGAATTTACGAGACGATCTGGCCCACCTATCACAGGCTTCGACCGTTCACGCGACTGAATTAACGCACGCTCGTGAGAGTCTGAATAGGCTCTAATTTTCGCGCGCGACTTCATCAGGGCGTCTCGGCGAACCTAGTCCACCTCATGGAAAATTTCCAACAGAGTATCCCACTTGATTTCTTTGGGGTGCAAAGGAAGAGAACAAACAACTCTTGTTGGTTCTTGGGTTTACGAAACGACGGGAGATTGAAGAAGATCAAAGGTGTTGATCAAGGAGCTAGTTCTCTTTCGAAGAGACTCGCGTATATTTGATTTGTCTTCTTTGTTTGTAATCGTATTTTTTTTTCAATTTATTCATTGGCGGTGATCCTCATTCAAATTAATACGAAAGCTATTGTACATAGTTAGATGGCTACAACTCTATCTTATGCTTGTAGTTATTTTCGTCAATGCATGTGTTATTGTGTATGTTTGAATGTGAACTTTAGTTTTCTGCTGCACGCTCATAATTAATCCGCAACACTCGGTATAATCAAGAAAGATGAAAAAAAAACAAACAAAATCGTCCGAATAAAACAAAAAACATCTCTAACAAAACAAACCCAATTACATTAATAATAATACTAATCGCAATCTCTCTCATTAAACAACACAAAATATCGCTAAATTTGTCACCCTAATGATCGACCACAAACCGATCAAACTGTCATGAACCAACTTACAGCATAACTAGTTAGACTGGCTAGGCCTACCCCCAGCTGCATACAAACAAGAGGGTTAACCATCTCAATACAAGGATGACTCCATGTTATAATTTGAATGTTGGGGGGTATAATGTGCGAGTTTATCGCTCAAAATTTGTTCATTTAAATATATGGTTATCATTAATCTATTATGTAGGTTCGCAAGCAATTGTATGGGAGCACATTATCAGGGCAGATGATTGTGATCTCAGCGTTTTTGGGACGCTTCCTTCTTCGTCATTGTCAGCAAACATTCCAGCGCAAAATTACAAAGAAAACTCCAATTTTCCTTCAATTATCATCATCCTCACCACAAAAAATTATCCAAAAGATCCTCAGATTTTTAGCATGGATAGTCTAAGGGTTTATTTGGGAGGGCGTCGGCCTTTCTGTGCAGGATAAACACCACTGGCGGCGCTTCCCGGGGTGTTCGTTTTCATCAACCGGTGACGTTATTTCAAGCAAAACTGAGAAAACTCTCAGTTGGCGAACTCGTCCCCCTCCCACCGGTGGCTATTGCTGGTGGCGTTCAACACAAATATTCTACGTTACAATAAGAAATATCTTCTGATTTTTTTTCTATCCAAAAACTCTTTTTTTTAGCATACAATGTCATTAAGTGATTAAGATATGCAAACTTCACTTTTAATATTTATATTGAATTTTTATCTCAAATTAGTGGTGGAAATCACTTTAGTTATTAGTTTTAAAATATCATTTTATTATCCTTAAAACACTTAATATTCATTTGCACGGGCCACATAATTCGGATTGTTATATTATACTTGGGAGAAGAAATTTAATGTCCAAAAGCTTCTTTGGCCCATATCAATTCAATTGGGCTATGGGCTTAGCTTACTGGGCTGATGTTCAATCTCAATGCAAAAAATGTGACCGATTTGAACAAAAAAATGGTTGAAGTTCCTGAGGTTGGGTAGCCACGAACGATGATTCATAATCACTGCGTTCACGTCCACCCCAAACGGAGCCTTAGGCTCTCTTTGGGAGGGCGGCGGAGGCTAGAATGTGAGCAAAAACCGCCGGAGTTCGGGACCGGAGGGGGAGGGCTGCGGCTGGGAACGGAGTCGTTTCGCAGAGGGAGATCTTGAGCAAACGCCGCCGGAGTTCGGGACCGGAGGGGGAGGGCTGCGGCTGGGAACAGAGCCATTTCTCCGTTTCGCAGAGGGAGAGCGGGAGCAAACGCCGCAGCGCGCACGGGAGAGGCATTTCCCCACCTTGCGGCGGCTGCTCCCGCACCGGCATCCCGCCGCCCATCCAAACAAAGCCTTAATCTTATAGTTGATTGTACTCTCTCTTTTAACATCAGCCATCTCCTCCTTACTTTCTTCAATGAACAATACTTAACATTTGTTTTTATTGTCCGACTTCAAAAGCATTCGCGGCCTTACCTTCTCCGGCGTAGCCTACTTCCACGCCACTTCTCTAGTCAAGGTTCAAAGTTTTTTTTAGCTTGTGGTGGTGTTGTTTTGAAGGGGTATTTGTTTGTGCACCTTGCGTTTGTGAGATTGCCTCAAACAAACATCGTCCTTTTTTAAGTCACATACTTTTTTTTATAGCCAGCATGACTTTTGACCATGGAATCACCATGAATTTTCCTAAAACTCCGGCGAGATCATATTATAATGTCACGGTGAATCATAATCCAATTGTTGGTCCCATTGGACTTCTCTTGAAACCTTACGTACTATCCACCAATGATAAGAAAGTTACCGCATTTACTCTCGAAGAAGAAGAAGAACTTGCCCTTAGACCACACCGATTTTCCCTAGTTATAAAGTGTTGTATGAGAGGCCTGCAATTCCTATTGCGAAGGAGACCATTGCAAATATTCTCAAGCTGACAAAGACATTTATATTGACACCAATTGACAGTAAGCATTTGATCTTCAATTCAATAATGAAACTGACAAAACAAAGGTATGGCTTAAAGCATTTTGTATGTCACTTGGAAAGGTTGAGAATTCAGCTCTCACATTCTTAAATGGATGCTAGGATTCTCCAATAAATTTGAATCACACATTGTTTCAGCTCCCGAAATTCTACACATTGTTTGGGAGAGCGGTGGCGGTTGTGAAAGGAGTGGTGATAAATAGAAGGTTGCAAATGGAGCTATAGGAATCTGGTTGTTGCAAATGAAGATTTGTTTGAATGATCTCCGTTTGCAAAGCTGCTCAGAACAGAGAATTTGTTTTAGCTATTTGACAAAATAACCGTGTGATGTTTATGCTTGTTAAAAGAAATTGCTCTAGTGGAATGCATGCCCTCAATTGATGTGTGAAATCTTCAAAAAATATTTAGAAAGGGGGAGAAACCATCAAAAATATTCAACCAGACTAATGGAACTTAGGATAATATGATGTGGTTTAGTTTATTAGTAAGATGCATATGAGTCATTATGAGCCCAATAATATTGATTACCAATATAATTCTAACTCTTCATCCTCCTTCCTCCTGTTTGCTTTTTCAATGGCTCCAAATCCTTCGGAGCAAATCAGACAGAGACTTTTCGAGCTTTTGTAGCAGCTGCAGGGTTGCTCGGACATGATCATAAGCTCTCAACACTCACCTTTTTGCTGGCCTATCTTCTAGTGACGATTAAAGAATGGAAGCTCGACATTTGTGGAGGGATTACAAAAACTCGATCGCTTGAGCGCTTCTCCAACGCAGATTGATTGTGCGATCTGCTGCTGGAAAGCTCAAAGGCTATTGTCGATGGAGGGCTGGCTCGGAGGAAACCCAACGCTACGGCTGGAGGTGCGTAGCTCCCGTCGGGAATGGTGAATTTAAAACGAGAAAAAACGGAGGCATTCTAAACGGAAGCGGAAAACGAAACGGACGCTTCCTCGTGTTGCGTTAGTTCTGAAACGGACCGACTCTCAAACGTTTAGAGTCTGTTTGGGGCGGTGTTGGGGCTCCGGCGAGGGAGCGGAGCGAACGAAGCAGCGATAGCCATCAGTGGTCAGGAGGCGGGTTCGGAGACAGAGGGGTTCTCCGTTCGTTGGAGGGCGGCGGCAGGAAACGGCGAGGGTGGGCAGAAAAACAAACGGAAACCACGACGGCGGAGGCGGTGGCTCCAATCGCACTGGAAGCCCGACGCCGCCCCAAACGGACCCTTAGTCAAACAAACCCTAAAGCTACGTTTGGAGCTACGGTGGTGGTCGTGAAAGCAGTGGTTCATGTGAACCTTCATTCGTGAACTCCCGACCTCACCTAATTAAGGAGCTTCATCCATTTACATGCTCAAAATAGGTTTTTTTTCTTGGTGACTGTCATAGCCGTTGTCATGTGAAACATGAATTCTATCACGGTAGCCTTTTTGTCTAAAGTCACTAAAGTCACTGGAGCAAAAATGTCGCTCCAAACGGAGCCCAAATAAGGTCAATTTTGTTGATGTGTGCCGCACATATATGAACTGGACCGGATTCCTTTGATTGGGCTGCCACTTTTGGCAGTTATGATCTATTTAAAGGTGAATATTGAAAGCTATTAATCGGGCTGACCTTCCATTGTCTACTCTCTTATATTTGGCATTCTCTTGCCTATTTAAGGAGCAATTTTTAGGTACAAGTAGCGTGCACAGAGCTGTGCACGCTACTTAACAGTTACAGCCGTAATTATGTAAATTACGGCTGTAACCTGAAATTACGGCTGTAACCTGAAATTACGGCTGTAACTACGGCTGTAACTGTTAAGTAGCGTGCACAGCTCTGTGCACGCTACTTGTACCTAAAAATTACTCCTATTGAAGAGAAGGTAAATGACTTCTATAATTAGAGTAACCGTGTATTGGAGGGAGACACATCTATATATAGAGGTGTTTTGAGAAAAGCTAAATAATATAGATTGTTAAGAAAGCCATTCATCATCACCGTACAAGAGAGGAGGAGCGGCGTTCCGGCGAGAGCCTTGTTCTGGCGTTCCAGCGGCAAGGAGATTGGAGACCTTCGGCAACTCCGGCGGTCAACCCAGGCGGATCTCCTTATCGGCGGCGGATTCTCAGGCGGAGAATCCCTGGAGGCAAGCGACACAGGCGGTGTCGAAGGAAGAAGACGAACTCGGTTCGTATGATACCACCCGGAGGCAACGTTTTCTTTGGCGCGTATCAGATCTATTGGGTTCAGTGTAATTTATGTACTAAGAACTCTCTGATCATTATAGTGGATCTTCTCCGGTGCTCTCCCCGTGGACGTAGCAGTCGTTATCTCCGAACCACGTAAATTATTGTGTCGTCTGTGTGTGCTTGAAATTTCTCGTAATTTTATTTTTGCGCTATTTGTTCGGTCATTATTTCTGTTGCGCTGTCCACGGCGATTCAAAGTCGCGGACTAGATCCAATTTCATAACACACTTTCCGCATACTTAGTCTAACCTCCATACTATGTGGATTTAAAATATATTTTTCAGCATAAATAATTAAAAAGAAGGAAGTCATATTCATTTTACCGTAATAACTGTTGAGGTATATTGAACTATCGGGTTAACGGATGCTTAGCGGTAGGTTAGGACCCGTTAGCGATCCACGCACCCGTCGGGGAATTAGGGTTTGCCTATAAATACCCTGCTAGGAGCAAGAGTAGAGTGTTCCAAACTAGACACTCACGCGGATGCTTCGAGCACCATTCTAACATTCTCGAAGTGTTTTCTCTCGTTTCCTCGTAACCGCTCTTCTCCATCGTTCCCGTCGAGCGTAAGGAGAAAGTTTTTCCGTAACTGCTTCGGTCGTCCTCTCGATCGCAAAAAATCCATAGTGGTTCCTGTCGATAGAAGTTGAAGATCGCCGCTTGCGAGAACAGCAACAGTAGTTCCTCCCCGATCGCGTCCCTGTCGTTCTCCTGATTGTGTTCTTCATCGCAGTAGAGGAAGGCAGCCTGTTCTTGTTGGCGCTCCCTTTGGCGATTTCCATCGCTGCCGACTGGATGTAACCGCCTCTGCAGTTTCTCGCGTCGCTGCAGATCCAAGTTACTGCCGATCGATCGACGCCTTCGTCTTCTTCACCGGTTCCTGTGTGGGCATTTTTCCATCGCTGTGCAGGAGGAAGGATAGTGAGATCTGAAGCCTACTCGCCCGATCGAGAAGAAGAAGGCCGCTGATCTTGTGAAGGAGAAGTCGCAGCCTTTTTCTGAGGCCGCCCCCGCTACTACCGTCACAGCAGTGCCGCACCAGTCGTTGCTCCAGTTCAGTGAAGTGCAGTGCCTCCCAGTCAGCCGCATCCTTGCGCACCACTGTTGCCGATCCTCCTGTTAACGCAGTCGATCTCAGTCGATGTCTTCCCTGTCGATCCCAGTCGACGTCTTCCCTGTCGACGCAGTCGATCCCAGTCGACGTCTTCCCTGTCGACGCAGTCGATCTCAGTCGACGTCTTCCCTGTCGACGCAGTCGATCCCAGTCGACGCAGTCGATCCCAGAGCCCGCTCCCTGCCGTAGGAGCCGCCGCTGTTGCTGCCATTTTTTCGCTATCGGAATTCCGACAGCGATATCGGAATTCCGACAGCGCTCTTCCTCTTGGTGAGACAGTTTTCGGCTTTTTTTTGTTCCTGACCGTTGTAGTCTGCGTGGATCTAGCCTTCGACAATTTTGTTCAGCCGGAGAAGCGGAGTGCGACACAATATTTTCTGGATTGGATCCGAAGATTTTCTCGGCTACACACGTCTCAGGTGCTCTCTTTCTAGTTTTCTGCTCGTACTTTATTTACTAGTAGAATACACGTATTTTGAAAAGAGACACAATGTCGAAGGGCTCTACTCCTGTTCCGATGATAAAATTGGAGAAATTCTCCAATTCTGAGTTCAGTGCTTGAAAGAGGAACACTCAGTTTGGCATGAAGTACCTGAACGTGTTCTACACCATTCAGACTGTACGTGCTGAGGTTCTTGGGACAGCTGGAGAGACTCAGTGGGTGGTCGATGAAGATTTCTGCCGTGATTACTTGTTGAACTGCCTTTCCAACAAGCTTGCTGAGACGTACAGCAAAATGAAGACCGCCAAAGAAATCTGGGATGCTCTGGAGGAGCAGTTCAAGGAAGAGGAAAATATGTCCAAGACGCACCTCATGGACAAGTTTATGGCTTTCACCTTCACTGAGGAAAGGGAAATCCTTCCACAGGTGGCCGATTTTGAGAATCTGGTGGACAAGCTGAACAGTGAGAACATCTCATTGCCTGATGGTTTTGTTGCAGGAGATATAATCTTCAAGCTCCCGTCGGCGTGGTACTCCTTTAAAACGGAGATGTATCGGAAGAAAACTGATAACTTCGCAAAAAGAAGTTATCTTGCATCTTAATTTAACCCTTTTTGTTTATGTTATATAATAATTATGAATGAAAATTATATATATTCAAATGAATTATTACTTGGAGTTTAAATCATTATTACGTCTAGTTTTGAATGTTTTTATGACAGGATTTGTGAAGAAATCGAGTCAAGGATCGAAGGCTAAGCGTTGTTAAAAAGAACTGGAATATGTTGTAACATAATCTGAAAAGGTTATAACATATCTAGCAGTTTAAGAAGCAGAATTCCAGATTTTAACAAGTTGCAACTTTTCTTCCGAAAAGTTGCAACTTGTCGGCAGTTACAGAATTTTCAGATCCGAAATTAATTAGATTTCGGCGGTTACGGATGGAAACTATGCATCTTTTCAGCAATTAAAACTTACCAAAAGTGGGCCCCGCCTAGAGAGAGAAAAGAGGACATTTAAATAGGACATTTTCAGTCATTCTAACGAAAGAACTTGGAGGGGAGAAAAATAGAGAGAGAGAGAAGAGAAGGAGATTTTCGGCCAAGGAGAAAATCAGTCCAGGAATTCCGTCCGGGCTGCAGGAAACGCTGTCAAATCGCTGAAGAAGGGAAGATTTACTTGATTTACATCATGTTTAGTAAGATTTATCCTTTATTTTGTTCTTCTCCCTTAAGCATGAACTAATTTCTGCAATCTTGTGTTGTGAGAGTACTATTTCTTGTGTAATGATAACTACGCTTTAATTTTCCTTTAAGAATGTTTAGTGAATGATTTTTATTGTTCTTATGATCTTTATTTTGGAACTTTTGGCCAAAGTTTCGCTTTTCTACTGCGCTTCATAATTCGAGAGATGAGTTGCGTAAGGGTATCATAAGTTCGATATAACGTTTGAAGGGTGAAAGAGATTTCCTCTTGACGTTAGCAACATAGATTTTTATTTCTTATGCGGTTCTTTATTTCACTCGAGTTGGAGATGACAGAGGAAATGAGGGATTAGGGGAATCCGATATCGAGAGGTACGATTTTCTAAATTAAAATCGTTGCAAGATTATTTCACTACGCAATTTTTATAAAGTTTCATTTTAACAGTCATTGCACTAGATTTAGGAAATCACAACACATGATTATTTTCCCTAATCATTAAAATTGCATTTTTCTCAATAGCTATTAGTTATTTTTAATTTGAATTTGTCACTTATAATTTTCTTTCATAATTGAAATCACGGTATTCGATTGACTTGGATTTAAAGAAAGGACTTAACTGGTATTTGCGAGCACTAAGTTTAACACCTCTCCGTGGGAACGATATTTAACTCACATTATATTACTTGAACCGGCACGTGCACTTGCGTACAAAATACGCAACCATTTTCGGGCGTACCAAGTTTTTGGCGCCGTTGCCGGGGAGGTGCAAATAATTTAGTGTGTTTTTCTTGCAATATTAGTAATTCCTGAGTATTTAGAGTTCAAGTTTCTATTTTATTTTTATTTATTTTTTTACAATGAAATTTTAATTTTATTTTAACCGCATCCGTTCAAAAAAAATGTATACACATGTGAGATGCGAGTGGTGTGGATCGTTTAGTCATACTACTGATGCGTGTTATATGGGGACTGTTGGGTATCAATCGTGACTCGCAAAACATAGAGAGTATTTAAGGCCCCAATATTGTGCGACAAATCATTATAACCTTGCGTCCTCATGTCAAATTATTCCTCGACCTTACGACTCGACTCCTTGGTTGTCGAGCAGTAATGTTCGGAAGTGTTTATTTTGTCATAATACGGACCACGTCTTGAAGGATTGTGTCGCTTACAAAAGACAGATGGAGGAAAATTATGAATCGGGCATCCAGATCATGTCTACTATCCCAGTACCACCATGTTTGTGTGGGACTATTACTGATAAGCCCCTCATAATTGTGGGCCCGTATATTGCTATTGATGCGTCATCTCCCCATACTCATTCATCACCTAGTTTTGATTCACCCACGAAGGACCTGAACATGTATTTTCTGAATTAGATATTAATAGCGTTCCTACATTTTCTTTGCAAAATGTTTCTACACCTATTTTTATCAATCCTGTCGAAGATATTGCGCAAGGTGATGACCCAGAACTTGAGGCTGCGCCAAAGTGGGACGAAGATATTTTTCTCTCCGATGGGGGGAATAATTCTTTGGAGCACGATGACGCGCCAATGTGGGATGAAGAAGATATCCTTTTTAATGAGAAGGTTTGCACTTCTTCATTGGATGAGGAGGTCCAACTCACCACAGAGGCCCTTGAGTTCTCGGGTTCCCCTTGCTATGATGCTTACGATACCGACAACGATCAACCTTTGGAACCTGCTAGGAGTGAAACCGGGATCACTCCTATGATTAGAAATCATTTATGTTCTTCTTCTATTTTATTTCCTAATCTCCTTTCATTATATGAGCCAAAACAAGTTGATGTGTTACAGATGCCTCAGGAGGATATTGAGCATTATCCTCAACTTGATGAGATGGGTATCCACTTAATTGAGATGGTTGATCCCTTCTCCATAGTGGAAGCTCCATTCATTTTCTTCTCCCCATACAGCCTTCCTGTTGATGATGATACCTTGTTGGGCAAGGATACATATTATGGTGAGAATAGTGAGGAAGACTCCTCATGTTCTTACTTTTTGTTCCCTCTACCTGTGTTGTGTACGTATTATTATTTAGGTAGATGGTTAGTTGTTTTTATCGCTGTATCGGTACCCGTTACCGACACGAATATTAGAACAGTTACCTGTTCATTTTTCTTTTCATCGTCCAATAATTTAGAAATTTAAAATTTTTGAATAAGTCGTGCTGGGAGGACAATAACCCCAGTAGTTATCTTATTTTTCCTGCATTTTTATTGTTCCAAGTCTATTTTAATTAGTTTAATTTCATTTTTGTTTGTCTATTTTTCCTTGTTTGTGGGAGTTCATCACTGCAGGTACACTTCATTTGGACTTAGTAGCAGGATCTTTGATTTTAATTCGCCTCCTAGTATGCACAAATAATGAGCATGAGAACATTAGATCAAAGGAGTAACTTTCATAACAGTGTATGTACAAGAAGGGATGTGAAGATGCTTTGGGTTGTTGATTCCAAGGGAGTATTCACATTCAGTTTTTATTTTCATTCCTTAAATACTCCTTTACAAAAATATGATTTATTGTATGCATGCATTTTTCAAGAAATCTTTTACTAGGGACTAGTAAAGGTTCAAGTACGGGGGCACGTATTCACGTTTCACTGTGTCTCCCATGACAAATTCCTTATGAAGTGTAGTTCATGAAGTTCTATATTTATTTTCTTTAAAAATAAAGTTATACAAGTCTTCAATTTAATTTGTGCGATAGATGAGTCAATCCTACGAGTTCAGACTGAGAATTTGAAATTAGTAAGATTTACTAAAGTTCTCTTAAGAATTCTTTTTCACTATGCACTATAGTTCACTACCAGAAAATGGACTTTTAGCCAGGGCAAATTGCCGTGACTAAAAGTCCAATTTCGTGGCAAAAGGGTTTTAGCCACGGTTTGGCCGTGGCTAATGGGCGTGGCTAATGCGAGCGTGGCAAAAGGTATTTGCCACGCGCATCCCGTGGCAAATACCCTTTTGCCACGACTTTTAGCCACGACACCAAACCGTGGCTAAAAGACTCGGTTTTGCTGCCTATTAGCCACGGATACGCCGCCCTTGCTAAAAGTGCAGTTTCTAACTATTAGCCACAGAATCATCCCGTGGCTAAAAGCCCTAATTTTATCACCTATTAACCACGAAAACTCTGCCCTGGCTAAAAGTATGTTTTGACTATTTGCCACGAATTCGGCCCGTGGCTAAAACTTTCATGCTTGTTTAATTGTTTGCCACGGCCATTTGCCGTGGCTAATAGTCTACTTTTATAATTATGTATGGCGCCATAATCCCCTCAATGGAAATAGAGAAAGCCACAAAGATAATGTATCCAACATAGATTCAAAATAAGAAGCATATTGAACTTTTCAACCCAAACCATCATTCATCACCAAACAAAACAAAAAAGAAACGTTCAGATTATAAAATATTATGCCATTAAGAAGTCAAACTTAAGTTTAAATTTTTTTTTCAATTGTTGATAACACAAACCAAAATAAAATCAACCATAAACTTCAAGTGTAATCATTCTCAAACCACAAAATAAAACCAATCAAAAAACTATAGCATATATATTAATTTGTTGAATGATGCATCATGCCCTCCAACTCTCCGTCTTCTAAAGCATCATGTTCATCTCCAACCTATAAAATTTCAAATATAATTAGAAGTTTTTTAAAAAATTAGTAATTGAAAAGTAACATTAAATACAAACCTGTCCCGTGCTAGATGGAATGGAAGGATCATCACTTCTATTCATTGTTTGTGTTAATGGAATGCCAGCACGCTCTAAAAGCACTTGCATATTTTGTTGAACACGTGTCATTTCATCCATTTGTGCTTTCATTTGAGCAATTTGAGAATCAAATTGAGATTGCACCTCCTCCCGAATTTGCGAACGAATTGATTTTGATGCTTCCTCACTTGATTGCGGATTGCTTATATCGGAACCCCATGTACGCACACGACCATGGCCATCCTCTCCCATGACCTTAACAAAGCAAGCTTCTTTATATTCTGCTGTGCGCTCCTCCTCAGGTAACTTTTCATACAAGCTATTCACATCGTTCTGCATTATGAAAATACGAAATAATTTCAATTAATTCATTTTTTTCATCGAATGAAAGTCTACAATAAAAAAAGTAACTTACAATAAGATCTTTAGCTTCAAACTCAATCATGCCATGTTTGTCGGTTCGTGTTCTTTTAAAAACACTCAGTAAGTACACCATCCAACTGTGCTAAAATGTCACTTTCCTTTAAGTTAGGAGGCTTATCTTCAAACTCTCGATGTCCATCAAAAGATACTTTATCTCTTCGAAACCTGTGTCCGCAAGGTAACCAACGACGATGACCCAAGTAACAAAATTTTCTACCATTTGCCAACCAATGTGATCTAGTTTGGTGATTACAATTTGCACAAGCACATTTACCTTTTGTACTCCATCCTGATAAATTGGAATATGCTGGATAATCATTAATTGTCCAAAGTAGTGCTGCACGAAGTGTAAACATTTGATTCTTTGATGCATCATATGTTATCATACCATAACTCCATAGTTCATTCAACTCTTCAATCAACGGTTGAAGATAAACATCTATCTTATTACCTGGCCCCTTTGGTCCATCAATTAATACAACAAGGAAGAGAAAAGCTTGAGTCATACACAACCATGGTGGTAAATTATAAGGCATTAAAACTACTGGCCATGTGCTATGAGCAATAGACATGGTTCTAAAAGGATTAAATCCATCAGATGCCAAACCAAGTCTAACATTGCGATGCTCTGCTGCAAATTCAGGAAAATCATTATCAAATTTTTTCCATTGAGGAGTGTCTGCAGGGTGTCGCATGATCCCATCATCTATGCGTTCTTCTATATGCCATCGCATGAAATGTGCAGTTTTTGATGACATGAATAACCTTTTTAACCTTGGCTTAATAGGAAAGTATCTTACTTGTTTTGAAGCAATTTTTGTAGTTGTGCACTCTACAGTACCAGAGCTTTCATTGGGTTTTTTATATCTTGATTCCCCGCATATCTCACATTTATCAAGTGACAAATCATTTCCTCTGAATAACATACAATTGTTAGGGCATGCATCCCACGTCTCGTAAGAAAACCCCAAGTCTTTAGTGATTTTCTGAGCTTCATAATAAGATTTTGGTAGCTTTATGTTAGGAAACGCATCAATAAGAGATTCTAACAACCAAGTGAATGATACATCTGTCCATCCATGCATTGTTTTCCCTTGTAATAACCTAACCATGAAAGACAGGGACGTATATTTAGCGCAATCAGGGTACAATGGACACTCTGCATCTTCAACAAGTTTTCTAAATTTGGCATCCTCTTCCGTAGATGTATGTGGATCTTCATTGAAGTTAGTATCAATTGCAGGAATGCCAACTGCTTCATGTATCATTCCAATCATATCATCACTCAAATTTAAATGATGATTAATTGAGCAATCTCCACTATAATTTTGTAAAAGACATGACTCCCCATGAAAACTCCATGTCTTGTACTTTTTGAGAAACCCATGAATAATTATATGCTCACGTGCAACAATTCTCTCTACAAGATAACGGTTGGTACATTTCTTGCAAGGACAGTAAATCCTAGTCTCAAAATCAATTGAATTATTTTGATAAGCATAGTCCAAAAACATGTCAACACCCTTAATATATTCATCTGAAGCTCTATTTTGCAAATCAATCCAACTCTTATCCATGTAATATGCTAGAGTAACCTACATAAAAGCTCATATTAAGTGATTTATAAGGGGGGGGGGGGGGGGGGGGGGTGGAGACTTTAAAATTGGAATCAACAAAACATGAATAAATACCCACAAAGTAAATAAATATCTATTTGCTCCGCTTGACCCTCTACCGGCCAATACTACGGAGCATCCCTACAAACATCAATAACAGAATCTACCATGCTTTGCTTAGCAACTACTTGACTAATACCTCAAAGCACACCTAGAATACAGGAATGTAAAAGGAGATAGAGATAAAGAGAGTGAAACCTAGGCCACGATCTGTAGCCGGAGAAGAGCCGTAAAACCAACGATAAGTCCTCCTTATCTTGTTGCCTACAATTTAAAAGAACATTGAAATTAATCATTGATATTATTGAAAACATAGGAAACCATTGAAATTAAGCATTGATAACATTAAAAACTAAATAAAATATTGAAAAATAAGCACCCTAACCAAGTATATTTAGCAAATTTACATACCTAAACCTAGACCCATAATGAGTTGAAAAATATGCACCCTAACCAAGTATATTTAGCAAATTTATGTAATTATTTGGATGATGTTATTCATATAAATAGCACCTGACTTCTCCATTCACAGTTGAGTGCATGATGTTTTCATATCCCCATCATTTGGTATCAAGGCTCCATCTACTTCACAAATAGTTAGTTATAAGCTTCTTCTTTTAGGAAACACTGAGTCATGTGCCATAGCAAATGAGACTTACCATTGGAATAGTTTTCTCAGTGAGGATGGGTGATGAAGATTGTTTTAGAAATATATAGGAGCTACAATTTTTCATATATGAATAAATCATTTCCCTTATTAGTAATTTTTGGTACTGTTTGAGTTTTTTACAAATGCTTAGTGATTTCATGGAAGCACCCTGATGTCTAAAAGTTGTACTTGACTATACTTAAAGGAATATTACAATCTTTTCCACTTAACGAACTGACAGTCATTGTTAATGGATTTAAGTATAATCTAGAATCATTCACTAGGAAGAAAAGTTTCTTGAGTAGAGGTGTCTCTAGCATACAGCACTTGTGCAAAATATGTTCAAGAGATGGCTTCCTTGGTATAGTTCTTGGTCCTGCTATACACTTCTTCGGTTCTTCCTATTTTCTTTATGTTGTGTTCCTCTACTACCATTTTTAATTGTCCAAATCGTCACCCATCAAGATATTGTTCAGTTTTGGCCTAATTCGACTTGAGGTTTATTCATTTTCATTGTTTAATAGATAGCCTCTTCCTATATAAGAGGCGCCATTTGAACGGGACCGTTAGTTAAATGAAGATTTATCCTAATCTTTCTTTCCCATTTCTCTAAATGATGATTTATCCTAATCTTTGCTTCCCATTTCTCTCCTTCTCTTCTCCTTCTTCGCAACTCCTCATTCTCTTCCTCTCTCGCCACTCCTCGATCTCTCATCTATACTCTACTAGCTTTTCCTTATCAATTCTCTGTGCACCATGTGGCCAGCTACTCCTAAGCATATTCCCATCACTAAGCTTTAAGGAGATTCATGGCCACATCCACATTTTATTGGACAGTCATGGATAATAGCAATGAGGAAGTTGACGAAGATGAGAATCTCAGGCAATGATTAAATGCAAGATCTCAATCAGAAATTCTTCCAAAAGAAATGAACAGGAAGACTTCAATATCTGCAATGGGAGGAGATATTCTGTTTCTTACACAATTCGCGAGCATTTTAGGACTTAGAACCACCATTTTTTAAGCAGATCAGACGCCGGAGTACACATAAACTGATAATTATAACGGTACACTACTACTAATTTTCTCCATGTCAATGAATAGAGCCCACCTGCGATAGAGGGGATGAGCGGAGTGGCGGAACTAGGATTTTCAAACCGCTCGGGCCCAATAAATTAGAACTAAAAAATGTTTGTCAGAAATATTGAAATCTCATATATTTGTAGGAGCCCAAAACAATTGATAAATCTGAAAGTTTCTTGTCAAACAGAAAAATAAGAGAAATCAAAATCAAAAGTTGAAAAAAAATGATAAGTTTACATTTGAAGCTGGAATAGTCGAATAATTGCAAACCCGATGGAGAAAAATCAAATACGAAGGAAAACGTAGCACATAAGAAATGGAAGCGAGCAGCTGAACTTTATTTCATTCTAACTATTGCAGGTACAAGTACTGAAAAGCAACATAGAGCACAAAAGAATTCATCATACTCGACAGGAAAATGCACAAAAGTAATTGATATTCATCATTTTTTCCGGAAATCCAAGCCCCAAATGGCTAAATCTAACATGTATTCATAATGAAAACATGTATTTATCGTTTTTCCAGTAATCTCAGTCAGAAAATCGAAGGATCCAAGCCCTAAATCAAGAAAAAACAAATTGAAAATCTCATTCAGAAAAATGGTGATGGCTATGCTGACTGGAATCAGATATTCAACTATTTTAACTCTGGGAAATCGAAAGAAGAAGAGGATAATCGTAGGAAGAAGGTACCCGCTGGGCGGCTCTGGGCCGCGGGCGATGGATCTGCTGACTGCTGCTCAAGTACGCGGCAAAATCGAGCCCTAGACAACTCGACTACTTGCTCAAGGACGAGGAAGAAGTAGCCACTCGGGGATGAAGAAGAAGCAAAGCCTCACCGGCATAGAGCGCACGCTGGGGTTGAGTAGGGCACATACGTTCGAGATCGAAATGAAAAGAACCTTCTGCTTTTAGGCATCAGGCGGGATTCGGCTGTTTTCACGCCCGGTTAGAAGATATTTGAGGGTTAAAGAAATTTATTTAATTAATTGGATATGGGACCTGTTCCGTAAAAAGGTGGCTAAAGACAGCTTTTTGCCGGCGTGGAAAAAATCAAACGCCGCTACAATCTTTAACAAAAATTTTTCCCGCTAAAATCATTCAGCCATTGCCGCGTAATTGAAAAAATAATAAAAATTTAATTAATAGCCACATTTTTTTGGCAAAACGTCGCGACTGACAAATATAATGGCCACGTTTTCACAAATGTCGCGGAAAAAAGGTTGCGGTAGGCTATAAATATTGTAGTGACACACACAACACACGCATTCAACAAATTTATTCAACACCAAATTTTTTTTTTCACTCGAGTGTTACATCATTTCTGTTATATTCGCTATATTTTGTTACTCTTTGAGATATGTATGGATTATTCCAATGCCACTTATTTTTACAGGATATCAAAGAAATTATTGAACTTTGTCGTGCTCATGACTTCACTGATGTGATTCTAGTACATGAACATCGTGGTCAACCTGATGGCTTGGTTGTCTGCCATTTGCCCTTTGGCCCAACTGCTTAATTATTTTCAATTGCTGAATGTGGTATGAAATATTGTTCTATATATTGTCTTTCTGATTTTTTTCTTGATTTTTTCTTGATTTTTCTTTGGTGATATTTTGCTTTCTATACTTCTATTCATCTTTAGGTGACACGGCATGATATTAAAAAGCTGAGCCAAACTGATTAAACTCGTGGAAGGTTCTGTGGCTGCTCGGTGGCAGAGGGATCGCTGGGAGGAGAGGCGTCGGAAGAAGCTGTTGTGAGGAGGAGCCGCGAGAAAGCTGCTGCCGCTGCTTCGCTGCTGTGCGTCGGCGAAGATGCGCCTGCCGGAGGAATGGCTGGGAGGAGCTGCGCCGGGAGGAGATACGCCGGGAGGAGAGCCGCCGGGGGAAAAGCGCCGGCGATGTGACGTTGGGGCAGATGCTTAATTATATGCATAATTACATAATATAAATAAAAATAATATTAAGAAAAAGCTCGCGAGCCGCCTGGCGAGGTCATGAACAAGGTTAATTAGACTCCGGCTTGGCTCAAATTAAAGCTCGAGCTCGAGTTGAGTTTTTTTCGAGCCATCTCGTCGAGCTCTCGAGCCGGCTCAACTCAGCTTGCACCCCTGATAAAATCGAATTCATACTGAATAGTTCGGTTCGGTTCTCGGTTCTACTCAAGTGTTTTGCAACCGGGCAAAAAAAGTTCGGTTCTCAGTACTACTCATACAATTTTTTTGCCACGAAAAAAACCGTGGCTAATACTTATGCATTTGCCACGAATTAAGAATTGTGGCTAAACTATTAGCCACGAAGTGGGAAACCGTGGCAAATAGTATTTTTTTAGCCACGAATTCGGAAAGCCGTGGCAAATGTGTTTACTTTTTGCCACGAATCTGACATCCGTGGCTAATACTTGCTTATTAGCCACGAATTTGGGGCCGTGGCTAATACTTAACTATTAGCCACGATTTTAGACCCGTGGCCAAAAAAAGTGTGGCTAAAAGTCATTTTTCTAGTAGTGGTTCTTAAAAAAATTTACACCCTTTAAATTTTATTTAGGTGACTTCGGATCTTAATGGGAAGAGATTGAGCATGTACTAATTCAATGATAATAGCCAACATGTTGAGCGGACGTAGTTAACCTTCGCTTCCACATAACTCCTTACCGGGTGCTATCACCTATTACTTTTGAGCTTAAAGCCTTGGTTCTTTATTTCCTTATTCTTCCTTAACTTTGTATCTAGTAGGCCGACCAGTTATGGGTGTTATATAAAAAAATATATATCATAGTGATATGAGGCCTAAGTTTGCTCACGCATACTTAGAATGATCTCAACTATGATGAAAAAAAAAGTATCTTTATATCATAGTGATATGTGGCCCACGTATGTTCACGCATATTTGGAATGATCCCAACTATGAAAAATATAAAAAAAAAAGTGTTATTGAAAATTAAACCCCATAATTTGGAGAGCCACTATGATGATTAATTCGGGAAATAGTCATCTACCAGTTCAAATTCATCAAGTCGTTTCATTTGGCCCCGGTTACTACCAAACTCATGTAGAGGTCATATTAAAGTTTTAGTCTACGTTTGATCTATCCTATTGGTGACGAAGTTTATCAAAAATAAGTTGTAAGGGGAAGTGGATACTTTTTAAGAACTTCACATCTAACACTTGAATTCTTAATTGAACTTTATATTATATCTGACTCATGGATTTGTAAGGTTTGAACTCTAAAAGATGAGCAATTTTATCACCAGTTAATGCAAATGACTTGAATGTATTTTATGTGACTTATAATGAAATGTAGGATGAATTGAATCTACACTTTCATAAGCATTTGTCGTTTCCTGGTTTATCATGAATTACCTTTGCTAGGGACTAGCAAGAATTCAAGTATGGGGGTGTGATAACTTCGCAAAAAGAAGTTATCTTGCATCTTAATTTAACCCTTTTTGTTTATGTTATATAATAATTATGAATGAAAATTATATATATTCAAATGAATTATTACTTGGAGTTTAAATCATTATTACGTCTAGTTTTGAATGTTTTTATGACAGGATTTGTGAAGAAATCGAGTCAAGGATCGAAGGCTAAGCGTTGTTAAAAAGAACTGGAATATGTTGTAACATAATCTGAAAAGGTTATAACATATCTAGCAGTTTAAGAAGCAGAATTCCAGATTTTAACAAGTTGCAACTTTTCTTCCGAAAAGTTGCAACTTGTCGGCAGTTACAGAATTTTCAGATCCGAAATTAATTAGATTTCGGCGGTTACGGATGGAAACTATGCATCTTTTCAGCAATTAAAACTTACCAAAAGTGGGCCCCGCCTAGAGAGAGAAAAGAGGACATTTAAATAGGACATTTTCAGTCATTCTAACGAAAGAACTTGGAGGGGAGAAAAATAGAGAGAGAGAGAAGAGAAGGAGATTTTCGGCCAAGGAGAAAATCAGTCCAGGAATTCCGTCCGGGCTGCAGGAAACGCTGTCAAATCGCTGAAGAAGGGAAGATTTACTTGATTTACATCATGTTTAGTAAGATTTATCCTTTATTTTGTTCTTCTCCCTTAAGCATGAACTAATTTCTGCAATCTTGTGTTGTGAGAGTACTATTTCTTGTGTAATGATAACTACGCTTTAATTTTCCTTTAAGAATGTTTAGTGAATGATTTTTATTGTTCTTATGATCTTTATTTTGGAACTTTTGGCCAAAGTTTTGCTTTTCTACTGCGCTTCATAATTCGAGAGATGAGTTGCGTAAGGGTATCATAAGTTCGATATAACGTTTGAAGGGTGAAAGAGATTTCCTCTTGACGTTAGCAACATAGATTTTTATTTCTTATGCTGTTCTTTATTTCACTCGAGTTAGAGAAGACAGAGGAAATGAGGGATTAGGTGTTGAAACCAGTAACTGGTCTCCTGAGTTCGGACCCACTGGGGGGTGTAGCCGACGCTTACTTCTCCCTCCCTAGACCCTCTGACCGGTGGATGAGAAACTTGGAATAGACCCAAGGCTGTAGCGAGGAGGTACCGCCACACACCCGGAAGATCTTAGAGAGCTTCCCCTCCCAAACCAAAGCTCAGTCGGGCACCTTGGAGGACACGGACTGCCAACCAAAACTAGCCTGGAGGAGAGGACTCTCAAGGAATCGGATCTCCTCCAAGGTGGCCTTAAGGGTCTATTTATAGATTTTTCTAGGCTGGTCTGCAAATAACATGAATCCGCCTTTTAGTTTTACTAACCGCACCCCAAATTGGTCTGCTAATAGCCTAACTCCGCTGTTCCGAAGGGTTATTTGCAGCCCACAAGGGGTATTATGGTCATTTTACCCTCAAAGCCTTTTGGGCGAGTGGTCCGTGAGGGTACCACCCGCTGGGCACCCGCTTAGCTGGGCGAATGCCCACGCTTCCGGGCGAGTGGTCCGTGAGGGCACCACTCGCCCAGCTCCTTCTCTCCTGCAGTTTACCCCCACTAACCCGGGCTATTTTCACCTGTCTGAGCCGGGGCGAATGATCTGACTGGCCTAGGTCTCGCCAGTTGGCCTGTGGGACCCACTCGACGAATACGGGTTGTACACAATCCCCGCTCTTTGCGAGCGGTTCCTGCGCTCTGAAAGAACAGTCCAACCCGGTATTCGGTGAGTGCTGGCTGACTGGTCCCATAAGATTATGTGGGTCCCACCGTTGCCCTATATATATATCTCTTCATGTCAGATTTTCCTGGAACGCTTTCGATCCTCGATTCGGAGCTTCTTCTCTCCCTTGGCCTTTCGCCGATATCAATGTCTTCCCACAAACCTTCCGCGAGACCCCTCTCGCAGGAGATGATCGAGCGCCTGGCTGCGGCCCAAAGTGTAACCTCCCCCAAGGCTGCCAAATTTGCTCCCTGGCTTATGTCAAAATGGGATTCGAGTGCCCCCTATGTCTCGCGTCGAGCCAAGGCGATTCGCTTGAATCGTCAAAGAGGCGAGACCGCTTCGGAGTCTCTGGCGAATACTCCCCCGGCGAATACCCCTCCGGCGAAAACTCCTCCGGCGAATACCCCTCCGGCGAAAACTCTTCCGGCGAGGAATCCTCCGGACCCCGGGATGCAGGTATGAGGATTCCTCCTGTCTTTCTATTTGGTTCCTGTCCCCTATCCTGCGTTCGCTCTGGCCATTCGCAGGGGATTTCGGTGCCTGAGGCCGGCCACGGGCAGTCTCGAGCAGTGCCGCGGTGCCACCTCTCGCGAACGAGAGGCCTCCTCCAGATCTGGACCTTGCTCCTCCCCCCCCCCCCCCTCCGGGCGAGACCGCATTGCAGTCCGGTAAGTTGTGAACCCTCTTGATTCGTCCTTCATACTGCTCGTCACTGACCATTCTTTTTCGTAGCTCTCGTCCCCGACCTTTCGCCGCGGGACTTCATTCCTCCGAGCTCCCCTGCTCGACTGAATCCTTCCGTGCTTGCGGATGAGCCGAGAGTGTCTCCCGAGAAGGGACCCGGTCAACAGGACCGAGCGGATGATCCTGCGGATGCTCCAGCTCCTTCTTCACAGCCCTACCGTCCTGGAAAGGGAAAGGTCCTGCCTTCCGCCGGTTTGTTTAAAACGCACCCCCATTCGTCTCGTCCCTCCGGTCATGGGGACCCCTCACTAGGTTAGCGACCTCTGCTGCATTTAGCGCATCCGCTTTGTTTAACGTGACTGACCAGTCTATGATCTCGCAGGCTATCGGGAAGCCTCTCCCTTTGGATCCTACCACGAGGGGGAAGACGGAATGCTCTCGCCCCTCCCCTCTCCCGGGGATCTCTCTGACTTCCTCGGCGACTCCTCAGATCATGCGACCCTAAAGGAGCGAGTCACGGAGGTCTTGGGGAAGCTCATCCATATCCAACAGAACATCGCCGGCCAGGTGGATGATGTGCGGATGGAGGTCACGCGCGAGCTGAAGGACCTTCGGAAGGACTATTCGCGCCTTCTCGCGGTGGTGGAGCGTCTGGGAGGTGAAGGGGGGGGGGGGAGCTTTCTCCCGGGAGGCACGCTGCGCGAGCCCGGGATCAGCTTCAGCTGGCGTCTCACGAGATCACCTCCATGCTCGCGTATTATCGTCCGCGAATGCCTCTGGAGGCTGGGCCACGAGGGCATGGTCGGTGGTACTGGGAGGAGCGCTAGTCTGGTCTTCATTCGCCTCCTTTGTATTTTTCTCTTTATTCTATTTATGGTGCTGAGGATACTGGACTCTATTTATGCCTGTAATAATTTTACATTTTGTGCTTGGCGAGTGCTTTATTTCTATTTTCGTTTATATTTCTCGCAACTTGCTTGAGCATGCCGAATGATATGATATTGCCGAATGCTTTCGTAACTCTTTCGCGTGGTCGTCGAGCGGATAGCCACTGGGCATTCACCATTAATGGTTGAGAGGGATCGGCCCGGATTTCGAGGCGTCGGGAAGGCGCGATTGCTATCCGCACACCCGCTGCCTCGAAAGCCCAAGCGTCTTTTAGTTCTTCTATAAATAGGCCGTCCAACCACCATATTAATTACCTTGCCATCCGCTCCCTCTCTCTCCTCGCGCTAGCACTCGCGCTTCTCTCTTCTCTGCTGCTCCCGTCTTCTCCAGCATTCGCGAAATGGGTGGCGACGCTGAAGGTAGGGCCAGGTGTGCCAGCGCATTCGTCAATCATGTCTTCGACTCCCGCGACCTCTCCGAGGAGGCCTTCCTGAGCGCGGTTGCTGACTACGTTCCGCCGGCATTCGAGGCGCGAAAGCCCGAGCCGGAGGAGCGTCTAAACTCCATCTCGCCATGTGCTCTCGCGATCCCGCTAGAGCACTTCGAGGTGGGGTTTTGCCTTCCCATCTGGCCGGAACTCTGCCAGACTTTCCGGTACTACGGGGTCGTGCCCGGCCAGCTCAATCCCAACTCTATCGCCATGCTGGTTGGGTACGCGTGGTACCTGCAAGAAGAGGGGATCGGGTTCTCGCTACCCGTCTTCCGCAAACTGTACACCTTCCGCTGCTCACACGACATCTCCTTCTTCTCGGGTCAAAACCCTCTCAAACACTACGGTCTCCCGAACAAGAACCACGACTGGGTCCGCCGCTTCATCTTCGTCGGCGGGAGCCTTGGGAATACCCTTCTCGCCCCGGTGCAGGAGGAGGAGTCGACCTTTCGTCCCCCGACCTTAGGGGGGCACTAGGCCAAGCTGCATCAATACATCCTTCAGCACGGGATGGACCTCGTCCATCTCCGGCGAAATGTCAACTCGCTCCCGCCCATCCCACAGGGTGAGGGTAAGTTTTCGAGACCTTCTGCATTCGTTTCGGCTTGGCAGTTCTTATGTCATTCGCTAAATCATTCGCTAAATCTTTCGCGTTCTTATGCAGGTGTGCGTAATTTCCCCCTTCACCCGCCGCGACCTCCTGGGGTTTCTGTATCCTTTGCACAGGCGGCCGCGGATGCCTGCCGGGAGGAACCTTCCTCCTCCAAACCTAGCGGCCGGAAACGAAAACCCGGGGAGCTCACTTCCTCTTCTTCCAAGAAGCCGAAAAGTCCTTCCGCCAAGGGGAAGGGGATCTTGGACGAGACCCGAGGGGCGAGTGCTCTGACCCAAACCCTGGGGACGGGCGCGCTGGCCCTAACCCAGGGGACAGATGCGCCGGCCCAAACCTTGGGGTCGGGTGTGCCAGACGGGACTGGGATCCAGGCGAGATCGTCGCTGCCGCCGCCTCCGCTGCCCAGGGACCACCGGAACTTCGCAAATGGCGAGAAGTACGTGGATCCCTCGGGGGCTCCTCTAGTGAAGTGGGACAGAAACAATAACCGGGTCTCGCTCTCCACCCTCCATTCGACTTGGATAGAGAACGATGTCGCTACCGGCGAGGCCTACGCCATGGCGTATGCCCTCTATGGCCGTGACGATGCCGAAGTCTTCGATGCCGAGAAGACTCAGGTTCTCGCCCACGAGACCGCTCGAGCCCTGCTGCGGGCCCTTGAGCTTGCGCATATGTCTTCACGTCGGAGCATCAGTCTGTTGCGGAGTCTGGCCGAGGTCGAGGAGACCAGGGCCCTTGTTTCGGCCGAGGCGCAGGAACTCAAGACGAAGTTGGTAGCTGCGGAAGCCCTTCTCGCCAGCCGTCCCGTCAGAGAGGTATATTTCCCTCCTCCCTCCTCCCCGCGAATGACCGTTGATGATTGCCGCACTTTCTTCTCACCACCTTCGTTTTCTCAGGACGCTATGATCGCCGAGATGCTTCGCGCGCGAGTGGGCAATCTTGAGGAGGAAGTCCGGCTGGCTAAGGCCGAGGTCCAGCAGGCGCGAGAAGCCGGTGCCTTGGCACTCGCCTCAGGAAGCAGGGGGCACTTTTATCCCCACCATGAGCTAGAGCAGCTGATGCAGGAGAATGCTCAAAGCGCCGTGAAGCACACGCTGCAGGTGCTGCGGCAGGCTGGGTACCTGAAGGAGGAGGCCGAATGCCTCTCTGCCCGACAAGTCGTCCCCGAGCTCTACATTTTGATCCCCTTCCCGGAAGATGAGGACGGTGAGCCGCGAGAAGATGCCCTCCTACCGGATTCGAGCGAAAGCGATGGATCTTCTGGCGAGAAGCATGCCGATCCATGAGATGGGCCCTTTGTATATTTTTTGTTTTCTTTTTATTCTTCATTTTGGATGTAATCATGAACTGGGCGAGTCCCCTTGAAAGATATATATTGATTACAATTTCTATGCTATCTTAATTTTTTCTCATTCGCCGCTATATCTCGCTAGGCTCATTAGGACGCTAGGCCGTAGTGTAACTGTCTTGACCATTCGCCGCTGCTCGTTGACGACCTAGGATGCATCGCTCTTTTCGACTTCCCGCTACCGAGTGAGCCTTTGGACCATTCGCGCATCACGGGGCTGCGTTTAGGTAGTTATGAAAGCGAGGTGAAATCACCGTTCCGGCGCGTGGTCTATGCGAGTGCTCTTGAGGTCACTCCTTGAGAATTTAGAACCTGCCAAAGAGTGAGCCTTCAGACCTGTCAGCTAGATGAGAGCATAGACAGCGGGTCTGCTCGGGGCCATTTTTCCTTCAACATAGAACCTGCCACCGAGTGAGCCTTCAGACCTGCCAGCTAGATGAGAGCCTGGACAGCGGGTCTGCTCGGGGCCATTTTTCCTTCAACATAGAACCTGCCACCGAGTGAGCCTTCGGAACTGCCAGCTAGATGAGAGCCTGGACAGCGGGTCTGCTCGGGGCCATTTTTCCTTCAACATAGAACCTGCCACCGAGTGAGCCTTCGGACCTGCCAGCTAGATGAGAGCCTGGACAGCGGGTCTGCTCGGGGCCATTTTTCCTTCAACATAGAACCTGCCACCGAGTGAGCCTTCGGACCTGCCAGCTAGATGAGAGCCTGGACAGCGGGTCTGCTCGGGGCCATTTTTCCTTCAACATAGAACCTGCCACCGAGTGAGCCTTCGGGCCTGCCAGCGAGATGAGAGCCTGGACAGCGGGTCTGCCCGGGGCCATTTTTCCTTCAACATAGAACCTGCCACCGTGTAACACCCTGCCAGTACGAAGAGTATAACAGCAGGTCCGGCCGGGACCCCACGCCATACAAACCACACTAGCTTGGAGTTAAAAGGTGATAACCAGAAAAGTAACAACTAAATGAGAGTACAAAACGTAAGCGGAAGCATTAAATAAACCATTCAAAAAGAACTGTCCACTATCATAGGAATGTATCCAGAATAAGAGTTACGGCCTTAAGGCCTTACATTCATCCAATGCACAAAACTCCATAAGCATACATCGGCACGCAGGCCGGCCATACATGAAAAAGCTAAAAAGGGAGGCTGGCCTTCAAGGGCCAACTCAGCAAAAGGGGCCACCGCCCGCTATTTCCCGCTAGGCTCACCTGCACCTGCATAAGACATTCCACCAAGCGGTGGCAAACAAAGTAACGGTCAGCACAGCTGACCAAATTATAACGACCCCACCCCTTTCCCGGGGTGGCGGAGATTCTACCCTGCAAGCAAGCCATACTAGCGCAAGTACTAATATAAAGAAAGTGCAACTACACAAGGTGAGGTTTCAAGCACAATCAATCTTCTAGGTTGAGCATCAAAAGAAAGGAACCTAGGTATGCACATGATGTTGGTTGGGTTCACCCGAAGGTTCCCACAACCGCCTAAACAACCGCATGAGGCTAACAACATCAATTCATCACAAACGTGGGTACACACAACCGCACGCTCCATGCTCACAAGGCATGCACCAAAGGTACTTCTTCCCGAGCACCAAAACCATCATTAGTCCGGAAACTCTAGATAGAAAAGAGCTTTTGGTCGGTCTAGGCAAGACGCCCTTCCCAACCTCTCCCAAGGTCGTTCGGGTTTACAAGAGATAAATCCCCCTACCGCCGCGCCTGGAAACGGGTTCAGTTCAGCCAATTCCCGTGCTCTTGTCATCGATTGAACACACGATGCGGGTATGACATCACCTCGGCCCGTAAGGGTTTAGCACTCGCTAGTGCTACATAAAACATAAGTTACAACACCCAAGCCTTAAAAGTTTACTTTGTAACGACTCAAGACCCGACTCCGCCTTTCGGCCGGAGGGCATGAGGGATCGTTAGGGCTTTATACGTAACCAAAAAGGAGGTACAAGACCACTCATCAACAATTCTAGTGGTGAAGGTTTGCATTCAACCACTCGCAAAGCATGGGGCTTCCATTAGGATCTTCACAAGATGCCTACACTTAAATCCCGCAATACTATCGCATATATCACAGAGTCATTCTCCGGCACGCATTCTAGGCTTAACCTAAATGCAACGTCGCAAATCAAGCATCACCGATTTGGGCTCACGGCCACGAATAGGCTTCACACACAATGCCTAAATCCGCACGACTACCGGATTTTCTACATGCAATATGCCGGGGACGGACACAATCGACCCGGAGTTCCGAAGAACTTGAGGAAATCCTACACTTCACCCATTTGGTGAAAGGGATTCCTCATGCAAGCATAGAGAAATGAAGGAGAGGACAAAAGACAAGTCCAAACAACGGGAGAAGAAATCGTTACCCTAGGAGCATTCTTTTTCGCCATGGATCCGAGATTCTAGACGGAGGGAAACGACCGCACCGGGCTGCACTCTCCAGATCTGGAAACGGCTCGCGAAACGGAGCTCCGGAGCTCCGTCAATGGCGGAATCTCCCTTCTTCTTCCTTGGCTCCTCCTTCTTTCTCTAGGGTTTGGAGAGAGAATGGCTTAGAGAATATGAGGTTTAACCCCCTCTCATCAGCCCTAATAGTCTCCCGCAACTAAACCTAGCCGTTGGATCAAATTCCAAAAGATTTGGACGGTCCGATCTTCTTCTCCGCTCAAAATCGCGGAACAGAATAAACAGGGCGCACGATCACAGGCGCACGGTCAGTGGTCGTGCGCGAAGAGGGAAATGGTCATGCGCACTGTCCGAGACAGAACTCGATTTTCTTCTGAATTAACGCACGATCGCTGGCGCACGATCACTGGTCGTGCGCTAAGAGGACAATGGTCGTGCGCATTGGCCAGATCTGGAATTTTGAGCCTATCCCGAGCGCAACACTACCATTCCGCCTACCTCGCTGAACCACGATCTTTGGGGTGTTACAACTCCACCCCCTTAAAAGAATTTCGTCCCGAAACTTCGAAAACAGTAATAGCAGGAATTTACAGTTTTTAAAGAAAATTTACCTGAGAGAAATAGCTCGGGGGACTCCGCAAGCATCGCTTGCTCTCTCTCCCAAGTTAGCTCCTCTCGGCCGCAATTATCCCATCGGACCTTTACCATCCGAATGGACTTGTTCCGCAACTGCTTTACCTCGGTGTCCTCGATGCGTAAGGGTTTGACTTTCGTCGACAACCCACTATCCACCGACACTTTGCCAACCGCAACGATATGAGTAGGCTCTTGCACTGCCTTCCTCAGAACTGAAATGTGAAACACGTCGTGCAGACCGCTCAGCTCTGCAGATAGTGCAAGCCGATAAGCCGCATCACCAACACGTTCCACAATCTCAAACGGTCCTAAGTACCTTGGACTGAGCTTTTTCAAGCGTCGGATCCTTGGTACCCCTTTGAACGGTTTGATCTTCAAGTAAACTCG
Source organism: Dactylorhiza incarnata (assembly GCA_033032865.1). NCBI lineage: Eukaryota > Viridiplantae > Streptophyta > Magnoliopsida > Asparagales > Orchidaceae > Dactylorhiza > Dactylorhiza incarnata. The sequence goes on along the minus strand of JAWHQI010000192.1, from coordinate 4,632,147 downwards.
GTCACCGACGGCGAACTCTAGGTTCCTATGCTTGGCGTTGTAATATTTTGCTTGCCTATCCTGGGCAATCAATAGCCTTTCTCGAATAGTTCGGATCGTCGAAGTTGCTTCCTCAACATCCTTTTGCTTTAATAGCTTAGTATCGCCCGTTTCTGCCCAAGACAACGGCGTACGACACTTCTTACCATAGAGGGCCTCGAAAGGAGCCATCTTTATACTGGCTTGGTAGCTATTATTGTAGGCGAATTCGATCATATAGAGATGATCTTCCCACTTCTTTCCAAAATCTAGAGCGCACATTCGGAGCATATCCTCCATAGTCCTGTTGGTCCTCTCGGTCTGTCCATCCGTTTGCGGGTGGAAGGTCGTGCTAAATTTCAATCTAGTGCCCAACAGTTCATGGACAAGCCTCCAATCTTTCGATGTGAAACGCCCGTCACGATCGCTGACGATGCTACGAGGGACACCGTGCAGCCGCACAATACTATCGACATAGAGCTTCGCTAGCTTTTCTACAGAATCATCCTTCCGGTTCGGAATAAAATGCGATACTTTTGTCAGTCTGTCCACGATCACCCGGATGGCGTCGTTTCCATGCTGCGATCTCGGCAATCCGTGCACGAAATCCATCGAAATATCGTCAAACTTCCATTCCGAAATCGGCAAGGACTTCAAAAATCCACCGAGACGTTGACATTCCACCTTCACCAACGCGCAAGTGTTACACTTGGCCACGTAGAGGGCAATGTCTTTCTTCATACCCGGCCACCAGAAGAGTTTCTTCATGACCACGTACATTTTCGTGCTCCCCGGGTGGATAGAGTACTTGGTATGATGAGCCTCGTACATCAACTCCGCCCGTAGAGTACCAACGTTTGGGACGCACAATCTGCCATTCTTCCACATAAGGCCATCTTCGAAAGAGAAATCAGCGTTTAACCTGTCAACGGTTTCCGCTTTGTAGCGTTTCATGCTCTCATCCAGCTCCAATGCCTGTCGAACTCGGTCGGCAAGGTGGAATTGAACCTCCGTCCAGTTCAAGCATGCTGAAGTAGATGCTCTTCGATCAACGCAAATGATCTCCATTTCTTCCAGCTCACGGATTAGAAGCTCATCGTGCATCAAAATCCAATTTGCTTGAGCGGGAGCCCGACGACTCAACGCGTCCGCAACTACATTTCCCTTTCCAGGAGTATATTTGATGTCGAAGGTGTAGTCCCCAAGGAACTCCAACCACCTCCTCTGTCGCATATTCAACTCCCTTTGATCTAGCAAGTACTTGAGTCTCTTGTGGTCGGTAAAGATGTCGATCTTCACGCCATACAAATAATGCCTCCAAAGCTTAAGAGCAAATACCACGGCCGCTAGCTCCAAATCATGGACCGGGTAATTCCTCTCATGAACCTTCAACTGCCGGGAGCCGTAGGCAATTACCTTACCGAACTGCACTAGGACACAACCCAAACCACTCCCTGAGGCGTCGCTATAAATTTCGTAGCCTTCCGTACCACATGGCGAGCATAGAATGGGCGTCGTGGTCAGACGGCTCTTCAGCTCTTCAAAAGCTCGTGCGCACTCGGGCGACCAAACGAACTTATAAACTTTCCTAGTCAGTTTAGTGAGAGGAAGTGCAATCCTCGAGAAGTTTTCCACAAAGCGCCTATAATAGCCGGCAAGTCCTAAGAAACTTCGGACTTCCGCTACGTTTTTCAACAAAGGCCAGGTTCGGATCGCTTCTATCTTCGACGGATCAACCGCAATTCCATCTCCACTAACGACGTGGCCAAGGAATGCTACTGACGGTAGCCAAAACTCGCACTTGGAGAACTTGGCATATAGCTGACTCTTCCTCAAGGTGCTCAGAACTGCGTGCAGATGCCCTACATGCTCCTCTTCCGATTGAGAGTATACCAAAATGTCGTCGATGAAGACGATCACAAATTGATCCAAATACACACGGAATGCCATAATCATTAAGTCCATGAATACCGACGGTGCATTAGACAGACCGAACGGCATCACCGTGAACTCATAGTGCCCAAAGCGGGTACTGAACGCTGTCTTTGGAACATCACATTCCCTAATACTAAGCTGATAGTAGCCGGACCTTAAATCAAGCATAGAGTATATCGTCGACCCAACCTGTTGGTCAAGTAAGTCGTCGATTCTCGGAATCGGATAACGGTTCCTCTCGGTCAGCTTGGTCCGTTACTACTAGGACAACACAAAACTGGTCTTAGGCCCCGAATCCTTCAACAAGGTGAAGAACATCTTCGCGCCTTTTCACAGCTTCTCCTATTCGCGCTCACTCGAGATCTATTAGGCAGCATTACCTCCAATCTATCCTTGACTAAGGTAAATGACAATTCGATTCATAACACGAAGTCCTTAGACAAATAGGAGAGCGATGCTCCCACACCAACAGAGCTCTCGTCGAATAGTCGATAATTAGGACAAGGCCTAATTGCACACAAATACAAGACATAAAATTTTGTTGTCAACAGATACAGTGGACATATTTCTATCTTTAACCGCACACGGGGTATAAATCATATTTGGAGATGATCATCCATACCTGTGGCAACATCGCATTGCTGAATGACCTCTTGCTGGCCATAAGAGTAGACTCTCGGCTGGGTTAGAGAATATTGGGGAATCGAAGACTCCACCGGTTTGCCTTTCTCCATAGGAGCTGAACCCATCGCACGAGCATAGTCCACTTCTCCGCTTTTTGCTTTTGGGGGACCACTTCGACACACCGCGGCTTTGTGTCCCACCTTTCCACAAGTGAAACAAATTAAGGAACACCGTGCAGTCTTAACTTCCACAGAGTTGAACTTTCTCTTGTTTCTTCTGAACTCGGACTTGGACTGAGAGACCGGCGCATGAAACTCTGACTTCTTTACATTGAAGTCTTTCGCGCGCTGCATACTCTTCATATCCGTTTCCAGAGATTTAGCTGTTTTCACTAAGACGTTGAAGCCGAGTAACTTTGGACCCACAAGCATTAGTCTTAGGTCATCTCGCAGACCATTGTAGAACTTGTTGACCTTGGTTTCCTCATCTTCCCACATAGACCTCTCATAACGATTCCGACTGATGAACTCAATCAGGTACTCATCCACTGAGTGTTCTCCCTGCTCTAGGTGTGAACACTGATCTTGTAGTTCAGGAATCTCAGTTAGGGGTAGAAACTTTAGAAGGAAAGACTCATGGAAGTTTTCCCAAGAGATTTCGGAAAGTTGTCTCCCACCAAACTTGTGCAACAACTCTCCTTCCCACCAAAGTTTTGCTTCTCTTATAAGTAGGAAGGTGGTTAAGGTTACCAACATATCTTTGCTTATAAGCATTGACATTAAAGTCCTCTTTATTTCTGACAACCACTCAGCAGCTCTCCCAGGGGATTCCGTACCCTCGAAGGATGGAGGGTTGAGGCTCAGAAAGTACTTTAATTGCTGGTCACGCGCTCGCCCCACTACTACTTGCGCACTCGACGTTCCACCCTCAGTTCTACCGCAGGTTCCACTACAGCAACAGTTACAGGGGCCACATCCAGAGTCGGAGTAGTAGGCTGTGCAAGCTGCCCAGACTGAGTGTTGATCATCGCGAAGACCGCTTCAGCGACTAACTTGATCATCTCAGCCGAAGGAGTGGTCGCTGTCACCTCAGACGACCCACTACTTTCAGCAGTGTTACGGGGTTGAGACGGCCCTGCACCACTCCTAGTCACCTATAATCGTGTAAGAGACAATTTAGTGACTGAAAGCATAGCAAAACAACAATCATGGAACGCTCAGGTTCCGCAAACAAGTATGTTTTTCCATTCATAAGTGGACATTCTTATTAGTTTTTGTCGTTTTAGGTGAATGCACATCCCGTGCACACCACCCCTTAAAAGGAATTCGTCCCAAATTCGCTAAACTACGGATCGACGCCTTAAGTCCGATACCAAATTGTAACACCCTGCCAGTACGAAGAGTATAACAGCAGGTCCAGTCGGGACCCCACGCCATACAAACCACACTAGCTAGGAGTTAAAAGGTGATAACCAGAAAAGTAACAACTAAACGAGAGTACAAAACGTAAGCGGAAGCATTAAATAAACCATTCAAAAAGAACTGTCCACTATCATAGGAATGTATCCAGAATAAGAGTTACGGCCTTAAGGCCTTACATTCATCCAATGCACAAAACTCCATAAGCATACATCGGCACGCAGGCCGGCCATACATGAAAAAGCTAAAAAGGGAGGCTGGCCTTCAAGGGCCAACTCAGCAAAAGGGGCCACCGCCCGCTATTTCCCGCTAGGCTCACCTGCACCTGCATAAGACATTCCACCAAGCGGTGGCAAACAAAGTAACGGTCAGCACAGCTGACCAAATTATAACGACCCCACCCCTTTCCCGGGGTGGCGGAGATTCTACCCTGCAAGCAAGCCATACTAGCACAAGTACTAATATAAAGAAAGTGCAACTACACAAGGTGAGGTTTCAAGCACAATCAATCTTCTAGGTTGAGCATCAAAAGAAAGGAACCTAGGTATGCACATGATGTTGGTTGGGTTCACCCGAAGGTTCCCACAACCGCCTAAACAACCGCATGAGGCTAACAACATCAATTCATCACAAATGTGGGTACACACAACCGCACGCTCCATGCTCACAAGGCATGCACCAAAGGTACTTCTTCCCGAGCACCAAAACCATCATGAGTCCGGAAACTCTAGATAGAAAAGAGCTTTTGGTCGGTCTAGGCAAGACGCCCTTCCCAACCTCTCCCAAGGTCGTTCGGGTTTATAAGAGATAAATCCCCCTACCGCCGCGCCTGGAAACGGGTTCAGTTCAGCCAATTCCCGTGCTCTTGTCATCGATTGAACACACGATGCGGGTATGACATCACCTCGGCCCGTAAGGGTTTAGCACTCGCTAGTGCTACACAAAACATAAGTTACAACACCCAAGCCTTAAAAGTTTACTTTGTAACGACTCAAGACCCGACTCCGCCTTTCGGCCGGAGGGCATGAGGGATCGTTAGGGCTTTATACGTAACCAAAAAGGAGGTACAAGACCACTCCTCAACAATTCTAGTGGTGAAGGTTTGCATTCAACCACTCGCAAAGCATGGGGCTTCCGTTAGGATCTTCACAAGATGCCTACACTTAAATCCCGCAATACTATCGCATATATCACAGAGTCATTCTCCGGCACGCATTCTAGGCTTAACCTAAATGCAACGTCGCAAATCAAGCATCACCGATTCGGGCTCACGGCCACGAATAGGCTTCACACACAATGCCTAAATCCGCACGACTACCGAATTTTCTATATGCAATATGCCGGGGACGGACACAATCGACCCGGAGTTCCGAAGAACTTGAGGAAATCCTACACTTCACCCATTTGGTGAAAGGGATTCCTCATGCAAGCATAGAGAAATGAAGGAGAGGACAAAAGACAAGTCCAAACAACGGGAGAAGAAATCGTTACCCTAGGAGCATTCTTTTTCGCCATGGATCCGAGATTCTAGACGGAGGGAAACGACCGCACCGGGCTGCACTCTCCAGATTTGGAAACGGCTCGCGAAACGGAGCTCCGGAGCTCCGTCAATGGCGGAATCTCCCTTCTTCTTCCTTGGCTCCTCCTTCTTTCTCTAGGGTTTGGAGAGAGAATGGCTTAGAGAATATGAGGTTTAACCCCCTCTCATCAGCCCTAATAGTCTCCCGCAACTAAACCTAGTCGTTGGATCAAATTCCAAAAGATTTGGACGGTCCGATCTTCTTCTCCGCTCAAAATCGCGGAACAGAATAAACAGGGCGCACGATCACAGGCGCACGGTCAGTGGTCGTGCGCGAAGAGGGAAATGGTCGTGCGCACTGTCCGAGACTGAACTCGATTTTCTTCTGAATTAACGCACGATCGCTGGCGCACGATCACTGGTCGTGCGCGAAGAGGACAATGGTCGTGCGCATTGGCCAGATCTGGAATTTTGAGCCTATCCCGAGCGCAACACTACCATTCCGCCTACCTCGCTGAACCACGATCTTTGGGGTGTTACACACCGAGTGAGCCTTCGAACCTGCCAGCTAGATGAGAGCCTGGACAGCGGGTCTGCTCGGGGCCATTTTTCCTTCAACATAGAACCTGCCACCGAGTGAGCCTTCAGACCTGCCAGCTAGATGAGAGCCTGGACAGCGGGTCTGCTCGGGGCCATTTTTCCTTCAACATAGAACCTGCCACCGAGTGAGCCTTCGGACCTGCCAGCTAGATGAGAGCCTGGACAGCGGGTCTGCTCGGGGCCATTTTTTCTTCAACATAGAACCTGCCACCGAGTGAGCCTTCAGACCTTCCAGCTAGATGAGAGCCTGGACAGCGGGTCTGCTCGGGGCCATTTTTCCTTCAACATAGAACCTGCCACCGAGTGAGCCTTCAGACCTGCCAGCTAGATGAGAGCCTGGACAGCGGGTCCGCTCGGGGCCATCTTTGGAGCTTTCAAAGTTTTTCCTACAAGCTGCAGTATCGATCTCAAACACATGTTAAACAAAATATTCTTATTTCAAAACATTTTTATTACATAGTTTTAGGGATAGAAACGTTTAAGATCGTCACCGCTTCAGGTGTGGCTGAGGGGTTGTCCCTCCACGTTCTGAAGGCGATACCCCCCGGACTTTAACGCTTCCTCCACGACATAGGGGCCTTCCCAGTTGGGATTAAGCTTTCCCACTGCGGCAGACCTCCCGGCCGCGTCAACCTTCTTGAGTACTAGGTCCCCTTTTTCGAACTGCCTGATCCTGATGTGCTTGTCGAAGTACTTGGTCATCCGCTGCTTGACCTCTTCTTGGCGAATGGCTGCTAGATCCCGGGCTTCTTCGATGAGGTCGAGGGAGAGCCGCAACTCCTCTTCGTTCCCAGCTCTCCAATCTTCCTCTCCATTCGTGGCGGCCTTTACCCGTGGCATCATGACTTCGAACTCTATGGGAATGATGGCCTCGCAGCCGTGAGAGAGCTTGAAAGGGGTCTCTCCAGTGGCGGTGTTGGGGGTGGTTCTTAAAGCCCACAGGACTGAGGGGAGCTGCTCCACCCAATTGCCCTTAAGAATTTCCACCTTCTTCTTGAGCAAGTTCACGATAATCTTGTTTGCCGCCTCCACCTGCCCGTTGCTCCTGGGATGGTGGACGGATGCAAACCTGAGGTCTATCCCCAACTGTCCGCAGAAACTGATGAACTCCTCGCTTGCGAACTGCGAACTGTTGTCCGTGACTATGGCCTGCGGAAGACCATGCCGACAGATGATCTCCCCCCATATGAAGTTGCGGACCACCTGGGAGGTGACCTTAGCCAGCGCCTTGACCTCCAACCACTTTGAGAAGTAGTCGATCATGACTAAGAGAAACCTCCTCTGCCCACTAGCCTGGGGGAAGGGTCCTACCAGATCCATCCCCCATATGGCAAATGGCCAGGGTGCCGTGATACTCCTTAGCCTCTGAGCTGGCATGAGCTGAAGCGGGGCGAACATCTGGCACTTATGGCATTTCTTGGCGAAGGTGGCCGCGTCTTTGCTTAGGGTTGGCCAAGAGTATCCCTGCCTCATTATTCTTGCCTCCAACATCCTGCTCCCCGAGTGGCTGCCGCACTCGCCGGAGTGAACTTCTTCCAAGATCCTCGGGACTTCATCTTCCGAGATGCACCGGGCCAAGAGGCCCGAGAGGGCCTTCCGATACAGATCCCCCTCATGGAGCACATAGTAGGCGGACTTGTACCGGAAGCGCCTTTGGTCCGGAACATCCTCCGGGAATTTCCCTGTTGCAAGGAAGGTAACGAAGGGATCCTTCCAAGAGGGCCGCTGCTCTATTTCCATGAGTTCCCCTTCCTCGATCGAAGGACGGGACAGATCTGTTAGGGTTCCTCCGGCTCGGGGACTGGTCTTGGCCAAGCGATCCGCCTGGGCGCTCTCCTCCCGAGGGATGTGCCTGATAGAGAAAGTCTTGAACGCTCCAATGAGGCTTCTCACTTTGGCTAAGTATCTTATGAGTGTAGGTTCCAACGTCTCGAACTCCCCCTTGATCTGAGAGGCTATTATCATTGAGTCGGTGAGAACCTCCACATCATGGACTCCCAGTTCCCGAGCCAGACGCAAACCGGCGATCACTGCCTCATACTCCGCCTGGTTGTTGGTGATTGGGAAATGTATAACGAGTGTCTGCTCGATCTTCACCCCGTGAGGGCTCTCCAGCACTACCCCTCCTCCGAGAGAATTCTTACCTGAGGCCCCGTCAACCAGCAGCTTCCATGGAACATGACGAGGGGCTTGACCCTCCTCCATCTCGACCACAAAATCTGCCATGAAATCCGCCACCACCTGTGCCTTCATGGATAGCCGAGGGACGAAGGTGATATTGAACTCGCTGAGTTCTATCGACCACTTCGCTAGCCTCCCCGAATGCTCTACTCCTTCGAAGATCTGGCGAAGAGGGTGGTCCGTCACTACTTGAATAGAATGGGCCTGGAAGTATGACCTGAGTTTCCTTGCTGCGACGACCAGAGCAAAGGCCAACTTCTCCAAGATCGGGTATCTGAGCTCCGCCTCCCTTAGGACCATACTCACGTAATAGATAGGCAGCTGCTTCTTGCCTTCTTCCCTGACCAGGACGAAGCTTACAGCCTCAGTCCCGACTCTGAGATATAGGGATAGATCTTCCCCCTCCTTGGGACCTTGGAGTAGCGGAGCTTTGGTGAGCTGACCCTTCAAGGCCTGGAAGGCCTCCTCGCATTCTTTTGTCCACTCGAATTTCTGGTTGCCTCGTAACGTTTTGAAGAAGGGGGGAGCATTTCTCTCCGGCCCGGGAGATAAACCTGCTCAACCCTACGAGTTTTCCCGTCAAGCGCTGGACCTCCTTGGCATTCCGAGGCGATCCCAACTCCATGATGGCTTTGACCTTGTCCGGGTTAGGTTCTACCCCCGAAGGGGTGAGAAGGTGTCCCAGGAATTTCCCTTTGCTGGCCCCGACCACACACTTTAGAGGATTCATGCGCATCTTGTACTTGCGTAGGGTGGCGAAGGTTTCCTCGAGGTCTCGGAGATGAATGTCCACGCTCTTGCTCTTCACCATGAGGTCATCTACGTAAACCTCCAAGTTTCTTCCTCTTTGCTCCTTAAAAACCCGGTCCATCATCTTCTGGTAGGTTGCTCCTGCATTTTTCAGCCCAAAGGGCATCATCTTATAGCAGTAGCACCCCTCCCGGGTGATGAAAGAGACATCTTTGATATCCGGGGGGGGTGCATCCTGATCTGGTGATAACCTGAAAAAGCATCCAAAAAACTCATCACAGAAAAACCGACGGCTGAGTCAACCAGCGCGTCGATCCGAGGCAGGGGATAACAATCCTTAGGGCAGGCTTTGTTTAATAAAGAAAAGTCAATACACATACGCCAGCGACCATCGCCCTTTTTTACCATGACGACATTGGAGACCCAGCCTGGATACTGGATCTCCGATACAAAACCTGCTTCAAGGAGCTTGGCCACCTCCTCGCGGATTGGTTCTTCGAGTTTGTCGGCGAAGGCCCTCCTTTTCTGTCGGATGGGGCGGGATCCTGGCTCAAGGTTGAGACGATGGCAAGCCACGTTCGCTTCGATGCCGAGCATGTCTGCCGCGCTCCATGCGAAGATGTCCACGTTCTTCTGAATGCACTCCAGCATCCTCACCCTGTCTTCCGGGCTGAGGCCCCCGCTGACACGCACCTTCTCCACCCTTCCTCCCTGGGTGATAACCTCCATCTCCACTACTTCCTCTGCTGCTTCAAGCCGGGCCGGCTCTTCCCATCTGCCCCTCGCTTCTCGCCCCTCTACCCTGGCCTTCTCCTCTGCCGCACCTTCCTCCTCCATCGGTTCGACCTGCTCCTCCTGAGCTACCTCCCTCTCCTTTCTTCGGGCACTACCCTCTTCCTCTTCTCCCCTCTTCTCCACTCCTTCTTCTGGCCCCTCCGGCCTCCTCATCTCTTCATCCATCTTCTCAGCCTCCGCCATCCAAGAGATGGTATTGACGGCAGTCACATAGCACTGCCTGGCCACCTTTGCATCTCCCCGGATTCGGATCTGGAATCCTCCACTATGGAACTTCAAGCACTGGTGGTATGATGAGGGCACACATCGGAAGGCACTGATGAGAGGGCGCCCAAATATGGCATTGTAGCTGCTTGGAGCGTCAACGATGACGAACCGGCAGTTCCTCGGGACCCCTCCTAATGTCACCTGGAGGCCGACACCTCCCTCAACCTCCTTCCTTTCTCCTGAGAAACCAAACAGCGGCCCATCAGAGGCCTGCACCCTCTTCTTCTCCACCTCCATCGCATCGAAAGCCTTCTTGAAGATAACATTCACCGAGCTCCCATTGTCCACCAGGATCCGGGAGACCGTGAAGTTTTTTATCGCCGTCTGGATCACCAGAGCGTCGCAGAACGGGTCCTCATAATCGGGCATGTCTTCCGAGGAGAAGGTGAGATTTTCTGTGGGGGGTGGGGTCTGGGAAGTTGATGCGACGTCTCTCCGGAACATCGTCTGGAAGCTCCTTTTGCGAGAGGCTTCTATCCCAACCCCACCATGAATCACCCCGATTCCCCCTGGCTCCTGTATCCGCCCTATCCTCGCATCAGTCCTCTTCCGCCTCTGGGAGCACTTCCTCGATCCTGGCCTGCTGCCGTCGTGGTTGACCTCTCCCTCTCATCTCCAAGAATTTTGGGCAGGTGGCGGTCGCGTGACCTTCTTCCTGGTGAAAGTCACAATAGGGCAACGCCACCCTGTCCCCTCTTCCTGCTCTTCCTCTCCCTCCTCTTGCTCCTCTACCTCCTCTTCCTCGGCCTACTGCCATAGCTTGCTCCCTTGGGGGGTGAGGGGGTCTGGGACCTTGCCTCCACCCCGGATTTATTCCTCCCGCCTCTCTTCCTTGATACCCCCCTTCTTGACCTCTCGCTGGTCCTTCCTGGTGCCTCCAGCCCAACCTGTTGTTGGGCTTTTGATTCCTCTAATTTCGAGGCGGTCATTCGAACCCCTGACCCCTGGGTTCTTCTCACCTTCTTCCTTCTTGCTGCCTCACCTCGGGCTCGCTCATCTTCGCCAACCTCTTGTAGAACTCCAGGTTGGCCGCCTCCCCTTCAATCTCCTCTGCTGCTCGCTCCATCAACTCCTCAAAGGACAAAGGAGGCCTTCTCTTCAAGTCCATCTTGAAGAACCCATCTCGCAACCCTACGATGAACGCCATCTTGAGGGCGAATCCCGGCACCTCCTGCACAAGGTGTATCTCCTCCTGGAACCTATCCACGTAATGTGCCAGGGATTCCCCCTCCCTTTGCCTGATCTTGAAGAGAGCCTCCGCATCCTTCTTCCTCTTTTTCAACGTCGATAAGCGCAGCCGGAAGCCCCGGCGCAAATCATCGAACGCGTAGATGGAACCTGTGGGAAGCTGGTGGAACCAGTCCCTTGCTTTCTCCTTCAGGGTGGTTGCGAAGAGTCGGCATTGAAAAGCATCTGACATGGGAAGAATTGACGTCATGTCCTCAAACCACTGCAGGTGCACGACTGGGTCCTCCTTGCCGGTGTAGTAGGACATCTCCGGCCCTCGAAACCCCTCTGGCACTGGGGCCGAGAGGATCATCTCGCAAAAGGGGCTCCCTTCCCCTGCTCGGCGAATGGTCCTCTCGCGCGGAGCCAGCTCGCACACCTCAGCACTCGTCGGGCAGCTGAACAGCTGCCGCCCGGGGAGATCTCGCGCACTGCCTTCTGCTGGCACCTCCTTCCCCAGCCGTTGCCCCGGTGCGTTCTCGCCGATCTGCAGGGGCGGAACCACGGGGACTGCCGGGGTCTCGCACTCGCTCTGCCCAGCGAGAACTGTCTGCAGGACTTCTCGCTTGAACTTCTCAAATATCTCCAGCCACTCCCCTGTTGCTGGCGTCTGCGAGTGGCCTGAGTCTGAACCATTTTCCCCACCTCCTGTCATCGAACCTAGCTTGAGATTTTCCTTCACCGGCTACGGTCCACGCTCACCGCACCAAAAATGTTGAAACCAGCATCTGGTCTCCTGAGTTCGGACCCACTGGGGGGTGTAGCCGACGCTTACTTCTCCCTCCCTAGACCCTCTGACCGGTGGATGAGAAACTTGGAATAGACCCAAGGCTGTAGCGAGGAGGTCCCGCCACACACCCGGAAGATCTTAGAGAGCTTCCCCTCCAAAACCAAAGCTCAGCCGGGCACCTTGGAGGACACGGACTGCCAACCAAAACTAGCCTGGAGGAGAGGACTCTCAAGGAATCGGATCTCCTCCAAGGTGCCCTTAAGGGTCTATTTATAGATTTTTCTAGGCTGGTCTGCAAATAACATGAATCCGCCTTTTAGTTTTACTAACCGCACCCCAAATTGGTCTGCTAATAGCCTAACTCCATTGTTCCGAAGGGCTATTTGCAGCACACAAGGGGTATTATGGTCATTTCCCCCTCAAAGCCTTTTGGGCGAGTGGTCCGTGAGGGTACCACCCGCTGGGCACCCGCTTAGCTGGGCGAATGCCCACGCTTCCGGGCGAGTGGTACGTGAGGGCACCACTCGCCCAACTCCTTCTCTCCTGCAGCTTACCCCCACTAACCCGGGGGTATTTTCACCTGTCTGAGCCGGGGCGAATGATCTGACTGGCCTAGGTCTCGCCAGTTGGCCTGTGGGACCCACTCGACGAATACGGGTTGTACATTAGGGGAATCCGATATCGAGAGGTACGGTTTTCTAAATTAAAATCGTTGCAAGATTATTTCACTACGCAATTTTTATAAAGTTTCATTTTAACAGTCATTGCACTAGATTTAGGAAATCACAACACAGGATTATTTTCCCTAATCGTTAAAAAGGCATTTTTCTCAATAGCTATTAGTTATTTTTAATTTGAATTTGTCACTTATAATTTTCTTTCATAATTGAAATCACGGTATTCGATTGACTTGGATTTAAAGAAAGGACTTAACTGGTATTTGCGAGCACTAAGTTTAACACCTCTCCGTGGGAACGATATTTAACTCACATTATATTACTTGAACCGGCACGTGCACTTGCGTACAAAATACGCAACCATTTTCGGGCGTACCAAAAATGCAGGTCAGTCTTAAAGACCTCGAGCGCTTCATTTGCATTGAGGATGAGAACAGCACTAGACACGCTAGGGAGACTATTAGCAAGCAGTCCTCTGCTGCCAACATGGTCACGCATCCTAAGCGGAAGTTTAAGCCCGGCAAGACTAGACCGTTACCCAGTGCACCTGCAGTTGTGTACACGAGCAAGAAGGCGAAGAAATTCAAAGGCAAGTGCTACAATTGTAACAAGTGGGGTCACTGTGCTTCCGAATGCAAGCAGCCCAAGAGAGGAGATCCTAGTACACCAAAACCTGATAATAGGGCCAATATGGTCCATCAGACTGCGCCCACCGACTTTGTTGCCATGGTCGGTAACGGACAGGCCAGTACAGAGTGGTGGCTAGACTCAGGTGCTACATGTCACGTCTGCAACAACACTGCACTTCTGGAGGATGTCACTGCAGTCCGAGAGACTGTTACTGTTGCTGATGGAGGAGTTGCTGACGTGCTGAGGGTCGGCAATGCTACCTTGACTCTCTCCTCAGGTAAAACTCTTACTCTGAAAAATGTTAAATTTATACCATCATTAGCTGCTAATTTAATTTTAATTAGTTTGTTATGCGATGCGGGTATGTCCTTTAACATTAATGGTGGTCGAGTAACGCTTATGGTTCACTCGCACTACTTTGGTTGTGCGTATGTCGTCAACGGCATGTATAGGTTGAGTCTAGCAAACGAAGTAGTAAATTAGGTTAGTTCTAATTTGATTGATCCTAAGACTTTACATGCAAGACTAGGACACGTCAATTATCGAAAACTACTTCTGCTAGCTATAACTCACAACATCCCTTTAAACACAAAAACTAGATTTGACAAATGTGAAATCTGTGCTCAAACAAAGATAACTAGAGCACATTTTAGTCAGGTTTCTAGGAGCACACATTTGCTAGAGTTAATACACTCTGACATATGTGACTACAAAAGTTTTGTCACACGTGGAGGTCGGAAGTATGTGATAACTTTTATCGACGACTACTCTAGATTCAGTCACATTTATCTACTTAAATCCAAAGATGAAGCTTTTGAAAAATTCCGTATATTCAAAACTAGGGTTGAGAATCAACTTGACATGAAAATCAAACGGCTAAGGAGTGATAGAGGTGGAGAATACGTCTCCGGGGAGTTCAGAGATTTCCTTGTCAGCAATGACATCATCCCTGAAATGACTGCTCCTTATTCCCCCAATCCAACAGTATTGTTGAGCGGAAAAATAGGACTTTAACAGAAATATTAAATTCCATGTTGTTGACTGCTGGCATGCCTGCGGCCTACTGGGGTGAAGCTGCCCTCACGTCTAATCACATTCTTAATAAAGTTCCCCATGCCAAGTTGACTAAGACGCCCTATGAGCTTTGGTTTAAGAGACCTCCTAGATTTGATAATCTTAAGACCTTGGGCTGTATCGCTTATATTAGGATACCTGACCTTAGAAGAGCTAAGATTGGACCTAGGACAAATACGTGTATCTACCTAGGATGTGCAGAGGATAGTGCTGCAGACAGATTTCTAGATCTATCAACCAACACTGTAATTGAATCTAGAGACGCTGTCTTCTTTGAGGATAAGTTCCTTCAGGATAAGAACCTGACGCTTCGAGGTCTGACAGCCACTAGTCTTGAGCCTCCTGCTGAGCCAAGTCAACGTCACTCTGACACTGAGCTTGTAGATACGAGTGGTTTAGATACCAGAAGGCTATCTAGTAGAGAGAAAATGCCTAAAAGCTTCGGTACAGACTTCGTGACTTACCAAGTTGAAGCTGATCCATCCACCTATAAAGATGCGATGCGATCTCGAGACTCTCTATTATGGAAAGAAGCCATCGATGAAGAGTTAAACTCTCTCATGCAGAACAACACGTGGACATTGGTTGACTTGCCCAAAGGGGCTAAGACCATTGGAAACAAATGGGTTCTGAAGAAGAAGCTTCATCCTGATGGGAGTATTGCCAAATACAAAGCACGTCTAGTTGCAAAAGGCTTCACTCAAGTGAGTGGAATAGACTACTTTGATATATACTCACATGTTTGTCACTATGCGACAATTATGATACTTCTCGCTATAGCATCTATTGAACATTTTACAGTTCATCAGATGGACGTCAAGACTGCATTTCTTAATGGAGATCTGACCGAAGAGATCTACATGCACCAACCTGAAGGGTTTGTGGTAGAAGGTCTAGAAAAATAAGGTCTGTAAGTTGATTAAGTCACTATGCGGATTGAAGCAAGCACCTAAATTGTGGCACGAAAAATTTGACACTTGTGTTAAAGCCTTGGGTTTTAAATCCAGCTTTTCAGAAAAATGTCTGTACGTTCGTACAAGTTCAAATAAAGTTGCAATTATATGTTTGTATGTTGATGACATGCTAATTCTGGGCACTGATCAGTCTGAGGTGAAAGACGTGAAAGCTGCCTTGACGACACAATTTAGCATAACTGACTTAGGCGTGGTGAAAACCATCCTAGGAATGGAAGTGAAATTTACTAACAAGGGTATTACCCTCAGTCAGAGTCACTATATTAGAAATCTACTTGAGAAGTGGGGTTACGTTTATAGCAAAGGTAGTGAGACTCCATACGATTATAACAATAGACTGAAACCGAATGAAGGTTCATTTATTAGACAGTTGGATTACTCCAAACTCATAGGTAGTCTCATGTATGCTACAACCTGCACTAGACCTGACATAGCCTTTACGGTCGGCATGTTAAGTAGATTTACGAGTAACCCTAGGCAGGACCACTAGAATGCCTTAGACAGGCTTATGCGATACTTAAAGCACACTGAAAAGTATGCTTTATGTTACAGTGGACATCCTCCTGTACTTGAGGGATATTCTAACGCCTCATGGTGTTCAGAAATTGTTGACAGTAGATCCACTAGTGGTTTTGTATTTACCCTAGGAGGAGCAGCAGTAGCTTGGAAGTCAAAGAGGCAGACGTGCATTGCACTTTCCTCTATGGAATCGGAACTCTACGCCCTCGCTTCAGTAGGAGAAGAAGCTGAGTGGATAAGAGATCTGATTATCGACATTCCAATGACGAGTCTAAAAATGAACTCTATTTCGCTATATTGTGACAATCAAGCCACAAAAACCATTGCAACAAATACGTTGTTCAATGGGAAGCGAAGGCAACTAAGGATGAAACAGGCCTGGTTGACCTAGCTCACCATTCAGGGGATAATCTCCCTATTGGATGTGAGATCGAAGGATAATGTAGCAGATGTCCTTACCAAGGGCTTATGTAAGGTCTAACACATAAAACATCGGGGGAGATGGGATTAAGGTTCATTTAGTATGATTTAATACCATGCTTATGTTTTAAATCTTAGAACCGTAGTCTGCTTACATTCGAGCATCTAGAGTGAGCACACAGAAGTATTCCAGATGCTATCTGATGAAAGCCAGAGATGGATAGTTGCCAGTCATTCCAAACTTGATGACTTACGCAATTATTTTTAATTCAAAGGCTGATTTGGGTATCATTCCAAAAATGAATACTGAAGTTGCTGATATGCGTCCTGATATTATGATCATTACTTATATCATTCCAAACTTGATGATATATTGGTCA
Source organism: Dactylorhiza incarnata (assembly GCA_033032865.1). Taxonomy (NCBI): domain Eukaryota; kingdom Viridiplantae; phylum Streptophyta; class Magnoliopsida; order Asparagales; family Orchidaceae; genus Dactylorhiza; species Dactylorhiza incarnata. The sequence continues at coordinate 4,615,409 of JAWHQI010000192.1, read as the reverse complement.
CAGCTTGTTGTATCATTCCAAACTTGATGATATAATACAATTGTGAAACATTTGGTAATAATCTTAATAATCGAAGGAACATGGTTTGATTCTTTGAAATCAATTGTCTAATTTTGTGTAAATTGGATAGAGATGCTGATATGTGATTCTTTTCTTCCTGGTTAGAGTATTACGTTCTTTTACTGCTAGAACTATTCACTTTACTCTTGATTAGCAAATGTTAGAATTCATAGAGATTTGTCTCATGACATTCTTATTATGTCTGTTTGCAGATCACATGAAGATTGGAGGAGAGAAAGTTGATTTCGACCCAGATGATGATAATCTATTGTTTGCATAGATCACTGTTCATTTATCTGTTCTTTGAGTGTTTTTCCAGCTTTGCTTACTGTTTTCTTGTTTGGAGTCTTGTGTTTGAGTTTAGATATTGTGTATTCTAAAACACATATTTATGTTTCTGGAAAACTCATGTTTGTTGTTATTAACTCTTGTTTAAAGTAATCTGTGATGTGACCCCGATATTTACAATATAGGAGGAGAATGTTGAGGTATATTGAACTATCGGGTTAACGGATGCTTAGCGGCAGGTTAGGACCCGTTAGGGATCCACGCACCAGCCGGGGAATTAGGGTTTGCCTATAAATACCCTGCTAGGGGCAACGAGTAGAGTGTTCCAAACTAGACACTCACGCGGATGCTTCGAACACCATTCTAACAATAACTTGGACTAATTCCATGTCCCATGCATTGACCTAATTTATCATATAAATACAACCCAGTTTATCTCATCTGACCAGTCCTTTTTAATTTGTAGTGAAGACCAGCAGGCCGGAAATTAAGCTCTATCATTGACGGATAGCAAATTGTGAGCCTCAAATGCTATCTATATCCATATCTTTAAATAAATAAAAATTAATTAATAGATGAATATGGCCAAAAATTAAGCTTTTTGCAACATTCATTTCGCCCGCCCTCACCTGAAGAACTACATCCACATTTATATTATGTTGGTAGCGGTCATAACCGTTGTCACCGATGCAAAAATGTACCGTTAAACATGCAATTAGTCAAAAGAATGTTTGTCTGTCAAGATTCAATACTGAATCTTGACCTCGCTGGATGTGATGGTTGTCGATGGGTGTCACCTCACGAAAAATTATTAATTTGTTTGGCTTGCCTGAGAGATTTTTAAATGTATATTTGAATATATAACGGTTTGGAGGCTTAACGAGTTCGTTTCAGATACCGGGATATCTGATACCCGCTCTAACCCTATACTTTTCTATATAACCCCAGAAGGGCACTGGAAAAACAACTACCCGAAGAAGAAACTCAAGGAGAAGAATCAAGAGCTGATGTACGTTCTTCATGTTCAATCCACCCTCGATTCCACCGACGTATGGATCATGGATTCTGGATGCTCTTATCACATGTTCCCGAACATAGAGTGGTTCTCTAGCTTCAGACAATGTGACGGTGGTCGAGTTCTAATGGGGAACAACTTAGAGTGCAGAACGCTAGGGATTGGCAGCATCAGAATCAAGATGTTCGACGGAACGATCAGAGTTCTCACCGATGTCAGGTATGTGCCCGATTTGAGAAAGAGCTTAATTTATCTAGGTACTCTGGAGACGGTCGGCCGGTACTCTTACACTGGTGAGGAGGGCTACTTAAAGGTAAAGAGAGGCACTCTAGTGGTCATGAAAGGAGAGCGCTCTGGCACTCTCTACAGGCTGATCGACACTACTATTGCCGCCGACGCGGCAGTTTCTACGACGTCAGATGAGGATTCCTCTCTACTGTGGCATACCAGACTTGGCCACATGAGCGAGAGAGGACTGCTGGAGTTGCATAAGAAGGGCCTACTGAAAGGGGTCAAGACGTGCAAGCTGGACTTCTGTGAGACGTGCGTTCTTGGGAAGCAGTGCAAGGTGAAGTTTGTGACGTCGAGTACACCTCAACGGAGTTTCAGGCATACTGCAATCAGGAGGGCATCACTCGACATCTCACCATTCCCGGTACACCGCAGCAGAACGGAGTCGCAGAAAGGATGAATAGAATGATGTTGGAGAGGGCTCGGTGTATGTGCATGTTCGTCGACCTACCAAAGTCTTTCTGGGCCGAAGCTATCAATACGATATGCTATCTAGTGAATCGATCTACATCCATGCCACTAGACTACAACATTTTTGGTCTTTGACAACACTTGAAAAATTGTTGCCAAAGACAGTAAACTGTTGCCAAAACATAAAAAAATGTTGTCAAATGGTGTCGTCTATACCAGTGTTACCTAAAGTCTAAGGCAACAGTTTTTTATACTTTTTGGCAACACTACTAAATAAACTGTTGCCTATACTTTATTTATAGGCAACAGTTTTTTTGTACACCTATTGCAACATTTGCAAAATGTTGACATAGGGGTTACATTTAAAAACTGTTGCTAAACCTTAGGCAACAGTTTTTTTGCATACTTATGACAACATTTGCAATATATTGTTTTGTAAGTGTTACATTTAAAAACTGTTGCTAAGACTTTTAATTTTAAAAAAAAAATTTATTTTTATTCAACATAAGCATCACGTGGTCTTGATATATATAAGACTCCGTTCGGCACGGCGATCGTGAACGCGGTGGTTAAATCGTCATTCGTGAACACCCACATACGAAGCTTAATGCACACGAACATAAAAGTTTGTAATCGATCCCTATCAAAAATCCAATTGTTAAAATCTCTACAAAAACGCCTTCATCACAGATGGAAATGAATCAAATCATCAAATTCCTTCATTATTCAACACTGCTAAGTTATTTGGAACTTATATGCACAAAGCCATAACAATATATTACTTAAAAAATATTTATTACAATCCTAAAGCATCACTGTCAATATTCATCATGTAGAAAAAATAATAGAAAATTCATATAAGACGATCTCTTCAGGGTAGGAGCTGGGTCCGGGGAGCAGAGATCTGGACTGTAGCAGGCACACTCCTGCAGGAACCTCTGCTGCCATTAACCTGGTTCAAAGAATCAAATGGGTTTTACTTGGCATGATTAACTGTTTTACTCAAGAAAAGATACCAAAACAAAACGTTCAACAATTGATGAATAAGTAAAATTCAAGGGACTAATTTAAAATTAAGTTGTAAACAAACAAAAAAAATAATGAGATAGACTACCTTTGTCAAGTTGATATCCCTCAAAGCAAAAACAACTAGTGCCTTGAAAAGCATGTCAGGTCCCTCTTCTAAAGAGAAAACTATACTTGTCTGGCAATATCATAGTTTAATAGCATGACCATCAATGCCAAATCAATTTGCTTTCTATTTATTACCACTAAATTTAAGATAAAAGCAGGAAAAATTGGTACAGGAATTCATTTTTTCTGTACCAAGGCATGAAATACTTACTTTAAAGGGCATATCAATTCCAGGAATAGTAGGTTCTCTTGCATACCTTCTATATACTACAACAAGAATTTAATGGTATTACATACCTTCCAAACATGCACAGCGCATGTGATGAAATTTTTTACTACCATAGTGTATAATTAAAACATATGGACGTTTAAGGATAAAATGTACCTCAAAATTACAACTTGTTGTTCCATTGATAGAGTACCCACAAGCTTGAAGTTCTCTTCCTGGAAAAGCATCACCTGAAATCTGAAGCCCTTCTATCGCAGGCACTGGATCATCTTCTGCAGCTGCATATTGGCATACTTGCATGAAATATAAACCGCAACAAGAAAAGAATAATTTAAGGTTACCATCAACATGAATTTAATGTATCCAACCTTCAGAAAATGAAGAACTTGTCTCCTCAAGAACAGGCGGAAGGTAAGGATATGATAGCAGGTTCTCTGCCCTGATGAGTATTAGATGCTTCAGAATCATCTGTTTCATTGGTTGTGACAAGCGCTTTGAATGATAGGTCCGACTCAGCACTGAGATTTAAAGCATGAAGGTCTCCTCTACTCAAACGGGCTAGCACACCTTGTGCTACATTCCTAAAATGTCCATAGCCTATAGCTTGCAAATGTGCATCGTACATATGAATAAAAGCAATATAGGAAAAATATAAGTTTACAAATTCAAATAGTTGAAGGATGGCCCAAACAAGTAATATAGAGTTTACAAATTCATAGATGAGAAACATACAAAAGCATCATGAACATAACATGAAAAGTCTTAAGTCCACAAAAGGAATAATATCAAAATGAACTTGAACGTCAAATAATCTTCATGATTCATCATCGACATATTGCAACTCCTCGTTTGCCTCCCCAGCATAAGGAAATTTCTGCACAAAATAAAGAAATATATGAATAGATCATGAACATTGATCAATATATGAAAGTCTATAATGTACCTCTCCAAAATTTGGTAAATGACTTGATGTTGAAGAATATGCATGTGGTACTCCAATTATCTTTTGAGCACTATTTTCATCACCGGGAGATGAACCCAATAGATCTTCCAATAATTCTATATCAATTCCAGCTGGGTTGCTTTGTTTCAACATAGTCTTAAGTACACTTTTTAATTTATTAAGTCTATTTTCTACGTTATGCATTTTTTCATTCAATACAATCACCTCCTCATTATGTACTTTCTTCAAAGCAGCAATCTCTTCCTTCCGTTTCAAATTTTTTTGTGTAACACCTTTCCCAAAACAACGCACTGATCCCAGATGTTCTTTCCCAAATACTGCTTGAAATGCTTCTGCACTAGTTTCCCCATTACTCGTCATACTATCTTGAAGTTGAGACTGATAAAAAATTGAAATAAAATTAATATATAATTACCTTGAAGTAACCTATATTTTATCTTGATAATAATATTTAACTTACAATTGCATTACTAGTTTCTAAGTCCAGCTCTTTTCCCTTGTTGCCTTTTCGAGTTTCAATAAAAACTTCAGCTTGAGTGGGATCTCTCTTCTCATTTGAACGCTACATATGCATAATAATAAATAAATATAATTTGAAGTAAGAAAATTCAAATAAGAAGTTATATACCATTCTTTCACGAATTATAGCAAAAGTTTTGGGACCCATTCGATGCCTCCACTTTTGTGCAACTCTACTTTTAGTATTCCTTTCACTGATCGACTACACATTAAACAAAAAAATATGAGAGCAAATAAAAATTTATATATTCAGGAAAATTAACAAAGAATAACTTTTAATCTTACTTTTATAGTTTCCAAACTCCAAAAGTAGCAAAGCTTGTTAAACTGAGGCTCTGGAATCTTTACAGGACGGTTTTTTAGCCTATCAGTCGTATTAGAATACTTCAAAAAATGATTCTTCTTAATCATGTGTTTATATCGTCTCCAAGCATCTCTAACAGTAATCTTTACCCAATTAATGGCTTCATCAGGCAAAATAAACTTTGACTACAAAATCAAAAATAAGAGCAAATATTTTAATCTTAGAATTGCGTAGAAATAAAATTAAGAATATTAAACACATATACACATACCTTAGTATAATTCCATACACGCTCTATGTTTTCATCTGGCATAGCTTTCCAACTTGTATAAATTAAAGGACAAAATGTTGAATTCCTTGCTAGTGTGCCTAAGAACAAACTTAAGTTTGATACATCACGATCAGTAGGCCCTATAGGCTGAGCATCTTCATTTAAGGTTACTTCTTCTCGTTCCTCCATAGTTCTTACATGAATGTCTTTGCATATTGTTTTCCCACGAGCTACTTTAATCATCATTACTAATATTATTGTACATATGTTAGCATAATTAAATATAAAAATGAAAAGAAAATAAATGAATTAGTAAAATACCAGCTTTTTTGTTTGATTCTGCAACCATCCCTTCTTTATTAATATCTTTATCAACTTGAAGTGACTTAGTTCTCCCACCAGAATGTGGTTGATTTTGATTCACTTGAGTAGGAAGCTGATTTCTTCCTTCAAGAGAATCCACTTGAGCTTCAACGAAGTCATCAATCAACATTGATGCACATCTTTTGTTCCTCATTACTTTGTTATTAGGACTTCCCTTAGCTTTTTTGTTTGATTCTGCAATCATCCCTTCTTGATTAATATCTTCATCAACTTGAAGTGGCTTAGTTCTCCCACCAAAATGTGGTTGACTTCCCTTAATGTTATTGCATTCTTGGGGCATAGCTTGAACTTGATTTTGATCAAATTTGTCATCAACCACCTGAATTTTATTTGCACTATTACCTCGAAGCCTTTTATGCAAAATATCAGCCTTCTCCTGCTTAATTTGACGAAATTTTTGTGCCAACTCAATACTTGACCTTGCTTGAATAGGTAAATCAAAACCAGTTGCTGCTTGATGATGCATAATTTAACCTAAGTTATTAATATGTATATTTAAATATTATAATATAAATATATATATATTGTTAATTTTATCCGTTAAATCGTATCTTTTTTATAATTATATCCTAACCACGCCTATTTTACTATTTTGCAGGATCCCGGGACAGTTGCATTATCATTTCTAAAGAGCACGCCTTTATTTAGGGCGTGTTAAACTAAATATCGAGTGCAACAATGTTACCGTGTTACTGAACCATATTCAAGAAGAGAATGAAGCCCAAATGGTCCGATGAGATATTTTCTCCTAAGTATGAAATAGGCTAGCCAACTTTGACTATGAATTCAGCATGTGTTCATGAAGGAAGCTTCTTGGAAAGAGAGAAAGCTAGCCAACTTTGATCATACTTTTCAAGGCATGACAAGTGTGAAAAGGAGTAGCTGTCATTGACCTTTAATCCAACATGTGTTATTTGACCAAGGGAAGCTTCATGGAAGCTTCATCCTCATGCCATCCACCACCTCCACCTCCTTGGTTTTGGCCCTATAAATAGACATGAAGAAAGAGGGAGAAGGCATCATCCTTCCTCCTTCATTTGAGCCTTTTAGAGAGCTGTTGAGAGTTTATTTTTAAAGTGTTTTAGCTTAATGTTTTCATGCTTAAATGTTCTTGCAATCTTTTTTACCGTACTCGTAATCTTTTTGCAATCTCTTTTTGTAGTGTCTTTTAGCCCTTTTGGTGACTCTGTTTCAATAAGAAATAAAATAGTTTGTTATTCCCTTTCTCTCTGTGTGTGTCTTATTATGCATATTCTTAGCATGATTTTCATTTCCTACTTTATTATGAGTAACTAAACTTTGTTTAGTGCTTGATCAAGATGATCTGAGGAATGAAATGATCTTCTCTTCTTAATTTAATATATTTTTCTCTTTTAACGAATGCTTAGGATTTACCCTTGATTAATATTTAGTGAGATCATATTATCGATATATGGTTTTCACTTTTGTTTCCGTATTCTAGTAGCCGAAAGGATCGTGTGTACGGTTCGATCACTCACGGGTAAAGAGAGTTGAACGCAATCCTTGAAAGAGGACGACGTAAATCTCCTAGATTGGAGTCAAATCCAATAGCGGGGTTCACCACGTAAAGCGAGCTTTAGGGGTTTCGATTGTAGAATGAAAGTTCGGTCGATCAACCTAAACTCAGTTGGGCGTAGCCTTGAAAGAGGTGCGTTCATATTTCGGGAATCTCCGCGGTCCAAGTATTTCCGTTAAAGTGATTTAGAAATTTATTTATTTTTATTTTGATCGTTTCATTCCGAGGTGAGTCGAGATCAAGTGCTAGTCTTTTTATATAGTCTAAACCACCTCTTTTTAATCAAAATCTCTGTTTTTGCAAAACCAAGTCAAAATCTATATGATAGGATAATAACGAGTTCTTTGAAGTAAAAGTATTCGACGTGCCCTGGTTCTAATACGACCTTGATATTTCATATCATATACTATAATCGATAAGGTACACTTGCCTTTATCGAGCATAGAATCAGAGAAAATCAAAATCATTTATAAAACACAAATTTCTCTATCACTGCTTTCTTCATTCTTGAAGCTCTGAAATCAAATCATTAAAATAATATTAAGCTTCAATATGCACTTGTGTGATAAATAGAATAAATAAATTTCAGTGAATACAAAGAAAAAAGTAATACATAATTTGTGATAAATTGAGCAAGTCATTTCATAGAGCAAAAAATAAATGAGCAATACCTAATGAGTCAGTGTCACTTTCGGTTTCAAAAAAAGCCACATCATCCTTGCATTGAACATGAATTTCAGATAAAGGCATTTCAATAATATCATCTGGTACATCTTCTCTAGCCAAATCAACTTCAGAATCATCCTCGGATACAACAATATTTATTGAAATTTCAGGTGTTTCTTGGATATTTGAACTTGTATTATCTCCTATATCAAATGTGTCCCTTGGAAGTACTTTCAATACATAGTGTTTATTTTCATTTAAAGGATCTTGAACATAAAAGCATTGTTGTACTTGAGATGCTAGAACAAACGGATCATTCTTGTAACATTTTTTTTAAGTAAACACATGTCATCCCATATTTGTCTTCTTCAGCCTCAAACCAAACGCATTTGAACAATACATAATTCAAATGCCCATAATAATCAATTTCTATTATATTGGTTATTGCTCCATAATATCTCATAGAAATCTTATCAAGATTTCCATCCTTAACACTTTTGAAGCTCCGGGTTACCGCTTCCAAAGTGACACCATTGTTTTGAGTTTTTCTCCTAGCATCACGTTGTCTTGTATGGAATCTATATCCATTGATAATATATGCATAATACATTTTTGCAATATTATTTGGTCCCCTAGATAACTCCTTTATATAATCAGATACATCCTCATTCATGACACGTGTTTCAAACCATTGAATGAAATCATCTCTTTGATTTCTACCTTTGCTCCATGTACATCTTTTTTTATAATTCTGAAGATAAATCTCATGTTCTCTACAAAATAAAAAAAATTGTCAAGTACTATTTTTATTAAAAGACAAATGTCATGTACTATATTGAAAATATAACATATTTTAATTTTGTAGATAAATTATATTACCTGATGTAATCTTCAACTCCGTCAGAATTGAATAAAATGTAACCATGAGCTTGGTTTTGTGACTTATGATCGAGAGAAAAGAGAGTCCTTCCCCCAATAGGATAGTCGTTGTTAGAAAATTCACAATTATTTCGTGAAATTCTATTCATTCGTGTATCTACATCCCTGGATAAATATCTTGAACAAAATGTCAAAGATTCCTTAGCCAAATATGCTTCAGCGATAGAGCCTTCTAGGCGGCTGTTATTTCGAACAAATGATTTTAGTTCACCCAAATATCTTTCCATATAATACATCCATCTAAATTGAACTGGTCCACCTAATCTAACCTCATTTGCAAGGTGAATGGGTAAATGGACCATTATGTCAAAGAAACTAGGAGGAAAGATTCTTTTAAACTGACAAAGTGTTTCAGCAATCTCAACTTCTAAATGATCTAAACTTTTCATCTCAATAACCTTTTGGCATAAACAACGAAAGAAGGAACAAAACCTAATCAATGGAATTGCAACTTGATTAGGAGTTATACCTCTTATTGCTATTTGTAGCAAGAAATGTAGCATAATATGAGCATCATGACTCTTGTATCCTGATATTTTTCCTTCGTCAACTTGAACACATCGTGAAATATTAGAGGCCATACCATCTCAGGAAATCTTACATCCTTTAAAACACGACAAAAAATAGATTTCTCATTTTTTGTTAGAGAGAAACAAGCTTTTGGGAGCTGAGTTTTCTTGCCATCACTTGTTGCCTTCAAATGGAGCTTCTTTCTTATCCCCATTTCTTGAAGGTCCAAACGAGCATTTGCATGATCCTTTCTTTTTCCATCAATCTCTAAGAGAGTCCCAATTATATTATCACATATGTTTTTCGCAATGTGCATGACATCAAAGTTATGTCGTAAAGCATTGTCTTTCCAATATGGCAATTGCCAAAATATGGACTTTTTTTTCCATGGGCAAAACTGATAACTTCTAAAAAGAAGTTATCTAGGCCATTAGTTCTGACGAAATACTCGGCTAATCTGGCATGAATAAGTATAAATATGATAAAAATGTAAGTAAATATTTTGTTATTAAATTCAAGGCTAAGTTTGTCTTTTTCCATTGTATTCTTGACAGGTATGCCAAAGGAATCGGATTGGAAAAGGAAAACAGCCAAAATTCACATATCCTGGAAAAAGGTTGCAACGCACGGAAAATAAATAGTTGCAACGTTCAATTTGCGGTTTAGTAATGCAGGCACAGCGCGACTGTTGCAACACCCAGAAAAAAAGGTTGCAACCTTTTTGGCGAATTCAAAATTCCGAAATTTTAAAACAACCGCCATTCGCAAAACTGGAAGGTGGCGTCCCTTGGGAAACGCGTGGGACTTATTTAGCAGTATTTGGAGGGAGTAAATGGCATCTGGAAAAAAGATATGGGGGAGTTTTAAGGAGAGAACGGAGGAACTCAACTGAAGGAGGAAGAAGGCTAGGGCTGGCCGAATCTTGAAGAAGGAGCGGTTCGGCACTCTTCGGTGACTGAATTCCTACGCTATTTCATTTTTTCTACACCATGCACTGTAAAATCTTTCTTATTTTGTGGTGTTCTTCCCCCATCGTGATGAACTAATTTGTTTTAATCTTGTATTGTGTGAGTACTTTGTCAAGTGTGATGACAACTTCTTAAATTTCTGGATTTGTGATTGATTGGTGAATGTTTGTGCTTAATTCATGATCTTTAATTTGAAATCTTTGGCCAAGATTTTATCTTTTTACTGCGCTTCATAAATCGAGAGAGGAGTCGCGTAAGTATATCGTGGATTCGGTATAGTATTTGAAGGGAGAAAGAGATTTCCTCTTGATACTAGCAACTTTGGTTTTCATCCTTTATGCGGTTCTTATTTCATCTCCGGAGTAATAGAGAACTAGGGACTTCCGATATCGAGAGGTACAGATTTCTATTCTAAAATCGTTGCAAGACGTGTCACCACTCATCATCGCAAAACTATCTTCAAGGGCTTGTCACACTAGACTTAGGAAATCACGATACAAGATTATCTTTGATCACTGATAACAAAATATTTTCCTCCCGTTTCTCTAGTTTAAATCCCGTAATTAGAAGTTTTATTTCAAGATTTTTGTTACTTTGAACCATCATATTATTCCGCTTGAATTTAAAGAAAAGGCAGCACTAGTAATTGCAAGCACTGAATCACCCACCTCTCCGTGGAAACTATCTCGATTCTCACTTTATTACTTGACACGGCACGTGCTCTTGCGTTTTAAATACACACTGGTTTCGGGCGTATCAAGTTTTTGGCGCCGTTGCCGAGGAGGTGCGAATAATTTAGTGTCTTTTCTTGCAATATTAGTAAATCCGAAGTATTTAGAGCTCAAGTTTTTATTTCTGTTCTATTTTCTTTCGCTTTGTTTATCTTTATTATGTTTATTTTGTTAGTGCATGTCCCGATATCGATTATCTGAACTATTGCCTTTAAATCTAGAGATTGAGCGGACGTGTAGACAAAATAGGAAAGCAACTCGAGTAGAACAATTTAACTCCTCAACCATGAATCTTAATCAGCAAAATGCTAACAATGAAAATCATCAGGAGGATGTTGGACAAGAAGGTCAAGTCGATCAGAATGGTCAACCTGCTGAAATTAGGAGAACCTGTCGTGACTATAATATGCTTTTAAGGGGAGGGGTACAATTTAGTATTGCTAGACCTGCGATTGAAGCTAACAATTTTAAAATTGATTCTACTGCAATGCAATTAGTTCAAAATAATAAATTTGGCGGACTAAATCATGAAAACCCCAACTCTCACTTAAGGACGTTTATAGAAATCTGTGATACATTCAAAATCAATGGTGCATCTGATGAAGCCATTAGACTTCGTTTGTTTCCTTTCTCGTTGGAGGGAAAAGCCAAAGATTGGTTAAATTCTATGCCTAATGCTTCCATTACTACTTGGGCATTGTTAATAGAAAAATTCTTAGATAAGTATTTTCCTCCTTCTAAAACTGCCAAACTAATGCGTGACATATCTACGTTTACGCAAGGGAATGGGGAAACACTTTATGACGCGTGGGAATGTTTCAACAAACCCTTGCCAGGAAGACCTACAAATTTTTAGATGAAGTTGTCGCGATGCGTTTTGAGACGTTGAAGTCCACGCCCTTGATCTATGAGCGGGGATTTCATCTGGAGAAGAAGGCTTGGAGCCTTAGTTACGCCCTCCAGATTCACGCACTCCAGTGGGAGACGTTATGCCACCCAAGATCCGAAGTAATACTCCCATGGGTGTATGAATTTTATGCGAATGCAAAGCAAATGGAGGGGGACTCAGTGATGGTGAGGGGGAGGTCAATCGATATTTCTGCAAAGGCTGTTAATGAACTGTATGAGTTAGGAAATGAGGAGGATCTGGTTAGTTTGGATCAGAGCATTAATCCAACGGAGGTTGCCGCTCTGATTTGCAGCGCCCAGCATCCAGAATGGACGAAACGCTCAATGCGGGCACTTAAGTCAACATCCTTATCAAGAGAGGCTAAGGTGTGGCACCTGTTCGTCAATGCAAGCATCATGCCAACGCGACACTTGAATAACGTCGCCTTAGATCGGGAGATTCTGATTTACAACATTGTGAAAGGAAATAGAGTGAATATTGGGAAAATAATATATTACCACTTGAGATTGAAGATTCTGGAAAGCAAGCCTCGGTTATTGTGGTTCCCGATTCTGATAACAGGGTTGTGTAGAAAAATGGGTGTGACACAAAATCCAGAAGATTTGATCACTCACGTTCACAGACAAATTACAGAGCGGGTGGTAGAGGTAAATATAAAAGTTGGTAATGAAAGTGATAGTGGCTTCAGCACGCCGAAAAAGGGGAGCATGGGTAGTTCCTCCTCTGCGGGAGGAAAGCTAGAGGATGTGGACTGCGGGACCGGAGATGGAGCAACCTTGTTCCACATTCTAACCAACATTGAATATCAGAAAGCTCACCAACACTGCCAGTACCGCTATTTCCGATCAAGGCTTGACCGTATCGAGAGGAAAATCGACAACATGCAGAAGAAGAAGAGGTCACCTGTGGAAGAAGATCCAATCGAATTTGAATGGCAATTCAATGAGAGGGGAGCTCTGTTAAATGGTGATGGCGGCTGCCTCGACCCAACAGAGTACGTGGACTCAGACAAAGAGAAAGATGGCGATGCGGAGCAGGACGAGGAGAATGAGGACGAGGACCGTGATGATTGAGATCTGCTGATGATCTTATGCATTTCAAGTTTATTTTTAAGACAATCTTTTGCGTTTTGAGTATGCATTTTACGTTTAAGACAATATATTCTGTCAGCTTTTGCTTGATTAACTATATCTGTGAATGCTTTAGGCTGAAGTGGAAAATATATATGTGGCTATTATAAGACATCTATGGTTATTATATGCTTGAGTAGGAGGTGTTATCAGTTTTTAATGTCCTACATTTTAATATATACCACCTTCACCCTTTTTCTATATATATACATGCTTGCAAGTGATAGGTTGTTGTCTTGAAATCGGGATTCGCTAGAGAAGCTCTCCAAGCAAAGGATTGGACGGAGTAAGGACAATCACTGCTACAGACGGTCTACTTCAGAAATTATAGGGGAGTACTTCCGTTTCAATTTTATTTACCGCAATTCTTTTATATGCTGGCACCGTTTCTATTTATTGATCAGAAGGAATTTTATTTAGTAACACAGCAACCTTGCTAGGGTCCAGCAAGACTTAAAGTGTGGGGGTGATGGCTAGAATCGCCCTAAAATTGTTGTGTTAGGTAATTTGATCACTCGTGATTTTAATAATCCGTATGATGACCGTACTTAGTCGATATGCTATTCTTGATGTTCAATGATATAATTAACTGGTATGGCTAGAAAATCCTAGGAGTTCAGATTTTGAATTTGAAATTAGCAAGATTTTTTTTTTTTTGGTAAAGCACTCTTAAGCGTTTGATCCATGCACAACCTTCTTCAACTTTAGTTTACTTCTTCGAAATCTTTTGATGTGGAATTCTAAAAATAAGAAGGGGGTGAGTAAGAACTAAGTTAATGTGGTGAGCCAAGATAATATTTTAGTAGCTAAACCAATTTGATCTTTCATGAGATTCTTTGACTGGTTCTGTATCATTTTGCTATCCACTACTGAATGACCAAATTCCCTATATGCTCACTAGTTGTATCGTAATAAGTTAACCTATTATGGGTGGTTTATTCTTAATATATAAGTCATAGTGATATGCGGCCTGGGTATGTGTATACATACTTGGAATGATCCCGACTATGATGGAATTAAAAAAAAAGAATGGTTAAAATTCATAGTGATATGCGGCCTAAGCATGTGATGTGTATGTTTGGAATGATCCCAACTATGATTTATAAAAAATATGAAATGAAAAAAAAGCATCATAGTGATACGTGGCCTAGGTATGTACACTTATACCCGGAATGATCCCAACTGTGGTTAATTAAAAAAAATGTGTGTTGATCAACCCTCATAATATGGTGAATTATTATGATTACTAACTAGGGAATTACCATGCCACTACTATCAAAGCCTGTTTAAGAATTACTAACCAAGCCAAAGCTAAACCTACATTCACGTAAGCTGTTAATTTGTGTCGACGCTAGCACAAAGACTTAGCTTATTCTTACCCTTCCAGATTATTGGGGAGGTTCAATGAAAAAGTGCGGGGGAGTAAATAATTTTGAAGAAGACACACACACACAACACTAAAATTCTTAATGGTGCTTTATCTTTTATCAAGCTAATGGATTTGTGATGTTTAAACTCTTAATAATTTACAAGCTTATCAGTTGAGTAAAGCGAACTTCTTGAGTATCTTTGATTAATTCCGGTTAAGTAATGGAGCATTTTAATTTGTGGTGTGATAATTATCGGACACCTAATTATTGGGATGTTATTTCTCTTTGCTCGGACCTAGCAAAGGTTCAAGTGTGGGGGTGTGATAACTTCTAAAAAGAAGTTATCTAGGCCATTAGTTCTGACGAAATACTCGGCTAATCTGGCATGAATAAGTATAAATATGATAAAAATGTAAGTAAATGTTTTGTTATTAAATTCAAGGCTAAGTTGGTCTTTTTCCATTGTATTCTTGACAGGTGTGCCAAAGGAATCGGATTGGAAAAGAAAAACAGCCAAAATTCACATATCCTGGAAAAAGGTTGCAACGCACGGAAAATAAATAGTTGCAACGTTCAATTTGCGGTTTGGTAATGCAGGCACAGCGCGACTGTTGCAACACCCAGAAAAAAAGGTTGCAACCTTTTTGGCGAATTCAAAATTCCGAAATTTTAAAACAACCGCCATTCGCAAATCTGGAAGGTGGCGTCCCTTGGGAAACGCGTGAGACTTATTTAGCAGTATTTGGAGGGAGTAAATGGCATCTGGAAAAAAGATATGAGGGAGTTTTAAGGAGAGAACGGAGGAACTCAACTGAAGGAGGAAGAAGGCTAGGGCTGGCCGAATCTTGAAGAAGGAGTGGTTCGGCACTCTTCGGTGACTGAATTCCTATGCTATTTCATTTTTTCTACACCATGCACTGTAAGATCTTTCTTATTTTGTGGTGTTCTTCCCCCATCGTTGCAAGACGTGTCACCACTCATCATCGCAAAACTATCTTCAAGGGCTTGTCACACTAGACTTAGGAAATCACGATACAAGATTATCTTTGATCACTGATAACAAAATATTTTCCTCCCGTTTCTCTAGTTTAAATCCCGTAATTAGAAGTTTTATTTCAAGATTTTTGTTACTTTGAACCATCATATTATTCCGCTTGAATTTAAAGAAAAGGCAGCACTAGTAATTGCAAGCACTGAATCACCCACCTCTCCGTGAAAACGATCTCGATTATCACTTTATTACTTGACACGGCACGTGCTCTTGCGTTTTAAATACACACCGGTTTCGGGCGTATCAAAAACTTTTTTTTATCATTCTCCTTGAATATATCAGGAAAGTCTTGTAAATCTTCTAAAATTCTTTTTGAATCTAACAAGGAAGGTGCGGACCTATATTCAGTCTTTCCATTGAAAGAAATTTTATTGGAGCGCCACTCATGATTTGAATCCAAAAAGACTCGATGACCCATGTAGCACATCTTCCGACTATGTTTCAAATAAGTAGAAGATGTTTCATAATTACAAGCAGGACATGCCAACCTCCCCTTGGTGCTCCAACCAGATAACATGGCATATGCAGGGAAATCACTAACTGTCCATAAAAGTGCAGCATGCATTTGAAATGTTTGATTTTTCAAAACATCATATGTTTCTACCCCGACATCCCATAATATCTTAAGCTCATCAATTAGTGGTTGTAGATACACATCAATAGCATTTTCAGGTGATCGTGGTCCGGGGATAAGCAAGGACATCATAAGATTTTCTGGCTTCAAGCATAAATTTGGGGGATAATTATATACTGTTAAGATCACAGGCCATGTGCTATGTGATAGACTCATATTGCCAAATGGATTAAATCCATCACTAGCCAATCCAAGCCTTACATTACGAGTATCAAAAGCAAAATCTGGGTGATTCACATCAAAGTCTTTCCATGCTTGTCCATCAGCAGGATGTCTTAACTTACCATCTTTAGAACGCTCTTCAGCATGCCATCTAATTGAATCAGTAGTCTTTGAACACGTATAATTAAAGTCTTTTTAGTCTTGGAATTAAAGGAAAATGTCTTAACACCTTTGCAGAAATTTTATGAGTTTTCTTAGAAACCTGAGACTCGCAATTCACTTCAGGATATACAATCCATCGAGATTCACCACAAATATGACATTTTTCAGCTTTATCATGCTCTTTCCAAAATAACATGCAGTTATTAGGACATGCATCAATCTTTTTATAATCTAGGCCCAAATCTCTTATCATAGATTTTGTTTTATTGAAAGAAACGGGGATGTTCAAGTCGGGTAGAGTCTCTTTCAATAACTCTAAAAGAGATGTAAATGATGCATTGCTTCATCCATGAAGACATTTCAACAAATACATCTGAATAATGAAAGATAAGGTAGAGAATTTTTGACAACCAGGATATAGTTCTTGATTTGCTTCCTCGATAAGCTTATAAAACTTCATTGCGTCTTCATTTATGCCTTCATGAACTCCATCTTCTTCAATTGCATCTTTGAATGTTTCAAACAATAATCCATCAATATCATCAGATGTGGCATCATCATTAGTATTTTGATCAGGACCGATACGTTTAATCTGTTCCCCATGGTAAATCCAATCTTTGTAGCCCTTTACAAACCCCTTACTTATCAAATGATTAAACACCATGTCTCTTTTACCTCAGACATCATTACAACAGCTAGCACACGGACATAATATTTCTTCCCCTTCGATATAAACCCTTTACTGAATGCAACATCCAAGAAATAATTAACACCATCAATATAATCTTCACCATAACGAGGCAAATTAACTCAATCCTTTCTCATCATATTTTGTTTTCCAACCTTGAATAATGACAGTACTTAAATAAGATAAAGACACATCATTCAAAATCATTTCATTTTTTAACACAGGGTTAAGCGCTCAAATAAAAAGATTAAAAAATTAAAAAATTCATACACACACACAAACACAACATACACACACACACACACACACATACACAACATACACACACACAACATACACACAAACCATACACAACAAACACAACATACAAAAATGTCTCTCCCAACAATCTCTTCGATTCACAACATACAATTCAAATTGGTTTCCATCGGCAGTCCTGCAAATAGACATCATGGTAGCTCGAAGACATTAACAAATTTGCACCTTCAGACTACTCGAATATGCAAACTCTCCACTTATATTCTCTCTAGGATGATGACAGAAATGTCTTCATGGAACATCATGAAAAACAAAAAAAGAAATACTTAGTGGTATCCATAATTAGATCACTAAAGATTTAGGTACCACCATCAATTCAAAAATCTTGCACTTTGATCCTATCTTGGCCATGCTAAAATTCAGAGATAGAACGGGAAGAAATTTGAATCTAGGGTTACCTTTGGAAGCAGTGAAAAGAACCGTGGAGAAGCCAAGCCTGGAGCTGCGCGGCGTCGAGAAATCGTGGAGAAGCAGGGATCCGAAACCGTGGAGAAGCAGGTATCGGAAACCCTGTGCCGACGTCGACAGCAAAACTTTCGAAGCTTATTTTGAGACCAACCAGGGAGCGAGAGGGGACGACGGAAGCAAACGGCTTCGGGAGATCAGACCGGCGAGAATGCAGAAACGGAGAGACGGGGGAGAATGTAGAAAGTTAGGGCACGGGAGTTATCGTGAGGCGTGGAGAGGGGGATTTGGGCATTTCCGAAGATTTAGGAGGGAATTGAAATTAGGGAGGGAATTGAAATTAGGGAGGGAATTAATTAAATTTGGAATAGATTTTCATCAATTTAATATTATATTATATTATAATTTGTAATTCGTATATTTTGTGTATCATTTTTTAAAATATTTTTTCATTCATTTCTGAAGATTAGGACGAGAGGGGGGATGCCGGTGCGGGAGCAATCGCCTCCGCAAAGCGGAAAACCAAACACGAGGCGGCGGCGTTTGCCGCGTCTCCGCCCGCCGCTAGGAGGAAAAGGAGCCAAACTCACTCCATATCGAACCCAACCTCCCCGCCTCCAGTCCAAACGACCGTCTCCAGCCGCCGTCTCCGCCCGCCACCGCCGCGCCAAACGAACCCTTAGTGTGACGTTATATAGCTTTTTTAATTAATGTCATATTGTAACATGTGCAAGCCAAAATTAAGTGGTTGCAAGTCGACGGATCGGACCTACGATTTAATATACTCAAATATAATATAATTCATCAAAAAATAACAATAATTTTACTTCTTCAAATATAATATAATTAGTGGTTAATAAAATCACAAATATAACATTTTTTAAGTGTTGCAAAATAATAATTTAATAGACAACATGTTACAATTGTTGCCTAAAGTGTATTGATATAGGAAACATTTAAAAAATGTTCCCGGTAATGGATTAGGGAATATTTACTGAATGTTGCGTCAAAAGTGTTGCCTAAAGCTGCAACTATATGGCAACAGTTATAAACTGTTCTCTATTCTATGTTTAGGGAACATTTAACACGTTGCAAAATTAAGTGTTGCCAAAGACCAAAAATGTTGTAGTGATCTGAAGTCTCCTCGGGAAGTCTGGTCAGGTACTACTGTTATTTATTCTGATATTCATATTTTTGGTTGTCCCGTGTACACACTGCTGCAGGACTCAGAGAGGACAAAGCTGCAAGCTAAGTCCAAAAGTTGTATCTATCTGGCATTCTCTTGCCTATTTAAGAGGAGGTAAATGACTTCTATAATTGGAGTAACTGTGTATTGGAGGGAGACACATCTATATGTAGAGGTGTTTTGAGAAAAGCTAAATAATATAGATTGTTAAGAAAGCCATTCATCATCACCGTACAAGAGAGGAGGAGCGGCGTTCCGGCGAGAGCCTTGTTCCGGCGTTCCGGCGGCAAGGAGATTGGAGAACTTCGGCGACTCCGGCGGTCAACCCAGGCGGATCTCCTCATCGGCGGCGGATTCTCAGGCGGAGAATCCGTGGAGGCAAGCGACACAGGCGGTGTCGAAGGAAGAAGATGAACTCGGTTCGTGTGATACCACCCGGAGGCAACGTTTTCTTTGGCGCGTATTAGATCTATTGGGTTCAGTGTAATTTCTATACTAAGAACTCTCTGATCATTATAGTGGATCTTCTCCGGTGCTCTCCCCGTGGACGTAGCAGTCGTTATCTCCGAACCACGTAAATTATATTGTCGCATGTGTGTGCTTGAAATTTCTCGTAATTTTATTTTTGCGCTATTGTTATTGCTCGGTCATTATTTCCGTTGCACTGTCCACGACGATTCAAAGTCGCGGACTAGATCCAATTTCATAACACACTTTCTGCATACTTAGTCTAACCTCCATACTATGTGGATTTAAAATATATTTTTCAGCATAAATAATTAAAAAGAAGGAAGTCATATTCGTTTTACCGTAATAACTTGGACTAATTCCATGTCCCATGCATTGACCTAATTTATCATATAAATACAACCCAGTTTATCTCATCTGACCAGTCCTTTTTAATTTGTAGTGAAGACCAGCAGGCCAAAAATTAAGCTCTATCATTAACGGATAGCAAATTGTGAGCCTCAAATGCTATCTATATCCATATCTTTAAATAATAAAAAAAATTAATAGAAGAATAGGGCCAAAAATTAATTAAGCTTTTTGCATCATTAGTTTCGCCCGCCCACGCCTAAAGAACTACATCCACTTTTATATTCTCTTGGTAGTGGTAGTAACCGTTGTCATGTCAGACACTACTTTTTGACGGTGGCATTTTTTTCCAAACTCACCGATGCAAAAATGCACCGTGAAACGTGCAATTAGTCAAAAGAATGTTTATCTGTCAGTCTTGACCTCACTGTACTAATTTATTTGGTTTGCCTGAAAGATTTGTAAGGGTCCGTTCGGCGCGCAGATAATTGCTTTCTGGAATTACCTTTAGCCAGAAAACAAATATCCGCAGGAATTGGTTTTGTGCATAAAACCAATTCTGTTGTTCGGTTGCAGGATGGAATTTAGTGAACAGAATTGGAATTAATATATGTAAGTTGTTCGGGTGCACAATGCAATTGGCTTTCTGGAATTGAAATTTGTAAAATTCAAATATTTAAAAGCGCGCGCCTGGGCTAAAAATGCGCGCCTGGAATTGAAATAAACACGTCCGGGTGAAATAAACGCGTCCGGGCGAAAAAATCGCACCCGGGCGAAAAAATCGCTCCCGGGCGAAAAATCGAGCCAGGCGAAAAAATCGAGCCCGGCGAAAAAATCGAGCCCGGGAGGAAAAAGAACGCCCGGGCAAAAAACGCGCGCCCGACCGAAAAACGCGCTGGTCAAAAAATGTGTGCCCGGGACGAAAAACGTGCGCCCGACCGAAAAAACGCGCTCTCGGGCGAAAAACACGCGCCCGACCGAAAAAAGAGCGCCCGGGCGAAAAATGCCCGACAGGCCGAAAAACACCCGGTCGGCCGAAAAAAACGCCCGCCCGAGAGAAAAATACGCGCCCGGCTGAAAAACACGCGCTCGAGCAAAAAATCGCGCTCCCAGGCGAAAAACGCCCGCCTGGGAAAAAATGAACGTCCGGTCGAAAAGCACGCGCCCGGCTGAAAAACTCGTGCCCGACTGAAAATCACACTCTGTAGAAAAACGCACGCTCGGGCGAAAAACCAGCGCGTGGGTCGAAAAACTCTCGCGAAAACATTTGATTACGCGGAAAACTTATGGGCGGAGGTAAGAATTGATATTTGATTTTTTAGTTCATAGTAAAAGCAATGAGTTTTCACATGAAAGTCAATATCCGCTTAAATTTCGTTGCGCCGAACACTAGAATTGGATTTCTAATCTCCAATGCCAATTCCAGAAAGCCAATTTCGTCCAAACGAACGGACCCTAAATGTACATTTGAATATATAACGGTTCGGAGGTTTAGCGGACTCGGTTCGTCTGATACCCGCCCTAACCCTAGAGTTTGCCTATATAACCCCAGCTATGGGCAACGGGTGGGTAGTTTCACTTTAACCACCACCCGCAAGCTTCGAGCAATCTAACAATCTCGAAGCAAACCCTAGCCGCTCATCTCCCGGTCGCCCGTTCGCAAGGAGGAACTCACTCGATCCTGTTGGCGCCGCTGCCTTCCGTTGCCGGTGCGTCCATCCGCCGCTGCTTTCGTCCCGAAGCAGCAGCCTCCCACCCAGATCCCACGTCTCCGTCGCCGCTCCCGCCTGGATCCCGCATCGTCGCCGTCGTCGCCGCTCCCGCCCAGATCCCGCATCGGCGTCGTCGTCGCCGCTCCCGCTCGGATCTCGCGTCGGGCCGTTGCAGCATGTCATCGTTTCGGATCCCGCGTAGCGTCGCCGCGGCCATCCCAGATCCTGCATAGTGCCGACGCCGGCGACTTCCAATCTCGACGTTGTCACTGTCGTTCCTATCGTTCAAGAGAGGAGGCTTGTCGTTGTTGCAGTCGCCAGGTGTCGTCGTCCGATCCCGATTCTGTAGTCGGAATCGCCGCCCGATCTCGCCTCTACATCCAGTCCCGATCCCGCAACCAGCCCTATCTCGCCTCCGTGGAGGAGTTCCCGTCATGCTTCTATTGAAGCATGATGATCCACGACAACAGAGTTCAACGACTGGATGTTGAACACAAAATTTAGGATGAAGTACCTGAACGTGTTCTACACAGTTCAGTCTGATCGTGCTGGTGTTATCGGGACCGACGATGAAGCTCACTGGATCGCTGATAAGGTCTTTTGCAGAGACTACCTGCTGAACTGCCTGTCATCCAGATAGACAAAGACTTATATCAAGATGCAGACCGTCAAGGAGATTTGGGATGCACTGCAGGAGCAATTTCAAGCAGGAGGAGGACCTGTCCAAAGCTCATCTTGTGGACAAGTTTCATTCCTTCCTGTTCGACGAGGAGAAAGAGATTCTCCCTCAGGTATCAGAATTCAAACATCTAGTAAATTCATTGTTTAGTGAAAATGCTTTGTTCAATCTCAATGCAAGCAAAACCATCTCTCGATTCTTGCAGCGCAATAGAAGGTAAAAACATAATCCAAAAATTTCACAAATTCACAATTCAATAAAGACACCTTCAACACATACACAAAACTTAAGAGTAATTCTTTATCACAACAATCATAGTACTCTCGTCATACAAGACTATGAGAGTTTAGTTCAAAAGTAAGATAATAAACCACGAAATTGGAGAGATCTTACAATACGTGATGGCTGTAATTCGGATCTACCCTCGTTAATAGCTGAAATCCAAATCCTGAAGCCGAACACCCTCTTTGGCCGATCTCTTCTTGCGTTTTTTCTTCTCTCACTACAACAAAATGAGGATATAGCGAAGTTTTTTATACGGCGTTTTTAAAAGCGCCGCATTAAGTTTTTGTTTTGGCGGCGCTTTTATTAGAAAAACGCCGTCAATACAGTATATGCTTATTTGGCGGCGTTTTTTATCAAAGCGCCACAAAAATATAAAATATTGGCCGCGTTTTTAATGGAAAACTCCGCCGCAAATTCCCCTTCAAAATTTAGAAAAATTTCGTTTCCCGACTATGTTTTTCTTTTGTTAAAACATATACAAGTTGTAATTATTTTTAAATTTTTTTTCTTTCCTTAAATCATCAGTGCGTCATTCCAGTGAGAGCACTCATTCGTCTCCCGCTTCGCCCGCCTGGCGCCATTTTTGGGTTAGCTCTAGGTCCTCTCTTGCTTCGCCGGCAGCCCCTTCCCAACCCCACGTCTCACTTACTTCTCAACTCCACATCTCACTAGGGTGGCGGACATGGTGATGAGGTATGGTGCTAATCGTCTCACAAAAAACCTTTAGCATCTCGGAGTGCTAATCTCCATTCGCACGCCACCAACTTCGGTGACTATTCTCCATTTCCAGGAATTTCTACACATACATCCCCAGATCTGGAGGATTTATTGTCGTTCTTATTGTAGTTCTGCACCTACATCCCTTGCCTCCTTCACAAATCTAGTGGTTCTGTTGAATAATAATGATCGACTCTTTAATGTATTTAGAAGTTCCCCCATGCACTTTTCATCTCCGTCTATTAAGATGAGGGTTAACATTGAGAAGGTGCGAGAGAAACAAAACGAACAGTGGTTGAAGGGCAGGGCTCGCCGGCATCGTAAGATGGAGGAGCAATGTGTAGAGATAATACTTCTAATATGTTGATTTAATTTGTAGGTGATAACAACACAAGAGAAAAGGAAGGACAAAGCAAAATATCGAGATCTTCTTATTTTTCATATATCAAGCATTTGGAGAATATATCAGGTTAAACATCCCTGAAAGAGGCTTCTCGAAATAGCATTAAAGCAAGGAGGCTGGTAAGTGTAGATAAGAGAGTCATTATTACACATTCTAAATGCAGCCCACATTTATTTAGTGCAGATTTCAACTGGCATTTACACGTTACGACACTGTATGTGTTCTCCGACGTGCCATCCTTGATCATTCCGGCGTCGGTGGCATCGGGACAGGTATCAATGAACGACAAGGGCGCCGTAAAAACTAATCGATCCAGCAAAGCTAGTTCACCATGCGAAGTGCAGGCGTAGTGCTCGTTTTTATATATTTGCTTTCAAAATTTTATGAAATCTGGTTTGTCGGCCAATGTTGTTACAGTGGTTTCATTAATTTCAAAATAGTTATGTACAACCCCGTATTCGTCGAATGGGCCCCCAAGCCCTAGGATCCAAAGAATAAGCAAAGCATCAAGGGAGCATTCGCCCAAGTCAGAGGGGGCATTCGCCCAGGATCATGGAGGGGGCGAGTGCAATCCCCATTCAGCAAGCTCTCGCCGGCCTAGGAGTTCAGTTGCGCGGGCTGTCAGGCGAATGAGGGGCGGAACCCCACTCGCCCGGGAGGCCAGGGACCAGGCGAGTGGTGCCCTCACGGACCACTCGCCCAGTGAGACCTAGAGAACCTGGTGCCCTCATGAAATTCCTTGCATGCACTGGTGAAGATGGATGAGAGAAAGTAGATCTTGACCTGGATGATGATGATCTACTCTTTGAGTAGAATTGTTACTTTTTTATCCATGTTGTTTATTTTCAGATTTTTACTCATGTATTGCATCTTCTGTTTGATGTTGTTTTACGCAAAACTCTTTTGTTATGCTTTAAGTTGTGTTATCTTTTCTGGATAACGAGTAAAGTCTGAATTTTGCTATTATCTACTTTGATACACTCTGAAATGTAAACGTTATATATTACAAATATATGAGGAGATTGTAAATGTATATTTGAATATATAATATATAGTTCAGAGGCTTAACGGGCTCAGTTCAGATACCGGGATATCCGATACCCACTCTAACCCTAGGGTTTACCTATATAACCCCAGCTAGGGGCGACGGGTAGGTAGTTCCACTTTGACCACCACCTGCGATGCTTCGAGCGACCTAACAAGATTGAATAGCCTCATTCTATCGAGATAAAGAGGGGGATAGTGACTGATCTTTTAACTTCGGTGTGTGCTAATTTTGTTTTGTAAAGCTTCCTCTCGAAATCATTTAATTGATATACTAGCTAGTTTTGAAGTACTTCTAAGGGGGGAGAAATTTGCAATAAAACAAATCACATTTTGCATGCATACTTCTAAGGGGGGATCGACGTCCTTTCGGGCAATCTCCATTTTCTGGGGATACTCTTTGGGTCGGCCACCATTAAAGCTGTCACTTAAAACCGAAAACCGTAAATCGAACCGGAACCGCAAAAAACCGGACCGAACCGTTCGCGAATTATTTGGGTTCCGGTTTGAATTTTGGAACCGTGAACAACATTGGTCCTGGTGTGGTTCTTTTATTTTATTATCCGGACCGGAACCGGAACCGCAATATACAAGTCTCAAGCGGTTCAAGATTTTTAGAACCGATTTGAACCGGACTGAAGCTGAACCGAACCGCAACCCATTTATTATTATTATTATTATTATTATATTGTTATTTTTTTATAATATATTTATAATATCTATACTTACTATTATGGGTGAAACTGGTGCGGTTTGGACCCAAACCGCAATCGCAACAAAGGGGGTTGGTTTTAGACTGAACAAAATCGCACTGCACCAAAACCGTGTTGTGGTTTGACAATGGTGCGGTTTGGAGTCGGTTTTCGCGGTGTACTTTCGGTTTTTATACAGTCATATAATGTATTTTCAATTTTACTCACATATTTTTCTGATATTTTGTTTTAAAAATATAGATGATATACAACTACTATTTAATAGTAATCATGAAAGACAAATCTAATTGTAGCTGATAAATTAATCAAATTGAATTAACTAATATATTTTTCAAACAAAATTTTAATTGTAAAAAAAAAATTCAATGGCAACAATTCAAAGTTTTTTACCTTATGTTGAGTCGTGATCTTCAGTCACATGAACATTGCATCAACATTATATGAGCGTGACCTTTGAATTTAAAATAGGTGCGGTCTGGTACAATTTTGTGGTTTTGCGATTTCAGTTCTTAACTTTCAGTCCGACTTACTATATATTATATAAAAAGTACTCCCCCTTGGTGTAACGTGAAATTCTTTCGCCCGGGCCTCAAACTTCGAAGTCCCTCTTGCAAAAAAAAACGAACGGGTATACTTTTTCCCTCCAATTTTTTTATTTTTGACCTCCGCCATTCGTTTTGCCAAATTTGGTTTTGGTTCTGGTTGGAATCGATTGGAACCGGACCGAACCGCATAGAACCGAACCGAACCGTTAGTGGTCGGTTTGGTTTTGGTTCTTGTTGAACCGTAATCGGAACCGTTAATACGACGGTTCCAAAAATTATGCTGGAACCGGAACCAGAACCGGAACCGGTCAAACCAAGTATGGTTTTGGTTCTAATTTGAAGAACCGTTAACTTAGCGGTTTGGTTCACGGTTTTAGTAGAACCGGAACCGAACCGGAACCGTGACAGCTCTAGCCACCATCAATGCTAGCCTCCTCATTATAGCCGGAGAACTTGGATATAGATCTTGTCGTGGTGCAACCCATGTGGTTTAAACCAGTGCCTTGACCGAATTAGGTTGACACGGTTCAATTCTGTTCTACTCGCGGTTCAGTTCAGTTCAATTCTACTCGTTTTGGTCAAACGAGCTTTAATTTTAGAATTATTTTTGTAGTTAGAATCTTCTACAATCTAGGTTAGTTTTGAGTACTCAAAAAAATTTTGTAGGTTGTACCCAACATCAAGATACAGATGTTTTTCATGAGCAGGAAATCAATTTATATTTTTTTGTATTTTTTAAATAAAATTAATATTTTCAATATTATTACTCATTATTAATTTTTTTATTTTTTGTTACTAACTAAGCATTTCATGTATTAGGATATTCTTATTATTGAAATCAGTAACTCGGCTTCAGAGTTCGAATCTGATAAGCAGAGGTTACCGCTTGACCCTTTGAAATATAAATCACGAATGTGGAAGAGTGAATAAGAAGGAACATAGTGACAACTCGAAGGTTCCACCTCACATTCATAAGTGTATAAGAACTCTCCCTCTCAAACCAAATGTTGTGGAAGGTTGGGAGGAAGAGGCAGACTCACTACCTAGACGTAGTAGAGAGCTCGCGAATTCTAGACGAGGTCTCCTGTTGGTTGATGGCATTGTCTGCTCCCCTTGTGGGGTATGGGGAGGGGGTATACCCTTGGACCCATAGGTGGGACCCACCGAGGTGAATATTGGCATCGACGAGATGGAGTGAGTTGATCTCCGCTCCCAGCGAAGTCATGATAATGATTCCTGGTGTGCTGACTGCGAGCTCACACTTGTAGGGGTATCCTTGTAATTATACTTTGTTGAGCACCCTTTGCTGATCTCGCGGAGTACGAGTCATACACAATTCACGATTTTTTCAGGCTCGCGACGAGGTCAGAAAAACTGTGTGAGACTCTAGACTCGGCGAGCTAGCTGAGTCTATAAACAACATCCCAAGGGGCTATGGTAGCCGCGTCCTTAGAGCTCGCCTTGATTGAAGATATGGAGGCTTCAAAGTTGTCCCTGAAGTCATTAATGGCCTCCCATGAGGATAAGAAGAAGAAGGAAGACTCGCCCAGTTTGGTCTACGAATAGTCATATTTGATCTACGAATAATCAACTTTGGTTTGCGAATAGTCAAATTTTTGTCTGCTTATAACAAATCACAAAAAAAAATAGAGGTATCAGCCCTCTAAATTAGCCCCCTGCCACCACCATCGTGCCTAGAGCTGTCACGGTTCCGGTTCGGTTCCGGTTCTACTAAAACCGTGAACCGAACCGTTAAGGTAGCGGTTCTTCAAATTAGAACCAAAACTTTATTTGGTTTGACCGGTTCCGGTTTCGGTTCCGGTTCCAACATAATTTTTGGAACCGTAGGGCCTACGGTTCCGGTTCCGGTTCACTAAGAACCAAAACCAAATTATTTACTGGCGGTTCGGTCCGGTTCTATGCGGTTCTGGTTCGGTTCCGGTTCGGTCATTTTTTAAGTCTACTAATGTTTGTTTTATTTCAATCATGATTCTAAAGGCCGGGTGATCCACAATAGAAAATGGAAGTTCACACATTACTATGCATCGAGTGATATCATCTCGACTTTGCTCTTGATTAAATTTGATAATTCTCAATTCATTTGAAGACTCATGACTACCTGATAATTGTGTTTGTGTCATCTGTTTTCTTTTGTAATGCAGACAGGAGGAATTCAAATGTTTTCAAAGCGTAGAAGTTCCATTACTTGATGTGTGAACGAAAACTTTCTGACAATGAAGACAAGTTGCCTTTGCATTTACTAAATCTTTACTGAAATCCTTCTCCCATATTTCTGATCCTTTCCTTTTTTTACTAGCAGAAGAATCAGTAATAGTATTCACATTATTGTTGGATGGAGTTGAACCTACAGATGAAATTATAATATGCACACTTAAAATTTTAGAATTGAGGTTTTTATTAAGTAAAAGATTATTACTCAAGATTGATATATACCTTCACTGGGTGCAAAAGCAGAGGCGGTCCCAATGTTCTCCATTTCCCTCATCGGCTGATGTAGCACGTTCCTACGAGCCTACACGGGGACGTCCAGGATAACCTCGATACCTTACACTCTCTCGACTTGGCACGATAACTAAACGCAGCGGTACAATTAGGTTATTTATTTCTCGCGCTAACGTGCGGATAGCCAACCCGCTAGAGATCGTATCACGGCTAGAGGCCAAGATCCGATCAAGCTAAAAGGACGAATATTTGCGTCCGAACGAGCTTTGTTGTACCAAAGAAAGATCCACCAAAATAAATCTGATTCGCAAACGGTAGATCTTTCCCCAACAAGAAAATAACAAGGTTCGCCAAACCTTTCGATAGTATCCGGAAGATCAAACAAAAATACAAATCTATTAAAGAAAACACCGCGAGAAATTTTTCTTGCTTCGAGAAATCACGCAAAAATCGTCCACCACAAAAACGATCTAAGAAAGGAGTTCTCTTGAGTAGAAATTTCGTTACCCCTCTCGGAAACGTAGATCCGAGATATTGGATCCACTAGAAAATAATCGCTCTCCTTTGGAACACGGAAGGGGCTCCAAATGATGAAGAAACTCGTTCGTCTTCCTCGCCTTTGCACCGGAGAGATTCACCAAACCGTAGACTCTTGCACTTGATATCTTCTCCTCCAATATTGATTGACTTAGAGAAAAATCCGTTGAAGAAGATTTCGTAGTTGAAGATTGAGATTGAAGTGGAAGAAGAAGGTACGGAAAGAGAGTTGGAGAGAAAGAGAGATTGAAAGAGGGAGAGAGAGGGGGCCGAACTTGGGAAGAACCAAGAGAGGGGGCGGCGGCAATATGAGAGGGAGAAGAGAGGAGAGGAGAGAAATTAGGTTAGACAATTTTTCAATCAATAATATTCCCCTTCATGATTCTACAGGCGGTCTCTGCCAGTCTCGAATGCCTATTGAACGATGAAAGATCCCTCATATTTCAGTTCGAGCTTCTCGATGACAAGTGATCTCCCTGTTGAGCCTTTAGGTACTTCTGAGCAGTTCTTCATCTCATAGAACACACCATGAAGGGGACTGACAGTCGGGGAGGTTCCAAAGGAACACACCACCACGAAGTCTCCATCCTACTTGGGTGTTGCTGAAGGATGACGTCAAGTAGGGACTGACAGTCGGGGGGGGGGGGGGGGGGGGGGGGGGGGTTTCAAAAGAACACACCATCCCGAGGTCTCCATCCTACTTGGGTGTTGAATGCCAACCAAACCTGTTTCCTTATGAGTAAGCCCCCTTATGGATCATAGCCGACGGAAGGAGATCAACGGGAGTAAGGAGCTTGCAGAATACCAAGCTTGGAGACGTCATGAGTAAGCATTCTCATGGAACATAAATGATGGAAGGAGATCATCGGGTATAAGGAGCTTGCAGAATACCAAGCTTTGAGACGTCATGAGTAAGCATTCTCATGGAACATAAGCCCTTGATGAAGATCATCGCGAGTATGAGCTCGCGGAATCCTAGCTTGAAGACGTCACGAGTAAACATCCTCGTGGAATATACGCCCTTGATGAAGATCATCGCGAGTATGAGCTCGCGGAATCCTAGCTTGAAGACGTCACGAGTAAACATCCTCGTGGAATATACGCCCTTGATGAAGATCATCGCGAGTATGAGCTTGCGGAATCCTAGCTTTGAAAACCACCGCGACTAGGAACTCGCCGAGCATCAACTTGGAGGCCTTGCGAGTAGGTTGCTGAAGAAGACCATCGCGACTAGGAGCTCGCCGAGCATCAACTTGGCGGCCTCGCAAGTAGGTTGCTGAAGAAGACCATCACGACTAGGAGCTCGCCGAGCATCAACTTGGAGGCCTCGCGAGTAGGTTGCTGAAGAAGACCATCACGACTAGGAGCTCGTCGAGCATCAACTTGGAGGCCTCGCGAGTAGGTAATGTGCTTTCTCTTGGTGGCGAACTCGTCATGAATCATCCTGTTTGTTAGTCAGACAAAAGCACTCGTGGGCTTTACCAAAGCACCCGTAAGCATATAGATGTATGGAAACCACTGGCATTGAAGAAGGACGAAACTGAGGGGAGGAGGAGTGTCCCTTTTCCATACTCGCCAGATCTTGAAATCGCCCTTCAGGAACTCGCCACTCTTGAAATAAACACCCCTATGGCGAGTAGAGAACTCACCCTCGCGAGTAGAGATCTCGCCTATGGGCGAGTATAGAAGAATCTTGCTCGCCTGCATGAAGTCGCCTGCATGAACTCGCCTATGGGCGAGTAAGGATGGCGAGTAAGGAAGGATCTCGCCACTATCCAGGAAGCTCGCCTCTCTTCCGAGTAAAGTCGCTGGTCTGAACTTATCTCTGTATCTCGCCTGCAGGAACTCGCCTATGGCGAGTAGGGATCTCGCCAGCATGGAACTCGCCTATGGAACTCGCCTATGGAACTCGCCTATGGAACTCGCCTTCAGGATGTCGCCATCTGGAACTCTCCTAACTTGTCGAATGCTCGTGAGTTGCTGCCTTTGACCTCCATCTCGCCACTTTAAGCCATGAAGCCTTCTCGCAAAAATTTCTTCCTCCGACTACGATCCACGCTCACCGCACCAAAGTGTTGACGCTAGGAAAATCCTGACCTTAAGATTCGGACCGATGCAGCCCGAGGTTACTGATCCTGCGGTCCAGCTCCACGGCTCGGATAGCTAAAATAGGAGAGAGAAAATGACTAAGCACACCCCATGTGCTCCAGCAGGGAGGCCCCACCACGTACCCGGAAGTTTGGGAGAAACTTCCCCTCCGCAACCAAAAGCTGGGCGAGGTACTAGACGAGCATGGATTTGGCGAGTATCCAACTTGGGGGGACCTCGACCACTTCCAAAAGTCCCATTTCTAGTACCCCTGGGGGTCTATTTATAGAGAAATCCTAGGGGGGGTACAGGCGAGTATACTGCCTCTGCTCGCGAGTTACAAGGGCTACTCGCCCATACTCGCGAGATACTCGCCCAAGCTCGCGAGATACTCGCCCAAGCTCGCGAGATACTCGCCCAAGCTCGCGAGATACTCGCCCAAGCTCGAGAGATACTCGCCCAAGCTCGCGAGATACTCGCCCAAGCTCGCCTCTGCTCGCCCCTTGCTCGCCATACTCGCCCCTTGCTCCTGCTGGCTGAGTTGTCTTGTGTCTTGGACTGCCGGCTTCTGTGCTGACCTTTTGACCTTGACTTCAGCCTACGTGGCTTTGAATGGGCCTACCCTCAGAGAATGAGGGTTGTACACCATAGGTTTGCGAGAAACCTCAAGCGACAAGCCTAGCCTTGTACCGCTCTACTCCTCCGTCAGCTCTATTCTTAACCTTGTACACCTACTTGCAGGTGACAGGTTTGATGCCCTCCACTATGGGAACAAGGTCTCATGTCTCATTCTTCTCCAAGGCTTCCATCTCTTCATTCATAGCCACATCCCACTCCTTAATGTCAACTGCATCTTCAAAGCGGGCAGGTTCCCTCTCGTTTAGTGGTCCTGAGAAGAAGCAAGAGACCAAACTCACGAAGTTCCCCTCCTTATAATGAGAAGGTGGGATGATGGTCTGCTTCGACCTTCTCAAGGCTTGGCCACTCTCTACCACTCCGGTAGACTCCTCTTCTGCAGCTCTTCTACCATCATCTCTTGGAGCACTGCTCCCCTGCTTCTTAAACTTGAAGATCCTCCTGAGCTGGATGGCGATGGGGCCCTTGGAGATAAATCCAACTCAACAGTAGTGTCCTCAGTAACTCTCTCTTCTCTCCTGCTTGAACCTTCACTTTCTGGCAGCACCACAGAAGAGACTCCCTGATACGAGATCAGTTCGTCAAACACCACGTCGCGCGAGACGACGAACTTGTGGGTTTGCGGATCCATTCACTTCCAACCTTTCTTCCACTCATCGTAGCCGATGAAGACACACTTCCATCTTTCGGCTCCAACTTGGTTCTCTAAGCATCCGGAACGTGCACGAAGAAGGTAGAGCAAAAAACTCTCATGTGACCCATATTTGACTTCTCCCCGAACATGAGCTGGTGTGGAGACACCATCCTGTTATGACTCAGAGGTAGCCGGTTGATCACGTGGGTTGCACATGTCATTCCCTCCACCCACAAGGCCTTGGGAATCCCTTTGGCATGTAGCCAGCTCTTAATTATTTCCACCAGATGGCGGATCTTCCTCTCCGCGATCTCATTTTGTTGAGGGGTATATATGAGCGCAAGAGAGCTCTCGCTGAATGCCGAATTTCCTGCAAAAAGAATCAAACTCATTAGAGGTAAACTCCCCCCTCCCCATTATCACTTCTCAACTTCTTCACCCTCAGGTTCAGCCTCCCCTCCACTAGTTCCTTCCACTCCTAGAACTTCATGAACACTTCTGACTACTCCCTCAGAAAGTATACCCACGTGTAGCGGGTGTAGTCATCCACCATAACCATCGCATACTTATTTCCTCCATAAGTAAGGGTGGCACACGACCCCATCACATCAGCATATGCGCACTCAAGAGGTGTCTTACACCTGGTCTCCGACTTGTCAAACGAAAGTCGATGTGACTTTCCATATTGACAGACCTCACACACATGGTCATCGCCACAGGAAAAGAGATTAGACAGGCCACTCACCAGGCCCTTTGCAGTCATCATCTTCAACTTGTCCATCCACATATGACCTAGCCTCTCATGCCAGATCGCAATGTTATCATTTGTCTTCAACTTATCAACATAGGCATTTACAGATAGAACATACAAATCCTCCACCCTCCTCACGGTGAGCGTGATATCAGCATCAACAGAAGACAGGTTCTTCAGAAACTTCACCTTCTTTGGTCCAAACAGCACGTGGTATCTAGTATCCACTGCGTTTGCGACCGAGAATAGATTCTTCTTCATGCCCGACACATGATATGCACTCTTCAGTGTCACAGACTTCTCTTCACTTCCAAGGGATACCAACCCTTCTTGCTCAACTGGATGCATCGTATCATCTGCAGTGATGATGACATTCGTTCCTCCATAAGCCTTCAGAGAGACAAACTTAAACACATCTCCAGTGAGATGGTGCCCGCAACCGGAATCCCCAATCCAGTCATTCTCAAAATTGATGGAGGCTAAGACATCAACTGACGTTGTCGTCATCTCAGCCAGAAAGTATTTATCTCTGCCCTCACCACCCTGGTGACCTCCAGCTCTCGTTCCACCTCTCCAGTGGTCTCATTCCTTCTCAGCAACATGATCGGCCTTCAGATTGGACCGACAATCCTTTGTCATATGGTCGTACTTCTTACAGGCATAACAAAGAGTTCTCCCCCTCTCGTCACGAGCAGGGAGGAACTTCCCTCTATCTCCTTGTGAGGATGTTGAGGGTGCATCTCCGGAGTTCTTCTTCTTGTCCCAGGACTTCTTCTTTTCTGAGAACAGCACCTCGCTATCTCCCCCTGAGATAGACATTCCTGTCATCTGCTTCGCCAAGCTCTCCTGTGACGACAACAAATTCTCTATCTCCAGTAAGGATGGTTGAGTAGCTCATCCATGTACTGAGGTAATAAATGAAACATACTCCTTTCGCAGGCCTCAGAGTATGTGCCTCTTCAGCTTCGCCTCAGAGATCGACTCATCGGGATCCAAGGCCGAGATCTCCGCACATAGGTTATTCACCTTCAAGAAGAAGGTGGATATCGACAACTCTCCTTGAGTGGACCACACCAACTCATTCTACAGAAACTGTAGTCGAGCTACATTCTTCTTGTTGAATAGCCCATCGAGAGATTTCCAGATCTCAGAGGCTGACTTGCAACCCATGATGTGGTCAAACAAGTCAGGAGCAATAGCTCTCTTTAGAATGAACTCCGCTTTGGCGTTTGTCTTCCTCCAAGCTCTCACAGCTTGAGCATTATTTTCAGCAGCTACAACTTCCTCTTGCTCATCTCCACCAACGACCTCCCATAGATCCTCTCCAAGAAGGTAGATCTTCATACACGACTTCCATTTTGATGTTTGTCTGGGTAAGCAACTCAATTCCAAGACCTCTCGCATAACCTCCTCCGCCGTCCATCTTGGTTGCTCAGTGCTTGTAACTCAGTGCTTGTTCCAACCTTCCTCTGATACCATGTGAAGTTTTCAAGATCAATGGAACACCGAGACAAGCACACCAAGAATGAACAAAAAATACCTCTTTATTGCTTAGCAAATAGTTACAACAATTATAAGGACAGGACTGAATATAAGTTGCATACAACTTGGTTTACAATAGCCGAATACAAAGAAAAAACAGTTGGTCGCGAACAGTGTCCGCTTCTCCACCTCTCCACTACCGTCGACGCTACCTCCTAACGCCCGTGCTAGCGATCAGATCGCGATCTTGCTGCTTGGACACTCCATAGACGAGACTGCTAGTTGCAGACCGCCAGACTGCTTCAACCACTACCGCCTGCGCTACCTCCTAGCGCCCGCGCTAGCTCGCAGTCTCACACACTCAAGAAACCTGCTCTAGGTCGCTTGCCGAACTCACTCCGAGTTCGCTCTAACTGAGACCGCCAAATTGAGACCGCTTAAGTCTCTATTTCTCTCTGATATTCTCTGTTGGGGGATTGACCCCCTATTTATAGATCCGGGAGACGCCACTTGGAAGCTGAGCTAGTGTCGGCGCTAGCGCTCGTGCCTGCGCTAGCTCACTTCAAAACTTTAACAGACTCCACCTCGCTCTTCCGCTCACGATGAACGATTCAACAAGACGCACGCTGGCGCAGGGATATGTGACGAGGGGTTTGTGAAGTGTCGTTAAGGGGTGATTTCTGTGCAGTGCTAATCAAAATTCTAAAAGTAAAAAAATACACAAATTTTCAATATGTATAGTCAAAAGTGCGGTGTTTGTATCAGCCATATATATTTCATCCAAAATCAATAGTCATCCCTCAGAGAGGAGGCACATTTTCTGTCTTAGATTCGTTCCAAGAAGTTTGTCCAGGGCCAATCACCAGCTTCCTCGAGTGATAGATTTTGCGTGTGGGGACCAGAAAGAGCTAGCGGGAGATCGTCGTTCACGACCACGTTCCATAGACGATCATCCCGAACAACGTCTGAGCCCCAGCTCCAATATTTTTCCTCAGAGAGAGAGAGAGAGAGAGAGATTAACGAAGGAACATAAATTAGAATTTGGATGCAAGCTTGCAGTCGCAGTCGCTTAAGAAGAGAAAGACTAGGAATATTCTGGCTGAATTCGTTTGTTGAGCGTATTCCCAGAGCACTACATGACAAATTCACTAGCACCTACGTGACACCAAACCACACGTTGTATGATAATACAACATCTATAAGAAATGCTATAAGGGTCGACCTCAACGGTCAAGTTCCCTAGCTCAAAACTTCAGTAAAATCAAATTGCACAATTTTCGTCATCAACAGCGGAATCGATCAAGGCCTAGAAGGGATGGGATTTTTGCAGGAACACGGTGAAAGAGTTCGAGGGGAATAAGGAGCTTCAATATCAATTATTGACATACCTACCTTAATGTGAAAGAGTTCGAGGGGAATAAGGAGCTTCAATATCAATTATTGACATACCTACCTTAATTTAATATCAACTGTTGTTGATTGTTTGGTTGATCTTTTTCTTCTGTTGTTGATTGTTTGGTTGATCTTTTTCTTCTTTTGGCATTGGGAATGTGTCTAGGGATGTTCATGAATCGAATCGAATAGTTCTTCAATTGAATTCAACTTTTTCATAGAATGCAGATAATTGATTTGCATTTGGATTCGGATTCGTCCCGAAATCCTGAATTCGAACTCATTTTGCTTCAAATGATGCATGGATCAATATATTAAGGCCTCATTTGGCGCCGTTTTTTGCCTGCGTTTGGAGCAAACGCCGCAGCCCGCAGGACAACGGGTAAACAAACGGGTGTCGACGGCGTTTGCTCCGTTTGCTCCCGCCGGACAGCGGAAAAGCCCCGCAAAAGCTGCTTTTCCAGCCCCCATGTTGGGATTTCCGGCTTCGGAAGCGCAATCCCCAAGAACAACTAAATACAGAATCACAAGAAGATACGTACTTTGCACAATTTTATTAGCTCAATAAAATTAATAAGTACTCAAATTGAGAGATACATGTCTGAAAATATACTGCAGAAGAACGGACTAGAAAATCCTCATGAGTAATATGAACTTGACTGCAATCTGTAAAACGGATGCACAAGATTCGTACCAGAATGAACATTCGTCGTCTTTAGACGACCAACCGCCGCCACCGCCACCGAGAAGAGATCTAAGTCAGGACTTAACCTTGCCGCGAACGCGCAACCAGCCAATGTCACCACTTGTGCACAACCACCACGGCCTATGAGCATGCAACCACCGAGCACCGTGCACCTTGCCGCAACCCGCGAATCTGACGCCTTGTCGCTACCCACATGTTTTCGCTCTTCGTTGCCAATGCAACCCACAATTGGATGTCGACGCCCACTGTCGTCTTCGGCCGTGCCAGCTAGATTTTACCTCTCTTTGGTTTGGCTTTTGGTGTGTCCTTCAAGCTTGCCCTCCTCTCCTTTTATAGGGTCAATTCACATGCCTTAGCCACTTTCAAGAAGCTTCCTCATTCAAAGCACATGGGTGACTTGAAGAAAAGTCCGCATTGGCGACCGGTAGGTGGGAAAGATGAAACATGTGGATTTGACTATTCAAAACTCAACACCCCCCCCCCCCCCCTCCAGTTCCAATGCTCCCTTCCACCCGCCGGCTTCTCCCGCCACCGCCGCTCCAAATGAAGCATAAATAAACTTTAATCTGATGGTCATGATCATCTTCATATATAATATAAATATTCGTATCATTCATAAACTTTTAGCAAATCTTGCCAATACATAGGTAGTATTATTCGGATTCGAGTACCACTCAAATCTGAATTTGGATTCGAATTCGAGAAGTACGAATCTTAATCTAATTCTCACGAATCTATTCCCAAATTATTCACGAACTATTTGATTAGCGAACAACCCCAATTGTGTTTGTGCCTCTATGGTTTAGTTTGGTACCACCTCGATGAATCCTCGCTAGATTCACAGGCTGCCTGAAAGACTGAGACTTGTTGCGCATCATTCTTAAAGTTAGATTTTTGCCCCCTCGAAGACAATATATCATTGTACAGGTTGAGAGGTTTAACTTTTAAGGCTCATGGAGTACTTTACGGTGATTTGCACTGATCCCAAATAGTGTCACTGCCGACAACAATTTACATAGAAATAAAGAGAATTGCAAAGCAAGAAGAAGCCCGGAGAGAAAAACTGTTTGAAAGGCTCAAAGTGTCACCTCCCAAGGATAAGAGTGATTCTTCGGAATGATGGAGAGTGAGATTGTAGAATGCTTTTAACTACAAAAATAATGCTGGCTAAATATTGATTTGTTTAATGAAAATTAATTATCAATTCTCTTTAAGCAATTCTTGTTGAAGAGATATTATTTAGAAATATTTAGGGTAATGTTAATCTGAAAATCTTGGATATGTAGATATATTTAAAATATTAAGAGGAAAAACTTGTCTTTATTCAAAACTTTCAAAATTGTAAAATATAGCTTTATTATTTTACTCTAATAATTTAACATGTATTATAATATATTTCAAAAAATATATATACATTACTCATTTAAATAATTACATCATGTAAATCCATAAAAAAAATTATTATAGCTCTTATATTTACTATGATAGACTCTCATTGGACATATCTGCGGTATATATTTTCAAGGTTGTTAGAGCATGTCAATGGTATTTTCTATGAGCTAACATTAAACCCATGAATATTAATAAAGTTAATTTGGCATGCACGATAATATATGAATCATGATAAGAATTTTTTTTAAATAAAAAATGTATGTATAACTATTTTTTGCATTAATTATTTGATAATATATTTATTTTAAGCAGTATTAATTAATTGAGTGACAGCGTCCCTTATCGAGTTATCTTCCTCCGGATTATTTGTTTTTCTTTTTAACATTTTATTATGTTTTGCGCTGTTTATTTTATTTTTTGTCTGTTTATATAATTCTAGCTCTCTTTTTTTAAGGCAATTATTATTAGCACACCCGTTTTG
Organism: Dactylorhiza incarnata; assembly: GCA_033032865.1. Taxonomy (NCBI): domain Eukaryota; kingdom Viridiplantae; phylum Streptophyta; class Magnoliopsida; order Asparagales; family Orchidaceae; genus Dactylorhiza; species Dactylorhiza incarnata. The sequence continues at coordinate 4,576,696 of JAWHQI010000192.1, read as the reverse complement.
GCTATTCGCACACCAATTTCTATGAGTTATTAAACGCCTTTTGAAAATACGTCTTTTACATGCATTTTTAGGAAAAGTGTTCAACGCAACAATTGTAGATCTCGTCGAGATCTACAACTTTCGTGTTGAACACTTTTTCTAAAAATGCATGTACAAGACGTATTTTTAAAAATTCGTCAAAAATTCGCTGTAGTTACGATCAGGGTGGCAGTACACCTTGTGTTTTTTTTTTAAGAAATGTGTTCAACACGAAAGTTGTAGATCACGACGAGATCTATAATTTTCGTGTTGAACACTTTTCCTAAAAATGCATGTACAAGACGTATTTACAAAAGGCGCGTAATAACTCATTGAAATTAGTGTGCGAATAGTTAAAACTGATGTGCTAATAACAATCCGACTTTTTTAATTAATTTGTTTGCGGGACGGTTATTTATTATCTCATGACATGATATTGTTTTATCTGATTAAAAATATAGTCGATAAATACACAGCATTATATTTACGTAATTAATCGATATGCAATAACTATTTTTAATACTTTAATAATTCACAATCTTCATCTTTAATGACGATACTTTTTCTTGTTTTAGATGCAGACGTTAATATATCAAACAAATTCGTTTATATTATTTCTATTGTTCGATTTTATTAAAATTAATTTATATTATTTTTATTATTTTTATGTAGATATTGATTCAGTATAATATTATGTGAACGCATACGCCCTAGATTATCACCAAATCCAAATAATACTATGGTACTCGCCATACAAGAGGGAAGTTAGCGCGGTCTTTAATCTGACCGTCGAAACATGCAATTATGTACGGATAATATGATGTTTGGATAATATGATGTTTGGCTCTGTTTGGGAGAGCGGTGTCATTTGAGAAGAGAGTGGTGACAATTGGAGATGATAAATGGAGCTTTGAGAAACTATATTTTAAAAATGAGGATATGTTTGGGAAAGTTGTTGCTTTGACAAGTGAAACGGTAAGAAATGATGCATGCCACAAAATTAATATATTGTTTGATTATCATATTACTCATCTATTACTAGTTCCGGTCCTATGTCCAGGTTTCGCAGTTCTGCTCCTTTTTGCCCTAGGCTTCGTTTGGGGGACTTATTTTCACCGATCAAGCTTAAGGTCCAGTTCATGCGGTCGTAACCGCTAGATCGGTAAAAATAAGTCCCCCCAAACAGAGCCCTAGTCACGTGCGTAGAAGCACTAGTAGAAACCTTAAACGTCGAGCTATGTTTTTTTTCCTTCACAGCCAGCGGAAGGATTTTTTTTTGGGTAGGCCAAGCGTATATTTCATCGATACGGGTGGATTTTGGGCCACCATATTGGTTATCGGACGGTTGGATTTCAAAGAAAAGAAGGTGTTACGATTGGATTTCCAAAAACAAAAATGTCCGGCCGGATGATTTTGAAAAAAAATCATATTTTTTAGCCTAATAAGATCTTAAATTGTTTATAAAAATGTGTTAATTAAGAATCTATATTTTTTTTAACCTGAAATACAATAGATAAACGAAAAATTCATTTTTTTAACCACACGTATGTAACTGATATGCGCTTGGCATGCGGAAAAATTGCTCCAGCGGAAGGCAGCAGAATCAGCGAGCAGATGAACAAGAGGAAATTGAAGCCTCGCTCAGAATTTGTAGGAAGCCGGGCTCTCAGATCGGGAGAACGAGAAATGGATCATGAGGATGAGATGCGTTCTGTTGCGGTGGAACTGGATCCATGGGCTGCAGTTGGAAATAAATCCTAGTTCCGTTTTTTTATGAAATGGAGTATTGTGGCATTGATTTACCAAACATCACAAAAAAATGTAACCAATGAAACGGGGCTTAAGGCTGCATTTGGCGCGGCTTATCGGGGGCTTATTTGCTCCGGTGAGGTTGGACAAAAATGTCATTGTCATACCAAAATCTTATGCCCCAAACTAGTTTATTTTTTTTGTAGCGGTAGTAACATTTGTCATACCAAACATACATTCAAAGACAATGACGTTTTTGTCCAACCTCACCGCAGCAAATAAGTCACGATAAGCCGTGCCAAATGCAGCCTAAGAAAACTATTTGGATATATAGACTCTATTCGTAGTCTAGTTCAAAAAAGGGAAAGTATTGAATTCTTTGTCAAAATATCGGTGTGGTATGCCACGCGCACAAAATTTTAACATAAGGCACGTGCGGCACTTGGCTAGTTTTCCCCTTAAATTTGTACTAATCAAGTAAGCTTTGATTCAACAAAGCAGCGAAATTAAGAGAAAACACTCAATTATACTTCTGAACAAAGTTGCAAAACAGTTTGATAAATAGTTGACCAGAACATATAAAGATCAAGACATATAACAACACTTAACACTAACAAGCACTAAACTCTCACAAGATGGAGGAAGTTGAATGCTTCCACTTCTCTCCAAATGCAAGCATTGAAATATTTCTCTTGTGATGCCTGTACAACCCTGTATTCGTCGAGTGGGCCCCCGAGGCCCAAGATATTTTTAGGCCCAATGTTTCCAAAGGGCACGACCCCGGGAGGAGAAGGGGTGAGCATTTGGAGGGAGTTGAGTCTGAGGGGCGCATCCCAGAACTGTTCCCTTGTGAGGGCGAGCCGGGGAGGGCCGGGAGGCCTCCGGCTCGCCCAGAGCCTTGTGAGGGCGAGCCGGGAGGGCCGGGAGGCCTCCGGCTCGCCCAGAGCCTTGTGGGGGCGAGCTGGGAGGGCCGGGAGGCCTCCGGCTCGCCCGGAGCCTTGTGGGGGCGAGCTGGGAGGGCCGGGAGGCCTCCGGCTCGCCCAGAGCCTTGTGGGGGCGAGCTGGGAGGGCCGGGAGGCCTCCGGCTCGCCCCGAACCTTGTGGGGGCGAGCTGGGAGGGCCGGGAGGCCTCCGGCTCGCCCAGAGCCTTGTGGGGGCGAGCCGGGAGGGCCGGGAGGCCTCCGGCTCGCCCAGAGCCTTGTGGGGGCGAGCTGGGAGGGCCGGGAGGCCTCCGGCTCGCCCGGAGCCTTGTGGGGGTGAGCTGGGAGGGCCGGGAGGCCTCCGGCTCGCCCGGAGCCTTGTGGGGGCGAGCTGGGAGGGCCGGGAGGCCTCCGGCTCGCCCCGAACCTTGTGGGGGCGAGCTGGGAGGGCCGGGAGGCCTCCGGCTCGCCCCGAACCTTGTGGGGGCGAGCTGGGAGGGCCGGGAGGCCTCCGGCTCGCCCAAAGCCTTGTTGGGGCGAGCTGGGAGGGCCGGGAGGCCTCCGGCTCGCCCAAAGCCTTGTTGGGGCGAGCTGGGAGGGCCGGGAGGCCTCCGGCTCGCCCAGAGCCTTGTGGGGGCGAGCCGGGGAGGCCGGGAGGCCTCCGGCTCGCCCATCTCCAAGCCGGGTAGGCGGTCTGCGTTTAGCACCCAAGAGTAGCGGGATTTGGCTATTCGCAGTCCAGTTTTGGTTATTCGCAGTCCAAGAGCAGCGGGATTTGGCTATTCGCAGTCCAGTTTTGGCTATTCGCAGTCCAGATCCGAAAATCCTATAAATAGGACCAAGGGGGCACCATTTGAGAGGATCTCATTCTAGGCTAGCTCTCTCTCTCTCTCCCTCCCCAAATCTCTCTCTAGGGGGTGAGGAGAGCTTCCAGTGGTGCCCAAGCTTAGTAGTGGCTTGGGAGGGGAAGTTCCTAGGGGACTTCCGGGTATGTGGTGGGACCTCCCCAGTAGGCCCTTGGTCCAGTCCTTAGTTCCTCAACCTTCATCCTAGAGCTCTCCCTTGGGGGGAGTAAGTGTTGGTCGCCCCTCGGCTAGCTGAGGGCCCCGAACTCCACAGAGACCGAGAAATCGGTTTCAACATTATGGTGCGGTGAGCGTGGAGTGTGATCGATACAAGAAAGTCTCAAGCTGAGCTCCATGGACGGAGGTGGAGGAAGTTCCGACCCGGGTCACTCGCAACCCCCGGTGGCTGGAGTGACGTTGGAGATGTTTGAAAGCTTTAAGCAAGAGGTCTTGCAGACCTTGCAGATCGATTTCGCCGCGATGGCCGAAGGCAGGAGAGGAGATGGTTCGGAGGTCCCGCCCCAGCAGGCGGAGGAGGGAACTCTCGGCCAACAGTCCAGAAAGGAGGTACCGGTGAGGGGGGAGTGGGGAGGTGGCATACCCCCACTCGCCCATCCTCAAGGGGGCGAGCTCAGGAGGGGGGCGCCCTCCCAGCTCGCCCTAGCCCCTCAAGGGGGCGAGCTCAGGAGGGAGGCGCCCTCCCAGCTCGCCCCAGCTCGTCAAGGGGGCGAGCTCCGGAGAGGGGCGTCCTCCCAGCTCGCCCCAGCCCCTCAAGGGGGCGAGCTCAGGAGGGAGGCGCCCTCCCAGCTCGCCCCAGCCCCTCAAGGGAGCGAGCTCAGGAGGGAGGCGCCCTCCCAGCTCGCCCCAGCCCCTCAAGGGGGCGATCTCAGGAAGGGGGCGCCCTCCCAGCTCGCCCCGGCTCTTCTAGCCCAGCCCCAAAAGGGGGCGAGCGGGGAGGCACCCGGCCCCCACTCGCCCCACCTCGAAAGGAGTCAGAATGTTGGTAGGCGAGACCACCCTGGGTGGCGGCTACCCAACAACCTGGCAAGCACAGAGGTCACCAATTCGACTCTGCGAGAACAAGGAAGCAAGGACTTCAAAAGAAAAAGATCCAACCGCCCGAGGTGGAGGCCGGTACCGAACACACCCCCTCCACCACCTCAGCAAACCACGACGATTGGTGAGGGTAGTCGGAGGAGAATCAGAAAAGCAGGAAGAAGAGGGAAAGGAAGGGGTAGGGTGGAGTCACCTTACTGCGACTTCCATCAGGAGGAGGGTCACGCGACGTCCACTTGCCCTGAGTTCTGGGAGATGAAGGATGCAAGGGGTCCACGACAACAACAATAACTGCCAGAAGAAGTCGAGGAAGACCAGGACTGGGAGTGGGAGACTCAGTTCAGTTTCCATACTTAGTTTTCTTTTCTATCCTTAAGTTCGTGTAATGCTATGTTTCGTTTCCATGTCTAGTTTCTCCAATATGTATTAAGATGATTAATATAATGAAGAAAAATATATATATATATATATATACTTAACCCCGATGCTGGCCCGCTGACCAGGCTCCCACCTAGCTGGCAGGGCCGGGGACCGCTCAGGGCAGAAAGGAATGAGCACCACTAGTAGAGCTCGCTCCTAGAAGTGTGTCGACCCAATCTCCACCACTAGTAGAGCTCGCTCCTAGAAGTGTGTCGACCCAATGTCCACCACTAGTAGAGCTCGCTCCTAGAAGTGTGTCGACCCAATGTCCACCACTAGTAGAGCTCGCTCCTAGAAGTGTGTCGACCCAATGTCCACCACTAGTAGAGCTCGCTCCTAGAAGGGTGTCGACCCAATGTCCACCACTAGTAGAGCTCGCTCCTAGAAGTGTGTCGACCCAATGTCCACCACTAGTAGAGCTCGCTCCTAGAAGTGTGTCGACCCAATGTCCACCACTAGTAGAGCTCGCTCCTAGAAGTGTGTCGACCCAATGTCCACCACTAGTAGAGCTCGCTCCTAGAAGTGTGTCGACCCAATGTCCACCACTAGTAGAGCTCGCTCCTAGAAGTGTGTCGACCCAATGTCCACCACTAGTAGAGGTCGCTCCTAGAAGTGTGTCGACCCAATGTCCACCACTAGTAGAGCTCGCTCCTAGAAGTGTGTCGACCCAATGTCCACCACTAGTAGAGCTCGCTCCTAGAAGTGTGTCGACCCAATGTCCACCACTAGTAGAGCTCGCTCCTGGAAGTGTGTCGACCCAATGTCCACCACTAGTAGAGCTCGCTCTTCGAAGTGTGTCGACCCAATGTCCACCACTAGTAGAGCTCTCTCCTAGAAGTGTGTCGACCCAATGTCCACCACTAGTAGAGCTCGCTCCTAGAAGTGTGTCGACCCAATGTCCACCACTAGTAGAGCTCGCTCCTAGAAGTGTGCCGACCCAATGTCCACCACTAGTAGAGCTCGCTCCTAGAAGTGTGTCGACCCAATATCCACCACTAGTAGAGCTCGCTCCTAGAAGTGTGTCGACCCAATGTCCACCACTAGTAGAGCTCGCTCCTAGAAGTGTGTCGACCCAATGTCCACCACTAGTAGAGCTCGCTCCTAGAAGGGTGTCGACCCAATGTCCACCACTAGTAGAGCTCGCTCCTAGAAGTGTGTCGACCCAATGTCCACCACTAGTAGAGCTCGCTCCTAGAAGTGTGTCGACCCAATGTCCACCACTAGTAGAGCTCGCTCCTAGAAGTGTGTCGACCCAATGTCCACCACTAGTAGAGCTCACTCCTAGAAGTGTGTCGACCCAATGTCCACCACTAATAGAGCTCGCTCCTAGAAGTGTGTCGACCCAATGTCCACCACTAGTAGAGCTCGCTCCTAGAAGTGTGTCGACCCAATGTCCACCACTAGTAGAGCTCGCTCCTAGAAGTGTGTCGACCCAATGTCCACCACTAGTAGAGCTCGCTCCTAGAAGTGTGTCGACCCAATGTCCACCACTAGTAGAGCTCGCTCCTGGAAGTGTGTCGACCCAATGTCCACCACTAGTAGAGCTCGCTCCTCGAAGTGTGTCGACCCAATGTCCACCACTAGTAGAGCTCGCTCCTAGAAGTGTGTCGACCCAATGTCCACCACTAGTAGAGCTCGCTCCTAGAAGTGTGTCGACCCAATGTCCACCACTAGTAGAGCTCGCTCCTAGAAGTGTGTCGACCCAATGTCCACCACTAGTAGAGCTCGCTCCTAGAAGTGTGTCGACCCAATGTCCACCACTAGTAGAGCTCACTCCTAGAAGTATTTAGTCCCGACGCTGGCCCGCTGACCAGGCTCCCATTAAGCTGGCAGGTCCGAGGATCGCTCGGTGGCAGAAAAGTCTCAAATACTTAGCCCCGACGCTAGACCGCTGACCAGGCTCCCATCTAGCTGGCAGGACAGGAGATTCACTCGGCGAGGCAGGAGGTTCATATTGGTTAAGGCCCCGAGCAGAGACCGCTGACCAGGCTCCCATCTAGCTGGCAGGACAGGAGATTCACTCGGCGAGGCAGGAGGTTCATATTGGTTAAGGCCCCGAGCAGAGACCGCTGACCAGGCTCCCATCTAGCTGGCAGGACAGGAGATTCACTCGGTGAGGCAGGTGATTCATATTGGTTAGGGCCCCGAGCAGAGACTGCTGACCTGGCTCCCATCTAGCTGGCAGGACAGGAGATTCACTCGGCGAGGCAGGAGGTTCAGATTGGTTAAGGCCCCGAGCAGAGACCGCTGACCAGGCTCCCATCTAGCTGGCAGGACAGGAGATTCACTCGGTGAGGCAGGTGATTCATATTGGTTAAGGCCCCGAGCAGAGACCGCTTACCAGGCTCCCATCTAGCTGGCAGGATAGGAGATTCACTCGGCGAGGCAGGAGGTTCATATTGGTTAAGGCCCCGAGCAGAGACCGCTGACCAGGCTCCCATCTAGCTGGCAGGACAGGAGATTCACTCGGCGAGGCAGGAGGTTCATATTGGTTAAGGCCCCGAGCAGAGACCGCTGACCAGGCTCCCATCTAGCTGGCAGGATAGGAGATTCACTCGATGAGGCGGGTGATTCATATTGGTTAAGGCCCCGAGCAGAGACCGCTGACCAGGCTCCCATCTAGCTGGCAGGACAGGAGATTCACTCGGCGAGGCAGGAGGTTCATATTGGTTAAGGCCCCGAGCAGAGACCGCTGACCAGGCTCCCATCTAGCTGGCAGGACAGGAGATTCACTCGGCGAGGCAGGAGGTTCATATTGGTTAAGGCCCCGAGCAGAGACCGCTGACCTGGCTCCCATCTAGCTGGCAGGACAGGAGATTCACTCGGCGAGGCAGGAGGTTCAGATTGGTTAAGGCCCCGAGCAGAGACCGCTGACCAGGCTCCCATCTAGCTGGCAGGACAGGAGATTCACTCGGTGAGGCAGGAGGTTCATATTGGTTAAGGCCCCGAGCAGAGACCGCTGACCAGGCTCCCATCTAGCTGGCAGGACAGGAGATTCACTCGGCGAGGCAGGAGGTTCATATTGGTTAAGGCCCCGAGCAGAGACCGCTGACCAGGCTCCCATCTAGCTGGCAAGACAGGAGATTCACTCGACGAGGCAGGAGACTCAGGTTGGTTAAGAGTTTTTCCCCCAAGGTGGCTTCGCTAGCCGGGCTCTCGCTAGCCGGCAGGGTAGGAAAACCTCTCGGGGAGGTTAAGACTTTTTCCCCCCGAGGTGGCTTCGCTGGCCAGGCTCTCGCTAGCCGGCAGGGTTGGAGGACCTCTCGAGGAGGCGCTGTGTTTTTTTTCGAGATAGCACCGATAACCGGGCTCCCAGCGACACTCGTCGAATATGCAGGGTTGGACATTTCTTTCCGAGCGTGAGCCACGCTCGAAAAGAGCAGGGATTGTGTACAACCCTGTATTCGTCAAGTGGGCCCCCGAGGCCCAAGATATTTTTAGGCCCAATGTTTCCAAAGGGCACGACCCCGGGAGGAGAAGGGGTGAGCATTTGGAGGGAGTCGAGTCTGAGGGGCGCATCCCAGAACTGTTCCCTTGTGAGGGCGAGCCGGGGAGGGCCGGGAGGCCTCCAGCTCGCCTAGAGCCTTGTGAGGGCGAGCCGGGGAGGGCCGGGAGGCCTCCGGCTCTCCCAGAGCCTTGTGGGTGCGAGCTGGGAGGGCCGGGAGGCCTCCGGCTCGCCCAGAGCCTTGTGGGGGCGAGCCGGGAGGGCCGGGAGGGCCGGGAGGCCTCCGGCTCGCCCAGAGCCTTGTGGGGGCGAGCTGGGAGGGCCGGGAGGCCTCCGGCTCGCCCGGAGCCTTGTGGGGGCGAGCTGGGAGGGTCGGGAGGCCTCCGGCTCGCCCAGAGCCTTGTGGGGGCGAGCTGGGAGGGCCGGGAGGCCTCCGGCTCGCGCAGAGCCTTGTGGGGGCGAGCCGGGAGGGCCGGGAGGCCTCCGTCTCGCCCAGAGCCTTGTGGGGGCGAGCTGGGAGGGCCGGGAGGCCTCCGGCTCGCTCGGAGCCTTGTGGGGGCGAGCTGGGAGGGCCGGGAGGCCTCCGACTCGCCCGGAGCCTTGTGGGGGCGAGCTGGGAGGGCCGGGAGGCCTCCGGCTCGCCCCGAACCTTGTGGGGGCGAGCTGGGAGGGTCGGGAGGCCTCCGGCTCGCCCCCGAACCTTGTGGGGGCGAGCTGGGAGGGCCGGGAGGCCTCCGGCTCGCCCAAAGCCTTGTTGGGGTGAGCTGGGAGGGCCGGGAGGCCTCCGGCTCGCCCAGAGCCTTGTGGGGGCGAGCCGGGGAGGCCGGGAGGCCTCCGGCTCGCCCAGCTCCAAGCCGGGTAGGCGGTCTGCGTTTAGCACCCAAGAGTAACGGGATTTGGCTATTCGCAGTCCAGTTTTGGTTATTCGCAGTCCAAGAGGAGCGGGATTTGGCTATTCGCAGTCCAGTTTTGGCTATTCGCAGTCCAGATCCGAAAATCCTATAAATAGGACCAAGGGGGCACCATTTGAGAGGATCTCATTCTAGGCTAGCTCTCTCTCTCTCTCTCCCTCCCCAAATCTCTCTCTAGGGGGTGAGGAGAGCTTCCAGTGGTGCCCAAGCTTAGTAGTGGCTTGGGAGGGGAAGTTCCTAGGGGACTTCCGGGTATGTGGTGGGACCTCCCCACTAGGCCCTTGGTCCAGTCCTTAGTTCCTCAACCTTCATCCTAGAGCTCTCCCTTGGGGGGAGTAAGTGTTGGTCGCCCCTCGGCTAGCTGAGGGCCCTGAACTCCACAGAGACCGAGAAATCGGTTTCAACAATGCCTTTGTGACAATCATTCTTAGTTTGAGAGAGCTTTTGGATGTCGTTCTGCGATGTTGATGAAAAATATTTCGCCTACACGAAATTGAATCTGGAGCCGATCTATTTGGGCAAGGAATTGAAGAGACATCTTCAAGAGGATTTGTGTAATCTCTCTCGTCTGCCAATGTCGGTAACTTACAAATTTTTGTTACTATGTATTTGTGTAATATTGTGTGGTGTGAAGTTTGTGAAAATCCTGTGTGGAACGAGGATGAAAAGTTTTGTAATTATCTATTTATTTTTTATACATCTTTAATGACGGCTTTCTGGGTTTGACTATGATCACCCCGTGGTTTTCATCTTATTACATAGGTTTCTATGTTAAATCTGTGTGTACTTTATTGTGTTATTTTGTGTTGTGTTTTTGTTTGTGTATCGACATGTCGTTAAGCGATCGTGCATGTATTTGCTCGAATTAATTTATTGGCGCTTTAATCGGGCTTGCGTGCTCTTTAGCCCAATAGTATTCAGCAGGCTCTCGAGAGATAGACGAGTGGCTCTCCTCATTCGACCTCCATGAGCTATAATTTGCTGGACCGAAGTACACGTGGTGTAACGATAAAATCAGGCTTGCACGTATATGATATCAATTGCATCATGTGTTCATCAACTCGAAGGGGCTGGATATGCTCTCTATAGCTTCCCTTCGTCACCTGAATCGTGTGGGCTCAAATCATTGCCCCCTTCTCCTGTCAATGGGGGGGGGGGGGGAGGGGGCGTCATCCGACCACACAACGTTGATTGCGATTCGAAGATGTCTAGCTTTCCTATCCCATGGTCTGCAACTGGTCTCCTCAAACTTGCGTAAGAGAGATTTTGGTGTTGCCTCGAAGATCCTATCACGCAAGTGCCGTCACACACTGCATGCATTATTTTTCTGAAGTCAAATAAATATAAGGAACTTGGTCTCTTAAATATTGGGTTCTTGGCACTTTGCATCTTTGAAATATAGGTTTCTGGCACTTTGCACCCCAAGCCAAAATTTTAAGGGTATTTAAGTCCGTGCCGCATCAAAAATGCTCATTCAAAGGTATTTAGTTCTGGGCAGCACCAATAATACGGGATGCAAAATGCCAAAATGAGCATTTTTGGTGCTGCCCGGAGCTAAATACCTTTGAATTAGGGTGCAAAGTGTCAGAAATCGGTAATTAGTGGTGCAAAATGCCAATCTTAAAGATTCGTGGTGCAAAGTGTCAACAAGCCCTTAGCTTAAATATTCTTTGAAAAGCGAAGCTTCCACTCTCCAATTACTTGAAAGCAAAGCTGGTCTCTCTAAAGAGCAAACCACAATCCTCATTAGAAAGGTTAAGGAGTTAAACTTCACCCTTGCCCGGCTCACCACATGGCGGCGGCAAAGGGCCAAGGTTAAATTGATGACGGAGGGGGATTCGAACTCCGCATATTCTCACTCCATTGCGTTTAATTGAAGTCGTTGCAATCTTATCAATCAGGTAGCCACCTAGAATGGTTCTTTGACGGATGATTCGGCCGAAAATTGAAGCTGAATTTTTGCATTTCCTTGATAATAAATGACGAGGTCAGCTCCATTCACTCCATGACTGGCCTTCATTAGCGGACAAGCCCGCACTTGGGCTGGGGATGAAGATGGCACTCACCGCAAATCGTCACCGAGGCAAAAGTTTGCGAAACTATCAAATCAATGAATGTGACCGCTCCCCGGGGGCCGACCACATCACATCCTCTTTCTACACAAAAAATTGGCTAATAATTAAAGATGAAGTTTTACAGGGTAAAATTAGAGTTTTTTTCCACTAAAGTGATGCTGCTGGAATGGAAAGAAACTTTGGTGGTCCTCCTACCGAAGATTTCCAATGCATCCAAGCTAGAGAAGTTTCGCCTCATTAGCTTATGCCAAACTTTTGACAAAATTGTTGCCAAACTCATTGTAGGACGTTTGAAACACATCCTCCCCTCCCTTATCTCTGAGGAGGAAGGGGCCTTTGTATCGGGCCGTCAGATCTCGCATCAATGGTTCCATGCGCAGAAAATTATGAACAAATTTAAACATTCCACGGCTAAATCTGGATTCATGACGTTCAAGATTGACATGGAACAAGCATATGATAAAATGTGCAGGGAGACATCACAAAAGCTCCTTCTTGACCCGAACTTCCATCCGTTCTTTATCAATTGGATGCTTAATTGTATCCAGCATCACCGCTTTTCATTACTCCAGAACGAAAAGTGGACGAGTGAGTAGATGCCAGTTGTGGTTTCCGCCAAGGCTGCCCGCTTTCTCATTATTTATTTATTCTTTGTTCGGAGCTTTTATCACTAGCTATTCAACAATGGGGTCACTCCCTTGGCGTGTCTATTTCGGCGAATGGCCCATAACTCACTCATTTACTGTACCACAATGTAAACTATTTTGGAGGACTATTGTCGCTAAACGGGTCGACGAATTAACAAAGCAAAATTTGTTGTGCTTTTTAGCCGTTTGACCCTAAATGGAGAAAGAATGAACTTGCAAGGTGCTTGGGGCTTACAAAGGTTGAGGAGCTTGTGTTTCTTGGAGTCAAATATGTGTTGCGCCAACCTCGCAAGACCGATTATATGGACCTGGCCAAAAAGGTTCATTCGAGGCGTGGTGATTCGCCGGTCCTGAAAATTATCCATGAAGGGGCGGAAAGTCTCAATTGGATCATCCGTTGGAGAGTTTGGCACAAACGAGTGCATTGACGTACTCACAGATCGGTAGCTATTAGATCGAGTCTTGGCTAGTTGTCCGACCTTTTTGAGTTGTTGCTCACTTGATACAAATGAGGGTAACGGACTTGCTGAATGAAACTGGCGACTGGTCCCGTGCAGTTCTCATACAGTACTTCGAGATTGCGCTGGTGATATTTATTATGCAAATCAACATTCATACGCACCCTGCGAGGGACACCCCATAGCTTACCCGGCGGTTCTGCGGAAAAATTCTAACATCACTTGCTTACTCGGCATCGTTTCCGGAAGTCAAAGATGAATCCCTATGGCTCAAGAATATGTGCCTCTGCCCACGGGAGAAGATGTTTGTTATGCGTGCCGCCTCTTCTGTCAGAAATGGCTCCGTCATTTGCGCATGTCCGGCGCCGCTCGGTTGGCGTCCGCTCCAATCTTGAAATTCCCCAAAACCCCGCTGATGGAAGAGGAATTCTTGGAAGGGATCTTTGATCTCCTTCCATTGTTGCTGTCAACTCGTTTTTGGAGATGTCTCCAAATTTGGATGATCTTCTTCCATTACTGAGCCGGCACACCCTCCTTACCTTTCTTATTTTTAATTTAATGTTCTCCAAGGGGGCATATAACCTGGGGAACCGTATAAAATTAATGCAATTCACGGTTGTTAGCATTCCTCTTCTGCAGCTATTTATATCTCACTGTATTCCCGTTATGCTTCGTGCATTTTTCTGAATCATTGAAATGAGAACTCCTTTTCCTTCTCCCTGTTTTCATGCACCATCTAATAGTCAGAATGAGTTCTTCGTATTAACAATTTTCGTCCTCCTTAAATAGGTGTGGTCGGCCACCCTTAAGAGTGTGCAGAGCAACAAATTTTTTTTGGTGGTTCAGTGGATTTCGGCCGACATTCGACCATCGCTTAGCTGGCTTCCTCTTCGGAATTCTTCTTCCAGTCGGCTTCTTCTCTCGCCGCCGAAACTATTTTCTCGTCGCAACGTGTACGACCGGACCTTGGAGGACTCAAGATTTTCATCATATTCTCGATCTATTCTTCTCCTGCATTTTAGTCGTATTGTATGTTTGAGAAATTAATAGTAAATTCATCTTTGACTGCACAGTGGTCGTACCCAATTTCGGGAAACCACTTTACATCTGGTGTTCTTGATTGCGGTGCTTGCTTTTATTTTTTTCTCTAATTTTTGTGTTTATCGCTTTCGCTATTTTGGCCGTTAGAAAAATATTTTGGAACAGAATTTTTCATCTGCACTCGGATCTGATTTTCATAACAGATGTTTTGGTGGCGACTTGCACGAGATGCTATCCCGACTCAAAGCTGGCTTGCTCGTGGCGGCCTCTCTGCATACTTAATATGTCCTTGGGACTGTGCCGCTTATGAAGACCGCGACCATTCATTTGGTGGCTGTTCCAACTTGACCGCAATAGGTGTTGCACGCGGCGATGCAATATTTTCTAGCCAGTTATCACAAACTGGACGGAATTCCCATGGATCATTGAAGCCACACGCCGAGTGGAGCTGGAACCTCTTCGAATCCTTTGTTATGCGATCTATCAAGGGTGGCGAGCACGAAACGCCAAGGTGCACGGCCGTGAATTTGGCACCCGAGCAGTTTTAGCATCAACGATCATAAAAAATATCAACTGTCCGAATGATTATCCACTTTGGCTCTACTGGAGCAATCGTAGGGTGGATAAAAATTCACACGGATTGGGCGCTTTTAGCGGACCAATTTGCTGGAATTGTGCGCGATGACTGCAGCGAAGTGTTGAATGTGCCGGTTCTCACCTCCCTCATTGGGGTTCAGGTGGGCTAGAAATGGAAGTGATGCTCGCCATAAAGTGGATTCTTTGTCCCAGCCATGTGTGAGGCTAAGGGGGTAATTTTGGAAAGAGATTGCAAAATTGTCGTTGACTTTTGCAGGTATACATATTTTAATTTCCTAACCGACTTTAACCACATTATTTAGTCATATTCCGAGAGTCCAATCAGCTTGCGGACTATTGCACGAAATATGAAAGAACTTAGGCATGGTCTAGAACTTGCTATACCAGAGCTCTTGAAACTTGTCCCAAAAGACTTGGATAGCATAATTTCAAAGTAGTCGTTGTTGCAAGCGGTTTCTTTTTCATTTAATGGATAAACACATTTCAAAAAAAAATCTTAGAGGGATGAAGTTTGAAATTCTAGACCAACAGTCGTCGTCCAAATCAGCCACTTTAAGCTAGCTCTATATAAACACGGATTCTCTTCACGGCCGAGCCACCACTTTTGGTGTAATCTCTCTATCCCCATCTCTCTCGTGATATGGATCGTGTTATCGTTGTTTTGATGCTACGGAAGCCGTCCCGCATTTGCCGATATGCGGCCGGCAGTGCTTAGAGAGAATATGAGGTATTTAAGCCTTGGTGGATAATGCGGGGGTAAAGTTCCATAGAAAACTACTATATAAATAATGATAACTCAGAAACATATTTTTTTTCTTTATTTAATTGTAATAATTCCATCTAAACAGCATAGAACCCAGAAAAACATAATCAAAATAAGTCTCTGTGTGATTAAAAGAGATATTCTCATAAATAAAACAGAGTAACTACAACGCAAAGCTACAACAGATCATCCATATTCAATAAAACAGTCACCATGTCAGCTCCCCGGCGGCCGCCCGCTCCAGTAGCTTCTCCATTACTGCCCTTCTGAGCCTAACCGCCTCCGGGATCTGGGAGCAAGACCTTCTCATCCCAATAACCCCCAATGCGACTGCCTCGTCTGCCGCCGTTGTCATCCTCGGCGACGCCTCCCCGTGCCGCCGCAGAGCGCTCTGCGACCTCACTTTCGCAACAAAGGACTGCGTGCTGGCCATATAGTTCGGGCAGCCAAGTAGCCGGCGGAATTCGTCGGGGCCCACCTTCGTGGGAGTTGCCGGAGCCGTGCGAGAAGATTTTAGGAACCGCGGAGCGCTCTCCGCCGTGGCGGAGCAGCACCGGCATTTCTCGTCGGAAAACTGGAGGATTCCTTGGGAACGGGCTATGGTTGGCCGGACAGTGTCTATCTCAACGATTCTGGGGCTGCGTTCACGGCTGCTGCACGAGCTGTCAAGGCTTGCCGGCAGCCGCCCGAAGGAGAAGGCCCTGCTTTTGCACCGGCCATTTTCAAAGCGTTCCTGTTGGGAAACCTATTCCGACATGAATGTTATTATGAAAATTCAAACACTGAAATATTAATTAAGGCACCATTCAACTATTTTTTTGGGCAAAATACTTAATTTAGGCTTCGTTTGGCGCGGCTTATTACGACCGCTACCAAGAAGATATACTAGTTTTGAGCATAAAATGCATGAATTTTTTTAGATGAGGTTGGGCATTCACGAACGACAGTTCATGACCATCGCGTTCACGACCGCCCACCGCGCCAAACAAACATCACGATCCCCTCCATTTCGTCACCATTTCACGGATGAGATTGATTGATTGCCGGAGAGGATCCGGATCCGCCAAACGAAGCCTTAGTGCATAAGATTTACAGAGGATTTGAACTCTGTTTGAGATTAGTCCTTAAAGTTTCTAACTAATTTGAAATTAGTCCTGATTATCTTTCCGTTAAATTTCATGAGTTGACTTTAATTGGTGGCAGTGAAATCTGTTCCCTACCAAGGCTTACATCTAGAGCCAGAGAAAGCTCTGTGGGTGGCAGTGAACAGAGTGATAGGCTGCGGATTCTATCCGAGGAAGAAGAAGGTGTTTTTCACACTCAGCTTTCACGCTCAGCTTTGCGGAATCTATGTTAATCAGGTCAAATATAGAAAAGGGAAATAATTTTTTCATTGAGACCTTGGAAGCCAAGTATAGCTAGCTTAAGCGCAACGGCAGAGTAACCTACTGTAATTTGCAGCATGCGGCATGATAACTATTTCGTCTTATTCGTATAGATGTTAATGTCTAATTTTACCCACCGATGGCGGAAAAACACCGGCGGCGCAGCCAAAGGCCGCCGGCGCGCCAAACAGAGCCTTATGAGGAGTGAATATGACCTACAGTACCAACATATTATTAGGCCCGAGTATCTATTTTTAAATCACGAATAGCTGGCAGGTGAGAGCGCCTCCGTTGAGCCTCCGTCGGTGTTTTACCGGAGAAGGGAAGCTCCGTCAAAGGTGTGCACTTTATAGAGAAATTACGCATATTTTACTTTTGTAAATATTTTAAACGGACTCGTGGCATTTGCAGGAGAATGTGCAAGCATTTTTAAAGATTCAAAACAAACAAAACAGGTCTAACCAGATAACCCTGAGAAGGGAGTACGAAATTGCCGGAGCGGCGGTCGCCTGAATGAGATCTTGCCGCAGCTCTGCCGCACCGGAGTGCCAACTCTGTTTTCTTCCGGACTAGATAACCGCGAACCAGAGCCTGGAGCTGAACCAAAGCTTTCAGAGCTCGAAAAGCTTTCCTCGCCTGTAACGGAATTGAATTCAAACACGGATCGCTGTAAACAGAATGGCAGCAATCGAACTATTTTCTTATGATTATATGTCAAACAATGAACAAACAATTTACTAGTTTGGAATACCAGGTAGCCTCTAAAGGCGCTCTGGATTCTGACGGCGGCAGACCCCTCGTGCCAGCTGGAAAACAGGGTTCCCATTGCATGGCTTGTGAGGCGGACAACGGAAACAGCCGCTTTTGCCGACGCAACGGCGGCATCTGCAGCTGCTGCAGTCGCCGCAGCCACCGCAATGGCGTGCTCGGTCTGCTCTCTCTCACTCTTGGCGTACAAGTTCCTCAACCATGAGGCCTCTGCTTCGGCCTGTCTTTGGACATCTATGGAAGAATCTTTCCCCGCTTTGCTTTTCTCTCCACCGCCATTATTCTCTTCGTTCTTGCTGCACTTACCGCAGTAGAGAAAGATTCTCAACAACCGACTTGCTCTGCCCATTTCCAGGCTGCCGGAAAAATTGCAAATATGAGACCAAAGTCCTGAAAATGAAGTAGGAAAGTAATGGTGAGCACGATAGCGCCGTTTATAAGCTCCTCGAAAGCGGTGAATAGAACCCAAGGGGAAAAATAAGGAATTAACATAGAAGAGGTAGAATAAGGTGGAAAGGGACATATACGAGTGACAGAAAGCGCACATTGTCGTGGCCAACTTCCCGTGAAGAACCTCAGAAGAAGACAATTGCGCCGAAGAAAGAAAGAAAAGTACATAACGAACGCCATGGTTGAAGATTAAAAGAAAAAAGAAGAGTAGAGAAAGTCATTACTGAGAAGCCGGGGAAGTGGGCTACTTCAAATTACCTCAGATTGGTGTAAATGATCACGAGGAAGAATTTGGACCTACTTCGTTCTGCAGCTATGATTCTCTGTTCCTACAAAAAATTAAGCAGAAAAGACAGTTTGAAAAAAAGAAAGAAGAGAAGTATCATAAGTCCAGATCGAGATAGGCTAGGATTTTTCCTACCGCACGCTACTGCTAAGAATGGCTAATGGGACTTCTACTTTCCGGCAACAGAACCCAGAATCAAGCTCAAAGATAAAGAAACTTTGCCGGAGTCTTCTCAGAACCAGCAGAGATCCGCGCGCTCTGGAAGAAGAAGAGGAAGAAGAAGACAAAGATAAGACATGAAAAAGATCAATACTTTAAAATCAAATCAGCCTCAGAACTCACTACTACAAGCTCTGAATTTCCTTCAGCGCCCGTCACTATTCACGGCGGTCCAGCGTCGAAATCTTTATCGAGTTCTTTTCCGTCTCCATGGCGCGCGCTCTGCGTCTCAAATCTCAAGGTTGTTTCCCTCTGTGGAAGCAGTCCCAAATGAAGTAAAGTTTGGGCCGAGTGGATTGGAAAATAATGATGAAAGTGGTGTTTGGCCATTAAATGCGCGAGCCAGAGAAACAGAGAGAAGGATCCTGGGTATTGTTATGCGAATCTCGCTCCGACTCCACGCAGGCTTCTTCTTACACTTCACTTCTCCTCCGCCGTGGATTTCTACTGATGGAGATGTTTGGATTTAGTCAAAGGTGCCGACTTTATAGATCTGCCACGCCGAAGTTATGTGAGTAATTATAGAAAGAGCCAAACAGATACTTTTGATTTTTTTTCTTCACTTTTTATGTTCAAAATAAAACATGAGCATTACAAAAAAAAATTATTAAAGGCAAACCAAAAACGGTTATTCGCACATCAACTTAATTTAAAATTCTCATTAAAAATTAGTTCCAAATTTCTCTACGGGCAAACTATAAGCCGTGCACCAGCGTCAAAAACTCTCCCCGATTCCCTCTAGCGCTCGGCCAAAACCTTCTCGCATTCTATAATGATTTGTCTATGCAGTATGTGCATGCACAATAAATGTTAATCGACAAAGAAGTGCAATAAGATGTATATAATCATTTTCTTATCTTTCAGAATTTACAAGGAGAAATTTAGCATAATAAAAGAATCTTTATACTACAAAGTCAGAAAATAAAAATAATAACAGTGCAGAAAATTTAGTGATCATATTTTACTCATGCATAAACTGAGATTATCAGTTAACTTCTGTGGTTAAAGTTTGGATGCTAAGATCAGACTTTTTATTCATGAATTGAACATTGCTCATTCAAAAAGCTAAACTCAGTGAACCAAAATTTCAATAACCATTTATGTTTTTATAAAATAAATTTGAGCGTACCATTTTATAGAATTTTTAAGCATAACAAGTTATTGCAAATTCACGTATAGATCAAAATTATAGCGCACATATCATAATTTAGAAAATCAAAAACTCACAATTTACTTTCTTTATTTCTTTGGTCATGCACTTTGATTAGCAATTATCCTCAAAATTCTCTCATTGGTGAATACTTAAGCAAAATTCACTGAAATTAGAAAAATCTAACTAATAAAAAACTCAACTTATTTTATAATGATCCGCTCTATTTAATGTATTTTTTAAAATCTTACTTTGAATTGGTTCAGAGTGCTGTAGTATATATAAAGTTTATCATGATCTAAATTTTATGAGTAACATGATTATTAAAAAAATGACAAATTTTCTAATTTTAGATTAAGTGGTTTGTTGTCAACAATATCGGTTTGTCGTTAAGAGATTTGCTTGCGCCAAGTAATTTTTAAAAAGTATTGTTTGTTGTTAACAATGATGTGTGGATATTCATTTTTTGTTTGCCTTTAACAATTCCCTAAAAAAAGACAATATTATGAGACTGATGTTATGTACAAATCGGTTTTGGCTACGTGCAAACCATCAAAACTCGCGTTTTTTTGAAAATACGTCTTGTAGATGCATTTTTAGGAAAAGTGTTCAGCATCAAAGTTGTAGATCTCGTCGAGATCTACAACTTCCGTGTTGAACATTTTGCCTAAAAATGCACCTATAAGACGTATTTTCAAAAGGCACGAAGCATTTCACAATAGTCTCGCTCATTTTGAAAATACGCCTTATAGGTCCATTTTTAGGCAAAATGTTCAACACGAAAGTTGTAGATCTAGACGAGATCTACAACTTTGATGTTGAACACGTTACCTAAAAATGCACCTATAAATCGTATTTTCAAAAAGCGTGAGTTTTGATGATTTGCACGTAGCCAAAACCGATTTGCACATAACATCAATCTATTATAAGCACATGAATTATAGCTATTGACCCTCAAATTATATTGATATATTAAAATATGTTATTTTCACGCCCATATTTTATTGACATATCAAAGCTAAACTTTGATTTTTGCACGCAAAAATAAAACAATGGCTTGGTTGCCCGCAGGATCTATTTGCAAGCTTCTTTTTACACTTTTGCAGCATATTCTATATGAGAATAATCATTCAAGTAAAATTAAAATTTATGAAACATACACATTTTGTTAAAGAAGAACAAAAGGTATATCAACCATAAATCAAAAACTTCAAAACTGAATTTTACAGGTTATGAGCATAATGAGAAACAAGGCTTTAAAAAAGAAGTAGCACACCTATCAAGAGGAAATTAGCATCCTACAAGTAAAACCATCTTGAACAAGCTTGTTAATTGCATTTCTGAGCATGTGATATTCGTCCTCTACATTATAAATCTTGTTCTGGGTCACTCAGTTTTCTCCCGATCTGGAGAATCAGACCGTCATAGCTCGAAAGTGAGACGAGCGTGCAAACAATCAAATAAAATCGAGAAGCAGTGACACGAGGCCAACATTTTAGAGTGGATGTTAAATTTTGTGCTGCTACCAATCAAGTGCACCAACGATGAACAAAGACGAAGTAATCTGTATAACTAGGCAAACAATTACAAAAAGAAGCTGACTACAGGGTGCATACACCTTGAATCACGTCAGCTGAGATATATAAAAAAATAACTTGTCGCGGACAAGGTCCGCTTCTCCACTGAGTGTCGTTGAGTTTGTCAACGCACTCTCCACTTCACAATACACTCAACCCTGCACTCTCCACCTCACAGTGCACTCTCCACCTCTCATTGAGGTACGGGTTGGGGTTGAACTCTCTTGGGGTGTAGGCACACACCCACTCTCTCTCAACAGCTCACCTCACCTCAGATCACTAGCTCTCTACTAGTTCTCTCCTCTTCTCTCTCTTCGCATCAACTTAGTACTGAGGGGGGGGGGGGTAAGGGGGTGCACGCACCCACTAGCCACCCCTCACACTTCCACTCGCCACCTATACTACCCCTGAAGCTCCAGCCAACCTGAAACAACGTGTAATCGTCTTCCATGTGGAAGCGGAGTGAATCCTTATGTAGTACTAGAGGCAACCCTTTCTGTATCTCTCTCTCTCACGGGCTGGAACATTGTGAGATGTTGCAGGAAAGAACGTGTGTTGTGAAGGCTCACAGGCTGATCATCTTCGATGAAGCAGGAAGGGAAGAAGGATCACCAGCTGGAGTCTATATTCTTGTTTGCCGAGGAGGCGGCGTGCGAAAATGATACCGAGCGAACGAAATGATGTCAAGAGTTGTTCACGATTGGGGTGATATTATAGGAAGAAATTAAGGATAATTAGAGTTTTTTGTGTGAATATCCCATTTAGGGTAGTGACATCAACTCTCTAAAATATGAGCAACTATTTGATATGTAACCCTGTTATGAAATCGGATCGACTATCGCGGTAGTACAACGGAATTTAAACCAAGCACAAGCAATAACGCAAAATAAAATAAATACGGAACGAGATTTCAGGCACGCACAGACGACAAAACAAATTATGTGGTTCGGAGAGAAGCTCCTATGTCCACGGGGGAAGCGCGCCAGAAGAGATCCACTGATAAACTGAGGAGTTACAGAGAGGTTACACAGAGACCGAATCACGGTCGTCGGAATAGAGCCCTACCAGATGTCGCTCCACCTGGAGCAGACAGGATGTGCCGCCGCTATCTCCGCCAGATGTCGATCCCGCCTGGATCGACCGGAGGTGCCGCCGCTAGCACGACCGGATGCCAATCCCGCCTGGACCGACCGGAGTTGCCGCCGCTAGCACGACCGGATGCCGATCCCGCCTGGACCGACCGGAGTTGTCGCCGCTAGCACGACCAGATGTCGATCCCGCCTGGATCGACCGGAGTTGCCACCGCAACACCGCCCACAGAAGCCTCCTGCACCTCCTCCTCCTTGTCTCTCGCGAATGTATCAGATTTCTCCTCTTTTCGGTTATAACCGGCTCCTATATATATTGGATGAGAATGCATCTCCACCATTAGGAAATAAACTCCTAAATAAGAGATAGCCAAATTTAGGCTTGGCCAAAATAGGATAGGCATCCTTGAGAAATATTCTCCACATAATGATATTCCTATATAGAGATAATCCTAAACTAGGAAAGAATTACTCCCACGGATCAGTGACATGGCGCGATCCTAACGATCCGGGCGCGATGAGGTGTCATAATCTAACAATCTCCACTTTGACGCCTCATGCGACAGACTCCACCTGAAACTTGGATCTCCTCCCTCCGGCGAATTACCCCCTCTCCCTAGGGTCATCACGATCAACATGCATCAGTCTGAGCCAAGCCAGGACCCCTCTTGAACTTGACTCCTCTCACTGATTTCTCTCGCATGCTCGTAACATTTTCCTCCGTAGATATCTCCCGCAACTTCACGCCTCCACCTCCAGCGAACTCCCTCGACTCCTGGTGGCACACACCGACGTGCTTTATTCTTGCACGATAGACCGGGTCTATTGCAAGACGACTCGCACTCGAATTCTCACTGTGCAACTCCACCTTCTCCTGAGTGATCCTAAGTTCCTTGGTGGGACCTTTGAGCCAGATGGCTCCCTTTGCGGTGTCTGCGCACTCCTGAGATGACTCTCTGCCCTTCTCCTCTACGGCTGCAGATATTTTACCTTCGCCAAGGCCTTTCCTCTGCGCGCATTCCCTCACCACAAAACTTGTCATGTTCCTCCACTGGTCCTTCCTAGCTTTCCCCTGAGAGCGGTCTCTGCTCTTTATAGCCTTTTCATAGGAACCAGGATCTGAGGATATTGCTTGGAAAGCATATGCGGTAGGTCATGTAGTCTGAGAGGCAGTCGGACCTCTCTCCTAGACTTGCCGTCGTACCTTGAGATCTCGAATTTTGCCGTCGTTACTTTGCTCGCAGAGCTACTTGGCAATCTGAATAATGTTCACGGATCAGATCTGAGAAGATAGGGAGCGGACCGATGTCGTCACCTACCGTTGACCCAAATCTAAAACCGAAACGTCCAGATGATCACCCCCGCGGAACCTATCTCTGATACCAATTGTTATGAAATCGGATCGAGTACCGCGGGAGCACAACGGAATTTAAACGAGCACAAGCAATAACGCAAAATAAAATAAATACGGAATGAGATTTCAGGCACGCACAGACGACAAAACAAATTACGTGGTTCTGAGAGAAGCTCCTATGTCTACGGGGAGAGCGCGCCAGAAGAGATCCACTGATAAACTGAGGAGCTACAGAGAGGTTACACAGAGACCGAATCACGGTCGTCGGAATAGAGCCCTACCAGATGTCGCTCCACCTGGAGCCGACAGGATGTGCCGCCGCTAGCTCCGCCAGATGTCGATCCCGCCTGGACCGACCGGAGGTGCCGCCGCTAGCACGACCGGATGTCGATCCCGCCTGGACCGACCGGAGTTGCCGCCGCTAGCACGACCCGATGCCGATCCTGCCTGGACCGACCAGAGTTGCCGCAGCTAGCACGACCGGATGCCGATCCCGCATGGACCGACCGCAGTTGCCGCCGCTAACACGAAAGGATGCCGATCCCTCCTGGACTGACCAGAGTTGTCGCCGCTAGCACGTCCGGATATCGATCCCGCCTGGATCGACCGGAGTTGCCACCGCAACACCGCCCACAGAAGCCTCCTGCACCTCCTCCTCCTTGTCTCTCGCGAATGTATTAGATTTCTCCTCTTTTCGGTTATAACCGGCTCCTATATATAGGATGAGAATGCATCTCCACCATTAGGAAATAAACTCATGTTGCGGATCGCTTAGGGCTCTTGGTAGACCGGTTTACTTGAACCACATTAGCTCGGGAGCGGACAAAGCGCGCAAACAGTCAATTTGAGATTCGTTGATTACACTGGGACTTTTTAGCGTGGAAAACCCGGAAAGGGTAAAAAACCACGTGGCCGGAGCTGTGCCGACCAAACTTCCACTATCTTCTGGGGGGTTACAATTATAGACTTAGAAGTCGAGCGCGACAGGCCGCTGCTCGTTACAATAATAGAGAGAAAGAGAGAGAGAGAGAGAGAGAGAGAGTGAGGGAATTCCGAAGGTGACAGACCACCTTCATAAAAACTAAGTCCTTTCTCCTTCTGAGAAAGACAGAGAACAAAAGTAAGAACGCCCTGGAGAACAAAAGTGAGCTTCCTGAGTCAGCTTTCGGGAAGAAGGAAATCTTCGAGTCCAAAGGAGAATCCCGCGAAAGTCTGCAAGAAGCTCTCCCGGGTCCAGAAGGCCAGGTCCTCTCAAATGAAGCCCTAAGGCTTCTTTTATAGCTTTGGTCGGGGGTAGCCCGGTAATTTTGCCGTTGTAACCACCGTAACCACCTGGCGGACGAATCATATTTTCCGGTTCAGAGCACACGGATCGCCATTTTTCGTACTTGACCATCTTGCTCATCGGGCAGTTTGGGCAGTTCGGGCAGCTTTGTTGGAGGTGAAAAAGGCGACAAGCTGTTCCTGAAATCTGAGAAATTGGAAAGACAAAAAGTGAGCATGCTAGGAAGACAAAATGTGAGAAGTCAGAAAAGACAAAAAATGAGCTAAGCACGCTCAGAAGCGTTCTGAGCGCGTAACGAACGGGGAATTGCTCTGACTGGAGTCCGGAGCCCGAAAAGCGGGCGACGATCCAAAAGAGGGGGACTCACCCCAACCTTGCTTCGGCGGAGGGCGGTTCGACCGCCCCTAAAGGCGGGCGCGGCGAGGCCGCGCCCGAGGGAGGGGGGCGACTCCTCTCGGCCGCACCCCACATGGGGTGCGGCTCCTCTCGGCCGCACCCCACATGAGGTGCGGCTTGACCGCACCCCAAAAAGGGGGGTGCGGCTTGTCCGCACCCCTCATGGGATGCGGCTTGGCCGCACCCCTCATGGGATGCGGCTTGGCCGCACCCCACATGGGGTGCGGCTTGGCCGCACCCCAAAGGTGGGTGCGGCTTGGCCGCACCCCTCATGGGGTGCGGCTTGGCCGCACCCCTCATGGGGTGCGGCTTGGCCGCACCCCTCATGGGTGCGGCTTGGCCGCACCCCACATGGGGTGCGGTTTGGCCGCACCCCCCACTATGGGGGGTGCGGCTATTTGCACCCCACTAGTGGGGTGCGGGCTAACCGCACCCCAGTAGTGGGGTTTGGTCATGGCGGGGCGCGACGCGCGCTTCGTGCGTGCTTGCGCGTCGGCGGTGAAAATGGCGGGCCCGACCTCCTCAACTCGGGCGATCATGCATTGACCATTGACCCCACCTCCTTTTAGTGGAGTTTTTCCTAGACGCACCCAAGGCCTCTACGGATCTATAACATAAGCCCCCCATACCTTCGGAGTCCGAATTTCGCCGCGGAGGAGTTCGGAGGTTTTGATTTTTCTGTGGCAGTTTCGATCATTGCTCTCCTCATGGTGCCTTGGGTAGGAATCGCTGTAGAGGGATGAGTGTGTGGTTGCTTTTGCTTTCTTGTTCTGTTTAGGCGTTTCTCGCGCCCTGTGCTGCGTTGCAATAGCCCTCTCGTGGCCCTACTGCCCATGTCGTTGTCGGAGTGTCGATTGAGGAAAGGTGCTTCTAGATGGTCGGCGAAGGATGTTCGTACTTTGGGATTGTTGCTGGCTTGTTGTTTAGCGTTGATGCCCGAACTGCTTGACAGCCTTTTACGAGATAACGGAGGAGTCCGCGCGGGTTCGAGCCTGCGAGTTTTTCATAATGATAACAAGAAATTAGTTTGCACGAGTCTGAGCTCGCGACTTTTACATAATATAGGCTTGACCGGTGAATAGCTGGTGTATTCAAACTGGGGGCGAACGTAAGGGGGGCAGGCCCCTACGACGCCGGGACTCTACGGCGGAGGAGAAGGGCAAACCTTCAATCGACGGCGGTGCGAAGTCCCCATGGCAGGTCCCCGAGATGGCCGATGAATAGCTGGTGTAGTCAAACCGGGGGCGAACGTAAGGGGGGCAGGCCCCTACGACGCCGGGACTCTACGGCGGAGGAGAAGGGCGAACCTTCAATCGACGGCGGTGCAAAGTCCCCAGGGCAGGGCCCCGAGATGGCCGGTGAATTGCTGGTGTATTCAAACCGGGGGCGAACGTAAGGGGGCAGGCCCCTACGACGCCGGGACTCTACGGCGGAGGAGAAGGGCGAACCTTCAATCGACGCTGGTGCGAAGTCCCCGGGGCAGGGCCCCGAAATAAAGATCTTTCTTAATTGAATATAGATGTTGAAGCATATATATTTTTTATAGTAAAAATCATTTTGCGCATAGTTTTTGCAATACAAGATAAGTTTGCACGAGTCTGAGTTCGTGGCTTTGCATACAATAAAATAAGATAAGTTTGCACGAGTCCGAGCTCGCGGATTTCTACTTGATAGAAGACTTGATGTTACTGATAGAAGCGGCGCAGGTTCTGGGCGTTCCAGGTGCGTGGTAGAGTCTTTCCTTCCGCTGTTCTGAGCCTGTATGTTCCGGGTTTTACGATCGCAGTGACAACATACGGACCTTCCCAGGTGGGTGAGAGTTTATCTCCTTGGGGGCCCTTTCCAGCCGCCTCGATGCTGCGTAGGACGAGATCTCCTATGTTGATTGGTCTGGGCTTCACCCTTCTGTCATAGAGCCGGGCTACGCGCCTTTGGTAAGAGGCGGCACGCTGGGCGGCGTCGTCCCGGACTTCGGGGATTAGGTCAAGGTTTTCCCGAAGCAGTCCGTCATTCTTGCTGGGATCGAAGGTTAGCACTCGAGTGCTCGGAATGCCGATGTCGATGGGGATGACCGCTTCAGTACCGTAACAGAGGTTATATGGCGTCTCTCCTGTGGGAGTCCTCTCTGTTGTCCGATATGCCCATATTACGTTTGAGAGTGCGTCTACCCATTGTCCCCCAGCTCCTTCCAGGCGCGTCTTCAACCCTTTGAGGATGGTGCGGTTCGTAACTTCTACTTGTCCGTTGGTTTGCGGATGTGCTACGGCGGTATGACGAAGGTTGATCTTCAGGTCCTCGCACATCTTAGTGAAGGACTTCCCGGTGAACCGAGTGTCATTGTCGGCAATGATTGTTGCTGGGATACCGAAGCGGCAGACTAGGAGTGCAAAAAAAGCCCTGCGGGCACGTGCCAGACCCAGGCCCCCAGGGCCCGGGCTTTATTTATGCCAGGCCCAGGCCAGGCCCGGGCCTCACCAAAATAAGGGGGCCTGCTTGAGCCTAAAAGACCAGGCCCAAGCAGGCCCCAAAATAATTAAATATTATATAATATTATAATATAAATTAATATATATTTTAAAATATATAATATTATAATGGCTGCCAATTGGCAGCCATTTTGCTGGGCGGCCACGCCCAGCATTAAATGCTGGGCGTGGCAGCCCAGCATTTAATGCTGGCAGCCTACGCTGCCAGCATTAAATGCTGGGGTCTGCCCAGCTATAAAGCTGGGCAGCGCCCAGCTCAATGTTCTCAACCGGGCACCAGGCAAAGCCTGGTGCCCGGGCTTGCCTGGGCCTAGCCCGGGCCGGGCACCAGGCCAGGCCCTGCTCAAATAAGGGGGCCTGTTGAGCCCCCTTAGGCATGGCCTGGGCCTGGCCCAGGCCTAACCAGGCCCAGGCTTAATCGGGCTCAGACCCGGGCAGACCCGGGTCGGGTAACCGGACCCGGGCCAAATTTGCACGCCTACGACAGACGATGTTTTTCCAGACAAATTGTTTAGCGTTCTCTTCTGTGATTTTGGCTAGGGGTTCCGCTTCTATCCACTTGGTGAAGTAATCGATGGCTAGGATGATGAACTTCCTCTGTCCGGAAGCCAGAGGTAGGGGGCCGAGGAGGTCGATTCCCCATTGCGCGAATGGCCACGCACTTTGGAGTGTGGAGAGCGCGACCGGGGCTGATGAGGCACGTTGGCATGCAACTGACAGCTCCTGCACTTTTGTACTAGCTCGGCTGCGTCCCTCTTCATTGTTGGCCAATAGAAGCCTTGGCGTAGTATCTTTTGTGCCAACGCCTTTCCGCCCAGATGCTCTCCGCAGACTCCCCTGTGAACTTCTCTGAGGGCGTAGTCTGATTCGTCCGCCGGTAGGCATTTTAGATATGGTCCTGAGAACGCCCGCCTGTAGAGCTCCCCGTCCACGATAGTGAATGATGTCGCCCGCATCCGTAATCTTCGTGCCTCTAGGCGGTCTTCAGGGAGGTGTCCGTGCTCGAGGTAAGCTCGTAAGGGTGTCATCCAAGATGACTCTTACCGGTGAATGGTTGCAATCTCCCACGGCCCTTGAATACTTGGAATCACGATCTCTTCTATTCGGCGTCTTCGAGACTGGTAGCTGGAAGATGAAGTGGCGAGCTTGGATAGAGCATCAGCTCTGGAATTCTGCTCCCAGGGAATGTATAGAATTTGATACGACGGGATCTTCTGGAGGAGTAATTTTGCGAATGCGAGGTATTTCGCCATCTGGTCGCTCTTGGCCTCGTAGTCTCCTTCGACTTGTGAGACTACGAGTTGAGAGTCTGCGTAGATAGTTAGGTTCTCTACTTCGCAATTGATGGCAAGTCGAAGACCGGCGATCAGCGCCTCGTACTCTGCAATGTTGTTTGTCGCGGGGAATTTCAACCGGAGGCCGTAATCCAAGGTGATCTCATCGGGACTTATGAGGAGCAGTCTCGCTCCGGCCCCTTCAGCTCCAGAGGCACCGTCGACGTAGAGATTCCAACGGGGGCTAGTGGTGTCTTCGACGGGAGCTGCTTCTGGTGGGATGGTGTACTCTACAACAAAGTCGGCGAGTACTTGTGACTTGATGTCTGGTCGGGGCAAGAATTGGATGTCAAACTCGCCGAGTTCTACGGCCCACTTCACTAGTCTTCCCGAGACTTCTGGTTTCTGGAGGATTGTTCGTAACGGGAGGTGAGTCAACACTTTCACTGTATGATCCTGGAAGTAGGGCCGAAGCTTTCTGGCGGAGAAGACGAGGGTCAAGGCTGTCTTGTCTGCTGCCGGGTATCTGGTTTCAGTGTCGGTGAGGACCTTGCTGAGGTAGTAGACTGGTCGTTGTACCCCTCCTTCGTCTTTCACGAGTAACGAGCTGAGAGCCGTAGGTGAGACTGCTAGGTACAAGAACATAGTCTCTGCGGGGACGGGTTTTGACAGAAGCGGTGGCGAAGCCAGGTACTGTTTGAGAAGTTCGAAGGCCGCCTGACACTCGTCTGTCCACTGGAACCTAGAGTGGCGCGCTCCCCGAAGAATTTTGAAGAAAGGGAGGTACTTGTCTCCTGTCCGCGACAAGAAATGAGATAACATGGCGATCCTCCCGTTCAGACGTTGCACTTCCTTAATTGAACGAGGTGGCGACATATCCTCCAACGCCTTGATCTTCTCGGGGTTGGCCTCAATTCCCCGATGGGTTACCATGAAACCCAAGAACTTTCCCGCTGTCACACCAAATGCGCATTTGCTGGGGTTGAGCCGCATCTGGAAGCGACGGAGAAGCTGAAAGCACTTTCCCAAGTCTTTCAAGTGGTCGCAACGGTGGACGATTTTGACTAACATGTCGTCCACGTATACTTCCATCGTTTCTCCCATGAGGTTCTTGAAAACCTTGTTCATCAGTCTCTGATAGGTGGCTCCGGAGTTCTTAAGGCCGAACGACATCACTTTGTAGCAGTAGACTCCTCTATCGGTGCGGAAGGCGGTATGTTCCTCGTCCGCGGGATTCATCTTTATTTGGTTGTAGCCGGAGTAAGCATCCATGAAGCTAAGTAGCTCGTGGCCGGCTGTTGCGTCGACGAGCTGGTCAATCCTCGGGAGGGGGAAGCAATCTTTTGGGCATGCCTAGTTCAGGTTGCTGTAGTCGACGCACATTCTCCACTTCCCCGAGGCCTTTTTTACCATGACCACGTTGGCGAGCCACGCGGGGTATTCCGCTTCGCGTATGAATCGTGCCTCCATGAGTTTAGCTACCTCCTCTTCGATCGCCTTCAACCGCTCGGGGGCAAAGTTCCTCTTCTTTTGAATTACAGGCCTGCAGGCGGGGTTGATGTTTAGAGAGTGATAAATGACTTCGGGATCTACACCGGGCATGTCTTCTGGGCTCCAGGCGAAAATGTCTTCGTTCTCCTGCAGGAAGGTTGTGAACTCTTCCCGCTCTTCTGGTGAGAAGAGCGACCTGACCTGAACAGTCCAAGTTGGGTCTTGTTGGGAAAGCGGTACTTCTACCAGCCCTTCGATGGGCGCTCCTCGCTGCAAAGTAGCTTCGTCTCGCAGATCGAAGTTATTGATGTTGAGAGCTGTTGCCTTTGCTGGTTGAGCATGTTTCAGATAGCAGGTTCTGGTTGCCTCTTGGTTTCCTCTTACGACCCCTATGTCAGCGGCAGTTGGGAACTTCATAGCCAGATGTGGAATAGTTGGGACTGCCCCAAAGATAGACTGGAGCGGTCTCCTGAAGATGGCATTATAGGCGGAAATGGATTCCACCACCACGAACTGGATGCTGTACGTTGACTGTCTCGGAAACTCGCCCAATGTGACTGGGAGATTGATCATTCCTTGAACAGGGACAGGTCGATTGTCGAAGCCGTAGATGGGCCCGACCGCAGGGCTGAGCTGATCCTTTGTGAGCTTCATATTTTGCAAAGTAGAAAGGAACAGAACATCAACTGAGATTCCGTTATCGACCAATATCCTCTTTACGTTAAAGCAAGGGTCCCCGATCCCTGTGCTGATTACGAGGGGATCCTGGTGCAGTAGTCGTAATCCTTGTAGGTCTTCTTCCCCAAAAGCGATCGTAATATCCTGCTTGAGCTTCTTGTCTTCGTGGTCCCTCAGGGTTTTGGCTATCGAGAGGATTTGCGCCGCCAGGATGGGAGGTCCAGCGATCATTTCGATTTCTCCCACCATCGGCCTTCCTCCATGCGCGCCCCGGGGAGCGGGAGGTTGTTCCCTTGCATCCCTAGGCTGCTGAGACTGATTGGGAACCTGGCCTTGTAGGAATCTCCCTAGGAGTCCCTGGCGGACGAGGCGCTCAATTTCGTCTTTAAGTCTGGTACACTCTTCAGTGGTATGCTCGGTTCACCGATGGAACTCGCAGTACCTGGATTGGTCGCCCCTTGGGTTTAGGGCTAACGCCCGAGGTGCGCGGAGTTCTGGGTTGTTTTGAATGGCGTAGAGTACATTCGTTCTAGTAGTGTTCAACGAGGTGTAGGTCCTGGGCGGCTGCGGTCCCAGGTCTCTTCGGGAGTCATGGCGACGTTCGTCACCACGACGCTCCTCGCCGCGTCGTTCTTCTCGTCTGCGAGGGGCTTGATCTGATCCCCTCTTCCTTCCTTGGCTTCCTTCGAACTGCCGACGGTGTGCTTCGATGGCCTCGTCAGCAACTATTTGAGCTTCAACTCAGTGAACGAGGTCAGGGTAACTTGGTACGGTTTCTCTCATGAGAGCTGAGTAGAAGCCACTTGGGCGGAGTCCTCCAAGGAAAACTCCCCGCAGGAGCTCGGGGTCAACTCCTGGGATCTGTCGAGCCTCCGTAGTGAAGCGTCAGAAAAAATCTTTGAGTGTTTCTCCGTCGTTTTGGTGAATCCCTGAGAGGTGGGAGGGATCTCGGACAATTCTGCGGTTGGCTATGAATTGGTCCACAAACTGCTGCGCCATTTCGGTGAAGTTGTTGATGGCCCCATTCCGCAGAGAGTGGAACCAAGTGCGCGCTTGCCCCTTCAAGGTTGTCGGGAACACCTGGCAGAGGAGCTGATTAGGGGCACTGTAAATCCTCATAACGGTGGTGAAGAGATTGACATGTTCCAACGGATCGTCCGTCCCATCGAATGTCTCGATGCTGGGAAGCTTGAAACCATTCGGAATTGGATGTGCTAAGACTTGAGGCGACAACGGGGAGCCGTGGTGTGCGGGACGGCGGGCGAGAGTTGCGCGTCGTCCTGCTTGGGCGTACTCTTCTTCTACCATGTCGCATATTTCCTCTCTCGTGGCACTTTCCAATGCTCGGACGGGAGCAGCTCTCCCTCGGCGGGGGTGATGGGGGTCAGCCTCCGGTCCCCTGACCGACGGAGCAGGATGAGCGGAGCTTGCAGCGTCGGAGAAATCTTCAGAGACTTCATCTTCCCGAACAGCTCCCTCGACCGGAGCATGATTCGGAACTGGGGGTGGCGGAGCGTTTGATGCTGGAGGCTGAATGGGAACTCGAGGTGCCCCCAGGTTTCTCACGAGAGTCAGCATCTCGGCTTGTTGCTCTTCCATTTGCCGAATGCGCCCTTCCAGCACCGTCGCAGGCGTAAGCACTGCCTCTTCTGCGAGAGGCGCATTGATGAGTGAGTGGGAGGGAGCTGGGTCGACGCGCCCCTCCGGGATTGAACCTTCAGTGGTGCGAGCACTTCTTCTGGCCATTGCGGTTGGCGGTAAGTGTCAGTTTCATTAATCTTTGCTGAACTTTTGGGAATTGGTTCCCACAGACTGCGCCAAACTGTTGCGGATCGCTTAGGGCTCTTGGTAGACCGGTTTACTTGAACCACCTTAGCTCGGGAGCGGACCAAGCACGCAAACAGTCAATTTGAGATTCGTTGATTACACTGGGACTTTTTAGCGTGGAAAACCCGAAAAGGGTAAAAAACCATGTGGTCGGAGCAGTGCCGACCAAACTTCCACTATCTTCTGGGGGGTTACAATTATAGACTTAGAAGTCGAGCGCGACAGGCCGCTGCTCGTTACAATAAAAGAGAGAGAGAGAGTGAGGGAATTCCGAAGGTGACAGACCACCTCCAGAAAAACTAAGTCCTTTCTCCTTCTGAGAAAGGCGGAGAACAAAAGTGAGAACGCCCTGGAGAACAAAAGTGAGCGCGCTGAGTTGGCTTTCGGGAAGAAGGAAATCTTCGAGTCCGAAGGATAATTCCGCGAAATTCTGCAAGAAGCTCTCCCGGGTACAGAAGGCCAGGTCCTCTCAAATGAAGCCCTAGGGCTCCTTTTATAGGTTTGGCCGGGGGTAGCCCGATAATTTTGCCGTTGTAACCACTGTAACCACCTGGCGGACGAATCATATTTTCCGGTTCAGAGCACACGGATCGCCATTTTTCATAATTGACCATCTTGCCCCTCGGGCAGTTCAGGCAGTTCGGGCAGTTCGGGCAGCTTTGTTGGAGGCGAAAAAGGCGACAAGCTGTTCCTGAAATCTGAGAAACGGGAAAGACAAAAAGTGAGCATGCTAGGAAGACAAAATGTGAGAAGTCAGAAAAGACAAAAAGTGAGCTAAGCGCGCTCAGAAGCGTTCTGAGCGCGTAACGAACGGAGAATTGCTCCGAACGGAGTCCGGAAAGCGGGTGGCGAGTCGGAAGAGGGGGGACTCAGCCCAACCTTGCTTCGGGGGAGGGCGGTTCGACCGCCCCTAAAGGCGGGCGCGGCGCGGCCGCGCCCGAGGGAGGGGGGCGACTCCTCTCGGCCGCACCCCACATGGGGTGCGGCTTGACCGCACCCCAAAAAGGGGGCTGCGGCTTGGCCGCACCCCAAAAGGGGGGTACGACTTCGCCGCACCGCAAGGGGGTGCGGCTTGGCCGCACCCCACATGGGGTGCGGTTTGGCCGCACCCCCCACTATGGCGGGTGCGGCTATTCGCACCCCACTAGTGGGGTGCGGGCTAACCGCACCCCAGTAGCGGGGTTTGGTCATGGCGGGGTGCGACGCGCGCTTCGTGCGTGCTTGCGCGTCGGCGGTGAAAATGGCGAGCCCGACCTCCTCGACTCGGGCGATCATGCGTTGACCGTTGACCCCACCTTCTTTTAGTGGAGTTTTTCCTAGATGCACCACAAGGCCTCTACGGATATATAACAACTCATAAATAAGAGATACCCAAATTTAGGTTTGGCCAAAATAGGATAGACATTCTTGAGAAATATTCTCCACATAATGATATTTCTATATAGAGATAATCCTAAACTAGGAAAGAATTACTGTCACGGATCGGTGACATGGCGCGATCCTAACGATCCGGGCGCGATGATGTGTCATAATCTAACATAACCCTCCCTGATCTATCGTGCGAGATTAAGTTTAATCGTAAGATTTGAGATCCGATGGTGCAGATTTTGCGCGAAAATACAGATGGATAAAATCCGACTGTATTTGATATTAAAAAATCAGCCCTTATTTTTGCGCGGAATGTGCACGGTAGATTTACAAAACAATTTTCTCCTAAAACATAGTGTGATCATTTTACAACGCACGACAATTAAAGGTAATTATTAATTTTATTTAGATCGAGTCCGAAATAATATATGATGTGGGATGACGTGTGCAAAAGAAACCAATTTGGGGAATGGGAAGGGATTCTAGAACAAAGGAAGTCAACGAAAGTGACAGAGGGATGGCGTCGTCAAGCTCGATGGGATTTGGGCGATTCTTCTCGTGATATTGGACACCATGTGCTTACGCCATCTGTACGACTTCATTATTTTGTGCCGCTGTTTCCGCTATTTTTTTTTAAATTTTATTTGTCAAAATAATTAAATTACTCTCTATCGGTCTAAAGTGTTCATATTTTTTTTAAATAATTTTCATAAATTTTGGGTTAATTTAGCATCAATAGGTGGACTAAGGCTTCATTTGGCGCGGTAGCGGCGGCCGTGAACGCCGTGATCATGAACCGTTGCTCATGAAGGTCCGACCTCACCTAAAAAATGCATGAACTAGTTTATTTTCTTTCAGAAACGGGCTCCATTCCCTGGCTTGGCATTCTCATACCAGAAATTAAGAAGCAACCCCTTCTTTGCTAAAATAGAGCGGAGTGGCTCCAAAGTCGGTAGCAAAGTAGCAATGGCTTGGATTAGATTAGAAGAAGAATGGACACATGGCAACTATGAAGCAACAATAGCGTGTTGGGATATCGATGAATCCGTGAACCCATTACAGAGACGGATTTGCTTTAGTCGAAACATAGAGACGGAAAAAATATGAGTGGAAGCAAATCTGAATCCATGTAGATGTGAGGTCGGGGCATGTTGGTAACACGTGGTGACATCTAGTAATGGCAAATCGTGCAGGGACGACAACCCTCGACATGACGTGGAAGGTGGAGGACCAAAAAAACGAAGGCGGTGGTTCTGGATGAAATCAATCCCGCC
The DNA here is from genome assembly GCA_033032865.1 of Dactylorhiza incarnata. Taxonomy (NCBI): domain Eukaryota; kingdom Viridiplantae; phylum Streptophyta; class Magnoliopsida; order Asparagales; family Orchidaceae; genus Dactylorhiza; species Dactylorhiza incarnata. The sequence goes on along the minus strand of JAWHQI010000192.1, from coordinate 4,541,395 downwards.
CCTGGATGATGAGCTGGTCGGGTGCCTGTCAAGCTTGAGGAGGACTAAACTAGTGAGAGGATGGACTTTGGAATGAATGGATAAATTAGATACGATGTCTAAAATCCTTAAGAGCTCGTTCGTTTGGATGGAATTAAAATTGAATATTAGAATTGAGAACAATTCCTATACTTTTAGGAATTTGAATTGACATAATAATTTCAATTATAGTGTTCGCCTAATAAACAGAATTGAAAACTATTGTAGAGTTAATCAATTTTGTTATTTTTTGTTAAATAAAATTATATCGAAAAATTATTATTTTTATCATTGGTGATAAATAAGTAACCATTCTCTCACATATATTATGAAAAATCTAGTATTCACTCGGATATATTATGAATAACCTAACATTCTATCACATATATTTACATTAATTATATCATAATGCATTCGATAAGAACCCAATATTTTCGACCGGGCAAAAAATCAAACGCAATTGAAAAATGCGCATCCGAGAAAAAAATTCGCGTTAGGGCGAAAAACATGCGCCTGAGTGAAAAAAATGCATCCGGGAAAATAATGTGCGCCCAGGTAAAAAAATATGCCCCGGAGAAAAATGTGTGCCCGGGCATAAACCGTGTTCCCAGATGAAAAATGTGCGCCTCGACGAAAAATACGTGTCTGGGTGAAAAACGCACGCCTGAACAAAAAAATGTGCGTCTTAGGGAAAAAACGCGCGCCCGAGCATAAAATGTGTGGCCGAGCACAAAATGCGCGCCCATGCAAAAAATGCTCACCTGGGCCAAAACGTGCGCACCGAGGCGAAAAAAGAGCGCCCAAGAGAAAAAGGTGCTTCTTGGCGAAAAAACGCGCTTCTGGGTGAAAAGTGCGTGCACGGGTGAAAAAATGCACGCCAGGGCGAAGAAACACATGCTGGGAGAAAAGCGCATCGGAGCGAAAATGCGCGTCTGGGTGAAAAACACGCGCCACGGCAAAAAACTTATGATCGGCGAAAAAACACGTGCATGTGCAAAAAACATGCGCACATGCAAAGTACGTTCACCCGGGCGAAAAACGTGCACTCGGGCGAAAAAAGCTCGCCCTGGGAAAAAAATGCGCTTCCAGACGAAAAACGCTTACCTGTGCGAAAAATGATTGTCTGGGCGAAAAATGCTCCCCGACTGAAATTATCAAATTCTTATATATATTGAAAAACATTTACTTTAGTTTAAAATGAATCTCATGGAATTCATTTGAATTCCAATTCATATTTTCAAGCGCACAAACAAACAACAAAATTAAAATTAGACTTTCGATTCCAATTTCATGAGCTCAATTAATTTTGTCCAAACGAACGAACTCTAAAGTGACTTTAGGCTAACAAATAAATTATTAGATGCATCTAACTTGCTGTTAAATCGAGTGCTGTTAAATCGAGTGCTAAAGAAGGATTGAAATGAATTATATATTCATTCTATCAACAATAGTATATGGCTGGTTAGATATGAGGTAGAACTAGCAGCAACTGGCTAGAGGTGTGTTGGTGTGCAAAGTGGGTGAAATGATTTGCCGCAGCGAGTCATGTGGTACGAGAGATGGAGGTGCTGTCGCACCATAGTACGAGTCGTCTATGAGCCAGGCTACGAAATATGTGTGTGATACACTGGTACCTATGATTTAATCAAATTTATAGTTTTTTTTAATTTTGTTTACAGATATCTATTTTTTAAAATAGTTGTTTGCAGCCAGAGGGGGAACTAAAATTTTAGCACAGCCGGACACATCAAATTTGAACATATAATAAATCATTGTTAAAAATATTGCAATCGTGCCAAAATTTATGTCTAAACAATCATTCACATTTAAGTCTAAGAAACTAATTTTGAAATGTATGTCATGAATGTTCCAATTTCTCAACTAGATGAAATTATAGATGATTTTCAAATTATATTAGTAAAAAACACCTTGTTAATTGTAACAAATCCTTCTTGAGCTTATTTTGTACACTACCTGATATTGTTATGTCATTCTAAATGTTTATTCATGGCATAAATTTACTTGTTTAGGATCATATGAAATTAGAGATGGATTTCTAATGGTTTGGTGTACCTGTGCATAAATATGAATTTTGTTGGAGGGGTACCTTACATATGCTTATTTTCTTTACCGATTTATAGATTTCAAATTAGCAACAACACTGTAAACGGTGAGAGTAGGAAAAAAAATGAATCGGATCTGTTGGGAATATTGCCCTCAATATTCCCAAGATTTGAAGAGGCATCACTCACAATGCTAATGATATATTGTATTTGATACATTCTAGTTTGTCTCAAGTATTGTACAGGGAGATGATATTCCATACAACGGAATAGATTCAAAGGTGTGCTGTTTAAATCAGCTGAGAATGCCTCACTGTATCAGCTGAACCGCTGAGACAAGACCAGGAGCCGCTGAGAAGGCATCTGGGCAAGCTGAGCTGAAGATAGAAGAAACTTGGCGTGTTCGTCGAACGCAGAATGAAGTTCGTTGAACGAAGAATGGAGTTCGTCGAACGAAGAATGTTGTTCGTCGAACGCTGAGATGTGACAGAAGAAACAACTGAGACTTGACGTATTCGTCGAACGCAGAACTCAGTTCGTCGAACGCAGAACTCAGTTCGTCGAACGCTGAGACGAGACAGAAGAAACCACTGAGACTTGGCGTGTTCGTCGAACGCAGAACTCAGTTCGTCGAACGTAGAGACGGGACAGAAGCAAGCGCTGAGACTTAGGGTGTTCGTCGAACGAAGAATGGAGTTCATCGAACGCAGAGTATGGCAAGTTCGTCGAACGCAGAGTATGGCGAGTTCGTCGAACGCAGAACTTAGTTCGTCGAACGCAGTATGGCGAGTTCGTCGAACGCAGATTGCGTGTTATGCTTTTGGCGCAAGCTGCAGAAAGACATTGTGGGGTCCACCAGTCACTCCCATATCTGTCGGAAGGACGGCTAAGAGCCGTTGAAGGTCGGGGATGTTTAAAAGAAGAAGTTAGGGCACTTTGGAACAGAGCTGGTCGAGTGCTAAACAAATTTACTATTCCATTGACGGCCAGAGCTCTCGTCTTTCTTCTCCTGCTTACTGAACAAGCAAGAAGAATCAGAGAGAAAAAGAAAGCTCATCTACAAGAAGGAGCAAGGTGATCTTCCATCCTTCAACTGAAGAGGAAGATCAGTTTGTAGCTGCCATCAACATCTCCAGCTACAAGATAGCACAAGCTGTGCAGGAACTATAAAAGACTTCTACTCACTGCTGTCTGCTGTAGTAAGCTTCAAATACTCTTTTACTGTAGGGCTATTGCCTGAGTTTGTAGGGCTATTTGCCTGAGATTGTAGGGCTTGTTGGCCTGAGTTTGTAGGGCTGAAGGCCTGAGCTTGTAGGGCTGTTTAGCCTGAGTTGTAGGGCATTATTGCCTGAGCTGTAGGAGGAGGATTCCTCTGAGGTAGGACCTGGAAAGGGTCTGAGTTGTAGGAGGTGGATTCCTCTGAGGTAGGGCTGTTTGGGCCTGAGATTGTAGGACCTGATGTGGTCTGAGTTGTAGGATCAGTGGCTGATCTGAGGTTGGGCTGATGTGCCTGAGGTAGGGTTTAGGGAAAACCTGAGAGATCCTGAGGGATCTGTGTTGTAAGCTCTTGGAGCCGAGTTTGGAGGAGTTGGCCCTGTCTAACACACTGTTAGAAGGGTGAAGGAGGAAAGTGGACTACCCATAGACACACCGTCTTGGGGAATCACTATAAACACTTGTGTATTGTCTGGGTGTGCTTGATTACTTGCTTAGAATAACTTTGAACATCTAAATCAATCAAATAGAAATAAAAAAGAAACCTATTCACCCCCTCTAGGTGATTTAGACTATAACCTTTATAAACTTACAAGTGGTATCAGAGGGAGGTTGGTCAAGAAAGATATAACTGTCTGACCAGATCCCATAAAGGAATAGTCTAATCTCAATCCAATGGCCTTCTCTGGATTGAAGAAGGATCCAGCCAAAAGAAAGAAGAATGGTGATAAGAAGCATCATCACCAAAAGGATAGGAAGGTGGAAAAATCCTTCCCAGCAAAGAAAGGAAGAAGCTGGAGTGAATCTGATTCCTCAATATCAGATTCAGAGAATGAAGAAGAAGCCTACATAGGGTTGTTTGCAGCAGAAGAAGATGAAGATTTTCCTGCTGCCAAGGTTAGAATCAGAGCTCCTCTATCACATTCAGATAATGACAGAGGAGGATGAAGACTACAAAGATCAGTTAGGTCTTATGGCCTTCACTGATGAGGAAGAAAGTCAGAATATTTCTGACAATGAACAGGTATTAATTCACTCCACTTCCCTTTCTGATCATGATGTATGCCCAGAATCTGAAGCACATTCATCACATGGTGAAAGTGATTCAGAATCTGAGGAAGATGTCAATCAATTGATTGACAGATATGGTGCTCTCTTGAAAGCTCTGAAAAAGAGCAAGAAGTTTGTCAAGAGGCAAGCCCAGTAAATTGCTTCCCTTAAAATGACTGAAAATAACTGCACTGAATCAACCACCTTGGTGGATCATATGAGCAGACAGATAAGCCACTTAAAGGGGATAACAATTGTGCATTTGAGCACTATATCCCTGAAGAACAAGGTCATAAAAGACCTTGAAGAAAAGCTTGTGAAAGAAAGAAGCCTTGTGGCTCAATTCTCCAAGCCCAAATCTGTGCTTCCCATTATTGACACATTCTCCTTCCAAACAAATAGGAGAGGACTAGGCTTCAAAAATAATGAAGCAGGAAGAGGGTGTGGGGAAAAGGGCAAGCACAAAGCTAAGCCTCATTCCATCTTTCAAAGGGCATTACTTCCCTCCAACAGGTATGACCATGAAAGCATTAGTGGTCACTGGAGGAATGGAAGCATCTATAGGAAGGAAAACACTCTTTCCTATAGTGGAAGAAAGGGCATGGGATTGAGTGCTGGGAAGGATCCCCATGAGAAAATTCAAATGGCCCAGCCTGCACCATTTGTATTTGGTACTTCAGCCCCCTCATTCAAGATTAAGAAAGCAAGCACTTCTAAGGTTGATTCAGCTAAGAACATGACAACTGTCAAATCTGTTGACAAGGCTTGTTGCTCAGTGTCAAATGCCATCAGATCTTGTATGGCTGACAAGCCAAAGCAGGCTGATGCCATCAGGACAAAGTGCATCAAGACAACACATAGATTGACATTCAGTCAAATCATTGCTGAGAGGAACAAGAAGAATGTTGTTGTCTCTCCTCCTGAACATGTGGACTGTATTGCACACCTCTCAAGAAATGTTCAGAAACGGAGATACAACATTTATGAATGTTGGTGCTGTTGTAAGGTAGGACACTTTGCCATAGACTGTTGGCACAACCCTAATGTGTCATGTGCAAAGATGAGCCTTCCTGCAAAGGGTGCAGCTAGTGTAATGTCATTTCATCATGCTAACAAGTTCCTAGGACCCAAAGCTAGTTGGGCTCCTAAGGATAACTAAACTTCTTGCAGGTTAGTCCAAGTACCAACCTCAATCAAATTTGGTACTTGGACAGTGGGTGCTCAAGGCACATGACAGGAAGGAGGTTGACATCATGGTGCAACAATAAGCAGACTAGTGTGTGGCCATATCCTCTGCTGGGTCTGAATACATTGCTGCAAGAGGTTGTTGTGCACAACCATTGTGAATTCAACATCCATTAGAGGATTACAACCTCAAGGTTCTCCTAGACAGATTTCTCCACATATGGATGCCCTAAGTGAGGGGGAGCATAACTCACTCTATGGAGAAGAAGGTGGGTATGCTAGTGAGGGGGAGCACAACCCAGATGCTGGAAGAGCAAAAGCTAAGAGTGAAGAAGAGGTCATCAGGGTAACTGACACCATGGAAGTTCTACCCTCTTCTGAAGAGATGCCAAGACAAGAACCTGCAGTGGAGAAGGCAAACAATGGGGTTGAAGAGGTGGTGGAGAAAGAGGTGGCCCAGGAAAGGCCAGCAGCTGTGCTGGACACATCTGACCTGCTAAACTCAATACAATCCATCATTGAGGGTCAGATGTCTGTGAAAGAGCATGTTGCAGAAAAGGTTCATGGTGCCACTGCTCAAATAAGGGATGAGTTAAATGCTACAAGAGCAGCATTGACTCAGGAGATCCAAGCCAGTGAGCAGAGAATGGAATCAAGGGTGGCTGCAGTAAGGACTGAGATGAATACCCAGATTCATGATGTCACAACAACATCTGCTCATATCCTCCAACAAATGACCAGATGGATGTCAAGACAGCACTCCTAAATGGAAATCTGAAAGAGGAAGTGTATGTAGTGTAGCCATCAGGGTGCAAAGAAGACAGGAAAAGCACAAGTGGCACCTGTCAGTTCCTAGGAAGAAGATTGATCTCTTGGAGCAGCAAAAAGCAAACCAGTGTGGCCATATCCACAGCTGAGTCAGAGTACATTGCTGCAGGAAGCTGTTGTGCGCAGCTATTGTGGATTCAACACCAGCTAGAGGACTACAACCTCAAGGTAATAAGTAAATCTCCTCTTTATTGTGACTCATCCAGTGCTATCTCTATTACTAAGAATCCTGTCTCTCATAGCAGGACTAAGCACATAAAGATAAGGTATCATTTTATAAGAGAGCATGTTGAATGTAAAAATATCTGCCTTGAATTTGTCCCCACTGACAGTCAAGTGGCTGATATCATCACTAAACCATTGGATGAGGCCAAGTTTAATGCTTTCAAGATTGAACTAGGAATGTTAAATGTAGAATAGTACTCACATTGAGGGGGAGCTAGAAAAGGGTTGTTCAAAATGAACAAGAACAGCTAATAAAGCTAATAGTACTCACATTTAGGGGGAGCAAGTTCCTGCTCAGGTTGAGGGGGAGTTGGCAAATGTTGTAGATGCTGCCTCCCAATCCCTAGAGGGTAAAATAGTTGAAGAATCCAGAAAGGGGGAGATGGACAATGCTAAGACCATCTCAGAGTATGCTTTGAGTGGATTGCCCTCTGAGCAATGTTATCATTCTCATGATATGTTTTTGTTGGTCATGTACCTTAGCATTGGGAATGTTCTGCCTTCTTCAAATAGGGGGAGATTGTTGGGAATATTGCCCTCAATATTCCCATGATTTGAAGAGGCATCACTCACAATGCTAAGGACATATTGTATTTGATACATTCTAGTTTGTCTCAAGTATTGTACAAGGAGATGATATTCCATACAATGGAATAGATTCAAAGGTGTGCTGTTTAAATCAGCTGAGAAGGCCTCACTGTATTAGCTGAACCGCTGAGACAAGACCAGGAGCCGCTGAGAAGGCATCTGGGAAAGCTGAGCTGAAGATAGAAGAAACTTGGCACGCTCAATGCTGTTCGTCGAGTGGTGAGACGAGACAGAAGAAACAGCTGAGACTTGGCATGTTCGTCGAACGCAGAACTCAGTTCGTCGAACGCAGAACTCAGTTCGTCGAACGCTGAGACGAGACAGAAGAAACCGCTGAGACTTGGTCTGTTCGTCGAACGCAGAACTCAGTTCGTCGAACGTAGAGACGGGACAGAAGCAAGCGCTGAGACTTAGCGTGTTCGTCGAACGAAGAATGGAGTTCGTAGAACGCAGAGTATGGCAAGTTCGTCGAATGCAGAGTATGGCGAGTTCGTCGAACGTAGAACTTAGTTCGTCGAACGCAGTATAACGAGTTCGTCGAACACAGATTGCATGTTTTGCTTTTGACGCAAGCTGCAGAAAGACATTGTGGGGTCCACCAGTCACTCCCATATCTGTCGGAAGGACGGCTAAGAGCCTTTGAAGGTCGGGGATATTTAAAAGAAGTTAGGGCACTTTGGAACAGAGCTGGTCGAGTGCTAAAACAAATTTACTATTCCATTGATGGTCAGAGCTCTCGTCTTTCTCCTCCTGCTTACTGAACAAGCAAGAAGAATCAGAGAGAAAAAGAAAGCTCCTCTACAAGAAGGACTAAGGTGATCTTCCATCCTTCAGCTGAAGAGGAAGATCGGTTTGTAGCTGCCATCAACATCGCTAGCTACAAGATAGCACAAGTTGTGCAGGAACTACAGAAGCCTTCTACTCTCTGCTGTCTGTTGTAGTAAGCTTCAAATACTCTTTTACTGTAGGGCTATTGCCTGAGTTTGTATGGCTATTTGCCTGAGATTGTAGGGCTTGTTGGCCTGAGTTTGTAGGGTTGAAGGCTTGAGCTTGTAGGGCTGCTTAGTCTGAGTTGTAGGGCATTATTGCCTGAGCTGTAGGAGGAGGATTCCTCTGAGGTTGGACCTGGAAGGGGTCTGAGTTGTAGGAGGTGGATTCCTCTGAGGTAGGGCTGTTTGTGCCTGAGATTGTAGGACCTGCTGTGGTCTGAGTTGTAGGATCAGTGGCTGATCTGAGGTAGGGCTGATGTGCCTGAGGTAGGGTTTGGGGAAAACCTGAGAGATCCTGAGGGATCTGTGTTGTAAGCTCTTGGAGCCGAGTTTGGAGGAGTTGACCCCGTCTAACACACTGTTAGAAGGGCGAAGGGAGAAAGTGGACTACCCATAGACACACTGTCTTGGGGAACCACTATATACACTTGTGTGTTGTCTGGGTGTGCTTGATTACTTGCTTAGAATAACTTTAAACATCTAAATCAATCAAGTAAAAATAAAAAAGAAACCTATTCACCCTCCTCTAGGTGATTTAGACTACAACCTTTATAAACTTACAGGATCTACAATCAACTGAATGAGAATGTTTTTTTATAATCAGCGCCCTACTGTGAAATAAGTTGCAAACTGTTGAAAATGTTGAAGTGGAAGTTTGTGAAGTTGGCGGTCTGGTCTGACCGCACGGTCTTGCGGTCTCCTCTGGTGGTCTGACCTCTCTAGTCTAGTCGCGGGCTATTCGGCGTGACCGTCGTTCTTCTGTCCAATGGTGCCGAGGTGAGGCCGCGCGGTCTGGTCGTGTGACCGCGTGGCAAGCTGGTGTTATCTCGCGATCTGGTGCTTGTGATCGCGTGGTGGGGGCAACGCGGTCTGGTGGCTGTCCGGGTTTCTTTGTGGTGCGCGTGGACTAAGGTCTTCTTAGTCGCGCGATCTACGGTTTGTGTTCGCATGGCTGGTCCTTCGACGATCTGCTGGTATATGCGGTCACAGGTGTTTGGTCGACTTGATCGGGTGTTGTCCTAGTCGGCCTGGTGCGTTCGCGGTCTTTGGAGGAGGTCAGGTGGCGAACACAGGTGGTGAGCGTCATGACCGGGCGAGTTGTCATGATCGTGCGACTTCCGTTGAAGTCGGCGAGCTCACTAAGCAGGAGGATCTTTTGCTGATTGCGCGGGTTGACCGGTCTGGTCGCGCGGTCAAGGGTGATGACTCTATCTCATAGGGCGGTGACTGGATCAGGTCGCCCGCCTATAAATAGGAGTCACTGTTGCAGCAAAATCATAGCACCAAGTGTAAGCTGAGCTCATGTCCTGTTCTTGCGGTCTCCTTTTTGTAACCGACCGGTTAGCTGATTGAACTTGTTTTGTGCAGCTTCTGCGGATTGTGCGGGTAGCAGCGGTCACCTCCTCTTCTGAAGGTGTTCGGGCGGTCTCGCGGCTTGCAGTGCGGGTTGCTGGAGTTCGGGAGGATCAGTGGAGTTCGGGAGTTCGCGTGGTTCTCAGTTGGTGTTGTTCAAGTCGCAGGCAGGCAGTTCGGACGGTCTTGTTTTCTAGCCGAGCGGACTGTCAGGTCGAGCGGTCAGGCGGTCTCAGTTGGCAGACCGCTGGTTATCTTTCAGCTGTGTTTTTCTCTTCTGTTTTTGTGTACTGCGAAATCATGTCTCGCCATGTATACCTCGCCCTGTAATGAAGAATTTTGTTTGATCAATAAAGATTGTGTTTGCTTCATGTGCTTCTGGTTGATTGGCTATAACTTTTAGTTGTACAATTCCTGCTCACTCTTAGATCTACGGAAAATTTCACATGGTATCAGAGGTAGGTTGGAGTGGATAGAGCAGTGAATAACTAAAAGTTGCCATCGCCTTTGTGAAGAAGGAACCAGTGGTAGAGCCATGAAAGCAAGGGGTCTTGGAATTGAGATGCTTACATCGACTAACTTTAAGAAGTGGAAGTCATGTATGCAAAGTTATCTTCTGGGTGAGGACCTCTGGGAGGTGGTTGGAGGAAAGAGCACGAAGGAAGTTATCCTGATTGGGGATAACGGTCATGAGGTGAGGAACTGTAGGCGGATTAATGCCAAAGCAGAGTTCGCCCTGAAAAGGGCAATATCACCTGATTTGTTTGATCACATCTTGGGGTGTGGATTAGCTGCTGAGATCTGGAGAGCCCTGGATGGGCTGTTTAACAAGAAGAATGTGGCAAGACTTCAATTCCTGGAAAATGAGCTGACCAGATCGGCTCAAGGTGATCTTTCTATCTCTACGTTCTTCTTGAAGATGAAGAACCTGTGCGCTGAGATTTTAGCACTGGATCCTGATGAGCCAATTTCTGAGGCGAAGCTGAAGAGGCACATCATCCGTGGCTTGCGGAAGGAGTATGTGGCCTTTGTGACGTCGGTGCAGGGTTGGGCAAATCAGCCGTCTCTGCTGGAGCTGGAAATCTGTTTGCTTCGCAGGAGAGTCTGGCAAGGCAGATGGCGGGGGTGTCAGTGTCTGAGGGAGAAGGCGAGGTTCTCTTCACGGGGAAGAAGAAGAATTGGGATAAGAAGAAAAAGACCGCTGGAGGCAATGAGCCTTCAACTTCGGGACAGCAGGAGAGGGGCTATGCTCCTAAGGCTGAAGGGAAGAAGAAGGGGGAAGGACCCAAGTGCTTCAGATGTGGGAAGCTTGGTCACATCAGGAAGGATTGCCGGGTGGATCTTCAACCGGGGCATGTTGCTGCAGGAAAGGAGGAAGCTGAGGCCAGACAGAATGATGGAGGATGGGGAGGAGCCTTCTCGGCTTCTGTTGGAGCTGCGACTCCTATCAACTATCAGGAGGACTGGATCGTGGACTCGGGGTGTAGTCATCACCTCACCAGGGACGAGTCGAAGCTTTCTTCAGCTCAGCCGTACTCAGGTAATGATGACATTATTACTGCTGATAATACCGTGCATGCTGTCGAGAAGGTGGCAGTTGTTTTCTTGGGCAGTGATAGGGGGCCGCTAACTTTGAAGAGTGTCTATCATGTGCCCGGAATGAGAAAAAACCTTTTCTCCGTGACCAACGCTGTTGACGTTGGGTATCACGTTCTGTTCGACCCAACAGAAGTGAAGTTTCTACGAAATGTGGAGGCGGTGAAGGCTGAGGTCGTTCATGTCGGGAGGAGGGCAAAAAACTTGTTCATTTTATCGACAAGTTCTTATGTCGACAAGATGAGGACGAATGATAGTGTCGTGATATGGCACGAGAGGTTGGGGCATGTAGGGATGGATAAACGGAAGGCTATGACGGTGAGAGGTCTGGTCAAGGGCCTGCCTAGTCTATCTTCCTACGGAGACGGTCATGTGTGCGCGGGATGTCAGTTTGGCAAGTCGCAGACAAGGAGTAGTGTGCCGTTGGAGTGCATCCATGGTGACTTGATGGGACCGACTGCTACCCCAAGCCTCGGAGGCAGCAGATATATGCTGGTGTTGATCGATGACTACACCAGATATGTCTGGGTTTATTTCTTAAAGGAGAAGGCAGAGGCGTTTGCCAAGTTCGTGGAGTTCAAGGAGCTTGTGTAGGGTCGGCTTGGCCTGCGGGTTAAGAAGCTGAGGACTGACAACGGAGGGGAGTTCACCTCTGGTGAGTTCTCTACTTTTTGCAGGAAGGCAGGCATACGGAGGGAGCTTACTTGTGTGCATACTCCACAACAAAATGGAGTTGCAGAGCGGAAGATCCGTCATCTGACGGAGACCTGCAAGTGTTGGCTGCATGCCAAGAGTATCCCAAAGTCCTTCTGGGCGGAGGGAATATCTTGTGCTGCCTACGTCATCAACAGGATGCCTCTCAGTCCCATCAATATGAAGACCCCGCATGAATTGATGTTCAAGGAAAAGCCAAGCGTGGCACACCTTCGAGTGTTTGGTTCCACCTTCTATGTGCACATTCCAGGTGCGCTTCAGACGAAGCTAGATGCGAAAGTAAGGAAGCTAGTCTTTGTGGGTTATGATGATCGGAAGAAGGGCTGGAAGTGCATGAACCCGGAGACGCGGAGTTTTGTTGTATCTCACGACGTTGTGTTCGACGAGGTGACGTCCTACGAGGGAAGCTTTGGTGTTGAGCTACCAGAAAGCAGGGTGGAGGAGCCGGAGATAGCTGTGAAAAATCTTCAGGTGGAGTTGCCTGTGTCACCAGGTGGTCCATCAATATCTAGTTCTGAGGCGGAGGCTTCTGGATCAGGAAGCAGGGGGAGCGATGATCCGAGTTCGTCTGGAAGGGGAGCTAGGGAAGAAGCAGCTGAAGATACTGTGAGTCAGGGGAAGGCGTTGCGGAGATCGAAGCGAACTATCATTGCCCCTGATCGCTATACAGGAGGAAACATGGTGAGCTTTGTCTCATGTTTCTTTGCTGGTCCCTTGGATGAGAGGGAGCCATCGAGCTTTGAAAAGGCCAAAGGCGCGGAGCAGTGGGATTCAGCTATGCAGGAAGAGATGAGTGCTCTTGAGAGGAATGAGACTTGGTCTCTGGTGCCCAAGCCCAAGGGTATCACCCCTGTGACATGCAAGTGGGTCTACAAGCTCAAGAAGAAGGCTGATGGCAGTATCGAGCAATACAAGGCTCGCCTTGTGACTCGGGGATTCTCATAGCAATAAGGTGAAGACTATGAAGAGACATTCAGTCCGGTGGCAAAAATGACTTCAGTTTGGGTTGTGATTGCCTTGGCGGCATGTTGGGGGTGGGAGATTTGGCAGCTCGACGTAAAGAATGCGTTCTTGTACGACGAGATTGACAAGGACATCTTCATGGTCCAGCCGCCAGGCTTCGTGTCTGAAGATTTTCATGATTATGTCTGCAAGTTGAAGAAGGCCCTGTATGAGTTGAAGCAAGCGCCGAGGGCGTGGTATGGAAAGATAGCAGAATATCTCCTATTCTGTGGGTTTGGTGCTTCAGATTCAGACTCAAGCTTGTTCGTCAAGAAGAGCGGGGAGCTTCAAGTCATCGTGCTGCTTTACGTCGACGATATGATCGTGACGGGGAATTCGAAGGAGGAGGTAGCAAGGCTTCGGGCCGAGTTATCCATCAGGTTCGAGATGAAGGAATTGGGTGAGCTTCACCATTTCCTTGGACTCGAAGTGCAGAGGAAGGGAGTTGGAGTACTGGTGTCCCAGGCTGGATATGCGGAACGAATCGTGGAGCGGTTCGGCATGAAGGAAGGGAAGTTCATTTCCACACCTCTGGAGAAGGCCATGAAACTTCGCAAGGATGAGGGGAGGATTCTGAAAGATCCGCTGGTGTTCCGGGCTCTGGTTGGGAGCTTGATCTATCTGACGATTACCAGGCCGGATATTGCGTATGCAGTTGGTAGGGTGAGCCGTTATATGGCGGAACCACAGATGCCTCATCTTCTAGCGGCCAAGAATATATTGAAGTATGTCAAGGCGACTTCGGATATGGGTCTCCTTTATAGGAGGGATGCGGGCTTCGAGGTGCATGGGTACATGGATGCTGATTACGGGGGAGATTCGGATGATCGAAAGTCGACGTCTGGATACATCTTCATGGCGGGCCCCACGGCTATATCATGGTGCAGCAAGAAGCAGGATTCCGTGTCTGTCTCAACCACGGAAGCGGAATACAAGGCTTCGGCTTTGGCAGCTCAAGAAGCCATCTGGCTTAGGAGGTTGGTTGGAGACGTCCATAAGGAGGTTCGTGGTTCGACTCTGCTCCGCGGCGACAATGAGAGTGCTCTCAAACTGGTCTAGTTTGTCACGCGAGGACCAAGCATATTGAGATCGAGCATCATTTCATTCGTGAGAAGGTGCTGGAGGGGTCTCTTTCGGTCGAGCATGTTCGGAGTCAGGACAACGTTGCTGACATCTTCACAAAGGCGCTGGCGAAGGGGTCGTTCACTCGGCTAAGGAGTTTACTTGGGCTGTTTTCAACTTCCCACTTCAAGGGGGAGTGTTGAAAATGTTGAAGTGGAAGTTTGTGAAGTTGGCGGTCTGGGGGGAGACCGCGCGGTCTGGTCTGACCGCACGGTCTTGCGGTCTCCTCTGGCGGTCTGACCTCTCTGGTCTAGCCACGGGCTATTCAGCGTGACCGTCATTCTTCTGTCCAAGGGTGCCGAGGTGAGGCCGCGCGGTCTGGTCGTGTGACCGCGTGGCAAGCTGGTCTTATCTCGCGATCTGGTGCTTGTGATCGCGTGGTGGGGGCAGCCCGGTCTGCTGGCTGTCCAGGTTTCTTTGTGGTGCGCGTGGACTAAGGTCTTCTTAGTCGTGCGGTCTCCGATTTGTGTTCGCATGGCTGGTCCTTCGGTGATCTGCTGGTATATGTTGTTATCCTAGTCGGCCTGGTGTGTTCGCGGTCTCTGGAAAAGGTCGGGTGGCGAACACATGTGGTGAGCGTCATGACCGGGCGAGTTGTCATGATCGTGCGGCTTCCGTTGAAGTCGGCGAGCTCACTAAGCAAGAGGATCTTTTGCTGATTGCGCGGGTTGACCGGTCTGGTCGCGCGGTCAAGGGTGGTGACTCTATCTCATAGGGCGGTGACTGGATCAGGTCGCCCGCCTATAAATAGGAGTCACTGTTGCAGCAAAATCATAGAACCAAGTGCAAGCTGAGCTCGCGTCCTGTTCTTGCGGTCTCCTTTTTGTGACCAGGCGGTTAGCTGATCAAACTTGTTTTGTGCAGCTTCTGCGGATTGTGCGGGTAGCAGCGGTCACCTCCTCTTCTGAAGGTGTTCGGGCGGTCTCGTGGCTTGCAATGCGGGTTGCTGGAGTTCGGGAGGATCAGTGGAGTTCGGGAGTTCGCGTGGTTCTCAGTTGGTGTTGTTCAAGTCGCAGGCAGGCAGTTCGGGCGGTCTTGTTTTCTAGCCGAGCGGACTGTCAGGTCGAGCGGTCAGGCGGTCTCAGTTGGCAGACCGCTGGTTATCTTTCAGCTGTGTTTTTCTCTTCTGTTTTTGTGTACTGACGAAATCATGTCTCGCCATGTATACCTCGCCCTGTAATGAAGAATTTTGTTTGATCAATAAAGATTGTGTTTGCTTGGTTGATTGGCTATAACTTTTAGTTGTATAATTCCTGCTCACTCCTAGATCTACGGAAAATTTCACACAAACCAAGCAGCATAGTGTCAAATAATGAAGCTGCAAGTTGCAAAATATCAGAATACAATATCACCGAAAAACAACATAAAGTGATTAATCAATGTAATGACAACTTGCAGGAATGAGAATCATGAGAGTTATGGTACATATTATTCCAAGGACAAATCTAAGTAGTGAGTGTAAAAAGGGAAGAAACATGTAGTTTAATCAGCAACTTTGAGCGTGCACTATGTCGGTGAAGTCACAAGTAGTTTAATCTGCAAGTGAAAGAGCAAACGCCGCTTAGCGCAGGCTGCCACGGTGATGACCGCCGAATATAGGCACGTCGGCGACAAGGGTGCAGTTGGCCGATGGCATTCATGCGGGCTCGGTTTCAGCAGTCAAGGCTTGCACATAGCTCAACTCCAAGCTTCAAATTCTAAGGTTTGGCGTCGATTTCTCTAGTGGTGGTGGTTGGTCGTTTGACGATGGTGAATATTCGTTTTTACAATCTTGTATTCGTCGAGTGGGTCCCCGGTGTCCAGGGTGTCGCTAGGCCCAATATTTTTAAGAGGCACTGCCCCAGGAAAGAGGGGCGGGCGGGCTCAAGGTTATTCCCAGGAGGAGGGGGCGAGCCGGGGAGGCTGGCGGCCTCCCGCTCGCCCAGCCCCATTAGGGGGGCGAGCCGGGGAGGCAGGAGGTCTCCCGCTCGCCCAGACCCGTTAGGGGGGCGAGCGGGGGAGGTGTGCGGCCTCCCGCTCGCCCACCCCAAGGAGGGGGGCGAGCAGGGGAGGTGGGCGGCCTCCCACTCGCCCAGCCCCAAGGAGGGGGGGGGGGCGAGCAGGGGAGGCGGCCTGCCCCCTCTCGCCTAGTCCCAAGAAGAGGATGCGGTCTGCGTTTAGCATCTCGGAATGGCGGGATTTGACTGTTGGCGGGCCAAACCGGGGGGTATTTTCGTAATCTCTTAGGCCAGAATCTGGCCATTGGCAGACCAAGTTTGAAAAACTATAAATAAGACCAAGGGGCACCTTTTGGGGCATCACTCTCTCTGGGCTACTCTCCCCTTAGGTTTCTTTGGTGGGGGAAGAGAGCCTCCAAAGGTGCCCCAAGCTCAGCATTGGCTTGGGAGGGGAAGCGCTCTAAGATCTTTCGGGTGTGTGGTGGGACCTCCTTGCTGAGCCCTCGGTGCTGTTCCTAGTTTCTCAAGTCTTCAGCCTAGCGCTCTCCCTTGAGAGAAGTAAGTGTGCGGTCATCCCCTTTTTGTGGACCTCGAACTCCACGAGAGACCAAGTATTGGTTTCAACATTTATGGTGCGGTGAGCGTGGAGAGTGACCAACACAGAAAATCTCAAGCTGAGCTCTATGGCTGGAGGTGGAGAAGATGGATCCGACCCGGGCCACTCGCAGTCGCCGGTGGCTGTGGTGACGATGAAGATGTTTGAAAACTTCAAGCGGGAGGTCCTGCAGACCTTGCAGTTAGCTTTCGCCATGAGAGGTGAATGCGAGGGAGGAGGCGGTCCGGAGGTCCCGCCCCAGCAGATGGGCGAGAGCACTCCCGGCCAACAATCCAGGAAGGAGGTGCCGGCGGGGAGGCATCCGGCCTCCACTCGCCCGTCCTTTAAGGGGGGGGGGGGGCAAGTGGGTAGGCGGCCTGCCCCCACTCGCCCAGCTCCAAGGGGAGGGGGGGGGGGGGGAGTGGGGAGGCATCCGACCCTCACTCGCCCAGCCCTAAAGGGGGTGAGCGGGGAGGCATCTGTTCCCCACTCGCCCCGACCCAAAAGGGGTCGAGCGGAGGCGATTTGGCGAGACCTCCCCGGGCGGCAGCTATTCGGTAGCCCGACAAGTGCAGAGGTCTGCGACCCGACTCCGCGAGAGCGGACCACTCGCCGGGCTGGGGAGGGAAGTCCCTTTTGTGAGTTTGATCCTCTCGGCCCTGGTTTCAGAGGGGTTCGGGGGGTCGGAGATGTCTTACTATTCCGGCAAGGATGACCCAGTCCTGCACCTGTAGTGGTTCGAGGACATGGTCTCTATCAGACCAATGTCAGATGCCTTCCAGTGTCAGCTCTTTGCCACCACCCTGAAGGAGAAAACGAGGGCCTTGTTCAACCAGCTCCCCGTGTGGTCTATCTGGGCCTTCGAGGACCAGCGTCGAGGTTTTCTGCTGCGCTTCTCAACGTCGAAGAAGAGGAAGAAGGATGTCGAGATACTCTTCAAGATCAAGCAAGGGCCAAGGGAGTCGCTGGCTTGCTACGTTGACAGGTTCCAGGAAGAGGTCCTGCAAGTCCAGGAGGTGTCAGGGTTCACCCTCCAGCTCGCCTTCATTGTGGGGCTGCGGGAGGGGTTCTTCAAGATGAGCTTAAAGCGGAAGACCCCCTTATCCTTCGAGGAATTGATGGAAAGGGCGGCGGAAGAAATTGAGAGTAAGGAGGCCAACCTGGAGTTCGCAAAAAGGTTGGCCAAGCTGAGTGAGCCGGAGGCAAGACAGCAGAGGGAGGGCATGGGAGATCCCGAAAGAAAGTTTGACCAAGGAGAGGGTAACTTCCAAGGAGAGAGACCCGACCCCCCAAGGTGGGGACAGGGATCGAGGGCACCCCCTACACCGCCCCAGCAAACCATGGTGATCGGCTGGGAGAGAAGGAAGAGAGCCAGGAAAGCAGAAAGAAGAGAAAGAGAAGGGGATAGGGTGGTGTTACCCTACTGCGACTTCCACGAGGAGGAAGGTCACGCGACGTCTGCCTTCCCCGAGTTTTTGGAAATAAGGGAGGCAAGGGGTCCGATGCAACAACAGCAACAACCAGAGGGGATCGAGGAAGACCATGCCTGGGAGTAGGAGACCAAGTTCTGGTTTTCATACTTAGTTTTTTCTACCCTTAAGTCCATGTAGTACGATGGTTTACTTCCATACTTAGTTTTTTCTTGCATGTAATATGATGACTACTGTGATGAAAGGTTTCAAAAGCACTTAGCCCCGACGCTGGCCCGCTGACCAAGCTCCCACCAAGCTTGCAGGGTCGGGGACCGCTCGGTGGCTGGAGGTTTTCAAGAATACTTAGCGCCGACGCTGGCCCGCTGACCATGCTCCCACAGAGCTGGCAGGGCCGGGGACCGCTCGGTGGCCGGAGGTTTTCAAGAATACTTAGCCCCGACGCTGGCCCGCTGACTAGGCTCCCACCAAGCTGGCAGGGCCGGGGATCGCTCGGTGGCCGGAGGTTTTCAAGAATACTTAGCCCCGGCGCTGGCCCGCTGACCAGGCTCCCACCAAGCTGGCAGGGCAGGGGACCGCTCGGTGGCCGGAGGTTTTCAAGAATACTTAGCCCCTACGCTGGCCCGCTGAACAGGCTCCCACCAAGCTGGCAGGGCCGGGGACCGCTCGGTGGACGGAGGTTTTCAAGAATACTTAGCCCCGACGCTGGCCCGCTGACCAGGCTCCCACCAAGCTGGCAGGGTCGGAACCGCTCGGTGGCCGGAGGTTTTCAGAATACTTAGCCTCGACGTTGGCCCGCTGACCAGGCTCCCACCAAGCTGGCAGGGCCGGGGACCGCTCGGTGGCCGGAGGTTTTCAAAGTACTTAGCCCCGACGCTGACCCGCTGACCAGGCTCCCACCAAGCTGACAGGGCCGGGGACCGCTCGGTGGTCGGAGGTTTTCAAAGTACTTAGCTCCGACGCTGGCCCGCTGACAAGGCTCCCACCAAGCTGGCAGGGCCGGGGACCGCTCAGTGGCCAGAGGTTTTCAAGAATACTTAGCCCCGAAGCTGGCCCGCTGACTAGGCTCCCACCAAGCTGGCAGGGCCAGGGACCGCTCGGTGGCCGGAGGTTTTCAAAGTACTTAGCCCTGACGCTGGCCTGCTGACCAGGCTTCCACCAAGCTGGCGGGGCCGGGAACCGCTCGGTGGCCGGAGGTTTTCAACGTACTTAACCTCGACGCTGGCCCGCTGACCAGGCTTCCACCAAGCTGGCAGGGCCTGAGACCGCTCGGTGGCTGGAGGTTTTAAAAGTACTTGGCCCCGGGATGGTTCCGCTAGCCGGGCTCTCGCTAGCAGGCAGGGCAGGCTGACCTCGCGGGGAGGCTAAGTAGTTTTTTCCCCCGAGATGGTTCCGCTAGCCGTGCTCTCGCTAGCTGGCAGGGCAGGTTGACCTCTCGGGGAGGCTAAGTAGTTTTTCCCCCGAGATGGCTCCACTAGCCGGGCTCTCACTAGTCGGCAAGGCAGGATGACCTCTAGGGGAGGCTAAGAAGTTTTTCCCCCGAGATGGCTCCGCTAGCCGGGCTCTCACTAACCGGCAGGGCAGGACGACCTCTCCAGGAGGCTAAGTAGTTTTCCCCCGAGATGGCTCCGCTAGCGGGGCTCTCACTAGCCGGCAGGGCAAGATGACCTCTCGGGGAGGCCAAGTAGTTTTTTCCCCCGAGATGGCTCCGCTAGCCGTGCTCTCACTAGCCGGCTGGGCAGGACGACCTCTCGGGGAGGCTAATTAGTTTTTACCCTCGAGATGGTTCCGCTGACCGGGCTCTCACTAGCAGGCAGGGCAGGATTGGCCTCTCTGGGAGGCTTAAGTAAATTTTTTTGCCTGGGGCAATGTGGAGTCTTCTCAATGTCACTCATCGCCACTCGCCGAATATGCGGGGTTGGACTTTTCTTTCTGAGCGCGTAACCCGCTCGAAAAGAGCGGGGATTGTGTACAACCCTGTATTCGCCGAGTGGGTCCCCTGGGTTCAGGGTGTCACTTGGCCCAATATTTTTAAGAGGCACTGCACCAAGAAAGAGGGGCAGGCGGACTCAAGGTTATTCCCAGGAGGAGGGGGGCGAGCCGGGGAGGCGGGTGACCTCCCGCTCGCCTTGCCCCAGTAGGGGGGGGGGGGGGGCGAGCCGGGGAGGCGGGCGTCCTCCCGGTCGTCCAGCCCCGTTAGGGGGGCAAGCGGGGGAGGCGGGCGGCCTCCCGCTCGCCCAGCCCCAAGGAGGGGGCGAGCGGGGGAGGCGGGCGGCCTCCCGCTCGCCCAGCCCCAAGGAGGGGGGCGAGCGGGGGAGGCAGGCGGCCTCCCGCTCGCCCAGCCCCAAGGAGTGGGGCGAGCATGGGAGGCGAGCGACCTCCCGCTCGCCCAGCCCCAAGGAGGGGGGCGAGCACGGGAGGCGGGCGACCTCCTGCTCGCCCAGCCCCAAGGAAGGGGGCGAGAAGGGGAGGCGACATGCCCCCTCTCTCCCAGTCCCAAGAAGAGGAGGAGGACTGTGTTTAGCATCTCAGAATGGCGGGATTTGGCTGTTGGCAGGCTAAACCAGGGGGTATTTTCGTAATCTCTTAGGCCAGAATCTGGCTATTGGCAGACCAAGTTTGGAAAACTATAAATAAGACCAAGGGGGCACCTTTTGGGGCATCACTCTCTTTGGGCTACTCTCCCCCTAGGATTCTTTGGTGGGGGAAGAGAGTCTCCAAAGGTGCCCCAAGCTCAGCATTGGCTTGGGAGGGGAAGTGCTCTAAGATCTTTCGGGTGTGTGGTGGGACCTCCTCGCTGAGCCCTCGGTCTTGTTCCTAGTTTCTCAAGTCTTCGGCCTAGCGCTCTCCTTTGAGAGAAGTAAGTGTGTGGTCACCCCCTTTTTGGGGACCCCGAACTCCACGAGAGACCAAGTATTGGTTTCAACATCGTTCTTATGAAACTTTTGTGTCTGCTTTACAGATTGCAAAGATAATTTATATTACCATGACCCCGAATTAAAATCACTCTTGCTATTTTTTTTAGTCTTAGTTATTTTGTAATGTATTTTTCGAACTTAGATCTCTTCATTTTGAGTATTGATTAACTTAGTCTGCTAATAAAATTGTGCAAAGAGAGCTTACTTATTTGACCTTGTATTTAACTATGTCTGGGGATTGTGCTCCCACGATCAGAAATCCCAACATGTAGTATAGAGTGCCATGTACTGTAGATAACTAATTTTATGTTTGGGGGAAGACTCAACTGCGCGCAGTGGGTGATGAATAGACATGCTTTCCATCTTTTCAGTTCCGATCTTTGAATTTATCAGATCTCCTAATCATGCTTGAGGGTAGCTATGGAAGGAAAGGATGCGAATTTGACATGGTAATCATTGGAGAAGATCGATGACACATAAATTTTTGTCTTTGGCAAATTAGCGTCAAAGACATGTTTGTTGAGCTAGGGATGATGCGGGCTTTGTATGGACGAGATATATTACCTGATGAAGAGAAAGCTGAGGAATGGATTGATTTGGATGACCATGACACTAGCGTCATCAGGATTTGTTAAAGACAATGTGTTCTTCAACATTTGCGTTGAAGAGTCTGCAATCAAATTTTGGGAGAAGTTTGAGAGATTGCATATGGCCAAATCGTCGACCATGATGTTGTTTTTGAAACAACGATTATATAGGTTAAAGATGCATAAGGGTGGTGACCTATAAGAGCACTTTTATGTGTTTAATGGTCATCTTAACCAATTGCAAGCGAATGGTGCGAATGTTGAGGAATAATACAATGCTCTATTGCTTCTTACCTCCCTCTCGCATCCTTTAAACACATGACTATCACGCTCTTGTATGTGAAGGATACAATGAGAGTTATAGGAGGTCACATCGAGATTACTGTCAAGTCAGAAGCTGAAGAACCTCATTCCTGAGGGTGAGCATATTTTGACAGTAGATGGACGAGAGGAAAGCATTCGACAAGGGATTGAGAGGTGCACGAGCTCGATCAGCGTCGAAGATGGGGGAAATGGAATGACTTAGCTGTTTCTTTGTTTAATTCTAGGGTACACGACTATAGGACCCGAGAACCAAATCTAATAGTTGGTTATGAATATTTGGACCCATAGCTGAATCAAAACCCAAGAGTTTTGACACCCGAAAAACAAAATTAATATTCTCATTGATTCCATTATTTGTGCGCACCCTTAGTTATATTAAGTTGCATTTACATATCATTTCTTGTAGAAAAACAAAATCCTAAGAAAATAATGTTTGAACCAACAAAACAATTGGTGAGGGCAGGATTATGCTGCTCGATGTGCGATGGCGACAGTCTCAGGTTGTCGATGTGTACAATGTCTTAGGCATGAACAACGTGGTCCGCTGGGATTCCTTTGTTCGGCCCATGCTCTGTTCGCCAAAGGCTTACTAACGAAAGGATTTTGAGAATGGTGTTAGGCTGAATGTCCCAACAAAGTAGTAGGAAAGATATTCAATAACATGATCCTTTTCCTCTTCGACGCCGAAGGCCGAGTGGGATTCTACTGGATTGGCGGCATCTACACTCTTTGCCGGCTGAGCCTTTGAGAGGAGGTGCTAATGGAATGCTGGCGCATCCTAGTGCTGGAAGGTGGGCTGATTAAAGACATGAGGACGAAGGAGCGGGCGAACAAAGCATGGGCTGAACAAAGGAACCACATTGTGCCTAAGCCTAGGGCTCCGTTTGGCACAATTTTTATTTGCTCCGGTGAGTTTGGACAAAAAGGCCACCATCAGTGTACTTTGTCGATGAACACTATCTGTCTTAGATGGTCCACCACAGGAACCCTAAGCACACATCTAGGCTCAGTAGTTTGGCACATCTGTGGCGGTCAAGTTTTGTTCCGAATCCCAGTCCCAAGAATTTTCACATTGGAATGGGGTAGAAAACCGGAGTCAAGCTCCCTTGGCTTGTAACAAGCCCTTATATTCCGTGGGGCTTTTCCTACTGCCCGTCCCTAGGTGCCCTAACAAGCTTCAGCAGACGGCCCCTCCTTTGAAGGGACCAAAATTTTTTGATTAAAGGAAAAATAAAATATGATGGGACCATCCAAAAATTGATCTGGACCGTGAAATGGACACGACTATTTCTAGCTGATCGGCTAACTATGCAAGCAGCAATCATGATGTTACATTTAGAATGAAATAGTTTTACATAATAATCACAAATTTCACATCATAAAATGAAATACAGGCATCATGCATATTATACATATATCTCTAATCTTATGCCAACTTCAGCTTCTTACTTGTATGGATCAGCAAGCTAGAGGGGTAGAAAGAAATAGACATTAATAAGAAAATAATGAAGGAGAGTTTTTGAACACTCACAAAATCATAGAATAGAAAAAGAAATATCTGGATCGACCTCACAAATTACAAAGAAGAATTGCAGAAAATGCTTGAGAAATCAAACCCTACATAATAAATCATTCACATTAGTTTCCTCCTCCAGGAGGATGATGATCAAAAGAGCTTGTATGGGGAGGAGGCATCAAGGGGATGAATGAGGTAAGTGAGAGCAAGTGCCAGCAGCATCAGCATATATGCAATCCCCTGGTCAATTGAGGTCCCTGCAATCATATTCCGTACCAATTTAATAAATAAATTGCCTACATTACAAGTTTACAACTAGGGGTGTAAGTAAAAATCAACCGAACATCGTTTCATAATTTCTAATGCTAAACCAAATCAAACTGAACCGTATAAATGAAACAACATAATATAATCATAATATGATATCACAGATTATTTATATAAATAATTTTCATTTCAAATAATATAAAAATATAATAATAATAAATATTTATGTTTAATTTTTACTCCCGGTTTTAGATTATATATTTATGTTTTAATTTTTTAAGCGATTCGGTTCCAATGGTCTATGAGATTCGGTTACACCCCCAATTACAAAAAAAAAAAAAATCATTTCACTCTTATTTGTTTTATTGTTTTATAACTAGGGAGTATGGCATGAGAATAGAGAAAACAATCACCTTGCCCTCTTCTCTGCCTCTCATTTTCCATGTAATAATCATTTAAATCATTTTTAACTCAAAAGTTTGTAAAAAAAAACTGTTCTTATAAAACTCATCACCATGGTTCATATTCTCATTTATTTACTTTTTATAATAAATTGAACTTTACGATTTCAAAATATAATATTAAGCTCTAAGAAAGTGATTAGAATTTCATTTACATTACATTAAAAGGCAAAATACTATTATAATGTCATATCTTCAAATATACACAGATGATTTTCATAGTTTCTATTTCCCCTCATTCACCTCCTCCCATGGCTGGATTCCTCTTCTCACGCAACGTCCGCGACAACACACAACGGCTAATCACAACCAAGGCACCGTGAGGATATCGCTACGAGAAAAACGGTTTATAGTATAAATTAGCAAGGAATTTATGAATACAATTATTTCCTTGCTAAAAGGATTTTTTTCCCTATCAAGGAATATTACATACAAAAACTTTGTTGCCCATAGCTTGAAATATTTTTATCCCAAAGGTTAGTTAGCAAAAAAGTTGACACAAAATTTGAGGTTAAAAATGTCAAGCCTAAAACATAACATATAAATATTCATCAAACAATCATTTCATGGGTAAATTAATGATTAATTTCTTGTTTCAAAGCAATTAACCAAATATTCGATCCTCTACTCCTGCAGTGTGGCCAGGGCATTGCAGAGAGCCTAAGCCGCAAACATCTCAACTCCTACTCGTGCCTTTTCACGATAAGTTTCCGCAACTCCCACTCAGGCCATTTCACCATAGACCCTCCTACAACGACATAACTCCTCTGAAGCAATGCCAAAACCCTTATACATGAAAACTCCTATAAAGATTATTATTATTTACATCTTTTTCTGTCTCATTTGACTAAAAATGTGAACATTTGTTTTTATCATGGTTGATAATGAAATCATACACATCAAAATTCCACCAAAGTATTTTTTTCTTTTTTGGCTTTTTGCTACAATATTCTATTAAATGTTTAGTAATCAATCCCATGAAAATTCATTGTATAAATGGTAGTGACATTTTGCTATTAAGAGTTTTGTCAATGCGCATCTACTCTTTTGGTAGCATGCAAGTGAGTTGGGTTAATTTCAAGGTGCCTTCACTTTAAAATAAAGCTAATTGATGTTCAAAGTCCATCTTTTTTCATTTCATTAGAACCTAAACTACATCATGCTTAGGAATTTTGAAATGGAGATCGCACGATACATTGTCCGGCAATTAGGACTAGACTTAAAGATCAAAAACCAGCTTGATTTTGGCATACATGGAGCCAGGATCATCCGAGCTTCGAGTCGAATCTCAGCTGCTTGTGTCTAAGTCAATTTTGAGCCGGCTGGAATTTAATATCCTACTCGGCTTGGGATGAGTCATTAACAATATGTTTATTTGGTGCAATTTATCGTTTTTTATTGTTTTTGTCAAATGCCATTAAACCGATTAATTTCGAGGAGGCTTGAAATCCTTCTCCGGTTCTAAATTGGATCCGGACAGCCATTTTAATTTTGATATGATTTCGAGATAACCGGATTTCTAACGGCCTTGCAACTTGGTGGTTCTATGTGATTTCTCGGTTAGGGTCTAGATATACTTTTATTGAACAAATATTATTTTGCTGGTCTACAATAACACATGAGGAAGACCGAAATACCCCTAAAAATAGAACTTGGGGTGCATTTTGCCAAGTTTAATCATAATGGGGGGTGCATTTTGCCAAATTAACAAATTGAGGGTGCATTTTGCCAAACAGGGGGGGGGGGGGGGGGCATTCTGTCAAATAGCCTAGTCAAAATAATAAATTGACTCTTTGAATTATCCAAAACTCTTCTGTAATTACTAATTACTGGTTGCCCTCCCCTACCTTTTGAAATTACAAAAAACCTGTCATTTGAGTTTACCTTGCATGCACAAAAATACCCTCTGAAGCTCCTGAAGGGGGGTATTTTTATACATGCATGTCATGAAATATATATTTATCGAGAAGATTTCTGTAATTTCAAAATTTTGTAAATATACAGGTATAAACTACTCTAAAGCTCAGTTTGTTTCGACGGTGAGAATTGGAGCGGTGGGAATTCTGAGATCGTTGACAATGAAGCGGAGGGAAATGGAGGGGGTGACTGCAGTCTAATAAAAAACATAATGTTTTGGAGCAGTGGAAGTGGGAATTGGAGGTTTACCATGTAACACCCCGGCCCTCCCCATTGATAAGGAGCCCAAGCACCCCAAAGTCTCCCCGTGCTTGTTTCTCAGCAGCGGCGCATTGTTGAGGCCGGGTCTCGAACTTGCAACCCCCTTGATAAGGAGCCTTCAAACCACTCATCACCAATTGAGCTGCTCAATTGGTGATGAAACGTGATTTGAAAACTCCTTATCAAAGGGGTTGCGGGTTCGAGACCCGGCCTCAACAATGCGCCGCTGCTGAGAAATAGGCGCGGAGAGACTTTGAGGTGCTTGTGCTGCAGACCGGTAGCATGCCATACCAAACAATTTATTTTTAGCATTGTCATTTTCTCCTCAATGGAGATGGAGCAAAAACGCCCAAACAAACAGAGCCTAAATTCTCTGAAATATATATGTGATATAATTTGTTATGTTGATATTTATATGAAAAAAAGCAATTATGCAAAAATGGGGAACATCGCCATACCAAAATGTATAAACGGATTAAAAAAATCGAAAGCTAGGATTGTCTCAGATCTGAAGAAAACGGGGGAAAATACTCCAGTAAATGATGAGAAAAATTGACAACGAAAGGATTTGAGAAAAGAAGACGGATCAAAGAGAAACAAACCGTCGCTGGTAGGCGCCGGAGCAGGTGCCTGAGCCCTGACGGCAGGCATGACGATGCCGGAGACGAGAGCGAAGACCATCATTAGGGCGAAAGAGGCCCTTGGAAACGCCGACATGTCTCCTTCTGATCCCTTCTCTCTCTTCCCTCTCTTCCGATCAAGGATCGGCGACGACCGGAGAAGCGCGCGGAAAGAGAGAGGAAGATATAGGGTTCGCAGCAGAGCAAACCCTGGAAGGAGATCAGCGTCTTCTTGCTTTCCCCCTTTGGATTTTTCTCTCGGTCTAGGAGAAGGGTGCAGGTGTAGAATGCCGCTTTATAGCATGGTGCCCTGGCCACGAAGAAGCGAGGGGGGGAATTAGTATTGTTGTGGGGCCCGCCGTGGTCGGCGGGTCCGGTTCACGCGGGACCACCAGTTGTTACATCCATCTTTCCGAGCTTTCACCGCAGCCAGGGCATCGGACCAGACGAGCGTTCCGGCGGGCATCCTGTCTGTCACGTTGTTAACGGCCATAAGCCATTTTGAACCCGGACATAGCCGTTAGGCCCGTTACCCTCACATTATTATTATTATTATTATTACTTTTTTTCTTTTTTGAGATTTTCAACGGTAATATTGTTTAGCTTCGAGAAGAATGAAGTAAAATTTCAGTAGTTACTGGATTGGCCCAAAAATCTTACAAAATACTCAAGATTTAGCACCGATTGAAAGTAATTCATAAGCCTAGTTTTTTGGTCCAGATTTCATACCATTAATATGGTATGAGATTTTTTGGGGAAATGTTATAAACATAGCTATTCGCATTCCGAAAAAAGCGTAAAATTTCATCATTTTATTCAGTTTAATCAGAGTCCAAAATTTCATGTTCCCTCTTCGTGGTCATCTCCCTCCCTGCTCCCATCCCTAGGCAGATCTGAGCTCCCGGCGAGCGGATTTGAAGATGATCGATGTAAGGGCAAAAGAGCAGAATGTTGGGAGTTGAGCCTTTTTTGGTGATGGGTAGGCCGGAGAAGAGATACGCGGCTAAGGAGGTGAGTTAGGAGGCGGAGCTGTCTTCGGCGATGGAGATTTCAACGCAAAAGCGTGGATTGCGATGCTTTCTGAGCTTGCAGGTGAAATGGCTTCTTCTTGTGTGGAAGGAGGGGGGAGAGAGCGGGTGAAATGGCCATTGTCACGAAGTCGATTGCAGGGCTCAACCTTTTCCATCTGTTTTTTTTTTAAATAATATAATTACCTTTATAATAGCAATCTCTTGCACTGCCGCGATAAGGATCCAATTATTTCCTTGTAGGTGATTTAGCCGAAGAGAATATGCAAGAGAATATGCCGGGAATATGCTTCGAAGTATGTGATGTCGTGCTGCACACCGGTGTCATTCACAAGGGAGGCAGGCAAGTCATCCTGACGGATATGTTGGGCTGCGAATAAATATGTTGGACTGCGAATAAATTTTTTTGAACTACAAATATCAATGGACTGTAAATAGCCATTGTTGGACTGCTTATAGCTTATAGCTTATAACACTGTCTTTTTTGGACTAAATATCTATTTCAGTCTCTAACCTTTATCTCTTTTTTTTTAGTCCTAAATATTACTTTTTAGATTTCAATCCCACCTTTTTTCTCCTACTTTTGATTTAAGTCCCAAGAAATAACTTTCCTTAAACATTCTTAGAAACTGAACAAGAGAAAGCTCGGGCATTCCTTCATTCCATGACAAATAATTAGTAAAACTGAAACAATATAATCTGTAAGCCAGCCAAGCAATGAGAAAGAGGAAGAGGTACAAAAGGGAAGAAAAAAAGCTTGTTTTATACTAAAACGGAGACGGAGCTATAATTTTTAATTTATACTGAAACATAATTTCTCTCCTCTGCAATTTTTAACTATAATTTTTTTAGAGCGATGTTAAATGCAGGTCGGTTTTGGCTATATGCAGAGCGCAGATATATGTAGGCAAAAAAATTATTCATGCAGGCCAAATTTCATATTTACATACCATACTCAAAAATCAAATTAATATTTTCCTAAATAAATCACCAAGCATCATTCATAAAATAAGTAAGTAAAATATCATGCGTGCGAGGTTACCTTAAATGTCATTGTTTCGTCAGTAAATTTGGGAGAGCTATTGATGGAGTATCCCTAAAGGTGCTAGATGAGATGCTGTTATCCAAAGAACCCCCCACTAGCGACGTAACTACCCGAAGTATAACAATCGTTGCCATCGCCGCCATCGCGACGACGTCGCCATCGCCATCGCCGTAGCAAATACCCATGAATAGCTTTAGGCCAGTTGTAATTTAAAAACACGTCGGACTCGGACAAACGAGTAAACTCCTTGGGGACACGCATGGAAGGAAAAAACACATAATACATGAAGTATTAAACTATTTGAATCATTTTTCCTGAAGTTTTAAAAGGAAAAATGATATATATTTTTTTAAAAATTGTGACCTGCATATAGCTAAAATCGGTCTGCGTTTAACATCGCTCTTTTTAAAAAACTGTGGCCTGCATATAGCCAAAACTGACCTGCGTTTAACATCACTTTTTTTTCAATACACACATTATCATAAAAGGTCTCTGATCAGTTAACAATACAGTCCATTTCCACAAATATAAGAGGGTGCCCTATACTCAGCTTGGGGCACAATCCATTAAGGCAATTCTAAGTTATGAAGAAACCACAGCACACCCAAAGTATGTTTGGAGTCAACTTCATGACGTTAGAATCAAAGCATCCAACCAAAAACAGATTTGTTGTCGATGAAGGGGGTCGGGATCTATACAAGTGCAAAGGACTATATGAGTTTCCTAATGTAGGACTATATTCCCAGCACGCACCTAGTGTGTGTAGGGTATTTGACATCTAACATGTGAACTTCTTTCTAAATGAAGTGACATGGGAGTGGATGGTTGAGCACAACCTGCTCTAATACTATGTTAGACCTATGGGGCTCGGGATCTATACTAAGTACACAAAGACTAAGAGTTTTTTCGTGTGAAACTATATTCTCAACACAAATTTCAAAACTAATGTCACGCGTCCGTAATCGCTAGACCGACATCTTCAAAACTATACAATAAAAGGCCCAAATAATCTTTTTTGACTCCTTTTTTTACATTCTACATCCTTGAGATCCAAGCAAGAAAATAAAGCACACTAATATTTGGCAACCAAACAAAACATTTCCTCAGCTTTACAAGGCCACTCCCCAGTATCAAATAAATAGTTGTGACAAAAAAAAAACCATAACCACAACTCAATACAAAGGAGATTGAAATTCTGGAAGAAAATGCACATCACCTGGGGAGAAGAGCAGAAATTCAAAGCAGCACAAATAATGTAACCATGCCCTCTCTCCCTGTGAAGGAATTCATACAAGATAAAAAGAATATGAAGAATACACAATCGATATCCAATAGGAGAAGCAGGTGTACAAAATGACTGACTTGAAGAAGAAGAGGAGGAGAAATGGTCAACCAATCGAAAGATCATCTTCCATGAACAAGGCCGCTGAAAACTTGGCTGTTTCCGGCCAAGGTGGCCTCCCATTCCACAGATGATAATAAAATATTGGAGAGTGAAATTACAACTTGCTTCATGTCTGGTCGTAAAACGGCGTCGTCGTCCACACATTCCTTTGCTAAAACAGACATCTGATTATATGCAAGGGTAACGGTTAGCATCTGCATTTTTTGGGTAAATCAATCTTCTAGTATGATAGTCACACAAACTAGCATCGGGGCACGGTGTCCCCCATGCATAATATTTGACGACGATAAAATTTTCATGCACAATATGATTGTAAAAGCACCCCAACATGTGGTTGCGTCACTCCGGTTACAACACAATTTGGGAATGGTGGCCCTTTCAACTGACACTCGAGTCTCCTCTCATTTGAAACAACTTTTTAATTTAGTTTAGTTCAAAACAATAATAATAATGTATAATACTTGAAGGACGGTCTTGCATGGCCGCTAATACTGCTACACACACACTTGTAGACATACAATTGCACATACAAAAAATGGTACTAGGAGATCAGACATTATGTTTACTCAAATTTTATCGTGGTTTTTGTTCTTACAAAATGACCCCTAGTATTCTCAAAAACATACTTACAAATGCTAATGGTGATCAAGAAATTTAGGAATCCCATTTCAATTTAATGGTCATGACAAATTAACTCGAACTGAACGGATTTTTACCTTATATACGCAATCATGAGGATATAAATCCATCAAACTTGGATCAATGTACCCTTTCAAGCTTGACATGCTAGTTGAATTTGGACACTTAGTCAAAGCTGCTAGCATCTAGGAAAATAAAATGTATTCGAGTCAGCCAGGGTAAAATCATCTCTACATACAAAGTTACAGATATAAAGCTTGAAATAGCATATAAAAGCGTGCACCAAAAGAAAGATGATGAAATTAATGAACTAAAATTGAAATAAATGGGTGGGATTTCTTAAGCCATATCCATTGAGCCCATTTTTTTAAAATGCACATAATAAATATTTACAATTAATTACCCAAACCTCTTCTGGGAGTTCGGGTAATTACAGGTTGCACATCTCTATCTCTTGAAATTACAAAAACCTCCCCGTTAAGTTACATTTCATAACATGTATGCACAAAATCACCCCCCCCCCCCTCCCCCGGCGCTTTCCTCCGGGAGATATTTTTGTGCATGCATGTCACGAAATGTTACCAACAGGCGAGGTTTTTGTAATTTTAAAAGATAGAGGGACGCACCCTGTAATTTTGCAAACTTAGAGGCGAGGTTCCGGTAAATGACCCTAAATATTTAATCATATGAGATTTTTTGCTCATCCTAAGAGGAAAAATTCTCCAAACTATATTTTTTGTGTAGCATTTGAAATAACTTACAAAATCTCCATTACAAAGTCATGAATAAAAAAAAGGCAGCCCGGTGCACAAAGCATCCCCGCGAAGCGAGGGTCTGTGGAAGAGTCTCACCACAAGGGTGAAATGTAGGCAAACCTTACCCTGCATTTTTGCAAGAGTCATGAATATCAGTGAATTTATTTTGGATGCAATACCTTGAAGTTCTTGGTCCAATTTTATTATATTTCGCATTAACTTAATAGTCTAATGGACCTACGATAAGAGATAAGAATCAACAGATGACAATAGAAGTCATTGGAAAACTTCAGTTTTACTTGTACAACTCATACCAAGCTTACAACCCATACAAGAATGAGACCGATCAACAGAAACACGACCCAGAAAATCATGACTTATAAGCGACGCAAGACGCGGGCCACTGGGATGACCAAGACGGTGATGCCACTAAGAAAAGGCCACCGAAGGAAGACAAAAGGTGACAGCAGCCGGAGATGACGAAGTGGAAGGAAGATGGAGGCGATCAAGGACGTACACCCCACTAAGGCGACGGCCAACTCCAAGGAGTGTCCCGGTCAGACGATCCTGCACAAGACAAACAAACTCATCAAAAACAACAAGGCAACCATAGGATGTGAGTTGGCTGGTGGATATAAGATTCATGGATAGCTTGGGTATGTAGGCAACGTTGGGGATATGAAAATGGCTAGTATGAAGGAGGCCACGACTAGTAATGGGGAGAATAGTACCATTGACTACCATGATATTAAGGGCAGAGGAAACGGGCTGACAGGATGAGAGGTGTGTGGCATCATGAGTCATATGAAAAGAAGCTCCAGAGTCAAGCAACCAGTCGGAGGAAGAGATACCTGAAGGGGAGGAAGAGATACCTAAAGGGGCGGAAGCTGGCGGCTGAGAGGTAGAAGCATCAGAAGCATCCGGTTAAAGAACTGAAACAGTAGAGCGAGGCAGGGATCCCTGAGAGAGTTGCTGAGCAATCTGTTGTGCAAGCTCAGAAATAGAGAGAGACTGTGCCACAACAGAGAAAGGAACACCGGGAGCACGTTGCTGACCAGACTGTTGAGCTCTCTGAAGCTTGCGACACTCATATTTGACATGCCCAAGGCACTGCCAGTAGTGACAGCGGACAGATGGGCAACGGGGAGCACCGGATTGAGCCGAAGAGGGCGCCGGAGGACGAGGAACAGGGCGCACCGGTGCACTATAACCTGGCGAGGGCAGCAGAGGAGCACTGACAAGAGAGGACAGCGGTGGAAGCTGGGGAGCAGTCAGAACAACGTGAGGCATCCCACCAGGAGAAGTAGCGGAGTCCAAGGAGTGGAGACGAGTCTCCTCAGCGATCACCAAGGCCAAAGTATCGCTGAGAGACGGAGGTGGATGCCGGTGCAGAAGCTGAGCACGAATGGACTCAAACTCGGGGCGTAGGTGCATAAGAAACTCAAACAAGCGCTAACAGTCGCGATCCCGAGAGATAGCAACACACTGAGGGCATGTTGCACAGGGAGAAGGAGCCAACTCGTCGCACTGACGCCAGAGATCTAGGAGCTCAGCAAAGAAGGTCTGAACAGACCGATCACGCTGGTAGCAGACGCCAAGGGTCTGGAACAGAGAGTAGCGCATGGCCTGACTGGACGGCTGATAGAGACGACGCAAGTGATCCCACATCGCCTTGGCCGTAGGGAGCTCGTAGACAGCCATCCGAATGGGAAGCTCGCAAGACTGACAGATCACGACAATCGCGCGAGAGTCGTTTGAGCGCCACCGCGCTAAATCGGAGCCCTTGGTGGAGGGGGCCGTGTTGACAGTAGAGGAGTAGGTAGCAGGAGCAACAACCGTCGGTGCAGGAGCAGGCTCGGTGCCGTCAATGTGGCCCCATAGATCGAGGCCGCGGAGGATCACGCCGACGGTGGCGGACCATGCCTTGTAGTTTCGCCCGTCGAGGATAACATCAGCCTTCTGGAGGAAGGCAGAGGAGTGAGACGAGGCCATCGGGGCTGGAAAACAGCAACAGAGAGAATAGCAACGGGATCGGCAGGGGATCAGCACGGGTGCGGCACAGGATCTGCACGGGATCTGCAACGAGATCGGCACGGGGAGCAGGCAAGGGCGTTGAGATCGACACAGGGAGCTGTTGAGATCGGCTGGCGGGATCGATCGACATACCCGATCGTCTGGCGGAATCGAGCGGCGGAATCGACCGACGGAAACGATCGACCGACGGAATCGACTGGCGGAAACGATCGACTGGTGGGACCGAGCGGCGGAATAGATCGACTGGCGGGATCGAGTAGGCGATGTCGGATCGTCGGCACAGGCGTAGGAACGACGAAGAAAAGTTTGTCGGCTAGCAGAGGAAATAGGGTTTTGCCTCTGATACCATGATAGGAAAAGAGATGTGCTCCTTGATTGCGAAGGAGAAAGTAAACGACGCTCTCGTCGTTGTTCTGTTCTTCGCCTGGCATAAGGGATCTAGGTCGCGATTCTTTCCCGTCGCTGGAGGTTTCCGCCTACATCTCCCTTCGTTTACGAGTTTCTTTCGACGCCGTTGTTGGAGGAGTCTTTTTTCCTTCTAAGAGCTGCTTCCGCCGTCGTCACTGTCGCAGCCGTCGTCGCTGCCGCTGGAGGAAAAGGTTTTTTTGCCCTAAATCTACTCAACGCAGATTTATTCGACGCAAGTCGAGTCGTCGTCGCCGCTTCAATCGACTCAGTCCAGTCGACGCGGGCTTGTTCGACGCAGCCCTATTCGACGCAGACCTATTCAGTCGACGCTGATCCAATCGACGAAGGTCTACTCGACGCAAGTCCAGTCGACGCCTCTTTATTCGACGCAGACCTATTCGACCCAGGTCTACTCGACGCCAATCCAGTCGACGCAGGTCTACTCGACGTCGATCCAGTCGACGTAGGTCTTGTCAATTTCAGTCGAGCTTCTCGTCGAGTGCTTCCTCTCAAGTCTCGGCCAGCTGAAGAATCAGACGTGACTCTGCATTGGATCTGAAGTAATTTGGCTCTACTCAGATCAGGTGACATCCTTTCAATTTCTGTGTTTTCTGTTTCCGAAGCACAAACGAGATGTCGAAGCGCAGCACCCACGACATTGTAAAATTGCAGT
The DNA here is from genome assembly GCA_033032865.1 of Dactylorhiza incarnata. NCBI lineage: Eukaryota > Viridiplantae > Streptophyta > Magnoliopsida > Asparagales > Orchidaceae > Dactylorhiza > Dactylorhiza incarnata. The sequence continues at coordinate 4,506,627 of JAWHQI010000192.1, read as the reverse complement.
CGATTGACGCCACGGACTTCCATATGTGGAAGATCCATGTCCAATTGGGCATGAAAGAACGTGAAATTTTCTACACGGTTCTCAGTGATTTCGCCACTACCCGAGAGGATGTGGACAAATACCAATGGAGCAAGGATGAGAATTTCTGCAGGGACTACCTCCTGAACCCTCGTCTTGCCATGACCTACAGAGCGTATAAGACCGCCAAAGAAATCTGGGACCGTCTGAATGCACACTTTCAAAAGAAAGAGGGACTGTCGAAAACTCTACTGGGAGGGAAATTTTATAAATTTCAAACTCAATACGAATTCATCAATCACCTCTCAACTGATAGACCTGGAAAACCTGTGTCTTAAGCTGGAAGAGGAACAGTCTGAAATGTCAGACAACCTCTTTGTGTGCCTGATTCTGAGCATGTTGCCTCCTGAGTGAAAATCCTTTAAGATTGACATGCACAGACTAAAGGAGAGGATTGTCTTGGATGAACTTAAAAGGTTCATTCACATTGAAGATCAGAACGTTGCTGGTAGAAGCTTGGACCAAGCTGGTCAATCGTCACAGGTTGCCAACTTCGTTTCACGATCCAGCAAGCCTCATCGGAAGCCCCCGACACCTAAAGGTGAAGACTCTGCACAGCTATCGGCCAAGAAGCCTTCTTTCAAAAGAAAGAAGGGCAAGTACCATAACTGTGGCAAGTGGGGTCACTGAGCCGCTGAATGCAAGGGACCGAAGAAGAACAAGGAGGAAGCTCTACAGAATGCAACGAACATACTAATCGATATCTCCGATCCAAAGTCCTTTGTGACTATGATTGAGAGCAGTCACCGCAACACGTCTTCAGAGTGGTGGCTGGACAGCAGTGCTACATGTCATGTGACGAATGATAAAGCTCTGATTTCTTAGGTCACTGAGGTCCGAGAGAAAGTGGAAAACTGCAATGGAGGAGAGACCAAAGTTACGCATGTTGGGACAACACAACTGGTCCTCTCTTCAGGTAAAACTCTAACTTTACAACACGTTAAAGTAGTTCCAAGTTTAACTAAGAATTAGATTTATATGAGTTTGTTAAATAAAGCAGAAATGTCTTTCACAACCTCTAATGGTAGAATAACCGTAACAGTTAATTCTCACTACTTTGGTTGTGCGTATTTGATCAACGGAATGTATAGACTTAGCCTTAATAATGATAACATTAACCAAGTTAGTTCAACTCTAATAGATCCTAAGTTGTTACATAACAGATTAGGACATGTAAACTACAAGAAAATGCAAGATCTAGCTAAGAGTCATAACATTCCGTTAGATCTATCTATTCGATTTGATAAGTGTGAGGTGTGTGCATAAACCAAGATCACTAGAAAACCTTTCAAGTCAGTTTCTAGAAGCACATAACTTCTTGAATTGATACACTCCGACCTCTGTGATTTTCGTAGTCATGTCACTAAAGGGGGAAGAAAGTATCTCATTACTTTCATCGACGATTATTCCAGATATTGTCATGTATACTTATTGAAATCGAAAGATAAAGCGTTTGAGACTTTCAAGATCTTCAAATCTCGGGTAAAAAATCAACTAAACTTTAAGGTTAAAAAATTTATAAGTGATCGAGGAGGAGAGTATACTGTAACAGGGTTTAAGGAATTCTGAGCATCTGAGGGTATAATCTTGAAATCACTGCTCCTTACTCACCCTAATCAAATGGTATCGCTGAGCGGAAGAATAAAAATTTAACAGAAATGTTGAACTCTATGCTACTCACGGCTGGCATGCATAATTCCTTTTGGGGAGAAGCAGTCCTAACTGCAAATCATATTCTGAATAAATTGTCTCATGTTAAGCTCACTTCCACTCCATTTGAGTTGTGACATGGTCAACCTTGTAGATATGATTCTTTAAATACTTGGGGTTGTATTGCTTATGTTAGAATACAAGACCTTAAGAGACCTATGGTGGGACCTAGAATGACAACATGTGTCTATCTAGGTAGTGCAGAAGATAGTGTGGCGGACAAATTTTTGGGTCTATCTACTAATTCAGTGGTAGAATCTAGAGATCTTATATTCTTTGAAAATAAATTTGTCAAAGATCATGACTTAACCTTCTTCGGATCTACTGACATGATTTCAGAATCTACTGTAGAATCTGAAGCTAGCCCCTCTAGCACTGCTTCTGAACCTTTAGAGGCTAAACCTGTTCCAGTTAGAGCGTCTGCAAGAGATAGAATCCCAAAGAACTTTGGTGAGAATTTCGTCATCTATCACTTAGAGAATGATTCATTCTCCTACCAGAAAGCAATGCGATCTAGAGACTTGTAGATGTAGGCATAAGCCATTGATGATGAAATGGACTCGCTGCTACGAAACAACACCTGACATCTGGTGGACCTCCCTAAAAGAGCTAAAGTTCTGGGATGCAAGTGGGTGATGAAGAAGAAATTACACAGTGATGAGTCTGTAGCTAGATAAAAAGTACGTCTAGTTGCTAAAGGCTATAAGCAACGCGGGGAAATTGACTACTTTGACGTCTATTCACTTGTATGTCACCTATCTACTATTAGGATTCTTCTCGCATTTGCCTCTATCGATAACTTTATAGTTCATTAGATGGACGTAAAAACAACCTTCTTGAATGAAGAGCTTGATGAAGAAATCTACGTGGCACAACCTAAAGGTTATGTACATAAAGATCTAAAATATAAAGTGTGCAAATTAGACAAATCAATCTATTGGCTTAAACAAGCGTCTAAGATGTCGCACATGAAATTTGACCAAGTGGTAAAGAGCTTTGGATTTCATTTCAGTCTCTCTGATAAATACCTTTATCACCGCTCAATGTCAAATAAGACGGTCATCATGTGTCTATATGTGTATGACATGTTGATTCCAGGATCGGATTTTGTTGCAGTGGATGCTATTAAATTCACTCTCGCACAAGCATTTGTCATGAAGGACCTCGGTCCTGTTGATACCCTGTTAGGTATGAAAGTTAGAATTGACAAGGGTCGTGTTATTCTTAGCCAGACTAATTATGTAGAGCAACTTCTTTCTACATCAGTTGATCACAACGTTGAGTTGAGTCCTAATGTATGGACCAACGTCGATCAAGTCAATTATCGGATAATTGGTAGTCTCATGTACGCCACAAGTTGTACACGACCAGACATTGTCTTCTCTGTTGGCATGCTGATCCGCTTTACCAGTAGTCCAAGCAAAGAGCATTTGGATGCCCTTGACAGACTGATGAGATACCTGAGAGGTACCACAGGTCACGCTCTATGCTACACTGGTTACCCTCCTACAGTGGATGGATACTCTGATGCATCATGGTGTTCAGAAGTTAGTAACAGCAAGTCTACCAGTGGATATATATTCACTTTGGGTGGAGTTGCCATCACTTGGAAATCCAAAAGACAGACTTGTATAGTTTTGTCGTCTATGGAAGCTGAGTTGTTTGCCCTAGCTTCGGCTGGTGAAAAGGCAGACTAGATCAGGAATCTGATACTAGATATTCCCTTGTCAAGGCTACAAGTCAATTCTTTGAGCTTCTATTGCGATAATCAAACAACAACTCAAGTCGTTAAGAATGTTCTCTATACTACTAAGAGAAGACATGTACGACTGAGACCCGCTCTACTGAATTATCTGAAGGAACAAGTAATCATCTTTTTAATCGATGTGTGATCGAAAGATAATCTAGCTGATTTATTGACGAAAGGAATGCCCAAAGACCGACTAATCAAAACAGTGGGGCGAATGAGACTGAAGGCAATTTAGATCAGCTTAGTCCAAAATCAATGTTTTGATTTTTCTGATTTCCTTTGTCAAAGCAAGTTGATGTGCTTCGTTGATGCTCTTGGTTGCCGAGCACGAATCTGGTGAGTTATTTCATTCCAAATCTGATGTTAATAACTTCACCGGGATGCGTCTTTCTTACCTTGAAGGAGACTGTTATTCCAAACTTGATAACACGATCTGACTCGATTTGACTCTTCTTCCGTTAATTGGTTTCATTTCAAACTTGATGTTTTACAATTAACTTTTAGAAGAACAGTAACCGTGACATTCCATATTGGACATGTATAGCTGCAGTGTCCAGAAGTCCGTAAAACGTTTCTTTGGAAACCGATAATGGATTCTGAGGTAGAACCTATAATAACTCTGTGTAGGTGTCCTCTTAGCATTTTTTAAATGTACTACGTTCTTATTGTAAAACTATATACATGTACATTTTCAAAAGTTTTGAATTTATTCTAAATGAATTATCTGTTGAAAATTACAGGAGTTGCAGCTGATGGAGGAGCATTTGCAGACTGGGATCCTGACAAGGATGACCTGCTGGATGATGACATCTAGAGTGTTATTGGACTTCTTTTGTTTGTTATCTCTACTTTGAGCATTGTTTAACTCTTATGGTTATACTTATTGATTGGATTATATTTTGCTCTTTGTTGATCCATAGCCATTAGGCATGCTGGACCTGTGCTATGATTGAACTTTAGACTGTATGTGGTGCTGCTGAGTTTTATGTTTATTTTTATGCGTACATACAGTTTTCTTTTTTAAGTCTAGTATGTTTAACAAGTGTTTGGATACGGTTGTGAATAATTCACGGTTGGTTGAATACTACACAAACCACTCTAACCAACGCCGGGTTTACCGCGAACATAGGAGGAGATTGTTGAATATTTAATAATATGTCTGCATGTGTCGGAACCGACTCGGTAGCCTTAACGGGTTTCGTGTCATCCTAGGGCCCCGCTCTAAGCTGGAGATACTATATAACCCTATTCCAAACTTGATAGTGATTACGTAGAATATCTTGAGCGAGAGCAGCCCCAACAATAATCACTGACGAACTGGAACGTGTGGCTTAAGATGTGACAATGCAACATAACAAATAAGGAATATTTTAAGAGGTCATTAACTAGGACCTTGTTATGGGCTTGCCCATAACACATCAGTATAGTCGTCAGAGGCGGGGATGGCGGCGGTGAAGGATACTGTTGGTAATTGGTGTGTGTTTAGCGCCCTCCTCCTTTTGTATTTAGTCTCACATCTCGAATCATGTATTTGGTTTCCCTCTTGTGTGTATATATATGGGAGCAATGTAACCGACTTGCATATAATAAAAATTCATTCGTTCATATTTCTACTTGGTATCAGAGGGAGGTTCGATAAACAATTCCTCGAGCTTGTACGTCTTATCAAAGACTTGCTCAGGTCAATCCCGTCGACGAAGCCCCTTCGCCTAGCGAGCTCTCTTCGGCGAGGAAAGCTTGGTGCGGCGATTTGGGATTGCAGTATGGGTGAGAAGCAACAAGGAGCGTCGGGCGGCTCTTCACGCGGCACTGCGCACAGGAGTGCGGCAGTACCGCACGCGCCAGCCTTGGGTGTGCGTGCAGAAGGAGCGCGCGACGCGCAGAGGGAGTCGCAGTCAGGGCGCGTGCAGATGGAGTCGCAGTCGGAGTGCGCGCAGAGGGAGTTGCAGTAGAGGAGCGCAGCAGTGGGATTCGTCCATGCAGACCGTGCGGCTGTGCGCGCAGAGGGAGTTGCAGTAGAGGAGCGCAGCAGTGGGATTCGTCCATGCAGACCAAGCGGCTGCGCGCGCAAAAGGAGTTGCAGTAGAGGAGCACATCATTGGGATTGCGGCAGTGCAGGGACTTCCTTCTCAGCTAGGTTAGAAATGCAGCAAAACGGCTGAGATCTGCCTGGTGCGGTAGGGAAAATAGGCGCTCAAACTGAATTTGCGGCTCAATTTATTTTGCCGCAAAATAAGAGCACGAATAAATAAACCAAGAGTTGTACGTGCTCATGGAGAAATTGGTTGCCAAATTGGAGGAGGCGGACCTAAAAGTGTTCTTTGAGTTCTTGCGGATGTCCAAAGGCGATGGATCAGCTCAGTCGCCGCCACCTCCGATGAAGTTGGATCTTCCCCCAGTGGAGTTGATAAATAAACCAAGAGTTGTACGTGCTCATGGAGAAATTGGTTGCCAAATTGGAGGAGGTGGACCTAAAAGTTTTCTATGCGTTCTTGTGGATGTCCAAAGGCGAGGGATCAACTCAGTCTCTGCCACCTCCGATGAAGTTGGATCTTCCCCCTGTGGAGCTGAAACTCGATGGATCAACAACATACTTAAGCTGGTCACGTCTGGTAAAGAGGGCACTCTCAAGGGAGAAACCTGGACGGCTATCTAAGGGGTGAGAAGGTGGAGCCAGAGAAGGAATCGAATGGGTACAACGAGTGGAAGAGTACACATACCTTGCTACACACTTGGCTCCTAAACCCGATGGTCACGTCTATCGCTATCACGGTGGGTGACATAGAGACCGTGCGTGATGTTTGGGGGAAGTTGCAAAGGATCTATGCAGGAGTCGACAACATTAGTGTTTCTGATCGAGAGGGAGATAGAGACCGTAACCCAGGGAGATTGATTGATTCAAGAATATGCCGCAGATCTGGAGCGACTATGGGCAGACTATGGTCATTTTTCACCAGCTGCATGTTGCAAAGATAAATAGTGCACAAAAGGGGAGCAAGATGCTCAGAGACGGACTATGCACTTTATGAGGGGGTTGAACCCGGCATTTGAGCCAAGATGTGCAATGCTGCTCGCTCAGTCGAAAATTCCGTCCCTGGATAAGACAATCTCAGCTATGATGCAGGAGGAGAACCGGATTAGGCTTCAGTCTGGTGCAACTGCACTTTCGGGGTGAAATCAGAACTATTGGTCACCAATTCAGGGCACACCGGATATAAGGGTGAGACACGACAATGTTTCAATTGTGGTGAGATAGGTCATCTACGATATGCTTGCCCCAAACCACCAAGGGAGCGCGATGCCGGTGGGCGGGGAAAGTTTGAGAGTCGTGGTCGCAGACGTGGAGGTCGAATGGGTGGTGGAAGAGGAGCCTACCAGGCAAATCTGATGATAGCAGAGGGAGAGACAGAAGGGAGTATGGTTGATGTGGGTTACTCTGAGAAGCAGGAGATTTTGGATGCTTACTCCCAACTGATGTAGAGGAAGCAGAAAGGTACTTGTGATACACTTGCCCTCACATCTATACCCAACACTAGATCACCAGATTGGATAGTCGATTCGGGTCCTTCTTGACGTGTCACTGAGGATGCTGGGGAATTTTGTTCGTATACTTCCCTAGCAGGCTTAGAACGCATTCAGACTGCCGATGGCACAGCTCAGCCAATGGTTGATAAGGGTACTGTACAATGTACCAACACGTTGACTCTGTCCAATGTTTTGCATGATCTTTCCTTTCCTATGAATCTTTTATCCATTAGTGTCATTATATCCCAATTAAATGTGTTGTTTTGTTGATATCCCGAAGGTGATCTTCCAGGGGAAGAAGACCGACAGGAGACTTGAGACTGACATGACATAGTGGCTTGTGGTACCTGGACAAGGAAAGTATGAACTCATCTCTTTCAACCATTACAGAGGGTGTTACCAGAGATGTGAGGAGCATTGAGGACTTGCTACTACTTCATCATCGGCGTCTGGATCACCCTTCTTTTACCGTTTTGAGTCAGATGTACCCCTTTTGTTTAAGAAAGTTAATCACGAAAAACTTGTATGTGATGCGTGCGAGTTAGGAAAACAAACCAGAAACTTTTATTCCAGTTCTGGTAGTATGAGTTCTTATCCATTTAATCTAGTACATTCTGATGTTCAGGGACCATGTCACACACCTACTGTGAATGGATTTCGGTATTTTGTGTCTTTTATTGTCTGTTTCTCTCGTGTTACCTGACTCTATTTAATGAAAAACAAAAGCGACGTGTTTGACTGCTTCAAAGATTTTCACAAAGGCGTTCAGACTCAATACGGTGCAGTTGTAAAGGTGTTGAGGTCTGACAATGAAACAGAGTACATTAACAAGACGTTTGGAGAGTACTTGTCGTCACAGGGAATCCAACATCAACACGTGTCCATACACACCAGAGCAGAATGGAGTAGCCGAACGAAATAATGGACACCTTTTGGAAGTAACTCGGAGTACGATGATATCAACGAAGGTGCCAAAGTACTTGTGTGGGCAAACTGTTCTAATAACAGCCTATTTGATCAATCGGATGCCCTCGCGAGTATTGGATTGGAAGTCTCTGATTGAGATGCTGCAAGGGAAGAATGGAGACATTTTATCCCTCAAGACCTTTGGTTGCGTGTGCTTTGTGCAGGACAATAGACCAAATTTGGGAAAGCTGGATCCAAGGGCGCTGAAGTGTGTGCTTGTTGGGTATTCAGCTACCCAAAAGAGGTATGTGTGTTGGAGTCCGGTGGAGAGAAAATTATTCGTCAGTATGAATGTCATATTTAGAGAGCTTGAGCCATATTATTTCTCTTCGATTGACTCGTCACTTAGGGGCTCACTCATTATAAACAGTATGAGGCGAGAGGGGGAGGATAGCAGTGGTAGTGAGAGGCGGATAATGAGTATCCCTTGTCCTCGTGAGCAAAAGGGCGTGGAGTCAGCTATGACGTCGGTACATGAAGAGAATGACTCTGTGGATAGTGGACCTCAAGTTCAGGGGGAGCTAAGAGTGTATACACGAAGAAGACAACAGAGTGAGGCTACAATACCCACAGTGCCACTTGTGTCAACTCCCTTGACTCCTGCTCAGACTCCTGAGACACCTACTCCATCCACCTCAACCTCAGAATCCACAAGTGATATAATTCCGCATCTCACTACTTCCACTCCCATACCGGTAAGGAGTTCCCACAGGAATGCGGGAGTCTCACTTGATCGATATGGCTTTCCCCGTGATATTGCCCAATGTGTTTCCTGCTCTCATATATCACCTATACATGGAGCATTCATTGCATCTTTGGACATTGTCTCTATTCCTAAGTGTTGGCAAGTTGCTAAGGAAGATCCACAGTGGAAATATGCAATGCTAGAAGAACTTGGGGCATTGGAAAAGAATAAAACCTGGGATCTTGTATCGCTACCACCAGGAAAAAGGGTTGTTGGGTGCAAGTAAGTTCTCACTGTGAAACAAAACCCAGAGGGTCAGGTTGAGCGCTACAAGGCTCGATTAATAGCAAAGGGATGTTGTCAGACTTATGACATCGACTACGATGCGACCTTTGCACCTGTCGTAAAGATGAGCACATTGCGGACACTGATATCCTTTGAGGTAAATGGGGGATGGAAACTACACCAACTCGACGTGAAGAATGTCTTTCTTCATGGGGATTTATTGGAAGAGATGTACATGGAGGTACCACTGGGCTTTGGCACGGAACAAACGACAGGAAAGGTGTGTAGACTCAAGAAGTCTCTATATGGGCTAAAACAGTCTCCTCGAGCCTGGTTTGACAAGTTTAGGAGAGTTATGGTTAACATGGGATATCAGCAGACCAATGCTGATCATACAGTGTTCTTTAGGCAACGTGGAGTTCACACTATAATGTTTGTTGTGTATGTGGACGACATGATTATTACTGGTAATGATAAAGCGAAATTGCTCAGCTAAAGACAAGATTGGGCAAAGAGTTTGAGGTAAAGGACTTGAGGCAGCTAAGATACTTCCTTGAGATTGAGGTAACTCGCGGTGAAGAGGGGATCGTCCTATCCCAACGGAAATATGTGTTAAATCTATTTAAAGAGGGGTGTTTATATTGGCAGCCTGTGAATGGCTATTGGCAACCCAATGATAATAGCAGCTCAATAAAGATATTGGCAGCCCAAAATGAAAATAAAATTTAAGCCAAACAAACTATATTTAGTGAAAAAAATCATCTATTTTCTCACTAAATGGTAAAGTAAATGAAAAATATTATTTAGGAGGTACAAAAAATCAAAAATAGGAGAAAATATACCAGATTTTGTAAGTGTTCATCGGTGTCGCCAAAAAATGTCGATAGAAGTTCGACGGTGTCGAAGGGGTTTTCTCCAGTGGTTGTGGGCGACCGGCGGCGAGAAATCAGAAGTTTTCGGAGGATTTTGATGAGAACGGGCCGGAAAAAATGGGCGGAAATGAAGAGTCTCTAAGTGGGGCTGCTATTAGAGAAGAGTCAAAATAGATTTTGTGTTTTTTAGTTTATTGGGGTTGCCAATAGCTATTTGCGGGCTGCCAATATAAACACCCTTAAAGAGACATGTATGTTGGGGTGCAGGCCTGCAATTGCTTCTATTGATCAGAAGTCCAAGCTCAGTGCTGAGGCAGGAGAGCCAATTGATAGAGAGAGGTACCAGAGGTTGGTAGGTTGCATGATCTATCTGAGTCACACCCGTCCCGACATATCGTTTGTCGTAAGTGTGGTTGTCCGCTATATGCATGATCTTAGGAAGGGTCATATGGATGTCGTATACCAGATTCTTAGGTACTTGAAGAGTGCACCAGGAAAGAGACTGATCTTCAAAAAGAATGGGCATTTAATCATTGAGGGCTATTGTGATTCTGACTAAACTAGTTGTGTTGATGACAGGAGGTCCACGTCAGGATATTGCATGTTTGTAGGGGCAATCTAATCTCCTGGAGGAGCAAGAAGCAGACTGTAATTGCGAGATCTTCAGCCGAGGCAGAATACAGGGCCATAACCTTAGGTGTGGGGGAGATGCTATGGTTGAAAGCCCTGCTGGATGAACTCAGGACACATCAAGGAGGGCAAATGACATTGTGGTGTGACAACAAGTCAGTTATTAGCATTGCAAATAATCCCGTCAAACATGACAACCAAACATATAAAAATCAACAGATTCTTTATCAAGGAAAAGCTGGACAGTGGGGTACTGATGCTTTGACATGCTACAAAAGGCCAAGTGGCCGATTGTCTAACTGAAGGACTTAGCTCACTGAATTTATCAAGGTTGTGTGACAAGATGAGTTTAGTAGATATCCCGTCCTTGAGGGGGAGTGTTGGTAATTGGTGTGCGTTTAACACTATTTGGTGTGCATTTAGTGTCCTCCTTTTGTATTTAGTCCCACATCTTGAATCATGTATATGATTCCCCTTTTGTGTGTCTATACAGGGGAGCAATGTAACGAACTTATATATAATAAAAATTCATTCGTTCCTATTTCTACTGATACAGTGGAGCCGGAACAGCGACAGCCTAGGCGGGGTGTGCTCGGAGAGAGAGAGAGCTACCATAATCTCATTAAGGGGGCAAGAAAATAGAACTAACTCTTGACATACCATTCCACTAGCCCAAGCGGCTTTTAAATAAGAGATACAAGAGGCATAGATGCAATTAAGTCCCCCAACCTTGGACCCAACATAAACGACAAATACAAATACAACGATACGACATAAATATAACGACGCAACATAATAACTGGGCACGAAGCCCATAACATCTCTCCCGCCGTGAAAAAAGAGTTTGACCTCAAGCTCAAGGGAGATCAATGACAGTGGTAATCTTCACCTGATGCCCTCATCATCAGTCTTCCACGTACAGATAAAAAAGTCTTTTGCATCGGTGTTCGCGAGTATTCTGCTCATCGCAGTTATAACATAACCCTTGTGCGCGTCGGTCAGATATTTCTACAAGAGACAGACGACGAATCTATGGGGTTTGGGTGCCTTCGGCACATCCCTCGTGAGTCCCCGTGCCCATGGTGAAGTAGGCCTCCTGAGCAAGCTGAAGTCGTGGGAACACAGTCAGACTAAACTCATAGCAACCACCAAGTCCCTGGGAGCCTTGATTTCGACGTCCAAGTGTAGTCGATCGTGAAGCCCAACTGTGAAGATGGTGGCCTGCATCTCAGGGGGTATCGTGACATGGGCCAGAAGAATCTGAAACTATTCTAGATATTCAACAATCGACTCTGTCTGACGTAATGTTGTGAACCTAAGGGGGTTAATGTGAATCAGTGGGCCAAAATGAAGGTTGCAGGCCCGCTTAAAGTCACGCCAGATCATTTCAGGATTGTAGGCCTGCAACGGACAAACCATAACTAAGCGATATCAAGCATGTGGAAGTAGGTCAGACTTATCCATTATGTCACAAGAGTCTGTTGATGGCTAAAAAAGTATTCGTATCTGGTGAGCCAATCTAAAGATCGTCCTTTCCATCATAAATTGGGAATGCCAACTTGGTGGAATCATGAGCGATGTTGATTTCCTGTGATACCACAGTAAGGGGTTCAGGTCAAAGGAGCAGCCGTGGAGGCAACTAACTGCTAGAAGCTTGCTCTTGTGCGGGAGTTGTGGAGACTGGTAGAGCAAAACTGAGATCATCGAGGCGATTGGAGAGGGCAGCAATGGTCTCCTGACGACGTTCCTCGACAGCGGTTTGATGTGCCATGAGAGATTGCAGCATGGTCAGAAGCTAGCTCAGATGATCCGACGAGTCACCCATGTTGCGCGAGGAGCAAGAAATGCAGCGAGTTACGAGGCGACTTGTTTCTGGTGGGGCGAACGAAACAGACGTGCTCGTTACGGGAGATGACGATAATGAGGTCGGTTGCTACAGTTGCGTCGATCTCCAGGTGCTCACGGGAGATGATGAAGACAGAAGATGTCAATCTCAAGATGATTGCGTCAATCGCAAGTGAGGGAAACGATGTTGATGGTTTCGTCGAGCGCGCACTGGTTCACTAGAGTGTTCGTGGGGCGCTGCTGTTGACGGGGATGATGTTGTGAGAGGTGGTCGACGACATGTCCAGTGGTTGCGAGAAGAAGCGGTCGGGTTCTTCTGCAGATGACATGGCTTTCGGTTCTGCTACAGGTGGAGGCGTCCCGTGAAAACCAGAGGGCGGAGCCCCCCCCCCCCCCCCCCTCTCTTTTGTGGGAGAAGTTGCTGGATCGGACGGAAGAGGAGTACGAAGGCTCTGATACCAAAGTTGTTATGAGCTTGCCCGTTACATGTCGGTATAGTCGCCAGAGAAGCGGCCAGAGGCGGGGATGATGATTGTGAATGATACAGTGGAGCCGGAAATGCGGCTGCTTAGGCAGGATGTGCCCGAAGAGAGATAGCTACCACAATCTCATTAACGGGGCAAGGAAATAGAACTAACTCTTGGCATATCATTCCACTAGCCCAAGGGGCCTTTAAATAAGAGATACAAGAGGCATAGATGTAATTAAGTCCCCCAACCTTGGACTCGACATAAATGACAAATACAAATACAATGACGCGACATAAATATAACGACATAACATAGAGACAACATAATAACTGGGCACGAAGCCCGTAACAGACCTCCCCTCCAACTTTGCATAATTACATAAACGCCTCTATTCTACTTTTTGAAATTACCAAGATCTCCACTCTAAGTTTACAATGTTAATGTACATGTATAAAAAAAATTGTATGCTTGGAGGGCAGGTCTTGGTAATTTAAAAGATAGAGGGGAGTTCCCCCATAATGATGCAAACTCGCATGGTAGTTTTTCGGAATTATTTCTATTTTTAATGGAATGGAATAGCCCATATTCACCTTTTCCTTAAATATTTGGTTTTCAATCTTTTTTTTCTTTTCGTCAAAGCGTCAACCCTAAAAAGTGAGAAGAAAATAGGACATGAATCACAAGCAGGGCTGGTTTACTAAAGGATAAAGAAATTCTCAAAAACAGAAGCTGAAGATTGTTTGATGACTGACTAAAAAACACAAGAGTTGAACTCACAATTGATGTCAACGAGCGCCTTTGAGATTTTCCAGTAGTCATTCCTTCTTCCTTGCTTATTGCCTCCCTACCTGATATCAGTTCAAAAAGAACCACACCAAAGGCATAAACATCACTTTTAGAGGTAGCTAATCCATCATGCAAGTACCTGTAGAATTGCAGATAGTAGTTGGGAAACAAGGTTAGTTTTGAACTGAATAAGTAGCTAAGGTCATGTTTAGGACAAAAGTGGCAGTTGTGAATGTAATTATGAAAATACGGGTAGAGTTTGGGTATAGGTGCAGTCATGAACATTAATTTCCAAAAATGATGTTTTAGGCCAAAACACGATCACAATCATGTAGGTATGGAAACTTTAAAGGTTGTGAACGCCAACAACCCAAGAAAATGAAATATGGGCCAAAAAAGATGAAACCGAAGTTCACAACGCAGTTAGACTGCAACCACTACTTTTACTATCATAGTTTCGCACCGCCATAATATCCCATACATAGCCTAAATTAAGTAAATTCCTTGTAACAATTACTCTGGGGCCAAATAACCAAAAGTTCCCACAACTTCTGTGGTAGAAGTCACCCCATCACTGCTTCGAACAAGTAATTTTGCAAGACCAAAATCAGAAATCTGCATGACCGAAGATTTTGTCATAGAAGTTGGGTCAATATAAAAAGGAGAACAGAAGGGTTAAGGGTTAATTTAGTAAACCTTTGCCCGGAAGGATCTATCAAGTAAAATGTTGCTAGTCTTTATGTCTCTATGAACATAATGATGTTTTGTGTGCTCATGGATGTATTCCAGACCTCTAGCAGCATCTAGAGAAATTTGGACCCTCGTGATCCATGATAACGAAGTATGGCCTGAAAACAGAGAGTCAAAGCCATATATCAAACTTTGCAGCCACTAAACCCACAGGAACAATAAAGACATGAGTTTGGGATATATGGAATCATATGTTGTTCGGAACATTTGTGTCGCATAATAAATGTCTGAGATATAATATTTCCAAGCAATATTTTTGACATTGCGCGAATTTCAGAAGCCTCTCACTAAAAAATAAAAATTCAATAGAAGTTATCTTACAAAAAGAATCGAGATGGTCCAAAAACTAGCATTTTTAAAAACCAATTTGGAGTAACATACATTCAGTTGAAGCAGTTGGAGGAGTAATAATTGAAGATCAGCCCATCTGCAGTTGACCAAAGGCAACGATCAATCTGAATTTTGGAGAGGCATGCGTCACAGGCCCGTGCTTAGGATCGGGTCACAAGGTGGAATGCGACGGAGGAAAGAGACGGGAACCGATGTATGTGATGTTTTATCCTTGATCCTCGGTGGCAAACTATGATGGAATCGACAATTGGAGTCTTAGTAGTTTTCCGAAGTGGGGGCATCGAAAGAGAATGGAGGTGCAGCGAAGACGAGAGCTTGTACGGCGATGGAGGGCCTGGGGTGCTCACAGTAGAGCCTCATAGGTGATGCAGGGTAGGTTATTGTAGAAAACACAATAATTGAAAGGCAAAATATAATATCACATTATTTTCCGCATATATAAAGATTGCTTACAACAAGAGTATGTACATATATATAGGAAGGAGGAGTGAAGGCTCAACTCCATCCTAAAATGCGGGACTAATCTCTAAATCGAAATAGGCCCTCCAATGGGCTATTGGATGGGCCTTTGTACAAATTATTTCAACAGTTATAAATGCGGAGACTCTAAGATGTGATCCTAAGTGGAATGTAATGTGACTACCAAAAGTCCTAATGTAAATGTAGATGCAATTAATGCAGCCCGATTAAAATTATAACAATTAATTAATCGAAATAAAACTTATTCGATAGCACATTTGATTACAGACAATAAATTAAGAGGCATGCGTTAATTTACAAGCAATTGAGGTGCAAATAAAGAAAGCGTGTAATGAATAAGCCATGCAAGTCAAACAATCCCATGGAAGAAAACACATGATATAACATTCCATAAATATAGTTCAAGCATACAAAATAGTGAAACCAAACACTCAAACTATGACTTACGCGTGCAGGCGAGGGCGAAATCCAGTAATAGAAATGATCCAA
The DNA here is from genome assembly GCA_033032865.1 of Dactylorhiza incarnata. Lineage (NCBI taxonomy): Eukaryota > Viridiplantae > Streptophyta > Magnoliopsida > Asparagales > Orchidaceae > Dactylorhiza > Dactylorhiza incarnata. The sequence continues at coordinate 4,490,955 of JAWHQI010000192.1, read as the reverse complement.
AGCTACTGCAAGTAGATGAGTCGTGGGAAAAGGGGGAGGGTAAGTAACGTCGGGATGGTCTAGGGGCGGAATCGGGAATGGTTGTGGATGAGGAGGTCAGATATAATGGTGGAGGGCTTATCTAGACCGGCAGGGGGAGCAGGGAACGAAATCGGGGGAGAAGGCGGAGGATCGGAATCGGCGGAGGAATGGCAGGGCGAGCTTGGTTGTGGCGTGGAGGCTTGGTAACGACAGAGGGATTAGGACGGAATCAAGTATAGCGTGATGAGAAGAGACACTAGAAGTGGGAGGTGGTGGATCTACGGGAAGGGAGGACTGCGAACAAAGAAGCCTTGGAGTTGCACCAAGGGACTCAGAACGATAATCTGGACGCATATGTGGACTCAGATCATCTGAATGGGTAGCTGATCACCGCCTCCTGTGGGAATAAACGTATGTGGGCCGGCGATCTCCACCAATAGGGCAGTGTCAGTAGCGCTCGGTTGTAGCCAGTGTAGTGGTTGTATCTGTTGGGCGTGTTGGATGAGCGGGGCAGCAATCCGGTTGCGCAGGGAACATCCCATGAGTGTGGTTGTGCTAGAAGGTGCCTAACAAGTCGAAAACTGCTTTAGGAGCCAACTAGGTAGCCGACAACTGCTCTAGGTTGAGGCTTAGGAACTCGGCTAAACTAAGAACGAGATAAAGAGATAAATTCAGCATATCTACGCCTCACCATCATGTGATCTCTTGTCACATACACACCCGCAAATCCTCCCTCACAGTCTACCTAAAGAGATAAAGAGAGGAAGAGAGAGAGAGCTCATATAGGGGAGTGGAGGTGCTAGATGCACTTAGTTGGAGAAGACGGGGCATTGGAAACCCTGGGTTGGAGAGGAACTAGAAGAGCTAGTTTGGATGAGACAACCTTGTAAGCCTCAACATAGAAGGCTAGAGTTATAACATATGCATCCAACCTAAAACCAATTGGTTATAAGCGGATAGACTCAAGGTCTATTAAGTGCATAATTTCCCCGATGTGGGGCTATATTTCAACACGCTCCCTCGTGTGTAAGATCTTTGGCCTATAAAACAATTGGGTTTCGTGGGAGTGGGTCTATTGGCCTAGTTTGCTCTAATATCATCTTAGAACTTATGTATTCAACCTACAACCAATTGGTAATAGATGAAGAGGACCATGATCTATATTAAGTGCATAATGCTAAAGTTCATCTATATGTGACTACATTTTCACCAGCTACTCTGAGGAGTCAAATTCGTTGGTTGGAGAGGGTTTTTTGGAAGTGTCTAGCATAGGTATCAAAGTTTCTGACTAGCAATGAAGTTCGCACACACAAAGGAGAGAGTGCCTTCAACGAAGTGGAGCCGATAGATTTGAAGCATCAAAGAAGTAGATGGGTTGAAGCCGATGAACACAGTCTAACAAAGATGATTCCAAGAAGAAGAATCATCAAAATCATTGAATTCGTCAAAGAGAAGAATTAAGGGTTCGACTACAAGAGCGAAGGGGTCTGGCTTTGCGAGCGGAGGAGTCTAGCTACAAAAGCATGGGTCGGGCAATGAGAGCGAAGAAGTTGTTTACATGAACCAAGATCTGATACCATGTGGGGCAAATATGCAACACAATTCATTCCTCCCACTTAACAATACAATTCAAAACAAACTACTTTGCAAAGCTATTATAATAGATTTTCATTAGAAGAGAGAAATCAAGCTCTTAGTTTATTAAAATAATTTGTATTAGGTGACTCCATTTGCTAATGGTTTTAGGGAGTGGATTTCATAGTGCAATCCTAAGCTCTATTTTGAGCTTACAGGTGCATGTAGGCGAGCAGAACCACCTTATATCTCGTGTGTTGCTTGCTTCACTCGTTAGTTACATTTTAATTGTTTACTTTGTCTGGATTTTAGCTTTTGGGGGGGTTTGACAATATTATCACTTGTTAGATCAAAAAAATTAATTACGGATAAATTATCCTAAAGAGCGAGTAGAGTTTTTGCTACAAATTTTTTTTACCTCTGTTTTGTGGATCATGCAAATGAGTTTTGAGTGAGCCCTTTTGAGCATACTCATACACAAGGAAGAGCTCATCAGCACTGGTTGCATAACCAATCAATTCTACCTTGACAAAATATAGAAAGATACAGGAGCCAAGTTAAGAAATCAAAGAACCAGCTGAGCATCAATGAACAATTGGAGTGTGAAATACACACCAGGCTGGAATGGTGAACCCTGCATAGAACCTTCATCTCTGCTATAAATTCCTTTGTTTTGGTAGCAGTCATTCTTTTAATTGCAACCTCCTGAAATAGTTATACAATATTAACAATGAGATGATAACAGAACTGACATTAATTTCTATCAACAAGTAAAGACCTGATCACGAAGAACTCCATAATATACAGAGCCATATGTCCCATGACCCAGTAAATTTGAATCAGAAAACGAATCTGTTCCCAAAAGAATTCCTTCGTAGGAAAAAATTATTGGTTTCTCCATGTCAAATGCACCAACCATGATGCCTGCTCGAGGAATATTAATTCATAAAGATGTAAAACTAGGAATTTATGGAAAACTTAGAGAGAAAAGGGAAGAGGAATCTAGGAAGCCCTTAAAATGATGCCTGTATTCATGCAAGAAAATGTTCCCATATGTTAATGTCTGCATTGTAGAAACTCTATTCAAACTATGTGCTTATTATGGTCTCTTAATGATTAAACTGAATTTATCATATGAAATATATTTGGCATTCCTCATGCCTTTAAAAATTCAACAAACATTTATACGATTTAGGATGCAAAACCATCAATTGAAAGTAAATGATGCATTTCTAAATGTATTGATTTGACAAGGAGACGAAGATGTTAATGTTCGAAGCATCGAAGAAGAATTTCATAGTAAATTTACTATTGTGCGTATAATACGAACTCTTGCAAATCCAGATATTGGAGTGCCTGATAATTAGAGTATAATACGAACACTGGCAGCAACAAGTAGTGTCTTCAATTCTTTTGTCCAATCACGTAGAACTCTCAATCGTAGTTTGAATACTTTTGTCGAGCTTCACTCAGCTTCTCATTGAAGAAAACGGATGCATTTCCTGACTCAGTACGCCTCCTATGTCAATGTCAGATGCATCGTATGCGATTTCAAGCATCTTACTAAAGTCCAGGAGTCTCGGAACAGGGGCAATAGACAACTTCTCGTTAATCTCTTAAAATTCCCTAGGGTACTTTAGTCCACTAAAATTCTCCTTTAAGCAGACAGCTCGTAAAAGGGGTTGTGACTGTATTGAAGAATTTGACAAACCTTCTATATAAGGTGACAAGTCCATGGAAGCTACAGACCACATTTATGGTCGTGGAGATGGGCCCACTCTTGAGTGGATTTGATCTTGTCAAGGTTAACAAAAATGTCATAGTCAAACACGTTATATCCCAAAAAATGGATAGACACGGACATAATTGTGCACTTCAAATTTATATATGCCTGCCCCCATTTGGCTCTTGGTTGTCAAAGCTTCTTAAAGGACTCGTCCCTATTAAAGGACTCGCAACCTAAGAGTTCATCCTTTAAGAAGCTTTGACAACCAAGGGCCAAATGATGGATAAGCCTATTCTTAAAGGACTTCTGGACACCTACACAGAGTACATGCATATAGTTCCTGGACACCTACACAGAATAGGCTTATCCATCATTTGGCCCTTGTGCGAGTCCTTTAAGACTTTTGAAAATGTACATGTATATAGTTCTACAATAAGAACGTAATACATTTACAAAATGCTAAGAGGACACCTACACATAGTTATTATAGGTTCTACATCAGAATCCATTATCGGTTTCCAAAGAAACATTTTACGGACTTCTGGACACTGCAGCTATACATGTGTTCCAATATGGAATATCACGATTACTGTTCTTCTAAAAGTTAATTGTAAAACATCAAGTTTGAAATGAAACCAATTAACAGAAGAAGAGTCAAATCGAGTCAGATCGTATTATCAAGTTTAGAATAACACTCTCCTCCAAGGTAAGAAAGACGCATCCCGGTGAAGTTATTAACATCAGATTTGGAATGAAATAACTCACCAGATTCGTGCTCAACAATCAATAGCATCAACGAAGCACATCAGCTTGCTTTGACAAAAGAAATCAGAAAAATCAAAACATTGGTTTTGGACTAAGCTGATCTAAATCGCCCCAATAATAGTCATGTCTAAAGGCTTATCCATCATTTGGCCCTAAGGATTAACTCTTAGGTACGAGATGATGGATAAGCCCCCATTTTGCTCATACACAACGGAAAGCTGAACTATCCACCCAATCGACTGTGACCACCAACTCATCAACTCCCAACGAATCACAAATTGCAATTCGGCCTGAAAGCAAGATTCAATCGTAGGCTTCTCCAGGATATCATTTTTGACCATCAAATCTTCCATGTACTCGACGGAAAGGGACCATTGTCATAACTCATAAGACATATAATTGGTGAAGGAGATAGACTCATGTACCATGCGGGAAGGTATTTCTCTATAACTTCCATTTCAGATCCATTCATCATGAGACAAACTCTCTCGATCATCCTCTCGAGGATCGTCCAATACATTTTGGTTTGCCCTTGCAGCTTTGTCTTGGAAAATCTGACCATATCCATCATCTCGTACCAATCAAAATAATAGTCATGTCCAAAAGTCAATGACTAAAATCCTTCGAGTTTAATTAACCATCAAAGAAGGATGCATCAAAATGGTGAGTAACATCATCCTCCATAGTAGGACCTCTTGTGAGGCTTCTAAATAGTAGTCATAACACTCGTCCCTACCATAGTCAAGTGGTGATGCGAAAAAACACTTTCAACACAATCCCATCAGAAGGGGCGGCAGGGAGGATAACAACCCTCTTGGGGGTGGAGAGGTATGCATGAATGGCTCCCTGACGACGATCATAAGCACAACCATAGTGGTCAAAGCTCCTAATTAGTCACTTAGAGCATCCAATCGCACATCCATTTGATTAACCAATCTATAAATAAATTTTGAAAATCAACAGTGGACACTCAATTTCGAACTAGCCTCCTGACTGTCTACATAATTCGAACATGTCATGAATCTCTTGTAAACATTACCACTAGGACGCATAAACGCCACCCTAACCTAAGGCGACTGAGAGTGTAGTGAAGATGTAGCGAACACCTAATGGGTGCACTGACGGGTTGGAGATTTTTGAATTTTGTTCTGATTCATTCAATAAGGAAAGTGGAATAGGTTAGCATCGGGCACTAGGTCGATATCATGTTGAATGTCACACATCGGTGATAGTTCATCAAGATGTTATTCAGTGATAAGATCAAAATATTCATAAAGGTTGTGTGACTTGTACGCCTTGAGGAAACATTGTCTATGTTTCATACTCATTGCCTATCAAGATATATGCTAAGTCGGAATCCTTAACATCTACTTAGAGATCATTGTTTGTAAAAATCAAGGTAGAAGTTGGAAGTCATTTAGGAGGAACATTGCCCTTTTTAGAAGTAGGAATATCTTTCTGAAGGTAAAGAGTAAATTATTTATCATCCTCACGTTCTTAAAGAAGGTTTAAGTATTCATTCACCATCTTGATAGGGCATAATTGTGGAATATCTGATGAGACGACACTTCGAATAGGGACTTCGCCTCAGAAAAGCAAAACTTGTGCATGACAGTGCTAGAATATAAATACACAGCGAAGAAAATTAATATATATGAAAGGAAATATGCAAAATATCACTAAAATAAAGAAATATTCATAAAATGTGAGGAAAAATGAAACTAGAATAAAAGGACTCCCCTATGTAATCAACTTCGATTGTGGAAGATGCGGTAGATGGACTTGGTGATCGTAAGAGCGATGTGCATATTCAAATACAAGGTTTAGAGGAGGAATTGGTAAGAAATTGTTACGGTCGCGCACACCGACGAGACACGCGCACGACGATGAGACGCCGTGGCGAGTCTACACGCGTAGGAAGGCGACGGTTACTAGCCCGCCGGTCGTGGAAGAGACTGTCGATGATCGATTTACTTGATTATTTTAATATCAATGTTGTTTTGGTTTTTACTATTTGCAGACCGTATTTTGTTATTCGCATCCAGCTGCTATGAAGGGTGTTGTATGCTTGTATTAGGGTTTTATCTTTGGATGAATGGATTTTTAGGGCTGCTCCCTAGTTCTCATTTCCACTTTCCCCTAATCTCTCTCTTCTAGTTGCCGGCCCTCCCCTTGCAGGATTCCTCTCTGGGATCGTATCAATTTGGTCCGACCTGCCGGAGCGCTCGCCCCAAAAGCCGTCGGTGACTCACATTTTCTCGGTCCAGCCAGCTGAGCCCCGATAGTCCGCTCTCGATCGTCCGTTGTCGTGTGCTTCGTCTCCGCCCCGGATCGCGCCGATCGTCGCGTGCCTCTAGCGTCGGATCTGTGAGCCTACCATCAGTGTCCCCTCCAACGTCGGTGCATAGACTCTTTCCGCCTAGCGATCCTCGATCCCCGTCCATCTCGCACGCATGCCAACTCATCCGTCGGATTCGCCAGCGCCGCTGCGCGACCCTCCGACATCCCCGAACAGCTCGCGTCACCTGCATCACTACGCAACCGCCGACCTCACCGCACAACAACCTCACCGGATCAGCAGTCCGCGCCGACGCCCCGCCGATCGTGCGGGTTCCTCCCTTTGCTCGCTGACAGTTCCAGCGGGCATAGACCCGCGCGGCCTAGCTACTTCCAGCGACGACCTATTTCCTAGTCCAGCGCCACCAACTTCATGGCTCCCAACCTTCGCTCCTCTGGTGACCCCGCTCCGGATACCGCCTCTGACGCCCTTAGCCGCCATGTAGAGGCTCAAGACCAGCTCATCGCCTCCATGCATGCCTATCTCCTCTCTCTCCATTCCAAGATCGACTCCCTCCAGGCACCGACCACCTCCTCCGGCTCCGGCTCGGCCGCGGACGAGGGCTCCCTCCTCGGCGCCATACCGGCGAGACCTCCATCCGAGCCGCAATCCCACCCAACTCCGGGTCGGTCGGCTCTCTACGTCGACATTCCTTCCTTCGTCGGCATCGACCCGATGGGTTGGACTGCTAAGGAGGAGCAGTACTTCGACCTCAACTTCACGCCAGATCAGGACAAGGTGTCCACCTATCTTGTCGGTCTAGACGGCTCTGCGCTCCATTGGGCTCGGTGGCTCCGCCAATCTAACCAATCCCTCTCCTGGCCCGAGCTCAAACATGAGATGATTCGACGGTATGACACTCGCTACTCCGGCTCCTCCGCTATCGAGCGTCTTTGCGGTGTCCACCAGACAGCCGGCCTGGACAATTACATTGATGAATTTGTCGCCTTGGTCACCCACATTCCCGGCCTTCCGCCCGACCATTACCTGGGATTCTTCATGCAAGCCCTGATGCCACACATCCACTCTCGTCTCCGCAAGCACCACCCTCGGACGGTCTCTGACGTCCTTGACATGGCACGTTTGGTGGAGGCCGACCTCTCCCCTAGACCTCCTGCCTCTCCGGCCAGCCACCCCCTCCGTAGACACCTTGGTGACCGCCCGCCCCGGCTCCTCCGCCACACCCTCCGCAAGGGGAACCCCGCCCATGGCACACCTCGGCCCCTCAACACCTCTCAAATAGTGATTATAATGAGCTCCGCAACAAGGGCTTGTGCTTTCGGTGTCGCCAACCCTACTCCCCCAACCATGAGTGCTTCTTGAAGGAGTTCCACACCATCGTTGGCGATGTCGACCCTGAGGATACCCTGGCTGACTTTAAGGCCCTAGAGCTTTCAGCAGAGGGTCCCTCCTTCGACCCCGCCACGACTACGTTCCACCGCTTAGAGTTATCTTGTCCTGGTGGGCGGGATTTCCGGGCCGCATACCATGAATATCCCAGGCACGCTTCGCGATCGCCCGATCATCATCATGGTGGATACTGGAGCGAGCCACAACCTCATCTCTGAGCAACTGGTGCAGTAGCTCCGACTTTCCTCGGTTCCATCCCCATATTTTTCGGTCCTCCTTGGCGATGGGCGATGCCGACCGACTCAGGTTCGTTGCCCTGTTGTGACTCTCTCCTTGGGGTACTGTTCCATAACCGCGGACTTCTACGTGTTCGGCATCGGCAGTATCGACGCCATTTTGGGGGTGTCTTGGCTCTGCACACTTGGCGATGTGCGCGTCAATTGGGCGACTATGACCATGCAGTACTTCTACGGGAGCGACGGTGACTCCGCTCTCCGGTTTCCCTCTGCACGCTCCAGCGGACCACTGACATTGCCTTCCTCGCGGGGCTTTCGCCCCTATCGGGGTCGTCCGATGTGCATCCCTCTCACACGACGGACCTTCCGAAGCTTCCCACTGTGCTCGCTGACGTCGTCCAGCATTCGGCAGGAATGCCACCAGCCCGGCCGACTGAACGTGCCAATTCCCTCCAACCTAGGACCGCAGCAGTCTCGGCGTGGCCGTACCGTTCTGACCATGTGCAGAAGGATGAGCTCGAGCATCTAGTGCAGGAGATGCTGATGGGGGGCCTTATCCATCCCGGTGCGTTTTCTAGCCCGGTCCTTCTGGTCCGGAGGGACGGCAGTTGGCGCCGTACTACCCAGCCAAGATACTTGATCGTCGCTACCACCTTCAGGGGAACTCTAGTTCGGAGGAGGTCCTTGTTGCTTGGCTTAACTGTCCGGAGTCTGAAGCCACGTGGCTTCCCCGGGATGACTTCCGACGTCTATCCGCCGACTACTGCCTTGAGGACAAGACACATTTTCTAGACGACGACATTATTACAGTCACGCACGCCAACAAGACGCGCACACGCCGACGAGACGTTGTGGCGAGTCTACACGCTTAGGAAGGTGACAGATACTAGCTCGTCAGTCGTGGAAAAGACCTTCGATGATCGATCTACTTAATTATTTTTATTTCAATGTTGTTTTGGTTTTTACTATTTGCAGACCGTATTTTGTTATTCGCACTCTGCTGCTATAAAGGGTGTTGTGTGCTTGTATTAGGTTTATCTTTGGATGAATGGATTTTTAGGGCTGCTCCCTAGTTCTTCTCATTTCCTCTTTCCTCTCTTCTCTCTCTCCTAGGCTCCTAGCTAACGACCCTCCACTTATCGGATTCCTCTCCGGGATTGTATAAAAAATCCTAGAGCTCATTCGCGCGCATGAATAGGGGTGGGAATTGAAATTGGACCCCCCCAATTCCGTTGTTCGGTAGGCTCCTTAAAACGGACGGAAATGGAATTCACTCATTCAGTGAATTCCATAGGAATTCATTCCTAATTCCGGCCTAAACATGTAGGAATTGAGGAATTCAGCTCTGACCAATTTCACTTATTATTATTTTTTATTATTAAATTATATTGAATATAATATTATTACTAGTATTAATTTTAATGTATATTTTTTGCAACATAGATAATAATTATCATTAAATTATACTGCAATATTATTATTATCATTATTATTACTATTTTAACAAAAATATCAGTTGCACCATAAATTATTATTATTATTAAATAATATTGCAATATTATTATTATCACCTACGATTCTAAATGTTTTTTCAACTTAAACAATTATTAGTATTACTATTAATATTATTGCCATTAAATTATATTGTAATAATAATAATATTATTATTATTCTAATTAATATTTTGTGTAACATAAATTCTTATCATAATTACTAAATTATATCGTAATAATAATAATATTTTAATAAATGTTTTTATATTATTATTCATAAATTATATTTTTAAAATTATAATTATAATTGTAAGAAATATTTTGTGTAACTTAATTTTTTGTATTTCATATTCTATGTAATTTATATTATTTGAAAACATATTTCAGTTTTAGTTACTGCGAATGAACTCCTACTTTCAGTAAAACAACATAATTACCAATTCCAATTCGGTTAACTGAATTATTTGTCTACGCGAACAATAGAATTTGAATTCAACCCAATTGCATTTCATGCGAGAATTGAAATTGATTCTGAATTCCTTTCTCTAATTTTAATTTCCGCGCTTTGAACGGACCCTTAGGGGTTTAGAAGATTTAGAAGATTTTAGTGGATTGGAGTATGAGGGTAATGTGGTTTAGAGGAGGAATTGTATAGGTGAGGGAAATCGGTTGCCAGGTTGGAGGAGATGGGTTGCATACCGGGGAAGGAGTGAAGGAGTGAAGGAGGTTCGGTCTTTGTTGGGATGAATGGTGGAGAAGGGGGCTGAGAAGGAGTGGAAGTGGGGGCTACAGGTTATTGAGGGGATGAGAGATCTCTATTGACTGTTGTGGGCTAATGCGAGGCTACAGGAAGGTGTGAGGGGTCGAAAGTGGGCTTGGTTGAAATAGTGTAGGGATACTAACAACGGTAGGAGGTGGTTGCATCGTGGCTTCGACACTGACAAGGAAAGGACAAGCCCTTGGCACGTTCTTCCGAGAACATCACTTCTGAAATCATTTATTAAAACCTTTATACATTGAAACCCTCACATACTCTCATATATATGCACATCAATCATATAGTTGTCAGTAACATGAATTGGCTCTAAATAGATCATGATGTGCATGCTTTGTTGCGTGACATGATTGATTTCATCATTATGAAATAGAAATATCTCTCTAGAGTCCGTCAAACAAGAACAATCAAGTCTATGCTTAATCAAAATACGAACATGATCATAAATAAGTCACATCATTGGGTATGCACCACTCAATCTTCATTCAATAAAAATAACCATAAGAAAATATAATCAAATTGTTGCGTAAATTCGAGAAGAATGAAGAACAAAAACAGAAATCAAACAATCACAGACGACATAAATTTACATGATTCACCCCAAAATGGGCTACGTCGACGAGCAGCAGCAGTCGAATCTTCACTATTCAGAATGGAGACGGTTACAGAAAGAGAAAAGTTATCAGAATTCAGATTTCTCAATGCCCAAAGCTAAGAACGACCAGGAGTTTATATAACACTCCGTACAATTACAAGTTCGGGAAACATGATTGACATACGGCAAAGGCACACGTCCATGTCTCCCAATTATCGCGTCCTTTCAGCAACAGACGTGTAGCAAACCGTCATGGAACCGTCAGAACGGCACATGGTCTGGGCACACACCCATGTGTCTCGGACCATGTGCCCCGAAAAGTCGCGTCTCTGACTTTTAGATGCGTCCCATGACATCTAGAGTGGTTGCATCAGTCGTCGCCTTTGGGTTAGGATTCAAGGCATACAATTAACACAAATGTTCAACATAAATAGAAAAATTGCAAAACAAAAATATATGTTGTATGACTAACCCAAAACATGATAGAGTATTGCTCGAAGCATCCGGATGTCCATCAAGGTGGAATGAACTATCTGTTGCCCCTAGGCGGGTATATATAGGCAAACCTTAGGAGTGTACGGGTATCGGGTACCCGTGTACTCAATCGACTCGTTTAGCCTCCGAACAATGTTATTTATCCAAATATACATTAACAATCTCCTCCTATATTTGTGACAAATAACATGTACGTTTCGAAGTGCAGAAAGTAGTAAATAGCATTAAAAAGAGTTTTCGACTTAACATAAAACATAAAAGTTAGCACATTAAATAACAGCAGGATTTTCCACAGTAAAATAAAACATCCAGAATAAAAGTGTTACTCAGCAATATAAGTCTGAAAACATAATGACAAGGATAAAACATATGACAATTCTACTCGTCTAGTAGATCATCAGCATTCATGTCAAAAATTACTCTCTCTCCTCCATCTCCACCAGTGTCTGCAAGGAATTTCATGAGTTAGACTCTATGAATTCATGAACGTATGCAGTAACGTAGAAAGTGAACTAGCTCTTACCTAAGTGAGCTTAGAACCTGTAGCAATGGTGAAGTAACACTGTCAGCATCTCTATCTGGTCTAGCAGGAACCAGTCTAGTGTTGATTTTTGTAAATCAACCATTGTTATCTTACTCATTAGTGATCATTATGTACCTCATCATCAAATGTGGAATGATTTGCCACAACAACGTTTGCAACATTATCAGGTGTGGAATAATGTGCTATGATCATTAAAGTTAGATTAACCGACTACAACGACTTTCTATTCTCAGTTGAATAATTTTCGAATCAACTTACAATGAGAAAGATGTTTAGTTAACAAATGTGGAATAACAGACATCTAGCCATCTTAGGTTTTCATCAAGAAATTATTTGGGATTTTCAGTCTGTTATTAGATGCTTGAATGTTGCGACTATATAGGTTATCACTATCAAAACATAAACAATGGAGGATAGTTTCATATTTCTATGAACTTTAGTCTCATCGCCCCCGATGTTTTTATTGTGAGAGCTCTACTCAGGCCTTTGGTCAAGGCGTCTGCAACATTGTCTTTTGATCTCACATCAATCAGGGTCATAATCCCTTGACTTGTGAGTGAGGTCAACCAGGATTGTTCAGCCTTAGTTGCCTTCTTTTGCCATTGAACAAAGTGTTCGTAGCAATCATTTTAGTTGTCTGATTGTCACAGTAAACTGCAACAGAACTCATTTTCAGGCTCGTCCGAGGAATGTCCATCACCAAATCTCTTAACCACTCTGCTTCTTCTCATGCTGATGCTAGAGCATAGAGTTCGGATTCCATAGAAGAGAGAGCAATACAGGATTGCCTCTTGGACTTCCAGGCTACAGTTGCTCCTCCTAGTGTGAACACGAACCCACTAGTGGACTTGCTGTCGTTTAATTCTGAGCACTATGATGCATCAGAATATCCTTCAAGCATTGAAGGATGACAAGAGTAGGATAAAGCATACTGTTGGGTGTGCTTTAAGTACCTCATTAGCCTATCTAAGACGTTCTAGTGGTCTTGGTCAGGATTACTAGTGAATCTGCATAACATGCCGACCGTAAAAGCTATGTCAGGTCTAGTGCAGACCATAGCATACATGAGACTATCAAGCAGTTTAGAGTAATCTAACTGTCTAACCATAACTCCTTCATTGGGCTTTAGGCGGTTAGTGTAGTCGTATGGAGTCTCAAATGCTCTACTGTCACTGTATCCCCGCGTGTCCAACATGGACTTTATGTAGTGACTTTGACTTAGGGAGATGTCATTCTTCCCAAAGCTCACTTGCATGCCTAGTATAGTGTTAGCTACACCTAGGTCTTTTATGCTAAACTCTTTTATTAGATCTGACTTAACGTCATCCACTTCGAATTGATCAGATCCTAGAATGAGCATATCATCTACATACAAGCATATTATGGCGACTTTATCCGATTTATTACGTATGTAAAGACATTTATCCGAGAGACTCGACATGAATCACATGTTCTTTACACTATAGTCAAATTTCGCATGCCATAATTTTGGTGCTTGTTTTAGTCCGTATAAAGATTTTAGTAATTTACAGACCTTTGTTTCGTGACTGTCTACAATCAAACCTTCAGGTTGACTTATGTAGATCTCTTCGGTCAGATCTTCGTTTAAGAACGCAGTCTTAACATCCATTTGATGAACAATAAGGTTCTCAATAGATGCAATAGCAAGGAGAACTCTAATGGTTGCTAAGTGACACACAAGTGAGTAGACATCAAAGTAATCTACTCCGCTGATTTGTGTGAAATCTTTAGCCACCAGGCGTGCTTTATACTTAGCTACGCTACCATTAGGATTTAGTTTCTTCTTCAGAATCCACTTACACCCTAAGGTTTTATCCTTTTTTGGCTTATCAACCAACGTCCAGGTGTTATTCAGAAGTAGAGAATTCATCTCTTCATCAATTGCTTCTTTCCAGAGTAGGGAATCCTTGGATCTCATCGCTTCCTTATATGTGGATGGATCAGCCTCAACGTGGCAAGTGACAAAGTCACTACCGAAAGTTCTGGGAATTCGCACTCTTACAGAAGTTCTCCTAGACTCTAGGCCAGAGTTGTCTACAGGAACGAAATAGGAAGTGCTCGGTACTGATTCAGAAACTGCTTCAGTAATAGTTACTTGCATACCTGGGAGAGACAGATTCTTATCCTTGAGGAACTTATTTTCAAAGAACACTGCGTCCCTAGATTCTATAACGACATTATTAGATATATCTAAGAATCTGTCTGCAACATTATCCTCAGCACAACCTAGGTAGACACAAGTATTGGTCTTAGGTTCAATCTTAGACCGTCTAGGGTCAGGAACCCTGACATAGGCTATACAGCCCCAGGTCTTAAGTCTGGTAAAAGACGGGGGTCTCTTAAACCAAAGCTCGTAGGGTGTAACCTCTAACTTAGCATGAGAAACTTTGTGTAGAATGTGATTTGCAGTTAAAACTGCTTCTCCCCAATAAGCGGAAGACATGCCTGCAGTCAAGAGCATAGAGTTTAACATTTCTGTTAACGTCCGATTTTTACGCTCAGCTATGCCATTAGACTAGGGTGAGTAAGGAGCAGTGGTTTCTGCAATGATTCTATGTTGCGCAAGGAAACATTTGAACTCACTGGACATATATTCTCCTCCTCTATCACTTCTAAATCTCTTGATTTTCATATCAAGTTGGTTTTCTACCCTGGTTTTGAAAATACAAAAATTTTCAAACGCTTCGTCTTTAGTTTTAAGGAGATAAATGTGACAAAACCTAGAACAATCATCTATAAAGGTGATCAAATACTTCTTGCCTCCTCTAGTGACAAACTTTTGAAGTCACATATGTCGGAATGTATTAGTTCTAAGGGTGTTGTTCTCCTAGTAACCGCACTAAAAGGTTTCCTAGTGATCTTAGTCTGAGCGCACACTTCACATTTATCAGTTTTGTCTGTAGTGTCTAAAGCAATCTGGTGAGTTCTAGCAATTTGGAATATTTTTCTATAGTTTACGTGTCCTAGTCTCTCATGTAGAGTCTTAGGGCTAACTAAGTTTGTTTGAACTTGTTGAACTATTTCATTTGCTAAACTTAGTCTGTACATCCTATTTTGGACGTAGGCACATCCAAAATAGTGTGAGTTAACTGACAGTGTTACTCTACCGCTACAGAAGGTAAAAGACATACCAGCATCACAAAGTAAGCTAATAGACACTAAGTTAAGAGCTAGTGCAGGAATAAACTTAACATTCTTTAAAGTTAAAATCTTACCTGAGGATAGCAACAAAGTTGCGTTCCCCACCTTCAGTACGTCAGTTGTCTCACCGTTGGCAACGGTCACCGATTCTCTTGCATCAGTGAGTCATGTCATCAGAGTAGAGTTGTTGCACATGTGACACGTTGCCCCCGAGTCAAGGTACCACTCTATACTGGCCTTCTCGTTTCCAACCATGGCGACAAAGTTGGATGGCTCAGTGAGGCTAACCATATTAGCTTGGTTGTCTTCTTGTGGTGCTTTGCCGCTTTCCTTGCGAGGAAGCCTGCAATCAGATGCACTATGTCCCCACTTGTTGCAGTTAAAGCATTTCCCCTTAAACTTTTTAATTTGTTTACTGGGGCCTGCAACCTGGGAGCTACTAGGGTTGGGTTTCGAATTCCTAGGGTTCGGCACGCGCTTAGAGTTATCATGTTAACAGCAGCTTTTTGCTTGCTAACAACTTATAATGTGTGTCGAATTCTGTTCTCGTCCTCAATGCGTATAAAACGCTTGAGTTCGTTTAAACCCACCTGAATCTTCTTGCGGTAGGTACATTTCAGTTTTGAAATTGTACTACGTGGAAGGCAACTTATACACAATTGTATCAGCAACAAAGCTATCTGGCAACGAAATATTTTCACTATGCAAGGAATCTACTAAAACTTCAAAATATGATACCTTAGGGAGAATGACTTTCTCCTCGTCGAAGGTGAAGGAGTGGAACTTGTCCACCAGGTGCGCCTTGGACAGATCCTCCTCTTGCCTGCAGTGCTCCTGCAGTGCGTCCCAGATCTCCTTAGCTGTCTTCATCTTCATATACGTCTTTGTCAGATTGGAAGACAGGGAGTTCAGCAGGTAGTCGCAACAGAAGTCTTCATCAGAAACCCACTGAGCTCCACCATCAGTCCCGACGACCCCAACACGATCAGACTGAACGGTATAGAACACGTTCAGATACTTCATCCCGAACTGAGTATTCAACTTTCAGTCGTTGAACTCAGTCGCCGTGAACTTCTCCAGCTTTATTATTGGAACGGGGGACGAAAAGTTGTTCCCCTTCATCATTGTGCGCCCGACAGACGAGAGCAACCCACCAAACAGAGGATTAAGAGCTCTGTCGCTAGCGCCGGCGGTAGCCGGGGCGGTAGCAAGTTCAGCTGCTAGCGCCAGGCGCTAGCTAATAGCGCTGGCGGTAGCGCTTAGGGCAGCACTTCCGTGGGCGTGGAGACGGCGGCGGCGGGAGCGATCTGATGGCGGCGACTGGGGGGATCTGAGGCTATGAGGGATCTGAGCGGCGGAGGCGGCTCTTTCTTCTGCAGCAGCGGTGGCGACAGCGGCGGAGGCCCCGTGAACCGGCGACTTCGGCGACGGCACACGCCAGAGGTGGCGACGGCAGCACGCGAGAAAACGCGATCTTTTCTCCTTGCGAGCGGCGGCCGTCGGAGAACAGCAGATACGCGAGACGGTCGTGATCTAGCGGCGAAGGGAGAGCTCCAGCGAACGGCGAGCGGCTGGACTTCGGGCGAACTCCGTCTTCTTCGTGAACGGCGACAGATCGCGAACTTCACCTTTGCGCACGGCGGCGGGAGGGCTCCAGCGAACGAGTGGCGGGAGGGCACCAGCGAACGGCAGCGGGAACGGCGCAGGGAACGCTGGGCGCTAGCCGAGGCTGGGCACGATCTGCGATCTCCACTATCGCGCGTGAACAGGAACTGGACGGGGGAGCAAAACCCTAAGGGGCTAGATTCGAGATTGAGAGAGTATTGCTCGAAGCATCCGGATGTCCATCAAGGTGGAATGAATTATCCGTTGCCCCTAGGCGGGTATATATAGGCAAACCCTAGGAGTGTCTACGGATATCGGGTATCCGTGTACTCAATCGACCCGTTTAGCCTCCGAACAATGTTATTTATCCAAATATACATTAACAAAACACAGACACGACACGAAGAATTTGAGTGAGAAGTTCTGAAAAATTCACAGAGGCGATGAAGTTGCGGTGTAGGAGTGATCGCAGAATGATGAACAAAAATCCTGCAAAATCTATCACAAAACATTAATCTATACAACTGTTATGGAGAAAGAATTAGAGGAACAAAATTGGTCTAAATAGACCATTGCTCAACTTGAGAAGAAGGGAACAACAAGGATTATCGTTGGTAGCCTTGAAAAAGAGAGAAGTGACGGAGACGAAGCATTCTTCTTAACTCGGGCCTACAATTTTGATTAAAAAATCATTTGCATAGATGAAGTTAACCACATCGTCGACCTATTGATTGGCTTCCCAAACTTCCCTTGTGGCTAGCCCTAGTCCTCTGCTTAGTTCAACGCAGCTACTTCCAGTCGTGCAAGTAACTGATGCAGGGGTAGGTCGACAATGGTAGGGGTACTTTAGAATGCAACCCTAAATGGGATGTGACACTATGCAAATGTAAGGAGCAGTCTGATTAAAATTGCAAAAAATAATTAACCAAAATAAAATCTATTCGGAGAGACATTTGTTCACTAAAAATTGTATTGGCAAGCAGATTTTAATACATAAATAATTGAGGCGCAAGTACTTTTAAGAATAAGTCTTGCAAATCTATGATTTCACAATAATAAAGGCATATAAACCCACATCCAACAAAGTATAGTCCCACGTATGCAATAATAAAAAATAAAGACTCTAAATAACGACTTACATAGGCATGCATCGGCCGAATGAAGCAACTAAGGAGGTTTCGGAATGTTGTAGGGTTGTAAAGAGCTCGACAAAAATGGAAGGGACTGGACTAGGCAGAGGAATAGTAAGGGCTACTCGGTTATGTGGTCATGACTTGATTTTGGTGGAGGGAATCGACAATTGGGGCGTGGTTGGAGTCGGGTGGGTTGCAGGAATGAAGAAATGGTGGGAGGAGAATGGCAGAGGCTACAAAAATGGCGGGGGCTTGCAGGAACGTACGAGGGATGCGAGGTATGGACCAACGAAGGAAAGGGAGGCGTACAGTGGAGAGTAGCGGCGAAATCTGGACGGTAGAGGGAGGAGGGGGAAAGGTTGAAGGCTCACGGTGGAAGGTTTGGGAGGGGAAGAAGGAAGTACCCTGGAGTCGCACCAAGGTTTTCTCTCGGTGTCGCACCGGGAGAAGCAGAGATCGACGGTTCCAAAAGGAAACTAAAACCACGATCCCCTCTCACAGCCAGTCCCCCTGCATGCATAAATAAGTCATAACTGAAATAGGGCACCCGAATCGGACGACTCATATCGTCCGAGCCGGTCGGGTGTCAAATACAACTCAAAATAAATTAAATAATAATGAAAAAGACTCGGAATGACCGTCCGGACACATCCGTGGACTCCGATCGTCCGAACGGGTAGCGGATCACCACCTCCTGCGGGAATACGCGTGCGTGGGCCGGCAATATCCATCAGTAACTCTTGTGGGATTTTCGCCGCTCCTTACCATACTTCTAGGCTTCTACCACATGGCATCTAGCTTACAAAGTTTGTGTTTAGCATTCAGTATTCGGCGTTGACGACTTCTCAAGCGAGCGCAAATCTTCAACAAGTATATAGAGGCGAAGCTTTGAGGTAAGGAGGAGGCAACTTCGTAGAGAAGGAAGAGGCACCAGTATCAGAAAGATAGCCCGCAGACTGCTAGAGGGGAGAATACAGCGAATGCAAATGGCTCTGATAGCATGTAAGCGTGAAATCTTATTTGTATTAAAATTAAACCAAAGGGTTCTTTTATACATCAATGACTTAAATATGATAAACTAACAAAATTCTGATAAGTCCTGCCGATGAAATATCACTTCACCAGCACAGCACCCGCATACAGAGTTCATCAATCCGTTGGACCAGTGATTCTCTTGGTCAATTAGATATCGGGATCAACACTCTTCCTCAGGAGAATGCCCTAAGAATATGAAGTTCCTAGATCTGCCATTGACTGTCCAAAGTTTAATAGCTATAATTGTTCTTTGCTTAGTTCAGAATGAAGATCTTATAGAACTTAGGTCCCATGCCACATAGGAAGAATTCTTGACGCTAATTTTCTACAATACCTAGAATTTTTCATATAGATATGTTAACTCATCATTATCCTCATTTTTACATAAATGCATTAAACAGAAAAGAATTCTATGACTGGGAAGGAATGCAGTTAGTCTGTTGACAATAAATGAATTCAATCTTATAGATATAACTTTATTTTTCTTCTCCATTTTATCTTATTATCATGAAATTTTAAGGTAATAAATAACCCGCACATAGAATAATAATATACTTAGCTGGACACTGATTTTTAAGTAGAATAAAAATGATATGTACCACCATTGGGAATATTGGCATGGCGATCACCAGAATCTCGAGTTGAATGCTTGAAATTTTCAGATTTAAAGCAAAGAAATCTTCTTGAAGCATAACAAAAACTGCTACTCTTGAGAATCTGAAATTTATGTGGGTTTGGTTGATCTGGATACTGTCTATGACTACACGGGGACCAAAAATTGAAGGATTTGAATGTGAGACACAAAAGTACTGCAGAGACGATCAGGAAAACACCAACTCCAATGCTTCCAATACCCCACAGAAAAGGAAACTTAGTAGAATGATTTTCTGCATTTCCTGTAAAAAAAAGTCAACAGTCAAATGTTAGAATAACCAGGTCTCTATAACACTCAAATATAAGAAACAAAGAAACGAGACAAGCACATGTACTCTGGGTACTGAAATAAAAGATCTTCAGACCTATATGAAATGTCCAGTTGATGTAACAGCTAGGATGAAAAGAATAACAGAATATTACTCTGTTTCTTCCCTCCCCTCCCCCCCCCCCCCCCCCCCCCCCCCCCCCCCCCCCACAAAAAAAAGTTTTTTTTAACATAATATATGCAATATAAATAAGCCTGGCTGATGAAGATTGCTAAAAGGGATAGCTCAGGAGCAACAAAATGAACATGTTACAGAAGTGTTCTGGGGAAGATCATCCGGACTTGATGATACGCTTGAGGCTTTTGCAATATTTTATCCACCTCATCATTTTCCATTTCCAGAAGTTTAGTTTTATTGCATCTTTCTAAGTAAGGGATATTTTTGTGAAAGTTTATACCATAATTTACTCATCTCCTCTTTTCCCCACTATCCCTCTCCTCCTAGCTAGGGTTTTCATCATATAGACCATTCCAAGGTTTACCAAGGGAGGAAAGATAAGGGAAAGAGCTTCGATCCGGTTCTCCATTGCCCCGTGAAAAGATCGTGTTGAAAATAAAAGGGTGCATTATATTCATCCTCAAAGGGGCATTTTATAGGATTACAACAAGATTCACAAACACCGACACAAGGTGTGAGACTAAACCCACCTCCTCCTAAAGACTAAAAGACCGTCATATTAATATAAAACTAATAATTTCAACACTCCCCATCAAGTTGAAGGGAACCATCAGCTTGGACATCATAAAAAAGAAAGGTAATGGCGGTAGGCAAGGAAGGACAAAACAACAGATGAGCCACCGGGGGAAATTCCAAATCGGGGAATCCAGTCGAGGGCATAGCCACACACGACGCAGGTCCCACATACGATGTGGACACACTGGAAAGAAATCAACATACGGGTGACCGGGGATACTCCCGCACGATACAGCCCGCTGGAATACAAGTCCACACACACGAATCCACGAGACCGCGGGGTAAACACCACACACACAGATCTACGGGACCGTGGGGAAAAGGGGAAAAAGTCAACCACCAAAGGTCATACCACCTACCAATCCACAAGGAAAAACTCGGGGAGACAAACAATATAAGACATAAGTCTGAAGGCCGTGTGGAACGAAGTAGAAATGACGGTAAGATTATCTGAGTCGCCTTCGTCCCAAACACTCCCCCTAACGTGGAGTACGTGCATGAAGGCATAGAAAACCTGGAGACACAAACAACAGGAAAAGATGACACATAAAAAAGACAGAAAACAACTATGGAGAAAGGCTGCAGGCGAGAACAAGACCCAAGATGCAGCGAGCATAGCACAAGCACAAGCCAACGGCGAGCAGAAGACTCAAGCAGCTGCGAGCAGAGTGCTCAAGCAGCGGCGAGCAGAAGGCTCAAGCAGCGGCGAGCAGAAGAGGGAGCCCAGCACGAAGAGAAGCATCGTCCACGAGAGCAGCAGCGGGATCGTTCCTGAGAGCAGCAGTGGGATCGACCATCGTCGAGAGCAGCAGCACGGGAACTGAAAGCTCGACTGGATCGAAGGATAGGAACAGGCGCAGTAGCCGCTCCCTCTGGCAACGGGATCGAGGGAGGAGAAGGGCGGTCCCTCCGTCGATGAGAACGCGAGCAGAAGTCGCTCCCCCTGACGACGGGATCGATGGAAGAGAAGAGCGCTCTCCTCCGTCGACGAGAACAGGGACCGGAAGCTCGACTGTAGACGAGAGCAGGATCCGTCGATAGTAACGAGTACGCCGAGCAGCAGTGAGCCATGGAGACGGGAGTAGCAGAGAAAGAACTCTACAGGATCGTGGGTGAAGAAAGTAGGGCCTCCCATCGACGAAATCAGTCGTTGGTCCTGTCGACGGGAGCGGAAGAGGAACTCCCCGTCGGGATAAGCACCACAGAGCAAGAGTATGTAAGCGAAAAAAAATTTTACAGTGGCGGGAGCAGCGATACCGACAGGAGCCCTAAGCGGCGAAGAGGATCACACGTGCTCTGATACCATGTTGAAAGAAGTGAAATGAAAATAAAAAGATGCATTATATTCATCTTCAAATGGGCATTTTATAGGATTACAACAAGACTCACAAACACCGACACAAGGTGTGAGACTAAACCCACCTCCTCCTAACAACTCTAATAGACCGACATATTAATATAAAACCAATTATTCCAACAGATCGCAATCTCGGGTTTCTAATATTGTGGCATCGGAGTCACTCATCATGGATGTTGAATCGGATCAACTCGGAGATATCAAAGCAATGCTCACCAAAGTCATCGGTGAGTCCGCGGAAAGCGATGTGAGGCATCCTACTGCCCTAGCCAGTAGACACAGCGTATGCATGTTGGACTCGCTCTCATCGGGGTCATTGGCGTCAGAGGGAACTCCCGGTGAGGGATCGGGTCGATCTCCCGCCGATCAGCCGCATGCGACGATCCCACCTGTAGTGGGATTGCAGCCTGATTGTGGCCCCTTTCCGCACCAGGCATCCTGGTCGCCGCCCATGATGAGGTCGCATGACCCCCCATCCACACACCAACCACCACCACGTCGTCCACCACCATGTCGTCGGAGAAGTGCCAATGGGCGGTTTCCACCCTCCTATGGACCATTTTCAAGGAAGAATTTGTTATGGGCCACGGGTGACTGTCCACGGATGACGGACCTAGTTATTGTATCGTTAGTGTATGCTATTATTATTAGTTGTGCTTAGTTGTTAGATGGTTAGGGTTTGCAATTTAAATAGTCTTGTAGTCTATTTAAAACAAGTATTGTTTGTATGAAGGAATCAAAAGAAATATTTTATTCTCATTTGTCTTGTGCAAGAGATTTTGGTAGCTCTCTCCTTCCGAGTAAGCCCCGCCCAGGCAGCCGCGGTTCCGGCTCCAAAGTATCCCCTCCTCCTTCGGCCACTACTCCGACGAGCACACAACAACTTGATATCAGAGCGCCTTCGATCATCCATATCCGCTGAAGCCACTGTCATCGACCTGCTCAACCCTAACGCTTCACTGAAACCGTGTCACAGCCTGCTTCCACACGGGACGCCATCTTATTCCGCATGGAACATCACCTTCTTTCGCACGTCATCGATCGACGCCGTTTTCGTCGAGCCCAACGACGCCCAGCCGAAACCGCTTTCCGCATCACATACGACATTCCATCTCCCGCCTCGGCTTCATCAATGTCACCTGACGCCTCCCTCAACGCTTCGATTCGTCCCCCTCGAGCAGCAAACAGAAACAGCGCAACACCTCCTTCTTGTTCGATCCCTCACAAGTCACAACAGCCAGGGAATCCAGCAAACGCCTTCGACATTTCCCACAGCGTAGCACATTTTTCCTGTCTGCAAGCATGTTTCCTCTGCCCTGCTTTGAGCCCAACGCAAGCCCTATCGAGCCATCGTTGCTTTCACCTCGAGCCCAAGACCTAGCAGATTCAATCACGAATAATTAGTCACTGATTAATTTATTTGCTGGATTATGGGGGACTCGTCCGATCAAATGAGTATACTAAGGAACATGATGCAAGCGTTCTTGACATCCCTGGAAGCATGATTTTAAGAAGCCGATGCACATCGCCGGGAAGACATTGTCACCCTCTCCAATAAGCTCAATGATCTTACAACCGCCATTGTTCTAATCCATGGTCAAGCTAGTAGCAGTCAAGCGTTTCCACTGTCACTTATACGCATCGATCCACCGACCTAGCTGATATCCTGGCTAGTCCAGCAACCGACGCCTAGTGTGGTGTCATTCAGACGGACTCCCCGCTGCCATACTTTGACTGTGCAAAGATCGTTGCGGACACTCCCCTCACTCGTATGAATTTTGCAACGAGTCGGAGTAGTTCTCGGGCATCTGTGAATTATTATACACCACTACTTCAATCATTTAAAGATCATGTGCGGGTTACTCTTCGGTCCTATCTCCACCCACGTTACGACCTGTTGACACCATCGCCATCATCCTTAACGTCGGTGAGTACGAAGAAAGCTTGTCGCTCTCTGTAGCCACCTCTACAACGACGCACTACAAGGAGCTATTTTGGCGCGAATTAAAGGAGCCCGATGATCAATTTGATCGATCTTCGTTCGAGCTTGAGGACAAGCTCAATTTGAAAGTCGGGTGAGATATTATGGGTCACGGGTGATAGACTTAGTTATTGTATTGTTAGTGTCTATTATTATTATTAGTTGTGCACTTGTGCTTCGTTGTTAAATGGTTAGGGTTTGCATTTTAAATAGTCATGTAGCCTATTTAAAGGCAAGTGTGGTTTGTATGAAGGGATCAAAAGAAATATTCTATTCTCCTTTGTCTTGTGCAAGAAAATTTGGTAGTTCTCTCCTCCCGAGCAAGCCCAGCCTAGGCAGCCATGGTTCCGGCTCCAAAGTATCTCCTCTGCCTCCGGCCACTACTCCGGCGAGCACGCAACAAAATCATGGGGTCAACTCCCCCGAAACATCAGCAGCCAATCCAAGAGAATTGGGATCCTCCAAATCAGTACGAAGGAGAACATCTGAACCTTCCTGAGGATCTCCCTCCACTTAAAGGTGACCTGGGTAATATTTCGTGGTATGTAAAGTTGGATTTCCCTTCATTATATATAAATCGATACAATGGAATGATTTACACGTTGTAAACAGTTCTTTATCCATCAACGAATCCGATGGGCAAAATGGATCAGACTAGTGGTCTATCACTTAGTGGGATCATCCCACTATGGTACACACAACTCCTACGGGAACACTTGCACATGCATTGGGAAGACTTCAAGCAATTTTGTAATATGCACTTTAGTCTGCCACTATGCAGTAATACCTTGGGCGACCTCATTTGATTGAAGCAAGTTGGGTCAATCGATGAATACCTAGAACAGTTCTAAATGAATACCTAGAACAGTTCTAAATGTTGTTAGCTCGAATGACTTCTATCCAGCTAGACTAACACGTCCCAATCTTCACAGCGGGGATCCTTCCAGTGGACACTGACCACCCACTAGTCATTGCAGGCCCTGCAGGATGTTCTTTCCTCGATCACGGTATTCCATTTACCTGATTTTCACAAGGCTTTTGAGATCGAGTGTGTCGCTTTCAGGTGTGGCATTGATGTCCTCTAACAAGAGAAGCACCCCATTGCATTCTTCAGTTGCAAACTCGCAGCCCATCATATGAAATTACCAACATATGAACAAGAGCTTATTAGGCACTCCAAGGTCATCCATCAATGGTGGACATATCAATGAGGAAGGTCGTTCCTCATTCAGATAGATCATTACAGTTTGAAGTACATATTTGAACAGAAACTGACCACCGTCCCACAGTAACATTAGGCGAGCAAACTTCTGCGATTAGACTATATAGTGGAATACCGTGCGGGATGCCTTAACAAGGGGGCTAATGCACTGTCACGTCGGGATGAAGAACGGGGGAGGGAGGAGATTTGCCATATCTCGGCCCTTAATGGGTCATTTTGATATCTTAAGAGATGAGGTTATGGGATCCCCCGCTCTTGTGGAGCTCCGCAACAATATTCAGAAGGGAAACACCTCAACACAATGGACGATGACCGAGTGCTTTATTTACTACAGAGGCAAGATTTATCTCTTACCTTCAATCGGAGTGGATTCCCATAATCATTGCCTCAGTGCACAATGGAGCTCACGAAGGTGCTTAAACTTGCATCATATACGAGTGGAATTCTTTTGGAAGGTGCTTAAAGGACATTTGCAAAGGTTCGTCACTGAGTATTACACTTATCAATACAACAAGGTGGAGCATTTACTAACAGTGTGAGTCCTTTAGCTTCTGTCCATCACTCCATCCCCACTCAGATTTGGGCGGATGTATCCATGGACTTCATCAACGGGCCTCATGCAATGAGTGCTTTAAATATCTGGGATCGATAGTTCAAAAAGATGGAGGTGTAGATAAAGATGTGATACATAGAAATATAGAATCCAAGCAGGTTGGTTGAAGCGGAGAGTCACGTCTAGGATCTTATGTGATCGTAAAGTACCATTAAAACTTAAAGGCAAGTTTTATCATACTGCAATTAGACCAGCGATGCTCTACGGTGTGCTGGGAAATGAATTATGTACATGAGAAAAAAAATGGGAGTTGCGGAGATGACAATGCTTAGGTGGATGTGTGGACACACGAGACTGGATAAAATTAGGAATGAATTTATCAGGGGTAAAATAGGAATGACACCAATTGTAGAGAAGATGCGAGAAACTCGATTAAGATGGTTCGGACACGTACAAAGGAGACCATTAGAGGCACTTGTTAGCCGCTGTGAGAGTTTAGTTACTAAGCATGTTAAATGGGGGAGGGGTAGACCAAAAAAGGCTTGGAATGGAACTATAAGGCAAGACATGATGTACTTAGGCATTAGTGAGATTATGACTAAAGATAGGGCGCAATGGCGACAAATGATCTATATAGCCGACCCCACTATGGTGGGAGAGTGTCGTTGTTTGTTGTGTATATGTTAAGCCTAGCGGAGGGAACTTATGGGATTTTTCGACACACTTTTTCCACCCTGTTAAAAGAGGGTTGGAGGGGGAATGAAAGGGTTATGCAATTATTAATCAAAACTTACTCTTTCTACTCTTTTCTCTCTCTTCCTTCCTGATACCCACAGTAGGACAAGGTTACGCTCGACGCCCCTCTCATTCCCGCTCGATCCCTACCAGCAACTGATCGTCGATCTACATATGGCACTCCCTCTCCTTCCACTCTCCCTCCACTGTCGTTATAAGCTCCCGAGGATCCAAGAAGGGGAGCTCCAACCTCTTCCAAGACTTCTCCCACTCCCAGCAACAAACTAGATCCCAATCAAGGGTCCATATCAAAGTTAACCAACCGATTTTGGCAGGAGTTTTTCAAAGTCGAGTGGGAAAAAATTGGCACTCTTGTCAGCTTACCACCCACAGTCCAATGAGTAGAAATCGACAAGGAGTAAAAAGTGTTATCTATTAAGGAACCAAATAGGGTTATATAAAGGAAACACAATAAGTCCAAACCTCAAACAGGTGAGGTGGGACAAATACAGAAATACATAAAATAATAACCCAATACTCTCCCTCAAGCTGGAGCGAAGATATCAAGCAAGCCCAGCTTGCCAAAAGTGGAGAGAAGTCGGGAAGGTCCAACAGCCTTAGTAAAGGCATCTGCAATCTGATCATCAGAGGGAACATATGAGGCAGTAAGAATCCCTGAGCGGATGTGCTCCCGGAGAAAGTGAATGTCCACCTCAATATGCTTTGTCCGCTCGTGTAGGACAGACTCAGAGGCAAGCATGAGAGCAGACTGATTGTCACAAGCCAATGTTGAAGAACAGGTAGGAGGGAAACCAAGCTCAGTCAAGAGAGTACGAATCCAGAGGAGCTCAGTGGCGCCATGGGCCATAGCTCTGTACTCAGCCTCAGCAGAGGAACGAGATACAACGCTCTGCTTCTTGCTCTTCCAAGAAATAAGATTGCCACCATAGAACGTGCACATCCCTGAAGTAGATCGGCGATCAGTGAAAGAGCCCGCATAGTCAGAGTCAGTGTAACATGAAAGATCTGTGGATGGCGATGAACGGTAGAAGAGGCCGAGACCAGGTGATCCCTTCAAGTAGTGAAGAATCTGTAATACAGCATCAAGGTGAGCGGTCCGGGGAGCATGCATGAACTGACTGACAATGCTCACAGCAAAGCTAATATCAGGACGAGTATTGGTCAAGTAGATGAGTCTTCCAACAAGTCGCTGGTATCTGCCCGGATCAGTGAGAGGTTCGCCAGATTCGGTGTGTAAGCGGTGTTTCGGGTCCATGGGAGTAGATACTGGGGAGCACCCAAGAAGGCCAGTATCACTCAAAAGGTCAAGAGTGTACTTGCGCTGAGACAAAGAAATCCCCTGGTGAGATCTAGCAACTTCAATTCCGAGGAAGTACTTTAGAGGTCCCAAATCTTTGACTTCGAACTCCTTTCGAAGGACTTCTTTGATCTGAGTTATTCCAGAGTTGTCGTCGCCGGTAAGGATGATGTCATCCACATAGACAAGAATAATGACTCTACGGCCATCCGCTGCAGTCCGAACAAAGCACGTATGATCGGCATGACATCTGGTGAACCCAGCCTGAAGCACAACAGAGCCGAAACGTTCAAACCAAGCCCGAGGGGACTGCTTCAGCCCATATAGGGACTTCTGCAAGAGGCACACACGACCCAAATACTCCCCCTGAAGCTTGTACCCTGGCGGCGGGTCCATATAAATTTCCTCAACCAAATCGCCACTGAGGAAGGCATTCTTCACATCCAGCTGATGAAGAGGCCACCTATGGCAGGTAGCAAGGGAGATAAGGAGGCGAACAGTTGTCAGCTTGGCGACAGGGGCAAAGGTCACCCCGTAATCATCCGGAGTCTGGGTGAATCCCTTCGCAACGAGACGCGCCTTGTAGCGGTCCAAAGACCCGTCAGCATTATACTTGACAGTGTAGATCCAATGGCAACCAACAGTCCGCTTGCCGGCAGGTAGCGGTACAAGACGCCAGGTCCCAGTCTTGTGTAAGGCAGACATCTCAGCCTCCATGGCTGTCACCCACTCAGGATGCTGGAGAGCCTCAGTAGTCGACCGGGGAATGCGAATCTGGTCGGTGGCGGAGAGGTAAGCTCGGTAACCCTGTGAGAGTCGCTGATAGGACACAAAACTAGCCAAAGGGTGAGCAGTAACAGGTAAACGCTTACCTTTGCGAAGAGTAATAGGTAAGTCAAGAGAAGGAGTGTCACCTGCCGGAGGAAGCGGCACCAGGTCCCGTGAGCTGGGTGCAACCAGTGGATCTCGAAGGATGGGGTGAATATTGGAAGGACCATGGGGGGCACGAGAATATTGATGTAGGGGAACGGACTCGGGAATGGGAGCAATGGAGATTGGTGTAAGGGGGACAGGAGCGGGCTGTGGTGGTGGAGAGGGTGGCACAACGGGAGAGGAAGGAGGGGAGTGGAACGGAACGTCTTCAAAGAATGTGACATCCAACGTGTGAAACGTCCTGCGAGAGGAGGGGTCAAAGCACCGGTACCCCTTAGACGAGGAGGAATAGCCCAAAAAGACGCAGCGGATGGCTTTGTTATCCAGCTTAGTCCGAGTGGGGCTACGATCCTGGACAAAGCAAACACACCCGAACACCCGTAGTGGAACGGGAAATAGGGGGCGGCTGGGAGAGAGGAGACTAAGAGGCACACGCCCCTGAAGAGGCTGGCATGGCAGCCGGTTAACCAGGAAGGTGCCCGTAAGGAGGGCAGCACTCCAGAAAGACTTGGGGAGATGAGACCCACGAAGAAAGCACCGGGTGATATTCAGAAGATGGCGGTTCTTGCGTTCCGCCAGACCATTCTGTTCCGGGGTATAAGGACAGGAGAATTGGTGAAGAGTGCCTTGGCTGGCAAGGAAAGTAGTAAAGGAGGACGAAGTGTATTCCCCCCCCCATTATCGGAGCGGAGGACTCGAATATGAGAGGAAAATTGTGTAGTAACCATCGCCGAAAATTGAACATATAAATCAAACACTTCAGATTTAGAACGCATAAGATAAATCCAACAACATCTAGTAAAATCATCAATGAAGGAAACAAAGTATCGAAATCCATCATAAGAGACAACCGGGGCAGGGCCCCATACATCCGAGTGAACAATATCAAAAGGTGCTAAAGTACGGGAAACAGAAACAGGATAGGAAGTGCGTGTGTGTTTGCTGAGTTCACACACATCACACTGAAAAGAGTGCCCGAAAGTGACACTCGGAAACAGAGATGATACAATCTTAGGACATGCCAGAGAGCAGGATCGGTAGTAGCAGCGGCGCAGGTCGGCGAGGAGAGAAAGGATGTTGGTGGAGGAGCAGGAGGAAGATCCAACTGGTAAAGCCCGTCGCGCTCACGGCCGTAGCCAAAAATCTTCCTCGTGGTCAGAAGAGCGCCCCCCCCCCCCCCCCCCCCCCCCCCCCCCCCCCCCCGTGCCGAGGGAGTGCGGCTCGAAGCAAGGGCCATCTGGTCCGGAGGGGGGGAAAGGCCGGAACAGGAGGAGCAGTCAAACGAGTCCCGGCGCTCATGTTCCTCCACCATGGAGTAGGCATCCAAAATATCCGGTAGAGGGTTCATGCTGACAATTTGAACCCTGATCTGCTCAAACTCTGGTCGTAATCCCATCAGGAACTGGTAGGTCTCACGCTTTTCCTGACGCCTCTTGGCAACCAGCATATCCTCAGCATGAGGAAAAGCAGTGAGCGGCTCAAGATCAGAAAGTTCCTGGAAGCGTCCTGAAAGGAAAGTGAAATACTCATGCACAGAGCGATCACCCTGACGAGCAGTGGAGATCTCCTGGAAGACAGAATAGATCCGCGTATCCACACGAGTGTGCCCATAGGTCCGAGTCAAGGCAGCCCAAAGAGACGGGACGGAATCAAAACGCATAAACTGTTCATAAATGCGGGGCTCCATGGAGCATTGGAGCCACCCGAGGATCTTGAAATTTTCAGTGCGCCACTGACGAGCGGCCTTGTCTTCGGCGGGCTTAGGAACCCCATTAGGTTCAAGCCAATCAAGTTTGTCATGTCCGGCGAGATGGACACGCACGGAGTTGGACCAAGCAATGAAGTTCTTCTCATTCAGAAGGTTGGTGGTGATCCGACGAGCAAAGCCCTCATTCGAAGAATCCATGGAGAGGGATCAAGAACAAGACCCAAGAGGGGGAAGAAGCCCTAACGGAAGTAAGGGGAATAAACCTTTAATTGGAAGGGGGGAATCCCATCTCCAAGGACCACGAAAAAGGAAGAAAGAAAGGGAGAGAATCTAGTTCATTGAGGGAAAGGGAAGAGGAAGGGCAGCCGCAGATGCGGAAGCGGATGCGGATCCGGAGGCGGAAGCAGTTGCGGTAGTGGTAACGGCAGCAGCAGGCAGTGGGAGAGGAGATGCGGAAGCGGAATCGGAAACAGCGGCAGCAGCAGCGGTGACGGCAGCGGCAGCAGAGATGCGGAAGCGGTAACGGCAGCGGAATCGGGATCGGAACCAGCGGCAGCAGCAGCGGAACGGCAGCGGGAGAGGAGATGCGGAAGCGGCAGTGGGATGCGGTAACGGCAGCGGCAGGCGGAATCGGGAGCGAGAATGACAGGCGGAAACGGGAGCGGCCTTACATCCCGACGGAGGAGGAGGAGGCTAGGGCAGCGGTATCGGGATCGGGAGCGGCCTTACATCCCGACGGGGGAGGAGGAGGCTAGGGCAGCGGTATCGGGATCGGACGTGCTCTGATACCAAGTAGAAATCGACAAGGAGTAAAAAGCGTTATCTATTAAGGAACCAAATAGGGTTATATAAAGGAAACACAATAAGTCCAAACCTCAAACAGGTGAGGTGGGACAAATACAGAAATACATAAAATAATAACCCAATACAATGCTCAAACAAAGGCAGTCAACAGGACCACAAAAATGAACATGCGGTGCATTACTAGAGAACAAAATCAAGGATTGGGTTGATTGGATTCCATGGTTAGAGTATTGCAACAATATCTCTTATCACACGTCATTGCGCACGACACATATCTGATTGATGTTTGGGTGTGATCCTATACGGCTTCTTTCATATATTTACAAATCTGTCAAGGTCGAAAAGGTGGATCAAGCCCTACAGACGCGAGATCAGATCCTTGCCAGTAATCGTGCACACTTACATTAGGCTCAAGAGCATATGAGGAAGCATTTTGACGAACATTATCGAGAGCTAAACCTCAAGATGTGTGAATGAGTTTGGCTCAAACTCTGGCCACATTGTCATCTCTCTCCCTCTCCCTCTCTCTCTCTCTCTCTCCAATAGAGCTACTCACAATTTGTGTCCCAAATTCTGAGGCCCTTTCAAAATCATTAGCAAGGTGGGAGAAGTGGCCTACAAACTCGAACTTCCACCTGATGCCAAATTTCATCCATTTTATCATGTCTCCTTACTGAAGCAACACAAGGAGAACCACCATTCCACACAATAGCTCTTCCTCCCATTGCTGAGGGCTGCATTATACTTGTACCAGTGAGAGCCCTGTGCATCCGCCTCAACTGCAGAGTAAAAGAAATCTTGATTAAGTTGGGCAATTTGTCGAATTTGAGGCCACTTAAGACCTCTACAAACCTTCAGAGATACTCATCCGTTCTTTGAGCTTGAGGACAAGCTTCATTCTGAAACGGGGAGAGATGTTACGAACACGTTATGGGAACATTTGTTAACCAATAGAAAGAAGATCGTCGTGACTTGATGACATGCTAAAGGCTTTTGCAATATTTTATCCATATTATCATTTTTCATTTCCACTGAGTTTAAATTATTGCATTCTTTACCACAGGACATTTTTGTAATTTCCACAAGTTTATCATTTTCCTTTTACTTTAGCTCACTCTTGATGTCTGAATGTTACCTAGAACTCCTAATCGATCTTGTTGCGGAACGCTTAGGGCTCTTGGTAGACTGGTTCACTTGAACCGCCTCAGCTCGTGAGCGAGCTAAGCGCGCAAACAGTCAATTAGAGGTTTGTTGAGTACGCAGAGACTTTTTAACGTGGAAAACCCGAAAAGGGTAAAAAACCACGCGGCCGGAGCTGTGCCGACCAAACTTCACTATCTTCTGGAGGAGTTACAACTTGGAAGCTAGAACTCGAGCGCGACAGGCCGCTGCTCGTTACAATACTTGGAGAAAGAGAGCTTCGAGGGTGACAGGCCACCTCTCGAAAAAACTAAGTTCTTTTCCCTTCTAAGACTGCTAGTCGCCTTTCGGAAGCAGGAAGGCCAGTCGCCTTTTCCTTCTGAGAATGCTTGTCGCCTTTCTGGAAGTGAGAAGGCTAGTCGCCTTTTCCTTCTGAGAAATGCTGGTCGCCTTCCTGGAATTGAGAAGGCTAGTCGCCTTTTCCTTCTGAGAATGCTTGTCGCCTTTCTGGAATTGAGAAGGCTAGTCGTCTTTCTCTTCTGAGAACTGCTCGTCGCCTTTCTGGAAGATGAAGATCTTCAAGTCCCGAAGGAGATCTTCAAATGCCGAAGGAGAATTCCGCAAAAGTCTGCAAGGAGCTCTCCCGAGTCCAGAAGCCAAGGTCCTTTCAAATGAAGCCATGGGGCCCCTTTTATAGTTTTTGCCGGGGGCGGCCCGGTAATTTTGCCGTTGGCAGTTTCCATAAATGCTCGGTGGACGAATCATATTCTCCGGTTCGGGGCCCTCGGATCACTATTTTTCGTAAATGACCACCTTGCCCTTCGGGCAGCTTGGGCAGTTTGGGCAGTTCGGGCAGTTCTGTTGGAGGTGAAAAAGGCGACTAACTGTTCCTGAAAAGTGAGAAGCCTGAAACCCAAAATGTGAGAAGCCGGAAAGACAAAAAGTGAGAAGCCGGAAAGACAAAAGGTGAGAAGCCGGAAAGACAAAAAGTGAGAAGGCTTCCCGACTGCGTTCAGAAATGTTCTGAGCGCGGATTAGCGTTGAAGCTCCCCGAATGCGCGACGGGCCCCGGGAGATGCCTCGGACGGACGGTGAATCGAGGAGCCGCTCCCTAGCGAGCGGTTGAAGTCCTCCGGAGAGGAGCGGGCGCCGGACCGCTCCCCTAGAAGGAGTGGGCACGGCCGCGCACCCCCGAGCGGGGAGGGTGCGGACTGGCCGCACCCCAAAGGGGGGGGGGGGGGGGGGGGGGGGGGGGGGGGGGGGGGTTGCGGCTTGGCCGCACCCCACGGGGGGGGTGCGGCCCGGCCGCACCCCCTTGGGGGGTGCGGCTTGGCCGCACCCCACAAAGGGTGCGGCTGGGCCGCACCCCTTGGGGGGTGCGGTCCCGCACCCCTCAAGGGGTGCGGCCGGTCCGCACCCCCTTGAGGGATGCGGCACCCCCTTGGGGGATGCGGCACCCCCTTGGGGGGTGTAGCCGGCTCGTACCCCCTTGGGGGTGTGGTCGGCCCGTACCCCCCTTGAGGGGTGCGACTTGGTCGGCCATTCTCCCTGGGGGGGTGCGAATGAGCCGGGCCCCCCCAAGGTGGTGCGGTCGGGACGCGTTCGGGCTATCTCCTTGCGGCGAGGGGTGCAGCCAGTGTGCTGCCGTGCGCTTTTGCGCGCGGTTATGTACATATCTGGGGCTCGTGTGTGCTTCGGTCGCTACCCCCATCTCTCTTCTGCGAAGTTTCCTTTGGGCGCATCCTGAGGCCTTCACGGGTGTATAACATAAGCCCCCCAAACCTTCGGAGTCCGAGTTCCTGAGCGAGGAGTTTGAAGGTTTTGATTTTTCTTTGGCGGTTTTACCCCTTGTCCTCTGTGTGGCGCTTTTTTGGGTAGGAGTTGTTGTCGGAGGGTGTTGGTTCTCTGAGATTGTCGTGGGCTTGCTGCCAGGTTCTGATATCCGTGTGGACCGTGGGGTTTCTGCAAAGTGACAGATTAGCTTGCGCGGTTCTGAGCCCGCGGCTTCTTTCACAATAGAAAATTTAGCTCGCGCAAGTCTGTGCTTGCGGCTTTCTTGCACGAGTCGGGCTCGCGGCTTGGCCGGTGAATAGCGTTTGTATTCAAACCGTGGGTGAACGCAGGGGGGGCAGGCCCCGACGTCACCGGGACTCGACGGCGGAGGAGAAGGGCGAACCTTCAATCGACGGCGGTGCAAAGTCCCCGGGGCAGGGCCCCGAAGTGGCCGGTGAATAGCTGGTGTATTCAAACCGGAGGCGTACGTAAGCGGGGCAGGCCCCTACGACGCTGGGACTTGACGGCGGAGGAGAAGGGCGGACCTTCAATCGACGGCGGTGCAAAGCCCCCGAGGCAGGGCCTCGAAGTGGCCGGTGAATAGCTGGTGTATTCAAACCGGGGGCGTACGTAAGGGGGGTAGGCCCCTACGACGTTGGGACTTGACGGCGGAGGAGAAGGGCGAACCTTCAATCGACGGCGGTGCAAAGCCCCCGAGGCAGGGCCTCGTTGCAAAGTTTTTCTTAAGTGTGTGAAGGTGTCAAAACATAGCTTTTCAATAAGAAATCATTCGGTGCACAGCTTTATGTAAGATAAGATAGGTGCACGAGTCTGAGCTCGCGGCTTTTACACAAATTATAAAATAGATTTGCACGAGTCAGAGCTCGCGGCTTGGTACAGAAATTGAAGATAAGTTTGCACGAGTTTGAGCTCGTGGCTTAGTACATGGTAGAGGTCCTGGGATCACTGGTAAAAGCGGCGCAGGTTTTGAGCGTTCCAGGTGCGTGGCAAAGTCTTCCCTTCCGCCGTCCTGAATCTGTATGTTCCGGGTTTTACGACTGCGGTGACTATGTACGGGCCTTCCCAGGCCGCTGAGAGCTTGTCTCCTTGGGGACCTTTACCGGCGGCCTCGATGCTGCGTAGGACGAGATCTCCTACGTTGATTGGTCTGGGCTTCACCCTCCTGTCGTAGGTCCGGGCTACACGCATTTGGTAGAGTGCAGCACGGTAAGCAGCGTTGTCCCGGACTTCGGGGATTAGATCGAGGTTTTCTCGGAGCAGTCCATCATTCTTGTTGGGATCGAAGGTGAGTACTCGAGCACTCGGAACGCCGATGTCGACGGGGATGATAGCTTCGGTTCCGTAACAGAGGTTATAAGGTGTCTCTCCTGTAGGAGTTCTTTCTGTTGTGCGATATGCCCACAATACATTCGGGAGCGCGTCTACCCACTGTCCCCCGGCTTCTTCCAAGCGCGTTTTCAGCCCTTTGAGAATGGTGCGGTTCGTGACTTCTACTTGTCCGTTGGCTTGTGGATGCGCCACGGCCGTGTGGCGCAGGTTGATTTTCAGATCCTCACACATCTTGGTGAAGGACTTCCCAGTGAATTGAGTGCCGTTGTCGGCAATGATCGTAGCCGGGATGCCGAAGCGGCAAACGATGCTCTTCCAGACGAATTGTTTGGCGTTTTCTTCGGTGATCTTGGCCAGGGGCTCTGCCTCCACCCATTTGGTGAAGTAGTCGATGGCTAGGATGATGAACTTCCTCTGTCCAGATGCTAGAGGTAGGGGACCGAGGAGGTCGATCCCCCACTGTGCGAATGGCCACGCACTCTGCAGCGTAGTAAGTGAGACCGGGGGTTGATGAGGCATGTTGGCGTGTAGCTGACAGCTTTTGCACCTCTGGACAAAGTCGGCCGCGTCCTTTCTTATTATCGGTCAATAGAAGCCTTGACGCAGTATTTTCCGCGCTAATGCCTTCCCGCCTAGGTGCTCTCCGCAGACTCCTCCGTGTATTTCCCTGAGTACGTAGTCCGCCTCGCTTGCCGGCAGGCATTTCAGATATGGGTCTGAGAATGCCCGTTTGTAAAGCTCCCCGTCTATAATGGTGAACGATGCAGCCCGCATTCGCAGCCTTCACGCCTCTAGGCGATCTTCAGGAAGGTGCCCTTGCTCCAGGTAGGCTCGTAATGGGGTCATCCAGGACGACTCCTCCTGGTGGATGGTTGTGATTTCCCATGGCCCTTGAATGCTTGGGATCACAACTTCTTCGATTCGGCGTCTTCGAGACTGGTAGCTGGAGGGTGAGGTGGCGAGCTTGGATAGAGCATCCGCCCTGGTATTCTGCTCTCGGGGGATGTGTAGGATCTGATATGATGAGATCTTTTGGAGAAGTGACTTTGCGAATGCGAGGTATTTCGCCATCTGCTCGCTCTTAGCCTCGTAATCTCCTTCAACCTGTGAGACCACGAGTTGGGAGTCTGTATAAATCGTTAGGTTCTCAACTTTGCAGTCGATAGCGAGCCGGAGACCGGCGATCAGCGCTTCGTATTCCGCGATGTTATTTGTTGCGGGGAACTTTAGCCGGAGTCCGTAATCCAGGGTGATCCCTTCGGGGCTCATAAGGAGTAATCCTGCTCCGGCCCCTTCGGCTCCCGAGGCGCCGTCGACATAGAGGGTCCACCGGGTGCTAGCGGTGTCTTTGATGAGGGTTGTTTCTGGCGGGATGGTGTATTCTACCACGAAGTCGGCGAGCACCTGCGACTTGATGTCAGGGCGAGGCAGGAATTGGATGTCGAATTCGCCGAGTTCTACGGCCCACTTTACAAGTCTCCCCGAGACTTCCGGCTTCTGGAGGATCGCCCGTAATGGGAGTTGTGTCAATACCTTGACTGCGTGAGCCTGGAAGTAGGGTCTGAGTTTTCTAGCCGAGAAAACAAGAGCCAAGGCTGTCTTGTCTGCTGCCGGATATCTGGTTTCGGTATCGGTGAGGACTTTGCTGAGGTAGTAGATCGGGCGCTGCACTCCTCCTTCGTCCTTCACAAGCACTGAGCTAAGAGCCGTAGGCGATACGGCCAGGTACAAGAACAGAGTTTCCCCGGGGGTGGGTTTTGACAGAAGCGGTGGCGAAGCCAGGTACTGCTTGAGAAGCTCGAAGGCCACCTGGCACTCGTCTGTCCATTGGAAACCTGAATGTCGCGCTCCCCGGAGGATTTTGAAGAAAGGGAG
Organism: Dactylorhiza incarnata; assembly: GCA_033032865.1. Lineage (NCBI taxonomy): Eukaryota > Viridiplantae > Streptophyta > Magnoliopsida > Asparagales > Orchidaceae > Dactylorhiza > Dactylorhiza incarnata. The sequence continues at coordinate 4,453,682 of JAWHQI010000192.1, read as the reverse complement.
GTACTTGTCTCCTGTTCGTGATAAGAAACGGGACAAAGCTGCGATCCTCCCGTTTAGGCGTTGTACTTCCTTAATTGAGCGAGGTGGCGACATATCCTCCAACGCCTTAATCTTCTCGGGGTTGGCCTCGATTCCCCGATGGGTTACCATGAAACCTAGAAACTTCCCCGCCGTCACACCAAACGCACACTTGATGGGGTTGAGCCGCATCTGGAAGCGACGGAGAAGCTGGAAGCACTTTTCTAAGTCTTCCAAGTGGTCGCGTCGGTGGACGCTCTTTACTAGCATGTCGTCCACGTAAACCTCCATCGTTTCTCCGATGAGGTCCTTGAAGACCTTGTTCATCAGCCTTTGGTAAGTGGCTCCGGCGTTTTTAAGGCCGAAGGGCATCACCTTGTAGCAGTAGACTCCCCGGTCGGTGCGGAAGGCGGTATGCTCTTCGTCTGCGGGGTTCATCCTTATCTGGTTGTAACCTGAATAAGCATCCATAAAGCTGAGTAGCTCGTGGCCTGCTGTAGCGTCGACGAGCTGGTCAATCCTTGGCAGGGGGAAACTATCCTTCGGGCAGGCTTGGTTCAGGTTGCTGTAGTCGACGCACATTCGCCATTTCCCCGAGGCCTTCTTGACCATGACCACGTTGGCGAGCCATGTGGGATATTCTGCTTCACGAATGAATCGTGCCTCAAGGAGCTTAGCTACCTCTTCCTCGATTGCTTTTAGGCGCTCGGGGGCGAAGTTCCTCTTTTTCTGAATCACGGGTCTGCAGGCGGGGTTGATGTTTAGCGAGTGAAAGATGACGTCGGGATCTACCCCGGGCATGTCCTCCGGGCTCCATGCGAAAATGTCCTCGTTCTCCTGCAGAAAGGTGGTGAACTTCTCTTGCTCTTGTGATGTCAAGAGTGACCCGACCTGAACAGTTCGAGTCGGGTCTCGCCGGGAGAGCGGTACTTCTACTAGCCCTTCAACGGGCGTTCCTCGCTGTAGAGTCGCCTCGTCTCGCAGGTCGAAGTTATTGATGTTGAGAGCGGTCGCCCTTGCTGGCTGAGCCTGCTTCAGGTAGCAAGTCCTGGCTGCCTCTTAGTCTCCTCTTACGACTCCTATTCCTGCGGCGGTGGGGAACTTCATAGCTAGGTGTGGAATAGAGGGGATTGCCCCGAAGATTGACTGGAGCGGTCTTCCGAAGATGGCATTGTAGGCGGAGGTGGACTCCACCACCATGAACTGGATGTTGTGCGTTGACTGTCTTGGAAATTCGCCCAACGTGACTGGGAGGATGATCATGCCTTGCACCGGGACGGGCCTGTTGTCGAAGCCGTAGACGGGCCCGGCTGCCGGACTAAGCTGGTCTTTGGTGAGCTTCATACTTTGCAAGGTGGAGAGGAACAAGACGTCGACCGAGCTTCCATTGTCGACTAGTATTCTCTTCACTTTAAAGCAGGGATCCCCGATCCCTGCGCTGATCACGAGCGGATCCTGGTGTGGAAGCCGCAACCCTCGTAAGTCTTCATCTCCGAAAGCTATCGTAATATCCTGCTTGAGTTTTTTGTCTTCGTGGTCTCTCACGGGCTGGGCGATCGAGAGGATTTGCGACGCCAGGACTGGCGGTCCGGCGATCGTCTCGATTTCTCCCACCATCGGCCTTCCTCCACCTGCGCCTCGGGGGGCGGGGGGCTGCTCTCCTGCCTCCCTAGGCTGCTGGGGCTGATTGGGGATCTGGCCTTGTAAGAATCTTCCCAGGAGTCCCTGGCGGATGAGGCGCTCGATCTCGTCTTTGAGCCTGGTGCACTCCTCGGTGGTATGTCCGGTTCCTCGATGGAACTCGCAGTATCTGGACTGGTCACCCCTCGGATTTGGCGGGGGTATCCGGGGCATGCGAAGTTCGGGGTTGTTCTGAATGGCGTAGAGCACGTTCGTTCTGGTGGTGTTCAGTGGGGTGTAGGTCCTGGGCGGCTGCGGTCCCAGATCCCTTCGGGGGTCACGCCGACGTCCGTCACCGCGGCGCTCCTCGCCGCGACGATCTTCTCGTTCGCGAGGGGCTTGATTTGTTCCCCTTTTCTTTCCTTGGCTTCCTTCGAACTGCCGACGGTGTGCTTCGATGGCCTCATCTGCAGCTATTTGCGCTTCGACCCTGTGAACAAGGTCGGGATAGCTTGGTACGGTTTCTCTCATGAGAGCCGAATAGAATCCACTTAGGCGGAGTCCTCCTAAGAAAACTCCTCGCAAGAGTTCGGGGTCAACCCCTGGGATCTGCCGTGCCTCGGTAGTGAAGCGTCGGAAGAAGTCCTTGAGTGTCTCTCCGTCGTTCTGGCGCATCCCAGAGAGATGGGAGGGATCCCGGACAATTCGGCGGTTGGCGATGAACTGATCCACGAACTGCTGCGCCATCTCCGTGAAGTTGTTGATGGCCCCATTCCGCAGAGAATGGAACCAAGTGCGCGCTTGGCCTTTCAAGGTTGCCGGGAACACCTGGCAGAGGAGCTGATCAGGAGCGCTGTAGATCCTCATGACGGTGGTGAAGTGATTGACGTGTTCCAAAGGGTCGTCCGTCCCGTCGAATGTCTCGATGTTAGGAAGCTTGAAGCCATTCGGGATTGGATGAGCCAGGACTTGAGGCGACAGGGGGGAGCCCTGATGCGCGGGGCGGCGAGCGAGCGCGGCGCGTCGTCCTGCTTGAGCATACTCTTCTTCGATCATATCACGTATTTCTTCGCGCGTAGTCCTTTCCGTTACCCGCTCAGGGGCTGCTCTTCTGAGGTGATGGCGACCGTGGCCAGCTTCCGGGCCTCCAGCCGGCGGGGCAAGGTGAGCGGAACTCGCCGCGTTGGAGAATCCTTCTGAAGCCTCGTCTTCCTGGACGGCTTCTTGGTTCGGGACAAGGTTTAGAACTGGGGGCGGGGGCGCATTCGGAGTTGGCGGCTGGACCGGAGCTTGAGGAGCCCCGAGATCCCTTACGAGAGCCAACATCTCGGCTTGGTGTTCTTCGATTCGCCGCATGCGCACTTCCAGCCCAGCTGCTGGCGCAGGGGGTGCCTGCTCTGCGGGTGGTGCATCGATTTGCGAGGGGGAGGGAGCTGGGTCGACGCGTCCCTCCAGCGCTGATCCCTCCGCAGTGCGAGTACTCTTCCTTGCCATTGCGGTTGATCTTCAAAAAGTTCTGGGAATTTTCCCACAGACGGCGCCAAACTGTTGCGGAACGCTTAGGGCTCTTGGTAGACTGGTTCACTTGAACCGCCTCAGCTCGTGAGCGAGCTAAGCGCGCAAACAGTCAATTAGAGGTTCGTTGAGTACGCAGAGACTTTTTAACGTGGAAAACCCGGAAAGGGTAAAAAACCACGCGGCCGGAGCTGTGCCGACCAAACTTCACTATCTTCTGGAGGAGTTACAACTTGGAAGCTAGAACTCGAGCGCGACAGGCCGCTGCTCGTTACAATACTTGGAGAAAGAGAGCTTCGAGGGTGACAGGTCACCTCTCGAAAAAACTAAGTTCTTTTCCCTTCTAAGACTGCTAGTCGCCTTTCGGAAGCAGGAAGGCCAGTCGTCTTTTCCTTCTGAGAATGCTTGTAGCCTTTCTGGAAGTGAGAAGGCTAGTCGTCTTTTCCTTCTGAGAAATGCTGGTCGCCTTCCTGGAATTGAGAAGGCTAGTCGCCTTTTTCCTTCTGAGAATGCTTGTCGCCTTTCTGGAATTGAGAAGGCTAGTCGTCTTTCTCTTCTGAGAACTGCTCGTCGCCTTTCTGGAAGATGAAGATCTTCAAGTCCCGAAGGAGATCTTCAAGTCCCGAAGGAGATCTTCAAATGCCGAAGGAGAATTCCGCAAAAGTCTGCAAGGAGCTCTCCCGAGTCCAGAAGCCAAGGTCCTTTCAAATGAAGCCATGGGGCCCCTTTTATAGTTTTTGCCGGGGGCGGCCCGGTAATTTTGCCGTTGGCAGTTTCCATAAATGCTCGGTGGACGAATCATATTCTCCGGTTCGGGGCCCTCGGATCACTATTTTTCGTAAATGACCACCTTGCCCTTCGGGCAGCTTGGGCAGCTCGGGCAGTTCTGTTGGAGGTGAAAAAGGCGACTAACTGTTCCTGAAAAGTGAGAAGCCTGAAACCTAAAATGTGAGAAGCCGGAAAGACAAAAAGTGAGAAGCCGGAAAGACAAAAGGTGAGAAGCCGGAAAGACAAAAAGTGAGAAGGCTTCCCGACTGCGTTCAGAAACGTTCTGAGCGCGGATTAGCGTTGAAGCTCCCCGAATGCGCGACGGGCCCCGGGAGATGCCTCGGACGGACGGTGAATCGAGGAGCCGCTCCCTAGCGAGCGGTTGAAGTCCTCCGGAGAGGAGCGGGCGCCGGACCGCTCCCCTAGAAGGAGTGGGCACGGCCGCGCACCCCCGAGCGGGGAGGGTGCGGACTGGCCGCACCCCAAAGGGGGGGGGGGGGGGGGGGGTGCGGCTTGGCCGCACCCCACAAAGGGTGCGGCTGGGCCGCACCCCTTGGGGGGTGCGGTCCCGCACCCCTTGGGGGGTGCGGTCCCGCACCCCCTTGGGGGGTGCGGTTTGGCCGCACCCCCTTGGGGGGTGCGGTCTGGCCGCACCCCTCAAGGGGTGCGGCCGGGCCGCACCCCCTTGGGGGATGCGGCACCCCCTTGGGGGGTGTAGCCGGCTCGTACCCCCTTGGGGGTGTGGTCGGCCCGTACCCCCCTTGAGGGGTGCGACTTGGTCGGCCATTCTCCCTGGGGGGGTGCGAATGAGCCGGGCCCCCCCAAGGTGGTGCGGTCGGGACGCGTTCGGGCTATCTCCTTGCGGCGAGGGGTGCAGCCCGTGTGCTGCCGTGCGCTTTTGCGCGCGGTTATGTACATATCTGGGGCTCGTGTGTGCTTCGGTCGCTACCCCCATCTCTCTTCTGCGAGGTTTCCTTTGGGCGCATCCTGAGGCCTTCACGGGTGTACAACAGATCTCATAATAGGTGATGTGTCATTTAGTGACAGTTACGCATGCCCAACTTGATAAAAACCAAAGATGAAATTCTCAGTGCATCAAATCTTTCTACCACACGGTTAAGACCCAATATATAGCTACAAAAAATTCTAAGTGGTGGTGGGACATAATATTTAAATAGGCAATTTTGAAGTCTTTGGGATGAAAAATGGATTATGAACCAAATTTCATCTCTCTACACCCCCAACAAAACGGCTGTCGAGTGAAAACACAACAGCCTAACTGAAGTGTCGCTCTCTCCTCTTTTCCATGATTGTCCCTAAAAGGTTTTAGGTGATGCTTTTTTAATCACCTCTTTTCTTATTAATTGAATACCCTCACAGATCCTCCAATATAAATTATGTATCTCTCTTCTCTTTGATCCTACCAAATATTGTGTATCACCTAAATTTGAATGCATTTTTTATGCATATTTTGCCCCATAATCGTGGCAAACTTGATCATTCGGCTACTAGATGCATGTTCATTGGTTACTCTTCCTCACATAGAGTAAAGATGATTTGACCTCATCTCTCACCGTGTGTTTGTCTGCATTGATGTCACCGTTTAGGAGAGTGAACCATTATGTAAAACATCATCTAAGAGAGAACAATATGAGATTCAGGAACCCATGTGTAGAACACTATATGATCAAATAATTTATTCACATTCACCTCTTGGAATAAACCATAACCTATATCAAGAAATCAACCTCCCTTTTCGAGGTCAACCACCCTTTTCGAGGTCAACCTCCCGTTATAAACAAACTCACATCCCGTGATTCTAAGTATAAATCTGCTGCCAATAAGCGCGAGAGAGAGAACAGTTAGTATTTTTTAGACTTGTACCACAAATATCTGGATTCTGCAGGTATTACTTGATGCATTGGAGAGAGTGTCTTATGACTAATAACACTTTAATCGGGGTAGATGAGTAACATCGTTCAAACATATATCGGCATATCACTGATGCTTCGTAATCAAAAGATGATAATTTTCCATGGGGGGAGGGCTGACGAAGACATGGATAGTGATTTGTTTATGCGCGTTACTTCTATTTATTTTGGATCTTTTATTAAAGCTTCTGGTTATTTTACCATTATTTTATGGTTGAGATGCAGTGTTATATACCTGATGGTGTTACTTGTCTCGGATCATATCACTATATAGGTTAGATAGGCTTGATTATTTGTGTTTGATCAGGTCTGTGTGAAAATCTTTCCACCTGCCTCCTTGAGTCGTTTCTAATATTGCCGTAGTTTATTCCCTTATATCATATGTTGATTAGGCCTGTTGTTATTTATGTGGTTTAATCTTTTGTTTAATTGGTTTATAGCCTCATTTGATTATGTCATGATTCATTGGGTTGTCTTGAGTTATTATAAGTGGATGATAGCACCTATTTTGATTGACAATTTAGGAGGCTGAATCAATAATAATAATAATAAGATTCAAATATAAAATTGAATCAGCCTTATTCCCTTAGACCAAGTCCACTACTTTCATTTAACAATTGGAACAGTTGCTCTCAATGTGCTAATTCCGCATGTAGCTTCTTTCACCTGATAAATAATAGCATAGATAAGATACAGTAAAATAGTTTCTGAGTGATTAAATTTGAGTTGGTTGCAGCTATTGTCTAAATCAAGCAGGATCTCTCCTTCTTTCAATATCTCCCCCTTTCTTCCAATGCTTCTATTATGTCTTCATTGTCCAGAAGCCTTCGTCCTACCACTTGTATATTTTATCTATTGTTGTTTTTTTTACCACTTGGATAATTTAGGCTGACGTACAAAGTTGGAAATCATTCTTGCTTTGTCTTGGGCTCAATTGTTGTTTGGGCTTAATTTAATTTACCTTTGGGTAGATTACCGCCATTATTTTTATTGTCTATCCTCTGTCACTGTGAGAGTTGTGCTTCGGTTCTTATATGGACGTATGATTTATGAGTAGTCTTTGTACCCTTTGAGTAGCATTCATTGGTCACATTTTCTACTCCCAATGAGATTATTCCTTATTTATTTGATGTCCATAATTAATCCTAAACAATAATTATGATTCATACAGTGAATAAATGATTTTCTTATAGGCAATACTCTGAGTTATTAAAGGCTTAGGGCGCACCAATGTGCAAAGGGGTCTTGGAGCCTAGCGCAGACACGCGCCTGACGAGGACAAGGCGCAACCACATCCAGCTTAAATAATCAGCATCAAACATCAGTTCATCTCCTGATCAGATTCTTCATCTATTCTACTCATTAATCATTCATTACTAGCATTTATCTCTCTTTAAAAATATAATCAATGTGGTCACTCGCATCATATCTAAGACTCAAAGCTCAATTATTTTTCACAAACACTAAGGGTCTGTTTGGGACAGCTCTGGCGGATTGAAAAGCTGCTGTCCGGATAGAGCTGTTTTAAAAGAGCTCTCTGGGGAGCAGTTTTGAAAAGCTGCAGAGTGTTTGGGTGTTCTGTGCAGAAACAGCTTTTGGAAGCTGTTTTTGTAGAACTTAAAATACACACACACATTTTCAAACATACAAACACACATCCACATAACACACAAATCACAACAAATAAACACACAACCACACACACATCACAAACAAATAAACACACAAACACACACATCCAAACATTTGATTCAAATAACCCAATCTAATCCATCCCCATCCCACAAAGCAAGGTATCCTCAAAATAAAATAGACACACAGCCTGCTATGTACAAAATTTAGAAGGATTAATCATCAAAGACCCCTCTATATGCATGCACCCAAGTATTCAAAAAGAAATAGCATCAGGTATTGTGAAATCATAAACAAAAATATGTATACATACGAATGAAGAGCAAGAATTACAAAACCAAGCAACCATATGAAAATACCTTACAGTGAACCACAACATGACCTAAACAACATATTTTCAGCTGTCCACGCTTGAGGGGAGAGGGAAAAATGTTGCAACTACTAAAATTTCCTCACAGTACCATTATTACTTCAAAGTATAAGGCTTGAATCGTCGGAGGAGGTGAAGAGGCGAGCTCGGTCGAGGCGGGAGATAGGAGGATGGAGGATGGAGAAGAACCCTCGCCGTCGGAGATAGGAGGATGGAGAAGAACCGCGCTGTCGACGCCGGCGATGATCGGGGAGAGGAACCTCGTTGTCGCCTGAGATCGCTGAGAACGGGAATGGGAAAGAAGAGGCGGATCGGGGAGAAATGTCGCACGCGGAATCGGGGAGAGGCGGATCGGGAGAGCGGATTTTTAGGGCGCGATTTTTGGAACGCGGGAGCTCGGTAGATTCGCGAAGAGGGCCTAAAGAGCTGTATTTTGAAGAGCGATTTTCTAAACGCTGGACATCCAAACGGATAAAAAACAGCTCTGGCGGCTGGAGTAGAGCTTCTCCAACCGCCAGAGCTGTCCCAAACAGACCCTAAGTCATGCAACAATTATTAAGTTCTTTCGATATTTCTTTATTTATTTATTTTTAAAAATGCAACAGAAATCTCACTGAGGTGCGACTTTTATGCTTGAAAGGCGCACGAAGACGCAAACCTCTGAGTCTGGTGATCAATGAGTCTTTCGCGCGCCTGAGACGCACCTTTAACAACATAACTAATACTCCACTACAGTTGTGTTTTTCCTTCATGTGCATCAAAGAATTTGATCAAATGTTTAATTTACTACATAGTATTCTTTCACCGTTGTGGTAATGTATGCTCTAAAATGTTTTTAATCTTGATTTTATAACGGATTTAGGAGCATAACATTAGTATTAATGCATTTTAGGCAACCAGGGATCCACACATCAAATGCTTTATTAAAAGCAGCACATTACCCGTTAAAATCCAAAGAAACAATTAAAGTGCCATTGCTACTTGATGAACTCAAGAATAATACCAACAATAATTTCTTAAATATTGACAAATGAAGTTGGCAAGTGGAAGTCAATGGGGAGAGAGAGGGGGCATTGAATTTGGCTCATACCTATAATAGGGGAAAAGGTCGGAGCAGGCGCTGGATGAGTGATTGGTGAAATTTCCTTGTACAACAAATAAGGTTTCCCAGGAACTGAAAGGTAAACAGTTAAAGATTTCAGCAAGCAATCAGAGAAGAACATTAGTGCCACTAGTGTTCGAGCAAGAAAATGGAACGAATGATAGAAATACTGAACCCATATACTATATATATCATCACAAAGATTAAAGAAATTTAACCAATATAACTTCATCGTAAGATTAAGGCAAAAGGAATTTCCATGTACATACTATTCATGTATTTCATCCTACAGCAGCATAGAAGGAAACTAGGAAAGTCATACCTGAATTCAGAGGAATATAATAAACATTCCCGACGATGATGCCGGCAGGACTGTCCATTCCGTTCACCGTCTCAATGTCATCCATGCTGACCCCAAACCTACTCGAGAGCAGTTCAATTGAATCCCCCTCCTCCATCACATAACTCATCAAGTAGTTCCATAGCCTGCTCGAGCAGCCGCAGAGGAGGTGCAACGAGATCACTGCGCCCAGACGCGCCTTCCTGGTCGAATTGGGTAGGACGGCGAGCCCGCCGTAAGCTGTGGAGATCGTCGGGTACACGAGCCCCTCTAGATCTCTCATGGTGAAGGTGGTGTTGGCGAGATACTTGTTATCGTAGAGGCAGGAACAGTTCTTGCGGACAAAGAGGTAGCCGGGGCTGCCGCTCTCGTCCGCGGTGACGTCTTCGGGGAAGACGTCGAACAAGCTCTGAACCAGAGGTAGCGTTATGTTGGGGGCGGACTTGAAAGAGAGGAAGGAGGTGCAGAGCCTAGCGGTGTCGGAGCAATTGAGCGGCGGGGAGATCGAGTGACATTGGGGGACAATGAGGAAGAGAAGTAGGGCAGGGAGAGCGATTCGGAGAACTTCGGCCATTGGGAAGATTCAAGATATTCGAGAAATTGATGGATGCGCTAGTGCGACTGTGGAAAGGGAAGCAGATCCCTGGGGAGTTCTCCGTGAAAGAAGAGCATTGCGAATCACGGCCTGGAAGAAGAGAGATCACAGATTAAGATGTGACTTTCAAGGAATTGGCGCCGTGCGAGAAGATTCGGCTAGCAATTGTAACTTGGAGGAGAGGGAGGCTGGAGAAGTGGAGTGAGACTGTGAGTAGGTGCAGAAGAGCAGTTAAGGAGGAGGAAGACGAAGGAACAGAAGGAGGTGAACTGTTGAAGGAGGCCGGATTTTAAAGCGGTAATGAGAACGTAAAGAAGCTGGAGATCTGCCTGCCCATTGCCTTTATTCACTGCGGGACACTCGGAAACTATAGAAAAACTGAGTGGGAAGGGCGAGAGGGGCAGAGCGAGCAGACAGAAGACAGAATAGGAAGGTGAGAGAGAGAGAGAGAGAGAGAGAGAGAGAGAGAGAGAGAGAGAGAGAGAGAGAGAGAGAGAGATTACTACACTACTGTGTTGCAGCCTTGCAGGTGAGCTTTTTTCTGCCTTTCTGCGTCTCCTGCCGTTCATGCAGGAGAAGAGTGGTTTTTTAGAAGTTTTACCGGACAATGCAGAGGTTTAAAATCCTATCGGTTGGATAAATAAATATTAAGAACATTTTTTTTGCTAATAAAGTAATAATGATGAATATAAATATCAAATAAATTATTTTCATGAAAATATCATATTTCATTATTCTCGATATTATATTTACGCTCTTACCGCATAAATATTAAATTATCAATATTTTATTAGAACAATTAAGATTATCTTAAATTGCCCCAAACATGATTCTTCTCAAAATAAATTTAGTTTTGAATTGACCTCAAACGATTTAGGCTCTGTTTGCGTGGTGTTTTTGTTCCCGAGAGTTTTGACAAAAATTTCACCGTCATAGAATGTATGTTTGGCATGACAATGATTACAATCACCACCGAGAAAATAAAATTATTTTTGAACATAAAAATGATTGAAGTTTCTTAGGTGAGGATGGACGTTCACGAACAACAGTTCATAATCAACGCGTTCATGACCGTTCCCACCGCGCCAAACGGAGCCTTAATCAAAAGCTGAACCCATAAAATGTATTTTGATTTATAATAATGTATGGATCGAAATGAATATGCTCCAAATAAAATAAAATTAGAGTCATTATGTATTATATGTTATCGGTACACTTGTAACAGTACATATATACAAAAAAAAAGATACAAATTATTCAAATAACTGCCCTGTATAAGGTTGATATAAGTTTGAAATTCTTCTCCATGAAACAACATTTGAATCTCATGCGCCTCTCACAAGGGCACTCACTATTCAACAAGGAGACGGTTACTTTTATTCGCTCAATGATTGCGATGTTTTCGGGGATCATTACCCACACGTCCGTGGAAACTTCTCCCTCAAATATTTGATCGTCCATGGAAACTTACTTCTTCTCCCTCAACCGTTTGATCCCCGCCTCCCCAGGGCAGTATTATGATTTCCTTCATTGAATGGTGTCGACGTTATCACTGAGGTTTTTTCGACAGATGCTTGGCATGGCATTCGGGGATATGGGATCACAAGTCTTCTCCTCCGATGGTTGAGGCGCTTGCATCCTGCATGCCGATGAATGTGGCGGCAGAGTTTGATTGGGCCTCGTGCTGATTAAGGGGGTTGTGATACATTGATTGGCCATTTGGCATCGAGGGTGGCGTCTTTTTCATTGGATCGCTCGTGTTTTTTTTCTCGATATTTTGGAATTGGCAAGGATGCTTCCGTGGATTGACTTTGTTTTCTCTGGCCATTCGTCCAATATGGTTGCGATGAGATTGCGCCAGCTTCTTTTTATATGCATCCTCTCTACCTTCACATGCATTGAACTTGATTCGTTTGGACTTTGATGAATTAATTTGGCCTTTTACTCAACAAATCAAAAAATAAAAAATAAATCATCAATGATTAGTTTCAATGCATATTAGAAAAATAATGTAATTGAAAAAATATTGTATTGCTCAATGTTCGTTTCATCTTTTCATTTTCAGTCTAATGTATTGCTAAGGGTAGCTGCATCCGTATCAGTGCTCAGTTTTTGGGTCTGACCCCTCAGGGTCCTCATCGTCTACCAATCCAACACGCTCTCACTCGCTTCGGGTCTTTTAGCCCATGAGTTGCTCGACAAGTCTAATCCAGCGCGCACCAACACGATAGGTCTTCCAATCTAATTGAATTAGATCTACAATTTGCTTCACCACGTACATGTACTGTTGTGGGTCGCTCGGGTGCTCTGGTAGACCGGTCGAATTGAATCACCTTAGCTCGGAAGCGAACCGAGCGCGCAAACAGTCAATTAGAGATTCGTTGAGTACACTGAGACTTTTAACGTGGAAAACCCGAAAAGGGTAAAAAACCACGCGGCCGGAGCGGTGCCGACCAAACTTCACTATCTTCTGAGAGCTTACAGTTAAGTACTTAGAAGTCGAGCGCGACAGGCCGCCGCTCGTTACAATAGTAGAGAGAGAGAGAGTTCCGTGGGTGACAGACCACCTCTCGGAAAACTAAGTCTTTTTCCTTCTGAGAACTGTGGGGAACAAAAGTGAGAATGCTCCGGAGAACGAAAGTGAGAATGCTGAGTCGCCTCTTGGGATGAAGGAAATCTTCAAGTCCACGAAGGAGATCTTCAACCGCCGAAGGAGAATTCCGTGAAAATCTTCAAGAAGCACTCCCGGGTGCAGAAGGCCAGCTCCTTTTAAATGAAGCCTTGGGGCTCCTTTTATAGCTTTGGCCGGGGGCAGGCCAGTAATTTCATTGTTGTAACCACGGTAACCACCTGGCGGACGAATCATATTTTCCGGTTCGGAGAACACGGATCGCCATTTTTCATAAATGACCATCTCGCCCCTCTGGCAGTTCGGGCAGTTCGGGCAGTTTGGGCAGTTTTGCTGGAGGCGAAAAAGGCGACGGGTTGTTCCTGAAATCTGAGAAGCTAGAAAGACAAAATGTGAGCATGCTGCAAAGACAAAATGTGAGCGTATCAGAAAGACAAAATGTGAGCATGCTAGAAAGACAAAATGTGAGTGTATCAGAAAGACAAAATGTGAGCATGCTAGAAAGACAAAATGTGAGTGTATCAGAAAGACAAAATGTGAGCATGTCAGAAAGACAAAATATGCTCCGGGCGCGCAAGCGCGCTCAGAAGCGCTCTGAGCGTGCAACGAACACGGAAGTGCTCCGAACGCGCTTAGAGGCGTTCTGAGCATGTTACGAGCGCAGAAGCGCTCTGAGCGGAATCTGGGGCCCAAAGGGCGCACATCGAGCTTGGAGAGGGCGGACGCCCCTGAATCCCTCCACATGGAGGTGAATCGACGGCAACCTCAGGGGCGCGGTTGGCCGCACCCCACGAGGAGGTGCGGCTCGGCCGCACCTCACAAGAGGGTGCGGCTTGGCCGCACCCCACAAGGGGGTGCGTCTTGGCCGCACCCCACAAGGGGGTGCAGCTTGGCCGCACCCCACTAGGGGTGCTGTTGAAACCAGCAACTGGTCTCTTGAGTTCGGACCCACTGGGGGTATAGTCGATGCTTATTTCTCCCTCACTAGACTCTCCTGACGGTGGATGCTGAAAATGGAATAGACCCAAGGCTGAAGCGAGGAGGTCCCGCCACACACCCGGAAGATCTTAGAGAGCTTCCCCTCCCAAACCAAAGCTCAACCGGGCATCTTGGAGGGCACTGGCTGCCCACCAAAACTAGCCTAGAGGAGAGGATTCTCTAAAGTTCGGATCTCCTCCAAGGTGCCCTTAAGGGTCTATTTATAGTTTTCCTAGGCTGGTCTGTAAATAGCCTGGATCCGCCTTTTAATTTTACTAACCGCACCCCAAATTGGTCTGCTAACAGCCTAACTCCGCTGTTCCGAAGGGCTATTTGCAGCCCACCAGGGGTATTATGGTCATTTTCCCCTCACAGCCCTTTGGGCGAATGGTCCGTGAGGGCACCATTCGCTGGGCACCCGCCTGGCTGGGCGAATGCCCATGCTTCTGGGCGAGTGGTCCGTGAGGGCACCACTCGCCTAGCGCCTTCTCTCCTACAGCTTACCCCCACCAACCCGGGGGCATTTTTACCTTCCTTAGCCCGAGTGAGTGACCCGGCGAATGATCCGGACGACCCAGGTTTCGCCAGTTGGCTGGGGGGGCCCACTCGGCGAATACGGGTTGTACACAATCCCCGCTCTTTACGAGCGGTTCCTACGATCGTAAAGAACAGTCCAACCCTGTATTCGGTGAGTGCCCGCTGACCGGATCCATAAGATTCCGTGGGTCCCACCGCCACCTTATATATATACCCTCATGTCAGGTTTTCCTGGACCACTCTCTCATCTCGGCTCGGAGTTCCTCCACTTCCCAATGTCTTTCCACAAACCTTCTGCGAAACCCCTCTCGCGAGAGATGATCGACCGCCTAGCTGCGGCCCAAGCTGCGACTGCCCCCAGAGCATCCAAATTTGCTCCCTGGCTAATGTCTAAACGGGATCCGAGCGCCCCCTATGTCTCGCGTCGAGCCAAGACGATTCGGCTGAATCGTCAGAGAGGCGAGACTGCTTCGGAGTCTCCGGCGGATACTCCACCGGCGGATACGCTGGCGGATGCCCTTCCGGACCCCGCGGTGCTGGTATGAGGATTCTTCTTGTCTCCATTTAGTTCCTGTCCCTTACCCTGCATTTATTCCGACCATTCGCAGGGGGCTTTGGTACCTGAGGACGGCCATGGGGCCGTTCTGAGCAGTGTGGTGGTGCCACCTCCCGCGGACGAGATACCTCCTCCCGATTCGGATCTTGCTCCTCCGCCTCCTCCTGGGGAGACTGTACCCCAATCTCGTGAGTTGTGAACCTTCTCGCTACTCCCTTTTATGTTGTCGGCTACTAACCACTATCTTTTCGCAGCCCTCAACACTAGCGTCCCGCTGCGGGACTCCATTCCTCCCAGTCCCCCTGCTCAGGTGAACCTTTCTGCCACCGCGAATGAACGGAGGGTCTCCCCTGAGCGAGAGCTGGATCAGCATCTCTGTGCTGATGACCGTGCGGAGGCTCCTGCCCCTTCTTCACAGCCTTACCGTCCAGGAAAGGGAAAGATCTTACCTCCCGCCTGGCTGTTTGGGACGCACCCGCATTCGTCTCGTCCTTCGGGTCACCCGGATCCCATCCCAGGTCAGTTCACTCACCCGCCTCTATTGCACTCGCATACTTTATCACCGCTAATCCTAGTTGTGATTCCGCAGGCTATCGAGAAGCCTCCCCCTTCGACTCCTACTACGAGGGGGGAGAGGGAATGCTCTCGCCTCTCCCTTCCCCTGGGGATCTCGCTGACTTCCTGGGTGATTCCTCGGATCACGCGACCCTGAAGGATCGGATCTCGGAGGTCCTGGGGAAGCTTATCCATATCCAGCGAAACGTCGCCGGTCAGGTGGATGAGGTGCGGCTGGGAGTCACACGGGAGCTGAAGGACCTTCGACGAAGTCACTCGCATCTTCTCGCGGCGGTGGAGCGGCTGGGGGGTGAAGGAGGGGAGTTGTCTCCCGCAAGGCATGCCGCGCGAGCCCGGGACCAACTCCACCTTGCTTCCCAGGAAATCACCAGTATGCTCGCGCACTACCGCCCGCGAGCGCCCACGGAAGCTGGGTCGCGAAAGCGAGGTCGGTGGGTCTGGGAGGAGATCTGACCTACCCGACGTCCATCCCTCTTGTTGTTTTCTTTTCTTACATTATGCTGCGAATGTCGAACGTTGTTTTTATCTGTAATAATTTTTCTATACTTTGCGAATGCTTCTTTATTCATCTTTCGTATCTCATAACTTTGCTTGGGTTTTGCCGAGTGATAACTTATAGCCGGATGCTCTTCCAACTTCGTTGCGTAGCCGCGGAATGAATAGACATAGGGCATTTGCCATTAATGGGCGAGAGGGCTCGGCTCGGGCTTCGAGGTGTCGGGAGGGCGCGATGGCTATCCGCACACCCGAGGTCTCGAAAGTCCAAACGCCGTTTAGTCCCTCTATAAATAGGTCTTTCAACCACTGTATTAAATACCTAACCATCCGCTTCCTTTCCCTGCGCTAGCACTCGCGCTTCTTCCTCGTCTGCTGCTCCTCTTTTCTTCTTCATTCGCAAAAATGGGCGGCGATGCGGAAGGTAGAGCTAAGTGCGCCAGCGCATTCGCCAACCACGTCTTCGATTCCTGCGACCTCTCTGAGGAGGCTTACCTGTCTGCCGTCGCCGACTACGTCCCGCCGGGTTTCGAGGCGCGAAAGCCCAGGCCGGATGAGCGCCTGAATTCCATCTCGCCTTGTGCTCTCGCGATCCCGCTAGAGCACTTCGAGGTGGGGTTTCGCCTACCGATCTGGCCGGAACTCCGCCAGACCTTCAGATACTATGGGGTCGTGCCCGGCCAGCTCAACCCCAACTCCATCGCCATGCTGGTCGGGTACGCGAGCTACCTGCGAGAAGAGGGGATCGAGTTCTCGCTACCCATCTTCCGCAAGCTCTATACCTTCCGCTGCACCCACGGTATCTTGTTCTTCTCGGGACAGAGCCCCCTAAAGCACTACGGGCTCCCGAACAAGAACCATGACTGGGTTCGCCGCTTTATTTTTGTAAGCGGGAACCTAGGGAACACCCTCCTCGCGCCGGTGCAGGAGGAGGAGTCAACCTTCCGCCCCCCCGACCCTAGGGGGGCACGAGGCCAAACTCCACCAATACATCCTGGAGCACGGGATGGATCTCGTCCATCTCCGGCGAAATGTCAACTCGCTTCCACCTATTCCGCAGGGCGAGGGTAAGCGTTCGAGACTTCATTCGCTTTCGCTTTGTAATTTTTACATCATTCGCTAGAACCGTTTGTTATATTATGCAGGTGTGCGCCATTTCCCTCTCCATCCGCCGCGTCCTTCCGGATCTACCCTCTCTCTCGCACAGGCCGCCGCGGATGCCTGCCGGGAGGAACCTTCTTCCTCCAAGCCTGGCGGGAAGAAGCGCAAGCCAGCGGCGCCGACCCCTTCCACCTCCAAGAAATCAAAAAAACCCCCTTCCGCCAAGGGGAAGGGGGTCCCGGGCGAGACCCTCGCGGCGAGTGCTCAGATCCAAGCACTGGGGACGAGTGCGCCAGGAGAGACCACCCCTCGCGCGGGACTGTCGTTGCCGCCGCCCCCACTTCCCAGGGACCATCGGAACTTCCCCAGCGGCGAGAAGTACATGGACCCCTCGGGGGCTCCTTTGGTCAAGTGGGACAGGAATGCGAACCGGGTCTCGCTCTCCACCCTCCATCCGTCGTGGATAGAGAGCGACCTTGCTAGCGGGGAGGCCTACGCCATCGCGTATGCCCTCTATGGCCGGGAAGACGCCGAAGTATACGATGCCTAGACGACCCAGATTCTCGCCCACGAGAGTGCCAGGGCCATGCTGCGGGCGCTCGAGCTCGCGCATATGTCTTCGCGCCGGAGTATCAAACTGGCGCGGGACTTGGCGGCGGTCGAGGAGTCCCGGTCCGTTGCTTCTACTGAGGCGATGGAGCTTAGGACTAAGCTGGCGGCTGCGGAGACTCTTCTCGCCAACCGCCCTATCGCAGAGGTATGTTCTCCTTTCCCGCGAGTGACCTGTTGCCGATTGACAACTTTATTCTTACTACCCTTGTTATTAATTTCAGGATACCACGGTTGCCGAGATGCTCCGTGCTCGGGTGGCCGGCCTTGAGGATGAAATCCGTCTGGCCAAAGCCGAGGTCCAGCGATTGCGAGAGGCTGGTGCGTCAGCACTCGACCCGGGGAGCGGGGGCCATTTTTATCCCCATCACGAGTTGGAGCAGCTGATGCAAGAGAATGCGCAGAATGCCGTCAAGCATGCGCTGCAGGTGCTGAGGCGAGCGGGATACCTGAAGGCGGAGGCCGAACGCCTTTCCGCTCGTCAAGTCGTCCCCGAGCTTTACATCCCAATTCCCTTTCCTGAGGATGACCACGTCGAGCCGCGAGAAGACGCCCTTATCCCAGACCCTGGCGAGAGCGGCGGATCTTCAAGCGAGAAGTCTGTTGATCCTTGAGAAGGGCTTCTTGTATTTCCTCTTTTTGCGTTTATACTTTTGATTGTAATCTTGAACCGGCGAGTGCTTGTAAAAGATGTACTTCATTGATTACACTTTGCATTATTCTCAGCTTTTTTCTTAATCGCCGCCATACCTCGTTAGGCTCATTAGGACGCCGATTCTTCTTATTCGCCGCCACACCTCGCTAGGCTCATTAGGACGTCGATTCTTCTTATTCGCCGCCACACCTCGCTAGGCTCATTAGGACGTCGATTCTTCTTATTCGCCGCCACACCTCGCTAGGCTCATTAGGACGTCGATTCTTCTTATTCGCCGCCACACCTCGCTAGGCTCATTAGGACGTTGGGTCGTGATGCGACTGTCTTGGCCATCCCGCGAATGCTCGAAGATGACTTAGGTCGGTCGTTCCCCTTCGATCTCTCGCTACCAAGTGAACCTTACCATTCGCGTATCACGGGGTTTCGCTTAAGTAGTCAAGAGAGTGGGGTGTGATCCTCTCTCCGGCGCGTGGTCTATGCGAATGCTCTTGAGATCATCTCTTGAGAACTTAGAACCTGCCACCGAGTGAGCCTTCGGACCTGCCAGCTAGATGAGAGCCTGGACAGCGGGTCTGCTCGGGGCCAACCTCTAGAACATAGAACCTGCCACCGAGTGAGCCTTCGGACCTGCCAGCTAGATGAGAGCCTGGACAGCGGGTCTGCTCGGGGCCAACCTCTGGAATATAGAACCTGCCACCGAGTGAGCCTTCGGACCTGCCAGCTAGATGAGAGCCTGGACAGCGGGTCTGCTCGGGGCCAACCTCTGGAACATAGAACCTGCCACCGAGTGAGCCTTCGGACCTGCCAGCTAGATGAGAGACTGGACAGCGGGTCTGCTCGGGGCCAACCTCTGGAACATAGAACCTGCCACCGAGTGAGCCTTCGGACCTGCCAGCTAGATGAGAGCCTGGACAGCGGGTCTGCTCGGGGCCAACCTCTGGAACATAGAACCTGCCACCGAGTGAGCCTTCGGACCTGCCAGCTAGATGAGAGCCTGGACAGCGGGTCTGCTCGGGGCCAACCTCTGGAACATAGAACCTGCCACCGAGTGAGCCTTCGGACCTGCCAGCTAGATGAGAGCCTGGACAGCGGGTCTGCTCGGGGCCAACCTCTGGAACATAGAACCTGCCACCGAGTGAGCCTTCGGACCTGCCAGCTAGATGAGAGCCTGGACAGCAGGTCTGCTCGGGGCCAACCTCTGGAACATAGAACCTGCCACCGAGTGAGCCTTCGGACCTGCCAGCTAGATGAGAGCCTGGACAGCGGGTCTGCTCGGGGCCAACCTCTGGAACATAGAACCTGCCACCGAGTGAGCCTTCGGACCTGCCAGCTAGATGAGAGCCTGGACAGCGGGTCTGCTCGGGGCCAACCTCTGGAACATAGAACCTACCACCGAGTGAGCCTTCGGATCTGCCAGCTAGATGAGAGTCTGGACAGCGGGTCTGCTCGGGGCCAACCTCTGGAACATAGAACCTGCCACCGAGTGAGCCTTCGGACCTGCCATCTAGATGAGAGCCTGGACAGCGGGTCTGCTCGGGGTCAACCTCTGGAACATCAAGGGTCTCTCCTGCGAGCTGTAGCATCATTTTCATACACATAGTTTAAACAAAATGCTTTCATTCAAAAAACAGCATTATTACATGGTACTAAGGATAAAAGCGTTTAAGGTCGTCGCCACTCCATGTGTGGCTGAGGAGCTGGCCCTCCACATTCTGAAGGCGATACCCCCCAGACTTTAGTGCTTCTTCCACGACATAGGGGCCTTCCCAGTTGGGGTTAAGTTTTCCCACCGCGGCGGATCTCCCAGCCGCGTCGACCTTCTTGAGTACCAGATCTCCCTTCTCGAACTGCTTGATCCTGACGTGCCTGTCAAAATACTTGGCCATCCGCCGCTTGACCTCTTCTTGATGGATGGCTGCTCGATCCCGAGCTTCTTCGATGAGGTCGAGGGAGAGCCGCAACTCCTCCTCGTTCTCGGCTCTCCAATCTTCCTCTCCATTTGCGGCGACCGTTACCCGTGGTGTCGTAATCTCGAACTCTATGGGGATGACCGCCTCGCAGCCGTGAGAGAGCCTGAAAGGGGTCTCTCCCGTGGCGGTGTTGGGGGTGGTTCTTAAAGCCCATAGGACCGAGGGGAGCTGTTCTACCCAATTGCCTTTGAGATTTTCCACCTTCTTCTTGAGCAAGTTCATGATGACCTTGTTCGCCGCCTCTACCTGCCCGTTGCTCCTGGGATGGTGGACGGACGCAAACCTAAGGTCTATCCCCAGCTGGCCACAGAAGCTGATGAATTCCTCGCTTGCGAACTGCGGTCCATTATCCGTGACTATGGCCTGCGGAAGCCCATGTCGACAAATGATCTCCCCCCATACGAAGTTGCGGATTACCTGGGAGGTGATCTTAGCCAATGCCTTGACCTCCAGCCACTTTGTGAAGTAGTCAATCATGACTAGGAGAAATCTCCTCTGCCCACTAGCCTGGGGGAAGGGTCCTACCAGATCCATTCCCCATATGGCGAATGGCCAGGGCGCCGTGATACTCTTCAGCCTCTGAGCTGGCATGAGCTGAAGCGGGGCGAACATTTGGCACTTCTGGCATCTCTTGGCGAAGGCTGCCGCATCTTTGCTTAGGGTTGGCCAGAAGTACCCCTGCCTCACTATTCTTGCCTCCAACATCCTGCTCCCCGAGTGGCTGCCGCACTCGCCGGAGTGGACTTCTTCCAAGATCCTTGGGACCTCTTCCTCCAAGATGCATCGGGCCAGGAGGCCCGAGAGGGTCTTCCGATACAAGTCACCCTCATGGAGCACGTAGTAGGCAGACTTATACCGGAAGCGCCTCTGGTTTGGAACTTCTTCCGGAAATTTTCCCGTTGCAAGGAAGGTGACGAAGGGATCCTTCCAGGAGGGCCGCTGTTCTACTTCCATGAGCTCTCCCTCTTCGATCGAAGGACGGAATAGGTCCGTCAGGGTCCCTCCGGCTCGAGGACCAGATTTTGCCAACCGATCTGCCGGGGTGCTCTCCTCTCGAGGGACATGCCGGATGGAGAAAGTTTTGAACGTCCCCACGAGACCTTTGACCTTTGCTAAGTACTTCATGAGCACAGGTTCCCTTGTTTCGAACTCTCCCCTTATCTGAGAAGCTATTATCATGGAATCAGTGAGGACCTCCACGTCATGGACCCCGAGCTCCCAGGCCAACCGCAGGCCGGCGATTACAGCCTCATACTCCGCCTGGTTGTTGGTGATTGGGAAGTGTATCACTAGCGTCTGCTCTATCTTTACTCCGTGGGGACTCTCCAGCACCACCCCTCCTCCGAGAGAATTCTTGCCCGAAGCCCCGTCCACCAGCAGCTTCCACGGAATGTGACGAGGGGCTCCGTCTTCTTTCATCTCGGCCACGAAATCTGTCATGAAATCAGCCACCACCTGCGCCTTCATAGATAATCGAGGGACAAAGGTAATGTTGAATTCACTTAGCTCGATTGACCATTTGGCGAGTCTCCCTGAGTGCTCCACTCCTTCGAAGATCTGGCGGAGAGGATGGTCCGTCACTACTTGGATCGAATGGGCCTGGAAGTATGGCCTGAGCTTCCTTGCTGCGATGACCAGGGCAAAGGCCAACTTCTCTAAAATTGGGTACCTGAGCTCCGCTTCCCTCAGGACCCTGCTTACGTAGTAGACTGGCAGCTGCTTCTTGCCTTCCTCCCGAACCAGGACGGAGCTTACGGCCTCCGCCCCGACCCCGAGATATAGATGTAGATCCTCCCCCTCTTTGGGACTTTGCAGTAGCGGAGCCTTGGTGAGTTGGCTCTTCAAGGCCTGAAAGGCCTCCTCGCATTCTCTCGTCCACTCAAACTTCCGATTGCCTCGTAGCGCTTTGAAGAAGGGGGAGCATTTTTCCCCTGCCCGGGAGAGAAACCTGTTCAGCCTGGCGAGTCTTCCGGTCAAGCGCTGGACTTCCTTGGCGTTCCGTGGCGACCCCAGCTCCATTATAGCCCTAACCTTGTCCGGGTTAGGTTCTACCCCCCAGGGGGTGAGAAGGTGCCCGAGGAACTTCCCTTTGCTGGCCCCGAACACACACTTCAGGGGGTTCAGGCGCATCTTGTACTTGCGTAGGGTGGCGAAGGTCTCCTCGAGGTCCCGGATGTGAGAGCTCACACACTTGCTCTTTATCATAAGGTCATCCACGTAGACCTCCAGGTTCCTTCCCCTTTGCTTCTTAAATACCCGATTCATCATCTTCTGGTAGGTTGCTCCTGCATTTTTCAGCCCGAAGAGCATCATTTTATAACAGTAGCATCCCTCCCTGGTGATGAACGAGACATCTTTGACGTCCGAGGGGTGCATTCTTATTTGGTGATAACCTGAAAAAGCATCAAAAAAATTCATCACAGAAAAACCGACGGCTGAGTCAACCAGCGCGTCGATCCGAGGCAAGGGATAACAATCCTTAGGGCAGGCCTTATTTAACAATGAAAAGTCCACACACATACGCCAGCGGCCATCGGCCTTTTTTACCATTACGACATTGGAGACCCAGCCTGGATACTGGATCTCTGTTACAAAACCTGCCTCGAGGAGTTTCGCCACCTCCTCGCGGATCGGTCCTTCGAGCTTGTCAGCTATAGTCCTTCTCTTCTGCCGGATGGGGCGGGCTTCTGGATCGAGGTTGAGACGATGGCAAGCCACGTCCGCCTCGATGCCTGGCATGTCCGCTGCGCTCCACGCGAAGATGTCCATGTTCTTCTGGATGCACTCCAGCATCCTTCTCTGGTCCTCCGGGCCGAGGCCTCCGCTGATCCGCACCTTCTCCACCCTTCCTGCCTGGGTGGTAACCTCCATCTCTATCACCTCTTCTGCCGCCTCGAGCCGGGTTGGCTCTTCCCACTGGCCCTTTGCTTCTCGCCCCTCCTCCCGGGCCTTTTTTCCTGCAGCTCCTTCCGCCTCCCTCGGCTCGACCTCCTGCTCCTCACGAGCGACCTCCAACACCTCCTCTCGGGCATCGCCCTCTCCCCCTACTTCTCTCTTCTCCACTTCCTCTCCTGGCCCCTTCGGCCTTACCATCTCTTCATCCATCTTTTCGGCATCCTCCATCCATGAAATGGTGTTGACGGCAGTCACGTAGCACTGCCTCGCCACCTTAGCATCTCCTCGGACGCGGATCTGGACTCCTCCACTATGGAGCTTTAAGCACTGATGGTACGATGAGGGCACGCACCGGAAGGCGCTGATGAGGGGTCGTCCGAAGATGGCGTTATAGCTGCTTGGAGCGTCCACGATGACGAACCGGCAGTTTCTTGGGACTCCTCCTAGCGTCACCTGGAGACCTACGCCTCCCTCGACCTCCTTCCGCTCTCCCGAGAAACCAAATAGGGGTCCGTCGGAGGCCTGCACTCTCTTCTTTTCTACCTCCATCGCGTCAAAAGCTTTTTTGAAAATCACATTCACCGAGATCCCGTTGTCCACCAGGATCCGAGAGACCATGAAGTTTTCTATCGCTGTCTGGATCACCAGGGCGTCGCAGAATGGGTCTTCGTAGTCTGGCATATCTTCTGAGGAGAAGGTGAGCTTCTCGGAGGGGGGTGGGGTCTGGGAAGTCGACGCGACGTCCCTTCGGAACATGGCCTGGAAGCTTCTCTTGCGAGAGGCCTCTATCCCAACCCCACCGTGAATCACCCCGATTGCCCCCCTGGTTCCCGTATCTGCCCTATCCTCACACCGGTCCTCTTCTGCATCTGGGAGCACTTCCTCAATTCTGGCATGCTGCCGCCGTGGCTGTCCTCTTTCCCTCATTTCCAAGAACTCTGGGCAGGTGGCGATCGCGTGACCTTCTTCCTGATGAAAGTC
Organism: Dactylorhiza incarnata; assembly: GCA_033032865.1. NCBI lineage: Eukaryota > Viridiplantae > Streptophyta > Magnoliopsida > Asparagales > Orchidaceae > Dactylorhiza > Dactylorhiza incarnata. The sequence goes on along the minus strand of JAWHQI010000192.1, from coordinate 4,429,809 downwards.
ACAGTAAGGCAACGCCACCCTGTCTTCTCTTCCAGCTCTTCCTCTTCCTCCTCTTGCTCCTCTACCTCTTCTCCCTCGGCCTACCGCCATGGCTTGCTCCCTCGGGGGGTGAGGGGGTCTGGGACCCTGCCTCCACCCCTGATTCACTCCTCCTGCCTCCCTTCCTTGGTACCTTTCATCCTGACCTCGCGCTGGTCCTTCCTGGTTCCTCCAGCCCAACCTGTTGCTGGGTTCTTGGTTCCTCCAAACCCGAGGTGGTCTTTCGAACCCTTGGCCCCTGGGCTCCTCTCGCCTTCTTCCCTCTGGCTGCCTCACCTCGGGCTCGCTCATCTTTGCCAACCTTTTATAGAATTCGGGGTTGGCTGCCTCCCCTTCAATCTCCTCCGCGGCTCTCTCCATCAACTCCTCGAAGGATACAGGAGGTCTTCTCTTCAGGTCCATCTTGAAGAACCCCTCTCGCAGCCCTACGATGAATGCCATCTGGAGGGCGAATCCCGGCACCTCCTGCACTAGGTGTATCTCCTCCTGGAACCTGTCCACGTACTTGGCCAGGGATTCCCCCTCCCTCTGCCTGATCTTGAAGAGAGCCTCCGCATCCTTCTTCCTCTTCTTTGACGTCGAGAAACGCAGTCGGAAGCTTCGGCGCAGATCATCGAACGCATAGATGGAACCTGTGGGAAGTTGGTGGAACCAGTCCCTTGCTTTCTCCTTCAGGGTGGTCGCGAAGAGTCGGCATTGGAAAGAATCCGACATGGGAAGGATTGAAGTCATGTCCTCGAACCACTGCAGGTGCACAACTGGATCCTCCTTGCCGGTGTAGTAGGACATCTCCGGCCCACGAAACCCTTCTGGCACTGGGGCCGAGAGGATCATCTCGCAAAAGGGGCTCCCTTCCCCTGCTCGGCGAGTGGTCCTCTCGCGCGGGACCAACTCACACACCCCAGCACTCGCCGGACTGCTGAACAGCTGCCGTCCGGGGAGGTCTCGCGCACTTCCTTCTGCTGGCACCTCCTTCCCCGGCCGCTGCCCCGGTGCGTTCTCGCCAATCTGCAAAGGCGGGACCACTGGGACCACCGGGGTCTCGCACTCGGTCCTTGCTGCGAGAACCGTCTGCAGGACCTCTCGCTTGAACTTCTCAAACATCTCCAGCCACTCCCCTGCCGCTGGTGGCTGCGAGTGACCTGAGTCAGAACCATTTCCTCCATCTCCTGTCATCGAAACCAGCTTGGGATTTTCTTTCACCGGCTACGGTCCACGCTCACCGCACCAAAAATGTTGAAACCAGCAACTGGTCTCTTGAGTTCGGACCCACTGGGGGTGTAGCCGATGCTTATTTCTCCCTCACTAGACTCTCCTGACGGTGGATGCTGAAAATGGAATAGACCCAAGGCTGAAGCGAGGAGGTCCCGCCACACACCCAGAAGATCTTAGAGAGCTTCCCCTCCCAAACCAAAGCTCAACCGGGCACCTTGGAGGGCACTGGCTGCCCACCAAAACTAGCCTAGAGGAGAGGATTCTCTAAAGTTCGGATCTCCTCCAAGGCGCCCTTAAGGGTCTATTTATAGTTTTCCTAGGCTGGTCTGTAAATAGCCTGGATCCGCCTTTTAATTTTACTAACCGCACCCCAAATTGGTCTGCTAACAGCCTAACTCCGCTGTTCCGAAGGGCTATTTGCAGCCCACCAGGGGTATTATGGTCATTTTCCCCTCACAGCCCTTTGGGCGAATGGTCCGTGAGGGCACCATTCGCTGGGCACCCGCCTGGCTGGGCGAATGCCCATGCTTCTGGGCGAGTGGTCCGTGAGGGCACCACTCGCCTAGCGCCTTCTCTCCTACAGCTTACCCCCACCAACCCGGGGGCATTTTTACCTTCCTTAGCCCGGGCGAGTGACCCGGCGAATGATCCGGACGACCCAGGTTTCGCCAGTTGGCTGGGGGGGCCCACTCGGCGAATACGGGTTGTACAGGTGCGGCTTGGCCGCACCCCGCCAGGGGTGCGGTTAGGCGGCGCCCCCGGGGGGTTGCCTGTGCGCTACCGAGCGCGTGTTACCGTGCGGTAGTGCCGCGCTGTAGCGTTATTGCGCGGTTGTACGCACGGTTATAGGCGTTGCGGTCCGGCGAGAGCGGTTGGTTACGAAGGAAGTGGACTTGCCCACTTCCCCATTCTCTCCTGATCATGCTAGTGGCTTTGGGGAGTAACCGTCTCTTCCTATGCATATAAATAAATGGGAGTCTTGTATGAGTGCGCATCATGTACACTTCGAGCTTTTCAGCCCCCTAGAGTGCAATTCAGCGTGCACCCACACTGAATTAGGAAATAATCTACGAACAACCCTTAACATTACATATGCATCAATGCATTTAGTTCCGTAGTCTTTCCTTATTTATTTACGTGATTTTTTACTTAATTGGTTTACTGAATAATATAAAATCTTATATGCATATTGTTACTTTTTTTTGTTTACATGTATATTAGTTAAAGAGGTAAAAATCTCACTTAGTCTTTTTTTTTTGCTAACTCTTTATATTTTAAATTTTTTTAACTCCAAGTGTTTAATGGGTTTATGGGACGGGACTAAGAAACTGACCGAGGAGGATAAAATAAAGAAAAGAGAAGATCAGTACTAGTTATGATTAAAGCTATTTGTATAGGAGAGGTGGTTGATAAGCACGCAAAGTGGTGTCGGGACACACAGGGTCCCGCATGCAGAGGATCAATTAGCTTAGTTTATTACATGGTAATGGCTAGGTTATGATGTCATATAGTTATATAATTATGTATGTACTGTTTTGTATTAGCATTCTTATATCAATGTATGTTTAGTTATGTGATTATGTAAATGCGCTTTTAATGAAATAAAATGGTTTTATTATGTACATTTTTTATGCTCATTGTGAATATGCATATAATGTGTTGCATTCGGAGTACTACTTATGATTTTTACTAAAAAAATTACGGTGGTTTTCTGATCGTCCTCATTTAGTGATATTAGAGCGAGATTATTTAGGAGTTGTGGCCGAAATGAGTACTGAATAAATCTACACAAAAAAGACTTGAGGATATCTTGGGTAAGTGTTCTCACATTAGAAGTTAATCATGTCTCGTTTCTTAGGATAAGTGTCTCTCTATGTCTATAGAAAGTGATAATGGGCAGATGTCACACTGCAAGTAACCGACATTTAGTGGAATTAAACCTGGCACTTGCGCCTGCCCGCCTCTCTCTCTCTCTCTCCTATTGCAGCCATCACACGCCTGCCCGAGTGGGTATTCCCGAAAAAGTCAAATTGTGAGTGACGTGCCTACACACACTACCTAAAAGTTCTTATTTTATTGGCAGTCCAAAAATATGAGAATCACATACAAGCCTCTCCATGAAACTCCTCTGCATTTGAAATGCGTCTTGTTTTAACTCTTCAAATGCTTCATCTCTTGACACATAAACTGAATGAGGCTTATTATCACATTTCTTCTTTCACAGTGAGAAAAGGTAGAGAAGAGGAAGCACATTTGTACCAGTTGGTGGCCGGCGGTACGACACCGGCGTGGATATGACTTTTCCTCGCCTCCAAGGATGGTTCAGGAAAGGTATTTTGTCATGGCAGATACGACGTTTTGGACTGCATAGGTATTTTTTATGCACAGTCATTTGCTTATCGTGCAAGTTTGACTAAACTTTGAAACTTGGGAAGAGGAAAAAGAGGTAACCTTGGCAGTGGAGAAGTTGTTGACTTTATGATCCTTGGTTGATTGTGTTAAGGTATATTGTGCATTAATGTCGGGTCTTTAACGGAACTCTAACGGGTCTGTTAAAGCACTCATAACGGGTCGTCGGGGATTTAGGGTTCCGCCTATAAATACCCCTGCTGGGGGCAACGGGTAGAGTCATTCCAAACTTGACGCTCACTCGGATGCTTCGAGCGTTATCATTCTCGAAGTGGTAACCGCCCTAGTCCCCTCTCCCCGTCTCCCGTGCGCTGAGAAGAGGCGAGCCGCCGCTCTCCCGTCGGTCTCTGGCGCGTGGTCGCCTCCCTCTCCCGTTCGCGTTCTCCCTCTCCCTTCTGTTTCCCCCTGCGAGCAAGCCGCCGCCGTGCGTTCTCGCCGATTGAAGGAGATCGCTGTCGAGCACTGCGCCGCCAGTCAGGGAAGGTCGCCTCCGTCGGTACTCCTCCTGCGCGCACTCCTTCTCCTGTTTGCTTGAGTCGAAACCGACGCTTGCGCACTCCAGTCGAGGAGTCACACCGATCCAGTCGCGTCGCCGCCTGTCGCCGCCCTAGCGGAGAATCGCTCCAGCTGAGGAGTCTCACTGATCCAGTCGCGGCGCCTCCTGTCTCCGCCCTCTTTCCCTGTATCGAAGAAGAAGGCGCAGCCCCTCCTCCCTCCGGATCTGCCGCCGTCGGAGATTGCCCGCAAAGAGGAGTGCTCCGCCGCCGCCGCCGTGTTCGTCGCATAGCCACGATCTCGTCGCCGCTGCAAAGGAGATCGGAGCCCGCAGTACTCGCCAGAATCCCCTTCCCCAGATCGCGCCGTCATTGGAGGAGACGATCGCGCGGATCGTGCAGCGTAACTGACGTTGTTTCAGGAAACCGCCTGCTAACGCTTGCGTTAGCGGTATCGTCGGGCGATAGCCCTCCCTGTTGCTATCACCAGAGCTACCGTCAGGCGATAGCCCCTTTTGCTGGTGGAGGTCCCCTCTTCCATGTTTCCTCCGCCACCTTCAGATGGCCTCACTTTCGAAGAACAACAGCCTCTCCTCTCCTGTGCCGATGATCAAACTGGAGAAGTTCTCCCATTCTGAGTTCAGTGCCTGGAAGCGGAACACGCAGTTCGGTATGAAATATCTGAATGTCTTTTATACACTGCAGACTGATTTCGCAGAATTCAAAGGAGGAGACAAAGAGGCTCAGTGGACCAGCGATGAAGATTTCTGTCGTGATTATCTCCTCAATTGTCTCTCCAATTCGTTAGCAGAGACTTTTGGGAAGTTGAAGACCGCGAAGGAAATCTGGAATGCACTGGAAGATCAGTTCAAGGAGGAGGAGAATATGTCCAAGACGCATCTGGTGGACAAGTTCATGGGATTCACTTTCTTCGAGGACAGAGACATCCTACCCCAGATTGCAGACCTGGAGAATCTGGTGGCCAAGCTCAATAGTGAGAACGTCCCTCTGCCAGATGGGTTCATTGCTGGTGCCATCATTTTTAAGCTCCCCTCAGCGTGGTACTCTTTCAAGACGGAGATGTATCGGAAGAAGACTCGGGTCAGTCTGAAAGACCTCAAGCGATTTATCTGCATTGAGGACGAGAATCGGACTAGGAATGCAATGGAGGTGGTGAGCAAGCAGCAATCTGCTGCTAATATGATCACACACCCAAAATGGAAGCCTAAATCTGATCGGACTCGACCTCCCTCCAGTGCACCCGCAGTAGTAAACACGAGCAAGAAAATAAAGAAGTTCAAGGGCAAGTGCTACAACTGCAACAAGTGGGGTCACTGCGCTTCTGACTGCAGGCAACCCAAGAAGCCCGATGCCAACCCACCAAAGTATGATAATAGAGCTCATATGATCCATCAGACTGCGCTCTCCCACTTTGTTGCCATGGTTGGGAAAGGTCAGGCCAGTACTGATTGGTGGTTGAACTCGGGGGCGACCTGCCACTTCTGCAACAATCCCGCTCTGCTGAAGGATGCCACTCCAGTCTCTGAGTCAGTTACAGTTGCAAATGGAGCCAGTGCTGAGGTACTCCGGACAGGGACTGTGGATCTGCTACTCTCATCAGGTACGCATTTAATTTTGAAAGATGTTAAATTCATTCTTACATTAGCTGCTAATTTAATTTTGATTAGTCTGTAAAGTGATGCGGGTATGTCCTTTAACATTAGTGGTGGTAGGGTGACCCTAATGGTCAACTCTCATTATTTTGGTTGCGCATATGTTCTAAATGGTATGTATAGGCTGAGTCTAGCAAACGAAGTAATCAATCAGGTTAGTTCAAATTTCATAGATCCTAAGACTTTACATGCAAGACTAGGACACGTGAACTATAAGAAACTACTTCTGCTAGCTAAAACTCACAACATACCTTTAGACACTAAAACCAAATTTGACAAATGTGAGATATGTGCTCAAACTAAGATTACTAGAACACCATTCAGTCAGGTGTCTAGGAGTACACGTTTACTAGAGTTGATACACTCCGACATTTGTGACTATAAAAGTTTTGTCACACGTGGTGGTCGGAAGTACCTGATAACTTTTATCGACGACTTCTCTAGATATACTCACATTTATCTCTTAAAATCCAAAGATTAAGCTTTTGAAAATTTTCAATTTTTCAGAAATAGGGTTGAGAATCAATTGGATTTGAAAATTAAAAGACTTAGGAGTGATCGAGGATGTTAGTACGTCTCGGGTGAGTTAAGAGATTTTCTTGCCAGCAATGACATAATTTCTGAAACCACCGCCCCTTATTCGCCCCAGTCCAACGGTATTGCCGAGCGGAAAAATAGAACATTAACAAAAATGTTGAATTCTATGTTGTTGATTGTCAGTATGTCTGCGGCTTATTGGGGAGAAGCTGTAACACCTCCCCTGTAATGATTATATAATATAGGTCCGGCCGGGACCCCACATCATATAACCGTCACAGTTTCAGTATTAAAAGATGATATAACTACCCAACTCAAAACTCAGATAACACAGCGAAAACAAAACTAAGAAACATAGAGATTGTCCACAACTACATAGGAGTAAAACCAGCTTTAAGGCCTTACAAAACCAGTGTCCAAGTCATCAAACATTCAACACAAAAAAGTAATCCCAAAAAGGGGAAAACTAGCTTCCCTAAGCTACCTCAGCATGCAAGCCGGAAATAATAAAAGACAAGTACAGAAGACAGGAAAGTTAAGCAAACACTTCATAAAGCTTTAAGCCTTTTTGGCATGCGAGCTGGTTCAGGCATACGATCCTTGGCCTGCATCCAAATCATAAAGAGGGTAAATGAGGGTCAGCTATGGATGACCACAAACGGTGTAACAACACCCCTCCTCCCGGCCGTCCTAGCAGACCCCGGGGAACTACATCACTCTGCAAGTCAGCACTTCGTATGCACATGTATATAAAGAAAAGCAACATAAACAACAGGCATGAGTGTCATAACCATCATTCACGTTTCTATGTTGAGCAAGTAATAAAAGGGGCCTACAAATGCAATATGAATGCAACCCGGGTTTCACCCAAGGCACCATAAAGCGTATGAATCCAACACATCATCATACATCAATAACACAACCACGGGGTACTCGACATTTCCCTCAAAGGGCATCGTAGCCCAAGGCCAAGAACTCACGATGTGACCCACCGCGCCTGGCCCACCATACCATCGGGCTTGTCAAACAGCTCACATGTTCTTGCCACCAACATTGCACACAGCACAACCACGGGGTACTCAACACTTCCCCCAAAGGGCATCGTAGCCCAAGGCCAAGAGCTCACGTTGTGACCCACCGCGCCTGGCCCACCATGCCATCGGGCTTGTCAGACAGCTCACTTACTCTTGCCGCCAACCCCGAAGGGACTTGTCTTGCCGGGACACTCTCCACACATGAATTCTGGCATTCACGGGATAGCCAGCCGACCACAAAGACCAAATCACACCTTCGCACATCACTAGGCATCACACGCCTCATAACACGCACATTATTTTCCCCGCCCGAAAACCAACATTCGTTAACATATGAACCTACAAGGGCATCACGACGATGAATTCGTCGTATTCTGATTTCTAGCAAAACCCATAAAATGCGCGTCAATCAACATCACCGAATCGGACCAACGGTCGCGAATTCGGCTTCAATCACAATGTCTAATCCACTAACGGAGCGGATTTCTAGTGCAAATCATGTCGATGATGGACTCAATCCACCCGATGGTTCCTCTTGAACCAAGGCGACCCGGATCCCTCTCACTCGACGGATCCGGTGCCAAAATGCAGAAAAAAGAGAGGAAAAAGGGATGTCATGCACGTATCCTAAAGACCGGGAGAAGAAATGTCGTTATCTTTTGAGATTTCCTCCTAGCCATGGGAAACTTGAAAAAGAATGGAGGAGAAGAAGCGCCTCGACGTCCCCTACGCGCTGCCGTTCTCGGATCGGCGAACGGAGCTCCGAAGCTCCAACAATGGCGGGATCTAAGCTCTCTTCCTCCTCCAAACCCCCCTCTCTCTCTCAAGCCCTCAAACCCAAATGAAAAGAAAATGAAGAGGGAAACCTCCTCAGCCCTACTTAGGGTTCTCCCACGAACCTCTCACAGCCGTCCGATCAAGATCTAAACCAAACGGACGCCAAGATTTAGCTATTTACAGATCTGGTTCCGAATGCACGGTCGAACGCACGACCAAAGTCGGAACGCCATTTTGCCAGCCGAAGAGCATGCACGGTCGGATCGATCGTGCGTCAAGAAAAATGCATGATCGTGCGTCTAGAAAAATTTGGCGTTACGGCGGTTCCCAGCGAAGAAGACCTAACGCGCGGCGTTAACTCTCAGATCAGCAAAACTGGGGTGTTACAGAAGCAGCCCTCGCGTCGAATCACATCCTGAATATGGTTCCTCATGCTAAATTAAAGCAAACCCCGTATGAGCTTTGGTTTAAGAGACCGCCCAGATTTGATAATCTCAAAACCTGGGGCTGTATTGCCTACGTTAGGATACCTGACATATGACGATCTAAGATAGGACCTAAGACGAACACTTGTGTATAATTAGGATGTGCGGTGGATAGTGCTGCAGATAAATTTCTAGATCTTTCTACCAACTCGGTCATTGAGTCTATAGATGCTGTGTTATTTGAGGACAAGTTCCTTAAAGTTAAAAACCTGACTCTTACAAATCTGCCAGACACCAGTTCTGATACCCTCGCTGGGACGGAACTACGACTCCCTCACACTGAGCCAGTTCACACTAGTGCCCTAGAGTCCACTAGGCTATATAATAGGGAACGAGTTCCTAAAAGCTTCGGTACAGACTTTGTGACTTACCACGTTGAAGCTGATCCATCCACCTATAAGGAAGCGATGCGATCCAGGGATTCCCTGCTATGGAGAGAAGCCATTGATGATGAGATGAACTCTCTCATGGAGAACCAAACTTGGACATTAGTTGACCTGCCCAAAGGAGATAAAACCATTGGGAGCAAGTGGGTTCTTAAGAAGAAACTGAATCCAGATGGGAGTATCGCTAAGTACAAAGCACGTCTAGTTGCCAAAGGCTTCACTCAAGTGAGTGGAATAGACTACTTTGATACATACTCACCTGCTTGTCTCATTGCAACGATCAGGGTTCTTCTCGTTATCGCATATATTGAACGCTTCGTCGTTCATCGGATGGTCGTAAAGACTGCATTTCTAAATGGAGATCTTTCTGAGGAGATCTACATGCGTCAACCTGAAGGGTTCGTCGTAGAAGGTCTAGAAACCAAGGTATGTAAGTTGATTAAGTCACTCTACGGATTGAAGCAAGCACTGAAGCTATGGCACGAGAAGTTTGACACTTGCGTAAAAGGCCTGAATTTTAAATCCAGCCTTTCAGATAAATGTCTGTACATACGGACAAGTCCAAATTCCGTCGCTATAATCTGCTTGTATGTTGATAACATGCTAATTTTGGGTACTGATCAGTCTGAGGTGGAAGACGTTAAGGTTACCTTGAAGTCAAAATTTAGCATAACTGACTTAGGTGTGGTGAAAATCATCCTAGGAATGGAGGTGAATTTTACGGATAAGGGTATCACCCTCAGCCAGAGTCACTACATCAGAACTCTACTAGAGAAGTGGGGGTTATGATAAGTGCAAGAAGATTGAGACTCCATACGACTATAATAATAGACTGAAACCTCGCGACGGTTGACCTATTAGACAGTTGGATTACTCCAAACTTATTGGCAGTCTAATGTATGCTACTACCTACACTAGACCCGACATAGCCTTTACGGTCGGAATGTTGAGTAGATTCACTAGTAACCTTGGAAAGGACCACTGAGATGCCTTGGAAAGGCTAATTCGATACTTAAAGTATACTGAGCAGTATGCTTTATGTTACAGTGGACACCCTCCTGTGCTTGAAGGGTACTCTGACGCCTCCTGGTGCTCAGACATTGGTGATAGTAGGTCCACTAGGTGTTATGTGTTTACCCTAGGAGGAGCCGCAGTAGCTTGGAAATCTAAGAGGCAAACGTGTATAGCACTATCCTTTATGGAATTCGAACTCTATGCTCTTGCTTCAGCTGCCGAAGAAGCATAGTGGGTTAGAGATTTGGTTATGGATATTCCAATGACGAGTCTAACAATGAACTCTATCTCGATATTTTGTGACAGTCAAGCCACAAAAACCATTGCAACTAATTCACTATTCAATGGTAAGCGAAGGCAACTACGGATGAAACATGCCTGGTTGACCTATCTCACCAGTCAAGGGATCATTTCCCTCTTAGTCGTGAGATCAAGAGATAATGTAGCAGATGTCCTTACCAAGGGCTTATGTAAGGTTCTTACATCTAAAACATCGGGGGATATGGGATTAAATGTTGGATCGGTATGCGCCATTAGAGGGGGGTGAATAAGGGTTTTAAAAACTTATATTATATTTTGAAATACTTGCTTATGATAAGAGATCAAAATAGTGATTTTGAATAAAGATCTAAATTGTTTTATAATAAAGGAGAGGATAATAAACAATTTAGAGAAATGAAGAACAAATCAATTTTATTACACAAAGAGAGACATGTTTATTATTAATAAAATTGATTACAAAATTTTGATTTCAATGACGCTAGAAATCAAAGCGAAATATGAAAGACTCTTTTTGTTTTCTATACCGACTCGTATCCCCATGAACCGGTTGGCTTTAGCCGATCCTTCCCCGGATACGGCCTCAAGCCGCTCTAGCCAACCCTTCCCTGGATATGACCTCGAGCACCCCCTAGTCCTACACCCGAGACCTAGTCGCCAACACGAGGCGAATTTCTGCCCTAAGTCCTACCCAGGCCTAGTCGTCAACACGAGGCGAATTTACTACACGGTTTAAAAGAAAAAATATGAAATGCAAAGACAATAATATAAAACTCCCTATATGGATCTCTTGGAGAAGTGGACGAAGGCCCGCAGAGTATGATCGTAGTCGATGCGGTCTTTCGTCACGATGATGACGCGTGTTGAAATCTTCTCCACAGATCTCCTTAAGCCTTTATGGATTTGTGGGAGTATCTCTCTGAACCTTCCTCTCTATGTTGTGGCACGAAGCTCTGGAATTTAGGATCTGAAGAGGATTATGAAGACGGGGCCAAGGGGTCCTTTTTATAGCCTCAGCGCTAGCGCCTGCGCTAGTGCTACCGCCGGCGCTATCCCATTTTAGGACATATTCTGCGCGGCAGAATCTTCAATCTGAGGAAACAATTCTCTCTTGCCTTCTGTGCTCCGCGCTACCGCCTGCGCTATCGGATATCGCCAGGCTCTATCTCCTTCTATATGTGCTCCCGGAATTGCGCTTAAGCATTCTTTTCGTCGATCGAATTTTCGTCGACCGGAGTTCGTCGAGCGGGCTTCATCATTCGTCGATCGGAAATTCGTCAAACGGAGAATCGTCGAACGCAAGATCGTCATACGCAGATTCAATTTCTTCGAACCCAGCTTCCGTTCTCAGCGGCTTGATTTCGTCGATCGTAGCAGCACGTTCGTCGAACGGGCTTCATCATTCGTCGAGCGAAAAATCGTCTAACGCAAGTTCGTCGAACGCAAGATCTATTTCGTCGAACCCAGCTTCCGTTCTCAGCGGTTCCTTAGCGCTAGTGCCAGGCGTTAGGTGATACCGCCGGCGCTAGAAGGAGTGTTGGATTTGAAGGCTCAAATTTGGGGGCAACCTTCTTATGTAATCCTTGAGTCATATGGACTTTGTTTTCCTGCACACTTAAACACACAAGATCAAGTACATATAGGATTTGTTGTTCTCAAACCTAGGAGATGCGGAAGACCATGTTCCAACATTAAAGTCTATTTAGTGGGACTTAATACCTATGTTATGTTTAAGATTTTAGAACCGAATCTGCCTACATTCACGCATCTAGACTGAGTACACTGAAGTGTTCCAGATGTTACTTGATGAAAGCCTGAGATTGTTTAGTTGCTAGTCATTCCAAACTTGATGACTTACACAACTATTTCTTTTCAAAGGCTGAATTGGGTATCATTCCAAAAAGGAATACTGAAGTTACTATTTGTGCCCTGATATCAGGATTATTCATCATATCATTCCAAATCTGATGATATAATGATCATAGGTTGTTGTATCATTCCAAACTTGATGGTATGACACACTTGTGAAATGTTTTTGATAATAATTCTGATAATCGAAGGAACATAGCTTGGTTCTATGAAACCAAATCTTCTAATTTTGTGTAAATTAGATAGAGATGCGGACATGTGAGTCTTTCTTTCTAGTTAGAGTATTATGTTCTAAATTGTTAGAACTAATCACTTTACTTTTGCTATGCATATGTATGGATTCATTGAGTTTTGTTTTCATGACATTTTAATGTTTAAATGCAGATCAATTGAAGTCTGGAGGAGAGAAAGTGGATTTCGACATGGATGCAGATGATCTGCTGTTTGAGTAGACCGATCTGTCATCAGTTTTTGAGTTTGCTTCAGATTAGTGTTCTTGCTTTTGCTTTTGCTTTTACATGTTTGGAACCTGTTTAAGTTTAGACGTTTGCTCTAAAACTCTTGTTGTTTTAATCTGAAACTCATTTTGTCGTTATCTAATATAAGTTTTGTTTAACCCGTTATGTGAATCAATTGCTAGAATATAGGAGGAGAATGTTAAGGTATATTGTGCATTAATGTTGGGTCTTTAACGGAACTCTAACGAGTCCGTTAAAGCACCCATAACGGGTCGTCGGGGATTTAGGGTTCCGCCTATAAATACCCCTGCTGGGGGCAACGGGTAGAGTCGTTCCAAACTTGACGCTCACTCGGATGCTTCGAGCGTTATCAGATTGAACCCATGAGTTGCAGACAAATTGGACGTCGCCAGAAGGGAAGCCTTTGACAACGATGGTCTTTAGGAGGAATTCCAACTGGTGGAGATTCGACACCATGACGGCGTCAGGTTCGCAGAACTCAGAGTCCACCGTGAATTCGACTGGCGAAGATGGACTGCGAATATCTTTTTGGACTGCGGACATCAACGGACAGTGAATAGCCAAAGTTGGATTGTTAATAACATTCCCCTCCAAAGTCCGCCGGCACTGCTCTTCTAGTCTCCCGCCAGCACCACCCTTCTCCTGCCTTTTTTTCACTAATCGCTGCTCTATTTTCTGCAGTTTTCTTGGTTTTGGATGAAGGGCGGCTATAGAACTCGGAGGAATCGGAGGAGAAGAAGGTTTTGCAGGGCTTAGGTTCTGACATTAGAAATCTATGCACCTCTGTTTTTGCATTGTGAAGAGCATGATGAGAGAGTCCCCTCCCTTAAAGACTCCGAAGTTCTGCTCAAACAACAAGGAACTCAACTTTCAAGATAGCCAATGGCGACTTTGTTTCTTGGTTCCAGCCCTGCAAAAATTTGTTTACCATTTTTCATGAATTTTATGAAAGGAAATTGATAGGAATACTGGGAAATCACTGTCCATCTGCCAAGCTCTCCTCATCAAAGGAAGAAGATATACTGAGCTTGTGGTGATTTGAAGAGTCCTATGTGTTTCGTTTCACCGTATTCTTCATCTTCTTCTTCATTTTTTTCTTTAAAGCAATAATAGATTAATAGTGCAGCTTGTTAGGAAACTGGCACTGCTAAACCGGCGCTGCTATAAACAATACAGGGAAATGCAAGCAATACAATATATAGAAATAAACCGGCACAACCACGCAGTGCATATCAACGGAATAAATGCATACACATACGAAATACAAGGTGAGAAGGAATGGACCGTCCGATGAAAACCGCGAATGCGTCGGACGCGCACGATCCGCGTGAGTGTAGAAATCTGGACTGCAATCCGACTAACGGACGCACAAGCTTCGTCGGAACCTTCAACGCCGAACTCCGACGTTCAACCGCAACCACCACCGGAGACCAACTCCGCCAACGGAGACCAAAACGCCACCACCGAGATCCGACGCCGTCAAGGCTAACTGCACACACGCAAGCCTTCAACGTCCACGGCGATCTCCGCCAAGCCCGGCGACAACTCCCTCTCCAACGCCGGAGGCTCACTTCCAAGACCGGCAACACCTCCCTCTCACCGGCGAAACACCACGAGGCCGGCGGCCTCCACGTCGCACGAGAGAGAGAGAGAGAGAGAGAGAGAGAGAGAGAGAGAGAGAGAGAGAGAGAGAGAGAGAGAGAGAGAGAGAGAGAGAGAGAGAAACGGGAGAGAGAGAGGAGGAGGGCTGGCCGGCGTTCTTCTTCCTCCCAGGCGTGAACTTCCAAAAGAACTGTCAGCGATACAGTTCTCTCCACGGGCTGTTTTTCCAAGACAGGCAGTTGTTTTTCAAATAAACATGCGGCTACTATTCACGTAAACATTGGGCTGCAGTTTTTTTTATCTCACGGTGAATTCTTGTGAAGTGACAGTTATCTCATTAAAACCTAAACATATATTACTATATATATATATCTCATATATATATATATGCTCATAAATATTGGATCCAAATCCCGGATCCGAACCAAATATAACAATCACCACCTTGGTTCGGGATCCAGAACCATCACCTGCACGAAGCATTAACTGCACCAATCAACTCTGCACGTAGCACCACCTGCGCGAAGCACCACCTCAAAGACCTGAGGCGTCAGCCGACCTGCTCCACTCGACTCATCCCTGCTCGGGCTCAACCCCCGAATGTCGACGCAACCGGATCGCTGAATCTGACTCGCCTAGTCAGACTACTAGAAGGGCGATCCCCTGCACCACCTCGACCATCCACCCTGTCGGCCGCAGAAATCATGGGCACACCACCTCGCATCGTGGTTCCCATCAGCCAGTACAAACTACCGTGCTTCAAAGCTCGCATGAGCACGGTGCGCCCTCGTCTCACCGTCAGAACTACATCTCTCGCTGCAATACTGCAACCACTGGAATCCAATCTGCCCAACGAAATCAGGTTCCTGCGCAGCTTAGGTACCAGGTGTACCCGCTCAAGCCTGCGCACTGCTCCGTCATGCGTCCGAATGTCCACAGTCCCTGTCCCCGTGACCTCACATACCGAGCCGTCACCAAGATAGACCGACCCGATCGTCACCTCCAGAGAACTAAACATCTCTACATCTGAGCAAACATGCTGCGATGCATCCGAATCCAAAATCCAGCTATCAGAGTCGCATCGACTCTCAGTGATGACAAGAACATCACTATCATCTGCAAAGGCTACCCCTGCTATGTCCAATCTCTGGGCGTCCCCAGAACCCTGCGCACGCTGTGGACAAAGCCTCCTGATATGGCCTCTCTGCCCGCAGTGGTAACACTTCACAACCTTCCTCGAGGCTGATCTGGCACGTGCACTCCCAGATCCCTTCTCGAACTGCCTCCCTCGTCCATCTACTGCCAAAACATGCTCACCCCCAGGAGCGGGGTCCGACAACATCTGACTGGACAGTAACGCAGATGTAATCTGCTCCACGTCTACTGTATCCTTCCCATACAATAACGTAGTCTTCATATGCCTGAACGACGCCGGGAGCGAGGTAAGAAGCAAGAGGGCCTTGTCTTCTTCCTCCACCTTCACACCAACCACATGTAGTTGGCTAAGAAGTCCATTGAACACATTGAAGTGTTCCTGCAGGTTATCACCCTCCTGCATCTTCAGGCTGTACAGTCGCTGCTTCAGCAACAGCCTCGTGGTCAACGACTTGCTCATGTAGAGTCCCTCAAGCTTCTCCCACAACGTGACAGCGGACTCTTCAATACCGATGTTGAACAACACCTTGTCGTCGACGCACATCCGAATAGCGCTAGTTGCGCGCTCATCCATCTCAGTCCACTCAGAATCCTTCACCGGAACGGGCAAAGAATCACGCCCCCGCAGCACTTGGATCAACCCCTGCTCGACCAGCATATCCTTGACCCGAATCTGCCATAGGCGGAAATTCGCGCTGCCGTCAAACTTCTCCACTGAATACCTTGCCAACACTGAATTCTTCCCTGCCATAGCTTCCCTCAGCAAACTAGAAGACCTGATTTGTTCAAAGGTCGGATCTGAAAGAGTGGGAAGAGGACCTAGTCGTTCACCACCGCAGTCAAACCCTTCCTAGAACGTCCAATCACAGTCGTCTACCGAACCTGGGACCTGTGGCTCTGATACCACTTGTTAGGAAACTGGCACTGCTAAACTGGCGCTGCTATAAACAATACAGGGAAATGCAAGCAATACAATATATAGAAATAAATCGGCACAACCACGCAGTGTATATCAACGGAATAAATGCATACAAATACGAAATACAATGTGAGAAGGAATGGACCGTCCGATGAAAACCGTGAATGCGTCGGACGCGCACGATCCGTGTGAGTGTAGAAATCTGGACTGCAATCCGACTAACGGACGCACAAGGTTCGTCGGAACCTTCAACGCCGAACTCTGACGTTCAACCGCAACCACCACCGGAGACCAACTCCGCCAACGGAGACCAAAACGCCACCACCGAGATCTGACGCCGTCAAGGCTAACTGCACACACGCAAGCCTTCAACGTCCACGGCGATCTCCGCCAAGCCCGGCGACAACTCCCTCTCCAACGCCGGAGGCTCACTTCCAAGACCGGCAACACCTCCCTCTCACCGGCGAAACACCACGAGGCCGGCGGCCTCCACGTCGCACGAGAGAGAGAGAGAGAGAGAAACGGGAGAGAGAGAGGAGGAGGGCTGGCCGGCGTTCTTCTTCCTCCCAGGCGTGAACTTCCAAAAGAACTGTCAGCGATACAGTTCTCTCCACGGGCTGTTTTTCCAAGACAGACAGTTGTTTTTCAAATAAACATACGGCTACTATTCACGTAAACATTGGGCTGCAGTTTTTTTATCTCACGATGAATTCTTGTGAAGTGACAGTTATCTCATTAAAACCTAAACATATATTACTATATATATATATATATATATATCTCATATCTATATATATATAAATATATGCTCGTAAATATTGGATCCAAATCCCGGATCCGAACCAAATATAACACAGCTGAGCACTCTTAGGGAACAACTTTTCCGTATATACGCGATACGCGTGGATTTTAAAAAAATTGAGTTTTTCGTATATTTATTGTTGTATTTTACGCAAAAAATAATTAGATTCTTAATTAACACATTTTTATAAACAATTTAAGATCTTATTTGTCTAAAAAGTATGATTTTGTTTCAAAATCATTCTGCCGGACGTTGTTGTTTTTGGAAGTCCGGCCGTGTAACACCTTTTTTTCTTTGAAATTCAGTCGTCCGATAACCAATCTGGCTGTCCTCAATTCACAATGATATAAGACATATACACTACGCCTACCCCAAAAAAATTCACTCTTAGGAGAGTGAGATGAAGGGGAAGCAAGCGGGCAACCTCGCATCCGACCTTCGGAGGAGATGGAGAAGGATGTTGGCAGCATCAACTTCATCTTCTCTTCTTCTTCTTCAACATGCATTTTGACGTGCCCATAGCTTATCGGTTTGCCCGTAGTAAAATTGAGTTGTACTTAGCCGTTAACTGCAGATAAACATTCTTGATGTGCCTGTAGCACACGGCTCAACATAGAGGGAAGCGCTTAAGATGACAAATAAATGCCAGTACATACGGAACATGCTCTGTGAGGTGGGCCCCGGCCAGAAGTTGGTAGAGTGCTGGCATGGCCCGTGCTTAGCTGTCCGGTCCGTCACCTAAATTAAATACTTTAAATTACAGATCATATATTATACGTGCATATTATTCGCCCGCAGCGGCGAGAGCACCGTGTTTTATAGCGGTACCCTCGGCAACGGCGTATCACGTGAAAAAAAAAAAGAAATAATTATTGTTCCCTTTCATTTCTTTATTTTAATTTCAATTTCTTTTTTACTTTTCTCCATTTTATTTTTATTATTGTTTTAATATCTTCTTAATTTTCAAATTATATATGTTGTTCATGAGAGTATTACATAAGTACTTGAATATTATTTTTGTTTTTACATATATAAATTTATTGAAAAATCAAATTTATATTTTTAGAAACTAGTTTTCAAATTTTTTTTACATAAAACCTCCTTTGTTACTAGTGTTATACTAGCAACTGAAAAAGAATTCCACCCAACCTGATCTACCTCCAATCTAGAACTCGGTACCTGCAAGCACAGATAGTCCTCGTAATCGCCGCCTTCTTGTTCGCCGAGAGCTCGTTCCCTTTTCGCATGTCATAAGCCTCTACCTCCTCGCCTACCAAGATCATCTCCCTGCCAGCGACGACCTCCTCGACAAATGCTCCCCCTTTTGCATCATCAAGTGTGTAACAACCCTTATAAAATCTAATGATAATAATAATAAATATCTCTTTCCTATTTATCTAGCCGCACCCCCCTCTCCCCCGATAAAATTTGGTCCAGGGTTTTCAATCCCGCAAGCCGCAAGCGCATCTCCCGCTCCCGATTCTCGCTAGCCGCAAGCTCATGTGCTCGACTTCTCCTGCCCCTCCTCATGTGCCTCCTGCTAGCCGCCTCCTGCTCCAGTAACCGACGCCCCTCCTGCTCTTGTCGTGACCGACGACTCTTCCTCAAAGTGCTGACAGCACCTCTCCTTCCAGCAGCCCCTCCCTCCAACAGCATTTCCTCTCCTCCAAGGGGCTGGTAGCCATCCTCCTCTTCCTCAAGACCGGCAACCGCTTTGCTTCCTCCGACAACCCTTATTTCTCTGATTCTTCTTCATTTTGGTTGGGGCTTTGCAAGAGGGACAGCTAGAGTTTTCTCCCCTCTCCTCCTTGGGCTCGGATTTGGCCTCATTGGGTAAGAATTTCATCTTCCCCCTCTCTTTTGCAGATTTTCCTTGTATTTATTTTGGATTTCATTATGCCTCAATTTCGTATTCATTGTGATCCGTATTTGTGTCATCTTGCAATCATCTAATCCCGATTTATTTGTGATCTCCGGCGCCACTCCTCGATTCAAGTGATAAGTGTTGAAACCAGTTTCCCGGTTTCAGCGTTCGAAAGGGGGTTGCGACTAACCCTTACTTGACCTAAGTCTAGACCCTTGACCGGTTACTAGGAACTAAGAGAACTTGCCCTTGAAGAACACTTGAATCTAGAAACGAACCCCTTAAGCTTCAGCTAGGAGGTCCCACCACATACCCGGAAGATCTTAGAGCGCTTCCCCTCCCAAGCCAATGCTGAGCCAGGGCACCTTGGAGGGCACTGAGAACCACCTCACTGTCAGCTGAAGGATGACAAGGGAGAGGGGGGGGGGTGTTTGCTCACAAGACACACGCGAGGGGGGGGGGGGGGGGGTAGTGACCAACCCTTCCCAAGGTGCCCATGGGGGTCTATTTATAGACTTCCCAAAAATGGACTGCGGATAGCAAAAATCCTGCTATTCGCAGTCCAACCATGACCACCATCGATCACGCGTGAGGGGACGAGTGGGACTCAAGGTGTCCGTCCCCCCCCCCCCCCCTCCCGGGAGGTCACACTGACCTCCCTACCTACACCGGGCGAGTGGGAGGATCCCTCCCACTCGCCCAAAGGGGGCGGCGAGTGGGAGGGCTTTCCCACCCAACCGGCGAGTGGGAGGGCCCCTCCCACTCGCCCGGCGAGTGGGAGGGCCCCTCCCACTCGCCCGGATGAGTGGGAGAAGTTCTCCCACTCCCCCCGCGAAGGGTCGGTGAGTGGGAGGAATTCTCCCACTCATCCAAAGGGGGCCGGGGCAACAGGTGCTTCCTCCGTCTCTCCCGCGGCCTCCTTCTGCCTTGGTCGGTTTCGACCATCTCCACGCGGTCGTTTTATCCGTCCTGGACACCCTTGCTATCTTGGCTTCATCCGGGTCGGGTCGCACCGACTCGGGAAATATGAGGGTTGTACACAATCCCCGCTCTTTGCGAGCTTGTTCCAAGCTCGGAAAGAAAGTTCAACCCACCGATTTGACGAGTTGGTGGGACCTGAGGGGAATCCACGAAGGGACTTGCCAACGGGACATCCTTGTCGAGCTTTTCAGCTGATCCGGACTTGAGATGGAAGGTGAACCTTTCTCCACTAAACACCCCTCCTATGAGCCGAGCTCAACTGGAGGTGGAGAAAGCTCTACACCTTAGATCGAATTAACTTCGATCTGAGGTGGAGGAAACACTCAGCACCTCTAGTCGAGCCGAGCTCGACCTGAGGTGGGAGGAAAACCTTTCTCCACTTAAGAACCCTCCTATGAGACGAGCCCAACTGGAGGTGGAGAAAGCTCAACACCTTAGGTCGGATTAACCTCGACCGAAGGTGGAGGAAAAACTCAGCACCTCTAGTCGAGCCGAGCTCGACCTGAGGTGGGAGGAAAACCTTTCTCCACTAGACACCCCTCCTGTGAGCCGAGCGCAACTGGAGGTGGAGGAAACTCCACACCTAACAGGGAGCCGAGCTCACCTGGAGGTGGAAGAACTCAACACCTAACAGGGAGCCGAGCTCACCTGGAGGTGGAGGAAACTCCACACCTGACAGGGAGCCGAGCTCACCTGAAGGTGGAAGAACTCAACACCTAACAGGGAGCCGAGCTCACCTGGAGGTGGAGGAAACTCCACACCTAACAGGGAGCCGAGCTCACCTGGAGGTGGAAGAACTCAACACCTAACAGGGAGCCGAGCTCACCTGGAGGTGGAGGAAACTCCACACCTAACAGCGAGCCGAGCTCACCTGGAGGTGGAAGAACTCAACACCTAACAGGGAGCGGAGCTGACCTGGAGGTGGAGGAAACTCCACACCTGAAAGGGAGCCGAGCTCACCTGGAGGTGGAAGAACTCAACACCTAACAGGGAGCCGAGCTCACCTGGAGGTGGAGGAAACTCCACACCTAACAGGGAGCCGAGCTCACCTGGAGGTGGAAGAACTCAACACCTAACAGGGAGCCGAACTCACCTGGAGGTGGAAGAACTCAACACCTAACAGGGAGCCGAGCTCACCTGGAGGTGGAGGAAACTCCACACCTAACAGGGAGCCGAGCTCACCTGGAGGTGGAAGAACTCAACACCTAACAGGGAGCCGAGCTCACCTGGAGGTGGAGGAAACTCCACACCTAACAGGGAGCCGAGCTCACCTGGAGGTGGAAGAACTCAACACCTAACAGGGAGCCGAGCTCACCTGGAGGTGGAGGAAACTCCACACCTACCAGGGGGCCGAGCTCACCTGGAGGGGGAGGGAACTCCACGCCTTCCAAATCTGACTGGAGGTGGTAGTGCCCATCCAGGTCCTGGGAGTCTTAGCTCAACCGGGGTGGAGGGACTCAACGCACTCCTGATCTAACTGGAGGTGGTAGTGCCCATCCAGGTCCTGGGAGTCTTAGCTCAACCGGGGTGGAGGGACTCAACGCACTCCTGATTTAACTGGAGGTGGTAGTGCCCATCCAGGTCCTGGGAGTCTTAGCTCAATCGGGGTGGAGGGACTCAACGCACTCCTGATCTAACTGGAGGTGGTAGTGCCCATCCAGGTCCTGGGAGTCTTAGCTCAACCGGGGTGGAGGGACTCAACGCACTCCTGATCTAACTGGAGGTGGTAGTGCCCATCCAGGTCCTGGGAGTCTTAGCTCAACCGGGGTGGAGGGACTCAACGCACTCCTGATCTAACTGGAGGTGGTAGTGCCCATCCAGGTCCTGGGAGTCTTAGCTCAGCCGGGGTGGAGGGACTCAACGCACTCCTGATCTAACTGGAGGTGGTAGTGTCCATCCAGGTCCTGGGAGTCTTAGCTCAACCGGGGTGGAGGGACTCAACACACTCCTGATCTAACTGGAGGTGGTAGTGCCCATCCAGGTCCTGGGAGTCTTAGCTCAACCGGGGTGGAGGGACTCAACGCACTCCTGATCTAACTGGAGGTGGTAGTGCCCATCCAGGTCCTGGGAGTCTTAGCTCAACCGGGGTGGAGGGACTCAACGCACTCCTGATCTAACTGGAGGTGGTAGTGCCCATCCAGGTTCTGGGAGTCTTAACTCAACCGGGGTGGAGGGACTCAACGCACTCCTGATCTAACTGGAGGTGGTAGTGCCCATCCAGGTCCTGGGAGTCTTAGCTCAACCGGGGTGGAGGGACTCAACGCACTCCTAGTCCCTTTACCGATTTATAGGTGGAAGTACCCATCCGCGTCCTTGGTGCTTACCTTCACCTGGAGGCAGAGGAGTTCAACGCCTTCCCAATCGGTTGTTGGACCGCGATTCGACCTGACGAGTCCCCCATCTACCGGCATGACTGAGCCCGGCGGGGGATCTCCAGTCAGGGATCTTAGATCGGGGTATTACCCCAGAACCCTTTTTCATTCCTAGTTCGTCTATTACAACTTCACTACCCTACGCCCTTGCAGGGCACTTTATTACACCTCGCCCTTCTTGGGCACTTCACTTACATCTCGCCCTTCCTGGGCACTTCACTTACATCTCGCCCTTCCTGGGCACTTCACTTACATCTCGCCCTTCCTGCGCACCTCACTTGGTCGCACGCTCCTTGGTCATCTTCTTCGCCACTTCTTCTGTCTCCGCAACTTCTTCTTGGCCCTTCCATGTGAAGTTACTCCCCCCTGGTTGGACGGGGGCGTTCTTATCGCCTCCCTGCAGGTGGTGTCGAGCATTCGCCGCGAGTGAAGGATGCGACCTGCAGGAGCTCCAGGATCCCTTTGCTGAACTCATCGACGTCGCCCTTCTTTACATACTCGCATGCCGGAGGCGAGTCTCCCAACTCGTCGCTTCTAGCCATGAGACATGGCTCAGAGCTTTCCGAACTAGTCGCTTCCACGCTCACCGCACCAGAATGTTGAAACCAGTTTCCCGGTTTCAGCGTTCGAAAGGGGGTTGCGACTAACCCTTACTTGACCTAAGCTTAGACCCTTGACCGGTTACTAGGAACTAAGAGAACTTGCCCTTGAAGAACACTTGAATCTAGAAACGAACCCCTTAAGCTTCAGCGAGGAGGTCCCACCACATACCTGGAAGATCTTAGAGCGCTTCCCCTCCCAAGCCAATGCTGAGCCTGGGCACCTTGGAGGGCACTGAGAACCACCTCACTGTCAGCTGAAGGATGACAAGGGAGGGGGGGTGCTTGCTCACAAGACACACGCGAGGGGGGGGGGGTAGTGACTAACCCTTCCCAAGGTGCCCATGGGTGTCCCCCCCCCCCCTCCCGGGAGGTCACACTGACCTCCCTACCTACACCGGGCGAGTGGGAGGATCCCTCCCACTCGCCCAAAGGGGGCGGCGAGTGGGAGGGCTCTCCCACCCAACCGGCGAGTGGGAGGGCCCCTCCCACTCGCCCGGCGAGTGGGAGGGCCCCTCCCACTCGCCCGGATGAGTGGGAGAAGTTCTCCCACTCCCCCCGCGAAGGGTCGGTGAGTGGGAGGAATTCTCCCACTCATCCAAAGGGGGCCGGGGCAGCAGGTGCTTCCTCCGTCTCTCCCGCGGCCTCCTTCTGCCTTGGTCGGTTTCGACCGTCTCCACGCGGTCGTTTTATCCGTCCTAGCCACCCTTGCTATCTTGGCTTCATCCGGGTCGGGTCGCACCGACTCGGGAAATATGAGGGTTGTACAATAAGATCTCTGCTAGTCCTCTCCGATTTAGGGTTTCCCCAAGCCTAAGCGTCGCTAAATCTCTGTTTCTGCGTGGTATCTACTCTCCCCTCACTTTTGAGGGAGGTAAAGTCGTTGACCCTCTCGTGCTTTTGGCCTTGTAAAATAATTGTCTATGCTAGCGTTGTGGATATTGTTTTGTCAATTATCATTTTGGTTGTTCTTTAACAGTTTTAAATAGGGTTTCTGTGTTTTGCTTGCGCCGCTTCGCCGCCGCCGTCAGTTTCAGTCTCATTTAAGGCAAATAGAGATCTCTCTTTTGCAAACATTGAGCTTAGATTACCTTGTCTGTTCTTATGAATTTATGACTTCATTTTGGAATACATGTTTAGCCAAATGAATTTAGATCTAAATTGACTTGCTAGTAGTGAGGTTTCACGCGTTTGAAATTGCACGAGTTGTGAATATGAGTGATTGTTATTTGGATATTCACGTGGATGAATTTTGTCTCATTCGATGGATAATTAGAATACTAGTTGGTTTTCGAGCACGATCATTAATTAATTTGAAAGATAACTGTTAAGATTCCTTGCTAGCGATTAAATGATTGGTGTTTGATGTCATGCTCGTGTCGATCACATATGTTACTTGGTAGATATTTGTGTCAATATTAAATGGTTTATTGTAATGGGTACCAATTATCCCAGAATCATTGCATGTCAACTTACCCATGCATTTTACTTGAATAATCTTCTTGTTAATAAAATCTTTAGCCTCTCGGACTCGCAAGGTTCAAAACTCTCTATATAGTTTTGGGTGTCATCAGCTCATTTTTTGCTTCTTAGGTATGCTTGAATGCAAGACTTGGTTAAATAATGTTCTATAATTTGATTCCTCTCGTTTTACGTTTATAAAATCTACCCTTGTATATCTGAATCAGTATTACGTGTCTTGATATGCTAGAATCACTCAATCATGAATTATTTCAATAATAACACAAGAAAACAATTGAGCGGTAGAGTTTTAATTGACGCAACTCCTCGACTTGGGTTTTCTCTTGAATCCTTAACGGGAACAAAGGACCGGTCATATCTAGCATGAACTCCCTGGCTCAAGGGTGAGGGTTCGAAAGAGCCGCCCCTTAGAGATCACAGGTAGAAATCCTAAATCTCTGGTAAGACTTGCATATGAATATGAATATGTCTGAATCATGAATCCTGCGTGTCAACCAAAAAGACCTACACTTTCACTCGTTACAACTTATGTTATTAGATGATCATCTGTGTATGTTTTACCCCGAAGTAGTCTAATAATTCTAAATATTTCTGCTTGTCTCACTCGTTTGCCTGTCTTGTTAGTCTTGCTTCATGAAAACTGGTACACAAATATTTTGTTTCCCCTGCTCGTATTTTTTTGCTTTGCTCCTGTTTATTTCAATGTTCTGAGGCTTTTCCTTCTTGTTTTGAAATTTGTCTTAGCGTTCGTGTCTGCGCCGCCTTCTTCCTGTGTCGATCTGCGTCAAACTTAAGGTTATATGTTTATGTTTCATTTCTTTTACTATCGGATATTTCTTTTATTTAATAATTATAATCAGCAATTTTCTCTGTTTTCATGGACAACTGCTAGGCTATAGTATGCACTATAATTTGATATGATCTGCATGTTCATTTCTCTGAGTTTGTCATTTCATAATGATCTGTATCAGAACTTGTATCATGAGTTTTTACTAAAATACATGTTGTACAACCACGTATTCGTCGAGTGGTTCCCCAGGTCCCAAAGATCCAAAAGGCATGCAAGATAGGTCAAGAAGGGCACTCGCCCAAGTCAGGAGAGGCAGGGGAGCCTCAGGGCGAATGCAAGCCTCATCCGCAAGGCACTCGCTCGCTTAGGAGTGCGAATGCGCTGAAGGTCAGGCGAGTGAGGGCGGAACCTCGCTCGCCAAGCAAGCCAGGTATCAGGCAAGTGGTGCCCCCACGAATCACTCGCCCAGTGGAATCTAGCGTGCGAGAAGCCTGGCGAGTGGTGCCTTCACGGACCACTCGCCCGAAAGGTTTTAGTGGGGAAATTACCTAGATACCCTTTGTGGGCTGCCAATAGCCCTTCAGAACAACGAAGTTAGGATGTTAGCAGACCAATTTGTGGTGCGATTAGTAAAACCAAAATGCGGATTTATGTTATTTGCAGACCAGACTAGAGAATCTATAAATAGGGGTTTAAGGGCACCTTGGAGGAGATCTGATCTTTTGGGTTCTTTCCTCCTAGTTAGTTTTTGGTTGGTTGTTAGTGCCCTCCGATCCAAGGTGCCCGACTGAGCATTGGATTGGGAGGGGAAGCTCTCTAAGATCTTCTGGGTGTGTGGCGGGACCTCCTCACTACAGCTTTGGGTCTGTTCATAGTTCTTCATCCACAATCAAGAGTGCAAGTGAGGGAGAAGTAGGTGTAGGCTACACCCCCCTGTGGGTCCGAACTCAAGAGACCGTTTGACGGTTTCAACACGTGCTATAATTTCTCACTGTCATATTTTAACGTTTTCGCAATAAAAACATCTTTTTTACTCAAAAGTAACTATTTTTAAAACTATTTATCAGTATCTCAATTTCCACCTAACAGACATGAATTTTCCTTCCGCCCATGCTTGTGGCTTCATGGCCCGCCCTGAAGCGCACTTTGACTTTTGTCGAGACGGGTCGTGACAAAGTGTCCCCTCACGAGGATCCACTCTCTTTCGTCAAGGCCATCATCTTTCCTAGGGCCATATATATCTAATAACGGCGCACAAATTGCTCGTATCGCCGGTACATTGTGTCTCGCAGGCAGTTAACAATTATTGTCATTTAGTGTATCTTTTCCTCCTGTAACACTTCTTGGGTAATCAGTGGGTCCTTCCGCAATCTCAGTCATTGTACACTATTAGTTGTCATTTGCTAATAAATTTCATATTTGTTACATGTAACCATATCGAAGTTTAGTACATGCAACTATTTTTCGCTTGAATAGGCTCATTTTTGTCGACCTAAAATTTTAGTTTACGTAAAACAGAATACGCGGGACTTAAAACTTTTTCGAGCGACGTAATCAAACAGTTGTGGACGAGAAAATATTGCAAACTGAAAAAATGTTGTGCAAAATATTTATAAAATTATGGATAAAGAAATATTTATTTCAAAAATGCACACCAAACCGTCTCCAAATAATAACAGGCTCCGCTTGGTATGATGGTGGCGGTCGGGAACGCGGTCGTAAAACTTCATCTACTTTTATGGTCAAAAGTAGGGTTTTTTGTGTGGTGGTTATAACTTTTGACATGTCAAACACATTATATGACGGTGGCAGTTTCGCCAAACGGAGCCTAGGTTTTTTTTCTTGATGGCGGTCATAATGGTGATGTTTTTGTCCAAACTTAAGACAATATTTTCTCCTTAAAAAGAGCAAACCATTTTTTTTATGAGTTGTTATTAGCGGTCCAATTCTCGCTATTCGCAGTCCAATTTTTATGAGTTATTACGCACTTTTTGAAAATACGCCATGTGCATGCGTTTTTAGGAAAATTGTTCAACATGAAAATTGTAAATCACGTCGAGATCTACAACTTTTGTGTTGAACACTTTTCCTAAAAATGCATGTACAAGACGTATTTACAAAAATTACGCCCATATTTCAATCAGGGCGGCAATACGCCTTGTGCGTGCATTTTTAGGAAAATTGTTCAACACAAAAGTTGTAGATCTCGACGAGATCTACAATTTTCATGTTGAACAATTTTCCTAAGAATGCATGTACAGAGAGTATTTTCAAAAGGCATGTAATAACTCATAGAAATTGGACTGCAAATAGCGAGAATTGGACTGCTAATAACAACTCTCTATTTTTTTTATTCAAGGAGATGTATTACCTACATATCATTTAGTTATATGTAGATAAAAAACAACAAAAATAAAATTGCAAACTCATGAAAATTTTACAAACAAACAACTATTTTTTTATAAATAATAAAAAATACAAAATACAAAAGACCAAAAACTCAAATTTGATGCCCGGTTTTGCTCCGGTGCCAAACAAGGCTCTTAATCACAAAAAAGACAGAAGGCCTATATTTCTACAAACAAAGAGCGAAGTTTAGCTCTCAGCATTAGAATCATCCAAATCATTCAGCATCGAGTCGATATCTGGAACGACAACGGCATGCTTGCTAAGCTCCCCGAGAACACAATACTGATGCTCTTTCGCATTCACAGCCACAACTTCTTCTGCGCATCTATGATCTACCCCCGGATTGATCTACAAAAAATATTTTCTTTATGTTAAACTGTGGCTTCAAATGAAATCAAGCTATAGTCACTTTTATGACTAGAAAATTATCTGATTGGCATGTTTTTCTCCCTTCAATATGGTCCCTAAAAAGTATTTTATGGCCATAAGCGGTCGAAACTAGATCCTTATATTGATTTCCGTGAGCAAAATGATCGTATTTTCGATAGTAAACGAAAGAATATTATGAATTCGCATGAAAAAATAATTGTTCTACAAATAGAAATCAGAAAACTTTTGAGTTTTCAAAAACAAAAGTTTTCCGAAGAAAAATGTTGTAGAATGCTTATTTTTTTACCGGTATTCATATTTTTTTTCATTTACTACGAAGGGGAGCTTGCCGTGTGACCTTGAGGTCACGGGTTCGAGTCCTTGAAGCAGTCTCTTGCAAAAATGCAGGGTAAGGTTAGCCTACATTTCACCCTTGTGGTGGGACCCTTCCCCGGACCCTCGCTGCGCGGGGATGCTTTGTGCACCAAGCTGCCCTTACTATCAAAAGTACGATTGTTGTCTCCAAAAAATCAAACAGAAGGCCTAATTTCTCCTCACATACAAATTTTAATAACCCTTTCCGTTAGTTTTTGATAATTTAACTAACGGAATGACTACAATGGGAACTCTTGAATTAGGGACCATGTCAAAGGAAAAAAAACAACTTAGACGCCAGAAACAGTACTCTAAAATAAGCATGGGGGCAATTTCAATCATTTTCGATTCCTTAGTTTATTATACTCACATCAAAGAGAACACCTCCCAACTTCATCTTAACTTTGCCGCTTCTATAAACCAGCAACTTCCCCATAAAACCAGCAGGAAGATCTTTCAACTTGCAAAAAGCTGTCTTTGACGCATTCCCTCCCTTGATTTCTCGTCCCTTCTGGTTGCCGGGTGGCGCATTGCCGGTCTTGCTTTCAGGACCCATTTCTTCGTCGGGCAGCTTCAGGTTCGACAGAGCTAGCGGAAGACGAGTGGGAAACTGGAGAAAGATCATCTTTGGTTCATCGCATGTTTCCTATAATCGAGTCAACACAGAGCGTAAGAGGCTAGCTGCTAATGGCGTGTTTCTTCGTGCTTCAATAATTGAGCGAAAAACTAACCATAAATCCCAATTCATGTGCTGCATTAACTTGATTCTCATTTATGGGCAAGTGTGCTGAGCCTCCCTCCCCAAACTCTAATTTATCAAGAACTTCTGAATAAAGAAGAATTGATGAAATATATCTCATGATTAGCCATCTTAAGAAAAACCGACGAAAAATCGCACCTGGGTTCCCAGAGTATGGTCTCCTCGAAGGATGGGTGACGGGATAATAAGTCCGGATGTAATCCTATAAATGGAATAACATAAATAAATAGATTATATGTACATAGCAAGATAGAATTGGTGTGGAGAAATGCTCACAAATGGTTCCACATACTCCTTGATTTGGGGTTGATTAGAATCATCTGCTAATAATTAGAGGACACGAAAATTATTAGGGAAAATATATAAATATCAGGGCGAAAGAAACCAGTTCGCAGAATATGACCTTCATATTTTGGTTCTGCTTTAGGAGTTCCAAATGATCTTGCTTGTGTTGATGTGTTTCCATATCCAAATGTAACTTGGGCTGGGATACCTGAAAGTATGGAATTATACCAAAGCTAATTTTTTTATAAGATAATAATTTAATAATATAAGAATAAAGTATAATTGAAATTTGACATTTTTAGTAGTACGTTTGTTGAGTATAAATCAACACATGAGAATTACAAAAAGGAATTTGTAATGTAACGGTGTAATGGGCATTACATTTTAGGTAGTCTGTTTTTGCCTCTTCTCATAACTCGAGCATCGTGAATTTTCCCTACGAAAGTCCTCAATCTCAATTGTAACCCCTCTCCCCATCTACGTCAAGCGCTCCTCTTCTCTACCAAGCGAGCACAAACCTCTCCCTTTCGGTTTCGCTGAGGAAGACTACGGCTCTGTAGGCTTTCTCGAGCTCATCTTTCATCCACTCTATGCCACGTTCGTTTGGGAGGAATTGGGAGGAAGGAATTGGAATTGGAGCACCAATTCCAATTCCTCCGTTCGGCGGCCATAAAAAATGGTAAGAATTAGAATTGGGGAATTGAAATAAGCCTTTGCCCCCAATTCATACCTAAGAAAGCACGCCCACGCGTCTCCCTCTTCCTCTGCTCGCGCGAAGAAGGCGAAGAAGACACCAGAAATGAACTCCCGGCATGGACCAGCACCCGTAACAAGTAAAATAAAACATAACAGAAGGCGATCACGCCAAATCATGTTGTTGTAGTCCTTTCCGCCGGCCTACTCCTTTGAGAGTATACGCGCCATGTCGACAATGCTCCTTCCTCTAGACCATCCTCCTCTATGTCCGCAACAATACCCCCATCTGAAAAATTTGTCTTGCCCTCAAGGCAATATTCTGGAAACTGGCTGTGAAAGTCGTCGTGGTCCAACCACGTCGCATCAGAGTGGGCATTGTCGCCATGCGACCAAAACCTATTCTCGGACCCGACCCTCCACGGTGACAGATTTGCGGTTCAAGATCGCTCTGGAAGATAAATGGTGGAGCCATCAGATGCAATGTCTGGTAGGAGAGTCTCCTCAACCGAGTGGTCTCCAAGCAATGGTTAACCTCGGACTGCCCGTCTGTGAGTGGTAGGCAAAACTCATTCGTAGATACGTGCCTTGGAGTTTGAAAAACCCTTCCAGAAGGAACTCATAAAGACCGGATCGAGATCGCTGACGATGGAACGAGGGACGTCGTGTCGTCAGACTATGCCGAAAATGAACGCCTTGGCCACCGTTGGAGCTGTAAATGGGTGGTGCAAGGGTATAAAATGACCATATTTGGACAGTCGGTCTACCACCACAAGGATGCAGTCATTCCCTGCGGGCGGAGGGAGGCGCGTGATGAAATCCATCGCCAAGTCCTTCCATATGAGGTTGGGAATGGCAAAGGCTGCAAAAGGCCTCCCGGAAAGGCGATCTCGTACTACGAGCGCTGGCAGACGAGACATGCAACCACAAATTCCTCCACGTGACGCCTTGTACTTCGAGCGCCTCGTACTTTGAGCACTCAGTTCTTGGACCGGGGTGAGATTCTCAGGATCTTGAAGACCCACCTCCATCGCGCTCAGTAGAAGATGATCTACCATGCGAACAAGCGTCGGAGGGATGTCCAGTTTCAAGTGGGGGATGCGGTATTCGTCAAGCTTCAACCATACCGCCAGACTTCAGTGGCGACTCGCTCTCATCCCAAGATATTTGCTCGCTTATACGGCTCGTTCGAGGTGATCGCTCGCATCGTCGAGGTGGCCTACCGCCTCAACCTCCCCGCTCATAGTCGCATCCATCCGGCCTTCCACGTGTCCCAGCTTAAGCGGGTGGTAGAAGACCACTCGGTCGAGGAGACCCTCCCACTGAACATTGCAATTGACGGCTCCAGCGTTTATCTTCCAGAGGCGATCTTGGACCGCAAACCCGTCATCGTGGAGGATCGGGTCCAGGAACAAGTTTTGGTCGCATGGCGACAACGCCCTCACTCCGATGCGACGTGGTTGGACCGCGACGACTTTCATAGCCAATTTCTGGAATATTGCCTTGGGTACAAGGCAAATTTTCCAGATGTGGGTATTGTAACTATTGTTGCGTACATAAAGGAGGATGGCCTAGAGGAAGGAGCATCGTCGACGTGACGCGTATACTCTCGAAGGAGTAGGCCGGCGGAAAGGACTATAGCAGCAAGATATGGCATGATCACCTTCTGTTATGTTTTATTTTACTTGTATTCTCTTTATCGTCCTGGAAGCAGTCTCTTGCAAAAATGCATGGAAAGGTTTGCTTACATTTCACCCTTGTGGGACCCTTCCCCGGACCCTCACTGCGCGAGGATGCCTTTGTGCACCGGGCTACCCTTTTTTTATTCTCTTTATCGTTTTCCCATTTTACTTGTAGCATGATATGACGTTCGGCTCAGGCGGGGGAACAAGTGATGATCCGCATACGTTCTGAGAGGGTCCCGTATGGACCAGTAAAGAAATTAAGCGCTCGCTGAATGGGGCCCTATACAGTCGTGCAGTGGATCGGTACAAATACTTATGAAATTAACATTCCTCCAAATATGGGTATTAGCCGAGTATTCTAGAGGATCTGACTCCTTACTTACGTGAAGCGCATGTATGTGGTGTTGTAGACCCTTTCTCCACACCCACACCTGAGCCACATCCTCCTTTGGTCCCCACCATTCCATCCCTATCCTTGCCTGAGAAGTCGCGTCATGAGGATCACCCTGCACCGCCGGCGGTTCCACCGGTCCAGCAGTAAGACGGAGATACATTTCAGTCAGAGACATATGTTCCCACCGGAAACATACTTCAGGTCATTGGTCACGACTTCGCTACGGCATGCGGGTGAGACATTTTGCGATATCATGTCCGTTGGTCGCCCGCTTTATGGTGACACGTGGATTTCTTCATTGGAGCTCGAGAGACTTGCCCCGAGGCTACGCCGAGAGTACGACTGTCAGCACTCACCGGAGATGAGTGCTTTCAAGCCGGGGGGAGTTCATGGAGATCAGCGACCGACACGAGTTTATTCCCGCAGGAGGCGGTGAACCGCTTCCCGTTCGTGCGATCCGAGTTTGCGGTTGCGCCTGGACGGTCGTTTCGAGTCAGTTTGATGTATTATTTTATATTTTTTTAGTCATATTTAGCGTCTCATCGGCTTGGACGTTGTGGGTCATCCAATTGGGATGCCATATTTTCAGTTTGAAGCAACTCAGATGATAGCATTTGGGGATGAAAATTTGAAGGAGATATTTGGATTGATTGTTGGAGCTTTCAAGATTTGGATGAGATGTCAAGTCGTTCATTTTCTAAAAACTTGAGACAGTTGATCCAAGGTTGCAGACATTCTTTTCTGCTCAAAATTCAGGAGGCGAAGAAGATTGAAAACTCTGGCTCTTGAGTGTACAGAACAAGTGAAAGAGAGCATGGACTTCAGTGAGTTCCTTCCCCTCCCTCTGAACTTAGATCTAAGTTTTTTGCATTTATAGCTTTCTGTCGTTAATCGCGCTTAGGGATCGGTTCACCGACGGCGAGAGCAACCTTGTTTCTACAAGACCCTCTCGATGTTGTAGAGGGTTTAAGAACCCATCTTCGGTGACCCTTAAACCATGCTCACTGATTAAGGTGAATAATCATGTTAGTTGAGCCCTCGAAAGAGAAATGATTAGAACATTGTAAACCCTTAACTGTCACGTCGCTTATCGTAAATCAACGTATGCAATGATTCATAAGATTAATTAACGGTGGAAAATAATATTGAATCTCACGATCGAAATAATGACGATCGCACGACGGTAAATATTATCACATCCGCGATCGAAATAATGACAATCGCGCGGCGGCAAATAATATTAAATCACGCGGTCGAAATAACGAAGATCGCACAGCGGTAAATAATATTAAATCACGCGATTGAAATAACGACGATCGCGCGACGATAAATAATATTGAATCGCGCGATCGAAAATAACGACGATCGCGCCGCGGTAAATAATATTGAATGGCGCAATCGAAAAAAACGACGATCGTGCGGTAGAAAATAATATTGGATCGTACGATCGAATCAACGATGAATCGTGCGATGGAGCGCAACGAAGAATCATGTGATAAAAATTAATGGTGAAGCTCGCAGTGGAGACGTAATCATGTTTGTTGTTTACATAGTTCAGACTTAGGGTAGAATCTTTGAACCAAGCTCCAGTAGCATCGCCGTTTACAATAATATATAAACAACGACATAATATCTTCCAAGGACATTGTCGTTTCCGCTAATATTTGGTGCATCTGAGGCGGATAATCTCAAGTCCTTGTTTAGATTTGAAAGGTTTTAGGATACCTAAAACAATGTGTTTCATCGTACTTATTTCGGATTTAAGTGACTCTGAAGAGTCTGATATTGCGTGAATCTGTAAAGAATCGCCTTGGAGTAATTAATAGGTTAGATGATTATGATGAAACTAGGATCGAGTACGAAATGATGATTGTAGCCTCAAGGTTATGAATCTATAAGATAACTTTGACGAGAATAGAATTGAGTACGATTAATGTGATTACCAATTAGAATTAGATTGAGGACTTGAGTGGATCTAATTTAGAAATATATAAATGGTTACACGTCTAACGAACCAGACTCTTCCTAAATCACTAAATCATTGAAATAGTATGTGTTTTTACTATATTTAGATCTAGTTGTTCATATGTAACAAATAACATAATTATGGATTGGCAGATGTGGAGATGATTAGTTCTCTTAAGAGGGTGGAGTAACTGGTTGATCGTCTCCCCTAGTTGGTAATAAATTATAGTGTACTCTGCCTGTATGAAATGATATTGCATGTGCATGTATGTGGGAGGTCGACTGGCCTTGCCGGCGACACACACCGGAGGGTTAGGATAACGACGCGTGGATAGCAGCATGGTCGAACGACAGTGTGCGCCCTATCATGTTTTGTTGTTTGTGTAGATGTTAGCCACCTGAAATTCGACATGAGTTATGTCTTGGTTCTTTTGTTTATACCGCTAGTATGGGCGAAGAATAAGTACGGTCTCGGACAGTCGTACGTAAGGCATAGTGATGATTGTGTTTAAATACCATAGAAGTGGTCAGAACGTGCCATTGCCACCGTTTGGCCACGACGGTGGTGCCTGTGGGACTAGCTACCCTACGAATAAGCGACCGCAGTCGTTAGTTGACACTCAATTATGATCGAGTCTGAGCGTCTCGACACTGTGCATGATGAATCTATATCGACATAGTGTTTGTGTATGTGCATGCTTTAGTGTGATGATAGCGTATATGTATTTACATAGTGTGACTCCAACGAGTCAGGTTGTTTATGGGTTGTGACACTCATCTGACGAGGATAGACTTGTTTAACTTTATATTGATTGTGATGATAGATCATAGTGTCGTTTATACTTGATAATGAAGTTTAGATCGTGCAAGATCTTAATCATATAAACTTGTATGAGCGTCTTTATATGATTAGTTATTTAAATAGACACTCTTACTTATATTACTTAATGTGCATACGAGAGTGCGTGCATTGTGAACGCCGCTAGGATAGAAACAATGATGTGTTTACTTACTGCTAATTATTACCGCACTATTTTATACTTCATTACTGCACTTTCTTAAAATATATTCTTAAAATATACAATTGTCCATACTTCTTCACACATATATATATATATATATATATATTTA
This sequence comes from Dactylorhiza incarnata, assembly GCA_033032865.1. Taxonomy (NCBI): domain Eukaryota; kingdom Viridiplantae; phylum Streptophyta; class Magnoliopsida; order Asparagales; family Orchidaceae; genus Dactylorhiza; species Dactylorhiza incarnata. The sequence goes on along the minus strand of JAWHQI010000192.1, from coordinate 4,394,487 downwards.
TATATATTGCACTGTGCTGACACTTACTGCATGACAGTTTACCGCCTCCCTTGAGCATATTAAGGGCTCAGGGTGGAGGCGGGAACCCGCTTAGCATATACGGCTAGTATTTGTTAACCCTCACCATTGGTTGACTCCCCCTAGGTGTTCCCAGAGCTATCACGTGGACTTGACGTGGAGACAGAAGGCTTACAGAGGATGGTTGCTACCCTTAGCAACAACATCAGTCTTATAGTTAGCTCAGTAGGTTTATAGATTTACAGCATTTTGTATATTAGTGTTTATCCGGTTTTGCATGTTTATGATACGGAACTACAACGGAAAAGCTAGAAAACGGAAAGTAAAGAAAGAAGACGGCTAGGGTTTCTAGGAAAAAGAGAATACCTGGAAATGATTTAGCATGACAACCAAAAGAGGGGGGGGAGATGGGTATTTATGTGAACCCTCTCCCCCTAGGGCCGGCCGGCCCCAAGTGAGGGCTGAACCGGTTCGGTTCAGCCCTCCTTCTCTTATTTAATTAATTGCGGGCTGAACCGGATGGTTCAGCCCGGTCTTTTCCCGGCGCTCCTTTTGGTCTTCTGGCGTACTTGAATCCTCGAAAGCGCATGTCGTCCGAGGGCATAACACTCCCCTCCCCTTCAAGAGGCAGCTTGTCCTCAAGCTGAAAGTCTGGAAAGAACTCCCGGAACTCCAGTAAATCCACCCATGTGTTGTGGGCCTTGGACAGATCCTTCCACTTGACCAGAACCTCTGAACGGTATTCCGTGCCATGTTTCTTCCAGCGGAATAGCAGTATATCCTCGGGACTGGGGCGTAGCTCGCCAGTCGTAGTAGCCTCGGGAAGGAAGGGAGTCACAGTGACCGCCGCTCCCAACTTCTTCTTCAGCAGCGACACATGGAACGTGGGATGAATTTTGGACCCTTCAGGAAGAGCGAGAGTGTAAGCAACCGGTCCCACCCGATGAGTGATGCGGAACCAAATTGGGAGTTGCTGCTGGTTGAGGGTGAAGAACTCCAGCTGTACCCCCGTGAAGGGGAGGAACAACTCCCGTCGTGCCTCCGAGAGGGACAGCATTCGCTCCAGTAGGGCGAAACAGCCCGAAACCCTGATGTTGGGGCCTCCAAGGCTGTCCCGAGTGCTGACCGGGCCCCCACTGGGCTCCCCCTCCTTGTCTGACACCTCCCCCTTGCCGCTGAAGCCCCGCCGCCCCCTGGACATGCGGGTTGGGCCCCCAAGTGGCTGCCGCTCCTCCGTTTGGCCGCAGCAGCCCCGCCGACCCTGGTAGCGATGGATCGACACTCCAGCCGCCGGCGTTAGCCCCTCCGGCCACCGCATAGGGCCCTGCGACTCCCCCTGATGCTGAAAAGAAGCCGCCGGCCTGTCCCGTTGCTGAGTAGGAGCCGACGCCCCCGTTCCAGCCTTCTGCCGCCCTGCTGGAGCCCGCGTACATACCGTGCGGTCCCGATTGGCCGTCTGGGCCCCATCCGGTGGTCCCCCAGCCTTCCAGCCGGCCGCCGCCTGGCCGAACCCCCGGATTTAGGGTTCTGGCTGTCATTTCTTCCGCCGGTTCCTCTCCTCCGACGTTTTCCCTTCCGACTCCTTCTCCGTGCGGGTTGTTTGACGCGTCGACGTCGGATCCGTCGCCGGAAGTCCCCTTCCCTTTCAGATTTTGCACAAGGAGGGATTTCAACTCCTCCATCTTCGAATCGAAACGCTCTTCCATATTTTTTGAGAATTTTTCATGGATTCTTCGAACGCCGCCACCGAATCCGCCAACACGACGTAATTTTCCTCGATCGCGGCCAAACGTGCCATCTCCGCCTCCGTGCGTGTCACCATGGTCGCAGGAAGGAGGCTCTGATACCAAATGATACGGAACTACAACGGAAAAGCTAGAAAACGGAAAGTAAAGAAAGAAGACGGCTAGGGTTTCTAGGAAAAAGAGAATACCTGAAAATGATTTAGCATGACAACCAAAAGAGGGGGGGAGATGGGTATTTATGTGAACCCTCTCCCCCTAGGGCCGGCCGGCCCCAAGTGAGGGCTGAACCGGTTCGGTTCAGCCCTCCTTCTCTTATTTAATTAATTGCGGGCTGAACCGGATGGTTCAGCCCGGTCTTTTCCCGGCGCTCCTTTTGGTCTTCTGGCGTACTTGAATCCTCGAAAGCGCATGTCGTCCGGGGGCATAACAGTTTACTTGTGAGCCCCCGTACTTTCTATAGACTGTTGTACTTAGACTGTAGGGTCATCTTGACGTTGTTGTGGTTGATTTCTGTCATATCTTATTACTTGTATGTTTTTGTGGCCTACTATGTGGTTCTTTCCGCTAGTACTTCTTTGGTTACTGCATATGACGTACTTTGTTTGTGATGTGACAGTGATTCGCTTAACACCACCGTCGGTTCGTAGCATTAGGGGAGAATGACGGGAGAGGGTTGAGACGTCCATACCTCTACTCTTATGTTATTCCCTTCTTTGTTGTGGATTGGCGGTGGTGTGCGATAAGATGCCCTCGTCGTGCCTAATTTCCAAGGGGGGGTCTTACACCCAGCATCTGGGTGCTTGGCGGGAGCGTGCCTCCCGAGTGTATCTTTTATTTTCATGCTATGCAAGCTACTGTTCGTGTTCTTCATTCTTAATGTGGTTGCCGCATATCAGATCTATCAATAGAACATGATTCAACATAGTCACCAATGTCAATGACTAAATAGTAAATAAATGAAACTTCTTGAGGTTCATTTACACAGTAGCAAAAAACCTCTAACAATGATAGAACACCAATTACGTTTGTGGTTACACCAAAATTAACTATATAGTCATATAAGCGATGTATAGATAGAGCATATATGTTGATGTATAAAATATAATTAGTACATAGAACATATGCACTAACCTAAAATATACAAGGTATTGAAACTCTTAAAGTAGCTTCTGAAAAGAAAAATTACTTGCCTTTCTTCTCAGTTTTAAATGTCCTCCCAAAATCATCCTGAAACTGCAAAGCCAAGGATCATATCAATCAAACCAGAAAAAAATTTAAAATAGAAAACTCAGGTTCGCTTGAAAGCAACTTACCTTAGCATTGTTCAACTTCGCTAACAATTCTTTATCAACGGTGTCATCCTTGCTCGCTTGCAATTCTCTATAAGATGTTCAAAACAAAATTGAAAATCCAAGAAAAATACAAAAAAATACCACTAGAAATTTTACTCTCGGCATGAAAAAGTACTTTTTAACAATGGCCGGTTTTGGTTGTTTCCGAACAGGAATCTTAGGCGCAAATTTCAACTGCAAAAATATATAAGAGAAGCATAAGAGTGTATAAAGAACATCAAGTACATTTCTCAATACTATAAAGGCTATGATACTCAGGGGATAGACATTAGACCTTTCTAGGTGGAGCGCCAGAACCACTATCTGATCCATTGTTCATATTGTACCAGTAAGTACCCAGCTAACAAAGATGCACGCCGGTCTTCAAACCACCTTACGAACAAACACAGTGGAATTCCAGTCTTCTTGACTTCCTTCGAAGATGACCTTATCCTACGCTAAGGCAACGAAGCTTCAAATTTGAAGCTTGCACGAGCTATAACAGGTAAAGCGGCGGGCAGAGATGATACGAGGCCAATTTGGGAATAATAAATATGGGCTCTATTTGGGATGGTTGTGGCTGCAAAAAAACGGTTGATGAAAATCAGTGTTGGGATTGGAATTGTCATAGAACTTTGGTAGGAACGGCTGCAAGCTGTTTAGAGAATCTCCGTTTTCAGTGTTGTTCATAATGGAGTTGCAAGTTTATTCATTTGGAAGAACAATAGTGTGATGCTTGTTTAATTTTAAATAACCAGATTGCCCCACTTTATGCAATGTTTTGTAATATTGTAAAAATAATTTAATAAAACACAAATGTATTATAAGATAATTAAATAACAAAAAATATCATAACAAAAAACCACTATTTATTGCAGCAAACACATTCAAAATAAGAGCACATATAATGTGAACAAAGTGAACTGAGGACTTCAATGTATGAAAACATAAATATCACTTTAAGAACTAGCACTGTGTGATTAATAAACTGAATCAATCCATTCATATACCCAAAAAAAATCTCCACACAAATTTTGTTTTGTTCTCGCAAGACAAAACAACATCGTACAAACTTTCTTTTCTCCACGCAAGACAAAACAACATCGTACAAACTTTCTTTTCTCCTCGCAAGACAAACAACATCGTACAAATTTTCTTTTCTCTGGTACAAATGAGGAAAGCATATGAGATGGAAGAAAAAGGTCATAATTGAGGATTTCTATCTATGGAAATATAAATATTACTTGCTTCTTCAGACTCGACCATACAGCGGAGGTTTGGTAATGTGGAGACTTTGACTTCATAAATACAAGTTCTGCCAATTATTGCTCACACGTAGGGTCTGTTTGGGACAGCTCCAGTGGATGGAAAAACTCTATTCCAACCGTTAGAGCTGTTTTTTTACCGTTTGAATGTGTTGCTCTTTGAAAAGCACAGATCGCAAAACCACATTTTGCCCTATTTTCCGGTAATCTACCGAGCCCCCACATTTAGCGCTCCTAAAATCGTGTTTTTCATTCCCGTCTCTCGTTCCCGATCCCTAGCGAGACACATGCGATCCCGGCGCCAGCCCGTGCTCTTTCCGATCTCCGGCGCCAGCCCATCCTCTTCCAGATCTCCGGCTAGAACGAGCCTCTTCTTCCCGATCGAGACGCATCACGCAAGTGCTCGCCCAGGATCTATATGATCGGCAACATCGGTTATTCTTCCCGAACCCGATCAGGACGCATCACGAAAGGTTTTTGGACCCAAACTGGTTTCATCGTCAGGGTTCTCTATTGCTCACATTCAGGCTTCTTCAACTTTTTACTGTAATTTATGAGTGAAATGAAAGTTTATTTGTGTGTAATTGAAAATTTGAATGTTTTTCAGGTTTTTTGTAGATCTTTTGCATAGTATTATCAGTTTGTTTATCTTTTTCAGCTTTATATATACTAAACTTGTGAAGGATATATGCATAATGTGTTACTTCTCATGGTTCATTTTAGGTAGCGTTTGGGGCAGCTTATTGGCTCCGCTACGACAACTAAGGGGTGTGTTTGGTTGAGTTGTTGCTGATGAAAAGCTGCTGATCAGAAATGGAGTTTTGAAAAAAAAAAAACTGTTTCTGAGAAATTGAGTTTTGTCAAATAAACTGTTTGGGTTAAATAGAGTTTTCAGTGTTTATTGAAATGGGGTTTTGAAAATTTTGTTTGGGAACAAAACGGAGTTTTTGATAAAAAAAATCGACACGCATAAAATACATAATCTTGATAATAGTTACTAAAATAGATAAAAATACCAACAAATCTTCTCACCATCTAAGATCTAGAAGCGTAAACCTGTTGCGCTATACTTTCACGCAACGTGATCATCTCTTCTACCCCGCCTGCAGTATCAGGACAAACTACTTGATGCCCTTGTGTGCTCACCCCCTCATCACCAGATCCCTGCTCGCAGTCATTGAAATCAATATCCCTTCGCGAAGGGTGCCATCGAATAAAATTATGCAATGTCATAGTCGTCATCACAATATCGCTTTGTTTGGCGAAGCTGTAGCTCGGCATATCACGTAATATGGCCCACTTCTTCTTCCAAATGCCGAACGATCTTTCAATCACACTTCTAAGGGATGAGTGCGCGTGATTAAATATCAGGACATCATTTGCATCCCATATAGCTGAGACACCACCGTCTTTCGCCTTACCCATCTTAAAACAAATACAATTATTAAAATCAAAATATACCAAACACACATACACATAAAACACAAATATACCACACATACACACATAACACACACACATATAACACAAACACACATACAAACACATACACACACACACACAAACAACATATAACACAAACACACACACACACATACACGCCAAAATTGAAAAACACACACACATACACATATAACACAACATAAAACACAAATATAACACGCACACACATAACACACACACACACCAAAATTGAAAAACACACATACACATATAACACAACATAAAACACAAATATAACACACACACACACACACACACAAACACACCAAAATTGAAACACACACACAAACACACCAAAATTGAAACACACACACACATACACATAACACAACATAAAACACAAATATAACACACACACACACACATACACACCAAAATTGAAAAATAAACACACACACACACATACACATATAACACAACATAAAACACAAATATAACACACACACACACACACATATAACACACACACATACACACCAAAATTGAAAAATACATACACATAACACACACACACACATACAAATTCACATACACATACGCATACAACATATAGCTGCGAAGAAACTACAAAAAAAATTACAAAAATCTTGTTGGAATCTCCTCTAAACTTGTTGGAATGAGGAGTTATCAAATCGCTGCGAAGAGAGGTTGGAGGAGGAAAGAAAACAGATGGATACCTGAGCACCGTGCGGAAGTAACAACCTGGGGTAGGAGATCGTCGGCAATGCCGAAGCCTTGCAGCCGCCGTCCAAACGCTGGAAAGAAATGGACTGCCGAATGAAAACTACCGTCCAGACGCCTTGCAACCACCGCCAATGTCGACGTCGGTGATCGGCGCCGGAGATCGCCGCTGAATGTCTTCTTCAACGGGCGCGAGAAGGAGAGGTCGGGGGGGAGGGAACCCTAGCCGGGAGAGCGTCATCGCGTCTGGACTGGGGGGATCGACCGTGTTTAGCGGAATAAAAGAAACGACACTTTTAAGTAAACGCCGTTTGGGTCCAACCGAAGCGCCGAACGCTGCGTTTACTCAAAATGTCGTTTCTTCCCAGTCGCACCGGAGCCCAAACGCCCAACCAAACGCAGCCTTAAAAACAGAGTTTCCATGAAAAGTTGTGGTTGGTTGACAAAAGTTGGAAACAGAGTTTTTAATTTTCAGCTCTTTATTATAAACATGTCAGACACGCGTCCCTTCTCCAGTTCGACCGCGCTACATAGTTCACAATTCCTTTCCGCCCTAATCGCGATCCCGACGATCTTCTCCGCTCCCGATCTCCGTCGGCGATGACTCCGCCGGCGATTCTTCTTCCCTCCTGATCGCCAAAGGCCACGCCTCCGTCGGCTTTTTGTTTCTGCACCCGATCTACGACAACCACGCTTTCGCCGCCGCTTTTGGTTTCTGACGCACTTTTCCGCCGGCGATATCCTCTACATTTCCAGATCTATACCAACAAGGCTCTCCAACGTCAGGTATATAATCTCATCTACCCGATGTCCTCCTACATTTGTTGATTCCATGATTTCTCTCTATGTGGTGTTATTGAGTTATTTTGGTTCCATGTGTTATTTGTTTCTATTTTGCTACTACTCCACCATAAATTATGGAAGATGAGTGTTACATGCCGTTTTTTAAAGATTGTATTGGTGTCATAGACGGAACACATGTCGATGCAAGTATTCCAGTTAAAAATCAAGTACCATATATTGGGCGTCATGGAATTACTACACAAAATGTAATGGTTGTTTGTGACTTCAACATGTGTTTTACTTTCGTCATGGCTAGTTAGGGGGGTTCTGCGCATGATAGCCGGATTTTTAATTTTGCTATAAGCAATCCCAAGTATAACTTCCCGCACCCCCCAGAGGTAATGAAGTTATAATTGTAGTTCGTATATTATTTTTTTCCCTTTTTTGTTCATTAAAATTTGTGCGTCGATCATGCAGGAAAGTATTATTTGGTAGACGCTGGATATCCACTACAAAAAGGGTATATAAAACCATATCCAGATACACGGTACCATCTTCCTGATTTTGCTCATGGTAATAGTCCAGTGGAAGGACTTCGAGAGATTTTTAATCAAGCACACTTTTTCCTTATGAGTGTGATTGAACGCGAATTTGGTGTATGGAAGAAAAAATGGGCAATACTGTGTGATATGTGAGCTATAGTTTTGAGAAACAGACACATATTGTCCTGACAGCAATGACTTTGCATAATTTTATACGGAGGCATCCATCACGTATAGATCCTGATTTGAGAGAAAGTGAGAGAATGCGTACGGGGGCGGAGTAGACTCCCAGAGACGACATGATACATGCATTGATACAACAAGTGGTGTAGACGAGATGATAACATTGTGTGAGTCTATATCGCAACAGCTCTATGAGGCGAGAAGTAATATTCATTCCTCATATTTATATTTTAATTTAATATAAGAATTTAATATAAAACATTTTCAATCATGTAGGTGGTACACCGAACTACTTGCATGCAGTCGATGGATCCGTGCGTCGAGAGTATAAAAGTTTTTTGTAACATTGGTTTGTAATATCTGAAAAACGTTCAAATTTTATTCGGTATGTCGTGTGACGTTGGTTTTAAATGTTTAAAACTATTTCAGGTATTGAACAAAAAAATTAAATTAATTAGAAAAAATTAACCTAAGAAAACTCCATTTTTGCCAAACAGATTATCAAAAAGCTCTGCAAACTCAATTTCACACAAACAGTTTTTTAACAAAACTCTGTTTTCCAGAAACAACACTTTTCCTATCAGCAGCTTTTTCATCAACAACTTTTCATCAGCAACAGCTCAGCCAAACTGGCCCTTAGTTTTGAGCTTGATCTGAAGGGAACATCATGTAAAGGGCATACATCGCAGCAACTCATAAGTGAAATGAAAGTTTATTTGTTGTTTAATTGAAAATTTCGAATTGCTTTCAACACTTCTGTAGATCTTTTGCATAATATTACCTGTTTGATTATCTTCCTATACATATTAAAAAGCCCGCAGCTTGATCTGAAGGGAACATCATCAAGAGGGCAAACACTTAAAACATGGTTCTACCAATCCGTTTAAATGAAAAAGCTTTATTCGATCAGCACTTAAGCACAGACTCTCCAAACAATCAGCAATTTTCTCATCACTGCTTTTCTGGCAGCTTTATTCGATCAGCAGCTTTTTCATCAGCATCAACTACCCCAAACAGAGTCATAACTATTGCAACAATGTCGTAATTAAGGATTTAAATATATGAAAACCATAAATATCATCTCTTTTATACACACATAGTTGCGGTCGATCATTTTGAAAAACTTTTGTAAGGTCAATATATGTGGTACAATATAATATGCCTTATTTCTTACTAGCATTTTTTGCACAGGCTATGCTTGTGCTTGACTACTTTTGGTTGTGAATGGGCTCCGCCCGTCCGTGGAATGCTTTGGGTGTCCACGGCTACGCCCAAGCACACCCAAAGTGGTCGCACACGGGGTTCTCTTGTACGCAAATGTTGTGGATCTAATTCAGTGAATAATGTGGTGGAGAAATGTCGTGTTGTGTTGCGGGGAACAACGAATCTATTCAACAAGAGGACACATAAAAAGGAAAAAATTGATCAACTAAATCCTTGTTCGCAAACACTGAACCACAAAGCAAAGGCCTGTCATTTGGAAAAACAAAGAAGAGGTCGTATTTCTTATACAAGTGATGAAAGCATATGAGATGGAAAAAAAGCTTGTAATTTAGGGGGGGGGGGGGGGGGGGGGGGGGGGTCAGAAGACTCCCAGAATGCATAAAGCAAACATTCACATGACTGATTGCAAATAGGAAACAGTATCATGGATTATTTCTTATAAAACAGAGGAAAGCATATGAGATTGTAATATGAGATTGTAATATGAGATTCGCAAGATGTGTGTAAAAAATTCACAGCATGGTAAGAAATATAAGAGTAAAGGTAAGAAATTTGTACATAAAAGAAATTTAGGGCAGATCGATGATAAGACTCCTTGATTTCTTCCTTGGTGGAGACTCTGCTCAGAGCCTCAGACCTACTAGGATCGTGGAGATGGACCTCTTGAGATCGGGGAAATGGACCTGCAAGATGAGTGGAATGGTCAAAATAGTTCATTCAAGCATTATTTTTAGAAATTTGACATGAACAAAACTTTTCATCCAGTGGAGGACTTATAAAAAACTGAAATACAACCCTTTAAATATATTGCAATTCATACTGACAAAAAGGGATATTTAAGTTAAAGTATAGAAAAAAAGAAGAAGAGATGACATCATAGAAATCATCGGAGAGGGTAAGGTAGTATTTTTGCACTCCCACATAATTTATTTAAATTCCAATATATACTAAATCTAGAAAAACAAAAGAGGTGGCATCGTAGAGTTGCATTAGTTGTTATGTTTTTTGGTGATTGTGTTGTTTACCCATCATTTAACATGACAAAGCATTATAGATACATAAAAAAGGGCAGCCCGGTGCACAAAGCATCCCCGCGCAGCGAGGGTCCGGGGAAGGGTCCCAACACAAAGGTGAAATGTAGGCACTATATAAACATAGAAAATATTGCAACATATTTGGTACATGGTTGCAAGAATTGAGCCTCTATAGATCCATGAGGAACACAACATAAAAACTTCAAAATGCATGCTTATAATTCTTGAAAAAGTTTATAATTCTCCAAGAAATGATATGTCAAATACTTAAATTTAAAATGCATGCAAAACATGTGGGATCATCGTGATCCAGTACACCCTAAAAGCTTACATGTATGAATTTTTAGAAGAAATTAAGAATACACCAAAGAACTTCATAATCGCATTCATTCACCAAGAATAATTCACCAACACCCATAAGGAAACTGCATAAGGATGCTTACAGTTTCTAATACTAAAAAAACATTGAGTATTGTTCTTTCAATATTCAAAATAAACAAACAAACATCTCAAGAAGTAAGCAATTATCGATGTAAGAGCATTGCATGCATCAACCAATAAAAGAAACTTTGTAAGAACGCCGCATGCATCAACCAATACATCAAGCAAAAAATCGGCACGAACAATCATTACTTTTACTCCCTTCAAAATTGAATCCAATAGACCAATATCCATGAAATCAAAATCACATAAACACGAAAAGAGTCGTTGATTCTAACAAACAAAACCCCACAATCAAATACGGCCCAATCCATAGAAAACAAAAACAAAACGCATGGAAGCACAAGGCTATAGAAATGACAGAGATAAGGTTAAAATAACAAATTAGAGGAAGCAAAGGGGAAATCAAACCAAATCCATAGAGAGGGGTGTGGTCCAACCTTTCTCAAACACCTTCTTGCCTCATTGCTTGTTGCCGTCCTCCTCCTATTATAGATCCTCTCTCTACGCAGCCCGTCACGGTCTTCGGACCTACTTTGTGCTCGCATTTGAGAAATTTGAAGCAAAAAAACGCATAATTAAACTAAGCTCTCTCGGGTCCAACCAAATACAGCTAAAACCATCGTAAAACCTCCATAACTCTTCTAGTAACGGCCAAAGACAACACATTTATCTGGTTTTAGGGATGCTCTAAAACTTTCAAATGCTAGCTGGGAGAAGGGAGATCGTGGAGGAGGTTGGAAGATCATGATAAATGTATATATTTGATCCGACAGTCTAGTACGGAGAGGGGACCCTCCAGTCATCTCTAGGGCTTAGTAAGGTAGAGACGGAATCAGATGACTGGATCGGAAATTGAAGAATGTTATGGATAATTGAACAATTCTAGGGTTTATGAAACATATATTTTATGTGTTGATGTTTGAATGTTGTGAGCGGCAAAATAAAGTCGTTAGTGCGCATGTTGTAACCAACTAATTACATGTTTTCAATTCGTAGGGGTAACTGTTCCAGGGGGAACGGTTGCTCCAAGCAAGCATCTATAACTCTTTAAATAGGATTGTGTGGCGGTGTCTGCTATGGAATATATGAATTTTTTTGTGCGTGAATCCCTCTTCTCTTCTTCCGCCGTTCTGCTTTTTCTTCCAAGCTGCAGGACAACACATTTCCCTTCCTGTACAGGCTCTGACTTAAAAGGCTCCCGTCCATCGCCACCTAGAATCTAATTAGGATAGCATTAATGGTATCAGAGCCACCGAACCTCTGGCCGCCGCTACAATGGAGCATGACGAAGTGAAGAAGTTGATGCAAGAAATGTACATGGCACAATCGAGGATGATAGAGGAGCTCCGCGGCATGATCCCCAGTGTGTACCGTGTGTCAGCGTCTTCCTACCACCCAGTCCTGATGAAGTGATGTAAACCAAGATTCAAAGTTTTTTAAAATTAATAAATTTGTGATCTTCATCAAATTAAGTGAAGCCTGGTCGACTCGTCAACAATAAAAGAAGGTAATTAATCTAAGGTTCATAAGACTCATGCAAAGACCTTCAATAGATCGATGAGTAATACTAATTAATATTTCACATGAAAGAAGATTGGACGATGAAGAACACAGAATATGAAAATTAACGACAAAAGACACAACGATAATTTAGACAAGCTTTGAAATTAATGTTCAAGTAAAAAAATGCATAAATGAAACTCTCATAATAAGAACATGAATGGGAGGTGAGATATACCTTCGGCTCATAAATGCAGCGAAATTGAATCCAAATTGGGTTCGTGGATCAAGAGAACTGGCGCTCGTGTGTGGAGGAAAAAACAGTAGGACTGAAGTGCCTGGGAACATCAATGGCAGGAACAGAGGCCATGGGAGAGGCTCGGCTGAGTCAGGTATCGGAGGTGGCTTGGCAGAGGTCAGAGGGGATGGGTGAAGGCCTGGAGCTCGTGGACGACGGCAAAAGGAAACTTGGAAGTTACTGAAGGTGCTGGCGGCAACTGGAATGGAGAAAACGAGGTGTGTCGGGATAGGGCTCGTCACAACGAGCGAAGTTCAATGGAGGAAGGTTCGCCTGAGTCCGGCAAAACCTTCGGGCCGCGGCGGCGAGACAAGGCGAGGTCGTCGTCGGAGGCTGGATTCGAAGGCGGGCCGTCGTCGTCGAGGCAAGCGTGCCGCTGGGCTAATTAGGATTTAGGTTTTAAAGAGGTGAGAGAATATATATAAAAAAAGAGTGATGTTAAATGCACGCTAGTTCTTACTACATGCAGGCCATAAATATTGGTAAAAATGCAGGCCGCTACAAGCCCGTCTTTTCTCTATCTTAAGATAAATGCAGGCCGCTTCAAGGCCGTCTTTTCTCTATCTCTCCAGACCCACCGCTCACCCGCTCATCTGTCGGTAGCCACCGTCGTCCGGTAGAATACCCTCGACAACACCTCCCGTCGCTGCCGCCGCGAGCGGACGTGCGCTATCACGTTCACGGCCTCCCAGAAAGTCGACGCTTCCTCCGCACCCACGGCGAACGGAGGCTTTTCCAGTAGATGTTGTCGTGGAGGCCAGATTTAAGGACGACGGTGTACGGGAAACGATCCCTGCTTCGTTAAAAAAATCCAAATGATGTCACGAAAGGGCGCATTGCGGAGGGAGGCAATGCCGAGATAGTTGACGTTGTCATTCGAGTGTTGAAGATGTTGGTGATTCAGAGGAGGAGGTTGCGGATGAGTCCCCCCATAACATAAGCCATTTTTCATGGAGGCAACGCCAGGCGGAGGAGGCGCCGAAGAGGAAGAAGCAGTGGGCGGAGTAGACCTAGACGTTGCTTTCAAGGGAGCCGAGTGCTCCGGAGCGAAAACAAATTGGCTTATATGTATTAAATTTGGTCTGCATGAAATAATTGATTGCTTGCATATATGTTGGGCCTGCATGTAGCCAAAATCGGTCTGCATATAACATCACTCTAAAAAAATGGAAAGCGGATTTTTTGGATCCATGTCCAAGGGCTAGATCTTGGTCCGGGAGTAACAAGATGTTGATCCTGAAATATAAAAGTCGGGTAGAGAAAATATTTATGTTCCTGTTCTGCTGCTTAAGTGTAAAATACCTCTCGATTTTTCTTCGCGCGGATAGTAGAGTGGTAGACGTAGAAGAAGCGACGACGATCACCGAAGCAGAGATTTTGAAAAGCATTCTGTCAAAGTTGTTGCGGGAGCATACTAACATATTTGCGTCTCAACATTGTTTGTCGGTAAGTTCCTTGCGTCACGAAGTAATTATCTAAGGTTTGTTTTAAAAAATTGTGTCGACTGATGGTAAGGATGATAGATCCATGGACAAACTGGTAGGAGACCTTTAGTTCGATAATCGTCCGAGTTCATCGACAAGTTAGAGATATACAACGATCTTCATAGAGATCGCGTCTGATTTCCATGGTCATCAGTTTCGTTCTCCATGAAGACATCTAAATTGATCTCAATTGTGATCAAAACCGATTACCATGGAGATCAAAACTGAATTATATGGAGACCATTGTTGTTTCTATATTGTTTGTGCACATGCATGCATGTAATGCAATATGTATGATGTTTGATGAACAAAAGAATATATTATTACAATAAGTCAGAGCTTTACAAATCTTCAAAGTCCCTCGACTTCCACAAAACATACCTCTTATATATGTTTTAATGTCATGTTATGGTGTTACTGCATGTGAATGTTTTTTTTCTGTTGGCTCCAAAGAGTTGAGCATCTCTATCAATGACTTAGCATTGATACTAAGTATGCCGAATAATGATGAAGATGTCAAGTTCGCAGACAAACCATACGCAAAAATTACTAAAACCGAATTGAAGAATTAAATAGTTCAAATGCCTAGGAAATCAACGGAAGTGGAAGTGAATGCTTTGATTCTACATCTCATATGCAACTTTTTCTTTTCATTTAGTGGTGATCAGATTTCAGAAGTACCTGTACAGTTATGTGAACCCACTGAGTTTGTTAGACATAATTGCCTGAGGTTGTCCATGCTTTTTTGTTAAACAACATAAAGAACATAGGGGAGAAGATATCTCTTCTTCACTCTGACAAGTTACCAATGATGCCACAGGAGTCGATAAGGTACATGCACGGATGTACCCATGTTTTAGTAGTAAGTTCTCCCATGTATGATTTCTAGAGCACACAACAATCCATCCTACATTATATATGGATAGAAGTTAACGAAGAAGATAATGTTTAACTTTAAGGAGTTGTTTTACATCATTCTGCACTTGTTGAGTGAACAGGTAGAGAGAAATTCGTAATTAACCACATCAACTCTTTCGTAATTCAGTGTTTGCGAGATATGATTTTATTTGCAATCATAAGTATTTGATCAATTTGATAATATTACAAGTGAAGAGGAGTTATGTTGTGAGTCTCTTGATGTTTTAGGTGTGTCACTCGTTGAGAAGAAGGCAAAGAAATCGTTTTCTGCATCACCTCCAAAAAAGGTCAAGAAGATTAAACCAGCTGCCATCACATCTCCCTCCATTGATCCCACCACACTTCCCTCCATTAATCCCTGCACTTTCTCTCTTATATTCAATGCATTCAGAATTCTGTTGTTGTCATTTATGGCTGTGGTTTTATCCTTTTCCCCTGCAATTTAAAACATAATAAATCAATTAAGTCAGTGTTGTGCTATCATTGAAAAAATATATGAGACAAGCATATATAAAAGAGTGTTAATTGGCTTCTCACAATATCTTTTTATTCGAGCATTTGAAACATCTTTTGGACGTAAATGAGGTGGATCTTTGATGGCTGCTTTCTTCTTCGTGTTTGCATTTGAGTTATCTGTATCCAAACAATGATACACATAGTTTGAAATGTTAGTTATTGCATCGATGACATAGATTCTCATATTATTGCACTTTTCAACACGTAGAGCCAAGTCATATGCCGAACGACATACATAATTTCTAAAAGCCAAACTAGAAAAGGCTTCAAAGCTCTACGAATGGTCATAATAGTATATGTTCTTCTTTGCATTTATTATCATCGCTTAAGGATATATTTATCAGGGATACTAGTGATATTCTTGTGATTATACACTTTAAGTGCATGACTATATAACATCTCATTAGTTTTGAACTTATAACATGAACAATCTATGTCGTGCGTACATCTGATGAGAAACACTATCTGATGAGAAACGTATTATGTTCAACCCGATCACACTATCTGATGAGAAACGTATAAATATTTTTAGCAACCATCTGCTCTTCTTCAATGAAAATTTTGTATACATTGTTCGCATGCACACCTTTGAAATTTGTTTCAAAATTGAACAATTTTGTACATCAATATGTACAGTCTCTTGTTTGCATCTGAAATCTTTTTATTTTTCTCTATCACTACAATTGCTAACCATTTTTCTCATCTAATTGAAACAATCAACTAACGTGGACGTCGCTTTTGTGATGGCATGACATACATTATTTTAAGACTCGCACCTTCGAGTGGACAAAATGTCATGATTAAAAATCCCTTTATTAAAAGTTGTGGCCCACTTTTGCTTATTATTCTATAGGTCGTTCAACCATCTATTATCTTGTAGGTTGTCACGAACAATTATCTGACTCCAATGTACTTCAAATTCTTCAGTCGTATTACACTTGCTCAGACAGTGGTAAAATAAAGATCGTATGTCATGCTCTACATTGAATGAATGCATCTAAGTAGGAGCTTTTTTAACAATATGTCATTGACATAATCGGTGCCAACTCTTGCTCAAAACTCTTTCAATGAAAACAATCATTGTTTGATCTTGATAAGTATAAGTTGTTAATGGTTGTTTACCGAAAACATTTTAAAAATATTTGAAAGATCCATGTAAATAATTATATGGTTTCTTCAAATATAAATGCAATAATAATTACGACATTCTGCCAATAGTGATTGACTGCAACAAAGGGGCACTTGCAAGATTAGATATGTTCATTCTATAAGTAGTGTAAAATATTAACACATCACCAAAACACTCATAATCTATTTTGTCAGGATTATCCGCCATAAGAAATTTGTCAACTTATTTAGATCATTAACTTGAATATCGAAAGAAAAATATGTTATTAAAATCTTGTTGTTCCTTAAATAGTTCTAATAGATTAACGACGTCGACGCCTTCAATTTTTGATCTTCTATGTTTATCAATAAAATTAAATGCGTTTGACTTAGTAAATCCCAAATTTTGGGACCCGCCAACTTCATCATCAAGTTAACAATAACATGGGCGGAACTAGGAATTTTGCACCGCCCGGGTACATTAAATTTGAACATACAAATCATTCTAAATGAGGTTGGCAATGACCAATTTGCAAATAGTATCTTCTTATTGAGTCTTGTATATAGGTTGGCATCAAAGGAGTTGATTTGATATCTTAAACATGGATCTGAAGAAAAATCTTATAGTTTGAACTTTTCTACTCGTTGACTTTTACGAGTTGAAATCAATCATGCGAATCGATAGAACTTTGACCTACTACTTTTGAGAAAAAAAATCCATTGCACAAATAAAAACACTGCATGGAATGATAAAAAGATAAATTGATATTGGATAAACAAAAGAAATAATTCTGAAACACACTATAAAATGGTCAATTTAGTAGAAGCTAATCTAAAATAATATTGAAATACAATCATTTACATGCTCTCACGGAGGTTGCACTGTTTGGAGGTGAAAGAAGGAGCTATGGTTGTAATGTTGTGTTGGAATAACCCAAAAACTAAGGAATTAGGGATTGTATACCTTGTCCCCAGAAGCAGATCTGGAATAACACAAAAACTAGGAATATTTGGGCAGAAATCACTAATTAGAACAACATAAATCATAAAGGAAGAAATCACAAAAGGCAGAAAAACTAAGTTGCAGGACCTAGACGGTTGGACCTTTGTCGGAAGTTGTTGTAGGACCACTCCAATTTCTCCAGCAATCATGGGCACAGTCGAAAGTGTTGGAATATTTTCTTTTATATTCCTAAATTAATATACAAAATTGATATATTTTCATTTTTAAAACCTTTAACTGAAACAACAGCATATATATATATATTATATATATATATATGAACAGCAATAATAAGAAAATTGCATGAATGAGATGAGAAATAAAACAGAGTAATTTATAGTTCAGAATCGAGTCTGGGTAAGGCGTGTGATCACTGCCCTAAAGAAGTTGCACCACTCTCCGGCAGGGCTTTCAACCGATGCTCACTCCTCCAAGGTACAACACCCGGCTAGATCTCGAAACTCCGATGTGCGCGGACACCGAAGAAGCACAGAGCACCCGAACAACCACTTGATGAAGCAAATGTGAAGAAAAGGAATCACGTAGAAGATCGTCAAAACAGAGAGAGCAGAAGAGCGTATGACAGAAGAGCGACTGTATTGAGAACTCGCAGAAAGCACGAGTATATATAAAACTCGGACTGCAAGATCTCCATAAGAATACGATCTCGTAAAACGGCAATAAAATAAAAGCCACAATAAATTCGAACGGTTATAATTGGAAGGCTGTAAATCGGGAAAAGAAACGTTGAAATATTTCCAACGTAAAAGACGGCGAAAACACGCGTACATGAGCGGTTAAGAAAACGCGTAAAATGGCGGAACGCGTGAAAGCAAATCGACGTTGCGTCGACATCATATCGACGCTACGTCGAGTTCTATCGACGCAAGTCCTATCGACGCAAGCGTCGAGTCCTATAGACGCATGCGTCGAGTCCTATCGACGCATGCGTCGAATTCCATTCGACGTCACGCCACTCCAGCGGGCAAAACGACGCTGCGTCGAAATCTATTCGACGCATCTCTGAATTCTAATCGACGCAACTCCGAGTAAAAAACTCTGAAACTATTTTGTACAAAAAATACAATTCAATTATTCCCCAAATCCGGATCCGGATCCGGATCCGGTCCGGTGCGGTGCGTGCGCGCGCGCGCGCGTGTGGTTCATAGTTTCTCCTTATGTTCTTTTTAACAAATAAGAAGGTGTGAATTTTTTTATATACACTTAAGGGGAAAAGGAGAATGGCAAGGTGGGACTAAAGAACACCCTTTCATCATGAAAGGCTTCCCTCCAAATATTTGGATTCCCTCCAAGTTTGGTTTTGAGCTTTTCCATCATAATGAGGAGCCCAAACACCAAACACCATTTAGCTCCAATCAAAACATTTAAAATATAATGTTTTAAATTTAAAATTTCTAACAGAAAGCAGAATGGTCGAAAGGTCTGAATAATCTGAAATAGAAGTACGACACTACAATTTCAGAGAGTCAAGAACAAGCGGAGAGGCATACTGAAAGGTCGAACCGTCGAAGGAACTAGTCGGAACTCAAAAGTTACTCTTCTTGTAAGGCGGCGACGACCTAGGAGCCTAGGGCACAATCGATTAGTACCGGCGAGGCGACGATGGGAATTAATAAAGCGAAACGAGAGACGAGCGGCAGTCTTAGATAGGGCACCCTCGTAGCTGAGTCGGAGAAGGAAATATGAGGAATGGGTTCGCGAAAATAAATAGGCAGCGGTTTGCTGAAATCACGCCCGGGCGTATGCCCTGGCGTGTCTTGGGGTAGGTACGCCCATGACAATAAGCATCAAAGGTTTTGATTTCAACTTCAGACATTAACTTTAAAATATTATCACTCTCCACCGCAACAGTTCGATGTGAGCAGAGCAGGTGTTGCTCATTTTGGGAAGCAAAACTATGGTTATGTTCCTCCACAAATTTGCCAACGGTCAAATATTTGTCTTCTCTATCAGCATTGAAAGCAATAATTGCTCGATAATTTGTTATAGCTTTCAAATGTAGCAATTTGAAATGTGATGTTGAAACATTGTCCGCTCTTTTAATCCAACCTTGGAGCAACGATATTCATGTGTCTAAAGAGTTTTTGTGCTAGGTCAACAAATTTTATGTTCATTACGCACGCTAAAATCAACCCTACTTGCATACGTGCAGTACATCTCATAAGCTTCAATTTCACTTTCGACTATTGCAAATACAGAATCGTTGGTTTTGCTTGCATCCTATCGAAATAAAATGATATTACATGAAAATCAAATTTGATCTCCATGGAAATCAAATTTGATCTCAGTGGAGCTTAAAGATCTCTATGGAGACTAAATTTGATATTCATGGAAATCATCCTTGATCTTGGTTTTATGTCTAACAAGATTGCAACGGGACTTTAATGACAATACCAGTGCATCAACACCAACACAAAACAATTCATAAAATACTAGACCATACCTGCTCTTCCTCCATTTTGTAGCTTTTCGAACAAAAAAAGGAATAAGAGGAAGACATCAAGCAGTTTGTATTAGAAGAGATCGGTGGTTGCTTCTAGACGAAATGAAGCAGTTGGGAGGAGAGAAGAAAATGACGCAGAATATCGAACCCCAGCCCCCCCCCCCCCCCCCCCAATGAAGAAGAAGCGTGCGGTTTAGATTTCTTTGGCGCCAAATTCTTTATATCAGATATACTCGTGTGATTCCGCCACACGTACACTGTAACATCCCCCAGACAGCTAGACCCCCCAGGTGAATGTGTCATGACAAGGTCATGACAAGGCCTTGGTAGTGTAGAAATCCCTTTAACTTAGGCAAGATTAGGGTTGAAAGTGCCTTGGACTGCAAATAGCAATTTCCAATTACCAAGCTTAGGGATGGACTTTAGGGCCTCAACTTGATCAATTGACCCCACCATAGTATCCCTAACCCTTTAGGGGCCCCCTTAGGGCACCAAGGGCACATTGGGGTCAACCAAAGAGGCCAAATTGACCAAAGTCAACCTAACCCTAAATTGGTGAAGGTAACCTAATTAGAGTCAATTAACCTTCACCATGCCAAATTGACCACACATCTAGATCAAAAATATCATAAGAGACCTAGTAGACCTAAAAGCCCCATCATGGGACCCCCAGTAGTGCAAATTGACCAAAATGCCCCTTTTAGGTCAAAATGGCAATTCTTTACTAAGTGCCCTAATTGACCACCACCATATTAAATTGACCCTACCCATAGTGTTATCATATCATAGGGGACTCAGTGGATCAAAAAGCCCCATGACTGGGTCAACCCTAGGGCTCAATTTGATCAAAGTCAACTTAGCCTGTTTTGGTCAAATCAGCTTAAATTGGGTCAACTAAGGCTCATGTGACCAAATTGACCCCACCAGTAGTTTCTAAACCTAATTTGGAATCCAATGGACCCAAAAGCCCCATCCTAGGGTCACCCAATTGGTCAATTTGACCAAAAGTCAAACTTGCCCAAATTAGGTCAAATCTCTTAAACCTAGCCCAATCCCTTTAGGCTAAGCCCAAATTTATCAATTGACCAGCCTAGTAGACTGATATTAATCATGAGAAAGGGGGAAAATCGGCCATGATGAGTAGGAGAGAGAGAATTCAATTTGGGGGAGAGAGAAAGGAGGGGCCATCAATGGAGGAAGATGAAACCCCCCTCAATCCTCTCCATTAATGGCTGGATTCATCTCCTCTAGGGGAGAGGAGGAGTTTCCAGCCATCTCCCGGCCTCCTAGGGGTGAGTCCCTTGGGATTCCACCATGGCCGAAAATTCTCCATTCATGGCCTTAAATGGCATTGAAGTCATGGCTCTTCCCCTCCCTCAATTGGGGCCTTTAAAAGCTTCACCGGGCAGAGAGGAGTGTTTCCCCCCACTTACCTGAAGGATTCATGCATCTTGCTGTGGTGGTTGCAGAGCTCGGGAAGGATGGAGGTCGGCCATGGCTTTTCTTCATCAGACAAGGCACAGCTTTACCAAGCAGGTCTGGTTCTCTTCCCCTCTCTTCAGTGGATAGATCCCCTCAATCGGCGGCAAGGTTCGAGCCCTATCGGCTCTGGATCGGGCCGACCAAGAAGCTCGAAACCGAGTTTTTATTTCTGACCTAAATGCCCTGTTCCGGCCACTTCCGGCCGGCCAACCACCGCTATTCGCCGGCCACCACCTCAATGAAGGTGGTGGTGGCATTGGCTGGCCGGGGCGGCGCCTAGGTGGCCGGGAAAACAAGGATCAAGGTGGCCCAGGCGCAAAGTTGGAGCCCCTGGGGTCTAGTTTAATCCAAAATTGAGATCACTCGATTTGGAGCCCTGGTTAGGGCACATCACTCATATTGGTGAGGTCTGTCTATAGGGCTAACCAGAACTTGTTTTGGATGCCCACTCCAATCTAGAACTCCAAATGACTTGAAATTTGGAGGGTAGGCTACTCTTATATATATGTAGCACATGTCCAAAAATCAGATTGATTGGAGAACTTTTCCCCATAGTTTTTGGAAAAGTTCAATAATCCTTGTGGGACCTAATTAGGTGCCCTAAACACCTCAAAACCCTTCCAAACTTGGATGGGTGGCCCTAGAAAGTAAGTAGGGTCCCTGGTTAAAATCTCATAATTTATGGAGTTTTTTTGGTGGGGTAATTCACCAATACAACCTTAGGCCCCCTAGGTTTAGGCAAAACTTTGGGTAAGTGCTCCCACTCTTCCACAAAGCCAATTGGCTTCATATTTGGGGTGCACATCACCCTCCCTCATGCCAACCTTTGGTCCAAATTTGGTGGTCATTGGAGGAGGTTTGCCCTAGTAAATCATAAAGGGGCTAAATGCTATTTGCACCCCAATTAGGTACCCAATAGAACCCCACCCCTCACCAAATGTTGGTAGGATCTTGGGTGGTCATTCACTGACCCCTGGCCAGTATAGTGAGTAGTTTGGACTTGGGAAAAGTAGGGAGTTTCCCTTGGACCTTTGTTTGCTTAAGGGTTATATTAGGGCAAAAATGAACTTAAGCTAATTTTGGAGTATGGAGGGGCTCCCTCCCACTGATTGAAAGGGGTGACCTTGGTCACTGACTTGGGATGTATGGGACACCCCAAGGAGCAATTTTGGAGGAATTAGGGCTTAGTGTGCCTTTGAACCCTAATGGTTAGCCTTAGGGTGCTCTTTAGGACTTGTGAAGGACTTGGGAGTGTTTGTCCTTGGAGAGGTGTGTAATGGACTCCTCTGAGCTCTATGAGTGTTGTAACACCCTCACAAGAAGTTTGGGTGGATTTGGAGAAGTTTTTACCCTAACCCTAGGTTAAACCCTAAAGGGGTGCAATTAGAGGCCAATGAAGGAAGAGGGGTCAAACCTTAATGGTTTGACTTGAAATTTTGGGGAGATGGTCATGGTGACCAGAGAATGCTATTGTAAGAAATTGGAGGGGTTTGGAGTTGCCAAACCTAGGTAATAAATCCTTGGGTAGATTTGTAAATATTTAGGGTTTTGGGATTTAGGAAGAAATAATACTTAATGATTAACCATCTCTGTCACCAACTTAGTTTTGATGTTATTAATACCTGGAGATTCTATTAGAACCATTGGGGGTGGGGTGGGGAACATAAGGCTTAGTCTTTTTGACTAACGGTCGGTGGACCATATCATTTTAGGAGTTCGAGGAGACGCAGCAACATCAGAGAAACAGGTACAGCAGGATCCGACAAGATGGACCCCACGGCCATGCTACCATTGTCACCAGCCGGGACACACTCGAGTCAGATGCCCCATGATGGGTGGAACCCCTCCAGCACAGCGACCAGGAGGCCGAAGGCGAAGACGTAGACGTGGATTGCGAGGCAGCGACCGCAGGCCAAAAGAGAGGAAGCATCCAGTGTTGCAGCACCAGTGGAGCACAGAGTCTGCAGAGATGGCTCAGACTAGTCTGGGTACTCCGGGTTCAGTGTCGGTGTCAATTAGCTTTAGTTTTACCTAGGAGTTGGCTTCCGCGAGTGACCTTGTAGTGAGGAGATGATGTATAGGGCAAGAGCCCTTTTTATTATTGTAACCCTTGTATCTCTTTTATTCAGTTAATATATGTGGACATTTATATTTCATGTTGAGTCTGTGGACTTGTCTCCTCTTTTATGTACTTTTCTTCGTGATCGATTTGGCCGGCAGGATCGGCGTTTTGTAGTGGCGACCTTCCCGAGTGAAGGTGTCACCGCAAAACGGCGGTTCTGGGCCTAAGACCCGATGGTTTTTGCACAAAAAAAAATGCGGTCTTACATACAGGATCCAAAAAAATCGCCTATTTCAGTCCCTAACTTTTATCTCATTTAAGATTTCAGTCCCAAACTATTTATGTTGAAGATCAACCTTTCAAATCTTTTAGAATCCAGTCCTCTACTTAACCCCTTTCTATTACATCTAACGGAATGTGTATTAATTATTACAAAACTAATGCAGGTTCTATTTGACATTCGAAATAAAAAAGGGTGAAAATCTATACAAAATCAAAAACTATAAAAAAACTAAACAGTGTTTTTAACATCGGGATGCCTCTACAGGGTGGGCGCATCAATACCACTTAACACTAGACAATAAAAAGCTACAGAATATCACTTGTCGCATAAAAATGTTCCGTTGGCCGGGTAAATTTCATAAAAACCGAACTTCCTCTGTTCGATCTCAATAACTCTGCATAATAACAGTTCAAATTATCACGGACTTTAGACTCGATCTGTTTGCTAAACCATTTTGCACTCGACAACTTATTATAAAATTATATATTGCATGAATGCTTATCAATAATAGTCTTGACCGTAACACCTCCACTGTAATGATCATATAGTATGGGTCCGACCGGACACCGCAGTATACAACCATCAAAATTAAAGTATTATAAGATGGTATAAAACTAAAACTGCATGAAATAACTATTGCACAATTGAAACTTTAAAATGAGAAACAAAGAGCAATGTCCACAACTATAAAATCATTCAACAGTAATTAGTCCTATGACCTTACAATCAATTCATCAAATAAAACCAATACATCAAAATATATCAAAACTCATATGCTACCTCGACCCGCAGGCTAGCAAAAAGAGCAAAGAAAAATCACAACTAAAAAAAAGAGGGGGAAATGAACACTTCATGATTCTTGGCTTTTATAGCCGGCTAGCGCGCTACAATATTTGATCCTTGCACTGCAACCAAATCAATAAATGCAGTACACGAGGGTTAGCTGTGAGCTGACCACAACTACGTAACAACACCTCTTCTCCCAACCATCGTAGAATATCTCGGGGAACTACATCACCCTGCAAGTCAGCACTCAACATGCACATGAAAATAAAACATATAAACAAGCATGACAAATTCTAATCTACATGCTTCAAGAATCAATCATGTTTCTACTCTGAGCATCAAATAAAGGTGCCTAACAATGCAACGTATATGCAACCGGGCATCACCCACGACCTCCCATCACATGTATGAATCTAACAGATCATTATAACACATTCACATTACACATCAAGACAAAAGTGTGGTGGCAGTATATCCCAATACCGTCCCACAACCGCTAACTCTCTATCGTGCTATACAAGTAAACGTGTAGGTATCAAGGGTAAAGTCTCCTTGCCCTATGACGGCAGTACCCAAGAAGTCCACATATGCGCTATTAACCAATTAGTGTGCGGCGACATCATGTGCAAAGTCTTCTATCCTTCTCGGAGGTATCTACACATGACGTCTCCTGGCCTCTGGATCTCTGTCCAATTGCACATACAGATTTCGATGACATCATGAGTAGAGTCTCCTGGTCTACATGATGACATTACTCATAATTTCCCCATCATTGTTACTTTCTCAATATAATATCAAAAGCATAAAGCATGAATTTTCCAAACACCGATCTCTACGGCGGCATCACGTTATGCTCTCAAGATCGCGACATATCCAAATGATCTAATTACTACATATGCTATATCGACTTTATACCCATTTTCTAGGGCTCTCCCGTGTTATCCTTGCCCTAAAATCGGTATATGTTATTCTTACGAAAAATGAGAGTTACAACGACACTATGATGGCATTCACGCGTTTACCACAACCCTATATGCAACGTCAAACAAACATCACCAAATCGAACCACGGGCCACGATTTTGGCTTCATCCACAATACCTAATTCGTTAATCAGTTTCATATTTTTAATGCAATGATATCGGGGACACATCCTACACACCAGTGGTTCACAATAAACTGTGGTTGCTCCAAGCCCTTTAATTAGAGGTACCAGGTACCACATTCATAAAATCAAATCATGAAAAAACAAAGAATGCACGCATCCTATAACCAAGAGAAGAAATGTCGCTACCTTCTTGGATTTCCTCCCCACCATGGGATTGTTGAAAAGCACAGAAGAAGATGAATGCCCTTGAATCCTCTTCGTGTATTCGGTCCCGAGTTCCCGACTCATCAATCGGACCTCCGAAACACCTCCAGTGGCGGATTTCCCATTCTTCTTCCTCCTCATTCTCTCCTTGCTCTCTAACCTAAGAGATAGAGACTCAACGTGAAAATGAGGAGGATTTCGGCCCCTTACACAACCTAAAGACTCCCTAGAAAGATCCCAACCATCCAAACTCAACCCCCCCCCCCCCCCAACCAACGGCTCAGATTTTGGGTTTAAAAAGATTCCCGACCCCGTATGCACGATCGTGCATTTCACTTGCACGACCGTGCCGACCAAACACACCCAAAATCGATGTCCTCAAGATGATCGTGCGTTCTAGCATCGCACGACCGTGCACTCTCAATTCCGCATGGGCGGTCATTTCACACGACCGTTTGGCATTACACATGTACGACCATGCGCTTGTTAAAACATCTCAAAATGAAGTTCTGTAAATGCTCGTGCGGTTTTCGAAATGCACGACCGCGCGTGACTAAATTCGCACGACCTGATGCCACTAAGCCTCTGAAACTTCATCAAGCAGTTCCCAAACTCTGTGGGACACCTTAGACTCCTTAGGGCTTTCCTGCCCTCAAACAACAAGGTGCTTTGGCTGAGTCAAATAGAGATTTTTGGGGGTGTTATATTTACTTCTCATGTGTCCTTATTTTTCATGAGGGTAGCATAAATCTCCAACTCACAACCAAGTTTGCAGTTGGACTTTATTCTCTTGTTATCATTCTTCATCATTTTTGGCCCCACAACTATATGAATTGCATATGTCCTAACGACATCTTTAAATTGATCTTTTGACTTAAACATTAATCTAGGTTGTCATTTTATTTCTTTAATGTCCTATAGCAATATCGAGATAGGTTGAGTATGTTTTTTACCAGTAGTCAATTCATCCTCGATACCAGTATTAATTGATTGAAGAGAATTCGAGGAATATTCATCTTCACTATAACCCCTAATTGGACTCAAATTTGCATCTATCTTCTTTGTTGGAACTGGGATATTTGTGCATCCATCAATATTATTGTGAAAAGATCTTCATCCTCAAACATTATATCGAAGACACTATCACTGCTATCAGAGCCACTATCATCCACAAGGAAATCATTTTCTCCCATTTTAACTACGAGCAAAAATAAAACAAACGATGAGCACAACATAAAAAACATACAACATGATGCAAGTGCAGGAAAGAGTACTGCCATCCTAATGATGCTAATCATTGATAAAGATGATTGTAGGGAGCTTGTTATCATTGATAGTACTATCATGCTGATGAGTTCAACATGCAAAAGATTGACATACTGCATTATACCTCCTCCAATGTTGCAGCTTAACCAGAGGAGTCTGTAAAATGGTTCATTCAGGCAGTTGAGATGGGAAATTCTCATGCTCAGTACAACTCAACGCTTTGTTTACACATGGGCGTGGAACTCAAGCCCTACCAGAGAAAATGCCCAAAGGAGAAGACAAACATTCCTCAAATATGGGTTTTGTAGGTTTAAGTATCCAAACATTAAGTATCCAAAAACATTTATCCAAACAACAGATTTAAGAGAAGAAAAATCAACCGCACTATAAAAGAGTCTCAACCTATCCATGATTTTTGAGGATATTAAGTCTGAACAGAGGAGAAATTAGGAGAGGAGGACATACATCCAAGAACGCCGCCACCGTTGGAACCTCATGGTGTATCGTCGTCGTTGGTGAGATCGCAAATGAAACCCTAATCCTCCATCGTGGCCGTTGTGGGAGCCCTTCCAGGTTTTCACTAGTTTTCACTAATATTAGCACCACCGTTTTGGCTAGGCCTGTCCAAAAAGCCCGGCGGGCCCGGGCCGAGACTGGGCCTATCGGGCCCGGGCTTTTTTCCAACTGGGCCCGACCCGGGCCTAGCCTTAAACGGACTCGGGCCAGGCTCGGGCTTTCCCTCCAAATGGGGGCCTGCCACCCAGGGTCGAGCTTTTTCTTCTCGAGGTTCACTGACATTACTATTGGTCTTTCTCAATCCACCCTCAACAAGCTCCAACATTCAATGGTTTGCTATTCTGACCTCTTCAAGTGGCTCCTCCATCTAGTTGTTAGTCGAACATTTACTCCTTAGCTGTTTTAAAAATATATATGTATGAAATCTGTCCTTAGCTATTTTTTGCAGTTATAATTTGAACATTATATGATTTTTTAGCTATATTATCGAACACTATGATTGAAACTGCATTAAAAATTGAATCCTCAATGGATATTGTTATCCGGATGCCATCCGCTCAAAGGTACCCTAAAGTCCTAAGTACTTGTTATGGTGTAATGATAATCTTCCTCTGATGCGGTATAGTGATTTAGAGTTTAATTTGACTTTTTTTTTCATTTTATTGTGAATAGTGAATTTGATGTGAAGTTGGATGTTGGTAGTCATTTTGAAACCGAAATTTAGTTTTCGTCTTAGAAAGTATTGATTGAGTTAGTAAAGATTTTAAATGATCTTTGTACTCCGACCTTGTTGGACGCGTCTCGTTACATGCATTGCAATTGAATAAAGTAGAGGAAGATAAGTCTCGTAAGTCAAAGTTTGTTGGAGGTGAAAATTGTCTACATACAAATCGTTTCACGCTTGAGTTACCATGTGCCCATGACTCATGAGTTAGCACCATATCTCTCTCAAAACAAAGTTTGTCCAATATAATTAGTTCACAAACATTAGAAACAATTATCTTTTTCATTTGGAGAGTGATGAAATACCAAACACACAAAAATCCATTAGCACGTGAGACCTTGATATAGACGTTGAGTTGAAGGGCATTATACAAAGGTAAACAAACACAAATGAGTGAAAACAAAAAAAAAGATTAGAAATAAATTGTGTGAGATCAAAGATCTAACATGTAGTCAAACAAAAGAGCCTATTTTGCCAACTTCTCTAAAAGATAGGCCAAAAGGGAGTATAAAGAGGTTCAAAGATGATTATAAAAGTACAAATCACAATCCGTCATTTTTTGACATATCTTGAAGGTAGCAAAAACAACACATAAAAAAAGTCAAAATCATCAAGGGCACAAAGTGTGCGTAGAAATAAATGCTATGAAAGCGTTCGCCGATAACTATCAACTTTTATTTCAGATTACTTAGTTGATGTTTTTAATGTCGTCGCAGATGACCACTGCGAATTCCGAGTGATTAGTGAATCAATAAGGACGGGTAATAATTGACAACAAGTTAGAGTTGATCTGAGAATGAGTTGGGGAAAAGAAATATTTTGTGTGATTCAATTTTCGGAAGCACGAGAAAGCAAGACTTAATCAACACTATTGATTGCAAAAGCACGCTTGCACGCCAGATACGAATTCAGTGATTTCAACTTGCTACAATATTGACGCGACTCTAATTAAAAAAAATCAAAGTCTAACGTTTTTACGACTGGACGCACCACTTTTTGACGCACCAAATATTATTTTCATCGGATTCGTCAATGGTAATCATTTCGTGGGACTATGCGTGAAAGAAGGATGTCCACTACCACCACTCCACTCTCCTTGGAGGAGATATTGTTAGGGCTACGATTGCTCAAGATATTCTACGTAGTCACTATCAGATTTGGAATATGGTTATATAGTATCTCCAGCGTAGAGCGGGGCCCTAGGATGACACGAAACCCGTTAAGGCTATTGAGTCGATTCCGACACGCGTGGACATATTATTAAATATTCAACAATCTCCTCATATGTCCACGGTAAACCCGATGTCGGTTTGGGTAGTTTGTGTAATATTCAACCAACCATGAATTATTCACAACCGTGTCCGACACCTGCAAAAATACATTTGACTCAAAGAAAATTGTATGCACGCATAAAGATAAAATAAATCTCAGCCGCACCACAAAACAGTCTAAAGTATGATCAAAGCACAAGTCCAACATACTCAATGACTAGGATTAACAAAAGAGCAAAAGGTCAACCAAGCAAGTGTATCAAGGAAAGAGCTAAACAATGCTCTAAGTAGAGATAAAACATAAAATGAAAACAAATAACACTTTAGTTGTCATCTGCCTCAGACATCCAGCAAATCATCTTGATCAGGATCCCATCCTGCAAGTGCTTCTCCATCAACAACTCCTGTAATTTTCAACAGAGAATTTCATTAGAAATGAATTCATAGTTTGAAAATATACATTTATCTAGTTTAAAATTTTACAATAAGAACGTAGTACTTTATAATAAGCTAGAAAGAGACCTACTGAGTATTATAGGTTCAAACCTTAGAATCCATTATCGATTTCCAAAGAAATGATTTACAGACTTTTGGACACTACTGTGAGAGGCGCTCGAAGCATCCCGGGGAGTGTCAAATGTGGAACGCAGAACCCGTTGCCCCTAGCTGGGTATAAATAGGCAAACCCTAGGAGTATCTACGGGTATTGGATATCCGCGTATCCTACACGACCCGTTAAGCCTCCGAACACCGTTACGAGTCCAAATATACATCAACAGTCTCCTCTTATATTTGTGATAAGTAACGTGTACGTTTCGGAGTGCAGAAAGTGAAGGGTACTAAAAGACATGTTTTCGACTTTACACATTTCAAAAAGAGTTAGCACAGTTTGAACATAAGCAGGATTGTTATAGCAAAATCATACAACATCCAAGACAAATAACAGTGCTACTCATACATAAATAAGTCTGAAAAACAAAACAGGGTACTGAATCAAAACATATAAAGAACTCTACTCAGAGAGTAGATCATCAGCATCCATGTCGAACACCACTTTCTCTCCTCCATCTCCACTAGTGCCTGCAAGGAATTTCATGAGATTAGACTCAATGAAATCATAGACGTATGCAGTAACATGTAAAGTAAGCTAGCTCTACCTGGGTGAGCTTAGTACTTATAGCAAAAGTGAAGTAACACTGTCAGCATCTCTATCCAGTCTAACTAGGACCAGTTAAAGTTTTGATTTTAATAAATCAAACGTTGTTATCTTACTCATTAATGGTCACTATGTACCTCATCAATAAATGATTTGGCACACCATCATTTGCAACATTATCAAATGTGGAATAATGTGCTATGACCATAAATGTTTAGATTAACCGTTACAATGACTTTCGATTCCCAGTTGAATAACTCTCGAATCAACTTACGATGAGAAAAATGTTAGGTTATCAAATGTGGAATAACCAGCATCTAGCCATCTTGGGTTTTCATCAAGAAGTTATTTGGGGTTTTCAGTCTGTTATTAGATGATTGAATGTTGCGACTATAGGTTCTTACTATTAAAGCATAAACACAGGATGAAAGTTTCATACATCTATGAACTTTAATCTCATCTCCCCCGATGTTTTTATTGTAAGAGCTCTATTCAAGCCTTTGGTTAAAGCGTCTGCAACATTATCTTTCGATCTCACATCTATTAGGGTCATAATCCCTTGACTAGTGAGAGTGGTCAACCAGGCTTGTTTCATCCGTAGTTGCCTTCTTTTGCCATTGAACAGAGTGTTCGTGGCAATCGTCTTTGTAGCCTGATTGTCGCAGTAAACTGCAACAGAACTCAGTTTCAGGCTCGTCAATGGAATGTCCATAACCAAATCTCTTATTCATTCTGCTTCTTCTCCAGCTGAAGCTAGAGCGTACAGTTCGGATTCCATAGAAGAGAGAGCAATACAGGACTGCCTTTTGGAATTCCAAGCTACAACTGCTCCTCCTAGTGTGAAAATAAAACCACTAGTGGACTTGCTCTCGTTTATTTCTGAGCACCATGATGCATCAGAATATCATTCCAAAACTGGAGGATGACTACTATAGCATA
This sequence comes from Dactylorhiza incarnata, assembly GCA_033032865.1. Classification (NCBI taxonomy): domain Eukaryota; kingdom Viridiplantae; phylum Streptophyta; class Magnoliopsida; order Asparagales; family Orchidaceae; genus Dactylorhiza; species Dactylorhiza incarnata. The sequence goes on along the minus strand of JAWHQI010000192.1, from coordinate 4,362,649 downwards.
AAGCATACTTTTGGGTGTGCTTTAAGTATCGCATTAGCCTATCTAGGGCATTCCAGTGGTCCTGGCCAGGATTACTAGTGAATCGGCTTAACATGCCTACCGTAAAGGCTATGTCAGGTCTAGTGCAGACCATAGCATACATGAAGACTACCAATCAGTTTAGAGTAATCTAACTGTCTAACTGCAGCTCCGTCATTGGGCTTTAAGCGGTTGTTATAATCGTATGGTGTCTCTAAAGCTCGACTATCACTGTATCCCCACGTATCCAACAAGGATTTTATGTAGTGGCTTTGACTTAGGGAAATGCCATTTTTCCCAAAGCTCACCTGCATACTTAGGATAGTGTCAACTATTCCTAGATCTTTGATGTCAAAAGCTTTCATCAGGCCCGACTTTACGTCATCCATTTCGGATTGATCGGATGCCAGAATTAGCATGTCATCTACATATAAACATATTATGGCGACGTTATCTGATCTATGACGTATGTAAAGACATTTATCCGAGAGACTTGACAGAAATCCCATGTTCTTTACACAATAGTCAAATTTCTCATGTCATAATTTAGGTGACTGTTTTAATCCATATAGCGATTTTAAAAGCTTACAGACCATGTTTTCGTGACCGTATACAATGAAACCTTCAGGTTGGCTCATGTAGATCTCTTCGGTCAGATCTCCGTTCAAGAACGCAGTCTTAACATCCAACTGATGAACAATAAAGGTCTTAATAGCTGCAATAGCTAGGAGGATCCTAATGGTTGCTAAGTGACACACTGGTGAATATACGTCAAAATAATCCACCCCACTAACTTGTGTGAAACCTTTAGCCACCAGGCGTGCTTTATACTTAGCTACGCTACCATCAGGATTTAGTTTCTTTTTCAGAACCCACCTACATCCTATCGGTTTAGCCCCTTTAGGCTTGGGAACTAACGTCCAGGTGTTGTTCTGTAGGAGAGAATTCATCTCTTCCTCAATAGCTTCTTTCCAGAGTAGGGAATCCCTGGATCTCATCGCTTCCTTATAGGTGGATGGATCAGCCTCAACGTGGCAAGTGACAAAGTCACTACCGAAGGTTCTGGGAATTCGCTCTCTCAGAGAAGTTCTCCTAGACTCTAGGCCACTGGTGTCTACAGGAACTGAATAGGAAGTGCGCTCGGTACTGATTCTGGATCCTCCTCAGTAATAGATGCTTGCATACCTGGGAGTGTCAGGTTCTTATCTTTAAGAAATTTATCTTCAAAAAACACTGCATTCCTAGATTCGATGATGATATTGTTGGAAATATCAAGGAATCGATCTGCAGCACTATCTTCAGCACAACCTAAATAGACACATGTATTGGTCCTATGTCCAATCTTAGACCGTCTAGGGTCAGGAACCCTGACATAGGCTATACAGCCCCAGGTCTTAAATTTTGTAATTGACGGGGGTCTCTTAAACCAAAGCTCGCAGGGTGTAACATCTAACTTAGCATGAGGGACTTTATTTAGAATGTGGTTCGCAGTTAAGACTGCTTCTCCCCAAAATGCGGAAGGCATGCCTGCAGTGAGGAGCATAGAATTTAACATTTCTGTTAATGTTCTATTTTTCTCTCGGCTATACCATTGGATTGGGGTGAGTAAGGAGCAGTGGTTTCGGCTATGATGCCTTGAGAGGCAAAAAAACCTTTGAACTCACTGGACATGTATTCTCCTCCTCGATCACTTCTAAACCTCTTTATTTCCATGCCTAATTGGTTTTCTACCCTGGTTTTGAAAAGACAAAACTTTTCAAACGCTTCATCTTTAGTTTTAAGTAGGTAAATGTGACAAAACCTAGAGCAGTCATCTATAAAGGTGATCATATACTTCCTTCCTCCTCTAGTGACGAAATTTTTAAAGTCACAGATGTCGGAATGTATTAGCTCTAGTGGTGTTGTGCTCCTAGTAACCGCGCTAAAAGGTTTCCTAATGATCTTTGTCTGAGCACACACTTCACATTTTCCACATGGGGTTTTAGTGTCTAAGTTGATCTGGTGAGTTCTAGCTATTTGGAATAACTTCCTATAGTTCACGTGTCCTAGTCTCTCATGTAGAGTCTTAGGGTTAACTAAGTTTGATTGTACTTGTTGAACTATTTCATTAGCTAGACTTAGTCGGTACATTCTATTTTGGACGTATGCACATCCAAAATAGTGTGAGTTAACTGACAGTGTTACTCTACCGCTACAGAAATTAACTGACATACCAGCATCACAAAGTAGACTAACAGACACTAAATTAGCAGATAATGAAGGAATAAATTTAACATTTCTTAAAGTTAAAGACTTACCTGAGGACAACAGTAGTGTAGCGTTCCCCACCTTCAGCACGTCTGCCATCCCACCGTTCGCAACAGTCACAGATTCCTTTGCCTCAGCGAGCCCTGTCATCAGATTAGCATTGTTGCATACATGGCAAGTTGCCCCCAAATCCAGGTACCACTCAGTGCTGGCCTGCGCATTTCCAACCATGGCGACAAAGTTGGAAGGCTCAACAAGGCTAACCATGTTGGCTTGGTTGTCCTCTTGTGGTCCTTTGGTTCTTTCTCTTTTGGGAAGCCTACAGTCAGATGCACTGTGCCCCCACTTGTTGCAGTTGAAACATTTGCCCTTAAATTTCTTTATTTTATTTTTAGGGCCCGCAACCTGTGGTTTATTTGGGGGCGGTTTGGTCTTTTGCTAATTCGGCACACGCTTAGAGCTAGTGACCATGTTAGCGGCAGCTTTTTGCTTGCTAACAGCTTCTAGCGCGTGTCGAGTCCTATTCTCGTCCTCTATGCGTATAAAACGCTTGAGGTCATTCAGACCAACCTGCATCTTCTTCCGGTACATTTTAGTTTTGAAATGATACCACGTGGAAGGCAACTTATAAATTATCGTGCCAGCAACAAAGCTATCTGGCAGAGAAATTTGTTCGATATGTAAGGAATCAACAATGTGTTCGAAATCTGATACCTGAGGGAGAATCTGTTTCTCCTCGTCGAACATGAAGGAGTGGAACTTGTCCACTAAGTGAGCCTTGGACAGGTCCTCCTCCTGCCTGAAGTGCTCCTCCAGTGCGTCCCATATCTCCTTTGCAGTCGTCATCTTCAAGTAGGTCTTTGCCAAGCTTGGGGAGAGACAATTCAGCAAATAGTCCCGGCAAAAATCCTCATCGCTGATCCACTGTTCTTCATGCTCAGTCCCGATGAACGCAGCACGATCATTCTGAACGGTGTAGAACACGTTCAGACATTTCATCCCAAATTGCGTGTTCAACTTCCAAGTGTTGAACTCCGACGCCGTGAATTTTTCCAGCTTCGTCATCGGTACTGGAGAGGAGAAGTTGTTCGCCTTCAACATCGTGCTTGGAGACGGCGGCGGCGGGAGAACTGCGGCGCACGGTCACTAACTGCTGGAGAGCACATGATCAGTGGTCGTGCGTGAACTGCTGAGCGCACGATCAGTGGTCGTGCGGGGCACTGGCACTGGCACTGGCTGCTGAAGAGCGCACGATCACCGGTCGTGCGCGAAGGGTCGACCGCACGATCATCGGTCGTGCGCGAAGGGTCAAGCGCACGATCAGCGGTCGTGCGCGAACTCCCCCTTTGAGAGCAGCGACTTCGTCTTCTTCACACGAGTGGCAGCAGCGGCGGCTGCTCTGGACGATGGAAGCGGCGGCGCTGCGGATCTGAGGCGGGAGGCAAGGGATCTGGCGAAACCGGCGAACTCCTCCACGCGAGCGGCGGCGGAACAAAGGGGCGTCTGCGGCTTCCTGCGAGTGGACTGCGGGCAAGAGCAGCAGCGATACGCGATCTTCTCCGCGACCGGCGAAACGCGATCTTCTTCGCGAGAACGACACCGACAGGGAGCGCGAGAACAGGAACTCCTTCTTCACGCGAGTACAGCGACAGCGGCTTGGGGCGAACTCGCGATCTCCTCTATCTTCTCTCGCGAACGGCGGCGGCGGGAGCAAGGAGAATCGCGAAAACCTTTTTTCGGGAGCACAGCAACCGGACGGGAGCTTAGAGCGGCTAGGGTTACTTCGAGATTGTGAGAGGCGCTCGAAGCATCCCGGGGAGTGTCAAATGTGGAACGCAAAACCCGTTGCCCCTAGCTGGGTATAAATAGGCAAACCCTAGGAGTATCTACGGGTATTGGATATCCACGTATCCTACACGACCCGTTAAGCCTCCGAACACCGTTACGAGTCCAAATATACATCAACAACTACAACTATACTTGTGCTCCAATATGGAATATCATGGTTACTGTTCTTCTAAAGTTAAATGGAGATCATCAAGTTTGGAATGAAACTCATTAACAGAAGAAGAGTCAAGTCGAGTCATATTGTGTTATCATATTTGGAATAACACTCTCCTCCAGGGTAAGAAATGATGAATCCAGGTAAAGTTATTAGCATCAGATTTGAAATGAAACAACTCACCAGATCCGTGATCAGCAACCAAGAGCATCAACGGAGCACATCAACTTGCTTTGACAAAGGAAATCAGAAAAATCAAAACATAGATTTTGGACTAAGCTGATCTAAATCGTCTTTAGTCATATTTCCGCCAATGTTTTGATTAATCGGCCTTTGAGCATTCCTTTCGTCAATGGATCGACTAGATTATCTTTTGATCACACATCGATCAAAGAGATGATTCCTTGTTTCTTCAGATAATTCAGCAGAGCATATCTCAGTCGTACATATCTCCTCTTAGTGTTATAAAGAGCATTTTTAACGACTTGAGTTGTTGCTTGATTATCACAATACAAGCTCCAAAAATTGACTTATAGTCTTGACAAGGGAATATCTAGTATCATATTCCTGATCCAATCTACCTCTTCACCGACCGAAGCTAAGACAAACAACTCGGCTTCCATAGACGACAAAGCTATGCAAGTTTGACTTTTAGATTTCCAACTATGACATCGCCACCCAACACGAATATATATCCACTGGTAGACTTGTTGTTACCAACTTCTGAACACCATGAGGCATCCGAGTATCCATTTATTGTATGAGGGTATCCAGCGTAGCACAGAGCGTGATATGTAGCACCTCTTAGATATCTCATCAGCTTATCAAGGGCATCCCAATGCTCTTTGCTTAAACTACTGGTAAAGCGACTCAACATGCCAACATAGAAGGCAATGTCTGGACGTGTGCAACTTGCGACGTACATGAGACTACAAAATATCATAGAATATTTGACTTGATCAATACTTGTACCAACATTTAGACTTAGTTTGGTATTATGATCAAATGATGCCTCTATATGCCTACATTCTTTATATTCCCAGGTAGAAATAAGTTGTTCAATATAATGAGTCTAACTAAGAGAAACTCTACTATTATCAACTCTAACTTTCTTACCTGCAAGGGTGTCAATAAAACCATGGTCTTTCATATCAAATGCTTTTGCGAGAGTGGATTTAATATCCTTCACTGTAACAAGATCTGACCCCAAAATTAACATGTCATTCACATATAGACATATGATGATTGTTTTAATTGACATAGAGCGGTGATAAAGACATTTGCCGGAAAGACTGGACTGGAAACCAAAGCTCTTTACCACTTGGTCAAATTTCACGTATCACATCTTAGGCGTTTGTTTAAGCCCATAAATTGATTTGTCTAATCTGGACACTTTATCTTATAATTCTGGATGTACATAACCTTCAAGTTGTGCCATATAGATCTCTTCATCAAGCTCTATATTTAAGAAGACTGTTTTTATGTCCATCTGATGAACTATACAGTTCTCGATAGAGGCCATGACAAGAAAAATCCTAATGGTGGGTAGGTGTCACACAGGTGAATAGAAGTCAAAATAGTCAATTCACCCTGTTGCTTATAGTCTTTAGCTATTAGACGTGCTTTGTATCTAGCTATAAACCCATCGCTGTGTAACTTCTTCTTTAACACCCACTTGCATCCCAGGACTTTAGCTTCTTTAGGGAGGTCCACTAGATGTCAGGTGTTGTTTCATAGCATCGAGTCCATTTCATCATCCATGACCTGCCCACATCTACTAGTCTCTAGATCACACTGCTTTCTGGTAGGACAATGGATCATACTCTAAGTGATAGGTGATGAAGTTTTCACCAAAGTTCTTAGAGATTCTATCTCTTGTAGATGCTCTTATAGGAATAGGTTCATCCTCTACAGGTTGGGAAGTAGTGACAGAGGGGCAAGCTTCCGGTTCTACAGGATATTTTGAAATCTTCTTAGTAGACCTAGAGACGGCTAAACCATGGCTCTGTTTGGCGCAGAGGTTGGAGGAGCGGCGGTTGGAGGATCTGATCCGCAATCGCGGGTACGTACCCGTGGTTTAATTCCCGCGATTTTCCGTTGGTTTCAGGGGAGGCGCTGCAAACGCGCCCGCTGTAATCTGCGCCAAACAAAAAAATAACCACGACTGCGGATCGAAAATCGCTCTCTGATCCGCAGCCACTCCGCCAAACATAACCTATGATCTTTGATGAACTCGTTCTCAAAGAAAATGACATCTCTAGACTCTATCACTGTATTAGTAGACAGAGCTATAAACTTATCTGATGCATTATCTTCTGCACTACCTAGATACACACAAGTTATTATTCTAGGTCCAACCTTAGGTCTTTTAAGGTCTTGTATTCTAACATAAGCAATACAACCCCAGGTCTTAAGAGTATCAAATCTACAAGGATGACCATGTCTAATCTCATATGGAGTGGAAGTGAGCTTAACATGAGGCAATCTATTCAGAATATGATTTGCAGTTAAGTCTACTTCTCCCCAAAAGGAATTAGGCATGCCAGATGTGAGTAACATAGAGTTCAACATTTTTGTTAAAGTTATATTCTTACACTCAACAATATCATTGGACTGAGGTGAGTAAGGAGCAATGGTTTCAAGATTTATACTTTCAGAGGCACAATATTCCTTACACCCTATTACGGTATACTCTCCTTCTTGATCACTTCAAAATCTTTTAATTTTTAAGTTTAATTGATTTTCTACATGTTGCATTCTGTAGAGCTTCCTCCTACTTCTTCTTCGGACCCTTGCACTCAGCGACCCCACATGCCGCAGTTATGACACTTGCCCTTCTTCATTTTGAAAGAAGGCTTTTTGTCCGATAGCTGTGCAGAGGCGTCACCTTTAGGTGCCGCGGGCTTCCGATTTGGCTTGCTGGATCGTGAAATGAAGTTGGCAACCTGTGAAGATTGACAAGCTTGCTCCAATCTTTTACCAGCAACATTCTGATCTTCAATGTGAATGAACCATTTGAGTTCATCCAAAACGATCCTCACCTTAAGTCTGTGCATGTCAATCTTGAAGGAGTTCCACTTAGGATGCAGCTTCCTCAGAATCAAGCACACAAAGAGTTTGTCTGGCATTTCAGGATGTTCCTCTTCCAGCTTTAGACGCAGGTTTTCCAGGTCTATCAATCGATAGGTGACTAACGAATTTGTATTGAATTTGAAATTGAAAAATTTCTCTATGAGGAGGGTTTTCTACAGTCCCTCTTCCTTTTGAAAGTGTGCATTTAGGCGGTCCCAGATCTCTTTGGCGGTCTTGTACACTCTGTAGGTCATGGCAATGCGAGGGTTCAAGGAGTTCAGGAGGTAGCCCCTACAAAAATCCTCGTGTTTGCTCCACTGGTATTCGTCCACATCCTCACGGGTAGTGGCGAAATCGTTGAGAAATGTGTAAAACATTTCATGCTCTTTCATGCCCAATTGGACATGGATCTTCCACACATGGAAATTCGTGGCATCAAACGACTGCAATTTGACGATGTCGTGGGTGCTACGCTTCGACATCTCGCTCTTGCTTTGAAGTAGAAAAAACTCAAAAGAGATCACATGATCCGCGCGGAGACGACCGATGAACTTCAGATCCAATCCAATATTATGTTTGCTCCTCCTCTTCGAATGAACAAGGTTACCGAAGGCTAGATCCGAGCAACAATAAATGTCTTCCTCAATCAACAGATCGAGATCCAAGTGTCAATACCGTTGGTTTCATCAACTGTTGGATGCAGTCAAAATTCAAATACGAAGAATGTAACGGCAGCTTGAGATGCGTCGATTAGACCTGCGTCGACTGGACTGCGTCAGCTAGGCTTGCGTCGACCGGAGAAGCATTGACTGGACTTGCGTCGACTGGAGATGCTTCAACTAGCCTGCTTCGATTAGAAATGCGTCGACTAGACTGCGTCGACTGGAGATGCTTCAACTAGCCTGCGCGATTAGAGATGCGTCGACTAGACTACTTGCAACGGGATTAGGGCAAAGATCTTCTCCTTCAGCGGCGACTCTTACTTGGAAAGAACTTCTCCAATAGCGGCGGGAGCACAAGGTTTAAGGACCTTCTCCTGGCAGCGGCGGCGAAACGAAGACGAAAGATCTTGACAAAACGAAAAATCTTTTCTGCCTATCAACCAGTGGCGACTGCTACTTTGCTTGTGATTTGGGCTGCGACGGGAGCGAAAATCACGAGCGGCGTTAGGACGAATATACACGAGAGCAACAATTCCTTTTTCAAATCCACGAACGCTGACGGGAAGAAATCGTGAACGACATAATCGCGAAAAATGGGAGCGAAACCCCTTGAGAATGTTAGGGTTAGGGTTGCTTAAGATATTCTACGTAACCACTATCAGATTTGGAATATGATATATAGTATCTCCAGCGTAGAGCGGGGCCCTGGGATGACACGAAACCCTTTAAGGCTATCGAGTCGGGTCCGACACATGCGAACATATTATTAAATATTCAACAGATATCACACACAAGTGTCAAGTTCATGAGAATGCATGCTCAACCTAAATAAATGAAATGTAAGTGACTATTTTAAATTTCTCAAATTTATTCATTTACATAACATTACTAATTAAATGTATTTTTTGCATAATATGTTCTTACATATTTTGGGGCACTTAAAAAAATTTTGTGGAATATGAACAAATTTTGTGACACTTGAAGTGAAGAGTTTTGGACACTTAACGGAATTTTGCGGCACTTGAAATCATTTGTAATGCTAACAAATGTAGTTGCTTATTTATAATGAACGCATGCCTCTCATTTGATAGTGTTTTTTATGGTGGTTTGTTAATAACACAATGATTTTCAAAATAACATTTTCAAATTTTCAAGCTTGCTAATAGTAATGATTTGCTAGAAGTCAAAATAGATTTGCCAGTAACAACACCCATAAATAAACATGTGCACACTCAAATAAAAATACTGCAACTAAAAATACAATAAAAATTGATGAAGCTTCTTAGGTGAGGTCTAACATTCACGAACGACACAACCACCACCACCGTGCCAATACGGCCACCACCGTGCCAAGACAGCCACCACCGTGCCATAAGGAGCCATAATCTTGATTTAGGCTCTGTTTGGGGCGGCGGCTGCGGATCAGAGAGCGATTTCTGATCCGCAGCCGCAGTAATTTACTGTTTGGGGGCAGCGGTTGGCGGGCGCGGTTTGCAGCGCTCCCGCAGAAATCGCGGAAATCCGCTGCTTCTGAACCGCGGGTAGGTGCCCACGGTTGCGGATCGACTCCTCCAACCGCCGCTCCTCTCCAACCGCCGCTCCTCCAACCTCGGCGCCAAACAGACCCTTAGGCTTCGTTTGATTAGGCGGGAGGAGACGAGGCGGCTGATCGAACTAGAGGGAGGGTGGAGCTGCTCCAGACGGAGTTTTTTGCTCCGTTCTTCACGGCACGGCGGGTCCAAACGAAGCAAACGCCGCCAGAGACCGTTTGTATACCCGCCGTCCCGTGTGTAAACAATCTGGGTTTAAAAGTACTCATTTGCTTGTCACTCTTGTTGGTACAAAAGTCGGAGCTGCTCCGACTGTTTTATATACCGCCAAAACATATCCTGCCTCTTCTGAACCCTAATAAAACCCTTTTCAAAAAACCTTAACCGCCCTCAGCTGCTGACGCCTCTTCTTTCTTCCCCGCGCTTCAAATGGGGGACGCGAGTTCCTTGGTCTCACACATCGAGGCCTTCGTCGACACCTCTCGCCCCGCGAGCCAGCAGGTTAAATCTCGCAGACTGCCCGCTTAATTTTTTTCTACTATTGATGCCCTAGCACCAATTTAAGCTTCCGATGAAGTAACGACAATTGATTTTTGTTCACTATTTAATTTTGATTCAATTAATTGATAGATTAGTGTTTTTATTGCATCCGTTCTATCATAAAGTACCTTGCTATTACTTTCAGTAATCCTCCTTTCCTTTTCATTCTATCTGAATCCACTATCTTGGTTGTGGCAGAAAGCAGGAGTTGAATTGGTTGCCGGTCTAGTGAAGAATGACGTTATTACTCTTGAGGCATTGGTTAGTATTTATGCTCTTCTGCGGTATGTACATTTTGGTGCGTGCCTTCCTTGCTACTATGATTTTGTTCTCCTTTTCTTCTTAGGTTAAAGAAATGGATTTGTATCTGACTACCACGGATGATAGCATTCGAGCAAGGGGTATGCGTTGTAAATTTTTCTCGGGGTGTTCTATTTCTTCTCAGTTCTCAGTGTGCTTCAATAGTTGTAATCACGGGAATGCTCTTACCTTTTAGGGTCTGTTTGTTTCGCCGGTGAGAGTTAGAGCGGTGGGAATGGGAGAGTTGGCAATGGAGCGGTGAAAAATGGAGGGTGGCGGTGGTAGCGGTCTAAAAAAAAGCCCCAAATGGCATTTTGGAGCGGCGGTAATTGGAGAGTTACCAAACAGTTTTTGTTAGCTTTGGCGTTTTCCCCCCAATGGAGAAGGAGCAAAAACACTCAAACAAATAGAGCCTTGGGCGTTTGTTTAATAAACCTTGCCGTTAGATGGCATTTTACAGTCCCTTAGCTGCAAGCTAACAAATTTACTTTCTAAACCTGGCAAGGTAATTAGTTTTATGAAATTGGCTAATTTTTTGCTCATTCTAATCACTCAGCTTGGATAGTTTTTCATAGTTTAAAGATTTTTATGCAAGAAGAAAAAGCAGAAGATATAGGCATTAAAGCTCAAATTTATTATCCTACTGTTAAATATATATATTTAGTTTATGAGACTATTTATTGAATTATATAATTTGAATGTAGGCATGACTACATTGAATATGATTACACGAATAACAGAAAAAAGATATATAGTCTAATTTAAAACATATTTTTCTTCTTGTTAAGAAGAAATATAAAAACAAAACACAATCACCCAGACCCAGTTGCTGCAAGAGAGGTTGCTAGTCTTTTATGCATGAGGTGACTTAGTATGTTCCGTTGGAGCGATTATTTATGATACTATATTTCTTGACACGGGGGTTTGATTCATTATCATGAGATGAACCTTGAATATGCGAGATGAACCTTGAATAGATACTTGATGGGTTTGATTCATTATCATAGAGAGCATGGCATATACCATGAGATGAACCTTGAATATGCTGTATCAGTCATGGGCAGAATCGAAGTTAGCTTGAATCTTTTAAGCACATAAACATTGTTTTCGATATAATACTATCTAAGAGGATGAGCCACACCCTTCCTTCCATCTCCTAGTGCGCCGCAAAGAATTCACCTTTGGATTGTGAGATGAGTCTACTCTTGATCCAATAGTGCAAAATGAGAAATGCAACACTGTGATTATCACATATGTTCCTGGGAGCGACATTAACATAGAATGTTGAGTACCCATGCATAGCCATATTAAGGTAAGACTCAAATAAGAGATCCGTATCGACTATATAATACTTAAAACCTCTTCATCCCCGAGGATATGGAGTTTTGTATTGTGTATGTAGGACCCGTCTTTTACACACTTGAGCACACTCCCAAGTTCTGGGGTACTATCCTATTACTCATATTACATACAACGAGATTTCTTATATCTTACCTAGCGATCTACTCTGTGATCTTTCCATATTTCAAGTCATTGGACACATCCGTATACCGATTTATAGTTTCAATATCTCAGACATTTATCCGGGTGATTGTTGCATTTAGGACGAATTTTCCTACACACTCCCTAAAGAGTCTCCAAATGAAGCACCACTCCCTAAAGTTTCAATATCTCCAAATGTATCCACTATTAGTGAGTCAGTCGAGGGCGAAGTGCTCTCAATGGTCTGTGGATCTATTCCAGCATCTCTAGTGCCGATACCTCAGGTGATTATTTAAATGATCATAGCACCCACAATGAATTTTGCTACACCCCACCAATTGATCCCCCTTGCCATGCATGAGTCTGTTCGCCTATGATCACTTGCAATAATGAAATTTATAAATTTTATGTTGTTAGTCACATAAGAGCTCAAAGTTTTAAAGAAGGTAACATGTTATTTTTTTAGTCGCACATGATCTAAAACTATGGTAAAGATTAAATTTCTAATCATCTAAAAATTAGGGCAAGAGAAAACTCATGGAAATTGAAATCTTTTGAACATTCTAACCATTTTACTTCTTTAACAACGAAAATCTGAAATTTATCTAAAGCACTAGAAAATTAGGGTAAAAGAGGACTCACATTGAGGCCTTTCTTTTCCTTGAAAATCCCTTAGAAGCCATGAAATCGAACTTAAAGATGGGGGAGAACACAAAAATCCTTGGATGGAAGCTAGGGTTGAAGCTTTGTCCCGGAATGGAGCAAAGGAAAACCGTAGAAATGAAGAGTGGAACCCAAAAAGAGAAGGAGACTTGAGTACATTTGGCACCGCTCGTGGAAAGAATCCCATGAGGCAACGTCGACAGAAGAAGCGAGGAAAGAGTTCTACGTTGTTTGCAGGAAGAAGGAGATGAGGTCCACGCGGGGTCGGGAGAGAAGAGGCGTGCGGTTGCTTCTTACAAGCGTGAACCGAGAATAGAAGACTCGGTTTATTTCTCTGTGTGAACCGGCTGCTCATTATATGGTTTGGTTTAGGTTTTTAAGCTCTATACTATTTCATCCATTGATTTGGAGGGGATTTATGGTTTGGGTTTCTTCTTATGAAGGGATGGAGCCCACCTTTAAGGTCCCAATTAGAGCTTTAGAAAATAATTTAGGTCTAAAAATATTTCGTAAACTTTTCCCATAATTAAAATTCATTTTACCTCATTTTATTCAATAAAATGGGAATACTCATGAATTAACATTCGTAAAAATAGCACACATTCTCCAACATTTTAAAAATAAAAAATTTGTCATGACTAATTATGAAGTTTCCATAATTAATTGAGGTCATTAACTAATGTACCATTGCTTAGTATAACGAGATTTTTGGGATGTCACAACCACACTGATGCAAAAACAACTAAGATTTGAGGTGCTAGCCTAGTCAACTCCCTGATAGGAACAGCTTGTATTTCTTGCAACTCAAAACACTACAAAGTGAAATCATAATTCATTTGAGATTAACATGATAAGAAGTTTAGTATTACAAGGATAATTCCTTTTATGATACAAAATACATGAGAGAGATGATTTTAGGAATTTTGGATTTAATGGAATCAATAATGGCTTTAAATCGACTTGATTCTTGCTCCTTAACACAATTCTTCTTGGACGAAACTTCTACCATGTATCGTACTTTGTATACTCCTATTTGGAAATAAAGAACTTTAGTTCCTTGATGTTAATAAAAAATCCCTTCCGATTTATGATATTCCAAGTTCTTAGTATCATGTTGCTTTTACTGTTTTATAGGTGACTAAACGTTGGCCAGACTACCTTCAAAATTATATAAGGCCTGTCATAATTTGAAGCTAATTTGACGATTTATTAGAGAGGGAAGAAAAGAAAGTAATTTTAGAGAAATATGAAATTTTAAATTAAAAAAGAAGCAACAAATCTATTTCAAAGTCACAGTCAATCTTTATAATATAATTTTATGGCTTTTACGGGGTTAGTATATGGAGTGAGCCCCATATGAGCTTAATTTCATAGATCTATTATTTGCTTTCCCTAGTTATCCTCCTCGCAGATAATCTACCTACACTGTTTCGCGGAAGTATCTTCTGCATTTATATAAATACCTGCAGAGGGAATTAAATATATGAAACAACTTAATAAAAGTATAGTTTTTGGTACAAACCTCACTGCTTCTAGCAGAACCCAAGGGGGCTCTTCTTTCCTTATCCTCACTGTAATTTCGTAGTAGTTTTTACTCTCTATCCATAGTTTCTATTCCGTTGCATCTTTCCTCTACCTCTCTTACTACTTTTTTTTTGCCTCAACGCTACTTTGTAGTGTTTATTTGAGGAGCTTTCATACCTTTTTTTGGTTCACCACCAAATTCACTTTCCCCATTTTCATACCCACTGAGATCGTTCTGAGCCCTAGTGTTATTTCCTCTGCTTATCTAGTGAGCCACATTAGATCCTAAATAAATTTTTAGAGGAAATATTTCTATTGTTTTTTTCATTATAGTTTGTTTTTATTCTTGCTCATATGAGTATATTATTGTAGCATATTATTTACTATTTCTGCCATTGTTTGAATTGTTTTAGGCTTTTTGTCCTCCAATTGATTTTAGCTCCGTTTGGCACGGCGGTAGCGGTCGTGAACGGGTCATGAACCGCCGTTCGTGAACGCCCGACCTCACTTAAAGAACATTCATTTTTTTGTTCAAAACTATTTTTCTTTTCATGGTAGCAGTCATAACCGTTGTTATGCTAAACATACATTCCTGCTTCATTTATTAGTATTTAAAGTTCATGCATTAATTCATGTGAATGCTATAATCACATAAAGGGGTATCAATGCATAATTGTATATACATATGCATTTTAATTGCTTCAATTCATAAGGAGTGCAAGTAGAATCACGCCACGTAGTCTATGTTATAAAGTGAACCGTCTACATAAAAAGATGTTGACATTGTGTTGGAGGAAAGTTTTTGCAATTCATAGTCTACTGCGAATGTCCAAGGAGGGGATACTGGATTTTGATCTTGAGTTGATTGGTCAACCGACATGCTATATAGTTGCTAATTTTGTATATTTCTTCTTAATCTACCCCACGTAGTGCTTACTAACCGCCTTTTGGGGAATCACTATTAGAATTTGTTTAAGTTTAAAAGCACACACCATTTTCTATTTGTCTTTTCAGGTTTGGCTGTTAAAGCAAGATAAGCAGTTTGAGGTGTGCGAGCGAGCGCCTCGGCTGCTGAAACAAAATGCTCAACATGGCTTTAAGGAGTAGAAGTTAGCATATGAATATTGCTTTGATATTTAGAAATTTTTGTGTTTGAGGGGGTATGGCGATGTATGTGTTGGAGCAGCCAAGCAGGCATTCAAGATCAATTGAAGGAGCAATTTAGCCAGGATTGTAGAACGCTGTGAGCATGCAGCTGAGTGCCCATCAATATATCCTCTCAAATCTCTCTTACGTAGAGCAACTAGAATACATTTTGAACACCCAAAAATAAATTTTCCATCAAGAGATATGGTACTAGTGTAGGATGTTGATAATTCCTAGCAGATGATGATGCAGGAACACTGCTAGCATTCACCTTGAAAAAATTAGCAATGGACGACACTGAGGTGGCTTATAGAAGTTTGCCCATCCAAGTTACTATGATGCAAGTGGACTTGCCCAAACAACCAGAGGACGCCCACAACATGATGACTCACAGTCATAAGAGAGGCAATATCCGCAGAGTTGTAAACAAGATTTGCAGAAGTTGAGACATCGCAGTAGACTATTCAAACATAAGAGGCACTGCTTGAAGGCTGAGAATACACAGAAAACTATGGAAGATGACAATTATAGCTCCAATTGTTTGGACTCGTCTTAAGATTGTTATAGGAGGATGACTGTAGCTCCAAGTACTCGGATTCCTAGTAAGATTGATCAAATCTGGTTGTTAGATAAATTGTTGATCCAAGAAAGAGAGGGGGAACCCGATGTACTTCAGCTACTCTGTCGTTAAGCAAATTCTCGAAGCGGCGTAAAGAATTATTAAACCTTAATTAAATAATAATATTAATAGTACTCATTCAATAGTATTTCATGCAACTTTATCATTTAACATTTTTCTTGGAGCTGTTTCTCCATTTCCGACATTTATTTTTCTGTTTACTGCTTGGAAGTTTAGTTGAATAGAAAGAGAAAACCAAATTGCAGTACTTGATTACACATACATATATATAGGACGGAGGAAAATACGAAAATACTGAAAAATATCCGACTTGATTACACTATTACAACTCTCCCCCTCACGTCGGACGGTAAATGTCGATCTTCCCAAGCTTCTGAATGTTATCAACGAACATATCACAACTAAGGCTTTTGGTGAACACATCAGCGAGCTGATTCTTGGATTGCACGAAGGGAGTAACCACATTTCCTTTATCAAGGTGATCTTTGATGAAGTGCCGATCCACTTCCACATGCTTAGTCCTGTCATGCTGGACAGGATTATGAGCTATACTAATCACAGCTTTATTGTCACAGTACAACGAGATGAGTCCATTATTCTGGAGCCCCAGATCATGAAGCATGGTATGTACCCAAAGGCCTTCACAGAGACCCAGAGACATCACACGATACTCAGCATCCGCACTAGATCTTGCTACAACATTTTGCTTCTTACTCCTCCATACTACCAAATTTCCTCCAACAAACGTACAGTAACCGGTGGTGGACTTTCTGTCATCATGACATCCAGCCCAGTCTGCATCAGTGAAGACTTCAATCTTCAGGTGACTATGCCGAGAGAATAAGAGCCCCCGACCGGGGGCCTTCTTCAGGTATCGTAATACCCGGTATGCGGCTTCTTGATGTTTAATCATCGGAGCATGCATGTACCTACTCAAGATACCTGCAACATAGGTAATATCCGGTCGGGTGTGGGATAGGTATATGAGTCTTCCAACCAACCTCTGGTAGCTCGAAGTGTCAGCACGATCGCCGTCACCGTCTTCATTGATCCCGTGGTTTTCCTCCATGGGTGTATTAGCCGGGACACACCCAAGCATTCCAGTTTCTTTCAGGAGATCCAACACACACTTGCGCTGAGATATTAAGATACCTTGGGTTGACCGAGCAACTTCAATACCTAGGAAATATCGCAACTTTCCCATGTCCTTAACTTCAAATTCAGTTGACAAGAGAGTTTTGAGGTTACGGATCTCCTCTATATCGTCACCCTATCACAATGCCGTCCACATAGACAATGAGGACCACAATCTTTTGTTCATGTCTATGGATAAACATGGTATGATCCGATTGTGCCTGAACATATCCAAACTTCAACATGACTTTAAGGAACCGGCCAAACCAGGCTCTTGGAGACTGCTTTAATCCATATAGAGACTTTCGCAACCGACAAACAAGTCCTTTGGTCCCTCTTCGAACAAAACCAGGAGGAAACTTCATGTATACCTCTTCATCGAGCTCACCGTGAAGGAAAGCATTCTTCACGTCCAGTTGATGAAGATCCCAACCTAAGCAAGCGACACAAGATAGAAGAGTTCGTATGGAGTCCATCTTCGCCACAGGGGCAAAAGTTTCCTGGTAGTCAACTCCCTGAGTCTGAGTGTAGCCTTGAGCAACCAACCTCGCCTTGCATCGTTCAATCTTACCCTCCTGATTCTGCTTGACGGAAAAAACCCATCTTGAACCAATAACTCTCTTTCCAGTGGGAAGAGATGCAACCTCCCAAGTATGATTTTTGTCCAATGCAGACATCTCCTCCTCCATTGCCCGAGACCATACATGTATGCTCAATGCTTCCTGCCATGTCTTAGGGATAGTAACCATGGATAATGAAGCCACAAAGGATTGATGTGCAAGAGTAAGATGATGATAAGAGACATGATTAGAGATGGGGTGCTGGGTACAAGGAACTGTACCTTCCGACAAAGTAAGTGGGGCATGCAACTCCTCATCTCCAGAACCTGAATCCGAAGCGGGCATTGGTAGCGGAGGAGCACCATCGGTCTGTTTCCCCGTCTTACGACGGTGGTATATATGAGGAAAGGGAGACACCAAAGATGAAGGCAGGGCTGGAAGAGGAGACGCCTGAATAGAGGGCGCCTGAATAGGCGGAGCTGGAGCTTGGTCAGGAACAGGAGGAACCCGAATCAAAGGGTAAGGGATAGGAGTATCTAACACAGTCTCACCCTCACTAATCTCCCCCTGACGAAGAGAGTGAGTCGTGGTCAGATAATAGGAGTCCTTCTCTTGAAAGGTAACATCCATAGTACAATAGATATGACGAGAAGGAGGATGGTAACAACGATAACCTTTTGTGGTAGAGGAGTAGCCAATAAAGACACAACAGAGAGCCCGAGGGTCAAGTTTATCCCTATGGGGTAAGTGAACATGCACAAAACACACACATCCAAAACCCGGGGGGGGGGGGGGGGGGGGGGAAGTGAGAGGTATGAACAACAGACGTGGATGAGAGACGGCCAATGGGGGTAGCATACGCCAGGACTCTCGATGGTAGACGATTGATAAGGTGAGAAGCGGTGAGAACCGCATCACCCCAGTAAGATTTGGGGAGGTGCATAGTATGGAGAAGACAACGAGCAACCTCAAGCAGATGCCTATTTTTTCGTTCGGCCATCCCGTTTGAGTGGAGGTGTGAACACAAGTGGTTTGGTGTAAGATATCATGACTCATAAGATAGGAACCAAAAACACCCCGATCATCATATTCCCCCCCATTATCGCTACGGAGAACACAAATTTTACCATTAAACTGGGTATGAACCATTTTGTGAAACGCTTGGAAACAAGTGAAAACCTCACTTTTTTCTTTAATAAATAATCCCAAGTGGTCCGCGAAAAACAATCAATAAACGCCACAAATCACTTAAAACCAGATAAAGATAACACTGGGGAAGGACCCCACACATCAGAATGAATCACAAAAAAAGGAATTGTGCTAGGAGAAGATAAATGCACAGAAGTATGACGAACATGTTTTGACATTGCACAAACATCACACACAAAAGATTTCATAAAGGGAATAAAAGCAGGAAACAATTTTTGAAGATAAACAGGAGAGGGATGTCCGAGGCGAAGATGCCATCGGCGAACATCCTCAGCGGTGACGGTAGCAGATGCCAGAGCATGAGATGGATGTTGGTTGTCCAGGTAGTACAGACCACCATGGTTCCTACCACTGCCAATTTTCCGCCTCGTACCCAGTTCCTGAAAAACACAAGAGTCAGAGAAGAAGGTTACCGAGCAGTTGAGCGAGCGAGTAATATGACTAATAGAAAGTAAATTGTGGGGAAAAGATGGAACATGAAGAACAGAGGAGAGAGAGAGAGATTAGGGGAGCAGGAAATGTGTCCTTTGCCCGCAATTGGGGATAATGTGCCATTAACAGAGATGACCTTATCCCGACCGGACAAAGGTGTGTAGGAAACAAAACCTGAGGAGGAGCCTGTCATATGATCAGTAGCTCCCGAGTCAATGATCCGGTCAGATGAGGAGGCAGTGACAGCATGAGCATGGGCTTGAGTCGCAGTAGCAAAGGAGGAGGAAGCACCCGGAGCTGAGTCAGGCTGGGAGTGAAGTAAACCCGCAGAGCGTCCAATTCCTGGGCTGAGAAGGAGCTAGGGGCTGGATGTTCCTCATATATCTCCGAAGCATTAGCAGCATCTGAGAATCGAGGGCTGCCTGTCCGACCTCCTCTACGGCCAGGAGCCCGACCATGGCCCCGACCACGGCCAACAGGAGCTAGATGAGGATGGAGCTTAAAACATACATCCCTAGTGTGACCCCGTCGACCACAGTAAACACAAGTGGGAACACTAGTGTTGATATTACCCCGACCAACACTAGTCAAGCCAGAGCGATCTGGAGGAGCAACCATACTGAGGGACTTCCGACGATCATCATCGCCAAGGACCATGCTGAAGGCTTCCCTAAGAGAAGGAAGAGGCGAACGATGTAAAATATGAGTCCGGACAGTATCTGACTCCATGTTCAGTCCCATCAAGAAGACATGCAGGCGGTAGCGGCTCTCCTTTTGCTGCAGCTTGATAGCGTCTGCCGTACAGGAGGCTGTGAATTGCTCGAAGAAATCCAACTCTTGATAAAAGGTGTTCAAACTCAGAGAAGTAGGTGGAAACCGTGATAGATCCCTGTCGGAGCTCCAAGATGCGACGAGTGAGCTCATATATCTGAATGGAACTACCAATCTGGGAGTAGGTGTCCCGAGCCCGAGTCTAGATATCGTGAGCTGAGTCCAGCAACATGTAACTGCGATCCACCTTGGGTGACATAGAGTGGAGAAGCCATGACACGGCAAGGGAGTTCTCGGAGTCCCAACGTTTCCAAGTGGGATCATCCTTGGATGGAGCCTTAACAGTCCCATCTATGTAACCGAACAACTGATGGCTGCGTATCACATGTTGAGCAGCACACGACCATTCTAGGTAATTTGTTCCATCCAAGGGCACGGTGGTAATCTTCAACGAACCTGAGTGGCCATGAGTCCGCTGAGGGTCACTCATCTGTGGCATAACTTCACTCGGCGAAGAACCCGTAGAGTCCCCCATGATACTCCCTAGCTGAAAAAAAGGAATCACGAACGGATAATGAGAGGCGATAACACCACTAGCACGACATCGCACGGGGATGCAGGATCAACACAGGAGAAGTCACGGTCGCGGAACAATCGGCACAACAGTTGCGGGAGGAAACACAGTAGAAGATCGATAGCAGCAACTCAGGGAAGAAGCAGCGGCAGCGGCAGATCAATAGCAGCGACAAATCATCAACTCGGGGAAGAAGCAGCGGCAGATCAATAACATCAGCAGATCGGAAGTCGTCGCAGAAGGCGGATGCCGTGACCCAGTCACAGACGCAGATCGTAAGCAGTCGCAGAAGGCGCGCCTGGATCGGAAGCAGTCGTCGACGGAAGCTGTGACCCAGATCGGCAGAAGCAGACGTCGACTTCGACGGGAGAAGCGGAAACGCGGCGCCTAGGACCCAGCGTTAGCGGCGGCGCCTAGGACCCAGCGTTAGCGGCGGCGCCTAGGACCCAGCGTTAGCGGCGGCGCCTAGGACCCAGCGTTAGCGGCGGCGCCTAGGGCCCGCATGAGCGGAGGTGGGGAAAACATCGGGGGACTCTCAAACCGTCGGCAGAAGGTGCGAGAGAGAAGGAAGGCGTGGGAGAAGCGAGTTGGTGGCGTCGATCGCGAGAGGAAACGCAGACGGGCGAGAAAGCTCGCGGCTAGGGCAAATGTCTGCTCTGATACCAAGTTGAATAGAAAGAGAAAACCAAATTGCATTACTTGATTACACATACATTTATATATGACGGAGGAAAATACGAAAATACTGAAAAATATCCGACTTGATTACACTATTACAACTAGTTTTTCAGATTGATTGCATTTTGCATCATTAATGTCCTGAAAATCTTTCTTGTTATGTTTATACTTCTCCGCTCTTTAAATTTAAATGTTGCTCGAAAATTGCTAAATGTTTATTCTCTTAAGAACTCCATTCAAGTTAAAGCAGTATACCTGGATGGGCAAGGATGGAATGCTAGGTTTATGAAAATAATGAAATTATCATTTGTATATTGCACACTGTTTTAATTGTTTGATGAAAAATTACTTCCGTTCACATTTGATTAGGTGCAGACAATGTTGAACTTTTGCTTAATTGTTAGAATCTTTGGACATGATGTTGAAACCAATTTCTCGGTCTCTGTGGAGTTCGGGGCCCCCAACAAGTTGAGGGGTGACCAACTCTTACTTCCCCCAAGGGAGAGCTCTAGGTTGAAGGTGTTGGAACTATGAACTGGACCAAGGGCTCGGCGGGGAGGTCCCACCACATACCCGGAAGATCTTTAGAGCGCTTCCCCTCCCAAGCCAATGCCGGGCTTGGGCACCACTGGAGGCTCTCCTCACCCCACTAGAGAGACTCGGGGAGAGAGAGGGAGAGAGCTAGCCTAGAACAAGCTTGCCTCCAAATGGTGCCCCCTTGGTCCTATTTATAGGATTTCTGGATTTGGGCTGCGAATAGCCAAAAACTGGTCCCTGAAATTACCAAAATACCCTCGAAACGGGCTGCGGATAGCCAAATCCCGCTGTTCTGAGGCGCTGAACGCAGACCGCACCTCTTCCCGGGGCCGGGCGAGAGGGGGCCAACCTCCTCCCTTGCTCGCCTTCCCTCACTGGTCCGTCTCCTGCTGAGGTGGGGCGACCCGGGAGGTCGCCCGCCTCCTGGCTCGCCCTCCTTAGACAGGGGCGGGGGCGAGCCCAGGAGGCCACCCGCCTCCTGGCTCGCCCCCCTTAGACAGGGGCGGGGGCGAGCCCAGGAGGCCACCCGCCTCCTGGCTCGCCCCCCCTTAGACAGGGGCGGGGCGAGCCCAGGAGGCCACCCGCCTCCTGGCTCGCCCCCCTTTGATACGGCGGCGGGGCGAGCCCAGGAGGCCACCCGCCTCCTGGCTCGCCCCCCTTTGACAGGGGCGGGGGCGAGCCCAGGAGGCCACCCGCCTCCTGGCTCGCCCCCCTTTGATACGGGGGCAGAGCGAGCCCAGGAGGCCACCCACCTCCTGGCTCGCCCCCCTTTGATACGGGCGGCGGGGGGCGAGAGGGAGGGCTCGCCCCTCTACCTCTTGCCCCCCTCTGCTGGGGGCGGGGGCGAGAGGGAGGGCTCTCCCCTCTACCTCTCCCCCCTCCACATGAGCTGGGCGAGCGGGAGGCCTCCGCCTCCACCGCTCGCCCCCCTTGCCCCTACTCTTCCTGCTTGGGACCATGCTACCACACAATGTCTTAAAGGACCCCTGGGTCTCGGAAAAACACTCAGCGAATACGGGGTTGTACACATGAAATGTTGTATGATGAGATTATGTATTTTGAACTCACAAGTGAAGACTATAACTACTCCATTGGTGCAAATGTTTATTCCAATTGCTCGACCTGAATATTGTCTCATGTTTCTGCAGTCTTTTATCTTCCATTATAAATTTTTTTGTCAGGTTCTAATTAAACCTAATTATTGTTCTACATCCAGGTATACTTTTTCTAGCTGAAGTTCTTATCCATCTTTTGAACAAATCATTAGACAGTTTTACATTAAGTACTCTGGCAGGGTTCTTCTCATCAAGGCTGGTGAGTTGAATGCTTTTATTCTTCATATTGTTTTCTTCCATCCTGATACATTCTAAGAATCATAGCCTATAGATTAGGGGCTGCATCACGCTATTACATGGCTATGTTCATTTTTGTACTTAATATAGTATTTGATGTAACTTTAGGCAGACTGGAGATCATTACATGGGGCACTTGTTGGTTGTTTGGCACTTTTAAGGAGGAAGAGCAATGTTGGTATGATTGTTGATGGTGATGCCAGGATAATAGCTCAATCAATGTTGGATAATGTACAAGTGCAGTTACTTGCAATGATTGATCGTAAGGTTAGATCTGTTAGGGCTTATAGTATGAGTGAACAGGTGCAAACAGTCATGTTTTTATAATGTTTGTGCTAAATTTGATGTTATAAAATTTTCTTACATCGACAGATATGTTTTGAAGTTTTTCAGTGCCTACTGGATGTCTACTCTGACTCAGTAGCGACATTGGTAGTGCTCTTCTTTTACTGCCTAGCTATTCTTTACCTTTTTAATTTATCAGTTTCTCCATTTACTTAAAAAATGTCATTGTAAAGTTTATATTTATTGCCTTCCCCATTCACACCATTTGATGAATTTAAACATGTCATTTTTCTAAATAGCCTTAAGTTGTTATATAAACTTTGAATTGTTATTTATTAGTATTGTTAGTCTGGAGAAATATTTTAGCATTCTCGAGTAGGTGCCTTCTACTAGCCTTGCAGGATCTTGGTTCTTCATTGTATTGCTATTTCACATGAAAAAATGTCCTTAGACGTTCATTCATCATCTTTTTTCAATGCAAGCCATTTGGTGATTCTAACATGTCATTTTACAAATATTCTAAATTTGGAGTTATTTTTTTTATTTTTATTTATAGTTTGGTTAGCCTAGAGGAATTTTGTAGTATTCTGGAGTGCCTTGCATAAACCTTGCTACTGTAAAACGTACACACCGTTTAGTTTTTCATTTCTTTGCTATACCCTTCAATAAGGTATTAAGTTTGGCACGTACTGTAAATCCTTTATTTTTAAGATTTAGTTGCCATTTTACACCAAACCACTACATTCGTCCTTACAGATTTATACGATTTTCTTGATTAAAATGTCTCATTTCATTGTGTTATGTATTTATCAAACAGCTGAAATTATGCAGGGTGATGATTTTGTTTATGGATTCATTCAAGCTGTTGATCAAGAAAAAGATCCACGGTGCTTGGTCCTTACATTCCATTTAATCCAGAGTTTTGTCAAATTGTTTGTGTTAGAACTTGGTTCAACACATATTGTCCATGACCTTTTTGAGGTTTTAAGCTGCTATTTTCCCATATATTTCACACATGTAAGTTTACGGTGGATCCCTCCTGTTCTTATGATAAATGTGTCATAATGCTGTTTATTAACTCATTTCAATCATCTTTTGGTAGGTAGTTCATTTATTGACATATATTTAATCATTTGACATCTGTTTGTGTTTGACATGCACTGGTATTAAAAGATGAAATGACACTTAGTGGACACTCCAAAACTGCTTGGAATTTCCATTATTGGCCTCTAAGCTACTCTGCAATGGCCTTACCTATTTAAGACATGTCTTAACAACAGTAGGTTGGCGGATTGGTTGGTTCAATGTTCACGGCTTCAAACATTTTGTTTAATAAGCACAGGAAATTGAAGCTGTTAAGAGGTATGAATATATAAGGGATTAAGGGCTCGACTACAGTTCGATGTAAAAAAAATCTATTTGAATAATGTCTTCCTTCTTCGTGCACCATTTCCAAATCTAATGGAAAGTGAGCTCTTTAGACTGAAGTGGAAGCCGGCATTTGGATTGCATATACAAGAAGACTATGATGAAATGTACTCTCGTTTCAACTTGGTATCAGATCATGCCTTCATCTCCTCTAGTTCTTGTCTTTGAGTGTCATCCTTGAGTCATCGTCTTTGAGCATCTTCTCCACGAGCTGAACTTCTCTTCAATGCTTCTGCGAGATAGCCTTCAACTTGCAACTTAAGCTTTCCTTGTTTCTCCATCGAGTTTCTTTGCTGAGCTCCTCCTTTAACTGGAGCCTTCCGCCAAAGTTCTTTGTATGTTGTTGATTTTTTACCGTCAAGCCTTCCTCCTGGGCTCTCTATTCAATCTTGCTCTCTCCGCGCGCTTTTACGCGAAGGTGGCTGATCCATTAATATTCAGGCGGGGTTTCTTCTCTTGCAAAATTTTCGATTCCAGCACCGACAAAATAACATAATAAAAACTTGCCCGACTCTTTTACCCTTAGAGACTCCATACTGGTTTGAGCTTGTTCACAACCCAGTCACAATTACCACTATGATTTTTGATGATAACATCATCTATTATGGTCACAAATATTTTTTTTTGCCTTCATGTTGCCAAAGGTTGCTTGGACATATCGATGTTACTACTAAAGAACCACTCTGATCCCATCCGTCATGAGAGAAATGAGGCTCAAATGGGATGATTTCTAAACTGTATGAACAAGACAGTTCATGTAAGTTTTGTTCTCTTTTATTTTGCTAGCGAGATTTAGACTCATGCTATTTCCATTTATTCTCTCCAGGGAAACTTTGCACTAGTTTATTAACTTCAGACCCAACGCTCTCATTTTGTCTATGACAGGAAGTCCGCCTTTGATTATTATTCTAAGTATGCTAAACTTCATCATACGAATGATTGCTCGATCTATTATTCTTAAATATGCTACTTGTTGTATTTGGTTTGCTATTTCAACATCTCACCAATCATCAACCCCCACTAACCCCACAAACCAATTGATGGCCACCCACCCTCTTTTCCCCATCATCATTTTATTTAAAGGGGTTTGAGCTTTAGAGCAAAGACACCACTAAAGAAGCCATAGCCATTTCTTGGAGAGTGGTTGAGAGGGGAGGTGCTGTGAGAGTTGGTGTGACGACAACCTACACACTACAAGACTACGTGTTGCGTAAGCGCGATAAGACCGAGTATCTGTGTGGTTCTTTCTCCGGTGTGGTGGGTCGTCCGACGACGATGACGAATGCTCGTTTTGCATGAAACTGTGTCTGTTTTACAAATTGCAGTTAAGTTCATATTACCCGCATGCAGATTTTTTGTAGTTTGAGTTCTTCTGCAATGTATTTTTGGATTTGTATTTCTTAATTTTAAGTACTATAATTTTATTGTGCTGATCTATGAAGCACCTATATAGGTACTGGGTACGATACGTATTCGGTACGGTGGTACGACAAAATAAAAAAACAAGGATCCAGATACGTTTGGGGTACGACGTAATTAAAAGTGTGTGTGTATATATATGCATGTGTATGTATACGCCCCCATTTAAAAAAAGGAGAATACAAAATGTAAAAAAATTCATATTGAACATGTAGTAACACTATCAATTTAAAATATCTAATCCTCAAATGCATAATAAATAAACAAAATAATTAAATTTAAATTAGATTCTTTGTAGTTATAATGATAAAAAGAACTTAAATCTGGAGCACATTTTGTTATTATAATAAACAAATACCACTAGTTGTATTTATGAGTCACAGTTTTTTCTTTTATTCAAGACGTAGAAAAGTCTTTTGTTTACTTAAGAAAAGTAGACCCCAATCAGAATATGCAGAACAATATGTCACGTCCAAGTATTGGGTACGTACCGGTACCGGAAACGTACCCGGTATGGGTACGCGGTCCTTAGGGAAGTATCAATGCTTCATAAGTGCTGATATAGTTGTGCAAAAAGCGTGTTATCTTGTGATTTTGTATTTAATTGTGCCTGAGGATTGCGCTTCCTGATCAAAAGTTCCAGCAAGTGGTATCAGAGCATCAGGTTCTGTAGGTGACTGATTTGATATATGGGGAAGAATTTTGACTGCGGTGGGTGACGACTAGGTCTTCTCCCTATCCGTTCAGATCCAACCCTTGAATTAGTCAGGTCTCCTAGTCGTGCTGGAGGATTGTTATGGCAAGGAAGAATGCGACTTTGGCTTGGTACTCGATGAAAAAGTTTGATGACACCAGTAACTTTAGTTTATGATAAATTCGTGCTAAAGACATGCTAGTTGAAGGATGCTGGTGGACGTGATAAATTGCCCACGAAAGTGAAGGATGTGGGGTGGATGGACTTGGATGAGCGTGCCACTAGCGCCATCAAGATGTCCGCTGACGACAAGGTACTCTTCAATATTGGCGTCGAAGAGTCTGTAGTCAACCTTGGGAGAAGCTTGAGAGATTGAATATGATCAAATCCTTGACCAAGAGATTTTTGTTGAAACAATGTCTATATGGGCTGAGGATGCAAGTGGGTGACAACCTGCATGAGCACTTTGATGCGATATTTCGGCAAGTGCACCGGTCGCGCAAGTAATAAAGTTTGGGAATAGGATCCCCGAGTGTCGGTCTCTTGAGGAATGCAGGTTGGGTGAACGAATCGCGTTGTGTGACTATTGTTACACAAGCGTAAACAAACACACAAAAGGGGGGGGGGTTTGGTTGGGTTTTCCTACTCTTAACAACAATGAAGGAAATGCGGGTCGAAAGCACCGCTTCGCAAGGCGAGATGGATGCAACGGCCGCGATGCCGTGCTTCGTGAGGCGGATGGAGCGTGCTCTAGTGCCGGAAGGCGATGGTCGCAAACACCTCTTCACAAACGCCGTTAGCTCTTGCTAACGCGGATCGAACACCTTGAGTGCGTGAATGAGTGAGTGGATGAGTGGAGGCGAAGCGATTCACAAGCAAGTAATGATGAAAAGAGAAGAAACATTCATTTCATTTAAACCAAACATCATGATATTCAAGTTTAAAAGATTCAAAGATTACAACGAAGGAGAGAGGAAAGAGATAACCAATGGATGAAGACTAGCGGCCGTTCACGGCCGGAATGGTAGTTTGTCAAGCTACCTCCGGACTCGGGCGGACTGTGCTTCCGGTATAGAGAAACTGTCACGATCTCTCTACGTGGTTCCGTCGTCTTCTACCTCAGGATTCCTCTTCTTCTCACCGGACTGGAGTGGAAAACAGCTGCTTGAGGGCTTGCGGATGGTGGAGAATGCTCCCGGACAATGGAGAAATACTTGGAATGGTTGGAGAGGACTTCCCCTTGCGTAAGAGATGAAGTGGAGGTGTCCAGGAATGGAAATCGCCGGCGTACGGACTGCCACTCGCGCTCTCGGCGGCTCCCTCCTGCCCTAAAAGCGGAACAAGCATATATATAGGCGCTGGAATGAATACTGCGCACGGTCATTGGCGCACGACCAGTGGTCGTGCGCACTGGAGTTCTGCGATCGTGCGCGCTGCCTGGGCGGAGCCTGAAATGAAAGAAATTTATAAAATACATGTTCGCACGACCAGTGGTCGTGCGCACTATCATAAGTGGTCGTGCGATAAGCAAGACAGAACTCATAAAATGGGCGTTAAGTGCGCACGATCAGTGGCGCACGACCAGTGGTCGTGCGCGATAGAGCCAGTGATCGTGCGCAGTGTTCCTGTACAGAATTGTACCGGGAACACCTGCACGACTCCTGTTCCAACATACAACACCAGTCTAGCCACTGAAGGTGACACTTAACACTGCATGAAAACTAGTAACGAAGATGAACAAGAAATAACACCAAACGGGCCTAGAAGTGCACTTAGCATGGAGTATTAAATAGGAATGAAAACATGTCTAAAGTGAAGTGCAAAGACTAGAAAATCGGCCCAGATGAGTCCATAAATGTGTATATAATTGGGACTCATCACACCCCCAGACTTACCTGTTTGCGCGTCCCGAGCAAACGAATTCGGCGGAGTGTGAAAATGGTAGTTAACAAAGAAAATTACACAAAGGAGTACAATGTGAAGTAGCAAAAGCATGCAAATAGAAATTTAGTAAAAAGAGATTCTAACTATGCTAACTAATTTACGAAAGTATTAGAGCGTAAGTAGAGATTTAGTTATACTCAGTTGGTGAATTATGAAGAATTCGAACGATCTTGCCCGGTGTGAAAGTAACAAGACACTAAGGCGGGTGTTGCACAAGGTCGGGGTTTAGGAATAACTTCGCTGAAATCCATCAACGTCGTGAACCATACGCTCGCCCGGTCACACTCTCTCCACGGCGTTAGCAAACTCACAAGTCAAATCAATAGGGCTTTTAAGATTATATTGGGGCTTAGGTTGCGGTATGATATTCAAATTTAAACACGAAGGCTACGCAACCCAAGTGAGCTAACGGAACGCTGCACCACACAAAACCAAAAACAATGCTCGTGTGACACACCCCCAGACTTATCATGAAAACTAGGTGTGCACACGGCCTACTTCACAATTACCAACAGATTTTCTATTTAGCTCGGAAGGATTTCTTTACGACATATTTCTTTTCCAGATTTTTTTTTCTTTTAACAACATACTTTTCTTCTTTTACTTATCCTCCGGTTGGTTCAAATTCAGCAAAATAAAACGTGTTTTTCTTCACAACGCACAAGTTCCAAACATCACACAAATTGAGAATTATGAGCGCAGTTAAACAGCAATTTGGTTGCGGGCGTAGGATAAGCTTCGGGATTTGGTGGATGAAGAGGAGCTGAACAAAAGAGTGGTAGGCACAATTTTGGCTTGCAAGGGTGAGCGAAAAGGACATGGAACGACAAGGCTCAAACTAGCCAAAAGGTGGCCTACATCACGTTTAACTCGACGAGTCGCTCTCGCCCATGCTTCGAGAGTCGCTTGGGGCAAGTTCTTAGCCCATGAGAAAGGTAAACCTTCCTCCCGACTCGAGCAACACACGACTAGTGCTCGTACACACAACACCGGGTTATCACCAATTTCGTTCACATTCACCATTTGAGTATAACAAATCTAAAACTACGCAAAAAATACTAATCATAAATTAAACGCATAGAAATAATCTAGTTTTACTCAAATGCTACTGCAGCATGCGGGTGCGACTAGAACACTGCTCGAGTCAACATCGCACTCCAAATAGTAATTCCTAAGTTAACATCCAAATTCTCACTCCAACCAAAACAGTTCATTCGGAAACAAAACAAATAGGTAAGGGCACACTCATGTGGGTGAAGTGGTGCAAGAAGCATGAAAACAATGATGATGATAAAGGTAAATAATAAACAAACTTCTAGTATGCAGTGCAACTCGTGCACAGTGGATGACAACATACTCTCCCCCAGACTTAGTCTAAACATTACATCACAGAAATTGGAAGCTAAGGGGGGAAGAAGTGTTACCCAATGCTCAGAATTGAGCATACCAGATGATTGGCGATTAAGATAAAGAGCAGTCCGCAGCATCCGCACCAAAGAACACAACACACCTGCAAGCACAAAACTAAAAACAGCAAAAACAAATATAAAAACTGAACTAAACATGTTAGATAAAAATAAAATTAGAAAATCTGGGTTGTCTCCCAGCAACGCTTTTGTTTTATGTCCTTAAGCTGGACCAAATACCTGTATTATGATTGTTTAAAGAGCACAGAAATTAAAGGATAAGTTCACAGAAGCAGTTTCACAAATTCAGACAACACAAATCAGCTATAGGCGCTCTTATGGTGCGCGTCTCCCGTAGCTCGTAGGCGGGAGGTGAAGGCTTTAGGGCCAACACTGGTGTCACCCAGTGTTCCCCTAACCTCCGCCCTCTTGCCACGGAGAGCGGCAGCGCGAGCGTCGTGCAGAAGTTTCTCCTGTTTAAGTTTAGTGACAGTCGGGGACTGCCACCGTTGAAAGTTTTCAGATTTTTCCACCTTGGTGGTGGGTGGCGTCACTTCCGGCGTCGCGGTGACTACCGGATCAGCCCAAGAGATGGAGCGCTTAAATTGTTTATTACAAGAATCAAAACAAGAAGATAATGGGACAGTGTCCCGAACTAAATTCAAGTCAATATTTTTCGAAATGCAATCTTCCTCCGTCTCGGAATCAAATTCTCTCCGAAGATCTACTTCTTCCTCACTGGACTGGTGCTCCTCCTTTTCTCCTTCAATTGGTTCTTTATCTTCTTCATTTCCTGCACAACTCAGAGATTCATCAAAAATAAAGAGAGGGGGAAGAGTGGATGTTTCAGTTATAGCTTTGGGGCAAGTGGGCTGCGACACTTTATTGGGTAGGAAGATACACCCCGTAGCGAAATCAAGGGTGGCACCGCTCTCTTTCAAGAACGGCACGCCCAAGATAGGGATAGAGTGATTTTCCTGGGGTCCCAACACCTGAAAATCAGCAACCACAATCGTCCCCTCAACTATCACTTCTACATTTTTCACTTCCCCCTCAGATTGTATAACGGTCCCATTAGCAAGCATAAGGGATTTCCGATCCTCCGTGTTCATCTCAAGTTGCAATTTAGCAACGTCTTGCAACGCAATGACGTTGCGGGAGGAGCCGGAATCGCACAAAGCTTTCGTTTCAATATTATTGATGGAACAAGAAATCACTAACTCACTTAGATCAGCCTCTACCACATCGCCGAGACTCTTCCCTTGATCTATTGGGTTCTTTTCAGTGTTGCTAGGAAGGGTCCCCATGCGACCGCTCGGTTAGCACTTGGGCCAATTGGCCCAGCTGCGTTTCCAAGTTCCGCATGGATGCGGTTTGGTTCACCATATTTGAGGTAGCCGCTTGCATAAATTTTTCCATCATCTCCTCCAGATTACTCTTTTTTTGGGCTGGGGGGCCTTGGTTATAATCCGGGTGTGGTGGCCTCGGTTGGCTCCCGGAGGCGTAAACATCGTTTTGATGCTGCCCCGGTGCCCATCGTTGGCCATGCGTGTTTGGGTTCCATGAGAAGTTCGGGTGACTTCTCACTCCCGGATGATAAGCATTATTAAATGGCACCCCCTTAGACTGATTTCCTACAAAATTAACGGATTCATTCAAAGATAAGTGCGCGAAGTCACCTGATACGTTGTTCCCTGAACATTCGTACGCATGGTGGCCGCCGCCTCCACATCCTTCGCACGTAATGACAGCAGCAGGTGCGGGTGTAGGAGGAAGTGAGTCGACCACAAAGAGACCGCGGGCGTTCCTTGGTGCATTTCTCCCGGCAGTCCAGAATGTACCGTGGGAGGCGGTGTCGCGCATAATCCGAAGGGCCTCCTCTGGAGTGTGGTTCATTAGAGTACCACCCGCAGCAGCATCGATCATTGCCCTGTAGTTGGGCTCGATCGCAAAGTAAAATGTCTCTACCACATTCCACGGTTGGAGCTCGTGGTTCGGGCAGCGGCGGAGAAGATCATTAAGGCGCTCCCACGCCTCGGCAAGGGTCTCTTGGTCAGCTTGGCGAAAGGTGGCGATCTCCCGCCGCAGGCTCACAATTTTATCAACGGGGTGGAATTTGGCCAGGAACTTGGATGCAAGAGCATCCCAAGTCGCGGCGGTCCCAGGAGGAATAGAATGGAGCCACACCTTGGCCTTGTTGCGAAGTGAGAATGGGAACAGTCGCAGCTTGACTGTATCGTCAGGTATTCCAGTGTAGCGGAAAGTTCCGCAGATATCGGAAAACTCTGCCAGGTGCAGGTGCGGGTCTTCACTGGTCATCCCGGAGAACTGAGCATTGTTCCGGATGATGTTCAAGATCGCAGGTTTGATCTCGAACTGGTTGTTCATAATGTTGGGACCAAATCCCGGATACACACTCCCAGCTGTCGGAGTGGTATAATCTCTCATCGTTCTGGGTCGAGGCCTCACTACCTCTTGCTCATCTCCAGGTTGGTGCTGCCCCACATCGTGCACTCTTGGGTCAGCATTGTTTGGGTCTATGTTGTCACCCATTGCCGCCTGTACGGCTGCTGCGCGCCTTCGTGCGCGAGCGGTCCGTTCGATCTCTGGATCAAAGGGTACAAGTTCCCCCGCGGCTTGTCTCTGCATGCACAGTCACAACAAAAAGAAAACAAAACAAAGGAAATAAAAGACAACTGCTCTTGTAACAAAAGCTCACAACTCAAGACGTTACACGCCTGAACATTCCCCGGCAACGGCGCCAAAAACTTGATGCGATATTTCGGCAAGTGCACCGGTCGCGCAAGTAATAAAGTTTGGGAATAGGATCCCCGAGTGTCGGTCTCTTGAGGAATGCAGGTTGGGTGAACGAATCGCGTTGTGTGACTATTGTTACACAAGCGTAAACAAACACACAAAAGGGGGGGGGTTTTGGTTGGGTTTTCCTACTCTTAACAACAATGAAGGAAATGCGGGTCGAAAGCACCGCTTCGCAAGGCGAGATGGATGCAACGGCCGCGATGCCGTGCTTCGTGAGGCGGATGGAGCGTGCTCTAGTGCGGGAAGGCGAGGGTCGCAAACACCTCTTCACAAACGCCGTTAGCTCTTGCTAACGCGGATTGAACACCTTGAGTGCGTGAATGAGTGAGTGGATGAGTGTAGGCGAAGCGATTCACAAGCAAGTAATGATGAAAAGAGAAGAAACATTCATTTCATTTAAACCAAACATCATGATATTCAAGTTTAAAAGATTCAAAGATTACAACGAAGGAGAGAGGAAAGAGATAACCAATGGATGAAGACTAGCGGCCGTTCACGACCGGAATGGTAGTTTGTCAAGCTACCTCCGGACTCGGGCGGACTGTGCTTCCGGTGTAGAGAAACTGTCACGATCTCTCTACGTGGTTCCGTCGTCTTCTACCTCAGGATTCCTCTTCTTCTCACCGGACTGGAGTGGAAAACAGCTGCTTGAGGGCTTGCGGATGGTGGAGAATGCTCCCGGACAATGGAGAAATACTTGGAATGGTTGGAGAGGACTTCCCCTTGCGTAGGAGATGAAGTGGAGGTGTCCAGGAATGGAAATCGCCGGCGTACGGACTGCCACTCGCGCTCTCGGCGGCTCCCTCCTGCCCTAAAAGCGGAACAGGCATATATATAGGCGCTGGAATGAATACTGCGCACGGTCATTGGCGCACGACCAGTGGTCGTGCGCACTGGAGTTCTGCGATCGTGCGCGCTGCCTGGGCGGAGCCTGAAATGAAAGAAATTTATAAAATACATGTTCGCACGACCAGTGGCGCACGACCAGTGGTCGTGCGCACTATCGTAAGTGGTCGTGCGATAAGCAAGACAGAACTCATAAAATGGGCGTTAAGTGCGCACGATCAGTGGCGCACGACCAGTGGTCGTGCGCGATAGAGCCAATGATCGTGCGCAGTGTTCCTGTACAGAATTGTACCGGGAACACCTGCACGACTCCTGTTCCAGCATACAACACCAGTCTAGCCACTGAAGGTGGCACTTAACACTGCATGAAAACTAGTAACGAAGATGAACAAGAAATAACACCAAAACGGGCTTAGAAGTGCACTTAGCATGGAGTATTAAATATGAATGAAAACATGTCTAAAGTGAAGTGCAAAGACTAGAAAATCGGCCCAGATGAGTCCATAAATGTGTATATAATTGGGACTCATCACACTTTAATGTGTTCAATGGTCTTCTGAACCAATTACACGTAATTGATGCGAAGGTGGAGGAAGAAGACAAGACCCTGCTACTTCTTACCTTGCTCCCACCGTCCATAAACACATGATGACTACGCTTCTGTATGAGAAGAATACAATGAGACTGGAGGTCACATCGGTGTTACTATCCACTCAGATGCTTAAGGACCATGCTCCTTGGGGTAAGCATATTTTGGCGGTATATAGACAAGGGGGAGCATTTAACAGATGATCGAGGGGGTACACAGGCTCAGTCGACGGCGAATAAGGGAATTGTTTGTTACCACTATGGACATAACAGTCACATCAGGAGGAACTGTCCGTAGTGTGCACGGAGTTCTGGAGACATCCAACATGTGAGTGCGATGACGCTAGATCTGGGAGTGGAGAGTGATGATCGTTATACCATCACTGAGAGTCTAGGTCTGATATCGAGTCGAGTTCGAGTGATTTGAGCTTGACTTGAAATCCAAACTTTTGAGTCAAACTCGACTCGAAATCCTCGACTCGAATGACTCGATTTCAAGCCGTCTTGAAATTGAATCAAGTCGTCTCGAAATTGAGTAATTTTTCTCTTTATTCTGAGTTGGCTCAAAATTAAATTGAGCCGGCTTGAAATTGAGCAAATGAGGCCCTTTAAGTCTTTACTCCTTTAGTTTATGTTTAGACTAATGTTTTCAATTTTAAAATGTAAAATGTTTATAAATACTTAATATTTTAATAAATTTAAGTTGATTTGATTCATATTTTGAGCGATTCAGGGCAGGAACGTTATCGACTTGAAATGTGATTCGAGCCAAATTGAATCGAATTAATTGTAATCGCTTTCAATTTAACTCAATATCCGAGTGATTTTTGAGTGAATTTCGAGTTTCGAATAGTATGCTCAGCCCTATGAGAGTCATATTGAGTCTGATAATAATTGGATTTTGGATTCTGGTGCATCGCAACACATTTGCTCTGATGCTTTAATGTTTAGTTCTTTGGAGGTGGCGACTAAGTCGATCTATTTAGGTGACAGATCAGATTGTGAGGTCTCATGCACAAGGACGATTGACATACATATGCTTGATGGGGTGGTGCGTAAGCTTGAGATGGTATATCTTGTGCTTAATCTGCGCAAGAATCTGATATCATTGGGCAGATTGAGCTCAGGTGGCTGCAAGTTTGCAGCAAAATGAGTCGTAACGTGACCACTCCGGTGTGCCGTGCTCATGCGAGCTGTGCAGTTCAATAACATGTACCGACTTAGGACCACAGTGTGAGGTGGCGAATGGTCGAGGTGGTGTAGCAGATCACCCTTCTATGAATCGGGTTCGGCGAGTCAGTTTTTACGATCTAGGTGCATCGACATCCCAGAGGAGATCCAAAGCAGAAATGGAGTCGACTTGGGATAAGTCAATTGTCGTCTCAGACTTGAGGTGGTGCTATGTGCAGACATTGCTTCGTTCAGATAATACTTCGTGCAAGTGTTGTTGTTTGAAATCCAAACCAATGTGGTGATTGCTGTATTTGGTTTGCTATTTCAACAATCTGACCAACCATCAACCATCATCAATCCCACCAACCAATTGATGACCACCTACCCTCTTACTCCTTATTATCTTTCTATTTAAAGGGGTTTGAGCTTTAGAGCAAAGACACCACGAAAGAAGTCAGAACCATTTCTTGGAGAGTGGCTAAGAGGGGAGGTTCTGTGAGAGGTGGTGCGACGACTGGTTACACATGAAAAGGTGGCGGGTTGCGTAAGCGTTGCAATACTGAGTCTCTGTGGGGTTCTTTCTCTGGTGATTGTGGGTTGTGCGACGACAATGAAGGTTCATTATCATGTTCATATTATCCGCATGCGGATATTTGGTAGTTTGAGTTCTTCTGCAATGTACTTTTCATATTTGTATTTTTTAATTTTAATATAATTTTATTGTGCAAATATAATTGTGCAAAGTGCGTGCTATCTTGTGATCTTTTATTTAGTTGTGCCTGACAATTGCGCTTCCGCGACTGAAAATCCCAACTCTACTGATACAAAATATACACGAAAGAGGGATCATAACATTGCCTTTGATTTTCAACATTGTCTTAATAGAAAGTTTGTCCATATTTTTTCCAGATCACCGGACAATGATCTACACTATCATTTATCGATGCATAATATTGTTCATCAAATGTCTAATTGTCACACCTTTCTTTTGCAAATATTTATCCATGATCGATCAACTGCGAAAACTGACTCTCACATCCCTATTCCTGCCCATCCTTATGGACATGATTCTATAGCCAGCCCTACTCCTATTAAGTCTTTGATGTGTGATTATTGTCACAAAGCTCTCCTTATTAGGAAGACCTCTTTCTATTTCGTGTCCGTTCTCCAACGAATGCCCTTTAAGTCCCATGGTTGATCCACATCACGATATTTTATTTTCAGAGGAGTTATTAGCATTTCGACGATTCATGTAGAGGTCTAGAGGATGATCATTAAGACTAGTTTGACTTATGTTTCTACCACCTTTGCTTACATTGGGCCATCCACTACTCTCATGGTTGTACTTCCACACCATCAAATGAGTGATACATTCTGTTGCATCTGATGATATGACAAGTTCACTGTAAGACTTTATTTCTTATCCTCCATCACCAGGAAATGATAAAGTATAATCAATCATTCCCAGTTCCCACACAATCATTTTTGAGAAATGATCTGTTCCATGTGCCCATGCTCTTATGTTATTCTTAATATTTCATATTCCTAGTTTCCCTTATAATTTTAGCTATTAGCCATGTTACAAAATCATTAACGGTACTTCTACATTTTAACCTTCTCATGTTTTCAGGATCGGAGTATGAAATATGCTCTTGGCTCTAATAGGAAGATGGGTTGATTAGCCTCCCTTTCATTCCCTACTACATCCTCTAAATCGACTATTGGGTGTTGGTACAAACTCTTATGATTTGAATTTGTTGCCTAAATGCAACATTCACTACCTTTTAAGTTTCTGGCTTTAAAAACTTTCATTGTGATATATGTGTAGAAAACTTGGAATTCAAAGCATAATAACATTTTTACTATCTCTCATTCATCAATATTTCAAGAATTTGTATATATATTTATATGATGGAGGAGTGGAAATTCAACTCCAAATCATGATGTGGGATTAATCTCTACATGGGAAAAAACAATCTTTACATGGGAATTTTCATTTCTTCAACACTACTCCGCAAACATGAGCATACAAATTGTAGGTGTCAAGCTTGAAAATGAACTGTCGGTATAGTGGGTGTGGTAAGGCCTTGGTGTTTGGACATCCGAAATTTACTCGACAGCGGGTACATGTCTCAAATCAAATTTACGAAGTTGGATCTTTTCTTGGATGAAATGACAATCGACTTCGATATGCTTAGTGCATTCATGAAAAATGTGATTATCAGTGATATAGATGACAACTTGACTATCACAATTGAGAATGACCGGAGAGGAGAGCTTTATACCAAGATCAGTAAAAAGACTCCGGTTAAGTTCAGAAACAGCAGATGCCATTTAACGATACCCAACTTCCGCTGAAGAGCGTGCCACCACTGTTTGCTTCTCTCTTTGCTAAGTGACTACATGTGCTCCAAAATATGTGCAGTAGCCACTTGTAGACGACGATCATTGAGGGATCTGACGTAGTCCCCATCAGAATATGCAATTAATGATAGAGAAAAGGAGGACTTACACACAAGCCCTTGCCCTAGAGCATTCTTCAGATACCAAATGATCCACTCGAGGGGTTAGACACCCGGAAGCATGCATGAAGCGGCTGACCACCCAACAACAAATGATATATTAGGCCGTGTGATAGTCAAATATATAAGCTTGCCAACAAGGTGACTATAGTACTCAGGGTTAGAGAGAAGTAGACCAGAGTCATATGTGTGAGCACAAAGCTTGTGGTTGGCATCTATTGGTGTATCAGCAGGCTTGCATCCTGAGTAGCCTGCATCGTGAAGAAGGTTGAGACAGTTCTTCCGTTGAGACAAGAAGAGTCCATCGGGTCGACGAGTTATCTCAATACCCAAGAAATATCGGAGGCAACCCAAATCTTTGTTCTGAAAATGTGAGGCCAAGTGCTTCTTAATCATATGTATACTATTCAGATCATCGCCTATGATGAGACTATCATCAACATATACAAGAAGGATCACCGCACTTGCATGACGCCGATGAGTAAATAAGGAGTAGTCTGCCGAGCTCCAAATGAAGCTGAAATCTCGAATAACGTGGTTGACCTTATCGAACCAAACCCGAGGGAACTGTTTGAGACCATAGAGAGATTTCTTGAGATGACAGACAAGAGACTCCTCCGTGGGTGATTGCTGCATGTAGACAATCTCAACGAGGTCGCCATTAATGAATGCATTTTTGATATCAAGTCTGCCAATGACGATAGACGATCAAGGAAATCAATACCCAAACGATATTCAACTTAGCAACCAGAGAGAACGTCTCTTCATAGTTGAGACCATATTGTTGAGTGAACTCACGAGCCATAAGATGAGCTTTGAGGCGCTCGACTGTCCCATCAAGACGATGCTTCACAACAAAGTCTCATTTACATCCCACACGGAATTGACCAGGAGGAAGAATGACTAGGTCCCAGGTTTGATTGGCTCAGAGGGCATCCATTTCCTCATCCATCGCGGCCCGCCACCCCAGATGCTAAAGAGCTTTTTGCACATAAGAGGGGGTGGAAATAGAGGACAAGGAAGCGGAAAACCTGTGAAGGTCGGGAGATTGGCGGTGAAGGGAGTCATAATTAGAGAGGATTAGTATAGAGAACTACATTCTGGGGGAGAACCGTAATCAGATCGGCTGGTTGTGGAGCGTCATCAGTAGGTGACATTTGTCTCTGGACATCGAACTGAGGACGACGACGAGTGTACACATGGAGAGGAGGCGTTGTTGGCAGCATGGGAGGTGGAGTTAGGAGCAGAGGTGTGTTGTCATTGAGAGGGACGTTAGGACGCGGGATAACGGGTGGGAATTCATCATGAGTATGCGAGGAGTAGAAGGGTTGATCCTCTAAGAAGGTGACATCAACATAGATGACAGTTTTTTGATCAGTGGGAGAATAACACACATAACCCTTCTGTGTGCGAGAGTAGCCAACAAACATATATTTGGTAGCATGTGAGACCACTTTGTCCACCGCAGGACCAAGATGATGGACGAAACAAACACTCGCGAAGATACAAGAGGAGTCGAGGGAAAGAGGGGTGTGGAAGGAAAGAGCATGAAGAATGACGCCGTGAAGTCGAGAATAGACGGGGGCCTGCAATTAATTAAATAGCATGCGGTAGAGACGACGAAGTACCAATAGATCTTGGGGACCTGCATTTGAAACATAAGAGAGCGTGCGACCACAAGGATACCAAATTATGACTTACACGTGTAGCGGTGTAGGCGGCAACAAAATATAGCAAAAGTAGAGATCCAAAGGTTGCTGACTCAAAATAGATGGTAACTGTCGATGGTGGAAGTAGGGGGTGGTCGGATGTGACTGACGAGTAAGGGACGAGTCGAAATACTGTGGTTTGTTGTTGGTGGTGGACTGGACAACTATGACTAGGAAATAGGAGGCCGGTGGACGTCAGTTTAAGGCAGATCGGGCAGGGGTTGTCAGGATGCGGCGTAGATGGAGCGGCTGGTGTCGAATTGGGAAGAGGAAGAGGGAGGAGTAGCAAGGATCGCTTCTGCTGGAGGAGGCAACTTTCGATTTGCGGGAAGTGACAAGCGTCAGTTATAAAGGAGGGGATCATACGGGGCTAGCAGGCATATGAGAGGATTGCGATCACGGGATCCACAGGAACAAAGACTGGAGGAGGCGATGCCTTGGAGTCGCACCAAGGAAAAACCTCCTGACGTCTCACCGAGAGATGGGGGATCGACGGTTCCAAGATGTAATCAAACCATGATACGCCTTCAACCGCTGTCTGCATGTTTTATATATAGTATATAACTGAATGAGCACCCGAATCAGACGACTGATAACGTCCGAACCGTTCGGATGTCAAATACAACTCGAAACATAAAAATAATTACATGAAAAGGATTCAGAACGACCATCCAAATTCATTCGTGGACTCGGATCGTCCGAATGGATTACGAATCACCTTACCTATGGGAATACACATATGTGGGTTGGTGATCTCCATCACAGTTTCACCACAAAAGCCAAATCCTCCACATACTACCTTTCCCCCAATGATTGCCTCGGTCTTCGCCTCCGGGGCCTATGTTTCCACTGCAAACAACTCTACACCCCTCTTCTTAAATGCCCTCATAAAGAACTGCGATTGCTGCTCGCGGTTGAAGACGACGACATTACAATTGCTGATTTTAAAACCCTTAGCTCAAAGATGCCACCATCGGTACTCGACCTTGAGGATAAAGTCGATTTTGAGGGGTAGAGTATTGATACATATTCTTTCCATGTAGATTACCACTCTCAACCCGTGGACAACCATACCCACTATTCGGGAGCGCCTTGTATTTTGTAATGACATTTTGGTAATTTGTAGTAGTCCCCACTCTTATATAAGGAGGAGTGTAGAGTCTTAGGGGTCATTTTGGATGTCTAGGCTAGAATATCTCTTGGTGAGGATTCTTAGATGGAACTACCCCTTAAGAGCTTGACGCAAGCATACCTTGCGATTTTATCCTTCTTACATTCTATCACAATCTATTTCGATGAATACCATATGGTGAGATCTGATGTTTGGTAGCTAGGAGCGTGGAATCATTGGTCAAAGTGGTGCCCATTGGTGGAGAACAACACGATCGACCTCTGTGATGTAATGGTGGGAAGGGCTGATGTCTATGGCGTAACGAATGTTATACTTTCATCTCGTAGTCCTCAATGGTGCTGGTATGCCCATCTACTGGGGCTTCGAAGTGCGGGATGTCTTGAGTGTCGTTAGATTGTGCATTCCCAAGGTGGCTAAGCCATTGACCACTTAATGGATCTTGCTTGAGGGAGAGAGGATCAATGGTTAATGTTTCTCGAAGTAGGTCTCCGCAGTGATGGATTGCTTGCGGGTTGTGATTTTGGAGCTTGCAAAGGACGATTGATTCCTGTATCACTGTCGGCCTGCTCGCGCGTCGGTCCACTCCCCCTTGTGATGGAGTTATAAGATTGCTAATCTCGGTGAAGAAGGTGACACCGATCTCTTGTTTTCGCAACCTCTTGACACCGATCCTCAATGGCTGCCCGTTCTTGGATGAGTTGTTTCAACATTTCCATTATTGGGCCTAATAGCTCAATGGGGTTGTCCATGACATTTGAGATTCGTGGCTATGTAGGAAGGAGGTTATGCAATGTTCTTGCCTGGGACGGAAGGAAGCATCAATAATTATATTTTGGCGGGTTGTCCAGTTGGGAGTAGAAAGGATATGTCGGGAGTCTGGTTGCTGTGGAGGTTAAAATTGGTCGATGAAGGAACACGTTCTGCGATGCATGGCGTAAGATCGATAACCTTGAACAAAATCGTCATACAAATTCACACAGAATAAGAGTTACATATTTCAGTCATAGAATATTCATTGAGTCATTATTTTCATCAAACATATGAAGGAAGCATTAGTTCAGTGTTGAGAACGCAATGACGTCAATCAGGAGATACGACAGAGAACTGGTCCTAGATCATATCAACTTACAGCGGCTGTAGTAGGGGGAGTTCTCAGGAAGAGAGAGCTACAAAATCTCCAAAGTTTAGCAATTAGTTATGTGCATGTTTTTCATTTCAACCTAAGTGTATATAAATACCACATAAAAGACATTTGCAAAAAGGTCCAAACAAACAAACAAACAAACTGATCGCAAAAGCACCAAAATAGAAGTGCAATTGCAATGTAAATAAAACTACATAAATGATACTATTAAAATCAATAAATTGTCCTTTAGGTTGTAGCCATGACACCATGACACAAAGTTGATAACTTTATCAAAAATATGTAAGATGTGATATTCTTTTCTTTAGTTCAATCTAAAAATCGTTACAAGTATGTTTTCAATGGGTTGAGTGAAGCATCTTTTATGGATAATGTTAGCAAGTTGAGTTTGGGTAAGTTTCACGTCTAACATGAATAGGAGTGTTTAGAGGTACTAATATATATAGGCCAAGTTAGGGCAACACGTAAAAACAAACCTATCAGAATAACACTTGCCTCCTTTAAGAGTCCATCTTCAAAGCTAAAGCAGTTTGAGCGCATTCAGCATAAGTGAATTTGTGGATGGATTGCGTATGCATAGAAGATGATGCAGAAATGCAAACTAATTTTAACTGAAACTAATATTGGTAATTGTTGACGATCAAATGAGTATTCGGCCAAAGTTTGCTTTCATACTTTTGAATGGATAATATGGCTATCTATCTATGCCTATATGCTTAATTTTACATTTTCCTTTTTGTTCGGGAAATAACTCAGGATGCTCCATCAATTAACTTTATGTCTTAGCTTTGTTTCCGTGCTTAAATTCGTGCTTGAAGCGGGCTCTTTTAGCATCAATTACCGTGCTCTTTTAGCATCAATTACCATGTATATTTATTGTAAATTTATAGCTGTCTTGTTTCCTAGTTTTCAAGGTCAATCATTTGAAAAGCTCTCTTTGTGGCATGGTTTCTGTCAATTTCACGTTTCATAGATGGTCAGAGTTAATCAAATCTATGGTACTATTAAAAGCTGTTTGAAATTCTACTAATATAAAATCTTATCATTTGTTTTTTTCGTGATTTACCTATTTCATCAAATTTATTTTTTGAAACTAACAATTTAGTTGAAAAATATGTGAATTGAATTTACTATTACAAGCAAGAAGTTGAACAATTATCTTTAGGACTTATTTTCTCATATGAATAATAAATTTTACATTAGCTTATCAGGACTGTTTTGTTGCATGCCAAGTATAGTTGTTGACAAAAGAAGCAGATTGCAAGATAGGTGCAATATGGAGTGAAGACAAAACAACAACAACAACAACAACAACAACAACAACAATACTCAAGCCTTTATCCCACTATAGTGGGGTCGGCTATCTGGATCCTTTGTCGCCATTGTGTCCTATCTTTAGTCATAATCTCACTAATGCCTAAGTGCATCATGTCTTTCTTTATAGTTTCATTCCAAGTCTTTATTGGTCTACCCCTCCCCCGTTTAACATGCCTACCATGCCTACTGACTAAATTCTCACAACGCCTAACAAATGTCTCTAATGGTCTCCTTTGTACGTGTCCGAACCATCTTAGTCGAGCTTCTCACATATTCTCTGCAATTGGCGCCACTCCTGTCTTATCCCTGACACATTCATTCCTAATTTTATCCAGTCTCGTGTGCCCACACATCCACCTAAGCATTCTCATCTCTGCAACTCCCATTTTTTGCTCATGTACACAATTCATTACCCAACTCTCAAAACCATAGAGCATCGCTGGTCTAATTGCAGTACGGTCAAACTTTCCTTTAAGTTTTAATGGTATTTTACGATCACATAAGATCCCTGACGCCCCTCTCCACTTCAACCAACCTACTTGAATTCTATGTATCACATCTTTATCTCCATCTCCATCTTTTTGAACTATCGATCTAAGATATTTAAAGCATTCATTGCGGGAAATATCTTGATCACCCAACTTAATAATGAAGTCATCCGTCCTTCTTGCACTGCTAAAATTAAGCTCCATATACTCCGTCTTTGCCCTGCTCAACCTAAAACCCTTCTTTTTTAAAGTGTCTCGCGAATATTCAAGTTTTGCGTTTACACTCTCGCGCGTCTCGTCGACCAAAACAATATCATCCGCAAACAATAAACACCAAGGTATTGCTTGTTGGATATGTCTGGTGAGCTCATCTAAGATAAGGGTAAAGAGATAAGGGCTTAAAGCCGATCCTTGATGTAAGCCAACAGTGATAAAGAATGCCTGTGTTAATCCTCCAGATGTCCTCACCCTCGTCACTGAATTTGTATACATATCTTTGATTATGCTAATGTATGATATATTTACACCTTTCTTTTTTAAGACCCTCCATAAGATCTCTCTTGGAACCCTATCATAAGCCTTCTCAAGATCGATAAACAACATATGCAAATCTTGTTTTCTTTCTCGATAGTTGTC
The DNA here is from genome assembly GCA_033032865.1 of Dactylorhiza incarnata. NCBI lineage: Eukaryota > Viridiplantae > Streptophyta > Magnoliopsida > Asparagales > Orchidaceae > Dactylorhiza > Dactylorhiza incarnata. Next base: position 4,318,005 of record JAWHQI010000192.1, on the reverse strand, counting down.
AATGAGTCTCCTCAAGAGATGTATAACTTCCATGGTTAACCGCCCTGAAGACAATGTTCAAAATAAATTCTTGTTATTTATTGTTGAATGAAGTCAAAACATATTCTATAATTGCATATTATGAAGGTGTTAACTGGTCTTTGATACTACAAATTGTCTTTTACTATGAAAAACATCATGTAAAATTGTGTACACAAAAATAATAAAAAATATTACTTTTATATTAAGTAAATACAAATACGTGTATACATATTTATAGGCATGAGGAGTGACATCTCAACTCCAAACCACAATGCATGAGTAAGCTATACAAGATGAACAACACTATTAATGAGCCATAAAAGTGAGCCTTTAATGTTTGAGTTTCTTATACAACATTACTTCTATACTTCCCTACAAGTTTGAGCGTACATATCGCAGTCTCCAAGCTCGGAAACAAACTGATGATAAAGTAACCGAGGCAAAACCTTTGTGAAGATATCAGAGAGTTGGTCGGTAGGGGGAACATGCTGGAGATCACTTTTGCGGAGCTGAACTTTTTCTTTGATGAAGTGACAATTTACTTCAATGTGCTTCATTCGTTCATGAAAATAGGTTTTTCGGCCATATGGATAACAACTTTACTACCATAATAGAGGACTGAATGAGATGTATGAGATACATCAAGATCAGGGAGAAGACTCTCCAGCCAAGTAAGCCCGGAAGTGGCAGAAGCCATCGAACAATACTTTGCTTTGGCAAATGACCGTGCTGCAACCGTTTGTTTCTTGCTCCGCCAAGTGACTAGATGCCCTCTAAAATACGTGCAGTACCCACTTGTAAATCGACGATCATTAATGAAGTCTGCATAGTCCGCATCAGCTTAGGCATTCAACGAGATGGAAGATGAAGGCTTATACACAAGCCCTTGACCTGGAGAGTTCTTTAGATACTGATGGATTTGCTTAACTGCTTGGAGGTGGGATGCACGAGGAGCGCATGTATCGACTAACCACACTAACAACAAATGAAATATCTGGCCGAGTTACGGTCAGATAGATAAGTTTGCTAACCAGACGATGATAGTAATCCAGATTTGTTAGGAGAAGATCAAGACCGGACTCATTAACGCAAAACTTGTGATTTGGATCCATGGGTGTGTCAGTCGGTTTACGCCCTAAGTAGCCGACATTATATAAAAGATCATTGCAATACTTCCACTGAGATAGTACTAGCCCATTATGCCGTCGAGCTACCTCAATACCTAAGAAATATCTGAAACGCCCCAAATCTCTGGTATCGAAGTAAGAGGCCAAATCCTTCTTGATCATGGAGATACCATTCATATTATCGCCAGTGATTTTGATATCATCGACATACACAAAGAGGATCACAATACCCTCCTTGCGACGATGTGTAAATAAGGAGAAGTACACTAAGCTCCTTGTGAAGCCAAATGCCTGAACCTCATTACTAAAATTTGCAATCCGTGCTCGAGGAGATTGCTTCAGGCCATTGATGGATTTTCTTATCCGGCATACAAAAGACTCCCCCGCGATCTCATATCTAGAAGATTGTTGCATGTAGACGGTCTCAGTTAAATCGCCATTAAGGAATGCATTCTTGATATCAAGTTGATGCAACTGTCAATGACGATGAACTGCCAAGAAGATCAATACCCACACAATATTATGCTTGGCCACTGTAGTGAATGTCTCTTCATAGTCAATGTCATATTGTTGAGTAAATCTACAAGCTACAAGACAGACTTTTAAACACTCAACTGACCCATCTGGACGAATTTTAACCGTGAACGCCCATTTACATCAGACTTGGGATTGCCCAGGGGGAAGTAACACCAAGTCCCAAGACCCATTGTCCCGTAGGGCCTTCAATTCTTCATCCATTGTTTCCCGCCACTACGAATGTTGGGGAATCTCCTGTATAGAAGAAGGGGTGGAGATAGAAGACAAGGAGCATGCAAACCTGCGAAGTCATGAGATAACCGATGAAAGGAGACATAATGGGACATCGAGTGAGCAGTAGATGAGCGTGTGTCCTCTTAAGTGGCTGTTCGAGGATCAATTGGACCAGAGGCGTCATCAATATGGTGCGACTGGTTCGGGACAGACTAGCGAGAACGTCGAATTTATATGTTTAATGGAGGAGGGGGTATTAGTATCACTATGGTCGGTGGACATTTGATAGGTACGTTGGGATGATGAGGTGCATGTTGTGTTTCACCATGAGGAGAAGAGGAATAAAAAGGTTGATTCTCAAGGAAGGTAATGTCAGCGGATGTCACAGTTTTCCAATCGGTGGGAGAATAACACATCTTTTCTGAGTTTGAGAGTACCCAACAGAGATATATTTGGTGGCCCGTGATGCCTGCTTATGTAAGGGAGGACCAAAATGATGAACAAAACACACTCGAAACTCAAGGGGTTAGGGAGAAGGGAGGTGTGGACATAAATAAGACGGAGAAAGGGGACTCGAAGTTCATGATAGTTAACAACATGTGATTAATTAAATAACATGTAGTAGTTATCGTGAAGTTCCAATAACTACCTGTTTTTGAAACATGAGAGATCTGACTACCTCCAGCAGGTGTCAGTTCTTCCGCTCGGCCACACTGTTTTGTTATCGTGTATAGGTGCAAGACGTTTGATGAATAGTATCTAAGGTATTGTATGTTTCCTTAAATTTGTGACTATTGTACTCGTGAGCATTATCTGTCTGAATAAATTTGATATTAGTCGAAAATTGATTACGAGTTTCCGCAATAAATGAGCTAAAGACATGTATTATCTCAACTGATTACGAAGTAAATAAGCCCACATCGTGCGCGGATGATTATTTATAAAAGTAGCAAAATAACAATATCCAGATAAAATAACAGTTTTATATGGGCTCCAGATGCTGAATGAACTAAAGAATGGAGCATCACTCTAGTGCAATGAGAGGGGAAAGTTGAATGATGTTGTTTTTCATAGATGCATGATTAAGAAGTAAAAGCAGAAAAAGGAAAAATTTGAAAGTGCCTTTTGTAAGATTGAGAGAGGTGCATGGCTAAGACGCCGATGCTAGTCTACAGAAGTGATGGAAGAGAGAGCTGAGGAGGGTAGATCCAGAATGTAGGGCCCGTTCAACAATTGTTCCCTTCCGATGATACTCGATGTCTGTCGATCTCGCACCGCAAAGGAATAAAAGGAAAAAGTTATGGAGCATTCATGATCATGAGTGAGGCAACTGACAGAGAGAAGATTAAATTGTGAATTAAGGACATGAAGTACAGATCGTAAAGAAATAGAGGAGGTGAGAGGAATGTATCCAGATCCGTTAACAGGCATGGTTTCTCTATTTGCAACAGTGATAAAATTGGGATCAACAGTGACAGTGTACTGCAAGGGTTTCTGCGGAGTAATGTGATTTGTGGCCCCAAAGTTTTCTATCCAAGAGGGAGCTATGGGACATACATGATACACCTTCATTTGATGCATAAGCATTAGACTCGGGCGTTCGGTAACTAACCCTCGAACACTATGGAGTTCCTTTCGCAAGGTGTTAATTTCAGATCGGGATGTGCTGAGAGTGTCGGTCATTGAAAAAGCTGGTGAAGAGGGTTTTCTTGTTGCTGTGTGAATCCATAGTTTCTATAACATGTTTCATCAGTGTGAGTGGTCCGACCATTGTAGGTACACATGCTAGTGCTCTGTCCCTTCAGACGATTTCGACCACCTCGCCCACCCTTGCCTCAGGAGCCCCTGTAATCTCCCAGATATCCAGTATTGGGGCGGGGGGGGGGGGGGGGGGGGAGCGAGTCAGTAGAATGTTAGATAATGACATGAGATGGAGTCATAGTGACATCAATGGGTGGACTGACTTTCAGAACCATTGAATAGACATCAAATAATGTTGCGATTGTTGGAGGCGATAAAACATTTGCACAGAAACTGCAATGATGCAGTGGTATTCTAGCCATCAACATTTGCACAACCCTAAAACCCACTGCTTCTTTCTGCGCCCTCTGGTTTGTCAGATCAAGAGTTGGAGGTTGGTGTTGAATCTAGGCCTCTATGAGAGTCTTATATTATGCCACAAATGACGTCAGATCGCCATCCAAACCAAGTTCAACAGTCTGGATGTCCCATAATAGATTGAATAAGTGTTGACTATCTTTCGTAGAGTAAAGGGACTTTAGTTCATCCCACATAGCCTTAGCAGTTTCGTGGTGCATATCCAATCAATATGACTTACTTTTTATAGAGTTTGATATCTTGAACTCTACCATCATTATGAAGTTATTGCTCAATATGCTCAGTCGGGGGTCTCGAGTTAGATGATGACGGAGACCCTTAGTCTGGAGTACTCGACACACCGAGTGGACCCACTCTACCAAGTTCGTCCCAATAAGTGAAATAATGTTGTTCTTCAGCTCGTCTCGAACTTTAAAGACTAGAGTTGTAGCGAGAGTGGACGAAATGGTGGATGAGGCTGAAGCAACATTTGTCCCCATCTTATAAATTCAAAGAGAGATTCGACTAAGCCAGAAGATGTACGCAAAAATTTGCAAACAAGGTTCTACGAGCCTTGGCAAGCTCAAGCAACACTCTCAACAACAATATCAGCGAGATCTTAGCAGTATGTCCCCACCTTATAGATATAAAAAAGACTCAACTAAGCCAGGAGACTCATACAAGAAGCCTCATCCACTATTTTCGAGCCTTGACGACTTCAAGCAAGAGTATTGACGTATTCCAAGGAGTATCAACGAGCTCAATAGCAGGTGTCGGCGAGCTCCACGTAGGTGTCAGCAAGCTTAGGCAGATTCTGACAGGTTACGCCGAGTTCCAGTCGGCGAGCTCAAGCAGGTTCAGGCGAGCTCTAGGCAGGCGATGGCGGATTCAAGTCGGCGAGTTCAAGCAGGTTGTGGCGAACTCCAAGCAGGTTCCAATGTTGAATTCCTGCGAGTGAACCCTTATGTGGGTTCCGACGAGCTCCAAGCATGTGTCCACTGAGTATTAACGAGATCTAGTAGGCAGGTCCCAATTGACGAATTTTGCTTGGCAGTTGTTAATCGACAAGTTCCAAAGAGTGGTTTGCGAGTTCCACATAGAGGTTGACAAACTCTTCTTAAGTGGAATGTGTTACGAGCCCTTACGCCAACTGGGACCCGCTCTGTAACAGGGCTGCAACCCATACACCACAACCACTTCTCCGCACGTGTTCTCGGCGTGATAGGTTGTTGAGGCCGAGGACTTTTATGTTACGAGCTTAACGCCAACTGGGACACGCTCTATAACAGGGATGCAACCCGTACACCCCAACCACTTCTCCGCACGTGTTCTCGGCGCGATAGGTTGTTGAGGCCGGGCTTCGAACCCCTTACCTCCTTGATAGAAGCACTTAACGTTTGCTCCTTGTTATAATCTGGAAACCTGTTCAACTTAGTTCGGACCGAGGTGGTAGCTTTACTTCTCTCGCCGTTGAATCCCAAGAAATGAGTATTTCGAGCCTGAAACTAGCCCTCACTATTTAGTCGGTGGCTGCCTACAAAAGGACCTGCAAGTTGTAGCGAGGAGGTCCCGCCACTAACTCGAAGTTTTGTACTACTTCCCCTCCCAAACCCAGGAGCTGAGCCAACACCTCAGACAACACAGAAGGACAAAAGATAGAGAGCTCAAGCTCTTTTAGGGGGGGGGGGGGGTGGATCTGTGCCGATTTGAGGTATAATGGGTCCTATTTATAGACAAATCCTTATGAGGGCAAAGCAGTCTATTTGGTCTACGGACAACTGCCTCCGCCTTAAGTAACTTATTATTCGCAGACCCAAATGGTCCGCGGACAGTTGCCTCCGCCTTTTCGATGATATTATTCGCACCCCCGGTGGTTTACAGATAGCCTTCTTCTACAACTGGGCCACTAGACGCGGAGGAGAGCTCGCAAGCAAGGGTGGTTCGAATTCGCCTCGCGCTATTCCAAGAATAAGGGGGTGAGTACAGTTTGGTAGTTTGGGCTCGCCCTGCTCCATCTGAAGGGGTAGGCGAGTACGACCATGGTCTAAACCTACTTCCCTCCGGTTGAGCGGGTATTCAGCCTACTTGCAAAATGCGGGTTGTACACTCCTATCACCAACTGATCTGCTGCAGCTCAGTTGGTGATAGGAGCAAGCGTTAAGTGCTTCTATCAAGGAGGTAAGAGGTTCGAAGCCCGGCCTCAACTCCTTCCGCGCCGAGAACACGTGCGGAGAAGTGGTTTGGGTGTATGGGCTGCAACCCTGTTACAGAGCGGGTCCCAGTTGGCGTAAGGGTTTGTAACAGAATGCTCCGCGAAATTGGGAGCTCAGGCAGCGCGAGAGCGGTAGCTCAATCAGCGCGAGCGAGCTTAGGCGAGAGGAGTTTTTAGGACTCGAAATGCTCTGAACCATGTAAAATTCTGAACACAAAATAATCAAATATATTACTTTTAAATTAAGTAAATACCAGGACATGTATACATATTTTATATGCATGATGATTGACATCTCAACTCCTAACCGCATTGCTGGACTAAGCTATATAAGATGAACAACGCTTCTAATGGGTCATAGAAGTGGGCCGTTAACATTTGGGTTTCTTATACAATATTTCTTCAGCTGCTGGTTCCTTATATTGATTTCATGTGTTTCAAGTTCACTTTGGGAGTAAAACACCTCTGTCTTTTTCTTCTTCACTCATCTTCTGCTCTTGCTTATGTCAGTTAATAGGTCGTGCATCTAACAAAACTTTATTTCATTTTTCTTACTGCTCTCAGAAAATTGCAGATGATTTTGAAGTCAAGAGGGAAGACCTATCTGATGCTCTAATGGTATGCATCTAAACATTTTAGTTGGATTATTAATTTGCTGATTATGGAATTCTTGTTGATCCAAACACTAAGAAAGTTACAATATGAAGGTATTTAATATGCATGCTAGAAAATGGTCATGGATGTTGTAATATTTGATAAAGAGCGCTCAATGAAACATAACAGGTGAAACTAAAACAGTAGGTATGTGCTACGAGCCTACGATGATTGAAAACGTAAGAATATTGGGTTCATGGACAAGTTTTAACAATAAAATTTCTCTCATAGTGCATTTCTTAATAAGAACCAATGTTGGAAGAACGGTCATAAAGCTGGCCTTAAAATGCCTTGATACAATTTGCTAGTGATGCTGAGGATGATGCAAGTTTTTTTTTAACTAAAGTTGATTGGTACTTCTCTCAATGTTTTATGCATTTCGTGAATTTGGTTCTCATTACTCATTTAAAGTGTACTTTTTTTGGTTCTCTCATGATTGTTTTTTTTATCATTTCTCATTTAAAGTTTCCATTTTTTGAATAATTTGTTATTTAGTTTAGTTGTATTCATCTGAATGCGATGTCCAGTTACAGTGTCATCTGAAGTTCTTTGCGTTGTGATGAAAAGATATGCTGATTGCTTACAATTACTCTTTTATCCTTTTGCAATGCAGAATGCCTTCTGTTCAACTCCAGAATTTGAGCCATTTGCCATTCCATTACTTCTTGATAAACTTTCATCCACTCTTCCATTAGCAAAGGTTTGGGATACACCTCTTGTCTTTCGTTTCATAATGCTTTTAACATTTTATTTTCACAGACTTGCAAAATTTTCTGCTGATCTTCTTTATTGAGTAACTGAGGTTTTTACAGATTGATTCTCTAAAGTATCTGAACAAATGTTTACTGAGCTACCGATCTGATAAGATGGAACAGCATGCCCAGAACATTTGGTTTGCCCTTAAAGTTGTTATCCTCGGTTCTTCATCTGAAGGAGAAACCTTATCATCTTCCGATTTAGGTGGAGAGATAAACTCTGACGACCAAGATATTGCTAGAGAAGCGTTAGTTTGTTTGAAAACAGCAATTTCACAGTTTTCCTGTCATAATAATGATGACTTTTTGACTCTAATTGTTAGTGATAATGATATAGAAAGAAGTTTTTGCTCCGTCACTATGGAGGGAATTTATCGTGATAATTCAGATATAGCCCAACATCAGCTTCGTGCCCTCGGTAGTATCTTTTCTGTTATGACAAATTCCTCCATTTTTTGCTGCAATAGAGTGATTGAGATTTTATTTCCACGTTTGATGGATATTCTTGGAATACATTCAAGAAGCTCAGAAGATTTTCCAGATTCCAACAATGAAATAGTCTCCCAAAACTTGAACTGCGGGGCACTTTATTTGTGTGTTGAACTGCTGACTTCATGCAGAGATTTGATTGTCACAGCCTGGGAGGAGTCATCCAAACAAAATAATTCCTTGGAAGGCAGCTGGTGGCATTTGATTCAAGGTTTCTCCGGTCCATTAAGTTCTGCTTTTAGATCAGCTTTGATGATTCCTAACAAAATCACAGCTGAAAGTGGAAATTCGAACTCCAAGAAAGAACTAGTCCTTTACAGTGGTATGTTCCTGCTTCAGTTTTATTTCTTCTGGATTTTACATTTCTAGTTGGAGTTCTACAATGGATATACTGTTCCACGCTCTTAGTGCTTATCCATGTCTCAGCCATTTAACCTTTTAGTTACGAGCTTTATGTTAGTGACACATGAAGAATATATAGACGACGGATATGCGACGCCCTAACCCTAAATGCAATTCAAGTAAGCACGAGACGAATGCAGTGGACCTACGACGACCCTAACGATGCGAAAGAAATGCGGGCACGCGCAATCCAATAAACATGATACATAAGACATAAACCCTAACCCTAATGCGAATGCGAAATTTCGATCTTGCAATTAATTTTGACGCGCAATTGATCAAACACTGTAATTTTATAATATTGCGCTAATATCACAATTGATCGCAAATTTATCAGTGTAAGCTGACGGATAATAATTGCATTTAAGAGTGTGTGCACAAAATTAAATGCAGACAAATAAGTGTTGCACGTCTATAGAGAAATCTAATAGTCAAATCAATTTGCGCAAAGTATTACTAGCAATAAATGAGAGTACTCATACATTGTAAAGGAAAATGAAACTAAAAGTAAACTCATCGAGTAATCAATGCCGGTGGAGAAAGGGAAGATCTGGTGGTGGTGATGGTTGTACGGGCTATAGGAGGGGAGAATGGGCCTTGGTGGGCTGGTGTTGGCTGGGAAGGGACTTGGAGGGGATCAGGTAGGCTGGGGAGTTCAAGGTGTTGGAATGAGGGCTGCAAGGGAGGGGGTGGTCGGCAGGGTGCAAGGCTGCAAGGAAAGGGGAGAGGGTGGCCGGAGTTGGCTGTTGGGGGTGGTATGGTTTTGGAAGGGTGGCGACGGAAGGGAGAGCCGGCACCCCCGGAGGCAGGATCCGCGACGTCGCACCGCAAAGGACTCTCGATGTTGCACCGAGAGTAAGACCGAGCGGCTTTGTTCTTTCAAAACCTAATTTCTCAATCACTTCTTTTGCCACTGCTAGCAACATCCATTGTTTACCTTTTTTTCTTTACATGAGGTCTCATTCCTGTGAGTTAGGATGCAAGTTTGTTCAAATTGATTTAATTAAGAAACAAACTGTTACGCCTGGCGTCATTACCAGATTCTCCGAAGATTACTGTGCACGTCGACCAAAGGAGAAGGCGGAGGAAGACCGGACTGAACCATCCGGTTCAGCCCGCCAATATTAAATAAGGAGCAGTGGGGCTGAACCGCACCGGTTCAGTCCCTATGGGGGCCGGCCGGCCCCCATGGGTCCGGGTGCTATATAATACCGGACCCTCTTTGGAGAAGACATCACATGAAGTATTATTCAGGTTTCCTTCTTCCTTGTAACCCTAACTTACTTTTGCCCTAGTTCACCTCTAGTTTCCCTCTTCTTCCCTAGCTAGTTCATAACATTTGGTATCAGAGGATCTTTCCTACAACCATGGTGACACGTACCGAAGCCGAGAATGCGCGCTTGACCACCATCGAAGAAAACTATGTAGGGTTGGCAAATTCGGTGGCGGCAATCGAGGAACAAGTGAAATCCTCCCAAAAAAATCTGGAGAAACGCTTGGACACTCGCAAGGAGGAGATCAAAGCCCTTCTCGTTCAAAATCTGAAAGGGAAAACCACCATGGGGGACGGGTCCGAGGCCGACGCCTCTTATCAACCGCCGATGCAACCCCACGGTACGGGATCGGGAGGCTGGACGCAGCAAGGCGCCAGATCGGGGCTCGCATGCGGATTCAATCCCGGATCGGGATCGATCGGCGGAGTCGGGCTCGATGCCGATTCCGCCAGGATCGGCGGCCTGCACTGCCGATCGGGGGACGCTTCCCCGGAGACACGCCGGGGTGTCGTGGCAGCCACAGGGGGGGGGGGGGCTGGAGGCCGGTTACAATCGGCCTGCAGAGTGGAGGCCGGCGGAAACTCCAGGAGGACCGATCGGTCTGGGCTTGGGACAGTCGGCCTGGAATGGGGCCGGAAATCAACAGCAGCATTCTTGGCGACCCCCAGGACAGGTCAGGGAGAGGGTTCGTTTCGACCCACTGGAGCGAACGCGGTCCCGATTGGAGGCGTGGTAGCGATTTTACCACTTCCACAGGGTTTTGCCCCTCCTACGGGATACGACAATGGCAACCCGTTGCAGGAAAGGCCTCCCATGGCCAATCCATGGGGCGGCGGACAACAATTGGGCAACGGGCCGGAACGAGGACGACTTCATCAAATGGGCAGGCGGCGGGGTACGTAGCCGCCCCACCCGGGCCACCCAACCATCCGAGAGAGCAACGGTGGCCAGCTGGTCATGGGCAAGGAGGTTACGGGATGGCAAACCAGCGGCCTTACATGCAGCCCAAACGCACCCGCATGAATTTTCCTAAATTTCGGGGCGGAGATGCACTGGAATGGGTGCAAAAGGCGGAACTGTTTTTTACTTATCAAGAAATTCCCGAAGATCAGTGGGTACAACTCGCGGCCTTCCATCTGGAAGACGACACATACCAGTGGACACAGTGGTTCATACGGGAATATGGATATGCTCCATGGGAATATTTTGTGGAGGGATTCTCGGCCCGTTTTGGACCCTTGGAGTACGAGGATGTGGAGGCGACGTTACAAAAATTTCGTCAGAAAGACACCGTGATGGAGTACCGTACAGAGTTCGACAAGCTGGCCAATCGGGTCAGTTGGGAGGAAAAGACCCTCCTCAGTTGCTTCATATCAGGGTTGCGGGATGAGTTGCGGGATGAGGTCCACGCCTATATGCCACGAAGTCTGGGCCATGCCATCAGTTTGGCAAGGATACAGGAGGAGAGATTCAATCGACTGAGAACCCGTACAGCGGTGAGAGCTCCTACGGTTGTACACCCTCCTCGGGAGGCTCCCCGATCGAGGGCCGACCGACAGTGACAAAACTGACGTGGCAGGAACTTCAGACCAGAAAGGAGAGGGGGTTATGCTTCAACTGTGATGAGAAGTACACTCGAGGGCACGCATGCCAGAAGGTCCAGGTATTCATGCTGCGGGAGGAAGCGGAAGATGTTCCTCGCACTGAAGAGGAGGGAGAGTTGGCTATTGAAGACTTTGGAGTATCCATCCAGGCCCTGGAGGGGGTACCCCATCTCCGACCTTACGCCTAGCCGGGAGGGTCGGCAGGGAGACAGTGACGATCTTGATGGACAGCGGGAGCACTCACAACTTCATCCAACCCGCTGTGGCCCAGAAGACAGGGTGTGACATAGATCGCGACGCAGCTTTCCACATCAGTGTAGCGGATGGACGTACACTGCAGTGCGAGGGAGTGATGAAGGGGGTGGAGCTCCGGATACAGGGTTACAATGGACATATTGATGTTTACTTATTGCCAATCCGGGGTTCTGACATGGTGTTGGGCGTACCGTGGCTGCGGCGACTTCGGCGGGTGACTTTCGATTGGGACCAGATGACTATGGAGTTCAGCCAGCACGGGAAGGGGTATTGCTTGGAAGGCCTCAAGTCGTCTCAGGTAAAGGAGATCTCACTCCAGCTTGAGGACAAGCTGGCCCTTGATGGGGGAGGGAATGTTACGCCTAGCGTCATTACCAGATTCTCCGAAGATTACTGTGCACGTCGACCAAAGGAGAAGGCGGAGAAAAACCTGGCTGAACCATCCGGTTCAGCCTACCAATATTAAATAAGGAGCAGTGGGGCTGAACCGCACCGGTTCAGCCACTATGGGGGCCGGCCGTCCCCCATGGGTCCGGGTGCTATATAATACCGGACCCTCTTTGGAGAAGACATCACATGAAGTATTATTCAGGTTTTCTTCTTCCTTGTAACCCTAGTTTACTTTTGCCCTAGTTCTCCTCTAGTTTCCCTCTTCTTCCCTAGCTAGTTCATAACACAAACTGATGCGGATTACTTAGATGGGATATTGTGGTCAGTGATTCACATTTGAAATGCCGAAGTTGGCAGGATATGTATTTGGAGCCCCACTAAGGCTTTCACAGCCGTCCTTTCTTGCCATTTCACAACTTTGCCACAGAATTTCTAACAATAAGGCTAATATTTTCATAACACTTGCAATACTAGTTTCATTACAGTTTTAACCAAGCAACATTTGGCTCTACTCCTTCTTAAAGTAGGAGTGTAGAATCTACTCATACTTACATAAACTTCTTTGTGGGAAAACATTTAAAATGAAATTAAGAGTTCTCTATTGTGTGGTTCTCGGCCGCCATTTTGGGTAGCAATGATACTTAAAAGGTTGAATTTCATTGCCTATTGTTGAGTTATCTGCTTTCGGATGCCACGACTAAGTTGAAAGATAGAATTATTTCCCCCCCCTTGTGTTATTCTGGGAAAATACTTACTATATTTTGCTATCATATTTTTTTTAATTAGTTTCTTATTGTACATGTTTATAGACATTTTGTGCTTATTAAGAAGTTCCTGCTACGCAGACTTCCCTTAACTATGCGGCCAAGAGGCAATAGTTAGTTACTGAAGAGTTAATATACAGATCCCCGAGAATTGTTTTCTTAGATGCCTGCTTCTTGTCAAGTTTTCATACTGTTCTTTGTTACCACATACTCCAAAATAATATTATCATGTACCTAATTATGGGTTTGTTTAATTGCAGGTACTCTATGTGCACATTCCTAATATTAATCATTTGCCTGTAGACATATAGGTAAAAAATTTAACATACATATAAGAAAAAAGATGATGTCATAATTTTATATTTAAGGCTTATTACTGATATATAAATATGATAAAAAAACTCTATGAGAAGTAACAGAAAATACAAATTAATATCCTTTTTGCGCCACAAGATTATGATTTAAGCTTTGATCGCATTATGTTTTTGTTTAGTTAGTTATCTTCTCATGGATCTCTTATTTCACGATTATGTAGAGACAAGGCATCTCCTAGTTTTTTTTGGCTTAGTACTTATACCTGCATGTGTGATTTCTTGACCTGAATGGTTCTTTCTTTTGTGGCGAAGTCACGGATTCATCTAGCTGCTTTGGTGTTCCTATTTAATACTCTTGTGAATGCTTAATCATGCAGCGAGGGGGTTGCAGGTGCTCGCAACATATCCAGGAGACTGCACACCTGTAACAAAGGAATCGCTTGAAAACATCTTAGTAGCTTTTATGTCAGTTATCATTGGCAGATCTGAGGAGTCATTCTTATGGAAATTATCATTAAAGTCGTTGTGGCAGATTGGATCTTCAATTGCGAGATTTAAAGATTCTCTCTCACAAATGATTTATAATGAAATTGTTATTAGAAGGCTTCTTTTACTTCTTCACGAAGATTCTCTATTATCTCTTGCTTTGACACTGGAGGCAATCTATGAAATTGGTATTTGTTCACTGGATTTCATGTCACAATTAATTCAAGGACTTGAAGAAGTTATGCTTTCAAACTTTTGCCAGACTTGTGTACGTCCATATGAATTTTATAGTAATCATATTTCCTAAGTTCTTTTATGAATTTATTTGTAAAGAGCTGTTATGATTTTTTTCTCATTCAGGTTGATGGAAGTTCTAAATCAACCAGGGATTTGATTCTTTTACTTGATTGTTACCTCAGTAAAGTTCTTCCATGGTATGCAAATGCCTACCCATGTATTAATTTGTTTTCATGGTTTAATGTCCTTCCAAATTTTTTTTCTGTGGTTCTGTTACGGTTCCACACGACCAGTTATCTATGTCGTTAAGTAATGTCGTCGTGTGTTCATGTTATGTGTCTTTTATTAATCGAGTCGATGTACGAGTCCTTGGTTTTTATTGTTGCGTGTTTTTTTTCTTTATTTGAGATTATTTACACGTTTGCAGATGATATTGTTTTGGTCGATGAGACGCGCGAGGGTGTAAACGCGAAACTGGAATCTTGGCGAGACACTTTAGAAAAGAAGGGTTTTAGGTTGAGCAGGACAAAGACAGAGTATATAGAGCTTAAATTTAGTAGTGCAAGAAGGTCAGATGACTCCGTCATTAAATTGGGTGACCAAGATATTTCCCGCAGTGAGTGCTTTAAATATCTGGGATCGATAATTCAAAAAGATGAAGGTGTAGATAAAGATGTGATTCATAGAATCCAAGCAGGTTGGTTGAAGTGGAGAGGCGCGTCTGGGATCCTATGTGATCGTAAAGTACCACTAAAACTTAAAGGCAAGTTTTACCGTACTGCAATTAGGCCTGCAATGCTCTACGGTTCTGAGTGTTGGGCAGTGAATGGTGTACACGAGCAAAAAATGGGAGTCGCGGAGATGAGAATGCTTAGGTGGATGTGTGGTCACACGAGACTGGATAAAATTAGGAATGAATGTATCAGGGATAAGATAGGAGTGGCGCAAATTGTAGAGAAGATGCGAGAAGCTCGTTTAAGATGGTTTGGACATGTACATAGGAGACCATTAGAGGCACCTGTTAGGCGTTGTGAGAGTTTAGTCACTAGACATGTTAAACGGGGGAGGGGTAGACCAAAGAAGACTTGGAATGAAACTATAAAGAAAGACATGATGTACTTAGGCATTAATGAGACTATGCTTAAAGATAGGGCGCAATGGCGACAGAGGATCCATATAGCCGACCCCACTATGGTGGGATAAAGGCTTGAGTGTTGTTGTTGTTGTTGTTGAGATTATTTACACCCATGCCACTATAGTGTTATAAATGTTGAAGAGCGCACCTTTAGGTTACGAAGTTCTGCTTCACATTCTTCCTTTTTCTGATAGACTTCCCATTGTAATAAAACGCCATAGCAAGAAATATAGTCACCTCCCGGGCCCCGGTGAGACTAAGATAGCTCGACTTTCAACACCCCCCTCAAGCTAACACCATAAACATCCATCATTCAAAGCTCGAGAGAGTACATGTGAAGAATTTTACCAGAAACAACTTTGGTGAACATATCAACTAGTTTGTCCCCAGAAGGCACAAACACAGTAGTAATGGTTTGGTTCTGAATTTTCTCCCGCACAAAATGCCCATCGATCTCTATATGTTTAGTCCTCTCATGAAATACAGGGTTATTGGCAATGTGGATAACAACTTGATTATTACAGTGCATGTTTATGGCCACAAGGGCATGAAACTCCATATAACCCAAAATAAATTTAACCCATATCAACTCACATGTTGTAATGACTGACTCGATATTCTGCTTCAGCAGAAGAACAAGCAACAATATTCTATTTCTTACTCCTCCAGGAAACAAGATTTTCACTCACGAAGATAGAATATCCACTTGTAGATCTTCTATCAGAGGAGGAACCAACCCAATCAACATCACAACAGCCGTGAACTTTAAGATGACCATTATTTTGATAAATGATGCATTTTTCAGGGTTCTTTTTTAGATACTTAAGGATCCGAAGAACAACATGATAGTGATGAACTTTAGAATTGTGCATAAATTGGTTTACCAACCCAACCACAAAAGAGATGTCGGGGTCTAGTGATAGTCATGTAATTTAACCTCCCCGCAATGCATTGAAAGTCCAATTTTCTTTCAAGATAAAAAAATCATCCATGTGGATATCATAATTCACATTTATGAGGCTATCCACAGGTTTCACTCCCAAATATCCAGTGTCACTGAGAAGATCCAAGACGTATTTGCGTTGGGAGATCATAATCTTTTCGGAAGATCTAGCAATCTCAATTCCAAGAAAATATCGAAGGAGACCAAAATCTTTAATTTCAAAAGTAGAGGCCAACTCTTTTTTAACAAGAGCAATGCGTTCATCATCAATTCCGATGATAATGATATCATCCACATAGACAATAAGAATAATGGTATATTGTTCCTTTCTGTAGATAAAAATTGAGTGATCATAAGTACAACAGAGAAATCCAAACTCAAGAGTTTGACACTTAACTTTTCAAACCAGGCCCGAGGTGTTTGTTTAAGGCCATACAAAGCTTTCTTAAGACATCTTCAATGTCAGGCGGGGAAATCATGTAAATTTCTTCCTTTAATTCACCGTGGAGAAATGCATTTTTCACATCAAGTTGATACAAAGAACAAGACTTGTGGGCAACATTAGATAACATAATTCTAACCGAGTTGAGTTTAGCAACATATGCAAACAACTCATTGAATTCAATCCCATCAATTTGAGCAAAGCTTTTAGCAACAAGTCTTGCTTTATATCTATCAAGAGTGCCATCCTTAAGGTATTTGATAGTATATATCTATTTACATTCGACAATATGACGCTCATGAGGAATATGAACAATTTCTCAAGTATTTTGATGTTGGAGAACATTCATCTCCACCTCCATAGCTTTCTTCCAGCGAGGGTTAAACATAGTATCTGGAAAATTGTTAGGGATAAAAATAGAGGAAACTGATACAAGATAAGATTTAAGTGATGGAGAGATAGAGTGATACCCAACATATTTATCAATAGGGTATCTGGTACGACCACAATGAATTTGGAGAGGAGAAGATGTATCTTCATGTGTGTTCTCAGTGTTTGGATCTGGTAGAGTGGTGGTGGGTGGTGGAACATGAGTATTACTCCCTTGCTCAGTTCTTTTTACATGCTTCCTTTGTTAGACTTGAAGATTCTTCCTTCTGTTGTATGCATGTAGATCATTTGTAGACACTTCCCTTTCAACTGGAACATTCGAGCTACTAAGAGATAGAACATCCACGAGACCTGGGAGATGTGGCATCATACAACCCTCATCTTTATACTTCTCTTGATATGTAATATTTTTCCCTTCTTCCGAATAATATGGAGTGCGCTCAAAGAAGGTAACATATTTAGATATAATCTTTCTATGCAACAAAGATGAGTAACACTTATACCCCTTGGTTAGCAGCATATCCAACAAAAACACATTTAATAGCTTGAAGACCCAATTTATCCTTATGTGATCCCACAATATGCACAAAGACAACATATCCAAAAACTTTAGGAGGGATATATTAAATAACTGGAGATTTTGATAAAGAAGTTTTAGATGATACTTTCCCTCCAAAGTATCAGACGCCATCCGATTAATTAGGTAGACAGAAGTGAGAATTCCTTCACCCATAGTACCTTAGGGAGATGCATCTCTTGTAATAAACAACGAGTAGTTTCAATAATATGACGTTTTTTTCCTTTCTGCTACTCCATTCTGTTGAGGAGTACTAGAGCATGAAGTTTGAAAAATAATGCCATGATCACCCATGAACCTCTGAAGTTCCCCACCTGTAAATTCACCTCCATTGTCATTCTTAAGAATTTTAATTTGAGCACTAAACTGGGTCTGCACATAGTGGTAAATTAACCGAAATATAACATACACTTTTTTTCATAAGGAAAACCTAAGTAAAATGAGAGTAAACATCAATGAAAGAAACAAAATAGCGAAATCCATTCATAGAGCAAATATGAGAGGTCCAAACATCAGAATGTATCAAATCAAAACATTTAACACTACGACTACTGCTAGGAGCATAATTGGTTCTACAATGTTTGCCAAATTTACAAGATTGGCAGTCAATTTTGGTTTCAGCCACATCAAAAGAGCTAGGGAAAGCAAACTTCAAAGTCTTCAAACTGGCGTGCCCAAATCTTTATGCCACAACATCAATCGATCAGTACTTGAGAATTTCTGAGCAGCAAATGCAAGACTAGTGTCCATAACATAAACACCACCTGACTCGTGTCCACCACTAATCGTCTTCCCACTCACCATATCCTGGAAAACACAATGAGAAGAAAAGAAGGTAATAACGCAATTCAGTTGTTTAGTTAAACTGCTCACAAAAAGTAAGTTGGTAGGAAATGAAGGAATATAACAACAGATTTGAGGGAGATATTATGTGAGATTTGGATAATCTCTTTACCATTCACCGATGCAACAGACCTTTCAACAAGTTAAACACTGCCAGATGCAGCACAGACAAAAGTAATCCCACTAGAAGATCTTGTCATATGGTCAGAAGCTCCTTAGTCAATGATCCATGGAGTAGTCGACTTCATAAGAGATAGAGAAGTAGTTTGAACATGAGCAGTGGTACTAGACATGTCTGTAACAGGTCTACCAACACTGCTTTCAGGGCATTTAGCTCCTTAATTAAACTTTTATTTTCCGCCATAAGGTGATCTGTATTCTCCATTGTGCCATAAATAGCCGTTGGTGATCTCACATACCTTCCATCAGTGCCATGACTCCAACCTAGAGGTACAAAGGTGGGATGTAAGTCCCAACACTTATCCTTCTCGTCCCTTCTTCCCATAGCGGAGACACATCATCTTACTCTTATCTTCATGTTTTATGTTTCTAGAATTCCACTTCCTTTTTTCAACTATAAGGGCAAATTTCTCATATCCCAAATACACATCAGTACGAAGAGAGTTTATACGACTAGCTTCTCCTCAAATGTAATGGGCAACAACCTCCAAATCAGGAACATAAACTCTTTCTAACATCTGAACAAATTGGAATTCAAATTCGGAAGGAAGGCAGAGAGCATTTCAAATACCCTTCGTTGCATAAGTTTAGTCTTGTAATCTTCAATGGTTTGAATAGCCGAGTATTGATCAATTTCTGCCCACTTATGGGTCATCTTACTATAATACTCCACGAAGTCATTCATACCCGTCATATGTATCTATTCAGTTTGAAGTTGATAGATCCTTGTCAAGTCCTTTTTTTGAATAATTACGTTCAATTAATTCCCACACTTCCTTAGCAGTCTGACAAAATAAGAATTGACTGACAATCTTGGGTTCCATAGAGTTGACAAAACAATTAATCATGGTAAGATTCTCAACTTCCCATTCCTCATAAGAGGGGTTAGTCTTGCTTGGAGTAGGTTTGGATCCAGTAATAACCCAAGTCTTCGACGTCTCCCAATGAATATCCGCATAGACTGCATCCAAAGGAGAAAGTTTCTCCCATTCAGTTTGATTTGAGTAACTCCATGAGTGAAATCCACATTTGAACTTCCTCCACCATAATATTTAGGTTGATCAACAACCCCTTCAGGGACATTAACACTCTTTGATTTATCCTCCATAAGAGCACACAAGAAGAATAACTCCCTTCAGGAAGCTCAATGCTCAAACAACTGGAAGCTAGGTAGCAAAATTTGAAGAACATCAGCAGGTGGAGCTCTTGCAGCATGCAATCGAGCTGCAGGGAAGAAGATTCCACCTAATGGTTAGAACCAGAAGACCCGACCCAAGGCAGTCGTGGAACGGGCGCAGAACAATGAGTCGACGACTGCTGCAGGATGCGGACACGATAGGAACCGACCTCGCAGGGCTTGACGAAGACAGCACGGCTAGAAGTCGATCGAGGAAGTGCAGAGATCTATTGATCGAGGAGGACAAATGATCCAGGGACACTGTCAAACGAAACAATACAAGCTCAAATGCCACCAGATGATCGGGATCCGACAGAGTTCTCGATCAAGGAAAGAGCATGACCAACGATACACAATCGAGCCTTTAGGTTGATGTCGACGAGGGATTTACCACCTCTGATACCATGTTGAAGAACACACCTTTAGGTTACGAAGTTCTCCTTCACGTTCTTCTTTTTTCCGATAGACTTCCCATTGTAATAATATTTCATAGAAAGAAATATAGTTATTGTTGGAATCTTCTATGATCTAGAAGTAATCAAGGAGTATGTCTCACTACCAACGTAATATGAGCCTATGATGCCGCACACAAGAACGCACGGAAAAATGGACAAATGATCGTGCTGGCTTTACTTATATTGGATATGAGTGAAGAACCAAGTCTATACTGATTGAGAGTAAGTCTATGTCGAATTGTATTCGAAATAGGGTGTTGTCAACTAGATAACACGTCGACTAGATGTATGTTGACTAGGCATCACGTCGATATCGTGTATGTCGACTAGAGTAGATAACACGTCGACTAGATGTATGTTGACTAGACATCACGTCGATATCGTGTATGACGACTAGATGTATGTCGACTAGACATCACATCGATATCGTGTATGTCGACTAGATAACACGCCGACTTGGTGTATGTCAACTAGATATCACGTTGATATCGTGTATGTCGACTAGATAACACGCCGACATCATGTTTGCTCCCTCTCGACGCATAAACTTGCGGTTTGAGAAATTGAGGTTTGAGAAACTGCCATATATATAATGATTAGGGTTTTCGGCTAGAGATGTTTTGAGTGGGACTCTTTCGGAAACCGAAAACCGACACCCGCATCTCGCATCCTCTCCTGGAAACGAAGCTAGTACTTCATAGAGACGAAGAAGGACGATCATCCTCCAGCCTGCATTCGTTGGACGATAGGGGAGGTGTTTTCGGCGTTTGTGTGGATACTCATAGAGACGTGGATCTCGGTCTACGTTTGTGTACTCAAGCGACAGTCATCCTTCGCGGAATTTGATTCCGACGCAGGTATAAACTCCTTGATTTATTGGTTTTCGCAAGGTCGTTGCAATGAGTTTCTCGAAATATCCGCTGCACATTTAATGCCTAAGAAACCCAACAGTTATTCCCCAGTGAGACTAAGATAGCTTGACTTTCAACAATAAATAGACCCCCTTGGGTCCTTGATGTAAACCGAAATTAGGATTTTGAAAATAGGATAATTTTTATACGACCGGTTTCAATTTTGAAAATAGACCGAGGGGCCAAATCGAAGCTTTCGTGGGTAAAATTACTCTTGACGATAAACTTCAACAAGATCGTTAATCGTTATTAAAAAAAAATCCGTGTCGTCTAACAAATTGAACCGTAGCGAGATTCGTACGACCACAAATATAAACCACAAGCAATAATTTATGGAATAAGCGGAAATTAGGGCAGCAAGAACATTTGAGACAAGCTTATAATTAATTAATTGAGACGCATAAAATTAAGCCAAGATGAGTAACAAAGAGGCGGTGAGATTACCCAAGGGTATGAACCCACCAAGTCTAGTCGGCACACGAGTTGGACCGGGAGACTGCTACCAGTTGACAGAGGAAGAACTGCTTGTCGCCGACGTCAACCAACAGGGACTGGGTCGCTGGAGTTAACAGCAGTGTCGACGGCAACCACGCAGACGGATGGGCGCTGGATGAGGCGGAGACGCCGGATCTGGTCGTGGCGGCAGATGTGGATGACGTACGACAGGAGGAGACCGCCGGGCAGCCCGTTATACTCTGGGACGCGCATGAGCAGATGAAGGAGGTTGCTGCGGTGGTTGCTTGGATTCGGCAAAGGGAGAGACGGGGGTGGCGGTGGAGTGTCGCCGGTATTGCAGAGGGAACGAAATTAATTTCGTTCCTCTGTTTTACCCGGTCTGCCTTCTTCATTAGGTTTGGCTAATTAAATACAATAATTTGATGGCTATTGAATTTCTTGCCGATTAAAGCCCTTTCCAAATTTTTATACCCCAAAATTTACTTTACAAATAATAGTCCCAATATTGCATTCGAAGTAGATCCCTTGAATTTTCCTTTTGATGGATATCTTATTTTAATGAATAATCTTGGGTATCTTTAACTTTTGAATTTGTCTCTATTTAATTTTGGCGTCATTAATTAATTTAAGCTTGCCTTTATCGTCCTAACTACCAAAATTATCGGACTTATTTATTCAAGGGCTTATCGGGTGGTCAAACCGATGAGCCAAACCACTTCAAATAAAACAGGTGCGCGAAAGAAGTACATGACAATAAATAAATGCATAATAATAAAAGATCCATGACGCATGATAACGTCATGCATGTTTGAATGCGACGGAGGATGCATCAATTCCCCCGTGGTTGAAAGAGCTCGACCCCGACGAGAATTTGCAAAAACTGGCAACAGAGAGATCTGATGTCGTTGCTGTTGCTAGATTGGATGGAATATCCGGAGCCTTGACGGGTGGCTCGATGTGCTTCTGAACAAGAAATGGACCAAACCAACTGTAATACACAATCACCTGACCACCCTTTGAAAAGTACAACTCATGGCGATAACGACCGACCGTGAGTTTATAATGTTCAAAGGTTGCTCGCAAAATATTAACATTAATTTTATGTAGTTACTTTGAATAATTAATACGAGCTTACGTATCGAATGAAATACGTTCATGGAATGAGAGGTGATGACGGTCAGGTAGGCGGAGTAACACAGATAATCTCGAAAGTAGATAAATTAAGAGAGCGATTTTTAGAATTATTAAATGTGAATTTTTCTCGTGGAGGTACTAGATCCCATTGCGTCGGATTCTCCTCAGTTAAACGCCCGAGAAAGTTCTCCAAACTCCTATTAACGAACTCGATCCGTCCATCGGTCAGAGAGAGATAAACGCTACTAAACTCGAATTGGGTTCCCCTTCGACCCCATAACACGTTCCAAAATTTTGACATAAAATAGTTAATATATTGTTGCATCTCCACGAATTCTCCTATGCCCAAATTATGGTGTGGAGAAATAAAGGAGTGATCCCTAAATATGAAGTCGACATAGTGAGGTGTGTGGACTTGAGTAAGTGACACTTCAACAATCGATAAAGATGGAACCGAGTCTCGGTCATGTGGGGTGAGTGGCACAACTGGATCACGACTTGTTTCATGGGGCGGGGATTCTGGTGGCAGTGTGGTAAGTAGTAGCTCGGCGGAGTCAACGAAAAGTGAACTAGAAGTCATGGAGGTCCTCTCGTGTGCCCTTGAAATAAGACAATTCTTCTGGGGGAAGAAGAACAATCTTGTGTTCATTGTGCTCGAAGGAATGAGAGTTCTTCGTGCCGTCGTGCATGACATGTCGGTCGTACTGCCATGATCTCCATAATAGGATGTGACAGACATCCATGGTGGCGACATGACATAATACTATATCCGAATAGGTGCTCCCTACAGAAAACTCTACGAGACAATAGTGGGTCACGAACATAGTCAAATGACTACTGACTCCAGATAAGCTGTAGGGTTGTTCTAACGGATGCATCTCAAGCCCTAATATGTCGACCATACGTTGAGAAACGAAATTCTCCATACTACCACTATCGATGATAATGAAACAAAATTGTCCCAGGATGCGTCCAGTAGTGCGAAAGATATCGTGCCTCTCGTGGTCATCTGCAGTAGACTTGCTAGGGCTAATCAGACTATAACGTAAGACGCAGACTAGATGTTCGGCGTATTCGCCTTCCACTTCTACGACATTCTCAGACTCGTGCTCAGGCTCAGGGTGAGATTCATTAACATAAACTCCATACTCAGGCTCTCGTCCATAAGTGGAATCAATAACAACAACAAAGTGACGTCGTAGACACTCAGGCCCTCGGCCGAGCCACGCCTCCGCCACGTCCTCCTAGGCCGATGACCCACCCCAGGATTTCAAATCAGGAATACCACGATCTGCGTACCAAGGGTCTGTGTTTCCGATCCCGTTGAAAGACCTTCGGATCCTCATTGACGAGGAGAAACCCGAGGTTACTCTTGACGATTTTGAGGACCTTGAGATGGACACGCCTGCCGAGGACCCCCCAGCTGCCACCTTCCACCGATTGGACCTTCCGCTGTTCGCCGTCGGCGGGTTCTCGGGCCCTCAAACGATGAATCTTCGGGGGCTCTCCGTGGTTGTGATGATTGATAGCGGGACGAGTCACAACTTTATGTCCCAGCGTTTGGTGGACCATCTGGCGTTGCCTGTGCAAACCGCTTCTCGGTGTGCTTAGGGGTTGGTTAGCGTCGGGCAACTTGGGGCCTTTGCTCGACTCTCACTCTCACTGTGGGCCACTCCCCTTTTTAGACTGACTTCTATTCTTTCTCTTTGGGCGGGGTGGACATTATTCTCCGGGTAGCGTGGCTCCGCACCCTTGGTGATGTCAGCGTGAATTGGGACCGCATGACCAAACGCTTCCTTCGAGAGGGGATGCCTTGCTTGCTAGAAGGCGATTCGTCTTTACTTCGCCAATCTATCTCCTTACGGTCCCTTCAGAAATCCACCGATGTGGATTGAGTGGCTTCCTTATGGCACATGGTGGAGCAGGAGGCCCCCGTTCTCCGACTTCCCCAACATTGCAGGTTATTTTGGACCTTTTTCCGGACGTCTTTGCGGACACGACACATCTTCCCCCGTCCAGGCCGACAGATCACCGCATCTCCTTGCAAGGGGGTGTTTTCTCCATATCAGTTCAACCATACAGGTACGACCATACGCAGAAGGATGAGATCGAGACACTGGTCTGTGATATGCTAGCCGCGGGCATCATTCGCCCCAATGCTAGTCCTTTTTCGAGCCCCGTTCTTCTGGTCTACAAGAAGGATGACAGTTGGCGCTTCTGCGTGGACTACCAGGAACTCAATATGGTCACGATTCCAGACAAATATCCTATTCCGACCATTCAAGAGTTATTGGACGAGTTACGAGGGGCCGTCTATTTCTCGAAATTGGACCTTTGCGTGAGTTACCATCAGATTCAGTTCAGGGAGGAGGATGTCCCCAAGACGGCTTTCTGCACGTAAGACAACCACTATGAGTTCCTGGTCATGCCCTTCGGCTTGACGAATGCTCCCGCCACTTTTCAGGCCACCATGAATGTTCTATTCCGACTGGCCCTGTGTAGGTATATTTTGGTTTTGTTCGATGACATCCTGGTTTACAGTTCATCTTGGTACTACCATCTTGATCATATCCCGGCGAGTCTCGCTACTCTCTGGGAGCACTCCTTTCAGGTGAACCCTAAGAAGTGTGTTTTCGGTCAAATCGAAATTAGCTACTTGGGGCACACCATTTTCGCACACGGCGTGGCTATGGACCCTGACAAGGTTCCGTCCGTCCTTCAGTGGCTCGCACCTCGATCACTCCGCGATGTTCGTGGGTTCTTGGATCTCACGGGGTACTATAGCTGGTTCATCAGAGACTACGACAAGATTGCCAAACCACTCTCCAGCATGTTGAAGAAGGCAGAGATCGACAACTTTCAGTGGATGCCGACAGCGGCCATGGCCTTCCAGACCCTGCAACGGGCTTTGAGCACCGCCCCCGTGCTAGCTATTCCCGACTTTTTGCAGCCGTTCGTGGTTGAGTGTGGCGCGTCCGGCTCGGATGTCGGTGCAATATTGATGTAAGCGGGACAACCCATCGCCTACTTCAGCCTTATGTTCGCAGCCACCGTGCGCCCCCTCTCCGCTTACGAGTCCGAGCTGATAGCGTTGGTTCTTGTAGTCCAGCACTGGCGCCCCTACTTGCTGGACCACCACTTCACAGTCCGGAGTGATCACCATAGCCTGCACTACCTCCTCCATCAGAAGATTGCGACACTAATTCAGCAAGTGTGGGTAGCCAAACTTTTGGGCTACAACTTTTCGATCGAGTTTCGATCCGGGTCTTCCAACCGGGTGGTCGACGCTCTTTCTCGGCAGCCGCTGACTATGAGTTTGACTTCCATTTCTAGACCAGTTTGGGAGGATGCTTCGCTTCAGCGCGAGGTGGCGTCTGACCCCGTCCTACAACCGATTGTTGAGGTCTTACGGGCGGACGCCACTGCCCTCCCACCTTATCGCCTTATGGGCGAGCGTCTCTACTACCGTGACCATTTGGTGCTCTCCTCCTCCTCCTAGCTGATTCCCCGCCTGCTCGCTGAGTTCCACGCAACCCCAGAAGGGGGGCACGTCGACACCTTCGGGACGTACCTTCGCCTTGCAGCTTCGCTCTACTAGCCAAGGATGTTTGGACAGGTCAAGGCGTTCGCCGCCATCTGTCTTCCGTGCCAATGCGCCAAGTACGAGGCCACGTTCCCTGGGGCCTCCTTCTGCCGCTCCCTATTCCGACCCAGATCTGGGAGGACATATCCATGGACTTCATCTCCAGGCTTCCCCTCTCGAAGACATGGGACTGCATCTTAGTGGTCGTGGATCGCTTATCCAAATATGCTAACTTCATTCCCCTCCGCCATCCATTCACAGCCCCAAGGGTATCCGCAACTTTTGTTGACGGGGTGGTCCGTCTACATGGGTTTCCTCGCTCTATCATGAGCTACCGTGACCCCCTTTTCTTGAGCTCGTTCTGGCAAGCGTTACTCAAGATGCAGGGCACACAGCTTCAGATGAGTACAACATACCACCCGCAGACGGACGGACAGTCCAAGGTATTGAATCGTTGTTTGGAGACCTATCTGAGGTGCTTTGTGTGTGACCACCCGCGCGCATGGGCAAAGCGGCTTTGTTGGGCCGAGTACTCTTTCAACACGTCCTTCCATTCCATCTCCGACACTTCACCCCGTTCGAGGTAGTCTACGATAGAGCTCCGCGCTTCATCACGCGAGCTATTCCCGGCGAATGCGCCGTGGCAAGCCTCCTCCGCGACCGAGACTCCATACTTCTTCAGCTTCGCCATTACCTCCAATGCGCCCAAGACAGGATGATGGCCTCAGCCAACCTCCATCGTCGAGACATCCAGTTCACAGAGGGTGACGCGGCGCTTTTCAAGCTTCGACCGCACCGCCAGGTTACAGTGACCCCACGAGCCCACTCCAAGTTTGCGGCCAAGTTTTACGGACCCTTTGAGATTCTCGCCCGGGTTGGCACTCAGGCGTACCACCTCCGCCTCCCTCCAAGGAGCTGCATTCACCCAGTGCTTAATGTTTCGAAGCTCAAGCGAGTGATTGGAGATCACCCAGTCGAGGCGGTGCTTCCCCACCGGCACCCAGCGCCACACCATCGGTGTTCCTCCTCCAGTACATCTTGGACACGCGCACGATCCTCCGCGCAGAGCGGCCAGTCGAGCAGGTCTTAGTGGTT
Source organism: Dactylorhiza incarnata (assembly GCA_033032865.1). NCBI lineage: Eukaryota > Viridiplantae > Streptophyta > Magnoliopsida > Asparagales > Orchidaceae > Dactylorhiza > Dactylorhiza incarnata. Next base: position 4,290,853 of record JAWHQI010000192.1, on the reverse strand, counting down.
TGGTAGGATTGCCCACCATCTGAGGCTACATGGGTGGATCGATCGGACTTGCGCCACCAGTTTCTAGACTTTTGCCTTGAGGACAAGACAAATTTCCCAGCGGGTGGTATTGTTACGAACACCAACGAGGCGGAAGAAGGCGAAGGGCGTCCGCCAGTGTGGCAAGTGTATCGACGATGCGAGCATCGCGCCAGTAACGTGTCGGCTTTGCCGAACGTATTGGGTTTCGTCTTGTATCTCTTTATGTACTAGAGCGCGACATCTATATAAGCCGATAACTATTGTATTTTGAGTATCTTGGATTTTGGAATGAAAACTCTCGAGACTTCTCTCTTCTATCTCTCCTAATTTTCTCCTCTCCCTCTCTTTTCCTTCTCCTAACATCTGTGAAGGCATTATTTTCGATCTTTTTTCTCGAGTAATATAGAAGCATAGATACATTATAATTCCTCCCCACCGGTTGTGTGTTTGTGTCTGTGTTTTCAATTCCATCCACTAAATTCTGACATGCAGCCGAACAACGCAATTACTAATTCTAATTCCTGTGACAGAATTCATGTCTTCAGCCGAACATCAGAATTGAAATCGACTTCAATTCCAATTCCCGCAGGAATTGGAATCGACTTCAATTCCAATTCCCGCAGGAATTGGAATCGACTTCAATTCCAATTCCCGCGGGAATTGGAATTGAGTAAATTCCAATTTCCACCTCTGAATTCCTTCCAAACGAACGGAGCCTTATATTTTCTTTAGATTGAATAAGTTTGATGCACTAAAAATTTGAGAGACTTGATTAATTAGATCCATATTACTGACCTTATTGTTTTCTATAATAGTTGAAACTTTTTAGAAATTCGTTTCCCCACTAACTTTCAGAATTATTGGAACTCCGTGCTTATATTGAGGAGCAACAGTTCTTACACATAAGGTAGTATAAATAGTTTTCAAAATTACATGCTTTTGCTTACTCTATGAATGCGTCATTTCTCACCGCTTAAGTTTTTCCAAGGCAAAATTAATTTTTTCATAGTACCTTCCATATAATCATTAATAATATTTCCTTACAGTAGTAGCTGATTTTTTTTCTGAATCAGGTGCCACAACTTTGTAGGCATTGAGCAGCCTGGGATGCATTTTGCTATCAGTATACTAGAACAGATGGAAAATGTTGTTGCTCTCAAGATGGAACCTGACATGCAGGTGTTGGTGCTATTTAAGATTTAATACCAATTTGGTCGAAACTGTCAGCTAAAAGGCTAGAATAAGACCAAACATATTTGAGGGTTATCAAAGTAGTTGTTTAGTCCCATTTATACCAATTATGTGTCCACTGAAATCATTCATGGTGTTGACCTAGTGATGGAGATCAACGGCCCCGATGAACCACTCACGTTTATGTCCACCGGAGGCGTTGATCTAATATCCGTCCAAATGATTCGAGTCCACGAATGCGTCTGTGCAGTCGTTTCGACATTGAATTATGTATATATTTATTTGTTTTGTGTTTTATTTAGCGTTGATCACAACCAATATGAATGTGCGTTTTTAGTTGTCCATATCAGTTGCCATAGTCTTTATTTTCTATTCATACGTGCTTATGCTAGCAGTGATGGCATTGAAGCTTTGGTTTAGAGTTTCCAAAGCCGCGGTCCTCCTCACTGTACCGATTCCGTGAGCCCCTCTAGGTGACGACTCCTAGATTACCTCCGCCGATCCCTTACCCTTACCCTCACTCCTGATCCCTTACCCGCAACCATCCCTCCTCTGATCCTGAGCCATTGCCACCCCCACACCTTCAAGTCACCGCCTCTGCCCCTTTCTCCTTCCCCTCCGATGCCCAGCCTGGACTCCACACAGCTAGGACGATTCCTACACCTCCGCCACCTTCTACCTTTGATACCGAGCCGCCATCACCCCAGTCACTGTCCTCGAGTCGATTCCTCGCCGACAACCTCATCTCCCCCTGATCCCAAGCCGTAGCCATCCCCTTCATCTGATCCGGAACCGCAGCCACCCCCTCCCCTCGATCCCGAGCTCCATACCTCCATCTCCCCCGACCCAGTCCCCTCAACTACAGCTAGCAGACAACCATTGCCTTCCCATCCCGCAACCCCATTCCTTGTAGTTAAGAATTCTCCATGCAAGCGCAGTCCTTCCACCCTCCTCACTTTCCCGCCTTCTTCCTCTCTGATCCCCACCAGAGTGTCATTACCTAAAAGCCACGCTTCTACATATGCGCATAATCGTTATTTTGGTGTTCTTGTTTTCTTTTATTCGCGTTACACTTAAAGTTATTGTGCTCTACTCGCTGGCAAGCCAAACTCTTTCTTGAGTCGAAGTTCTCTTTTATTTCCTATATTTACCGTGTAAGCCTATAATTATATAAATAATCACTTGCAATTCAATCGGAACACTTCATTCCCGACATACATCATTTAGACTTGCTAAGGCCTTTCCCCGGTAGCGCACCTCAGGTTTGCATCATTAGGATCCACTCACACAACTTACCTCGGGTCACCTAGTCTAGATTGATGTTGTATTTTAGCGGGTTCTCATTTAAGGCCCATTTAAACTATAATATATTTTTTTAGTAAAACTTCTTTAGATAATTAATCTATTTTTTAATCAAATTAAATGAAAATCAAACTTGTATAAATTTCTGGTGAGTTCTAAGAATATTTTTAAGTCTTTCGAGTTTCTGACAATTTTTTTATGGCCAAATGAAATTGGTTGTATTTATTTGTGTTTGGTACATAGGAAGTTTGGATAAGGTTATTGCTGAGATGATGATAATGTTTGATACATAACATAAACTAATATGATGATTTATTGTAATAGCTTAGTCATGTTTAGTATTGATTCAAATCACTTCTCCAATATTTTCTATTTTATGTTTGAGTTAATTGAGAGCAAGGTTAGGACCTTAATTTAATTGATAAGTGGGCTTATTTGCACACCTTGAATTCATAGGGTAAGCCCATTTATGCCCATACCTTCTATGGCTAACCCATTATCAATTTTAGAGGGTTGAGCTCACGATTTATTGGTCTCTTAACCCACTTGACACCCCTCAACATACATGGTTAACTGTTTTTACATCATCTTTACCATTCCTAGACCGGTTTCCTAAAGTTATATGGATGCCTAGTTGAAGTTGAAGATATTTTAAACGAAACAAGAATCTGCATATTCATATCTGATGAAGATTTGGTTGTATTTCACATGTAGGATCTACTTGATAAAATGATGATGAGTATGAAACTTGTTGTTAGTGGCTGTGCAGAGGACAACCAGTGTATAGTCCTAGGAAAGGCATATGATATTATGCTCGCATCTACAAATCTTCCATCAGAGTCTCGCCCATTCTGTTCCAGTATATTAGAAGGGCTGCTGCTTTTTCCAGATATATATGAAATAACATATAAAAATAAGTGGCTTATGTATTTTTTCGCATCAATTGTGATAGCCCTTCGTCCACGAACATCGCTAACTAATGGGGCAAAATTGCTGAACATTCTCTTACTTTTCACACTTAAAGGGCATCTTCCCGCTGCTCAAGCCCTGGCTTCCTTGGTTAACAAGTTACCTTCAAATGTTGACAAACTAGGATCCTCAGATGCTGACATCCTTGAGGAAACTATTCAAATGATTCTGGAGACTTTTTTGAGCGTACTTACTAATAATCCTCAGAGTAGACCTCATATTCTTAGCAGCAATGGGGGGACTCCTGTGCAATTTCGCTCAAACTTACAAGTCCATGCTGTAGTTGGGATGAGCTGGTTTGGGAAAGGATTACTAATGAGAGGGCATAGTCGAGTGAAAGACATATCATTGGCTATTTTGAAGTGTTTGATTTCTAGTCAAGACATGACTATATCATTATCATCCCATCATGGATCTGACAATTGCATTGGAGAAGATATGCAGCATCTTGTTGCGCGATCAGCAGCTGATGCATTCCATATACTTTTGAGTGACTCAGAATCTTGCCTAAATAAAAAATTCCATGCAATTATAAGGCCTCTCTATAAGCAAAGGTTTTTCTCAAGTATGCTACCTGTATTGCACTCAGCCATCAAGGAATGCAATTCATCAAGAATAAGGTAACAACACTCCAAACTTCTAAGTTGCCTTTTCTTTGCTCTGCAGGTGTATGCCTGATAAAATGTTCTATTTTAATGTTGTAGATCATAGGTTGTATTTCCCTCTTGTGATGAATATTTTCCTTGATGAGTATCACTAAATGCCTTGCCTACGGTATCACCTGGGGCACTTGGCACCACAGCATATGCCATTCCGAGTAAAATAAGACCCTGTAATTGGAGTAACAATCATTATAATATCATTTTTAATTATAACGATTACTTTTTGAAGAGTATAGAATAATAATGTCATGGTTATGTGGTGTAAATTGACGAAGTTCAAGTTCCCAAGTTCTAAAATTTGGTTATTTCATCTTAAAATTGTACAACATTTATATAAGTTTATAGCATGCATAACTTAAGGGTGATGATCTTTACCACCGTTTATTGCATCTTCTTCATTAGTCACGTTCTCTTCTCTATTACTGTCTTTTCACCTTTCCAGTTTTTCCTAGCTCATATTACTCACCCTCTTCTTTCTCAAGATTTTCTAATCTAGAATTCGTACTTGCACTTATGATTGCTCTAACTTTTTTCAAGAGAGCATCCTTGTTTCTCAAACTGTTGATGCATTTCTCCAACTCTTGATAAGCTTTTCACACCACATATAAAATTTTCATCATAAAAAACTAATTAATTTTTGACATTTAAATTATCGGCATCCATATCCTAAATCAAGGCAAGGCACCACTTTCCTCACTGGTTTGTGGCTTTAGGCAAGGTGCTCCTCTCATGTAAGCGGCTTAACGCAAGGTGATTTTGTTGGCACTTGGCCCCCTTTAGTCCTGACACCCACTTGAAAGGTGTGTCTCTATGGCCTCAGTTCACCTCACCTGGACGTCTAGGCAAACATTTAACTCACCTTTTAGAATATTAACCCTGATTTTTCTATCTCAAGAATTTGATGACTAATCTATTTGTAGAGCTTGAGAATTCTTCCCATTTTCCCATTGAACGATCCTTGTAATAATCAAATATATTGAGCACAAGTTTTGTCACTTTTTCCATCCAACTCTTTCAGAACAAACTACAAGTAGCTGCCGTTATATATTTATCTTTGATTATACAGTTTGTAATTTGAAAGTATTTCCTTCTGTTGAACAATATTACTTTGTCAGACACAAAAGGAAAAAATGATTTTGTAAGCTTTTATGATAATACATCTCTTCTATGCCAAATACACTTGATTTTACTGTGCACTCTAGAAATCATTTTCTTAAAATAACCGGATCAATTCTATTTCTTTCATTTTCGCCTTTGTGGATGATTATTATATTTGTTTAATAATTCTCTCTCACAATACACAGAGCTTTACTTTACCAAGCTTTCGGCCATTCTATTTCTGAGATGCCATTGGCTGTTCTTGTTGCGGATGCAAATAAGGTTTGTTTTCCTTATTCTAGGTCTCTAGTTGAGCCGCACAAATTTTAATTTTTGCATCTGGGGGTAACAAGATTATTTTAACTGATGCTGACTTTTTTGGTCTTTCTGCAGGTTTTGCCATTGTTATTGGATGGTTTATCTGTTCTAGATTTGGATATTGTCAACAAAGATCTGATATATAGTTTACTTTTGGTTCTATCTGGGTTTCTGATGGATGAGAAAGGTGAAGTTACAACACATTCCATGAGGTTCCCTATTTCTAGTCCCAACGGCCCTCATGCACATAGCAGAACAGCATAATCCTATAAAATGAAGCTGAATAAATTAGTCTGAAATTTTGTGTTTAATGATTACTACATTAAATTGAAATAGTTGGTTGACGTAGAATCATCTATGAAGTTACGATGTTCACTTTTAATTCTTTGATTTTGTTATGGATGTGTTATGAGCCTACTCGGAGGTTGCCGGAGGAGTGTCCGTAGCTGGAGATGACAATGGCGGAGATACTACAGAGTCTTGACCGCGGTTGCCTAAGCGGGGTGTACTTAAAAGAGAGCTTCGAAGATCTCTTTTAGGGTTGAGGAAATAGACTTACTTTCATTGATTCCTCATACAAGACCCATAGGGTCCTTTAAATAGAACGTACAAGGGGAAAATACATAATTCAATCTCCGACACTTAATAAACCATAATACATAAATACTAAGACTAGATAAATGGGCTCGCAACCCATAACATCTCTCCCGGCCTTCAAATTGAGCTTGTCCTCAGGCTCGAACGGGGCTTGCGTAGCTTGATTGTTTGGTGGCTCCTTGATTTCCCTCCAAAACAATTCCCGGTATCACGTTGTTGTAGCTTAGGCTGCATCGAGCTGCAGGTTGTCAAGTGCTCCCTGCTGGTAGAAAAGATGACGAGGAGTGGGTGGAACGAGGGTGCCCAATGACCGCGCACAGTCGAAGGTCGCGGTAGCTCGGGTGGAAGAAGAGCTGCATCGATCATGAACGTTGATGCCGACTTGGGGACGGTTGGCGAAAGAAATGGATCTGAAAGGTCCGGCAGGGCAGGTGACGACAAGAGAGGTGGTGAGGAGACCTCTGCGGGGACTGGCGGCGATTGGTAAGTAAACCGGGGTGCGAGGATTACTGGCGGCGGGGGTGGCGTGACACGAACAACGACAAGCGGAGGAGCTTCTGCGGTCCGCGGTGGGGACGGTGACCGCTCTAGTGAAATATGCGACCGATAAGGTGGAAACTTCGGCAGGAAGGCAGCTATCAAATCATCAAGCTTGTGGATAAGCGTGGTCATGTCGTCCCGACGACGAGCGTCGACGTCCTGACGTTGTGCTTCGACTTCCTGAAGGTGGACGTCACAGGAAATCATGTCCTCAGTCGAACGGAGGGCAGCTAACTCCGCTGCACTGATATTTATGTCCATGATAATTAATTGATGAAGAAATTAATTCACGAAGAATTATTTTAACCAATCAACGGAAATGGCAGTGCAGGGATCGAGGAAACAGGCCGGCTCGATGAGATTTCTGGCGCTGGAGAGAAAGCATGGGACGGACTACAAGCGACTCGAGAGGAGTCGCACAGGGCTCGAGAAGGTGTCTGGCGCTGGAGAGAAGGCATGTGAAGGACTGCTTGACGAAGGAAGAAGCGTGCGACGCGATGGGACACGACGTCGATCGACGAGGTTGTGCAGGACTATCGTCGAAGTGGAAAGAATCCTGGAGGTGTCACGATATCTGGGAGGAGCGAGGTCGGCTTGGGAATAAGCCAGGAGGCGGTTTGTTGGAGTCGAGGAAGTGATGAGGCCCTGTTGGCAATGGCAGTGTTGTAGCAGGGAGCAGAGAGGTAGGAAATGAGAGTTGGCAGCAGTTGAGGAGGAGATGGCGTGGCTTGCCGAGGTCTTTGATGTATCGGAGCAGAGAAACCAACAGAGGTGCGGTCCTGTGTCAAGTGCTGGAATGAAAAGGGCCGGACGATGGCTTGCGGGGGAAAGACCGAGGCCTCTGATACCAATTTGTTATGTGCCTACTCGGAGGTTGCCGGAGGAGTGGCCGAAGGTGGAGATGACAGTGACGGAGATAGACTTAACCGCAGCTGCCTAAGCGGGGCGTGTTCAAGAGAGAGAGAGCTTTCAAGATCTCTTTTAGGGTTGAGGAAATAGACTTAACTTTCATTGATTCCTCATACAAGACCCCTAGAGTCTTTTAAATAGAATGTACAAGGGGCAAATACGTAATTCAATCCCCGACATTTAATAAAACATAATACATAAATACTAAGACTAGATAAATGTGCACGCAACCCATAACATCATAAATGAGCACGCAACCCATAACAATATGTTGTGGGGTCGCACGTACAAGCGACATGACAACAGAAAGGGCCCCCACAAGAGGATGGCGAATGAGTTGCATGATTTCTACGTCGATGTCTTCTGCGCATTTTTATTTCTTAAATGTATTTTTGATCTTCACATTGTCCTTTTGGACTATCGTGATTTAGTCGGGTTATCTTGTAATGTTGAAACCTCTTATATATACATAAGTGTTTGGGGGGGGGGGGGGGGACTAATGAAGGATCTTTTGAAGCCATAATATTTTCCTTTTAGTCTTCTTCTCTCTCTGCCTAATAACCATTCATCTAGAGGTCGAGACCCTGACTATCGGGTGAGCGCCCCAACCTCGATCTAGGAGTGGTAGCATCCTAGCAACAGATCCTTCTCTCCTCACCGCAAGATCCCTCCTCTCATTCCAACATTGGGGGACATGAGAAATTGTGGGAATAAATTATCCTCTCCAAACTTCGATTCCTCTCTCTCTCTCGGTCAGTGATGTGATCTTTCGTGGGCACACAACAAAGTTTCATAGTATTCCAACATAAGTATATCTATGAGCCTTCGTCAGAGCCCTAATTACTTGCCCTAATTACTTGAATTTGAATGAAAGAAACAAATAGTTTCATCTTTAATTCTTTCTTTGATCACCTCAATTTTCTTAGTGATTATATGCAATGACGACTGTCTCGTTGTTATAATACAATTTGATAGTCTCATCCTTTAGAAGCTTCAAGAGTTGAATATTCGCTTTATTTTCTTTCCGCATTTATCTAATACACGTGATATGTCACATGTATATCTCCTATATATGTATCTTATTTGCCCGGTTTAGGGTATCGAATCAATATCATTTTAGCGGTTTCCACTTGGTATCAGAGGTATCGACGCTCCTGCCGCTCGCGTCTCGCCGCTCCAGATCCCGCCGCCCTCGCGTCTTCTCGTCCTTCCTCCGGCGTCTCGTCCGCGCCCGACTTCGTCGATCCCGCATCGTCCGCGCCCGACTTCGTCGCTCGCGGGGAGCGTCGCTCGCTCCCGTACTGTCGCACCCGATCGGGCGGCTGGCTCTTTTTTTGGCCTAGCTCGCCGCCAGCGCCCGATCCCCTCTTCCAGCCTGCCATTTTGTCCTTCATGGGGACTACCGGAGACACCACCCTCACATCCTCCGGTGTTCTCTTCGGCTTCCAGATCTAAGGGGCACCTGTAGGATGTTTTTCAACTTCTTTTGATATCTTCGTTCTCTACAATGGATGATCCATCCGATTTCTCCCCCTCTTCTCAATCCGGTGCTCTTCCCGGTTCCTCCGTTCCCCGATCCGGTGCTTTGCCCGGTTCCTCAGGTGATCCTCCTCGGAGTCATGGCCAGTCTGGCTCGTTGAAGATTACTACTGTTGCCTTGGATGACACAAATTATCTGGAATGGTCAAGGGCGGCCCAGCATGCTATTCACAACCACCAGTTATATGGACTTATTGATGGTACCACTGCTGAACCACCACGCACCGATCCCTCATGGCGCAAATGGGATGCGGACAATTCGTTGGTTGTCTCGTGGTTACTTCATTCGATGTCTCCTCAGGTGTATCGTAGTTATATGCTGTTGGACTCCGCCCTATTTGGACACGGGCCCGTGATACTTACTCTCAGGCGGGCAGTTCGATGCCAGTGTACGAGCTCACTCGCCGTGTTCTGGAACTGAAGCTGGGGACTATGACCATTGCCGCTTACTATTCTGAGTTTGAGCGCCTTTATCAAGAGCTAGATTTCTTCAATACCTTCACTGCTGCTTGTACGGTTGATGCGGTGGCCCTTCAGAAAGCTAACAATCGATTCCGGGTTCACGTGTTTCTTATGGGGCTCAACATGGAGTTTGACGCTGTTCTCCTACATGTCCTCCATCGTGAGCCGCTTCCCTCTCTTCGGGAGGCCTTCAGCATGCTCCTCAGTGATGAGAATCGTCGTCGCACTCTAGGCCCCGCTACTGATCACTCTGCGTTGGCTGGGATGTCGCGTGAATTCCCTCCTGTTTGTAGTCATTGTGGGAAGACTGGCCATACCAAGAACTCTTGTTTCCGCCTGCATCCGCACCTTGCTCCTGGTGGTCGGGGCTCTAGTAACCGTGGTAGAGGTGGGTACTGTGGTAGTGGTGGTCGTCACTCTGGAGACCGCTCTCACTCTTCTGCACACTCTACTGAGGTTCTGGAGGACACCTCTGGAGGCCTGTCTGCCTGCGAATTGGAGGCCTTCCGGCGCATGTTGCGCTCCCACACAGACTCTGCTCCTGCTACTTCTCATGCTGCTGTTGCCACTTCAGGCCTGTCCAGTGCTAATGCCGTGTCTTCCCCTCCTTCCGAGTGGATTATCGACTCAGGTGCAACCGACCACATGACTGGTTTTGCCTCAGGTTTTACCTCCTATACCCCTCTTTCTGGTCGTGATAAGGTTATTGCTGCTAATGTCTCTCTCTCCGCCATCGCTGGAAAAGGGACCGTCCCTTGTTCTCCTGACCTATCACTGTCCTCTGTTTTGCATGTTCCCTCTTTTCCCCATAATTTACTTTCTATTAGTCATTTGACTAACTCTTTAAACTGTTCCGTGACATTCTTTCCTGATGTTTGTGTGTTTCAGGATCTGGGTACGAGACAGACGCTTGGCAGTGGTAGGAATGTTGGCGGACTGTACTTGCTGAACCAGTCTTCACCCCGTGCTCTCTTCCATCAGATCTCCGACTCTTCATGACATCCGACGCTGGCATCAACGCCTTGACCACCCTTCTCCTTTATATCTTACTAAGTTGTTTCCTGTTTTTCATCAGTTAATTTAGTCATTCTCTTGTGATGCATGTGAACAGTCTAAACATGTCCGTCGGAGTACGAGTCATTTATCTGTTCCTAGTTTATGTCCTTTTGATGTTATTCACTCTGATGTTTGGGGCCCGTCCCCGGTGTTATCTTTATCTGGCTATAAATGGTTTGTTACGTTTATTGATTGTCACTCCCGCACTACGTGGCTTTATTTGCTTAAAAGAAAAAGTGATGTGCTTTCTTGTTTTCAAACTTTTCATAAGCTGGTGACCCAACAATTTGGCGGTAAAATACGTGTGTTTCGTAGTGATAATGATGGGGAATATGACGACCAGGGTGTTTTTGGGGCCTATCTTGCCGACCATGGCATTATACATCAAACCACGTGCGTCCACACTTCCACTCAAAATGGGGTGGCTGAACGGAAGAATAAGCACCTGCTGGAGGTGGCCCGATGTTTACTCCTTGCTATGAACCTTCCTAAATCCTATTGGGGTGATGCAGTCCTCACTGCTGCTCATCTTATCAACCGTCTTCCGTCTCGTGCTCTCTCTTTTTATACGACCCTCTCATGTTTTGCCAAAAACCACATTGTCCACACTTCTCATCTTGCCTCTTGAATCTTCGGCTCCGTATGCTTTGTCCACGTCCATACCCCACATCGTGATAAACTTGATGCGCGTTCCCTGCGGTGTGTTTTTGTTGGTTACTCTCCTATCACCAAAGGGTATCGATGTTATCACCCTCCGACTCGTCGCTATTATTGCACTGTGGATGTTACATTTCGTGAGGGGGAGTCGTACTTTGGTCCTCGTCAGGGCGAGACGACCGGTAATGGTGACGAGACCATCGATTCTCCTCTTCCTATTGTCCATTATCCTCCTCCTGCCATTGCCACTTCTCCCACTCCTTCCACTTCTCCTATTCCTTTCACTGCTCTTGTTCCTTCCACCTCCGCTCCACCTATACTATACACATACTCCCGTCGTCCTACGCCTGTTGAGCAAGTGCAGACTGAGGATGTTCCGCCAGTGCCAGTGACTGTCTCCGCACCAGATTCTGATGAAGACCTCCATGTTCCTCTTGCCCGTCTTATAGGTAAAAGGGGTGGCACCAAACACCCAATTGCCAACTACATTTGCTATGATCACCTCTCTCAGGCCCATAAAGCCTTTATCTCTTCTCTCTCATCTATTGTGATCCCTAAGACTTGGCAGGAGGCTGTTCAAACACCTGAGTGGAAAAAGGCAATGGAGGAGGAACTGTGTGCCTTGGATAAAAATAAGACATGGCGGCTTGCTAGTCTTCCCCCTGGGACCCGAATAATGTTCATCTTTGCCAGTAGTAAGTCCCATAAGAGTATACTCCTCTCTAATTGTACTTCTTTTCAACTAATGTTTCTTTGAATTACTCAATAATTTGTTCGGAATTTTGTTTAAACATAAAAAACCAATTTATAGCCGACTACCTTGTTATCTTTAAGTAGGACCATGTTATGCCCCCGCAACCATTACGGTTCGCAGGGCATCAATACGCACGGCAGCACAAGGAGCAATTTCAAAACAACGAGGCTGAACCATCCGGTTCAGCCCCCATCCAGTAAAATAGAAGAATAGGGGCTGAACCACCCCGGTTCAGCCCCTACATGGGGGGGGGGGGGGGGGGGGGGGGGCGGCCAGCCCCCTTAACCCCGGGTATTAATAGGCCCGGGGTCTCCTAATGATGGCTATGCAAGTTATTTCCTAAAGGTATTCTCCCCTCTTCTCCTCTCAAACCCTAATCTTCTTTTTAATTTCTCCCGTAGATCCCCCTTCTTCTCTCTTGCCCTAGCAAGATCATAACATTTGGTATCAGAGCATCCTTCTTGCGACCATGGTGACACGCATGGATGCAGAAGTCGCGCGACTGGCAACCCTAGAGGAAAATTATGTGGGGTTGGCGGATTCGGTGGCGGCAATCGAAGAACAAATGAGATCGTCAACCAAAAATCTGGAGGAGCGTTTCGATGCCCGCATGGAGGAGATTAAGACTCTCCTTACTCAAAATCTAAAAGGGAAATCGACAGTCAACGAAGGGTCGGACGTCGAAGCGTCGGATCTACCATCCGTGCAGTTTCCGGCGACAGGGACGAGCGGAAATCAACGGCCTCCCCCGCCCTGGACAGCAGCCGGGAGTAGCAACCCGACGGGAAGCGGGATTCACGCTGACGGACAGCCGATCGGGCATTGGACGGGACCCGATTCCTACGGCATCGCCGGTACGCATGCGTGGGTGACTGAAGAAGGGGCGGCACATCACCTGGAGGCCGACGCACTGCCGGGCGGTCGGGATGGGGCTGGCTACAGTCGGCAAGGGCCCTGGAGGGCTGCGCCTCAACCGACGGGGGCGTCTTGGCAGGGGGTAGTGCCGCAAGCATGGAACGGGGCAGGACAGCCATCAGCGACTCCTTGGAGGCCTCCAGAGCAGATGGGAGGGGGCTATCGACCTAACGGAGCATTGAACGGGCCGTTTGGAGGAATCACGGGAATTTTACCTCTTCCAAGGACCCACGGACCTCCCACGGGGGCCGGAAATGGAAACCCGGGCTATGATCGCCCTCCGACAGCCCTACATCTGGGAGGGGGGCAACACAGGGGAGAAGGTCGCGGGGGTCCTTACTACCCCGGGCCGCAGGGACCGCCAATGGAACACCGCCGACCAGTTGGGCCAGGACAGGAATTCGAGAGACATGGTCAGATGAATCCAAGAGCTTATATGCAACCCAAGAGGACACGCATGAATTTCCCGAAATTCTGAGGAGGGGGGGACGTGCTGGAATGAGTGCAAAAAGCAGAATTATTCTGCAACTATCAAGAGATCCCGGAAGAGCAGTGGGTCCAATTGGCGGCTTTCCATCTGGAAGATGATGCATACCAATGGACCAACTGGTTTCAGCGTGGCCGAGCATACGCCCCGTGGACGGAGTTCGTGGAAGCCTTCTCCGCACGTTTCGAACCACTGGAATACGAAGACGTCGAGGCAACGCTTCGGAAGCTTCGACAGAAGGGCACCGTGACAGAGTATCACACCGAGTTTGAGCGGCTGGCCAATTGGGTCAATTGGGAAGAAAGAACACTCCTGAGCTGTTTTGTTTGCGGTCTGAAGGACTTCCTGCGGGATGAGGTGCATGCATATATGACCCGTAGTTTGAGTCACGCCATCGGCCTAGCCCGGATCCAGGAAGAACGCTTCAACCGCCATAGGAACCGGACCACGGCGAGGGCCCCGATGGTCCCAGTGGCGGGACGAAGGGACCCCCCACCGACAGTTAAACCCACGGTGACGCGGCTTACCTGGCCTGAGCTACATGCAAGGAAGGAGAAGGGTCTGTGCTTCAACTGTGATGAGAAGTTCGCTCTAGGACATCGTTGCCAGAAGGTCCAGGTTTTCATGCTAAGGGAGGAGGACGAGGAGGAGGGCCCTGTCAACCTTGAGGAGGAGGACGGGTTGGACTTAGCGGAGTTTGGGGTTTCCATCCAGGCTATGGAGGGGTGCACGACGCCTCTTACTTTGCGCATCAAGGGAAGGATTGGCCAGGAGCGAGTGACCATTTTGATTGATAGTGGGAGCACCCACAATTTCATCAACCCCGCGGTGGCACTGAAGGCTGGGCATACAGTTGACATGGGAGCCGCTTTTCAGGTTATGGTGGCCGATGTCAGCAAGTTGAAGTGTGAAGGGGTGCTGAAGGGAGTCGAGTTGCGGATGCAGGGGTACGTGTGCCACACCGACGTCTACCTCTTGCCGATTAGAGGATCCGATATGGTCCTTGGGGTGCAGTGGCTCCGCCAGTTGAGACGAGTGACCACGGATTGGGATCGGATGACACTCGAGTTTACTCAGCAGGGGACAGACCATTGCTTGCACGACATGCGGTCAACCCCACTTAAAGAAATTTCTATTCGGAGCCTACATCGATTGGAGGAGCAGGGCAGCGCGATGGCCATGGTGCTAGGAAGGGCGGCCAGCGGGCCCGACATCCCGGAGGAACCCGAGCAGATACAGGCCTTATTGACGCAGTTCGAGGATGTTTTCCAGGAGCCGCACACTCTTCCCCCCTCGAGGTTTCGTGACCACCAGATCCAGTTGAAAGCAGGGGCGGATCCGACCAATATCCGACCCTACCGCTATCCTCATATACAGAAGACGGAGATAGAGCGCAGCGTTCGAGAGATGCTATCCACCGACATCATACGACCCAGCACCAGTGCCTTCTCCTCACCGATCATATTGGTGAAGAAGAAGGATGGCTCTTGGAGGTTTTGCGTCGATTATCGGGGCCTGAATAGCTCTACTATTAAAGACAAGTTTCCAATTCCGATGATCGAGGAGCTACTTGACGAGCTGCATGGAGCGAGCTTATTTACCAAGCTGGATCTCCGATCTAGCTACCATCAGATCCGAATGAAAGAGGATGACATCCACAAGACGGCGTTCCGAACCCACGACGACCATTATGAGTTCTTAGTGATGCCGTTCGGGTTGGCCAACGCTCCGTCTACCTTCCAGGCAGTGATGAACGAGATATTTCGGCCACTTCTTCGCCGGTATGTTTTAGTTTTCTTTGATGACATATTGATCTATAGCAGGAGTTGGGTCGAGCATCTGGAGCACGCTCGACATGTACTTACCATCTTGCGGGAGCACCAGTTGTACGCCAAGCGATCCAAATGCTCCTTCGGGCAGGCGGAGGCCGAGTACTTGGGGCACCTGGTTTCGGCTCAAGGGGTCCAGGCTGACCCAAGGAAGATAGAGAGCATGGTGACCTGGCCGCAACCCACGACGATCCGGGCCTTACGAGGCTTTCTCGGGCTGACCGGTTATTATCGCCGATTCGTGAAGGACTACGGGAAGATAGCCCGGCCTCTTACCCAGCTGTTGCAGAAGGATGCCTTTCAGTGGCATGCGGAGGCGGAAGAAGCGTTCTAGGCCCTGCATGGCGACCACACCGGTGTTGGCACTTCCAGATTTCTCCAAGGATTTTGTTGTGGAGACTGATGCATCCGGAGTCGGGATCGGCGCGGTCTTGATGCAAGAGGGCCGTCCGTTAGCTTATTTCAGCAAGGCATTATCACCCAGGACCTTGGGGCTGTCTACATACGAGAAGGAGATGCTCGCCATCCTCCACGCAGTCGCCATGTGGCGACCTTATCTTCTGGGGCGGCGCTTCCAGGTCCGCACGGACCATCAGAGCTTGAAGCACTTCCTAGAGCAGCGATTGGCATCCCCCCTACAACAGAAATGGCTGACGAAACTGCTGGGGTACGACTACGAGATCGTCTACAAGCAGGGGAAGGAGAATATGGTGGCCGATGCTTTATCCCGCCTACTGGAGAGTTCCCTGTCCCACGTTTCGGGACCGGTGATCGAATCATTGGACGAGATACATACGGAAGTTCGCCAGGACCCAGCACTCTATTATTGAGGCATTGCAACATGGTCGGCCCACGGAGGCCGGCTATCACCTGCATGGAGAGCGATTGTACTACCAGGGCCGGCTAGTTATTCCCGCCACATCACCATGGCGTACCATCATGATACGAGAGTTCCATGCTTCCCCGACCGGTGGGTACGCCGGTATTCTTCGGACCCTACAGCGGGTCAGGGCAAATGTGTTTTGGAAGGGGATGAGGCAGGATGTTCAGCAGTTCGTCCGGGAGTGCGACATCTGCCAGCGACAGAAGTACGAGACGACATCGCCAGCAGGACTTCTTACACCGTTAGAGATCCCACATCAGATCTGGGATACCATATCCATGGATTTCATAGATGGCTTACCCAAATCGCAGGGCAAGACGGTCATCCTAGTGGTGGTCGACAAACTCTCCAAGTACGGCCATTTTCTTGCGTTGAGCCACCCATACACAGGGGAGACAGTTGCAGAGCTTTTCGCCCGGGAGATAGTACGACTCCACGGGATTCCTCGGTCCATCATCTCAGACAGAGATCCGGTATTCGTGAGCAATTTTTGGAAGGAGCTCTTTCGTCTTCAGGGGACCACACTGCGCATGAGCACGACCAATCACCCCCAGGCCGACGGGCAGACGGAGGTGCTCAACCGTGGGGTCGAGACTTATTTACGGTGCTTTGTGATGGATAAGCCGCGCACGTGGACCCGGTGGTTACACTGGGCAGAGTACTGCTACAACACATCATTCCACACGGCCAACAAGCTCACTCCTTTTGAGGCGGTGTACGGTCGACCACCCCCCACGTTGAGTTCCTATGAGCCGGCCAGCACCGCTCTTCCAGCTGTGGCTCAGACACTTCAAGAGCGGGATCAGACATTAGAACTACTTCGGGACAACTTACGGGCGGCTCAAGAGCGTATGAAGGTCCAGGCAGACAAACACCACACTGAGCGGGAGTTCGCGGTGGGTGACGAGGTTTTCCTCCGGCTCCAGCCATATTGCCAGCTATCGGTTTCTCGGCGGGCCAATCAGAAACTTGCTCCGCGGTACTATGGTCCGTACAGAATCATCCGGCGCGTGGGTCCAGTCGCTTATACTCTGGCGCTTCCGGAGGGGTCCCGCATTCATCCGACATTTTATGTCTCTCTGTTAAAGAGAAAACTTGGGGCTTCGGTTCAAGCCAGTCCCATCCTGCCTGAAGCCACCAGCAACCGAGAATTGAGGCCTTCACCGGAGGCTATCTTACTGAGCAAGTGGAAGAAACGAGGCACGGAGTACCGACCTGAGGTACTCATCAAGTGGAAGTAGATGACGGAGGCCCACAATTCTTGGGTTAACTTATTGGAATTCCAGGAGCGTTTTCCTGATTTCCACCTTGAGGACAAGGTGGCTCTTGATGGGGAAGGGAATGTTATGCCCCCGCAACCATTACGGTTCGCAGGGCATCAATACGCACGGCGGCGCAAGGAGCAATTTCAAAATCCGGTTCAGCCCCCATCCAGTAAAATAGAAGAATAGGGGCTGAACCACCCCGGTTCAGCCCCTACATGGGGGGGGGGGGGGGGGGGGGGCAGCCCCCTTGACCCCGGGTATTAATAGGCCCGGGGTCTCCTAATGATGGCTATGCAAGTTATTTCCTAAAGGTATTCTCCCCTCTTCTCCTCTCAAACCCTAATCTTCTTCTTCTTGTTAATTTCCCGTAGATCCCCCTTCTTCTCTCTTGCCCTAGCAAGATCATAACAGACCATTTTCCATATTTGATTCTTATGATGAGCACACATCTCCTCCATCATAGCCTTTTTTCATCTGAGATATTCTATGGCTTCCTACCAATGATTAAGTATATAAATAAAGGATAGGATATAAAATCTTAATGTGACGAAGATGAAGAATAGGAGGTAAAGCGAGAAATTTGGTGTTGAGTGCAAGAGCCAATAGTGTTATCTTAAACTGAGTTTAATGCAGGTGTTTCTGGTAATATAACGTCACACCAACAAATTCATTTTCTAATTCAAAAGGGAAATTCCTCACATGTAGGAGAAGTGTGGGAGCAGGATGATGAAGTGAAACTTAACCAAATGGACTCATTTCGCTAGCCCCCTTCTCCTCAAGGGATCACTAACCCTTTCGCATGTGAAGTCAGGTAGGAAAGTCTGACTCAGATTCATAGAAATTAACATCCATGGAGACATTAGTCTCATGGTTAAGGGGGATGATAACATTTGTATCACCTTTGAGTAGAGTTGTACCTCATAAGGACACATTTTAAAGATGTAGGATCAAGCTTCCCCGATTGGATTTATGAGTGTGGACAATCGAGATGCACCCAGACATATGAACTGTAGGTTGGTCAGTGTGATTCCTAGAGTAGTGGTAGGATTGGTGAAAGCAAGGATAGTTGAGGGCATTTGCTTAATTAGGTAAGTGACCTTTAATACTGCTTCTCCCTAATAAAGATGTATACAGAGATCGGGTTGTGCATGCTGAAAAGAAGGGCACGTCTTCCTCAAAAGATGTTGGTTCCTTCTCTTAGCAATATCTTTCTGGACAAGACTCACAATACAACTAGTCTGATGAACAATGTCATAAAAGGACAAATACATATTGAAAGCACCGTCAATATACTTAGTTTCATTTTCACAATGAAGAACTTAAACCTGACATTGGACCATGTAACAATCATATTATGAAAAATCTAAAGCATGGAAAGTTTTCATTTTTATTATGCATAAAGTAAGCCCAAGTACCGCAAGAATCACAATTCTTAGTATTGGGTGTTATTATATGTACTTTTATTTTTCACATTTTTATCCTTTACTCTTGTAATCTGAGTTATTAAAGGCGCAAGGCGCACCGAGGCGCAAAGGAGTCCTGGAGCCTAGGCGCAAGGCGCAGACGCGCGCCTGATGCGCGTGAGGCGCAAAAATGAATTGGGTGTCCAATTCACTGAAAATCAGTGAACTGGGTGCCCAATTCACTGAAAATCGGCGACTTTGGCATCCAATTCACTGATTTTCAGTGAATTGGGCACCCAATTCACTGATTTTCAGTGAATTGGATGCACAATTCGCCGATTTTCAGTGAATTGGACACCCAATTCACTGAAAATCAGTGAATCCAATTTGCTGATTTTCAGTGAATTGGGCAATCAATTCACTGAAAATTGGTGAATTAGATGTCCAAGTGCGCCTAGGTGTGCCTCGGGTGCGTCTGAGATCATGTTTTTGCCCACCTCCCAAAAAAACAGGTTGAAGATGAAAGGCCCATGTGCGCCTTTGGTGCGCCTGGGAGGTGGTAAGGCATGCGCCTGAGACACACCTGGGCGCGCCTGAGGCGCACCTGGGCGCGCCTGGGACACCTCGCCCGCCTCTGCCTTGTAGAGGCGAGGGCCGGTGCGCCTGGTGCGCCCGACGCCTCAGGCGCGCGCCTTAATAACTATGCTGGTAATACCCACTCATATATAAAAATGAGTGTTACTCTTGTTTAACATTATTATTTGAATCCTTATTCCAACATGGTATCACACACGTCGTTTGGTTCTGACCCGCTTCCTCCCGCATCCCGTTTCTCGCACGCAGCCCCGCTTCTTGCTTGCCGACTACCTCTCGCCTGTCTCCTGCCAATCTTCAAGCTTCGTCCCCGCCCCTTTCAACTGCCTCTCTCCACTATTCCCGTGAATCCTCCGTGAGCGAGAAGCCCCATTTTGTGCTGATCTGCACATAAGGGCGCCGAAATCCACGTTGGATTTCTGGCTCCCTCTTCGGTGTCTGATCCCTTCATTCTTGAGCAGATGATTCTTCCTCTTTCCAATCACTTATCGTGATTTCACTTTGTTCTATTGGGCGGATCGTGAGCCATGTTGGATCTTGGTTTTTTTCCTCTTTCAATGAGCAAACCCTAATCTCTAGCCCTCTATTTTTTTTGGTGATCCATTGATTTCTATTCTTGCATCGCCATACCGGGGAGTGCCGAATCTTCAGTTATCTTATTCGAAGTAAGTGCCTCTTCTTCTCCCGTGACTTCCGTGGGTTCTATCTGGGCAAGTCATTATCACAACACTACTCAAATTACCATGATTCGACAAGGACATATGAGTTGTGATTGTTGCGGGAAGGCCCACCACTTTTAGGACACGTGCTTCAAGCTTCACCACTTTTCGCCTCAGAGAGGAGGTTCTACTCCACGAGGTGGTCGTGGCTATGACAGTTGTCAGGGTCAGCCACCTCCATCTCGGTCTGCTTATCTCTCTGATGCTACGGGGGAGACTACATTCAACATTGACCCTGATCCTACCGGACTTCCAGCTGCCCTTTCTACAAAAGAGATACATGGATTCTGATGCTTGTTGCATGACCATTCCACCGAGTCGTCTACTTCATCATCATGCTCTTATGCTTACCAGTGAATACCATGTGAGGCCCCCATTTAGACCCCACATACTTCTGTATCTAAGCTATGTTCTTAACATGTGTCCCAGGATGAAGTACGCCTAGTGAATACAAAATTAAAACACATAATAAAAATTTACTCTCATACCTTGCTTACTCGTCCCGTATCTTTTCTGTCCTACCATATTCAGTTCATTTGGTTGTGCGTATCCAAAGTCACGTCCGCTACCTACAAAATTGACGACGGGCTTAGTCATAAAAATATGACTAACTGAGGATTTACCTCTTTATTTAGCAGTATGAAGACATAAAAAAGATTTAGCATCGGAGTAAACATATATCTGTACTAACCCGTTTTCTTGTATTAGTATCTGTGAAAGAACATAATAACTGTAGGAACATGTTAGTTATCATAAACAGTATAAGCATCCATTAAACAATAGCATTCATATAAACTATGGAACATGTAAGCAGTGCAAATACATAACATCATGTCAGTTTTCATGTTTATAAGCATTTATCAATGTACCCGTGTAACCTTAAAAATCAGTATTCTGTGACTGTTTCATTCCTTAGGTAATATTAAGGGCGATTGAATCCATGTTCATCATTCATTTTCATATTCCATGCATTGGGCCCACCCCGAAGGGTCATCATGTTCCAAAACCAGTACGGTCAACCCGCGTTTATGCCTTTCGGCTCGACTGGTTTGGCAATTCATCATATTCATATCATTCATGTGCATGCAGTTCAAGTCGCCCGTAGTATAACCTCGTGTCGACACGTTTGCATAATAGTGAGTTATTAATTTTATAATTCCCTAAGAAATGAGTCACATGTTTGCCTTTGTCAAGGCTATACAAAATAACGACAATAAGTATCAGTGACACATAATGAATTCAAGCTATCATATGCAAATAACTATGCAATTAAACTTCTTAAAAGTGTAATTAAATAAGAAAATACAGCATATATTAAACAGGTAGCTCTCACCATCAGTATCAGTGTTCATAGCATTGTCAATGTCTATATGGAGGTGTCATCCTTCACGATATCTGTATCAGAATCGTATCATTTAGGGTCATTTATATCGGGGTTGCACCTCGTTATAGCTACAATATTGACTTCGATGATAACATCATATGGAAGCTACTCCACTAGCCCTCTATATTGCATAATTAAATAAAAGACACAAGCTCAAAACATTTACAAAACTCAATCCCAAACTATCATTCTAATGCCTGCCCCAATGTCATAAAGATTGCCGGCCAACCCATATCAAACCATATAGCTTTTCTCATATATAAATTACAGAAACTATAATAATAGCCATTCACAATAAGGAGAAGCCCCTCCCCAAAAACAATGCTTCCAGCAGCTAACTGAAACCGGCCAGAGTTCAAAGCAAAGCCCAAAAGCAAAATCAGCCTACATTAATAGGAACCCTCCAACAAAACCATAGATATAGCTGAAGATGATGACATCATAATAGGAATACCCCATCACATATGTAAGTTCTCTCTTCAAGAATAATATTAATAGCATTTAACGGGAAGGAAAATCCCCCATAAACTATACTAAGTTCAGTTAACAGGAAATCCCCCATAAATGACTATGAATGAAAAGGATTTGACCCGGCAAAATATAACATAAAAGAGGAGCAGCAATTGCCTGGTATGTAACAACCCGTTTTTTCCCCTTTATTTTTGCTATCCGCACACTAGCCTTCCCCCTTTTTAATTCCCATCCGAGCAGCCCCCTCCGATTTATTTAGTATTCCTCGCAGTCTAGGGCTCCCACACGCAAGCCGCAAGTCTCATCGCTTCTCCTGTTCGAGCTCCGTCTCCCGCAGCTCTCCCGTCTCCCGATCGCCTTCTCCAGCGCCTCCTCCATCTCCAGCCGTCGATTCCTCTCCCTCCTGATTCCGATTCCGCCTCCTGCACCTTCCCCCATTGCTGCCGACGCCTTCTGTCTCCTCCTCTGCGCTCAAGATCGACGGAAGCCCGCCTCCAGCCTCCTCTCCTCAAGGACCGACAACCTTCTCCTCCTCCATAGGGGTCGGCAGCCACCTCCTCTCCCTCCGACAACCCTTTCCTCTCCGTTTGGGCCGAGTTTTTGCGTGAGGAACGTCTAGGGTTTCCTCCCCTCTCCTCCTTGGGCTCAGATTTTGGTTTCCTCTGGTAAGGAACTCTTCCTTTCCGCCTTTGTTCAATTTTTCTCGAATTATTTTGCAAATTGTGCACTCCAAATTGCGGATTTTCTGTTGATTCAAGGTTTTGCCCGCTCGTAATCGCCTAATTCCTAGGTTTTCATGTTCTACGACGCTGTTCGTTGCTCCAATTGGTGAGATCTCTTGAAGACCCTTCCGATTTAGGGTTTCCACAACCTAAGCGCCGCCAAGTCTCTTTTCCGCGTGGTAATCTCCTCTCCCCTCACATTTGAAGGAGGTCATTCCTAAACCCTCGTTGTTTAATTTCCTCGTCGTAGAAATGCTTGTGTTTGCATAGTGAGTTGTTCAATGTCAATTTCATCGTTCTTAAACAGGTTCGAAATATGATCTCTGATTTTTGCTCGCGCTATTTGGCCGCCGCCGCCAACTTCAGCTTATTTAAGACAAGTAGAGATCCTTCTCTCTTGCAAACATTGAGCTGCAATTCATGTGTTTGTTCTTATAATTATATGTTTCACCTTTGAATCCATGTTTCATCAAATAAATTTAGATCTTAGATTCCTGATTTGACTTGTTAATAAATTGAGGTTTCACGTGTTGGAAATGACACGAATTCGTGAACATGAATGATGTTATTTTGATTAGTCACCTAGATGATTGAATTCCTTATTTGATGGATAATTCAAGGAATGGTAGATTGTTGAGCATGTGTAACAAGCGTCATGATAATAATAGTAATGATTTCTGGTTAGCAAGTATATGATCGATGTTTTTCTATCATATTCGGATCGTAAGCATGTTTACTTAGAAGTTAATCGTGTCTTGAAATGCATCAACCTGAATGAATGCTTGGTATCCTAGAAAATGATATATAGAAATCTTATTACTCGTGAATATTTGAATCCGCAAGTTTCAAAACTCTCTATCGAGTTCTTTGAGTCATCGAATCTTGTTTGTTATGCCTGTCTGGTTCCAAAACTTGGCTAAATAACGTTCTATAACTTGATTCCTCCCGTTTCACGTTTGTAAAATATACTATTGTATATCTGAATCAGTATCTTTGTTACATGTCTTGATATGCTAGAATTCACGAAATCCTGCGCTAAGTCATTAATAACGTAAGTTAACATTGAAAGGTGAGGTTTAATTGATGAAACTCCTTGACTTGGGTTCCCTCGTGAATCCCTAATGGGAACAAAGGACCGGTCATAACGAGCTTAAATTTCTGAATCACTTAGGTCCTGCGTGTCATAAACAAATCTTGGAAGCTAGGGTTTAGATGGTGCATCGTCTTGATTGCATGGTCACGGTAAGCAAGAAATACTCTTATTCTAGTAAGCCTTACACTTGAATTGCATGTGAACCATGTGCACCCACTGTAAACACCTACGCATTTCAACGATTACAGCTTATGTCGTTGCAAGAATGTTTATGCTATACTTCAGAGTAGGCTAATAATTTTAGATATTTCTGCTTTTCTCACTTGCTTGTCTGTCTTATTAGCCTTGCTTTACGAAAAGCGGTACACAAATATTCTGTTTCTTTTGCTCGTATTTTGCTTTCCTCTTGTGTATTTCAATGTTCTGAGGCTTTTCCTTCTTGTTTTGAAATTTGCCTTAGTGTTCGTGCCTGCGCCGCCTGCTCTCTGAGGCCGATCTGCGTCAAGTTTCAGGTTTTGTGTTTATGTTTCATTTCTTTTACTGTCGGATATTTCTCTTATGTAGTAATTACGATCAGCCATTTTCTCTTGTTTCATGGACAACTGCTAGGCTAAATATTATATGTACTAGAATTTGACATGTTTTGCATGCTCATTCATTTGCGGTGTTCACTGCATAAATTTCTGTTCCAGAACTTGTATCTTGAGCTTTTACTAAAATGCATGTGCACCTGTTTTAAGTTATCATATTTTAAAGCTTCCACAACAAAACAACTGTTTTTCTCAAAATTACTATTTTAAAAATTTATTATCAGCTTCTCTGCTTCCGCCTTAGCAGACATGGTTTTCTTTTCGCCCATGTCTGTGGCATCACGGCCCGCCCCGAAGCGCACTCTGACTCTTGTCGAGACGGGTTTTGACATGGTACAACAACAGAAATCCCCCCTCATAGTACTAAGTTCATAAAAGACAAACATTCAAAAGCCTTTAACAGCCACCATCATAAAACCCGGCCAGGAGACATATGTAAATCAAATAGTAATAACATAACCCTAAACTCATCCAATAACCCCATCTAAATTCTTCCAGAAATCTCAAGCTCAAAACCATAAGTGTAAGAAGACCTGAAGGACTTACAGAAGAAAAGAGAGGAGAACTTGCAGTGAGGGATACCCGCAGAAATCGTTTCTTCGTCTACCGGCCTAGGGTAGAGAACTATATGCATAACCTTCAACCCGCCGGCTAGGGTAAAGAACCAACACAACTGGAGGGCTTTCTCCCGTCGAATCCCAATCCAGAAGGAGGATGATCGGTAAGGTAAAAGAGGAGAAATCGAGCGCCTTCTGCAAGCCCTAGGCGAGAGCTGGAGGAAGGCCGAGCGGTGGGCATGGGATTTTTAACAGAAGGAAAAGCTCGGTTCTGCCCTTTTATCGCTAACTCACCGCCACATACCTCTCCACCGCCTAACATGAAACCTAATCCAACCATTATTAGCCTATATTAGCACACCATTAACAGTTACCAATTTAACCTATTGGCACACCCATTTCAGCTATTAACAACCGATTTTAACGCAGCCAAAACAGTATTGGCACACCAAAGTATAATGAAATGTGCGGTAATCATTTGCCATATATATATATATATATCTAAATTGCCAACATTTATCGTATAGGAAAAATTCATATTCCGTTATAACAGTTCGAGCGCCGCAAACCGTCAATGAAATTCATACTCAACTGGCAACACTACGCCGAGTTGACACTGATTTATATTTTCATCATATGGGACGAACTTTTATTTCATTTTCTTATCAATTTGGGTCACTTCACGATTTGGGCCGTTGCAAACTCTTCCCCTCTTAGAGGAATTTCGTCCTCGAAAATAGAACACGATATCCATTCCCAAATATATATTATCTTACTTACATTTCCACTAACACAAACCTTTGCTCGTTTTCCTTTGTTTCGAACTCCTATAATTATCGTGATCGCCAAACCGCCAAAACCAACAATAAAATACAACAACAACACTCAAGCCTTTATCCCACCATAGTGGGGTCAGCTATATGGATCCTCTGTCGCCATTGCGCCCTATCTTTAAGCATAGTCTCATTAATGCCTAAGTACATCATGTCTTTCTTTATAGTTTCATTCCAAGTCTTTTTTGGTCTACCCCTCCCCCGTTTAACATGTCTAGTGACTAAACTCTCACAACGCCTAACAGGTGCCTCTAATGGTCTCCTATGTACATGTCCAAACCATCTTAAACGAGCTTCTCGCATCTTCTCTACAATTGGCGCCACTCCTATCTTATCCCTGATACATTCATTCCTAATTTTATCCAGTCTCGTGTGACCACACATCCACCTAAGCATTCTCATCTCCGCGACTCCCATTTTTTGCTCGTGTACACCATTCACTGCCCAACACTCAGAACCGTAGATCATTGCATGCCTAATTGCAGTACGGTAAAACTTGCCTTTAAGTTTTAGTGGTACTTTACGATCACATAGGATCCCAGACGCGCCTCTCCACTTCAACCAACCTGCTTGGATTCTATGAATCACATCTTTATCTACACCTCCATCTTTTTGAATTATCGATCCCAGATATTTAAAGCACTCACTGCCGGAAATATCTTGGTCACCCAATTTAATGACAGAGTCATCTGACCTTCTTGCACTACTAAATTTAAGCTCTATATACTCTGTCTTTGTCCTGCTCAACCTAAAACCTTTCTTTTCTAAAGTGTCTCGCCAAGATTCCAGTTTCGCGTTTACACCCTCGCGCGTCTCATCGACCAAAACAATATCATCTGCAAATAATAAACACCAAGGTATTGCTTGCTGGATATGTCCGGTGAGCTCATCTAAGATAAGGGTAAAGAGGTAAGGGCTTAAAGCTGACCCTTGATGTAAGCCAACAACGATAGGGAATTCCTGTGTTAATCCTCCAGATGTCCTCACCCTGGTCACTGAATTTGTATACATATCTTTGATTACGTCAATGTATGATACATTTACACCTTTCTTTTCTAAGACTCTCCACAAGACCTCTCTTGGAACCCTATCATACGCCTTCTCCAGATCGATAAACAACATATGCAAATCTTTTTGTCTTTCCCGATAGTTGTCAATGAGTCTCCTCAAGAGATGTATAGCTTCCATGGTTGACCTCCCTGGCATGAATCCAAATTGATTCTCTGAGATGCTAGTCTCTCTTCTAACTCGTCTCTCTATTACTCGTTCCCATAGTTTCATAGTATGACTCATTAATTTAATTCCCCTGTAATTGACACAATTTTGTATATCTCCTTTGTTCTTATACAAAGGTACCAAAATACTTTCTCTCCATTGGTTTGACATCCTTTTTGTCTTCAGTATCTTATTGAAGAAACTTGTAAGCCATAAAATTCCTTCCCTCCCTAAGCATTTCCATACTTCAATGGGTATATCGTCTGGTCCAACCGCCTTTCCATTTTTCATCTTCTTCAGAGCGTCATCTATCTCTGATGCTTGAATTTTACGATAAAAAGTTATGTCTCTATACTCCTCCGATTTACTTAACTCTTCCAAGTTCAGTTCATTATCTTTTCCTTCATTGTATAGTTGATAAAAGTATCTTTTCCATCGCTCCTTAATAGCCACATCATCCGTCAAAATCGTATCTGTTTCATCTTTTATGCATTTAATTTGGCTTAAATCTCTTGTCTTCCTCTCTCTAGCTCGAGCAATTTTATATATATCGCGCTCTCCATCTTTTGTATCTAGTCGTTTGTAAAATTCTTCATAAGCTTGACTTCTTGCTTTACTTACTGCATTTTTAGCTTCTTTCTTGGCGACTTTATACTTTGTCAAGTTTTCATCATTCCTACAAACATATAATGTTTTGTAGCTGATCCTCTTTGCCCTCACTTTGTCTTGCACTTCCTTTTTCCACCACCAAGATTCTTTTTGTGGGGGCGCGCGACCTTTTGACTCTCTAAGTACGTTCTTTCCACTTATCCTTAAATGAGAAGACATAACTTCCCATGCGACACTAGGATCAACAGAAGGATCATCAACTAGTCGTTCTATAACTGCTGCCTTGAAAACAACCTGTTTTTCCTTCATTAAGTTCCACCACCGAATTTTTGGCAACACTTTTGTCTTTCTCTTAAAGTTACTATATTTAATTTGCACATCCAGCACCACTAGCCTATGTTGCGTTGTCAAACTTTCTCCTGGTATGACTTTGCAATCCTTACAAATCTTTTTATCCATTTTACGAGTCATAAAATAGTCAATTTGTGACTTATTTTGTCCGCTCTTGAACGTAATTAAGTGTTCTTCCCTCTTTATGTAGAACGTATTTGTCACAATTAGCTCATGTGCTATGGCAAAGTCTAGAATGGTTCTTCCTTCTTCATTTCTTTCTCCATACCCAAATCCTCCATGAACATCTGTATAATCCGTATTTTGCTTCCCTACATGTCCATTTAAGTCTCCTCCAATGAAAGTTTTCTCGCTTTGTGGGATTTCTCTTACCAAATCATCTAAGTCTTCCCAAAATTGTACTTTAATAGCTTCATTTAATCCTACTTGTGGCGCATAAGTACTAATTACATTAATAGTTTCCTTTCCTACGATTAATTTAAGAGCTAAGATTCTATCACCTTTTCTGCTTACCCCAACAACTCCATCCCTCCAAGTAGTATCTACAATAATACCTACTCCATTTCTTGTTTTATTTTTTCCTGTGTACCATAATTTAAAACCTGAATTATCTAGAAATTTAGCTTTCTCACCCACCCATTTAGTCTCTTGCAGACATAAAATATTTATCTTTCTCCTAATCATTGTATCCACTACTTCCATCGCTTTTCCCGTTAGCGTACCTATATTCCAACTTCCAAACCTAAGTCGATCACAAATCCTACGATCAACTTTTCTAGGACGCCTAATAAAATAAAATAAAACCAACAATAAAATAAAATAAAATAAAATCCATATTCCAAGAAAAGCAGTGTTCCATTTATTCAGTTCATTAAAATACTTTCGTATTTCTTTCTTAATTCACTGTTTGGATTTATACGTATAACATATTAGATCTCACTTTTCCCATTAAAGGAATATTGACGGTTTACCTTATCATTTGCAACTATTCGTAAACTAAAACAACATGATATGCACATTGCGATCCTTATTTATGATCACTCAACATGAGATGCACATTGTGAGCTTTCATGTTACTAGTTTATCAACGCACATGTCAAAAGTCATCATTATTCTCATTCCTTGCATAATTGTAAATTATAAAATCTCCTTCCATATGACATTATATATCTGTGTAATCACCTTGACTTTTATTTCGCCTTGTTTATCATATTTTCCTTCTCATATTTACTTCCCATGTCGTTTACTCGTCACTCAACATACATTTATGACTTTCATTTTTCATAGCACTCTCCTTTGTCAAATTCCTAAATCGTTGGTTTACATTCGTATCTCATTATCCTATCGTTCCCTCTTTATAACACTTCTTTCAAAACGACCTATAATATATCGAATATCAGTGAACTTTCTTTTCCGTAGCATCGTACTTCCAATATTCATGTTGTTCTCATTTGCAAATTCCTTTTTCGTTTATTCTTTACCTCAATCTTGGTTTAATTTATAACCTATAATGTATTACTTATTTTCATATATCTTGAGGTCATTATATGATATTGAAACGACATACTTTGAAAACAATTGCAATTATAACCGTCTTTCATTTTTCTTTGTACATGTTTGTGTAACATGTTGTTTCATAACTATGTATGTCACATTGTCATATAAGATGAAGGTAGACTTACATATGTTCTCCTCTTTACCAGTGCATATCATTATTTAACTTTTCGATGGATGTTTAACAGTGTCTTCATGGAAAAATAAACATTTGTCTCTTTTCAAAGATTAGAACTCATTTTGAGACACCCTTCGTTACGTGTTCAATCATTTTACATATCTCCGTCTTTCTTCCAATGCTAAGTACATTCATCTTTCAACTATTCCAGGTTTATATTTCTCTTTGAAAACATTTGGGTTGACTCGTACAATAGGAACTATATCAATAACTACTTGAATTTATTTCGCTTTATGTTCGTGTAAAATTCATTTAATTGTTAGGCTTTCATGAAGTCTTTCAAAACCCTTCATGTAAATTGATTTAGACAGATTCCAAATAACTAACGTTCTATAATTGATCTTTTTACCGACATATCATGTGTACTTATTCAGTACTCACTACAACCGAACTTCTTGGAAAATGTGACTCTGATACCAAATTGTGAGGCCCCCATTTAGACCCCACATACTTCTGTTTCTAAGCTATGTTCTTAACATGTGTCCCAGGATGAAGTACGACTAGTGAATACAAAATAAAAACACATAATAAAAATTTACTCTCATACCTTGCTTACTCGTCCCGTATCTTTTCTGTCCTACCATATTCAGTTCATTTGGTTGTGCGTATCCAAAGTCACGTCCGCTACCTACAAAATTGACGACGGGCTTAGTCATAAAAATATGACTAATTGACGATTTACCTCTTTATTTAGCAGTATGAAGACATAAAAAGGATTTAGCATCGGAGTAAACATATATCTGTACTAACCCATTTTCTTGTATCAGTATCTGTGAAAGAACATAATAACTGTAGGAACATGTTAGTTATCATAAACAGTATAAACATCCATTAAACAATAACATTCATATAAACTATGGAACATGTAAGCAGTGCAAATACATAACATCATGTCAGTTTTCATGTTTATAAACATTTATCAATGTACCCGTATAACCTTAAAAATCAGTATTCTGTGTCTGTTTCGTTCCTTAGGTAATATTAATGGTGATTGAATCCATGCTCATCATTCATTTTCATATTCCATGCTTTTGGCCCACCCCGAAGGGTCATCATGTTCCAAAACCAGTACGGTCAACCCGCGTTTATGCCTTTTGGCTCGACTGGTTTGACAATTCATCATATTCATATCATTCATGTGCATGCAGTTCAAGTCGCCCGTAATATAACCTCGTGTCGACACGTTTGCATAATATTGAGTTATTCATTTTATAATCCCCTCAGAAATGAGTCGCATGTTTGCCTTTGTCAAGGCCATACAAAATAGCGACAATAAGTATCAATGACACATAATGAATTCAAGCTATCATATGCAAATAACTATGCAATTAAGCTTCTTAAAAGTGTAATTAAATAAGAAAATACAGCATATATTAAACAGGTAGCTCTCACTATCAGTATCAGTGTTCATAACATTGTCATGTCTATATGGAGGTGCCATCCTTCGCGGTATCTGTATCAGAATCGTATCATTTAGGGTCATTTATATCGGGGTTGCACCTTGCTATAACTACAATATTGACTTCGATGATCATATGGAAGCTACTCCACTAGCCCTCTATTTTGCATAATTAAATAAAAGTCACAAGCTCAAAACATTTACAAAACTCAATCCCAAACTATCATTCTAATGCCTGCCCCAATGTCATAAAGATAGCCGGCCAACCCATATCAAACCATATAGCTTTTCTCATATATAAATTACAGAAACTATAATAATAGCCATTCACAGTAAGGAGAAGCCGCTCCCCAAAAACAATGCTTCCAGCAGCTAACTGAAACCGGCCAGAGTTCAAAGCAAAACCCAAAAGCAAAATCAGCCTACATTAATAGGAACCCTCCAACAAAACCATAGATATAGCTGAAGATGATGGCAGCATAATAGGAATACCCCATCACATATGTAAGTTCTCTCTTCAAGAATAATATTAATAGCATTTAACGGGAAGGAGAATCCCCCATAAACTATACTAAGTTCAGTTAACAGGAAATCCCCCATAAATGACTATGAATGAAAAGGATTTTGCCCGACAAATATAACATAAAAGAGGAGGAGCAATTGCCTGGTACAACAACAGAAATCCCCCCCTCATAGTACTAAGTTCATGAAAGACAAACAATCAAAAGCCTTTAACAGCCACCATCATAAAACCCGGCCAGGAGACATATGTAAATCAAATAGTAATAAAACCATAACCCTAAACTCATCCAATAACCCCATCTAAATTCTTCCAGAAATCTCAAGCTCCAAACCATAAGTGTAAGAAGACCTTAAGGACTTACAGAAGAAAAGAGAGGAGAGCTTACAGTGAGGGATACACGCAAAAATCCTTTCTTCGTCTGCCGGCCTAGGGTAGAGAACTATATGCATAACCTTCAACCCGCCGGCTAGGGTAAAGAACCAACACAACTGGAGGGCTTTCTCCCGTCGAATCCCAATCCATAAGGAGGAAGATCGGTAAGGTAAAAGAGGTTAAATCGAGCGCCTTCTGCGAGCCCTAGGCGAGAGTTGGAGGAAGGCCGAGCGGTGGGCATGGAATTTTTAATAGAAGGAAAAGCTCGGTTCTGCCCTTTTATCGCTAACTCACCGCCACATACCTCTCCACCGCCTAACATGAAACCTAAGTCATCCTACCATTATTAGCCTCTATTAGCACACCATTAACAGTTACCAATTTAACCTATTGACACCCATTTCAGCCATTAACAACCGATTTTAACGCAGCCAAAACACTATTGGCACACCAAAGTATAATGAAATGTGCAGTAATCATTTGCCATATATATATCTAAATTGCCAACATTTATCATATAGGAAAAATTCATATTCCGTTAAAACAGTACGAGCGTCGCAAAGCGTCAATGAAATTCATACTCAACTGGCAACACTACGCCGAGTTGACACTGATTTATATTTTCATCATAGGGGACGAACTTTTATTTCATTTTCTTATCAATTTGGGCCACTTCACGATTTGGGCAGTTACATACCAGGTGCCCATTCTGCACCCACCCGCTCTTTTATTCAGTGAATCATTAACTTTGGAGCCATTGAACACCAATGTTGTGGATATTGGCTGACATAAAGGTTTCATGGACAAAACAACACGTTTCCGACATTTTTTTTACAAAATATTCTTTTGGAATATATCGTCCTGTATATCAACTATCTATCGATATATGGGGCCAATATATCCACCGATATATCTCGATGGTATATAAATTGATTTTTTAATTTATTTAATGTATATGGTTTAATATACAACAAAAAAATTTATTTCATTGTCTGGGTTGTTTTGTGACTTAGCTCTCGACCCATTTCCTGCTTCCTCTGATTTTCTTCCATACGCACGTACACATTTGACGGATTTGGCTTGACCTTTGGATTTTGGATAGAAGATTCCTAATCTTCGATTGTTGTTGTCGACTTCTGGGTTTCTTGTTTCTTCTGGCTTTCTTTCCCGTGTTATATTGTTATTACTTATGTAACAAAATATTTATACTAATATGGTAGATTTAAAATTTCAATAAATGGTAAATTGTTAATATATAACTTATATAAATTAAAAAAATTATTATATATATCTATAATTGACGCGGAACGGAGATGCGGACCGCAGCGGAGGACGAGTTTTGTGCCCGTTCGGTGCCAATTGGCTACCTACCATATATGACGTCTCCGGATCGATGATCCGACTCCACGGATGCTTCCGGCTCGTCGTTTACCTACATTTACATATATTATATTGTTGAATATCAGTTTTATTTAGTGTAAATGGTCCCTCCGCATCCCCGGCCAATCATAGCCGTTGATGCCGGGGTGCCCTAATTATGTTTTATTATAAATAAGAGGTATGAGGCTGCTTGGAGGCTATTGCAGAATTTGGAGAAAGATTATTCCCGGATTCCAGCGATCACTTCACGGTGCCGACTCTGTGGAACCCTAGGTGACAACTCCTAGGCGCTCTCCCGCTCCCCAAACGTAACCCTAACCCCTAGCCACCTTCCTCCACCTCCAAATCCCCCTACCGCCTCCCCCACATCTCTCCAATAGCTAACCGCCCCAGCCTATCACTGCTATCCAGCAACCGACCGCTTCTACAGTCTTCCAAACCGCCAACTATCGCCTCAATCCTGTTGCCCCGCTACCGCCGCCCTTCCAGCCACCCTCTCCACCTTCCGCCGAACCCACCCTAAGCCCCAATAGCCACCGCAACCCCTCCTTCCCTCTCCTCTACAGCCCGACATCCAGATCTGTCAAGATCTGCCCAGATCTGCCCGATCCAGGTTTTCCTGCCTGTTTTCCTGCCTATTTCAGCAAATCCCAATCTCTGCCTTCCATTCCCAGCATCCATCTCACCATCTAACAACCCTTTACACCATCAGATCTACCTCCCACAGCCCGGATCCGCCTCCTTACAACCGGATCTACCCTCCCGCAGCCCGGATCTGCCTCCATACAGTCAGACCTACCCTCCCACAGCCCGGATCCGCCTCCATACAACCAGATTTATCTCCCCACCGTCCGATTCCGCCTCCTACCTTCAGATCCAGCCACCGCCATTTGATTCCATCCGCTGTCCCCTCCAGTTCGCTACCTCCGTGTTGTGATTCACTGGATTTCCTCACCTTGAGCAACCCTCATACTTTTGTTAGTTTTCTTGTTGTACGAACTCTTGTTTTCATCATTTAAATATTGTGTTGTGATTTTATACTTGTTTGGATAAATAACATTGTAGGATTTTGTTTTAGATTATTTTGTGATTTGTAGGAACTATTTGCCGTGCGCTCTTGTTTTGGCCCTCCACGCGGAGGAAAGCCTAAACCCGCTTGCCTAAAGATTTATTTTTGCTATTGCTAAAATCATATGCGTGCGTTTTAATCATTTATTACTATGTCTTGAATTCGCCGTCGGATATTACACTTCGCATGTAGTCATTAAAGTTATCTTCACTCACGTCACATTAGAGTCGCATTCTAGTAGTCACACATCAAGCTTCTAACCTTTCATTAGACGGTGTTTAGGTTCATTGCATTTGTCACGTGTTCGTTTGCATTGCATGTAGGGTTATGGCATCGTTCATCCGCCTCCTATAGATTCGTTCTGCATCAATTGGTATCAGAGGTAGGTTTCGAGCACTCTTTTGATACACAGTCATTGAATCTATAGGCTAAGTTATCAAAGGCGCAAAGCGCACCGAGGCGCAAAGGGGTCCTGGAGCCTAGGCGCAGGCACGCGCCTGAGGCAAGTAAGGCGCAAAAATGAATTGGGTGCCCAATTCACTGAAAATCAGCAAATTAGGCACCCAATTCACTGAAAATTTGTTAATTTGGCATCCAATTCATTGATTTTCAATGAATTGGGTGCCCAATTCACTGAAAATCAGCAAATTGGGCATCCAATTTGCTGATTTTCAGTGAATTGGGTGCCCAATTCGCTGATTTTCAGTGAATTGGGTGCCCAATTCGCTGATTTTCAGTGAATTGGGTGTTCAATTCATTGAAAATCAGGGATTTGAGTGCCAAATTCACTGAAAATCAACGAATTGGATGCCTAATTCGCTGATTTTCAGTGAATTGACACCCAATTCACTGAAAATCAGCGAATTGGGCATCCAATTCGGTGATTTTCAGTGAATTTGACACTCAATTCACTGAAAATCGGTGAATTGGATGCCCAAGTGCGCCTATGTGTGCCTCGGGTGCATCTGAGATCATGTTTTTGCCCCCTCCCAAAAAAATAGGTTGAAGAATACAGCCTAAAAAGCCCAGGCGCGCCTTTGGTGCGCCTGGGAGTTGGTAAGGCGCGCGCTGAGGCGCGCCTGAGGCACTTCGCCCGCCTCTGCCTTGCAGAGGCGCTGGCCGGTGCGCCTGGTGCGCCCGGCGCCTCAGGCGCGCCTAGGCGCGCGCCTTGATAACGTAGTCTATAGGTTCTGTCCTATGCCATACTATTATCGCTACCCATCACTTTCACTTGAGAGACACCTTTATTATTACGATGATTATCCTCCTTCGTGGCACACCATTTCCAGAGATCGTGTCAATCCTTCGAGGCCATTCGATTATGCTAGAGACGACCACCACGATGAGAGGTCCACACGTTATCATCATTACACCTCTCCTCGACTTTATGATAGTAGGGTTGTGTATCATTCGGGTCATCGTCGCTACGCATCTCAGTTTGAGGGACCTACATCTGTATATGCGCGACCACCACCACACGTTCGTAGGAATCACGCCCGCCCACGAGCACGATCTAATTATGTTAAGAACGACCGTCTAGATGACCCTCAGGAGCCCTATAGAGGTCACCATCACCGGGATCACATCACACGTCTGTTGGAGCCTATGTTTCGCATCTCTTGGTTTGAGAATAACAAATACCGTGTTGTATTTGATCTTGTATTTTGTGTGTTTATAGTATGCAGGTTGTACAGGAACTATAACTACACATCCCTATGAGTAGTATACTGAATGGAGATGTTTCTCTGGAAAGAGAGCTAACGCCCCGCGTTAGTTATTAACGCCCCGCGTTAACTTCCGTTGTGAAGGAATCCGTCGAGAAGAAATGCCGTCGAGAACGAATCCGTTGAGAAGCCAGAGACAACGCCAGGCGTTAGATCTTAACGCTGGGCGCTAACCGTTCGACGAAATTTCGTTCGATGAAAATGCCGTTCGACGAAATGAGAAGGCCGCTCGACGAATTGGAGTTCGACGAACTGAGCTACTGCACGACAATATTGCGTTCGACGAAATGAACTTGCGTTCGACGAATTTGATGCAGTTCGACGAACTTTGAAGGAGAACGAAACTCAACGCCAGCGTTGACTCTTAACGCCCGCGTTGAATCCACAAACTGCCACGATCTTGACAGTTGCGAAATTTCAGCCACGACAGTGCACGTTCACTAATGCCGACATTAACTCTTAACGCCACGCGTTAGCTCCCGTGACTATTTAAAGTACAACCCCTCTCATTCTATTTGAGATGATTCCAGAATTCCAATAATTTTAAGAGAGGCTCGTGTACAGCAATTAAGAGATCTCCCTTGGGCTATCATGAAGATCTAAAGAGAATTTTGAAGGAGAAGGTCTACAACGCATATCCCATACGAAGGACGATCGTTTCAAGAACGCCAACATCTACATCGACTTCGTCTTCACCTTAAGAATTTCTTGGGGAGTTTCTCTTTACTTATCTTGTAATCTTTTACTTTTTCCTTTTGTAATTAGTGTGGAGAAATCGTTCGGGGAGAACGTCGGATTCCGGGAAGGATTCCGTGGGTAAATTCGCCGAGGTTGTTGGCGACTAGGTCCTTGTGTGTCTTAGGGGGTAATTCGCCGCCTTGTGCGTGACGACTAGGTCGAGGGTAGATCTAGGGGGTGGCTAGAGGCTTTATCTGGGGTAAGATAGGCTATAGCCAACCGGTCCTTGGGAGTCTTTGGGAGTCCTTGGGAGAAGGACCGGTGAAACAAAAAAAAATATTTTTACATATTCTCGTCTTGATTTCTAGAGTTATAGAAATCAAACATTTCTGTATTCAATTTATTATGAAATAAAATCATGTCTTTTAACGTTCTATTCAATTGATTTTATTTCCTCTTCAAAAATGTTTTAATTTATATTTTTATCAAAGTATTAAAATTAACATTTGTGTAATTATCTTTGAAATACAATAATCATTTTTATTATCTCTGATTTTCTGGAATTGTATTTCATTAATGTTTTCATTAGTAAAATCTCATTGACATAATTCTGAGCAGATTAATTTTCTGAAGAGCTAACGCCCAGCGTTAACACCTAACGCCAGACGTTAGCAACAGTAAGGAAAAAGTTATGTTTCTCTTATCTGAGATATTAAAATATATTTTCCTATAAAATATTCTGAAACTTTGATCACAAACTTCGATAAATTTAATTAAGATTTAAATTCCATAAAACCCTTATTCACCCCCCCTCTAAGGGCGCCGTATGATCCAACAATGTCAAGACCCCCTAGTGTTCCATAATCTGAGTTACCTGAGGCCGAATTTCAGCGATTAGTCCTTGATCAATTTGATCGCTTGGATGCTCATGTTGCTCACATGAGGTGTGCCTTAAGAAGAATCAATAGGAAAAAGCCTGAGGATTTAGGTCAAGCCACCTATGTGTCTAGTAGTGCTCTCAATGACATGAGAGACCTAACACCTGATTTTGATTCATCTCGTCCCGATGAGACTCAGTTCTCACTTGACCTTAGATTCGATTCTGATCATGACCATTTCATACAGGTGGAGAGTGATACTAGTATGACTAGTGAGCGTGGTCACGAGAGTGGGGACGAGGGACCCAGTGACACTGTGGTGGTATATCCACCCTCTACACCTCATTTGTACTTAGTTTCCCCTTCGGCTAGAAAGTCAGGCCTCGACATTATACCTAGTGACCCAATATTGAGTATGAATTTTTCCCAATCTTCCCTTATCATTGTCTCGAGCCACATTGCAACCGAGAGCCTAGTGTTGACCTCGTAGTGTCTGTCTCACCCGCTTATGAGGACACCACCTCTATCGGCGATACTCATCTGGAGGATCATCCCACTATTATTGACTTCATTGTTACCCCCCGATAAGCTTCCTGATGAGCCACTACTCCCTTGGGAGGGTTTATGGGTCTAGCATTGACTTTGTTGTGGATGCCCACTTATTTTTGTAGACACTATTGTTGGTGACAGTTTTCTTTTAAAGGATCATCTTATCATTATTGACCCCCTTGGGAAACCCTTCGTTGAGTCCCCGAGAGACTCATTTGATGATCCTCCCTTCCCAGGGAGCACTCAACTTCGTATGCTTGGCTTGTGCCTTCGCATTAGTGAGTTGAACGTTCGAGATGACTTTTCTTATATACCTTCTAGAGAGCCACCTGACGGGCCTTTTCATTTGAGTGGTTCCCAGCACACCCCTGCGTTGCGTTCTTTTGTCACCATCTGCGTAAGTCCTTTGGGTGATGACATTATTCACGATGAATTTTTCTATCTACCACCAGGTGAGCCTTTCGATGGCTTACAACCCTTGGACTGTATTTGGCATCCCATAGTTCTGCAGCTTAGTACCGATGTCTCAAAAAGTCATTTAGGTATTCGTCGCCCACTGGACGAATATTTCTACATTCCATTGAAAGACCACCTGATAGGCCACCACATTTTAGATACATCCCCGTCATTACCAGATTTTTCTCTAACAAGTGTGTCGTGTTTTATTTGCCTCATTTGCATTATCTGCATGAGTCTGTTGAGTCATTTGTTCATCATTTGCATGTGTTATATGAGTCGGTCTGACGCAGGATCAATACTGGTAATAAATCTTATAAATCGCATGCGGATGTTCATTGGCAAGAGCAGGTATATCGAGCAGGTGATGGTGAGAATCTGCGCTGCGAGGCTCCGTGGGAGGCCTGTTAAAAGTTTGAGCGTTAGACGAATGGATCCCTACACAATCATGAGACGGATCAGAGCAAATATCTATAATCTTGATATCCCGACGAGCATGAGTATCCGTCCTATATTTAATACCGAGGACTTAACGCAGTACTATAAGCCTCACGAGCATGTGGACCAATTTTGTGGAGATCCTCTTGAGCCTACACCCCTATATCCTTTAGAGCCTACACCTCCACATCCTCAGTTCTGAACCCAGTCCACTTCTGAGCCCCACCTGCCTTTGGGTCAATCGCCTATGACTTCACCGTCTGCACCGGTGATCGCACCGGGACTTCCAACACATCGGTGGATTATTAAGAGCATTATTGATATCGTGGCTCACACATGCATAGCCGCGCCAGATAGTCAGACACAGGAGTACCATTGGCGAGGATACTTTACCATCAACGATACTTGGACGACCTCTGGTGGACCACATCGAGTCTTACCCGGCATACACCGAGAGAATTCTGATCTCTATTCATTAGTATATGAATTCTTTCAAGCCAGGGAGAATGATGCGGAACGGAGACGCGGACCCGCAACGGAGGACGAGTTTTGGGCCCGTTCGGGGCCGATTGGCTACCTACCATATATGGCTTTTCCGGATCGATGATCGGACTCCACAGATGCGTCCATCTCGTCGTTTAGCTACATTTTCATATATTATATTGTTGAATTTCAGTTTTATTTAGTGTAATCGGCCCCTCTGCATCCCCGACCAATCATAGCCGTTGATGTCAGGGTGCCCTAATTATATTTTATTATAAATAAGAGGTATGGGGGCTGCTTGGAGGCTATTGCAGAATTTGGAGAAAGACTATTCCCGGATTCCAGCGTCAATCCACGGTGCCGACTCCGTGGAACCCTAGGTGATGACTCCTAGGCCCTCTCCCGCTCCCCAAAGTAACCCTAACCCCTAGCCACCTTCCTCCACCTCCAAATCCCCCTAGCCACTTTCCTCCACCTCCAAATCCCCCTACCGCCTCCCCCACATCTCTCCAACAGCCAGCCGCCCCCTTCTATCACTGTTGTCCAGCAACCTGCCGCTCCTACAGTCTTCCAAACCGCCCGCTACCGCCTCCTTCCTGCTGCCCCGCTACTGTCGCCCTTCCAGCCACCCTCTCGACCTTCCGTCGAACCCACCCCAAGCCCCAACAGCCACCTCAACCTCTCCTTCCCTCTCCTCTACAACCCGACATCCAGATCTGCCCAGATCTGCCCGATCCAGGTTTTCCTGGCTATTTCCTGACTATTCCAACAAATCCAAATCTCTGCCCTCCATTCCCAACAACCATTTTTCACCATCGAACCACCATATACACCATCAGATCTACCTCCCACAGCGCAGATACACCTCCTTACAGCCGGATCTACCCTCCCGCAACCCGAATCCGCCTCCATATAGCCGGATCTACCCTCCCACAGCCCAGATCCTCCTCCATACAGGCGGATCTACCTCCCGACCGCCCGATTTCGCCTCCTACCTTCATATCCAACCACCGCCATCCGATTCCAGCCGTTGTACCCTCCAGATCGCCACCTCCGCGCCGCGATTCACTGGATGACGGATCTCCTCACCTGGGGTGGCCCTCATACTTTTGTGAGTTTTCTTGTTGTACGAACTCCTGTTTTCATCATTTAAATATTGTGTTGTGATCTTATACTTGTTTGGATAAATAACATCGTAGGATTTTGTTCTAGATTTTTTTGTGATTTGTAGAAACTATTCGCCGTGCACTCTTGCTTTGGCCCTCCACGCGAAGGAAAACCTAAACCCGCTTGCCTAAAGATTTATTTTGCTATTGCTAAAATCATATGCGTGCATTTTAATCATTTATTACTATATATTGAATTCGTCGTCGGATATTGCACTACACATGTAGTCATTAAGGAGAGTAGAGTTTCTTCACGCACGTCACATTAGGGTCGCATTTTAGTAGTCACACATCAAGTCTCTAACCCTTCATTAGCCGGTGTTTAGGTTCTTTGCATTTGTTATGTGCTCATTTGCATTGCATGCAGAGTTATGTCATCGTTCATCCGCTGCTTATAGATTTTGTGTCCTAAATTGACGTGTCCCCCACATCCGACATCTGCAACCTTGCTACCATATGATTGACTCTGCCACAGATTTTGTGTCCTACTTATCTTTGTCTGATAGAGACAAAGTGAGCATTGTGGATGGATCATTTTCCTTTATTGTAAGAAAAGTATATATACCTTATTCCTTATTCACTCTCTCTTCTGTTCTTAATGTTCCTAAATGTACTCGTAATCTTCTCTCTAGTAACTTAACCAACTCTATGAATTGCTCTGTCGTTTTTTCCCAACTCATGTCTTTCAAGACCCAAAAATGGGGAAGTGGTAGACAGTGTAATGATCTTTACGTGTTTGACCCTTCTAGTTTTGCTTCACCTCCATAATCCCTTAATGCGGATCAGTCATCTGCTTTGGATTCCTTGAACCGTCGCCTAAGACATCCTTCCATCTCTACTATGAAACTATTATGGGCTTTGTGCCCGGTTATTATCTTTAGGGTTTACCATGTCATCTTTCACTAGGTGTTATTGTTGATTGTCGTTATGTCGTATTTTTAAGTAAGTCCGAGTGTTGGGATTTATTTACATTTATGCCCCTTTGTAAGTCTATTTAAAGGACTCCTTGAGTCTTGTAATGGTAAGCAAGAATTAGTCTTTCCCCTTGTCTTTGTTTATGAGATCTTGGCAACACTCTCCTCCCTAGTACACTCCGTGATGATGATCGGCCGCATGATCGTGATTGATGGTGGAGATCGGCCCACCACTCGGCGGGATCCATTTTTGCATATTTGTCTGGGATGCATTGATCAGATCGTCGATCCGAGATCGCGAGCGCGTTCAGAGCGTCGTTTTACATTTTCTATGTATTTTTTTTTTTTGAGTTGTATTTAGTATTTTAGAACACCGGGCGTAGCTGACAATCATAGCCATTCACGCCGGGTGCCCAGCCGTTCCCTCTCGTTATAAACAAGGGAGAGTGTTCTCATTTTCAGGCATTGTTGAGTTTTGTGAGAGATTCCAGACCGGCAATCATCCGTGGTGTGACGCTGCAAGCACGGGGTGCGACGCCTCGGTTAATATTCCATTTTCCTTCAATTTTAATTTCTTATTCCCGTGAACCAATATTGTTCCCCCTCTAAACCCACGACCCCCTCTACAAACCATCACTGTTCATCAGTAAACCGCCCGATCATCCCTGTCGTCGTCATCTTCCCCTCGCCAGAAAACCAGCAACCGGTCTCCAAATCCGTCACCAGTACCCTCCTCCCTTGTCGCTCATAGTAAAGTCGTTCGCCTTCGTTTCCGCTACAGTTCAGGCCTCTTACCCGCAACAGAAGCAAGCCTAGGTGTCAATCGTCTTCGTTCAGCCCCACAACAAACTCGCCACTCCTCTACAAGCCCTCTTCATCGCCTCCAACAAATACCGCAAGCCCTCCCCAGCCCTTTTCTCCATTTCCAAACCTGCAGTCCCACGCCAGCCCTAATCGTGTAACCCCGACCTTTGATCGACAGTGTATGACCATTCGCTTGGTCCGACAGCATCTCCCCAACCTTCTATTCCTTTGTTTATGTCGTGGGGCCACCTACAGAACCTCCCATTGGTTTAATCACCTTGCCCAAACCAAAATCCATTACCTAAAGTCCTTTCCGCCGCCCAGACCTGCTCCATTTAGCCGCAAAGTTCCTTTCCCAGCAACTCGCCGCCGCTGCCGCGATCGGATCTCGTTGCTTGTGAGCATTAATTTAATGTGTTATGTTCTTTTGTATTAAATATTTTGATGATATCTCGTATTTGTTGGTGAAAATCAAATCTTGAATGTGCTTTGTGTCATTTTCATAATTTCTATAAAACTTACTTGTGCAAATTGTAGTTTAAAGCACAACTTGTGAAAGAACGTGATTATTTGCTTACTCGCGCGAAATTTATTGTGAACACTGCGTTGCTTTGCTAGCCGCTTATAAATTTTGGTGGCGTTTGGTTGGGCTGATAGCCTGCGGTGCGTTTTCAAAAAAACGGAGGTTGGAGGATAAGCTGCGTTTGGATCGGCTTATTTCTAAAAAGCTGGTTGTTTAATTCCGCGGTTTCCTATTACCCCTCAGACGCAGCGCAAAGCCCCGTCTCGCCGCAATCGTGATTTCTCCTCCTTCCGCTCCTGTGCCTCCTCTCTCGATACCCTAGCGGCGATCTTCTCCCAGGGGCGGCGATCTTCATCCAGGGGCGGCGATAGCTTCTGATTCCTCCCGCCGGCGTCGTCCTCCGATAGCTTCCGTGCCTCCTCTCATCTGCGATGCCTTCTCCCCTCGCGCATATCATCTGTGACGCCTAGGTATGACATCGACGGCATCCCCTTCGTGTGATCTCGCCGGGATAGCTTCTGTTCTCTAATGTTT
Organism: Dactylorhiza incarnata; assembly: GCA_033032865.1. Classification (NCBI taxonomy): domain Eukaryota; kingdom Viridiplantae; phylum Streptophyta; class Magnoliopsida; order Asparagales; family Orchidaceae; genus Dactylorhiza; species Dactylorhiza incarnata. Next base: position 4,247,236 of record JAWHQI010000192.1, on the reverse strand, counting down.
GTTCTTCCTCCTTTCAGGTTAACTTGCGATTTCCTTCTTACACAAGCTCCAGGTTCACCGTGCCCCAAACGCCATCTTCGGGTAATCCCTCTTTCTCTTCTCTGTCTGTGTGTTGTTGTCTGTGTGTTGGTGTTGGTGTTGCTGTTGGTGTGTTGGTGTTGTTGTTGGTGTGTGTGTGTTTTTGTTTGGGTTGTTGCTGTGTGTGTTGTTGGTGTGTGTGTGCGTGTTTGCATGTATGTATATGTTTGTGTGTGTATTTGATGGCGTTGGTGTTGATGTTGGTCTGTGTGTTTGTTTGTGTTGGTGTTGCTATTGGTGTGTTTGTTTGTTTGGGCTGTTTTTGTTTGTGTTGATGTTGTTTTTGGTGTGTGTGTGTGTGTTTGATGGTGTGTATGTGTGTGTGTGTATTATATGTATGTGTGTGTTTATTATGGTGTGTTGCTGTGTGTTTGTGTTATGTTGTGTGTGTGTGTTATGTTGCATGAGTGTGTGTATTTGGAGTATGCATGTGTGTGTGGTGGTTATGTTGCATGTGTTGTGTGTGTGTGTGTGTTTCTATGGTGTGTGTTTCTATGGTGTGTATGTGTGTGTGTATTATATATGTTGTGTGTGTGTGTGTTATATGGTGTGTATGTGTGTATTATATGTATGTGTGTGTTTATTATGGTGTGTATGTGTTTATTATATGTATGTGTGTGTTATGTTGTATGTGTTGTGTGTGTGTGTTTCTATGGTGTGTGTTTCTATGGTGTGTATGTGTGTGTATTATATATGTTGTGTGTGTGTGTGTGTGTATTATATGGTGTGTATGTGTGTGTGTATTATATGTATGTGTGTATTTGGAGTATGCATGTGTGTGTTATGTTGTATGTGTTGTGTGTGTGTTTCTATGGTGTATATGTGTTGTTTCGAATAAATTATGTGTGTGAATGTTTACCTTGTTTAATTTTTTAAGGATGGGCAAAACAAAAGATGGCGGAGTGTCCGCTATGTGGGTCAATAATGATGTTATGATCTTGATATATTTGGTGAGAAAAAAAAATTCACTCAAAACTCCGTTTTGTTTCCAAACAATTTTTTTCAAAACTCCGTTTTACAAACTCCATTTTCCAGAATCAGCAACTTTTCATCCAAACAGTTTTTTAGCAAAATTCCGTTTTCCAGAATCAGCACTTTTCCTATCAGCAGCTTTCCATCAGCAGCTTTCCATCAGCAACAACCCAACCAAACAGAGCCTTAATGCTAACGTTTAATTCCGGGTTAATTCAAAACATGCATGCAACATTTAGGTCCGGCTTGATCACATTCATTTCACATATGCACGTAGGATTGCATTTGTGTATCGACACCACCTTCTTCACGTTGGACCGTCTTGCGTCACTCCGCCTAGGCAGCCGCGGTTCCGGCTCCACCGTACCCTCCGACCACTACTCTGAGTAGCCCATAATAACTTTGGTACCAGAGCTACTTCATTTCCTACTATGTCTACTTTCTTTTTTTAAAATTTTAATTGTAATGTGTGCGAATATAGTAAACATCGGCGTACTTCATTTAGTCATATTTCCCTACCTAATAATACTTCACCGCCTGCTATTATTCATATTAATGTTTGGGGTCCTTTTCACGTTGCATTTATTTCTTGATATTCTTGATTTGTTACTTTTATAGATTGTTTTTTTCGTCCTACTTAAATTTATTTGATGAAAAACAAAAACGAAATGTTTCCTCCTTTTCAGCGTTTTATAAAATTGATAGCCACTTAATTTAACACTACTATTAAAATTTTACGTAGTGATAATGGTCGTGAGTACATTGACTCTCTATTTGAGAGATACCTCAGCGACTTTGGCACTATCCACCAAACTCTTGTATCCACACTCCTGCTTAGAATGGGGTGACTGAGCGCAAGAATCGTAATCTTATTGAAGTAGTAAAGTGACTCTTTTACTTATGATGACTTCCCTGAATATTACTGGGGGATGTTCTCACCTCCACTTGCCTCATTAATCGTATGCCTACCTAGGTCCTTGGATATAAAGCTCCCCTCACTCTCCAGGTTACTCCCACTCAACTTCATTCTCGTATCTTCGGGTGTGTGCGCTTTGCATGTGCATCACAGATCCAAACTTGACTCCTGAGCCCTAAACCGTGTCTTTATTTGGTATTCTCTCACATAAAAATGTTACAAATACTTTCATCCTAGGACCAAGAAGATCTTTGTTACCGTAAACGTCACTTTTAGGAATCAGAGGCCGGCCTCCAAATCCGTCCCCAGTACCCTCCTCCCTTGTCGCTCACGGTAAAGTCGTTCGCCTTCGTTTCCGCTACAGTTCGGGCCTCTTACCCGCAACAGAAGCAAGCCTAGGTGTCGATTGTCTTCGTTCAGCCCCACAACAAACTTGCCACTCCTCTACAAGCCCTCTTCATCGCCTCCAGCAAATCCCGCAAGCCCTCCCCAGTCCTTTTCTCCATTTCCAAACATGCAGTCCCACGCCATCCCTAATCGTGTAACCCCGGCCTTTGATCGGCAGTGTATGACCATTCGCTTGGTCCGACAGCATCTCCCCAACCTTCTATTCCTTTGTTTATGTCGCGGAGCCACCTACAGAAGATTGGTTTAATCACCTTGCCCAAACCGAAATCCATTACCTAAAGTCCTTTCCGCCGCCCAGACCTGCTCCATTCAGCCGCAAAATTCCTTTCCCTGGATCAACACACACAACAACCATCTACATCCTCATCCCAGCAACTCGACGCCGCTGCCGCGATCAGATCTCGTTGCTTGTGAGCATTAATTTAATGTGTTGTGTTATTTTGTATTAAATATTTTGATGTTATCTCATATTTATCGGTGAAAATCAAATCTTGAATGTGTTTTGTGTCATTTTCATAATTTTTATAAAATTTATTTGTGCAAATTGTAGTTTAAAGCACAACTTGTGAAAGAACGTGATTATTTGCTTACGCGCGTGAAAATTATTGTGAACACTGCGTTGATTTGCTAGGCGCTTATAAATTTAATGCTAACGTTTAATTCCGGTTTAATTCAAAACATGCATGCAACATTTAGGTCCGGCTTGATCACATTCACTTCACATATGCACGTAGGATTGCATTAGTGTATCGGCACTGCCTTCTTCACATTGGACCGTCCCGCGTCACTCCGCCTAGGCAGCTGCGGTTCCGGCTCCACCGTACCCTCCGACCACTACTCTGAGTTGCCCATAATAACTTTGGTACCAGAGCTACTTCATTTCCTACTATGTCTACTTTCTTTTTTTAAAATTTTAATTGTAATGTGTGCGAATATAGTAAACATCGACATACTTCGTTTAGCATGTTTCCCTACCTAATATTTCACCGCTTGCTATTATTCATATTAATGTTTGAGGTCCTTTTCATGTTGCATCTATTTCTTGATATTCTTGATTTGATACTTTTATAGATTGTTTTTCTCGTCCTACTTAAATTTATTTGATTAAAAACAAAATTGAAATGTTTCCTCCTTTTCAGCGTTTTAAAAAATTGATAGCCACTCAATTTAACACTACTATTAAAATCTTACGTAGTGACAATGGTCGTGAGTACATTGACTCTCTATTTGAGAGATACCTCAGCGACTTTGGCACTATCTACCAAACTCTTGTATCCACACTCCTGCTTAGAATGGGGTTACTGAGCGCAAGAACCGTAATCTTCTTCAAGTAGTAAAGTGACTTTTACTTACGATGACTTCCCTGAATATTACTGGGGGATGTTGTTCTCACCTCCACTTGCCTCATTAATCGTATGCCTTACCTAGCTCCTTGGATATAAAGCTCCCCTTACTCTCCAGGTTACTCCCACTCAACTTCATTCTCGTATCTTCGGGTGTGTGCGCGCATGTGCTTCACAGATCCAAACTTGACTCCTGAGCCCTAAACTGTGTCTTTATTTGGTATTCTCTCACATAAAAATGTTACAAATACTTTCATCCTAGGACCAAGAAGATCTTTGTTACCGTAAATGTCACTTTTAGGGAATCAGAGGCTTACTATGGGACCTCTTATGATGGAGGTGAGTTCCCTTTCTATTCCTCTATCCATTCCTCTCTCATATCAGCTTCCTATTCCTATTCCTACTTTTATTGCCCCCAATGGCCAAGAGATATGTCCTCCTCACCCTTGGTGGGTTTACACTCTGAGGCACAAGGGTATAAACACACAGACTTCGCCCATAATACCTGAACCGACACTGGATCTATATTTAGGTCCTAAAGATAATCGTGCTTATACCCAGCATCCACTATCCCAGTTTGTGACTTATGATTCTTTCTCTGCTTCACATAGAGCCTTTGTCTCCGCCTTGTCTTCTATGTCTATTTCGTCCTCTTGGCAGGAAGCCCTTGGTCACTATAAGTGACAATAAGTGATGCTTGAGGAAATGTGGGCTCTTGAAAAAACTGTACGTGTGATCTGGTGTGCCTTTCTCAAGGGAAGACTGTTATTGAGTGTAAGTGGGTCTTCTCGGTTAAACAGAATTTCTAAGGAATCGCTGAAAGTTACAGGACAAGATTGATGGCTATAGACTCAAACTGTTGGGATTGATTATCATGAAACTTTTGCTCTGGTAGCAAAGATGAATTCCAGAAGAGTCCTGATCTCCAATGTGCCCTGTAAAGGATGAATACTCAGTCAGTTAGATATGAAGAATGCATTCCTTCATGGGGACCTAGAGGATGAGGTATATGTCTCTACCTCCTGGTCTTGCTCTTGAAGGATATGAAGGGATGATCTGTAGGTTGACGAAGGCCTTATACGACCTGAAACATTCTCGTAGGGTCTGATTTGGGAGATTCCACAATGTTATGATGACTTTGGTTATATGCAGTGCTATGCTGATCACATGTTGTTCATCAAGCACATGGTAGGTAAATTGACTGCTCTTATCTGTGGATGATATGTTATAACAGGAGATGATGTGATTGAGATCCAAACTTTTAAGGAAAGAATCCCAAGGGAATTTGAGGTGATAGACCTAGGGGACAAGTACTTTCTAGGTATTGAAGTTGTTAGATCTAAGCATGCAATCTTCATCTCGTAGAGAAGTATATACTCGATTTTTTTGATACATTAGGGATGAGTTGATGTAGACCTGTTGACACCTCAATTGAAGCCAACCACTAATTAGGAAGGGATGACAGAGAAGTTGTTGCAGACATCACCAGATTGCAGAGGTGGTTGGGGAAGCTTATCTATTTGTCCCACACAAGACTGGATATCTCATATGCGGTTGGAGTTATTAGCCAATGCATGCATTCACCAAACGACTCGTCACTTGGATGTTGCCCACATGATCTTACGATACCTTAAGTCCTCCCCGAGAAGTGGTATCTTGTTCTCACCAAGTGATGAATTAACAATTGAAGTTTACACAGATGTAGACTGTGCATGATTTGTTGACGATCGAAGATCCACTTTTGGTTATTGTTCCTTGGTCGACAGTAACCTGGTCATCTGGAGAAGCAAAAAATAACATGTGGTAGCCAGATCAAGTGTCGAAGAAGAGTTCAGAGCTATGGCCCATTGAATTTTTGAAGGTCTGTGGATTCACTTCATTATGAGTGACCTTGGCCTTGAAAAAAGGACTTATCAGACTATACAATGACAACAAGGCATCATCAATATTGCACACAATCTCGTTCAACATGATTGCACTAAACATGTTGAAGAGGGGAAAAAGTTTATCAAAGAGAATGTAATGAGAGGAGTCTTAAGTACACTGTTTATTCCCTCAGTTCGATAATTTGTTGATGTTCACACTAAAGGATTGAGTCTGAATGTTTTTGGAAAAATTGCGGCCATGTTAAACTTAATAAATATTACTCGCTCAATTTGAGGGGGAGTGTTAGTATTGAGTGTTATTATATGTACTTTGATTTTCGTATTTTTACCCTTTACTCTTGTAATCAACCACTCCCATATATAAAAGAGTGTACAAACACATTTCCTTGGAATTTCAACGTTTTTCAGTCTTTTTTTTTCAGCTTGCGAAGTCTATCACAGGAAGCCACATTGTCATTAAGTATTGCCTCCTATGAAGCACCGATACTTCCTTGAGGGTCACGTACCCGTACCGGATACGTATCCGATACCGGTACGTACCGGATACTCACGGATACACCTGTTATTCTAGTCTGTAGATACACTTGGACTTGGTAGATTGTTCTACATATTGTAATAAGAGTATGTTTTTTTGAAGTAAACAAAAGACTTCTGCGTGTCTTTTAGAAAAGAAAAATTACCCAGAAATGCAACTAGCGATGCTTATTTATTATAGTAACAAAATGTACTTCAGATTTAAGTGTCCTTTTTCGTTTAAACTATAAAGAATTTGATTTTAATTTTATCATTTTATTTTTTTACTATATATTTAAAGATTAGATGTTTCAGATTGGTACTGTTACTACTTGTTCAACATGAATTTTTCTATGTTTAATATTTTGCTAACTTGTCTTTAGACGAACTAGAAGTTGAAGATGTGTTAAACTCCAATAATGGGGAAGAACAAGAAGAAAAAATGACTGTAAACATCCTTAAATTTGAAATGATTATGAATATCTTTTTGTTTGAGAATTTCATATTATATTGCATTAACTATGAATTTGTATTTCAATTGGTGATTTATGCAATTATGTTTGATGTTTCATTATTTTGAGGACTTTTAATTACATTTGTGAGATTATACATATAAATTTATTATATTTAATACAACGTATCCCGCCGCACCCGTATCCTTATTTTTTAAATTTTGGCGTACCGACGTACCGGATACGTATCGTACCCAGTACCCGTACCCGTACCAGTGCTTCCTAGATTGCCTCCTGCCAATGTCTCTCATCTGCTGATGTAGACTAAATTTTGGAAAATATTTGGAGATAAATTATGAACCGCAACTAAGTAATTTAAACATGATACGATCCCGAGAGAGAGTGAGTTTCTCGTTAGTACATCCAGAGCTTAATCGTTTTACATTAACATTTAGGGAGAGATCAAAGCGGGCTAGTATGCCACATGTGTTTTCCAAAAGAATATCTCAAAGTCAAACAATTAGCTTGAGAAATAACCGTAACAGAAGAGAGTGGGTGCAAACAATAGGAGGCGATCTATTAAAATTTAATTGCATAAAATTAAACTAATAGAGAGGGAGCTGAAATTATACCTGCAGTGATTTCTCCGGGCTGAACTGGGAGGCTGGTGGTGCGGGTTTTGGAATTAATGGAGAAACGATGGGCTGAATGGGTTTCGGGTGGATTGGGAGAGGGAAGTGACAAGATCCGGAGTTCGAGCGGTTATTGTTGGCTTGGGTTTAATGACCAGTTGGGATTCGTGGAGGGAATACATGCTCGAGAAAAGGATGCGGGAGGAGAAGTCGGGGTTGGTAGGGGAGAGATCGTTGAAGGGGGTTGTCAGGTAGGGACGAAGAGGAGCAGAACGGGAGTCGTGGGCACAAACGGCGCGCTGACTTCGCCGGAGGAGGGCTAGGATGGGGTCGCAGGAGGTCGGCCGGTCCTCAGAAGGACACGTCAGAGGTTGGCGGGGTTGTAGCAGCTGGCGGGTGGAGGTAGATGGTGAGGTGTCGGACTGGGCGCTAGACTACTGAGAAACATACGCCTTCTGTTTCTCAATTCGACGCCGACGTCACTGGAGGAGGGCAAGATGGGGTCGCCGGAAATCGATCAGCCCTCAAACGGAAGCTTCGGAGTCAAGCGAAGCTGTAGCGGCCGGCGGGAGGAGGTGGATGGGGAGGCGTCGAGTAGGGATTCTGCTGGACAAAAGTTCCCTTTTCATTTTCCCTTCCTTTTCTCCTCTTCTAATCTCAGAAAAGATCTACTTTTGTTCTTTCTTCGTACAAGTCTAATGATGTTAGCAACTATTACTGTCTTTGGAGGCATCAAAAGTTCTTTCCTCTGTACTCTACTTCCTCAACTTTTAGGCTATTTTCTCGCTAGTTAAATTATCTCAAGTGTCGAAAAGGAGTCTGTTGTTATGATGCTTGATGCCTAGGAATATGGCATGAGAATCTCTTGAAGGGCAAATGAGGATTTTATAAAGTTTGTGTCAATCCGAGAATTTAAGTATGCCCTCGCTATCTTCCATTTACAAACTTACATTTTGATGGGGATCAGCCGCATGATCGACATTGTACTTCGGGCCACCACTCGGCGGGACACGCATTTGTGTACACACGCATGTGGCATTGATTGGATTGGCGATCCGAGACCACAAACGCGTATGGAGTGCCGTTTTACTATTGTATGTATTTTAATTTATTTTTTGGACTTTATGTAGTATTATTCAGACACAGGGTGTAACAACCAATCATAGTCGTTCACGCTGTGTGCCCAACCTCCTTTCTTTATAAATAGGGCTGATGACTATCATTTGGAGGTATTGTTAGCCGTGTGCCCAAGCCCCCTTTCTTTATCGTGGTACGACACTGCGGAATTCCGGTGTTCGACGCCCCTGTTCCTTTTTAGTTTTCGCCAAATTTCCCCTCTCATAATTTTACTATCGTGAAATCACTCCTCATTTCCCGTAATTCCTCTCCCGCACGACTCCTCTCCCCCTCGCCGCAACCATAATCGCTCGTATTTCTTCGTCTCTACCACTATCGACTGCGGCAAGCTCTCTCGATCCGACTGAAGTCCGACCATCCCCCTTCCGTTTCTCGCACGCCAGCCCCCTTCCCCAAACCCTACACCGCAAACATCTCATCTACTTCACCCGGTTGCCCCCGCACGTCCTTCATGCATCGTCCCTGCCTTCAACCACCAACGACGTTTTCGACAACACAGCACCCGCCCACAAACCTGCAGCTACCGCAAGCCCACACCGCTTCCACTACTTCAACCGCAAGCGCCACTTCTTAGTTCAACTGCAAGTCCCATTCCCCACTTCCCACTTTGGCCAACAACCCCTCTTCCTCCATTACCCCAGTAGACAACCCTTCGTCCATCTCCAGCTGCACCCCTCCTCATTTCTTCATCTGTGCCTCAAGCTGATCACATTATCACAGACTTTGCCTTCATCACTTGGAGCTACACCTACCGCCGCTACCGGAATTCTTTGCTTGTGAGTATTTTGCATTGTGTTTCTTCTTTGTTAAATAATGGAAGATTATTGCATAGTTGTTTGGGAACATTGGTTCGTGCATGCAATTGTTTACATTTTCTTATTTTCCTATAAAATCTGTTTTTGCAAGTTTAGCTTTAAACTCTCATGCAAAGGAGAATATGTTTTTGCTTATTCACTTGAAATTATGGTGAATGTCTTGTTTGGTGCTTAGTCTATTTAATTTATTACTCAATTAAATTTTGGATTAATTCAAATGGTACATGCATCATATAAATTAGATTTGTTGAGTCAACCCAACACCACTCACATAAGCTTGCATTAGCATCGGTCCACTTCCACAGCCTACCCTGCTTCACATTTCCCGTGGTGAAAAGATTATTTGGCTGTCAATTTTTACAAGTATTTTGAGAAAAGCTTAAGCAGACAAATCCTTACATTCACAATTATTTATTTACTATTTCTTTCATAAGATTATCACAAGAATATTGTTTTACTTTTTATTTTGTCATGGATTGCAGTCCTCTTATGCTTTCATGAAAATTTATGTGAATGCAGGAAAAGAAGAAATAATAGGTTATGCTCATATAGTCACAAATCACCTGGTTAAGTTGATCTCTTACCCTCACATGATGGTAAGTGGTAACTCTCTCTTTTAGAGTAGCTTGATAAAGCTAATTTTTTTTATTTTTTTTATTATGTTCCTGCATTCATTATTCATGGCTTCTATGGTAGGAATGACTAAAGTAGTTGGAAATTTTGTTGCTTACAAGATATTGATCATTATCAATTCTTATTTTTTTAGGGCAATGTTAATAGTACCCTATAATAGGCTAATAGCACCCCAAAAATAAATCAAACCCCTCATTTTATTTATGCCCGGTTCAAACACTCCCTGCTATATTCGCACCCCTCCAGCCATAGTCCGTGATTCCGCGTTTTCCTCGCCCCGAACGCCATCTTCCCTTCCGACGCTTGCCATTCCTGCTCCTTCAGGCGTTTCGTGGACTTCTCCGGCGTTTCAAGGCCTCCTCCAGGCGTTTGAGTCCTTCTCCAGGCGTTTCGAGGCCTCCTCCAGGCGTGATCGACGCCTCCTCCAGGCGTGATCGACACCTCCTCCGACGTGTCTGGCTGCCCTTCTTCTCTAGCCGCGATCCCTTCTCCAACCGCGATCCATTCTTCTCCTGGTAAGAAATCCGAAACCCTCAAATCATTCTTCTTACATCTATGATTTTTCTTGTTTGAAATCCTAAAATACCCTGATCTATTGCAACATTTCGTTCTTGGCATTGCTTGGAGGGCTTCAACTAGTCATTTTGATGCAGTGGCATGTCGAATCGAGGTGAACACGCTAAATGTGTTCCTAAATGCAATGTGATATGATGTAAATGCAGAAGGAGGTCCACATAAAAAATAGCAACAATAATTAATTACTATAAAACTAACATAGACACAAACATTCACAAACTTTAATTAAAGATAAACAAGTTTTGTTCACGAAGCAATCAAGACACAAATATTTTAAGCGCGAGCGGAATAAGCCCTGCAAGTCATATGCAATCCAGTACTATCAACAGACAATAAAGATATCTACTACAGATAAGGGTGCCAAATACACAACAATAGAAAGAATAAAACTCCAAATATAACTTACACGTGCAGACAGTGGTAGATGACGGTTGATTGCAGGCATCCAAGGTTGCTGCAGAGCGTAGAAAGCACCAGGATAGGGTTTTAGGCTGGTGGGGGGGATTATCTAGTGGCTGGTTAGGTGTGACTGATGGTTGTATGGGCTCATGATAGGGGGTTTTAGGGGCTCGAGGCAGAGGGGGGGGGGGGCTTATGATGGGGTGGCTGCAAGGAATGGAGAGGGAGTTGGGGTTCGGTCGCGGAACAGGAGGCTAGGGGGCTTGGGGGAGGGAGAACGGGGCTGGTGGGATGGCCTTGGACGGGCTGGGAACGACAGAGAATGGACGAGCGGAAGCAGGGAGGCAAGGGTGGAGGCTTACGACTTGATGAAGGCGAAGGCTTGTGGGAAGGGAGGGGAGGTGGGGACTCACAGTGGTCTGGCGAGAAGAAGAGGAGAGGCGGCCTTGGCGTCGCACCAAGGTGGTGGGGGACTTCCGAAATTGCACCTGGGAACCCACGACCGACGGTTTGCAACAATGCAATATAACTTTCAACACCCCAATCAATTGGATGTTGTACTATTTAAACTTAAAACAAATTTAGGGCACTGGAATCAGACGACTCATATTTTCCGGTCCGATCGGGTGTCAAATACAACTCAAAACATATAAAATAATATATCAAAAAGACTCAGAATGACCATCCGGGCGCAACCATGGACTCAGATCGCCCGAACGGGTATCATATCACCGCCTCCCGCAGGAATAGACCTTTGTCGGGTGTGGCACGCCATCAACGCCCCCCCAGCTTGAAAGCACTCATCTCCGGTGAGTGAAGACGGTTGTACTCTATGTAGCAGTGAGGCAAGTTTCTCGAGCTCCTCTGAATAAATCCATGTAGCATCATAAAGCGGGCGACCGCTCCAACAGACATGATAACGTATAATATCTCGCCCGCCTGCGGTATAGAAGTCGTGATCGATGATCTGAAATATGTCGCCGGTAGAAGTGGCTCTGACTGTAATGTATCTTCGTCTGACTGCTGGATCGGTGGAACAATCGATGGTGCTGGGTGACCCTCATGGAGCGACTCCTCATGTGGAAGTAGGGATGGACTGGTAGGGACCAAAGGAGGCTGAGGCTCAGGTATAGGTGTGGAGGAAGGATTCACATACACACGCTCCTCGTAATAAGGAGTTAGATCTTCTACGTTGAATACTCGGCTGATGCCCATACCATGAGGGATGTCAATTTCATAAGCGTTCGTACCGATCCATCACACGACTGCATAGGGCCCCTGTTACCGAATAGAAATGAGATCGGGGAAGAGAAGAAGAATCCGGCAAGGGGGAGGGCCGACGGTGGAAGGGGAGATGAAAGGAGGAAGAAGAAAGATGAAACTTAGGGAGCAACCCTAAGGACTTGCATACATTCAAGCATAGCATTCAAACTCCTACCCCTCTCTCTTATATAGATGGGGGAGGGCACACATTTTAAGACATTACATTTAATAACCATAACATCTAATTAATATTAATTAAAAACTATTTAATTAATATTAATTAAATAATTATCACACTTAATTCACTTAAATAAAATAATAATAATCATGTCGGCTTCCATGCACGCGCTTCAGATAATTGCGGCGGCGTCCATAAGCATACTTCGGTGATCTCCATGCGGGGGTCCACGTGAGCGAAAGTGTATGCGTAACACTATACCGCCCTTGAAAATCGACCTTGTCCTCAAGGTCGAGTATTATGCTTTTATCAGGATCTTTAAGGATTTTGCCGAGGAAGAAGTTGTGCATTGTCAGTGGCGGCGGTGAAAGCCATGAGGAGAATGAACGAAGAGGTGTTAAAAACAGAAGAAAATTTTTGGTAGAGATTTTATGTGTTATTACGGTGGGGTGAGAAGAAAGGGGGACAGCTGGTGTGGGTGTGGGTGTGAGGGTGAAAGTTGGCGCTGGATGAGGATGGAAAGGGGGGCGACAGCTAGGGGAGGGAAAAGTGGTGGTGCTTTTGTTTGGAAGAACAAAATTAAAGAAAGGACAAAAAGGTGGATGTGACGAGACAATGGAGGAGAAATAAAGTTGGCTATAAGAGATGGTGACATTTAATGAGGGTGAGAGAGAGGGGACATGCTCAGAGAATAAAACAAAAGGAGTGTGATAAAGTGGGGGTTGGTGTGTAGTGGGATAGGCGGCAGCAATCATAAAGGGTGAAGAGTTGGTGCTGGTTCCCCTGAAAGAGAAAAGAACACATGGGTCGTGCGGCTCAAGGATGGGAAGCGCAGTGGAGCGGGAAAGTATCCGGCGGATGAGGGCGGGCTGGCGGACGAGGGCGCCGTAGGCTTGGCTTGCTAGTGCTGCGGCCGGAATCGGCGCGGGCTGGAGAGGGCGGTCGGAGGCGGCGGCTGCTCGACACAGGAGGGGCAGCGGCGGCGGTGGCTGCTGCTCAACTCTGAAAGGGAACTGTGGGGGTGGTTGCACGACGCAGGGAGGGGACTGCGGGGCCGGCCGCTCGACGTAGAATGGGAATGATGGGGTAGTCTGTTTGACGTCGGGTGGCGGAAACGATGTGGGAGGTGAAGGTGGGACGGGCTGCTCAACGGTGGGCGGGGAAAAAAAGGCCGGCTGCTCGACGCTGGGGCCTGGCTGTTCGCCGTTGGGGGCTGGCTGCTCGACGTAGGACGGGGACGGTGGTGTGGGTTGCTCGACGATGGACATGGTGGCGTCTGAGAGCGGGGCTCGCAGTTGTTCTTTGGCGAGGGCCCTCTGGCGGCATGCCAAAGCATAACGCTCATGACGGCGTTTGTCGTCTGCGATGTACTGGACGAGGAGGTCATTCATAGCTTGGACCTCGCTGCGGATGGCAAGGAGCTCGCTGCGGTGGAGGTCAAGCCAGGCGCTGGATCCCGGCGGCGCTAGGGCGGGCGGAGCGGCAGGTCGGACCATTGTTACCGAATAGAAATGAGATCGGGGAAGAGAAGAAGAATCCGGCAAGGGGGAGGGCCGGCGGTGGAAGGGGAGACGAAAGGAGGAAGAAGAAAGATGAAACTTAGGGAGCAACCCTAAGGACTTGCATACATTCAAGCATAACATTCAAACTCCTACCCCTCCCTCTTATATAGATGGGGGAGGGCACACATATTAAGACAATACATTTAATAACCATAACATCTAATTAATATTAATTAAAAACTATTTAATTAATATTAATTAAATAATTATCGCACTTAATTCACTTAAATAAAATAATAATAATCATAGCGGCTTCCATGCACGTGCTTCAGATAATTGCGGCGGCGTCCATAAGCATACTTCGGTGATCTCCATGCGGGGGGTCCACGTGAGCGAAAGTGTATGCGTAACAGCCCCATTCGTCGAGCCCTGAGTTTCTTTGCTAGTCCTTACGGGACCCTCTCAGGTCGTATGCGAACCATCACTTGTTCTCCCACCTCAAAGATTTGTTCCCTCTTGTGCTGATCTGCTCGATCTTTATACTAATCATTATTAGATGCAATTTTCTTACGGACCAACTCATGAAGTGCATGCACATGCTGAAAGACTCCGCTGACTCAATGGGTCGGGATTCATGAGGGACATCAATCAAGTCAATAAGCTTCCTAGGTCCATTCCCTAATATGATATGAAATGGACTCAAACCTGTGGTCCTATTGATGGAACTGTTATATGCAAACTTAGCTATAAGTAGAACGAAATCCCAGGTGGACAAACTATCCCCAACAAGACAACACAGCAGGTCCCTAGACTACGGTTGACAACTTCAATTTGTTCATCCGTCTGTGGGCGGTAAGCGGAGGAGAACTTCAATGTCGTATCGGTTTTCTTCCATAATGTCTTCCAGATGTAACTCATGAAACGAACGTCGCGGTCGGAGACTATGAAAGTGGGTAACCTGTGATACTTGAATATCTCCCTAAAGAATAACACAACCACATGAGACGCATCAACGGTCTTACGACAAGGAATAAAGTGGGCCATCTTAGAGAAACGATCCACCACGACAAAGATCTAATCGAACTTCCTCAGAGTGCGAGTGAGTCCGAGTACAAAATCCATACTAATATCAGTCCAGGGCCTCTGCGGGATGGGCATTGGAGTGTACTAACCTGTTGGCTGACGAGATCCCTTCGCGGTCTGACAGACTCAACAATGTCTACCAACTGGGGTAACGTCCTTCTTCAAGCTAGGCCAGAAGAAACGATCCTCAACTAACGTAATCAACTTGTCTCGCTCGAAGTGTCCCGCTGCTCCGCCTGCATGCATCTCCCAGATGAGGAATTCTCGGGGAGATGTCTGAGGAACGCAGAGGCGAGAGCCCATGAATAAGTACCATTAGAGATCGTATAACCCTCACAAAGGTCAGGAGGGTCCCTCAATAACGCGCCATAGATATCACCAAAATCTGGGCACACCGGGCAATCGTAAACTATACACTCAAAGCCCACAACTCGGGTGCTCATGGTGTGGAGAATGTTGACGCGGCGACTCAGGGCGTCAGCCGGTTTGTTCTCGACACCTGCTCGGTGTTTGAGAACGTAATGATAATCCTGCATATATACCTCAGGGCTTGATGATCAGAGTACAGAACAAACTCCTTGTGCAGGAGATAATGATGCCAGTAGCGAAGTGTTTGTACGATGACATAAAACGCACGATCATAATTTGAGTACTTTTGTCAGGTGTCATTCAGTTTCTCACTGAAGTAAGCAACTTGATGCCCTTCCTAACTAAGTACCACACCGATTCCAACTCCTGACGCATCACAGGCCACCTCGAAGGCCTTGGAGAAATCAGGTAGGCGTAGGACAGGAGCGGAATACAATCTCTTCTTTATCTCCTCGAACGCCCGAGTGGCGGTCTCTGTCCACACAAAATCACCCTTACGGAGGCAACTCGTAAAGGGGGCCATAATAGAGCCGAAGCCACGGACAAACCTCCTATAGAAGGTGTCGAGTCCATGAAAATTACGAGTCTCATGAATGTTCGTGGGAACGGGACACTCATGAATAGACTTGACCTTGTCAGGGTCAACCGATATACCGGAAGCAGAAACTATCTACCCCAAGAAGTGACAGACGCGGCCAAGAACGAACACTTCTTTAAATTGATGTGGAGATGCTATTTCCGCAGGAACTCAAATACGAGGGGAATGTGGTGCAAGTGCTCGGTGCGGCCCTGGCTTTATATCAATATATCATCAAAATACACTACCAAAAATTTGGCCATGTAGGGCCGCAGGACCTGTGTCATCACCCTCATGAACGCGCTAGGTGCGTTCGATAGTCCGAACGGCATAACTAGCCACTAATATAAGCCGTCTTTCGTCTTGAAGGTCGTCTTCCACTCATCCCCCTCTCTAACTCTAATATGATTGTACCCACTACGGAAGTTAATCTTCAGAAAGATCTGGGCACCGACCATCGAGTCCAGGAGGCCGTCGAGGCGGGGAATGTGGAAACGATTCTTTACCGTGATTTTATTGATGACACGACTATCAATGCACATGCGCCAACTCCCGTCCTTCTTCGGGATAAGAAGGGCCGATACAGCACAAGGGCTTAGGCTCTCTCGTATGAAATTCTTCCGAAGATGATCATCGACTTGCCGTTTCAGCTCGGCGTGCTCAGTCGGATTCAAACGGTAATGGGGTAAATTGGGCAAAGATGACACTGGGACCAGATCGATCACATGTTGTATGTCCCTCAACGGGGAAAGCTCATCAGGGAGCTCCTCGGGCATAATATCTATGTAATCCTCCAGTAACTGACAGACATTTGGATCAGTAATCTCAGTGTTAGTTGAGGTCTCAGGAGTCATTGTGTCTGCCACTACGAACATAACTTATGTCTCTAAGCTCTCTCTCATGAAGTCACCCTTCCTCAAGACATGTAGAGGTCTCGATGACCCCGCACTAACAAATGAATCAACCTTGCCCTTGGGAGGATCCTTGGGCTGGGTCGGTGTAAGGGTAATCTTCCGTCCTTTATCGAAGAAAATACACAGGTTGGATCGTCCATAATGTGGCGTCACGATCATATAACCAAGGTCGTCCAAGTAAAATGTGTGCGGCGTCCTTAGGAATACCGTCACAGCAAACCTTGCCCTCTGTGGACACTAAGTAAATCGACACCAGACAACGCTGTGTAACCTGGATAGTGGATTTATCCACCCATATGACACAATAAGGATGCGGATGTTGCTCGACAGTAAGCTGCATCCTCTCTAACCCTTTCTTGACGATTATATTCACGCAACTACCGCTATCAATATCGAGTTTGCAGGGATCTCCTGCGCTCGGGAAATATGTGAAGAAAATCGTAGTGCGGCGCCAATCCTCCTCGGCACATGGGTGTGCAGAAGGCTACAGAGGACTCCTAACTCTAGCGACCTCTCTCTGCTCTCCCATCCCTCCTCTACAACGACCGTAATCTTCTCGACTGCGGCGTCCTCAGCCTCAGTGTTGGGCTCTCCCTTTTCCTCAATCAGTAAATTCCTCGTCGGGCATTGCGCCGCGAAGTGCCCTCTGCCAAAACACCGATAACATTGGACGCCCCCAGGTTTGGGGCCTCCAGAGACAATAGCTTTCCCCGTCGCATCTGCGGGAGAGCGAGGGGCGGCAGTGGCCGTGGCAGGAGTGGGTCTCCTAGTCGTGGTGAAATCAAGTCGAGAGGTGACCTGTCTCGGGCCAGTAGTGCGCAAATATTGCTCGTACTCCAGCGCAAGCTGAACAACCTGCTCAACCGTCTCAATCCTATGGGGAATCAATTCCCTTCGGATGTCAGCCCTAAGTCCAGCTCGAAAACGAGATGCAATGGGGATGTGCTCCTCCAGAATATCATTACGGACCACTAACTCGTCAAAACGTGACATATACTCCGCAACGAAAAGGCTCCCTTGTCGGAGCGCATATAGTTGATCCAGGAGCTGGTCACGATATGAAGCGGGGAGGTATTTATCTTTCAATCGCCGCTTCATCTCGTCCCATCGGGTGATGGGGTAATAGTCGTCCCGCTCAAGTGACCTCTCCAAGCTCGACCAATAAATTTTGGCTTGACCGATCAACTTCATTTTGGCGAACCGCACACGCCACTCGTCACTCATCTCAAACCAGTCAAAATAGTGATCTATATCCATAAGCCAATCGCTAAATGCCTTCGGGTCCAGGTGTCCGTCGAAGTAGGGTGCGTCAATGCGGATACGCCGAGCGATATCATCCTCTTCTGGAGTCATCCCGCGGCGTGGCCCATGGTAGTCGTCATACTGATCATCATAGTCATAGTCGTATCGTGCGGGTGGGGCTCGATCTTTGCGACCAGGTGGGGGTGGTGGACGAGGTGCATTGGGAGGGCGGTGATTCCTCCCCGCGTCTTGCCGATACTCGTAACCACGATGGAAATTCCCTCTCGCGACAGGAGGGGGGTCTCGGAGAGGAATATCTCTACCACATCTCTCAGGAGGGGGTGTAGCATCTCGAGGATCCTCGGGAGGCTCCTCGTCAGGGGGAGGAGTCGCTCGACCTCCAGTGGTCTTTAACTGATCAACCCCTGTGCTAACCCTAGCGATGTCGCCCCTAAGGGCGTCTAAATGGGCCCCAATTCGATCAAATCGATCGAGAACAAGTTTTTAAAATTCGGCGGACGTCATGTTCGATTGTGAACTGGCGCCCCTATCGTCGGTGAGATTATGGTTTGACATAGATTGACGATAATCCCTACCACTACGTAACATGCAAGTGACCCTAACCTAGGGTTCTGATACCAACTTGGTGCAGTGGCAGGTCGACTCGAGGTGAACTCGCTAAATGCGTTCCTAAATGCAATGTGATATGATGTAAATGCAAAAGGAGGTCTGCATGAAAGTTAACAACAATAATTAATTACTATAAAACTAACAGAGGCACAAGCACTCACAAACTTTAATTAAAGATAAACAAATTTTGTTCACGAAGCAACCGAGACACAAATATTTTAAGCGCGAGCGGAATAAGCCCTGCAAGTCATACGAAGTTCAGTATTAATAGCAGACAATAAGGACAAATACTACAGATAAGGGTGCCAAATACACAACAATAGAAAAAATAAAACTCCAAATACAACTTACACGTGCATGCGGTGGTAGATGACGGTTGATTGTGGGCATCCAAGGTCGCTGCGGAGCGGAGAAGGCGTCGGGAGAGGGTTCTGGGCTGGGGGTGGGGGTGGGGGGGCTCGGGTGGTGTATGTGGTGACTTGTTAGGTGTGACTGGTGGCTGTAGGTGCCCGCGATAGGGGGTTTTACGGGTTGGCGGCTAAGGGGGGCTAGGATGGGGTGGCTGCAAGGAATGTGGAGGGGGAGGTGGGGTTCGGTTGCAGAACATGAGGCTAGGGGGCTTGGTGGAGGGAGAACGGGGCTGGTGGGGTGGCCTTGGATGTGCTGGAAACGACAGAGAATGGACAGGTGGCAGTAGGGAGGCAAGGGGGGAGGCTTGCGACTTGATGAAGGCAAAGGCTTGAGGAAGGGAGGGGAGGGTACTCACGGTGGTCTAGCGAGAAGAAGAGGAGAGGAGAGGTGGACTTGGCATTGCACCAAGGGGGGGACTCCCGGAATCACACTTGGGAACCCACGACCGACGGTTTGCAAGAATGCAAATTAACCCTTGATACCCCAATCAACCTGATCTTGCACTATTTAAACTTAAAACAAACTTAGGACACCCGAATTAGACGACTAATATTATCCGGTCTGATCGGGTGTCAAATACTACTCAAAACATATAAAATAATATTATCAAAACGACTCTGAACGACCATTTGATCGGGTGTATTCAGTTTTTATTTTGATTTAACTTTCTTTCAATTTAGTTAATATATTCAGAGAGACTAAAATATTATTTTTGTGCTTTCAGGTGGTTAAAACAAAGAAATTTGATAAAATTTTGGGCGGTGTTTAATTTTTGGCTTTTCATCAAATTGTGCAATTACATATATTATGAAGGATTTTGATGTTTTGCTATGGTTTAGATTCAACATTATGTGGTTTGAAAACAATGAATTTTTTTAATTTTTTGGTTTTTTGATGGTGTGCTAATAGCCTCGTGGTGTGACAATATAATTTTATGAGGTGCTATTATAACATGGCGGCTAATAGCGACTTTAGGGGTGCTATTAACATTGCTCTTTTTTATAGCACTCGCATCCTTTGGTGGCTTGGTAGTGCCAAAATTTTTAATTTCTTGGCTTCTGTTCCTTTTCTACTTCATATCATTCCCAATAAGTAACTGAAACGTGCTATGTTTACAACATTTTTCATTTCAATGTAGAGTCTTTATATTATTGATGATTAATAGATTTGGAATGATATTCAAGACCTTGTTCTCACCTTGGATTTCAAGAGACAAGTTTATTGCCATGAATTTTTTTACTTTCTGTTCAGTTTACCTTTTTTTAGCTTCACATGGTTTTAGAAGCTTCCTGTGTCAATACCTTTTCGTTTGGTGTTCTAGAATCTTTCATGTTACCAAATACTTCTTTTATTATTCATACTCTAACTGGAATTTCCAAAGATTGTATCTATTTCAGCTTAGCATGTGTGTTCTGTATTTCAGCTTGTTCGAGAAACAGCAATTGAATGTCTTACAGCTCTAACGAGTCTTCCTTATACGAGGATCTACCCTTTAAGAACTCAGGTTGATATTTCTTTTTATTTCTCCCTATAATAATTGTTATGTATTACTTTATGAGATATTGACAAATCGTCTTATTTATATATTTTCATGCACATAAGTATGATTCAATTATTTTAATCAGACCTAATCTGATTGGAGTATGTTGCCATACATCATGCATCTGTTATTCCTCCATGACCCAGAGTGATTGGAGAGTTCAAAAGTCAATGAAGTCATGAAGAAATTATATGTAGGAATAAAGCAATTCAATGCGGTTTAGAGAATCAAGGAAGCAACTCTGCAAATAGAATGATCCATCATCACCATACCTCTGATACTTTGGCGTAGAAAGAACATTAGAGAACTTGAAAAGATTATAAACTAAAACCAGATAAGCAAGTCTACATTTGAACAAGTAGATCGCTCTGTCAGAAGTTTTCAAGTCTCTCAATTGATGATGCATCACACAGTTAGCCGTTCAATTTCATATGGGCCAAACCCAAGGAATCAAGCTATGCCACAAAAGAGCTGAACCAGAGCCATTTTGAAGCATTTTCTGACCCATTATTCCTTTTGATTTTCTTACCTAAACTCAATTTAAATTAAATAACTATAAGGATCTTAATTCCCCTCAAAGGATTTTGCCTTGAAAATGCTTGAACACGGCCGATACAATGTTAGAAAACTTGGTCAGTTTAGTTTTGTATGGTCTGATTCAATCCCTTGGGTTTGGCTTACATGAAGTTGGACTTGTTCCGACTAACCAGCTGAAGTATTACATCAAGGAGTCTTAACATATCGAAGGTGATATATATTCCCCCCATAAAACTAGCTCACAAGACTCATAATGTCCCATTTAGATCTCGTGCACGGTGTCTGCCGATGATATTATCTCTTCCATTGCACTGTATTCCCCGTGCATAGTGCCATGCATCGATTTACTCACCATCACACAGTGTCCCCCTGGTTCACAATATCTTGTTGCGACAGTAACTCCCGATCCATCGTACGACCCGTCTATGCACAATGTCCGGTGACAACAGTATTCCTGATCATCGCACGGTGTTCCCCCATGCATAGTGTTCTGCAGCGACTGCTCCTGACTGTCATATGATGACCCCTGTGCACACAACAATATCCCCACCGTTTCATAGTGTCCCCTCTTGCACGGTATCCAACGGAGGCAGCCCTTCTTTTGCTTTGTGCCCCTCCGTGCATGGTGTTTTGAGGCGTCAATATCATATTTTCCCATCATTCTGCTAGGGTTCCTCCCTCAACATGTTGAAGTTTAACTTGCTTACTATTTTGTATGATATTTATATTTAGAGTTTTATAATTTTTACAATTTTAATTATTTAAGAAAATTTATAAACTTTAAAACGACACTGGCAATATTATTACAATTGGCCCGCTGTGCATCTTTAATGGGTCCAGTGTTATGTATTTTAGTGGTTTGTCTTTGTTACGTATTTTGTTTAAGTGTCTTTTAGTTGGGGATTAATTTAAATTTATTTATGCGAATCATCTTTTCTTGGAGATTACTGTAATTGTTCTGAATGTGTAGACTTCTTTGCAAAATATATGTATTTGTTGTATTTATTGACCTTAGCACTCTTGGAATGGTAAACAAGAAATTAGTCTCTTCCGATTAATTTCTCATCTCCCTCTTTAACCCTAAGCAGAAGTCAAGTAAGGAGTATCTTATCCCTTAAGATAAGAAAACATGTGATGTGATGTAAGTTGTCCCCTTTAGGACTACTATAAATAAGGGTCCAGTGTGAAAGTGCACAGTGTGCCTCTGAGAATTCTCTAGAGGGGGGTGACTAGAGATTTAAAATATTTTTTATTCTATTTATGCACACACAATAAAAAGCACTAAGTATTATGAATTCAGCAAAACCAAAGACAAAATAAATTAAATGCAGTTTGCTGAAAATAAACACAGAATAAATAAGTAGGGACAACACAGAAAATCACAAAGCAAAGACACATGAATTTTTATAGAGGTTCCCAAAAATGTGGGTAGTCCTCTCTTCTACCTCCCTGGTAGGATTGCACAACCTGTGCCTGAGTCTTTTGATAAGGAGACTCTTAGAACCACTGAGTGTTTTGATAAGGAGACTCTTAGAACCACTGAATCCTTTGGAAGATGGATTAATAAAACTCTTTACAGTTAAAGGAAAAAGTAAGAAGAAAGAAAAGAATTCTGTTCTCAGAATTCTTCAGAAGCACTGATACTGCTTGTGTCTTTCACAAGATCTGAAATGATGAACCATTGCTTATGGTAGTGATGATTTACAAGGGTTATTTTGTTGATCCTTTTCTCTGAGCACTTCTTATAGTCCAGCTGCTGTATGATGATGAAGAAGAAACAGTTGTATGTATTCTCTGTGCAGTGAGATCACTTGTGTTTTTCTGTCTTTTAGGGTTTGAGAAGGAAGAAGATGAACACCCTATTCGACAGATGAGAATAATGTGATAACTCTGTTATTTTTCTTCTCCTCTTTTTGCATACTTATTCTGTATGATTGAGATTTCAAATCTTTTTGCATACTTATTCTGTATGATTGAGATTTCAAATCCTTTCTTTTGGGCTGTCCTGAAAATGAATTCATCTTAGCCACCTATTTTCCTTTCTTCTTTTGTTCTCGACCCGTCCATCAATTTTGAATACCTTCCAAAAATGATTTGCTGTGTCCTGGAAAGCTCCATTCCATTCTTGGCAATAAACGAGCCGTTGGAGAACTGTCTCTAGCCTGACGGTCCTTTTGAAAAGGTCTCAAAAGGACATCAAAGAAAACTTCATTTTTTTGACTGTATTCGACGCTGCGTCGACTTCATCATTCTTCATGTCGACGCACCTCTGAGTTCTTATCGACGTAGCTTCAAATTCCTTCTTAGCTCTGATTGAACTCAGATGTCGACGTTACGTCGATTCCTTATCGACGTATCCGTCTAGTTGAAGACTTGACCTTTGAGCTTTAACTTCTGCGTTGAATTGCAGTCGAAGTTGCGTCGACTTCTTGAATGGCTTCGACAAACTCTTCCTTCTGCGTTGAGTTCCTTTCGACGTTGCGTCGACTTGAATTATACTTCGACAGGCTGAATAAGTTGCTTGGACTTCTAGTTAGAGTTGCGTCGATATCAAGTCGTAGTTGCGTCGACTTTCATTCGACGCAAGTCTTAACTTAACTTATTTTGCGATTGTCTTGACTTGGTCTTGACACTCTAAGGTGAGTGTGACATTCTAAGACATCTAATGATCAATTTACCCTTACTATATAATGTGGGTAATATAACCTAAGAAGTAAAATCACTTGTAGATAATTTGTTAAGTTAAATCAAAAGGAGTTTTTCCTAACACGGTGTAATGGTTAGGGGCATCTCAGTCTTGACCAATATTTCTAAGCAATAAACTTTGAGTGTTCTAAGATCTTCTTGTGTTCTACTTGCGTTCTACTTATTCTTATTCTCTTGTTCTTCCGTTAATCTTGTATCCCTCCTGTGTGATTGTACCTCTCTCCCTGAGTTGAAATCCTATTGGTAGTTCTCCCCCGAGCTCCTCGTCTCCGACAACCACAATAAGACTTCTTTTGTGTTGCTATTTTCTTCGGATCGTAATAAATTGATAACATAGCTTTTGATCCTTCACTCTCAGAATTCGTCAATCCGGGGCACTCATATAAACATAATAAATTGATATCTCGACAATGTGCACGCACTCCTATTTTTTGCATCGTCCTGAAATATTTTGAGGTGAAGCTGCCCTTAACGCTCTTTATTCTGCGGTTATCAACAACACGTCCACCACAACCCCAAAATTTTTTGGCGTGCTTTTAGTCTTACCCCAACCCCATGATCACACAAATTTGGAACCTCAGGCTCGTGTCTGCTGCTTCCTTGGTTATGGGATTGAACACAAAGGCCATCATTGTTGGAGTCCTTTATCCAGTAAGCTTCGTATCTCCAGACATGTTATTTTTTTAGGAAGATACAATCTTCTCATCTATCTTTGAATTCCATCACAACTTCACCACAATTTCACCGACCCTACAATTTTGTTCACACAACCATTTATGGAATTATTTTCTAGTTGGGATACAACCACCCAGATTAGTCAGCTACTACCCATCTCTGAACCTATTTCTAATGTTAATTATGTACCCCCAAGAACCTGCTCCTCAAACTAAATATGCCTCTGAGCTGCTCTCCTGTGCTAGTCTTATAGACAACAAAATTGAATTTACTCTAGAATAAAATAATAAGCTCACTCTGTTGGATGGTACCCATTTGGTGATCCTGCGTGATATCTCAGTTGGTAGCTTAGCTTATCGGATGCTGATTGGACCGATGATCCCACTAATCGACGCTCTACAACGTGCTAGCTTTGTATTGGGTGATCCCCTTATTTCTTAAAAGCAAGAAACAAACTGAGGGTGCCCCTCAAGTAGGAATATGAATATCATGTTGTTATTGATGGCACTGCTGAGCTATTGTAGCTTCGCTACTTATTGGAAGACATGAATATTAAAAATTCATTGAGAACTGTTCTTTGTTGTGACAATCAAAGTGTTATTCAAGTCGCTCACAACATTATAGTTAATGAGCATACCAACACAATGAACTTGATTGCCAAACATCGGCCATATTTTTACCAAATCACATCCATTTGGTCTTTTCACGAGCTTGTCTCCAAACTTAAGTTGATAAAAGTAGATGTGGATTGTTTGCTTTGTTCTCTTTGCTCTTATGAATTGTTGCTTAATATGACGTGTTCTACTTTTCATTTTTTTTCGTTTATTTTTCCATCTTTTCATAGATTAATGCAACAAAGAATGTGGAAAAGCTTTTCAAATTTAAAGAGTAAGAAAGAGAATGCACACAATAATATAAAGAGGTGTTTTAGTTGTTGCTTAGCGGCCTCTTTGGTTGCTGGCAGATAGAAATCAGGTTTTGAAAGCATGCGATTTATTTATTTATTGGCACTCATGTTGTGTGAAATTTAAATCACACTTTTAATGGAGTTTTCTGTAGATTAGTTGAGTTTGATTCTAATGTTCCGACCAAATAGCCGTTACTGGTGTTGATTTGTAAACTTTTTTTCTTAAATTTCAAGCAACCACATAATTGTGCCATCTGGATGTTTATAGAAAGCTTCCATGGGAAATTGTCGTTGGCATTAGCTGCCAGATTGCCATTGAGGCTCCATTTGGCATGGCGGTGGCGGTCATGAACGTGGTGGTTATGAACCGTCGTTCGTGAACGCCGGACCTCACATAAGGAACTTTTATCTACTTCTATGTTCAAAACCTGTTTTCTTTTCTTGATGGTGGTCGTTGTAATCGTTGTCATGCCAAACATACATCCTATGACGGTGGCATTTTGCCCAAATTCACCGGAGCCAAATGGAGCTTGAGTTTTGCCCTGTGAATTTTGGGCTGAATTGTAATTATATAAGTACGACAGATTTACTGTGCTTTTGTTGATATTAGTAGATTTTGACCTTGTATTAGGTTTTTGATGCTTTATCGGGCTCTCTTGATGATAAGAAGAGGATCGTTCGCCGGGAGGCGGTTAGATGCTATCATGCTTGGTGAGGATTTACTTATATATTATAGTTTTTTTTCCCGTGATTACCGGCCTGGGTTACAATAACGGTCATATTTTTTAAAATGCAGGGAATCAATGACTTCAGGATCCCTTCGTTTGAGGTGACCAGCAATTTTGGTTAATTCCCTGGGAAACTACTCTCATTGAGGCGCATTCTAAATCCTTCTCCTTCTAGAAAGAATTTGCCGTGCACCTTTTTTTTAGCCGAGAATAGAATTACGAGATTTTGGCCTTATTTGGGAAGGCGGGTGCGAACGGCAGGCAGTGCGGAGATGCCGTTATCCACCTTTTTTTAGTCGAGCATATTTTCTTATGCTCGTTCAACCGCGCTCATTTCTACCACGAAACCCTAATTATGAGAGTGGAGCATAATTGTAGGGCTATGGAGTCATAAAATTATGTTCCAGTTGTTTACAAGTTCACATCATTTTTGTGTTTTGAGTGAAAATAAAGAATTGAAGGTTGAAGAAGTAATTTGTATCAAGATCTCTTTTCTTCAAGGGATTACAAGTTGTATTGCATGAGGCTATCATGCCACTGTCCATTGTTCTCTCTATAAAGCCTGTTGATGTCATTTGATTTGATTAAATTATTATTTATATAAATTAGACGAAATGCTAGGGCTCACCTGGACAATTGTTTTCGTTCAGGGAATAATATGAGGGTCTGAAATGCAATCTCAATTTTTTTGTTTATATATATACATATATATACATATCTATATATACATACATATATATACATATATATATGCATACATATATATACATACATATATACATATATATATACATACATATATATATACATACATATTATTATACATATATATATACATATAGACACACACACACATGAGTGACAGGGCACAGGGCCCCCGTGCGGGCGGTAACATTCTACGGGGGCGGTGTTATTCGGCGGGGATGACGACATTTGGCGGGGGCGACATTCGGCAAGGACGACGACATTTGACGGGGGCGACATTCGGTAGGGGCGGCAATATTTGGCGGGGGCGGTCTATATTTATATACCTATGTATAAAATATAATTCAATGTTGTTATACAAAAATCATATGGTGTGATGGTTGTCATCTTTGCTTCACATAGTGGAAACATGAGTTCAAATCTCACCATTGACAATTTTTGTGAGATTAAAAAGCTGGTCATATATCCTCCTTTTTCCAATAAATTTAGGGGTAAAATTATAATTTCATGTTGTCGGGAATCCTACACCTTCATAGTTTTAAGTCACCCCCTAGTAGGTTTAGATCTATGAAAAAATAGAGAGGGAGCGGTTTGATCCAACGGCTGATGAAATATCAAGCTAGATTTGACGACCGTAATCATTTCAACGACTTTAAAATTAATGGGTTTGGTATTTCTTTATATATGGTAGAGATATATATGGGCATTTAATGAGGCTTCCCCTCTAAATTGCAGATTGCACCTCTCTTATTATTGAATTACAAAAGCCTCCCATCAATGTTACAAAGCATAACATTTACCTTCCTTGAAATTCACATTTCATTAATGGGGGGGGGGGGGGGGGGGGGGGGGGGGGGGGGGTTGTGCATGAATGTTATAAAATATGAACATGAGAGGTAAATATTATATTTTATAACATTTAGGAGAGGTTTTTGTAATTTCAATAATAGGAGGGGTGTATTCTATAATTATGCTATCTTTCAGGGGAAGTTTTGGTAATTATTCGTTTATTAAGAAATTGTTTTGCTGTTAGATGTCTCAAGTTTTATTTGGAACCTTCAAAAGTGGTTTTCCTGAAGCCATGGTTGAGAATCTTAGGATTGAGATTGTGGGTGATGATCCTCTTCGACAATAGTAGTCTCCCCCTTTCGGTTTTGGAAGGCTTCTCTTCGTTATGCAAATTTCTTCGTTATGCTGAAATTTTTTGATTTCTTTTATCCTTCCAAGAATCTAAATGACTGTTGTTGTAAGGTGGAAATTTTAGAATCGTTTTTTTACAGCAGTGCTCAGTTGACTGCATCAACCTTATGCAGTGTTTTAGAACCATATGCAAGGATTTAATAGGACTGCATGCAGTAAATCAAGAGACGATTATGTTTTATAGGAGGGGTTTTAGAAAATCAAGTAAATCACCTGGCACCTTGCAGTCAATCAAGTAAAGCAAGGATTTAATAGGCACCTTTCAGAAAATCCAGCATGCAGTAAATCAATTAATAAATCATTTGCGGGCTTTGATTGATTTACGACCAGTCTCCCAGATGATCAATGTCGCCTCAACGATCAATGTCGCCCCGACGATCAATGTCGCCCCGACGATCAATGTCGCTCCGACGATCAATGTCCCTCCCCCAACACAAAAATTCAAATAATATAACGGTGTATATCATGTCGTGGACTAATTTGCTCAAGATGAAGGGAGTACTTGGGATACTGTGCCACAAACAACTAGTTAATACAAAAAAAAAGATCAAAAAGCGTAACATTGTTATGGTGTACGTAAAATGTATATAAATGTAATGGTAATAATATACATAGTCAACATGCTGTTGACTTGCTCGCATAAGAAAATAGCACGATTGAGGGCGATGTGGTATGAGATTGATTGCTTCGTTTAGAAAATAATAATAACACGATTGAATCATATTCATGCCGATTTCGCAATATTGTAGGTATGTTTTTTTCTCTCTTTTATTAAAGAAAATCCAAAAATCAACTTTGCTCCCGATCGGTTGCAAAGCCCTAGCGCCAAACCAGACAGGTCCAGACTTCTCTACTTCTCCTCCTGCCGCCGGCGACCGACGCCGCTTTGGCTCCGGCCGCGCCATTCTCGCGTCGCCAGAAGAAAGTGATTGTAGTGCTTCGTCTCGGGTTCACTTTTCACCTTGCATCGGGAGAAAGACTTTATTTCGCTGCCGATGCTTTGAACATCGGCATCTCGATGGCTCCATTCTGCAGTGAAGTTGAGAAAGGTAACTGATCCAGCTCGGGATTCTGGTAATTGTTTCCCCCCCAAATAAGTCAATATCAATCCCTTTGCCGCTCTACTTATTTCCTCTCCCTGTTCTTTCTGTTTTCTTTCTCAATCGAGCATCTGTGGGTTAGTGCAACAAAATCGATAACGTAGTGTGATAAACAATGCGTGTGGGTGCAACAAAATTGATTCAATCCACTAATCGCTGCAAAAAAAAAGTTGATTCCTTCAAGTAAAAATCTCATTTGTTCCTTCTTCCATAACAGGCGGGAGCATAGCGAAATTCATGAATCTTGGCGTCTTCTTATGATGCTTGGGCTCTTTGTTTTACTTTCTATGTTTGCCGGATTCTCTCTTAGCACTCACTTCTTCATAGAAGTTTACATTTTTTTTTAATCAAGAATACAATGGCCATGAATTTTGGGATTAAAGAAAAATTATTTGGCTTAAAGAGTTCTTGGCTTTGGTGAATCGCGGGACATGATAGTATAATCTATTAAAGATTGTGAAGCGCTCATGAGACGTGTAATCACGCCTTAGATTATGACCGAAAAATGTAGTATACAGATAAAGAATGAGGTCTTGATGAAGTTTTTGGAGAAAACAACTATGAAAGGGTTGTGGCTGAAGTCTTGGATTTTTCGAAGGATCTGGAATAAAATTTATTGACACATATGCAAGAGTTACCCCTTCATTTGTTTATCTTTATGCTTCTCTGCAGTGAATGAAATCCTTCTCCTTTGCCATGAATTTAGGCTCTTTTTTAGGCTCCGTTTGGTGCGGCGGTAGCGGTCGCGAACACGGTGGTTATGAACCATCGTTCGTGAACGCCCGACCTCACCTAAGGAACTTCATTCCCTTTTATGTTCAAAACTAGCTTTCTTTTCTTGGTGGTGGTCATTATTGTTGTCATGTCAAACATACATTCTATGGCGATGACTTTTTTGTCCAAACTCACCGGAGCAA
The DNA here is from genome assembly GCA_033032865.1 of Dactylorhiza incarnata. NCBI lineage: Eukaryota > Viridiplantae > Streptophyta > Magnoliopsida > Asparagales > Orchidaceae > Dactylorhiza > Dactylorhiza incarnata. Next base: position 4,217,292 of record JAWHQI010000192.1, on the reverse strand, counting down.
AAATGTGTGCCAAACGGAGCATTAGCCGACCACATGACTCTTTTGTTATTTTCTCTCTTTCTTTTTCACTCTATGCGTTCATCATATTCTCTCCCTGTTCGTGGGCATTTCTACATGAAGGCATGGTATTTTTCCTTACATTATCACGAGTGAAATGGAATTATCTTTTTTTTTCCATTTCCCCCCTCCAAACCACGTTTCTCTAAAGCGAGTAAGATCAGAATCATTATGTAGCGATATTATATATTATTAATGTTGATTCTCAAATGAGAAGTCTACAAAGAACATGGTTGGAGGAATAATTTCTTTTTTGCTGTCAATCAACCTTAAAACTTGTTCCTCACAAAATTATTCAAAGAAAGGCAATCTTATTTCTAAACTCTATTCATCTTGTTTGTATATCCAGCAAGACCTAAACTTTATTAAATTCTATTCTTATTTCTTCTACTTCTAATATTTCCTTTCTGCTTTTTCTTGTCCTTTTATTAGGACTTGTTCAAATCTGTGCTCAATGAATCAAGCATGAAAAAATCTTCATCAAGAAATGGCTGCCTTACTCAAAGGAGACAGTGCCCTTGTGGAGTTGACCAGTGTTTTGTTGGGATTGAAGGAGACGAAGAAGATTTCTCGCTCGATCCGTTCGTAGAAACTAGCCTTCCACATGGACCACCTCATTCCTCTTCAGAAATAAGTTCAGTTGATAGCCCTCCTCATGTCGGCCAATCCTTCCGAACCGATGATGAGGCTCAGGAATTCTACACGAACTTTGCTCGAAAGAATGGCTTTGCCATTCGTCGAGAGAGATCAAAGGGTAACTTGTGTCATCCATTAGGAGTTTACAAGCGTGAATTGGTCTGCCATCGTGCTGGTCAGTCCCTGCCGAGGAAGACAGTTGAGCTTAAACGCCAAAGAAATAAGATTTCGTCACGTTGCAAGTGCGAATCCCAGATGATTATAAAGAAGAATGTCTCTAAAGGCGTGTCTCGTTGGGTTGTCGTTCATTTCAGCAATGTGCATAATCACGAGCTGCTGGATAGCGAGGAAGTGCGGCATCTTCCTGCTTATCGAAACATATCGTCGGTTGATCGCGAGAACATTTTGTCACTGGCGAAACGAGGTTTTACTGTGAATCATATAATGAGGTCGCTCGAGACTGAAAAAGGAGTGAAGCCTGGTCAGTTGACTTTCACTGAGAGGGATCTTCGCAACTTTCTTCAGGCTTCAAAGAGCATTAATAGGGGGAATGAGGGAGCTGAACTTGTCAAGGCATGCAAGGCTATGAAGGATAAGCATATAGATTTTCGGTTCGAGTTTACTTTGGATGAAGGTGACAGTGTAGAGCACATCGCTTGGTCATATCCAGATTCGATCCAAGCTTATAGATTCTTTGGAGATATTGTGGTATTTGAAACGAGTTATAATTTGTACGCATATGATCGGCTATTCGGAGTTTGGTTTGGTTTGGACAACTATGGAAATGCCATATTTTTTGGGTGTGTTCTTCTTCAAGATGCTAAACCACATTCATACAGATGGGCATTGCAGGTTTGTTCACGTTTTCTTTCTTCTTCCGTTCCATTTGAGGGGTGGAACTGTTTATTTTCCTTCTGTTTAGTCATTTGTTAGATTGATGGAGGGCAAATTCCCAAGAACATTGGTGACAGATGTGGACATGGGGCTAAAAGATGCTATGATGATGTGTGAGCTGCCCAGCACAAAGCATGCATTCGCCATATGGCATGTTACCTCGAAACTATCGAGCTGGTTTTCTTCTTCGCTTAATTCTCAGTTTGAGAAGTTTTTATCAGATTTTCTGAGAGTGTGCAATTTGGAGAGTATGGTGGAATTTGAGCATCAGTGGAATCAGATGGTTTTAGATTTTGGACTTGGCTCTGATAGACATATAGCCATTCTCTCATTTCATAGGGAATATTGGGCTTTGCCATATTTGCGCGGTTATTTCATGGGTGGATTATTGAAGAGTGGCCTTCCTGCATCAATCAAATCATTCTTCAAGGGGCCTTTGAGTTTTCAGACACGTCTCAAGGATTTTGTCGAGCAGGTAACTCTTTATAGAGCTCAAGAACAGCTCAAATTCATGCAATCCGATTTCGAGTTCAGCCAAGTTTGGTTTTAGGGTGGCTCAGGCTCTGTTTGATTCTCTGTTTTGCTTAGGTGGCATTTTTGATTCACTCTCACCAGAGAAATATAAAGGTGGGAGCTCCATTTTTCACCAAAGCTTCATTTTCCACCGAAGTATCCAGCACCGCTCTCCCAACTGGAGCCTCGGTCTATATCTCATTCTAGTTAGACGTGGCTCGGTACTTCAATTGGAGAAGAATATCCCAATTACAATCTCCTAAAGTCAAATTCTTAGATTCCATTTGAGAGAGCGGTGTCGGTGGCTCCGGTGTAAAATTGAGCTTCGGTAAGAAATGAAGCCCCTACCATTTGGTGGGACTTGAGCTAAAAATGAACTTTTCTGTCCTTTTCCACCATAAAGAAACAGAGCCTAGTCGCATGCATACAAAGTTACAAACACTCATATATAGACGAATATATATAAATACATGTAGGTATGAGCTCATGAATAATTACATACATTAATATATTTGTATTGCCTAAGCTTGGCGTTGCAACTATTCAATTTTCGAGTGATCTTCGATTAAAAGATTCACAATTTATATGTAGATGCTCTATTTGTGATGCATCATTCTGTTGCAGCACCAAATACTTACAAAATTGCTCATCAACTGTTTATGATTGCCTAAGCTTGGCGTTGCCACATCATCATCACCAGTATAGAGTTCATGAATGTTAAAAGTAAAATTGCTCGTCAACTGTTTATGTAGGTTGGGCTTGCTATTGATTTCCTAAACCAAGCTGGAGAAGAAGCAACAATGCGACAAAACTACCAAAACATCAAGACTAGAACATGCATGCCCATTGAGGAACAAGCATCGCACATTCTGACACCCTATTCCTTTGGCATGCTCCAGAAGGAAATCATCGAATCGATGCAGTTCGCAGTGTATGAGACAGCGAGAGAGAACTACCTTGTTCGCCACCGACTAATGGTCGACGGAGGGCACATGGTCCAGTGCACCCAACCGGACGATGAGATTCAGTGCAGCTGTCAGGAGTTCGAGTCATCGGGAATCCTCTGCAGGCACACGCTACGAGTGCTCTCACTGAAGAATTATTTCAGGCTCCCCGATAGATATCTTTTGATTCGTTGGCGTCGGGAAAGCTCTTTGTTTCCCAAAAGCTCCGGCTACAAGTTCCGTTCACAGGCTCTGCGCTCTCTTGCTTCGATTATAATCCAAGAATCATCGATAACGAAGGATCGGTTCGATTACGTGCGGTGGCACATGAGTAAACTTCTCACTCACGTGAGAGACATGCCTATAGTCGATGAGGCCGCGTCGGATTTGGAGCCAGGCTCGTCATATGATGTGGCAGCCAACCCGACAGTTAGGGGCAGGCCTAAGAAGTCAAAAGAAGTTGCAGAAACTGAATCTGAAGCTCAAATCGGAATGGAATAAATCATAGGTGTTCACTTTCCAATTAGACCTTCATCTAAGGGTTCTTTGGCATGGCTGTGTTAGTCGTGAACACAGGTGCGTGCCCCTTCTGCCGCTTTTAGGTTAAAAATGGAGTTTTCCTGGGCGGCAGTTGCATCCTGGTGTGCCAAACAGGTATAAAATGACGGTGATGTTTTTATCTGGATATATCCGAGAAAAACGCTGCGGCAAACGGACCCAAAGTTCGTTGAAATCGCCTTTGCCTTAACCTTCGAAACTGCATGAAATTTGTAGGCCGTGAGGTCTGATGGTGCTCTACATGGTTTTGGGTGGGGCAACATGCCTTTGTACAATGTAAGTATTGTTCAAGTTTAACCTCCCTTTTATAATGTTAAAAGTTGTCAGCAATAAAATCTGAAGTGATTAATTTTTGAATTGCTGTCATGATTTCTTTGCACTGTTTGAACCCACTATTCCTTCGTTAACCAACTTATTTCTGGATGCGATCAGCTAGCTTTACTGCAACTCTTCTTATACAAATAATTGTATGAGCATTTTAAAATATTCTAGATATAATTTTGATGCATAGAGATTGGATAACTGAATAAAGGTTATCACAAGATAGCACAGTTATGGGGCATTGATATAATAAAAGAAATTAACTCAGCATTGGAGAAACAGGGGCTTTAAAATGATTTACAAGGGAAATCTTTCTGTTATATTTCTATTAGGAAAATCTCAAATCCCTTTATTAGTTTTTACAGGCTATTTATATATGAGTACTATAGTTCGAAGAAAAAAAAAACAAATTCAAACACTTCATTGCATTATAACCATGCATTTCATCAACTGAAATACTTTATTCAGTATATATCAATAGAAAAATCATTTTCAAGCGCCGGAGCTGGGGATGGGCACTGAGTCCCCATTGTGGAGAGGATTCTTTGGTCTCCATTTGGCGAATCCCTTCAAGAGCACATATCCGCTCTCCAGTTGCCGCAGGTGCTTACACTCGATAGACTCTTCTGATCCGCCATTGTTGGAATTAGTGGAAGCAGCAGTTAGAGAACGAAGCATGCTGTTCATTCTGCACGCGTACCTGAATTCCAGCATCATTGTTGAAATCTGATGGCTCTTCTATATTGAGACTGGAGTGCTCTTCCATTGTAGGATGTAAGCTTGTAAAAACACCTCGGGGATCTTCAATGTAATACATTGTTGGTAATCTAAAAAAAATAGATGTGATGTTTTTTGTAATGATGTAAAGTTGGAGGGGACAATGTGCACTATATATATAGGGGCATTTACCGGGTCCTCCCCTCTAAATTTGCAAAATTACAGATTGCACCTCTCTTATTATTGAAATTACAAAAACCTCCCCTCAATGTTATAAAACATAACATTTACCTCCCCTGAAGTTCACATTTCATAACATTCATTCACAAAAATACCCCATTCGGAGTACATTTTCAGGGGGGGTGCATGGATGTTATGCAATATGAACTTCAGGGGAGGTAAATGTTATGTTTTATAACATTCAGGGGAGGTTTTTGCAATTTCAATAATAAGAGGGGTGCAATTTGTAATTATGTTATCTTCCCGGAGAAGTTTTGGTAAACCTCCCCTCTAAGTTTGCTATATTATAGGTTGCACCTCTCTTATTACATTTTCTTGTTGTCACCGCCTAAACGCCGCAGCTGTCTAAAACGCCGCATCTTAAGTCGTGGAATTTAAATGATGCAATAACTCACAGTCAGCCGGTTTTGATGCAATATGCAGTCTCGAGAGAAATAGCAGGGTGCTCGGGAGTGGTAGGGCTCCATTTCTTCCTTTACTGCATCTGGTGTTTTACTGACTTGATTGATATTGTTTGAAGAGAATGTATTTGAAGGCTGTACCAAGAAGCTTTCGCCACAGTTTGACCTGTTTGGAGGCGCTTAAAATGCCAATAGCCATGAATGCTATTCCCTCTGAAGTTTGTCTCTCAGTCGTTTATTTAAAGATCCCGCAAATTCTCGGAAGAGCGCAATTGGGCGTTTCATCCAATCTTGTAAGTTTTCGATACTGGAGATTCAGCTTTTCATCCAATCTTGTAAGTTTTCTTTGACCAAGTCACATTCATGCGCACCCGAGGACTTAACAAATTTTATTTCCGGGGTCTGAGCGTCAATTGTGGCGGCATTTTGGAAAAATAGCGAGTGTGACGGCACTTACCCAACTTATCTATGTTTTTCATAACTGTGTTCACAACTGCCGCCACAGCTCTCTACGAAACAGGGTTAGAAAGGCTCGCTAATTGTAGCGGTTACATAAGACAATTATATTATATCATAATAAAAGATAGTTGAGGTAGATTTTGCAGTTACTTGGTGACATTGGAGCAATGTGCCAAGCGCCGGCAGGCGGCGCGAGGAATTTTTGCAATCCATTCCTCATTCCGTCCCCATGACATGTACTTCATTAGCGAAAATCGGAGGCTATCCTTTCAAACTTCAATTCTCCCTATCACTGTGGCTGTCAATTTGAGGCTGTCATGAATTGAGTTTGATTTTTTTTTTTTAATATTGGGTTTCTATCACTAATTATTATTTTAGCGTTATGAAATTTGTCGAAATTTGCCGCCTTGATAGCCAGAGTGATTGTTTCTAAAAAAAGGGTCATTTAAATATTCTTCTTGGTGCATAAGGAGTTTGTGCTTATAAAAAAACCTAATAGTTAGATAAAAATTATTGATGCTCAAGTGTTTGAATTACTTTAGATGTCATATTATGTAGGTCTTTTATAATAAAAATTATTGATGTCCATGCAAGTTAGCATAATTACAGATTGCACCCCTCTTACTTTTGAAATTACATAAATCTTCTCTGAAGTTTACCTTTCATAGCATTCATGCATAATAAATTAAGAGCGAGGTTAAACGCATGTCGGTTTTGGCTATACGGAGTCCACAGTTTTTCAAAAAGAGCGATGTTAAACGCATGCCGATTTTGGCTATATGCAGGCCACAGTTTAAAAAAAAAGGTATCATTTTTTCTTTTTCAATCTGCATTTTTCCTTTTCAATTTGCAGCCGCCGGACGAGATCGAGCTTCCACTCTGATCTCCTCTCCCTCCTCCGGCGACTCCGGTCGGTGATCCTCTCCGGCCAACCACATCCTTCCCTTCTCCGGTTGGCGATCTCCTCTCTCTTCATCTATAACTTAATTTTCTATTTTTGAAAAGGCTAAATTTATCAAAAATGTTGTAAATCGTGCTATTCATCTTAATTTAATTAAAGGATAGTGTTTTGTGCATAAATAAAGTCCGGTATTTTTGTGATTTTACACGACTTTTATTGATTGATGTCTTAAAATGGGTGGCTACAAACATATTTTTTGTGATATACAATCAAAATGATTATAATGTATTTTGTTGGACTATTATTGTGAATCAAATAGACTGCAAAAATGAATTTATTTGACTTTATGAATGCTATATTTTGCTTGATGATTTATTTAAGAAAATATTAATTTAATTTTTTGAATATGGTCTATAAATATGAAACTTGGCTTGCTTGAACAATGTTTTGGCCTGCATATATCCGCGGCCTGCATAAAGTCAAAAGCGGACTGCGTATAAAATTGCTCTAAATTAATACCACCCCCTCAGAGTAAATTTTTAAGGAGGTGTTTTTGTGCATGGATGTTATGACATATAAACTTCAAGGATGGTTACTGTTATAAAATGTAAACTTTAGGGGTGTTTTTTGTAATTTCAAAAGCAGGAGGGGTGCAACCTCTAATTTAACAAATTTAAAGGGGAGGTCCCAGTAAACATATCAGGATCCCCTCCATTTCGTCAGAAATGGAGGGGATTCATTTCACGGTCCTGATTGAATGTTTCTTGATCCAATGGGTTCACTTTTTCCCATACTTTTATAGTTTTTTTAATCCCAAAAAAGCTCTACCATTGGATATATGTTAAAAGTACTTTTTGGCCATTAGATAATGAAATGGATCCGGATCCGCCAAAGCAATTTCATACATTTCTCTGTCGGCTGAAGCTGCTAAAATATTTTTATCAGTTTTTAAAACTATAATAAGCTAATTGTGCTTCAATTTGCATTAGAATGCATGCCTCGGCGTTTTTGCTCCGGTGAGTTTAGACAAAAACGCTATCGCCATAGAATGTATCTTTGGCATGACAACGGTTATGACCGCCGTCAAGAAAAGAAAGGTAATTTTGAACATAAAAGGGAACGAAGTTCAATTCCTTAGACGAGGTCAAGCGTTCACGAAAAATCGTTCATAACCACCGCGTTCACGACCGCTACCGCCCGTGCCAAAGGGAGCATAAGATTATAGATCAGTTAAGGAAGAAGAAATTGTTGCATAAAGCTTGGGTAGCTACAAATTTCTTATTACTTATGAAGACTTGTTACTGTCAAACTTATTTGATTTTATTTGGGTCTAATGGGACTCCTTAATTTACTACTTATTATATGATCTAAATTCTATTGATTCATTCCAAAGTAGCATTTACCATTTTTTTACAATAATACATTTTATTCCAGGATTTGTAAATTTATTATTATTATTGATAAATTGATTGAAAGACTAAAATGCCAATGAGCATTGATTAGACAAAAAGTAATTACCCTCTTCACACGCACCAAGTGTTTGGTGCGTGAATCTTTTTTCCTGCAAAATTACAGTTGTAAAAAAAAGGTAAGAATGTGTCTTTTAACGAATGTAAAACTGTATTTTTACTGTAAAATACAGTTCATTACAACTGTAACTTTGTAGGAAAAAAAGTCTTTGTAGTGGAACAACACCAGTGCATTGACGTCACCGGGAGTGTTCCAGGTCTAGCACACCGTGAATACTGTTTTCACTCTGGTTCCAGGCGCGCGCAGGCCCCAGCGATGTCTCTCATTACAAAAAAACATTTTCCAATTCAAAGAGCATCACCAATTAATATTGACAGCATTGAAGATTTCAGTGTACAAAACAAAACCATCCAGTGTTTCAATTAGAGAAGAAGATCAAGCCATGGCCACCCAATGAAGTTACCCAAAGACATACATCAATAATTTACTTCTCTTTCAACTATTTCGACGAACCTGGCCGGAGAAGTGAGCTGAGGGAAATGGCCATGGTTCTCTATGATCTCCACCGATGATTTCCCCTTGATCTCGCTCTTCATATAGTGGGCGACCGCAACCGGCACGGCGATGTCGTTGGCGCCCTGAATAATGGTGCAGGGCGCCTCGACCTTCCGGAGAAGATGCCGGAGATCTGAGTAGAAGATCATCTCCCCCAGCTCAAGCGCGGTTTCTGGATTCATGGCTTTTAAGCCGGCCTCAAACATCTGCGAATGGATGGGATCATCTGTGGCCATTGCCGCGGTTGCGAAGCTTTCGGACCAGGAATGGAAGTCGGATTTGATGCTGTTTAGCAAGCTCTCAATCATGGGGATATCAAATCCTCCTTCATAGTCCTCCAAGTTTATGTACCTTAATTTGGCATATCAAACTTTAAAAAAAAACATTTTTTTCAGGATTCATATGCTCTTACTCTCTCATTAGAGAGAAGAATAATTTGCAGAATATAAAGAACATACAAAATTTCATGTGATTCAGAATTTTCCAAGTACCCTGCTGCACTAGGATTATTTCTTGTTCATCTTCCTCTTCTTCCCCTTCTTCATTCATCTTTGATATATACAGAGTGATGTTATATTCAGGTCATTTTCAACTATGTGCAATCCAAAGATAAATGCAGGGCAAATTAAAAAACCATAGGAAGCTGTGAACTCATAAAGACTTGACCTGCACATAATCATTATGTAATTGCACTGTCTGTACATAGCTGAGGTCGGCCTGCATATATTCATCACCTATTTCTTCTTCCCCTTATAGATTTTTAGTCAAATTTAGGCTCTAATAACTCTTTGCTTCATGCTCATCAAACCTCAAGTATCTCATATAGGGTTGTTTACCGGAACCTCGCCTTCAAGTTTTCTAAATTACAGGTTGCACCCTCTTAGTATTGATACATTTCATAACATCAATGCACAAAAAGAACCCCTGAAAATTTACTCCAATGGATTAATTTTGTGCGGATCAGGACTCTCTCGATTCATTTGGGACCTCAAATTGAGGTCCATTTCATAGTGTAGATGTATTCTCACTTGATCTAATGATATATAATTTTTTGATTAAAAAATAAAAGGATGAGATTAGTGAACCCGTCAGATCAGCCGGAAATAGATTTGGACCGTAAAATTGATACTATTCATTTCACTCCAAATGGAGAGAAATGTTATAAAATGTAAACTTATAAGAGAGGTTTTTGTAATTTTAAAAGTAAGGGGGTGCAACTTGTAATTATGCTAATTTCCAGGCAAACTTATGATAATTTTGGTGCTTCAAATTCTTAAATTTCTTGGTGATTTGCTATGCATATTCAACAATAATGTAAACTAACATTAATCACCAAATTTCTTGAAGTAGCAATTAATAATTAATGATCTAACTTACATCCCATAAAAATCACTATAAAAGCCATTAAATTTCCTATGCCAGCCACTACTTTAGTCTTTAGGGATTATTATTTTAATATAAATTTTTTGTCATCCTACAAAAAAAAATGTCTATTTTGCTGGAGCCTGCTTAATTTTAGGTTATCTCATATAGATGCTCTCCTTTTTTCATAATAATATCTACTGGATTTAGGGTTTATTTATCATAATAATATGATACTATATCAGTTCAAGCGACATTTATTAATGTGATAAAGTACAAGAGAAACGTTTTGTTTATCTTGCATGTATTTGTTTTAAACAAAATTGTACGAGAGAAACGTTAGTATAAAAATGAGATTTATTATTCATCGTATAAGACAAAATTGTATTGTCTTGCATGTATTTCTTTTAAGCAATTGTTATTCGCAGATCATAAATGTCCATCCGAAGAGCGCAACTTTTTCTTATTTTATTTGAGTATACAATTTGTTATCCGCAGATCAATTTTAAATTTGAGCAGTCGATATCTTTGTTCTTCAAGAGCAAGGCCCGACAACGAAGGAACGTCTCTGACGACCTTGTGAGCACTTCAATGTGTGCATGGATCGTGATTCATAAAATAAATGCATGGATAGAGACCAAGTTGAGGAAGAAAGACGATTTCTTCACTTTTCATCCAATTTCGGTTTGTTTGGGAAGATTTAGATTAGCTAGGGTTACTCTCTCCCCGTGGCAAGGAAGGTGAAGAAACGACAAATATTTTTTTTTCTTTACTAATCTACGGATAACAAAAATATCTGTCAATAAACAAAATCTGCGAATAGACAAACATAATTTGCGAATAAATAACCATCTTGTTTTATTAATGAAATATTCTCATATTTTAATAATCATAATTTGTCTTGCAATTTCCTGGTGCATATTATATCATTGTATTTTCCCCATTATACATATTTAAAAAACAATTACTCCATGAACTCCGGATACAATTACTTAGTCGTGCACAAAAAAATCGTGCCTAACCGGTCCGGTTGGGACTGGACCGGTTAGGACCGGCTAGGGACTGGTCCGGTCCCGGACCGGTCCCGGACCGGTCCCAGTGGTCCCTAGCAATCCCCTTTTTTCTCAAAGATCAGTCCCGAACTGAGAACGGTAAAAGACCGGTCCAGAACCGGGGCCGGTAAAAGACCGGCTAACCGCTCTTTAAAGAGCTGTTAAAACAGCTCTTAAAAGAGTTATTAAGAGCTGTTTTAACGGCTCTTTAAGAGCGGTTAAAACAGTTGTTACTTGGCCGGCAACAATTAAAGCTGCCGGCCTGCTGCAGCAGCAGCGCTGCTGCAGCCTGCGCCACTCTCTCTCACCCACTCTCTCACTCTTTTTTTATATTAAAAAAAATAAAAAATAAAAAAGACCAGTCCGGAACCGGTCCTCCTCTAGAGGGGAAAAACCCGTCCCGGACCGGGACTGGTTTAGTCGGAAACGGTCCGGGACCGGTCGGCCAAAAGACCGGTCTTTTAAAAGACCGGTCCCGTACCGGCCCGACAGTCTTTTTTGTTCACGGCTACAATTACCCCATCGACAAACTATCACCAAGGCCGGTGGAGTAATGGAGACAAATTTGTCTAAAAATTCATTTGTCCAGGAATCTTCAATTTTACGGGGCGGCGGATATCCTACGAGATCCGCCAAGATCTATCTGTGGGAAAAAATGTCACTTTGGCAAAATCCCTAACGAGCCCCTTCAAAAATTTACATAAAATGAGGATTTGGGGAAAACTATGAGGTAGAATATGTAGAAGTTCACATAAAAAAGTGATTCACTGAACGCACAAAAAGATGCACGGGGAGACCTTAGGCTTTGTTTGGCATGATTTATTTGCTCACTTTGGTCAAAAATGTTATTATCATAGAATGTATGTTTGGCAAGACAGGTTATGATCGCTACCAAGAAAATACATGAATTTTTTTATGTGAGGTCAGGCGTTCATGAACGACGACGGTTCATGACCACCGCGTTCACGACCGCCACCACCCCGCCAAAAGAAGCCTTAATTTGAAGACCGCGCCCCTAAAAATGCGGCCTCACGTGTAAATGGAATATGACTCCGTTTGTTTTGGCTGTGGTGGTTTGGAGTGTTGGGAATGGAGTTTCTGAACAACTTAATTTGACGTTGAAGGCCAAAATAGCGTTTTGAAGCGAGAGTTTACCGCTAGAGTATATATCTAGCAGATAAAATAATGTATGGTATGTTTAAATAAGAAAATAATCAGAGATAATATCAGACGTAATCTCAATACAATAATCTTGATTAATTATTATCCTAATTAAGTAATTAAGCACGCATAATTGAGGCGAATCAACGAACCTTGGGGAGGCGGAGACGAGCAGAAGGCGGGCGAAGAGCTCCGGCCGCTTAACTGATGCGATGCAGCCAATCATGCCGGACATGGAGTGGCCGACAAAGACGACGCCCTTCATCTTGATTTCGTCAAGGAGGGAGATGAGTTCGTCGGCGAAGGCTTCGAAGGAGAAGGCGGTGGGCGATGATGAGTCCAACCGCGCCGGCGGAAGAAAGGTGGCGCCGGCGGAGAAGCTCCAGTCGAATAGCAGGAGCTGGTATTTTTGGGAGAGTTTGGGGACGACGGCGTCCCACACTGCCCGGCTTCCCCCGTAGCCATGGCTGAGCACCAGAGTCACTTTTCCACTCCCCACCAACCTCGGATTCACGGCCATCACAGAGAACACCAATACGCTTCTGGATTGCCAGCTGTTCTTCACAATGTAAATGAATATGTTCATTATATAAGGGCAGAGGAAAGCACCCCATGGTGTAATATTTGTTGGACCAAAATACCTTCGGAGGAAAGCACCCCATGGTGTAGTATTTGTTGGACCAAAATATCTCCCCGAGGAAAGCACCCATGGTTTAATATTTGTTGGATCAAAATACCCCAGAGGAAAGTGTCCAAAGAGAGGGGTGCGGGGTAGGATCGGTTTTGATCTTTGCAACCTTGTGTGTTTTGTAATCATTTTGGTGAATACAAGAAGGTGAAGCGGAGGCGGGATATGTGACGTAGCCCGATTTTGAGTGAACCTCTTAAATCTGTGTGTTCTTTGTGTTTTTATCTTTTGTTTTGCGTTCGAATCTCTCTTCTCGGCACCCCACGATTTTCTACAGTAAGCACCCATTGTGTAATATTTGTTGAACCAAAATACCCCCCTCCCAGCATTTGACCCAGCATAGTAAAATCATGGTTCATCCATTCGGCAAAAATCACGCATGCCACCTCTTCTCCCACACGGCACCTCTCCTCCTCGACTGCCACCCGTAGAAAGCAGCGGCTATTTTGAAATTACTTTGAGGCGGGGCTGCTTTTGCGCCCGCCTCAAAATAATATATATTTTATATATATCTTGTATATATATAATATATATATAATACAATAATATTATTTAAAATGGTTATTCGCACTCCAAAAACTTTCCTAAAATTTACGTTACAATCGCATCGAATATTTTTTTAGACTACGGATATCAATGAACTGCGAATAGTCAAAATTGAAAGCAGTGTCTACTTTGAAATTACTTTGAGGCAGGCTGATTTTGCGCCCGCCTCAAAATAATATATATTTTATATATACCATATGTATATATAATATATAATACAGTAATATTATTTAAAATGATTATTCGCACTCCAAAAACTCTCCAAAAATCTACGTTACAATCGCATGGAATATTATTTTTTCGGACTGTTTATACATTGCTTTATTTATATTATCATAATATAAATATTATTTATTATAATTCAGAATATTATTTATATTATAATTAATAATATATGATATAATAATATATAAAATTATATGTTTTATAATAAAATATGGCAATTGTTAACCGCACCCCAGTTTTGGCTATCCGCAACCCATTTTTATGAAGTATTATGCATTTTTTTTGGAAATACGCCTTGTACAAGCATTTTTAGGAAAAGTGTTCAACACGAAAGTTGTAGATATCGTCGAGATCTACAACTTTCGTGTTGAACATTTTTCCTAAAAATGCATGCACAATGCTTATTTCCAAAAATTCGTTATAGTTACGCCCATGTTTCAATTCGAGCGGCAATAAGTCTTGTGCGTGCATTTTTAGCAAAAGTGTTAACACAAAAGTTGTAGATATTGACGATATCTACAACTTTCGTGTTGAACACTTTTCCTAAAAATGCTTGTACAAGGCGTATTTCCAAAAAACATGCGTAATACTTCATAAAAATGGGTTGCGGATAGCCAAAAGTGAGGTGCGGTTAACAATTGCCTAAAATATTATACAAGTTGTTAACAATTTGTAAGTGGGGACAACTAACAATATTACGTTGAGCGGATTGGAAGTTATTGTCCTCTGAAGTTCGATCATTTGAATGATTTGATTTCGATATGCACGTAATAAATTGATATGCACTTATAAATTTTCAATATGCACTTAAAATAAATCTGCACATATTTAAAATGGATTTGAACGTATGGAATATGCGCCGCAGAAATCGTTGGCATGCATGATTGCTAAAAGTCATGACCCCCAACTCTTTTAGTTTTAAATGGATGAAAGAGACTTCTCCTTTGTCTTAACACCACCACGCTTTCTGCATTTAATTCTCAACCCCAACCAGCCACAAATGAAGTTAGGGATTTTTTTGAAATCAAACATTTATTTTATTTTTGCAAGAAATTAATGTCTAAAAGTATTTTTTTGCGTGTGCATGAAATAGCTCCATTGACTTCCTAAATTAAGGCAATTGTTATTAGCACATCAGTTTTGGCTATTCGCACACCAATTTCTATGAGTTATTATGCGTCTTTTGAAAATACGTCTTGTACATGCATTTTTAGGAAAAGTGTTTAACACAAAAATTGTAGATCTCGTCGAGATCTACAACTTTCGTGTTGAACACTTTTCCTAAAAATGCATGTACAAGGCGTATTTTCAAAAATTAGTCAAAAATTCGTTATAGTTACGATCAGGGCGGCAATACGTCTTGTACGTGCATTTTTAGGAAAAGTGTTCAACAAGAAAGTTATAGATCTCGACGAGATCTACAATTTTTGTATTGAACAGTTTTCCTAAAAATGTATATACAAGGCGTATTTTCAAAAGGCGTGTAATAACTCATAGAAATTGGTGTGCGAATAGTCAAAACGGGTGTGCTAATAACAATTACCTAAATTAATTGTAATCAATCTTAACGGCCACCGCATCGAAGCGCTCCGTTCAGACTGGAGCTGGCCTTACGGCCCGCCTCCTTTCCGCCTCCCTTGGGAGAAGACTCCAATGCTAACTTATTGTTAAACAAATTGGTTTTATAATAGCCCATAATTTTTTGAGTAACGTTTGTAGTGGATACATTTGAATTAACTTTTATTCGTAGCTGCACTTAAAACTATCATAACTCTTAACAAAAAAAAACTAAACTTGGTATGCAAAAGGTGCAATCAATCGGGACGAAAAGTTATTTTAAAACTAATTTAGTTAATAAGTTCAGGATTAATTTTAAATAATTTAGAAATTCGAAGAACTGATTTCTCATGAAAAAAAACAAATTGAAGACCAGAAAATTTTTGGGTGGTGTTAAAGGCAAACCAGAATTGGCTATTGGCAAACCAATTTCTATGAGTTATTACGTGCCTTTTGAAAATACGCTTTTTCCCTGCATTTTTAGGAAAAGTGTAGATCTCGTCGAGATCTACAACTTTCGTGCTGAATACTTTTCCTAAAAATGCATGTACCAGACGTATTTTCAAAAAATTCGCTATCGTTATGATCAGGGCGACAATACGCCTTGTGCGTGCATTTTTAGGAAACGTGTTCAGCACGAAAGTTGTAGATCTCGATGAGATCTACAATTTTCGTGTTGAACACGTTTCCTAAAAATGCATGTACAACGCGTATTTTCAAAAAGCGCGTAATAACTCATAGAAATTGGTTTGCCAATAGCCAATTCTGGTTTGCCTTTAACATCACCCCAAATTTTTTAGCTTTAGAAATTTATTTCTTGCAAAATTTAGGAGTTAATTTGAAAAAAGGGCGTTTACATTTGAGACTCCTGAATCGATATTTACAACCCTCAAATCGATATTTGAAGCCCCTAATAAATAAATTTATCATTCAAAATTTTTTTATCTTTCTCCTACAAGTATATTTGTCTTTTTTCCTTCCTTCCTCCTCCTTGTTTGAATTTCTTTTCAGCCCTTGTTTGAATTTCTTTTCAGCCCTTCAAAATGGCCGCTCGTTTCTGCAATGCACCGACAACACAACCCCTAGATTCTCGGGCGGCGGCGATTTCTTCTCCGATGACAGAGAAATGGCGGCGCCGGCAATTTCAAGCCTGCCGACGGGAGTATACGCGAGGAGAGCTTCTAGCGGAACAAAAGAAACCTTAGGTGGGCAGAAAGGGGGCTTTGAATGAGGGGCTGCAAATAGATCTTTTTTTTTAAGATTAATAAGTAATAATATTATGGAATTTTGGGGTTGTAAATATAAATTTGACGCCTGCAAAAATAAGCGCCCTAACAAAATCCATTAAACTTCGAGATTGATGCGCTAATATTGCCAAGTAAAGAGTAACATTTTGACCAGTCTCTCTTTCTCTAGAAGCCAGGAGGGGCAACATGCATTAATTTGTGCATTAATTAGAGTGTGGGATGAAGAAGACAGTAACCTAACAGATCTGTGGAGGACCAAATCGCTCAGCAGCGCTAACAACTCAACAAATAGTCCTACACAATTAAATATGAAGCAGCATGCAGCTAGTTGAGTTCCTCGTGATATTTAATTTAGGGGTACCCTTATTTAGTTAGGGATTTCAGTTCCCCGGCCGAGTACCTGTAAGAGTTGATTGAAAACTAGCACCACCAGTCAAACAGAAATACACAAAAAAAAAGAAATGGGGGTAAATGCAAACAATGCAGGCCTTCTTATTTTCTCAACCTTCACACGATCAAAAGTTACAAAAAAGAAAAAAAAAACATTTCAAAGGCTTTCGGCCACACAACCACACCAGAACCCGAGGTGGAAAAATGCAGAAAGAATTAAAAACCGAAGAAGAAGAAGAAGAAGAAGAGAACATTGTATTTTAATGGTGTCAATAGAACAGTAGCTGTTGGATTCGTGAGGGAATAAACCGCCCAAGACGAAAAATTAAGTCCACCCGCCAACCACAACATATCCGGTTGAAAAGCAATACAAGCAGCCTGCCCTGTTAACCTGCGTGGTGCAAAATAATGGGGGTATTGAGGTAGAAAATAGCAATCATACTGCACCTAAGATTCCTAAGGAGGAACAAAGAGTTTTAGTTTATAGACGAAATTTTGAATCTAAGAAACTGTATGCGCACTATTTATCATGATAATAGAAGAAACAATACACAAAAACTGAGGATGCGAAGTTCTTTTTGATCATCTCGATCCAATGTGCATTTTAAGATCCCCTCTACAAGCAGACCCCAAGTACTGAGCCAAAATTGTATGTGGAGCATGCAAGACTCCTCCATTTTGTATACATTTGTATTTACTATACTGGACGAATTCAATTGGACTTTATCCCAAAATTCACTTCCTCATGGTAAAGGGCACAGTTCCCTGTCTTTGCCCTAGCCGTCGACCAACTAAGTTCACTTAGGCTTCGTTTGGCGCGGCTTATTTGCTTCGGTGAGTTTGGTCAAAAATGCCATTATCATAGAATGTATGTTTGGCAAGACAATGATTATGACCGCTATAAAGAAATAAACTAGTTTTGACCATAAAATGCATGAATTTTTTTAGGTGAGGTCGGGCATTCACGAACGACGGTTCATGACCACGGCGTTCACGACCGCCACCACAACGCCAAACGAAGCCTTAGATTGATAAAAGAGCTTAAAAAAACCAATGATGTTTTTAAAAATAGTGTCGGACGATATCAGATCTATCGTCCAACACTAAACAACATATCCAATTTTTCAGAGAAAAAGTAATTGTTTTGCTCTCAAGATGACATTTAAAATACTGATTTTAGAATACCAAAAATATATGAGTCCAATGTATATTAGTATATTACAGTTGCAAATAAAGCCACCACCACAATTATATAATTAGCAGTAGTTCTCCACGCTTTGTTCTGTGTTCCTAGTTCCCATTTCAGTTATTTTCAGAGTCATCTTACCCGAGATCATAACTTTTCAATTATTTTTCATCTTCATTTTTGGTGATACATGATCTTTAGATGTAGAGTATTATTGGATGATGATTACTTTGACTTTAAAACATCATATCACTCATTTTCTTAGTCTTATCTTTCATCATCTTATTGATGGTTGTCTTGGCTTCAGTTGTGATAGCTTGAATTAGCCAATACAAACTACAATACTCCTTTATGTGATCAAGCAGAATGAAATTCAACATTCTTGCCATCCTATGCCATAGCACAAAATCCTCCATTTGCTCTTTCTACAATGGAAATAACATGCAAAGCGACATAAGTACAGGTCGCACTTACAAAGTGCGGGTTGGAGCCTAAGTATACAAACTTGTCGGTTGCAACACTAAATTACGATGTCTCGTATGCAACTTACATTTCTAGTATTACCACACGATGCCCTGATTCTATGAAGCACAGACACCAACATGGGATGCAGACTGGGCATGATATGGACTCGATGGAATGAATTTTTTTTTTTTAAAGTTGAGCATGACAAGTTGTCAACACTGTGTTTTCTTTTATAGACTATTAATACAAAATGTGTTACCAAACAAATAAGCTTGTAATATTTCTTTAAGAGTAATGATTGCAACAACAAATTAACATCAGCATTAATCATCATCGTTTTACCATGGAGAATTTGAAAGCAACAAAAAGAAAATAAGAAAGAATTATAATGTTTAATTGGGGTAGAGCAAAACCACACACCTGAGAAGAGAGAGGCAGCAAACTCTGGAGTCAAAAGGATTTAAGAGGAGTAGCGCCTGAAGAAAAAAAAAATGAAGAAAGAATATTTATTGCAGATCAGCTTGAGAAGTATCAGGTGGTTGCAAGTGCGAGAGGAAGCAGGAACAACCACGCACCCGAAAAAAGTAGACACAGCAACTGACGTGAAGGATAGCTGGCGCAACAAATGACACGAGAAGAAGACAACACAACAACTAATGCGAGAAGAAGATGGACCAGCCGAGGTGAGGCCTTGGAACTCGACAAAATGAAACAATATATACGCAAGAAAATCCCAAAAGCAATAGAGGAGGTTATGGTTGAATGACATAGGACTCGGCAAGAAGGTTGGACCGCGGAAATGAATCTAAAACATGAAAATAGGAAGAAAACCTAAAAACAATTTGGAATCATAAAACTCCACGAACTCATGGAGTATTAAGATTAAATAGTCTTGTAGAGTGTCTATGTCGTGTCGAATTGTGTTTGCGGATGCTCAACCAGTCTTTTAAGCTTATTTTTTGTTTAAGAACACCTACATACACGACTTCACCCGACTCGGACACTTGCCAAGTTGTATTGGGCATGTGCTTATCTCCGGTATGAACATGAGAAGCATTTTGAAGTGTCCTTCATATCCCCTTGGTTACTTCATGGATAAGGATAAGGGGGGAAACAAATTCATTTATATTGACTTAAGGAAAACCAAAATTTCAAGAAATTTAAAAAGGAAATAAACAACTTAACCAAGGCACAAGGAAAATAGACAAACTTGAGAACACTTACCTAGACTTTTGTTGTCATATAAACACACCAGAGTGCTCCAGATCAAAGCTGAAGATCACGTAGGGTCTTTGATGGGCCTACACAGTAAAGGTACACATTGTGGATAAAAAAGAAAAAGTAAATCAATAAATATTCAAGAAATCATAAGGAACCATATTTTTAACCTTAACCTGCTTATTCAAATGCACGCAATCTTGTATGTATTTCACTGGCCAAAGTTCATTTCAGAGTACCTGCCCGGTAATAAACGTGATGCAAATCACTAAAAGATTGTAATTTGAAATTCAATAACTTGAACAGCTATGAGCTTACCTACGAGGCTTGTTTTGGCGTTGACCAAATTCAACATTTACAGTGTCTACACAGGTTAAATTGAAGTCAATAGTTTTACCTCACATAAAATGCCAAACAACACTTCCTAACAAAACAAAAAAGGGATAATAAATTACCATTTTTCTGAGGAGGTTTCAATGCATTAGCAGATTTAGTTCCACTAGCTTCCTTTCTGCATTAGAAAGCGATGATGAGGCATATAGCACAAACAAATTTTGCAGCATGCAACACAAGCACGAACGCAGAAAGTGTGGATAAAATTGTATAAATAAAATAAGGTAAGATCGTAACCCTTAAATCCTCTCTTTGTTTTCATACATCAAAGTTAGGATGACCTTGTCCTTATCATTTATTACATTAGCAAGTTATAGTAAAATAGAAAACTCAGTCAAAATAAAAAAGGGGGAAATTAAAATAGGTCAAATTCAACACTATTTGTGTACAACCCCGTACCCGTCGGGTGGGACCCTCCCCAGATAGCTGGGACCCGAGGTGTCTTGTGATTGGCTAGCATTGATCGGGGTGTGGTTAGCGGGACTTGGTGTGCATTTAGAGGAGTGGTCTGCGGATAGCAGTTGGCTAGGTTTTATTTTCAAACCTAAAATCCTAACCCCCCTCAACCCTAGCCAGCCGACTCCCTCCTCTCTTTCTTTTCGCGTGAAGCAGCCCGAGCTCCCCACCCCCCCCCCCCCGATCTCCCTTCCTCCTCTCTCTCCCCGTCGGCCTGGAGCAAGGAACCCCGATCTCCCTTCCTCCTCTCTCTCCCCGTCGGCCTGGAGCAAGGAATCCTGATCTCCCTTCTCTCTCTCTCTCAATCCCTCTCTCTCCCCGTAGGCCTGGAGCAAGGAGGAGCAGCCCCCGAGCTCTCTTCTCCATCTCTCCCCGTCGGCCCGGAGCAAGGAGGAGCCGCCCCGATCCCCTCTCACCTCCCTCTCTCTCGTCGGCCTGAAGGAGGACCCGAGCCTCTCTCACATTTTCGCAAGAGGCTGATCCCTCTCCTCTCCCTCTCTTTTGAGCTCTCTATAGCGCTGCTAAAAGGGGAGACTGCAAGTCGCGACGGTGTGCGCCGCTTGGAGGAAGAGAAAACTCCGACGTAAGCTTGGAGCGTCGTTTAGCGACTCGAAGCGTTGAGTGGAGGCCGGATCTGCAAAGAGGGCAGCCGTCTTGAACGTTCTCCATGGTTCCAAAGCACGCTTCAAGGGTAATGAAATTTCTCCTCGGGCAGGTGAAGCCCTAATTTATCATGATTGCATGGAAGCCCCTCTCCACCAACGGGTGGAGGAAGGGAGCTCTCCGACGGGTCGATGTGTACAACCCCGCTTGTAATTGCATTAGCGTCCGGAAGCGCGAGTACGTATTTAGGAATGTTGTGTGAAGCCCATCCAGATATGTCAATTTGGATTGGTGATGTTCTGGGGTTCCCGGAGAACTCCGAGGAAGTTGCATACTACTTGCTTGCAGGGGCGAAATATTGCCACCCCAAAAAAGGGGTGGGGTCGATAGGCTCCGGCCCGTTGTAGCTGATCGATGTTCCGCTTGCCACCGCTTGGCAGGACGTTGGCGTACATGTGTTACGGAACAAAGCGGGAAATAGCGGGTTTAAGCCAAAGGTTGTGCCGGCCCGAGAAGGCCTTATTTATTTATATTGCCGGCCTGCGTGCCGAAGTATGGAATTCATATTCCTGTAATCTGTGACGCGTGTTCTTTGTTTATCTTTTCTAATGTAGTCAAGTGGGGGGTCCAGAGGGAAATTTACTTGGAAACCCCTGAGAGTCCGCTAATAGTCTCCCGGAACAGCGGGGTCACGCTGTTGGCAGCCCCATTTGGTCTGCGTATAGTAAATTGTTAGGCGGGAGTACGATATTGGTCGACCGGACGAGAAAGGCTTTGCATAGATCCAGGGAGGTGCACCTATGGAGAGGAAGAGGTCGACTCTGAGATTTTGGCCGGCCAAGAGAGCCCTCCAAAGGTGCCTTAGCTCAGTCTTTGGCTTGGGAGGGGAAGAGTTAGTTAGTCTTCCGGGTGTGCGGTGGGACCTCCACGCTGAGACCTTGGATCTGTACTTCGAGTTCCTAGTCTTGTGTCTAGATCGTTTATTTGAGCGTAGTAAGTGCGCGGTCACCCCTTTTTTGGGACCCCGAACTCCACAGAGACCGAGATTTCGGTTTCAACATTATGGTGCGGTGAGCGTGGAGAGTGACTAGCACAGAAGAACTCAAGCGAACGTCATGGCTAGAGAAGGGGAACTAAGTGACGACCAAGGTCATGCGCTGACACCCGCGGGAAGATGTGAGAAGTTCTACTAAGATGGTTCGATCATGTGTAAAGGGGACCATTAGAGGCACCAGTTAGGCGTCGCATGATAAACGAGGGAGGGGTAGACCAATAAAGACTTGGAATGAAACTATACGGCAAGACACAATGCACTTAAACATTAGTGAGGTTATGACTAAAGATAGGGCACAATGGCGACAAAAGATCCATGTAGCAAACCCCGCTATAGTGGGATAAAGGCTTGAGTGTTGTTGTTGTTGTGTGTGAGCATGCTAAGTATAATTGTATAAACATATTACATTTTCTATTGACAATAAAATAAGATTTATCCCTTTTCATTTAGTTCAGAGACATTCTGGGGTCATCTAATACTCAAATGTAAGTGGAGCTCGTTGGTTTGTATCATTTAGTGATAGTAGCATCAGGGTCACTTCGATTTTCCTTAAACCTACATATTTTTTGTTGGTATAATTCTTACAAATTGTTATGATCTGAAGTCATTTTGGTGGTAAAATACAAAGTTTAGGTATTAAAGATTATTTTCAAGACTGACTTTCTACTTTCATGTGTCTAAATCATATTGGGGAAGCCATCATTACTACTCATCTTACAAATGATCTTCCATCTAGAATTTGGGTTTTAAATGTCCTATGAGTATACAACCAAGTGCCTATCCTAAAAGTTTCAGTTGTCCTTTTGTTCATTATCATAGTCCTAATATGGAGAAATTAAATCACAGGGCTATTAAGTATGTTTCTAGGATATCTTTCCGCTCAAACAATGTTATAAAATCACCATTATCCATCTAAGAAATCATGTCTATGCGGATGTCACATTCGTGAGGGAGAATCATACTTTATACAATCTCATCACCAGGTGAAAATATTAGCATGGAGGATAGTTCGGAAGATAAGTATAAAAATGTTCAGAACGAATGGTTAGCCCCGAGCAGACCCGCTGACCAGACTCTCATCTAGCTGACAGGGCCGTAGGCTCACTCGGTGGCAGGTTTCAAAGGCAGTTGGCCCCGAGCAGACCCGCTGACCAGGCTCTCATCTAGCTGGCAGGGCCGTAAGCTCACTCGATGGCAGGTTTCAAAGCCAGTTGGCCCCGAGCAGACCCGCTGACCAGGCTCTCACCTAGTTGGCAGGGTCGTAGGCTCACTTGGTGGCAGGTTTCAAAGCCAGTTGGCCCCGAGCAGACCCGCTGACCAGGCTCTCACCTAGCTGGCAGGGCCGTAGGCTCACTCGGTGGCAGGTTTCAAAGGCAGTTGGCCCCGAGCAGACCCGTTGACCAGGCTCTCATCTAGCTGGCAGGGTCGTAGGCTCACTCGGTGGCAGGTTTCAAAGGCAGTTGGCCCCGAGCAGACCCGCTGACCAGACTCTCATCTAGCTGGCAGGGCCGTAGGCTCACTCGGTGGCAGGTTTCAAATGCAGTTGGCCCCGAGCAGACCCACTGACCAGGCTCTCATCTAGCTGGCAGGGCCGTAGGCTCACTCGGTGGCAAGTTTCAAAGGCAGTTGGCCCCGAGCAGACCCGCTGACCAGGCTCTCATCTAGCTGGCAGGGTAGGGTCGTAGGCTCACTCGGTGGCAGGTTTCAAAGGGAGTTGGCCCCGATCAGACCCGTTGACCAGGCTCTCATCTAGCTGGCAGGGTCGTAGGCTCACTCGGTGGCAGGTTTCAAAGGCAGTTGGCCCCGAGCAGACCCGCTGACCAGGCTCTCATCTAGCTGGCAGGGCCGTAGGCTCACTCGGTGGCAGGTTTCAAAGGCAGTTGGCCCCGAGCAGACGCGCTGACCAGGCTCTCACCTAGCTGGCAGGGCCGTAGGCTCACTCGGTGGCAGGTTTCAAAGGCAGTTGGCACCGAGCAGACCCGCTGACCAGACTCTCATCTAGCTGGCAGGGCCGTATGCTTACTCGGTAGCAGGTTTCAAAGGCAGTTGGCCCTGAGCAGACCCGCTGACCAGGCTCTCATCTAGCTGGCAGGGTCGTAGGTTCACTCGGTGGCAGGTTTCAAAGGTGGTTGGCCCCAAGCAGACCCGCTAACCGGGCTCTCACCTAGCCGTCAGGGCAGGATAACCTCTCGTGGAGGCTCTTTGGTTTTAGCTCCGAGATGGTTCCGCTGTTCGTACTCTCATCTAACCGGCAGAGCGGGTAGACCTCTCGGATGACAGTTTAAGAAAAGAAGTTCTGGAAGGTTGTCTCTGAAACAGTTTTGTCGATTGAACTCTCATTTTCAGTAGGGAACAAGTGGGCTGATAAGTAATTCCCAGGTGTAGAGTCCCCTTCACCCATAAGTGGGGGATACCCCTATTTTTTTTCCGGGTCGGCTCCCACCCGCCGGATACTTGGGGTTGGACATTTCTTTCCGAGCGTGGGACACGCTCGCAAAGAGCGGGGATTGTGTACAACCCCGTACCCGTCGGGTGGGACCCTCCCCAGATAGTTGGGACCCGAGGTGTCTTGTGATTGGCTAGCATTGATCGGGGTGCGGTTAGCGGGACTTGGTGTGCATTTAGAGGAGTGGTCTGCAGATAGTTGTTGGCTAGGTTTTATTTTAAAACCTAAAATCCTAACCCCCCTCAACCCTAGCCAGCCGACTCCCTCCTCCTCTCTTTCTTTTCGCGTGAAGCAGCCCGAGCTCCCCCCCCCCCCCCCCGATCTCCCTTCCTCCTCTCTCTCCCCGTCGGCCTGGAGCAAGGAACCCCAATCTCCCTTCCTCCTCTCTCTCCCCGTCGGCCTGGAGCAAGGAATCCCGATCTCCCTTCTCTCTATCTCCCAATCCCTCTCTCTCCCCGTCGGCCTGGAGCAAGGAGGAGCAACCCCCGAGCTCTCTTCTCCATCTCTCCCCGTCGGCCCGGAGCAAGGAGGAGCCGCCCCGAGCCCCTCTCACCTCCCTCTCTCTCGTCGGCCTGGAGGAGGACCCGAGCCTCTCTCACATTTTCGCAAAGGGAGGCTGATCCCTCTCCTCTCCCTCTCTTTTGAGCTCTCTGTAGGGCTGCTACAAGGGGAGACTGCAAGTCGCGACGGTGTGCGCCGCTTGGAGGAAGAGAAAACTCCGGCGTAAGCTTGGAGCGTCGTTTAGCGACTCGAAGCGTTGAGTGGAGGCTGGATATGCAAAGAGGGCAGCCGTCTTGAACGTTTTCTATGGTTCCAAAGCACGCTTCAAGGGTAACAAAATTTCTCCTCGGGCAGGTGAAGCCCTAATTTATCATGATTGCATGGAAGACCCTCTCCACCAACGGGTGGAGGAAGGGAGCTCTCCGACGGGTCGATGTGTACATCCCCGCTTGTAATTGCATTAGCGTCCGGAAGCGCGAGTACGGATTTAGGCATGCTGTGTGAAGCTCATCCAGATATGTCAATCTGGATTGGTGATGTTCTGGGGTTCCCGAAGAAGACTCCGAGGAAGTTGCATACTACTTGCTTGCAGGGGCGAAATATTGCCACCCCAAAAAAGGGGTGGGGTCGATAGGCTCCGGCCCGTTGTAGCTGATCGATGTTCCGCTTGCCACCGCTTGACAGGACGTTGGCGTACAGGTGTTGCAGAACAAAGCGGGAAATAGCGGGTTTAAGCCCAAGGTTGTGCCGGCCCGAGAAGGCCTTATTTATTTATATTGTCGGACTGCGTGCCGAAGTATGGAATTCATATTCCTGTAATCTGTGACGCATGTTCTTTGTTTATCTTTTCTAACGTAGTCAAGTGGGGGGTCCAGAGGGAAATTTACTTGGAAACCCCTGAGAGTCCGCTAATAGTCTCCCGGAACAACGGAGTCACGCTGTTGGTAGCCCCATTTGGTCTGCGTAGAGTAAATTGTTAGGCGGGAGTACGATATTGGTCGACCGGACGAGAAAGGCTTTGCATAGATCCAGGGAGGTGCACCTATGGAGAGGAAGAGGTCGGCTCTGAGATTTTGGCTGGCCAAGAGAGCCCTCCAAAGGTGCCTTAGCTCAGTCTTTGGCTTGGGAGGGGAAGAGTTAGTTAGTCTTCCGGGTGTGCGGTGGGACCTCCACGCTGAGACCTTGGATTTGTACTTCGAGTTTCTAGTCTTGTGTCTAGATCGTTTACTTGAGCGTAGTAAGTGCGCGGTCACCCCTTTTTTGGGACCCCGAACTCCACAGAGACCGAGATTTCGGTTTCAACAATTTGTGTTATGGTTCAACTCCTTTTGATAAGTCTACAAGAAATTAGACCTGTGTGGGTAGATTTGATTAAATTAGCAACCAGCACAATGGTATGAATAAGAATTATATAAAACTTAGATATCCAGTTCAATAACCTTACATTTATCATGCATAATTGCGAGAATCAAACGAGATCCATCATCATAACCAAATGCAAAGTTCAATGCTTGCAGGAACCACCTCCAGCTTGATCTTTTTTAAAATTTAACAATCGTTAGTACTTTGCATCAACACCAACAACAGTGAATAAACATCCTCTACAAAGTCCATAATGACCCCTTAGTTTATAAGTAGGGATAGATGATTCATTTAGAAAAATTGAAAGTTTGAGTGAAGAAGAAAATTGTTACGCGCACGCGTCCTCTTATTTTATTATTGGTTTTCTTTTAAATGCATTAGGTTGTTGTGAGCCCCCCTCCCTATATAAGGAGGTGGTTTTGGGAGTTAGGTATCTCTGGATCTATTGTCTTTGGCTCTCATTTGAGAGAAGGCTCCTTGGAGGAACCAGCCTCCAAGAGTTGGTCGGAGCTTGCTCAGGATTGTATCCGTTTTCCGTTAATCCACGCAATTTCCTTCTTGATCGTATTATTTGGTTCGACCTGCCGCTCCGCCCGCAGCTAGATCCGCCAGAGTCTCGCGTCTCGCTGTCCTTGGGCTCGCACAGCCGCGCATTCCCACTCGCCCGACGTTTCGCGCAGGACCGCTCGCCGGCCCTCGTCCGCGAGTCCCGCACCACGCACCGTCGCCAGAGCCAACGCACCGCGACCCACCGCCGCACCGCGCGCTGTCGCCAGATCCGACGCTGCCATTTCCGTTCCGCCTCGGACGACACCGATCCGACGCCGCAAGCCCCGCGCCGCCCGCAGACGCCCCGATGCCGCCTGGGCACGCCCGATCTGCCCTCTGCAGCCCTGTTTCTGGACTTCCGTGATCCCGCTCCGCCGAAATCCCGCCGCTTCTGCCCCGATCTGCCGTTCTCCGCTGGTTTCCGCGCCCAGATCCGCCGGCCTCCGCCCACTATCACGCCGATCTGCTCGATTCCGCCCAGATTCCGCTCATTCCCACCCAGAACTGTCGCTCTCAACCGTTCCCGCGTCGTTCCTCCGGATTCCGCCCAACTCCCGCCGCCGTTGTCATCAAATCAGCCACCTACCTGCCTCTCCCCGCCAGATCTGCCCTTTCTACACACCAATCGGTCGGCATCATCTCCAGTCTACCTCCTTGGCAACATGGTCGCAGCCCAATCGGCCGCGCCCGGGCTGCTGTTCTTGCCATCGGCGGACACCAGCCCTCGGTTGGATTTTTCTGTCAACGCTGCACAAATCCTGGCCACGTGCGCCTCTCTCAACGCCAAAGTCGATCGTCTCATCGCTCTCGACGGACGGGCCTTCGCAACCTCCCTCGAGGCTCCCTGCCCTAGGTCGCCTCCACCACAGCTGCCTCCTCTACCATGCGAGAGTTATCCGACCATGTCGCCCCCAACATTCCTCTACGACACCAACCCGTCCCTCCGCCCCATAGTCGATCCTCCCGTTGAAATCGCACTGACCGCTGATATACTGCATCTCCCCACGGTGGTCGTACCGCCACCGCTTCCACCACTTGTCCGGTCACTCGCTCTGCCGCCCCCTTGGGCCATCTCACCGCATCTTCTCCCTGCTCTTGCTCTGCCGGCCTCTGCCTTGCCACTTCCACCGGCCGCATCGCCGCCTCTTCTGTCGCCCTGTACCCCGTTGTTCCCAACGGATCCATTCCTGCTGCCGGTCGTCGCATCTCCGACATCCTTATGGCTGCTGCTCACCACCGCTCCACCGACTTTGCAGAAGCCACTGCTTTCGCCGCCCGTCTTTCCGATGGCGCCGCCGCTACTCGTCAACACCACCACCGCTGCTACGCGCTACCTGGTTCTGCTCTGGAGAGAGGTCAAGGTACCAGAGGATCCGGCCACCCGCTTGATACACGAGCTGGAGGGCAAGCTCGTTTTGAAGGACGGATGGAGTGTTACGGGTCCACGTATCGCAGGCACATTCACTCAAGTGAACGGCGGGTGGCGAAACGACCTTGGGGTCAAGGTCGCTTTTCTGACGGGATGTATTGTTGCGCGCACGCGTCCTCTTATTTTATTATTGATTTTCTTTTAAATGCATTAGGTTGTTGTGAGCCCCCCTCCCTATATAAGGAGGTGGTTTGGGGAGTTAGGTATCTCTGAATCTATTGTCTTTGGCTCTCATTTGAGAGAAGGCTCCTTGGAGGAACCAGCCTCCAAGAGTTGGTCGGAGCTTGCTCCAGATTATATCCGTTTTCCGTTAATCCACGCAATTTTCTTCTTGATCGTATTAAAAATCCTCCTTTCGATCACTCGGTGCCGAAGCCGGAATCCAAATGCGAAACTTAGAAGTTATCCCTCTCCTTCTCTCTCCATCTAACCAACCACACCTTCCCCTTTTTTCCTCCATCTAGCCGGCCACCCCCTTCCCCACCACCACTAGCCGGACATCTTCCCCAACCCCCTCCCTCCACCAAAGGGCTGGCCACATTCCTCTCCCTCCACCACCTAAGGGCGGGCTACCCCACCCTCTCCCAAACTCCACCACGACCACTACCACTTATTTCCATTCACCTTCAATTTTCTGACGATTGCAGGAAACTGCCTCCGGCAACCTCCCACAAGCCACCACCACCCTCCTCACCCCCCACCACCGCTTTAATTTTTTTTTGTTTTTCGGTGATCGCCGGAAAACACCTCCGGTCACACCACCACCTCCGACGAACCCCACCGGCTACCTCCGGCCAGCCACCACCACCATAACTCCCAAACCACCTCCTCACTACCCCCACTACCCCACTAACTCCACCCTCCTAAAATTTAGGCCACTACCCCTAAATTTCCTCCACGAAGCATTCCCCCACCTCCCCACTCCCATTCACCAACGCTCACTTCTCTAAAGTGGAGCCACTTTCTACAGTGCAAAACCGAACCTGACTTCTCCCAATCAACAAACGGCCATTCCCTTCACTCCCTGCATCCAGATTTCCGCCAGCCCCCTGTTTTGCAGCTGGAATCAGTCCTAGGAAGAGCAGTTCTATGGTCTGAATCCGAAATTTTCATTCCAGCTGTTGGATATTCTACTTCTCAGCTCTCCCTGCCTCCAGAACCCTCAAACCGGCTCCTGAGACAGCCTTAACAGACCCCCCCCCCCCCTGTCATTCCCTTGCTCCCAAACCCTCCAAGATTGCAACTTTCATCTCATTTCGCTGCTGGAGCCCCTCCCACCACCTTTTGGGAGTTGTAAAAGCCTGCCTGCTTTTCTACCCAGTGCAGCCACCCTTTGTTCTGTGCTATCCCGTGCCGACACTTCACCCCTTAGCCGCGGTCAGTAACTCTCAGTACCTGAAAGTATTTTTCCAACCTTGGTTTGTGCTGTCAAGCAGCCTGCTGCACCTTTGGGAGCCCAGGTTTCAGTGTCTACTTCAATTCCAGCCCCATAAAAGTCCTTGAAGCCTCTGTAATGGGCGTGACAATGTCAGTTATCTTCGTATCTTTAATTTTATGTTATGTTATTTTTGTGGTGTTAATTCAAGCGTTTTGGCCCATTGTCGTAAGCCCAAATGGGGGGCGTCGCGTGAACTTAAATAGTGTCCGGTTGGGCTTTGTTAGTAGGCAAGAAAAATAGAACTAAAATTCTCTCTCTCTCTAACCCACGGAAAAGCCGCGAGTTAGCCCTAGCCGAATCCCGCGCAGGTATTCCCCCTTCCCGATCAGCGGCGCGTCCTCCTCCACCGCCATTGCTCCTCCGCCGGTCACGAGGTCTAAGAGAGGGGGCCATTGCGGGCCTGTTATGGGAGGGACAAAACCCTGGGGGAGGGAGCGGATGATAAAGCCCCGGGGCCCGGCCCATAACATAAAAGTGCACTTTTATGTTATGGGCCGGGCCCCGGGGCTCTGGGCTTTATCATCCGCTCCAGCCCCCAGGGTTTTGTCCCTCCCATAACAGGCCCGAGATTGTTATGACCCCCTCTCTTAGACCTCGTGACCGGCGGAGGAGCAATGTCGGTGGAGGAGGACGGGCCGCTGATCGGGAAGGGGGAATACCTGCGCGGGATTCGGCTAGCTAACTCACGGCTTTTCCGTGGGTTAGAGAGAGAGAGAGAGGGAGAAGGAAATTAAGAGAGAGAGAGAGAATTTTAGTTCTATTTTTCTTGCCTACTAACAAAGCCCAACCGGGCACTATTTAAGTTCACGCGACGCCCCCCATTTGGGCTTACGACAATGGGCCAAAACGCTAGAATTAATACCACAAAATAACATAACATAAAATTAAAGATACGAAAATAACTGGCGTCGTCACGCCCATAACAACCTCCTTCCTACCATATAGTTGTGTGAGTTCTAAAGTTGGTTAATTATTCTTTGTTGAATTGGTGTTTACTTTCTTGCTTGCCTTCTTTTGTAGTATTCTGGGCGTTTGTTTTTATAAATCATAATTATTGCAAGTTTAATTTGTCGGAATTGAGTCTGCACTCAGAAATTACACATAGCCCCCTGGTAGGACCGTATTGCATCAGTGTCTATGTGTATTCATGTCTAAAAAACATCCCTAATGCGCTACTGAACAATGGAAGTAAATAGAGTTAAATAAACAAACAAACACCAAAATGAAATAGGAGAGCCATCAGACACCACTTACATAGAAGAGATGGATGTTGAAGCCTGTCCTGATGGATGAGCATAATAATTGCCATCAAGAGTTATGTACGGTGAACAATAAGATGCTCCAAGAGCACTGGCTGCACCTGCCAAAACTGGAACCCTGAAATTTTCATGAAGAAAAAATAACGTTAGAAATATATGACAGCAAAAGAGAGATGGCAACGTAGAACTAAATTTTTTTTTCCTTGGCCTTCTCTCGTGCATAAAGTTAGCAGATATGCATGTTTCCTCTAAGAAAATGCTTATGTGGGCAAATGCATGAGGATACATGGGCTAGAGATTAGAAAAAACTTATGATACCAAGTCATTTCTGAATTCCCAAAGCCAGGCTGAGCTACATATCCCGGCAAAGCCATGCCAACAGCTGGAACCCCAAGACCTCTAGGATGCTGACCTCTAAATTGCATGACTGCGGAAACAAAATATTTAAGTTCAAATTAAATATACAAACGGTAATTACATCAATGAAGAATAAACATTGTAACGACATCAAAAGGACAATAAAAGATGGGAATCACAAAGACAGTTCTACAAACACCATAAGCACAAAACTGAAGGACAGTCCTCTGATAGGAGCCATGAAATGAAATATGACCAGAAAAAGCAAACCTGGCAATAGGGCTGGGGTTCCTGCAAAGTTTTGGTCGCCATGTGGAAGACCAACAGCCTCTGTTGGTCCAATAATTTGAGCGCCACCATAGAGAAAAGGGCCCCTTCCAGCTCCCTGATTGATAAGTTTTCCCTTTCTAAATGTAGAATTTGGAGTACTCGTGCCTGGAATAGATTCTGCATCTTCACCTTCAGAAGAGATACCAACAGAAGCCTGAGGTGGAGATGCAACTTGGTTTCCAATGAGAAGATGCTGAGCCACCTGCTGGTTGGAATTTTTTAGCGAATGGGGCCCCGGACTTTGAACAGGTTTCTGCTGAACAACAGGAGGTTGATTTTGCCATGGTATCCTACCAACTTGATTGAAAGAGGTTGAATGATTATGGGTAGAAGTACTGTTTGAATTTTTCTCTTGTACTTTGTAGGCGGGAGACTTATTTGAATTTGATAAAGATAGTGAAGACCCAGAAGCATACAAAGCAGGGCGGACAGGAGCTTTTCCAGGAACCTGTTGATCTGAATCATCTAGATGTAGCCTATCAAACCCAACAGAATCCACAACGGTCTTCCCTCTGAACAATGAGGGAGGGTGTGGTGTGGAGAAATAATTTTCCATCTGCGTGGTAGATGAAAGGGGCTTGGTGTTGCTCCCTGCTTGCATGTCCCGTTTCTGACTCGCAGCCATGTCCTGATTTGAAGAACCAGAAGGATAAAAGGGAGGTGAGGCAGAGCTTAAGCTTGAAGCGAAGGTTTGTTTTCTTGGAGCAACTGATTCAGGCCGCCCATCTGATATTTGTGGGAACTTGGCAGAAATATTATCTAATGCCACCTCCTGAGTTTTTTGGTTTCTGAAACATAATGAAGAAGCATAGGTTGGATGACAGATAGAAGAACTAAGAAGCAGACTCAAGTAAAAGTAGAGTGATTCCCTTACCGTTTCGATTGATTTGGGTAACTTTCAATATTATTTGACAGTGGTTCATAGCGTACTGGTCCCCTTCCTCTAACAGATTTTAGAGCATTTTGGTTGTTATTGTCGCCATAATAAGCTCTTGGTCTATCACCCCTATCATAACCACGACCTGCACCCCTACCTCTCCTGCTGCCACGACCTCGAAAACGGCCTCTCGGCATTCTACCGTCCTGAGAATTAAACACCATATGGTGTTTAAGTGGATTTAAAATCCAAAACTAAAATCAGAGGAAATACTCTTACCATCATAAACTAGACACAAGTACAGAATAAGTATAATGATTTACCTCATTGCGCCTATCTTGCAATTTCATCTCTTCAAATCTATCATGAACCCAGGCCTGATCATCCTTAGATTCCCACAACCTCCGACCACCAGGCATTCGTCTGAAAGACAATTTGGATTTAAAAAGTGTAAATGTAATCTGTAGGTCAAGTTTTCTAGCATTTAAAAACAACATTAATGGAAACAAGTTACTATTAACTTCAGAATGAATAAAAATGTAAAAACAAAATAATATCCTGTTTTCAAATTAGACAGCATCTTCGAAAGAGCCAAATTAACCTGCAACACATCCTCTAAAACCAGTCGAATCAAGAATATTGCTGAAGGCTGTTGACGAACGGCCTGTGGTGGGAACTAAGGAATCTTAATTCAAGGAATCACTTTCAGTACTAAAAAGCGCATGCTTGCAAGAAATGGATGGAACCACATGGATACCGGGCGTTCAATCTGACAGCATTGATGTTAGGCAGAATACATGGTCAAGAGATAGTGTCAAATCCAGGCATCGAACACCCTTGAACAATTAGATCCATCAGCTTGTCAATAGCAAAAACCTCTCACTAGGCCCGCTGAACAATTAGATCCATAGTCAAGGGATAGTGTTAAATCCAGGCATCGAACGCACCCTCTAACTTGGCCATCTATGGTTGCATGTCCCCATTCTCTCAAGGGGTGAGAATGAGTTCGGTGAACAGGTCATACAAGTGTTGAAGGATGCTTGTCCATAATAAGAGCGTAACATTTCCCACAAAAGTCCTCGCAAACTCATGAGTTATAACTAGCTCATAAGGCACTATGTTAAAAGTAAGGTGCCTCAAGCTAAGTAGGACCCAATTTTATATGACCTCATCAGAGTTCTCTCCTAATTAATGTGTGCTATTTTTATTTGGATCCCCTTCTATCATTCTCATGGAATTGAGGATATTATTATCAAAGGGAACTCGATAACTCTAACTTGAAGGTTACGGAAAAATAGATACAAAGGCTCGTCGGTCACATGGATCAATCTCTGGAGCTCTCTTTATACCACAGATGCTTAGCGACTCAACTTCTTCATGGCGATAAGATCACAAGAGCAGCTAGTAATTCATAATAGCTTGCTTCCACAGTTCATCGTGCGTCTTCCACAGTTCATCGTGCGTCTTCCATAACGTGTTGCTTAGCCGAGTGTTTCCAACCTTCTTTCTATTTGGTGGACACACGGCTACCTGAGAGCGTGTTTGGTGACATCATTCGTTCTTGTTGTTCGGTGGAATTTGCAGTAAGACCGAAAATCTTCTTCTCTCCTACTATGCTCTGGAAGATCTTCGCCTGCCATGTTTGCTGGTGATTGCTCTTTTGTTTTGTGCTTGGTTCTAGTGTGCCTCTGGGAAGTTTTTTTTGTTTTGTGCTTGGTTCTAGTGTGCCTCTGGGAAGTCTTTTTGTTTTGTGCTTGGTTCTAGTGTGTCTGGGAAGTCATCTTCAGTCCTTGAATTGCAGAAATGGATAACATCTTCCAATTGTGCTTCTTCCATTTCTTCTTCGTTTTGGGACATGGATGAAGCCAAGTTAGCCTATGGATAAGGCTGAAGTCAACTTTGTTGCTTCTAATATTAGTGATGATCATCTTATAATTGGACTTATTAACATAAAATTAAATGGAAATAATTATTTAGTGTAGGCTAAGTCTATAAATATGTTCATTCAGAGCAAAAAGAAATTTGAGTACATTATTGGCACTACCTCCTTTAATGGATACGACCTATGAGTAGTGAATATAAGACAATATGAATGTGATTATATTGTCCATTAACTATATGGAATCTGGAATTGTTAGACATTATATGTTTTGTCATAATGACAAATATCTATAGGGAATGGTTAAAAAGAACTACTCAAAGGAGAGTCATGCTTCTATAAGTTGAAGATTGGGTTCATATGTGTAGAAGGTGAAACTCTGGCTTAGTTTGGGAGGGCGGTGGCATTCCAGCGAGGGAGCAAACGCACCGGTGATCCAGACTGGAGGGAGGGGGCGGGTTCATAGACGCTCCATTTTTGAGCTTTTGCTCGAGAAACCGGGAGCAAACGTCACCGGTGGTGGAAAAACAAACGCCCCGGGGCGCGCCGCCGGTGACGTTTTGTTACGGACATACGCGCGGAGGAGCCCGCGTGGCGCGTCTACACGCGCAGGAAATCGACAGCCGAATCACCCACTACCCCACAAATCGATGACATGGCGGAGGCCCCTTAATTATTTCATATTTTAATTATTTCCTATTTTAAATATTTCCTATTTTAATTGTTGCATATTTTAATAGTTTCCTATTTTAATTATTTCATATTTTACACCCCTCTTACAGTATAAAGGGGGTGTGGTTTTTCTTTTGGCATGCTTGGATTAATCAGAAAATCAGGGTTGCTCCCTATCTTCTCTATTCTCCTCTTCTATCCCACACCTTAGCACCGGCCCTTCCCCTTGCCGGCCTTCTTATCGCTCTTTAATATTTGGTCCGACCTGCCTCACCGCCCGCTGCTCGCCGCCGATGCTCCCCTTCCGTGCGATTTTGCGAATCCATTTCCCTCGCTCGAGCGTCGTTGTACCGCCCTACCGCCCGGCGCTTCCGTCGAATATACCGCCCGACGTTTTTGCCCGCGCATTTGGCCGCTCTCATGGCTCCGACCCTGCGTTCCGCCGTCGAGACTCCTCCGGAGGATGCTACCGACGCCCTCACTCGCCGTTTGGAGACTCAGGAACAACTTGTCGCCTCCATGCACGCCGCTATCCTCGCTCTGCACTCCAAACTCGACGCCTTCCAAGCGTCCGCCGCCCCCACGTCCACCGGATCAGGATCGGTTTCCCCAACCAACGGCGGATCCCTCCTCGGCGCCGGACCGACCATAGCGGCCGCCGGTATCACATCCCAGACCGCACCACCCCGTCCTGCTCTCTCGTTGGACCTTCCCACTTTCTCCGGACTCGACCCCATGGGGTGGATCGCCAAGGCCGAGTAGTACTTCGACCTCAACCACACGCCGGAATTGGACAAGGTGTCCACACCCGAAATTGGACAAGGTGTCCATGCACGCCGCTATCCTCGCTCTGCACTCCAAACTCGACTCCTTCGAAGCGTCCGCCGCCCCCACGTCCACCGGATTGGGATCGGTTTCCCCAGCCAACGACGGATCCCTCCTCGGCGCCGAACCGACCATAGCGGCCGCCGGTATCACAGCCCCGACAGCACCACCCCGTCCCGCTCTCTCGTTGGACCTTCCCACTTTCGCCGAACTCGACCCCAAGGGGTGGATCGCCAAGGCCGAGTAGTACTTCGACCTCAACCACACGCCGGAATTGGACAAGGTGTCCACAGTCGTAGTGGGCCTCGATGGCTCGGCCCTCTACTAGTTCTGGTGGCTCCGCCAAACCAACCCCCACATCTCCTGGGCCGACCTCAAACAAGAGATGATTCGCCGCTACGACACGCGCTATTCGGGCTCCGCCATTGAGCGTCTTTGTGGCGTCCGTCAGACTGCTAGCCTGGACGAGAACATCGACGAGTTCGTCGCTCTGGTGACTCAAGTGCCCGGTTTGCCACCCGACCACCGGACCCGGGGGGGGGGGGGGGGGGGGGGGGGGGGGGGGGGGGCGGTCGCCAGGGGGACGATATCCGCTCGCGTCTTTGCACGCATCATTTGCGCACCGTCAACGACGTGGTTGACATGGCCCGCTTGGTGGAGGCGGATATCGGCCCCCGGGTCCCTACCGGCACAGGTAGCCACCCCCAGTCTCGGCCGCCCTGGCGACCGCCCCCCGGCCCGACTCCTCCGCGGCTACCTTCCGGGGGACCGGGGACCGGCTGACCGCCGCTCCAGCGCATCTCCAACTCCGACTACAACGACCTTCGCAGCAAGGGCCTCTGTTTCCGTTGCCGCCAACCATATGCTCCAGGGCATGTATGCCCTGTCAAGGAGTTCCACGCCATTGTCGGCGACTTCGGCCCCGAGGTCATATTGGAGGATTTCGAGGCTCTGGAGGTCTCGGAGAGCGAAGGGGCACCAGACGTCGTGGCGGCATCCCTCCACCGCTTGAAGTTACCATGTTTTTCCGTGGGGGGGGGGGGGGGGGGGGGGATATCGGGCCCCCAGACCATGAAGTTGATGGGCATACTGTGTGACCATCCCATTGTAATCATAATCGACAGTGGCGCAAGCCACAACTTCCTCTCGTCCCAGTTGGCACACCAACTCCACCTGTCCTTGGTTCCTTCTCTAGATTTTTCCGTCTGCCTCGACGATGGCGTCGCCAACCAACTCAGGGGTGTTGCGCCGCTCTCTCCTTATCGATGGGGTCCAGCCCCGTGACTGCCGACTTCTGCCTGGGTGGTATTGACGCGATCCTCGGGGTGGCCTGGCTCCGCACGCTCGGCGATGTGCGCGTCAACTGGGCGAGCATGACGATGCAGTTCCACCACCAAGGTCGGGCGTGCCGTCTAGTGGATGACTCCGCCCTCCATTCCCCGGTCTCCTTCCGCGTCATTCAACGGACCACCGACGTCGACTTCTCTGCGTGGCTCTGGCCGATATCCGCTACGGCGCCGATACCCCCTCCCATCCCCGTGGACCTCCAGACGCTCCTCGCCGAGTTCGACGATGTCTTCGAGGCCCCGACTGGCCTTCCACCGATTCGGCCGACCGACCACGCCATTCCACTCCAGCCAGGGACCGCGACAGTCTCGGTCCGCCCTTATCGCTATGGCCACACTCAGAAGGACGAGATTGAGCGCCTTGTTCAGGAGATGCTGCTGGGGGGCCTCATCCGGACCAGTGCGAGCCCCTTCTCTAGCCCGATCCTCCTGGTGCGGAAGAAGGACGACAGCTGGCGGTTCTGCGTCGACTACCGCGAGCTCAACAAGGCCACAATCCCCGACAAGTATCTGAATCCCGTGATACAGGAGCTTTTGGATGAACTGCATGGCGCCACCTTCTTCACCAAGATGGACCTTCGGGCAGGGTACCACCAGATCCGGGTGCGGCCAGAGGACATTGCCAAGACTGCCTTCCGGACACATGATGGGCACTACGAGTTCCTGGTCATGCCATTCGGCTTGACCAACACGTCAGCTACCTTCCAGGCCACGATGAACGATATCTTCCGAGCGGTACTTCGCCGCCACATTCTTGCTTTCTTTGATGATATTTTTGTGTACAGTTCTTCGTGGCAGGATCATATCCAGCACGTCCGCCTCACGCTGATCACCATCCAGCAACACCGCCTCAAGCTTCACTCGAAGAAGTGCTCCTTCGGGGTGACCGAAGTAAGCTACCTCGGACACACCATCTCGGCTCGGGGGTCGCCATGGACGAAGACAAGATTTCAGCAGTTCTTCGCTGGCCGACGCCTTCTTCCTTATGCGACGCCTGAGGCTTCCTCGGCCTGACAGGCTATTACCGACGCTTCATCCAGGGTTACGGGGCGTTGTCCCGGCCGCTCACACAACTTCTGAAGAAATCCGAGGATGGGCAGTTCCAGTGGTCGGCAGAGGCAGCCGCCGCCTTCTCCGCTCTCCAGCAGGCTTTGGTACAGGGGCCGGTGTTGGCTATGCCTAATTTCTCCCATTCGTTTCTCGTAGAGTGTGACGCCTCCGGCACCGGGGTAGGGGCCGTTCTCATGCAAGGTGGTCGGCCGATTGCCTACTTCAGTCGCGCATTTTCCAGCACGATTCGCAGCCGCTCCGCGTACGAGAATGAGCTCATGGGCCTCGTCCTTGCGGTGCAGCATTGGCATCCATATTTGCTAGGTCGTCCCTTCGTGGTCCGCACCGATCACCATAGCCTGCGCTACCTACTTCAGCAGAAGATCGCCACACCAGCTCAGCAGGTATGGGTGGCCAAGCTCCTCGGCTACGACTTCACCATCGAGTTTCGGCCAGGAAGGGCCAACCGGGCTGCAGATGCCCTCTCTCGGCAGGATCACACCGCGGAACTCGCAGCTATCTCCCGGCCAGTGTGGGAGAATGCGGCGGTCATACAGCACGAGGTGGAGGTTGATCCAGTGTTGGCAGGTATCCGGACGGCGCTCCTCGCCGACGTCAACGCCCACCCCCCTTATTCGCTCGTCGAGGGCCGATTGTTCTTCAAGGGCCGCTTGGTGCTCGCGCCCACTTCTCCGAGCATTCCTCTTTTACTGGCCGAGTTTTACGCCTCCCCCTCCGGCGGACATGCGGGAGCATTGCGCACCTACCGCCGGCTGGCGGCCTCACTCTACTGGCCCCACATGTTCCGACAGGTTCAGGCGTTTGTGCTCGCCTGCCTGCCCTGCCCGAAGGCAAAGTATGAGGCCACCTTTCCAGCTGGCCTCCTTCAACCTCTGCCCATTCTGTACCGAGTGTGGGAGGACATAGCTATGGACTTTATTACCCGACTGCCGTGCTCCTAGGGTTTTCGACTGCATCTTAGTTGTCGTGGACCGACTGACGAAGTACAGTCACTTCATTCCCCTCTGTCACCACTACACAACCGCTTCTGTTGCTGTCAGCTTCATCAGCGGTGTGGTGCGCCTCCATGGATTTCCCCGATCGATTGTGAGCGACCGGGACCCCCTCTTCCTGAGCACTTTTTGGACTACTCTATTCCGACTCCAGGGTACTCGCCTCCGTATGAGTACCGTGTACCACCCGCAGACAGACGGACAGTCAGAGGTCCTCAACCGTTGCTTGGAGACCTACCTCTGTTGCTTCGTGGGAGAAAAACCTCGTAGTTGGGTCAAGTGGTTGTGCTGGGTGGAGTACTCGTACAATATCGATTACCATCTGGCGGCCGACACCACACCCTTCGAGGTCGTCGACGGTCGACCGCCTCCCTCCATCCTACGACATTTACCAGGGGAATGCCAAGTCGAGAGCCTAGCCGCCACCCTTCAGGACCGCGACACCATCATGGATCCTCTGAAACATCATCTTCGTCGTCGGGCCCAACAGAAGATGACCTCTTTCGCGAACAAGAAGCGGCGGGACTTGTCCTTCCAGGTGGGGGACAAAGTGTTCGTCAAACTACACCCGTACCGACAGTTGTCCGTCGCCCGCAAGCCGTGTCTGAAGTTAGCCCCCCCATTTTTTTGGCCCGTTTGAGATCCTTGCTCGCATTAGGGCGGTTGCCTACCGCCTACGCCTACCGGATCAAAGTCGCATACATTCGGTCTTCCATGTCTCTCAGCTTCGCCGAGTGGTTGGTGATCATCCCGCGTCAGCACATATTCCTGTCGACATCAACCTTGCGGGCGAAGCCCCATGCTACCCGACCAAGATACTAGACCGTCGCTGCCCTCGGTCGGGCGACCCATCATCCGAGGAGGTTCTAGTTGCATGGGCAAATCGATCGGACTCTGACGCTACCTGGCTCCCTCGAGAGGATTTCCGCCGTCAGTTCGCAGATTACTGCCTTAAGGACAAGGCAAATTTCCCAGATGGCGGTATTGTTACGGACATACGCGCGGAGGAGCCCGCGTGGCGCGTCTACACGCACGGGAAATCGACGGCCAAATCACCCACTACCCCACGGATCGATGACATGGCGAAGGCCCCTTAATTATTTCATATTTTAATTATTTCCTATTTTAATTGTTGTCTATTTTAATAGTTTCCTATTTTAATTATTTCTTATTTTACACCTCTCTTACAGTTATAAAATGGGGTGTGGTATTGTATTTTGGCATGCTTGGATTAATCAGAAAATCAGGGTTGCTCCCTATCTTCCTCTCTTCTCTATTCTCCTCCTCTCTCAAACCTTAGTCGTTGTCCCTTCCCTTTGTCGGCCTTCTTCTCGCTCCGTAATACGTTTGCTCCCGCACCGGAAGCCCACTGGAGAGCCAAACAGAGCCACTCTTTAAATATTAAGATGAGAGACTAACTCAAAAGTGGGAGGATATCGATCAATACTCTAATGTTGAGATATGTCACACATGCATTGAGTATGAAGGAGTGAAAAAGAGCTAAGTCAAAAGAGTTGTTTGAATTATTTGTTTGTTTACGTCCTTAATTTGAGTTACGACCTGGATTTAAATATTGTTGCTAGTTATTGCTAAGGGCAAACCAGTAAGGCGTCGGTAGAGTTGTAAAAAAGGATCAAATAAAGGCAGGGATGACGGAGGATACTATGGGAGTCGGAACAGCGACTGCCTAATTGGGGTGTGCTTGAGAGAGAGAGAGAGAGATACTAAAATCTCATGCAGGAGACAAAGGAAATTGATTGCATACCTTCATTCACACATCATTCACCTTTAAATAGGCTTATAGAACACTTAAACGACAACCTAACAACTACTAACTACAAACAACTAATAATGACTCGGGCATTAATAATAAAAACAACTTGACGTAAATAAAAGATAATTGGGCATGAAGCCCCAAACGATAACTAGACTTAATACATATAAAAAGACACGATACAACGGTAATAAAATAACACATTGGGTGTCTAGCCTATGCCCATAACATAGAATCCCTCCTTTTTATCAAGCATGTCCTCAAGCTCGGAACCATGGTAAGGACTCTGCGCATGAAGTTGTGACTCATCTGGTTCCTTAAACTCGCGCCAAAACAATGTCGTGTAGCATTGCTATATTGAAAATATGTCGTCATTATATCGGTTAAAGGGTGGTGAAAAATCCACAT
Source organism: Dactylorhiza incarnata (assembly GCA_033032865.1). Lineage (NCBI taxonomy): Eukaryota > Viridiplantae > Streptophyta > Magnoliopsida > Asparagales > Orchidaceae > Dactylorhiza > Dactylorhiza incarnata. Next base: position 4,175,508 of record JAWHQI010000192.1, on the reverse strand, counting down.
GCTCGATGACTGCTCGGCACGACATCAACTTTCGTTCGTGCAAGAGGAGAGTCACTGACGATCTTCGCACAATCGATGTATGGCAGTAATAGGTGACGGTTGCGGGGGGGGTTGCTAGTCTGGTCGTGAAATCAACGACTTGCACCTGGTCGGGTAGAATTGTCGGTCGTGTAATGAGTCATTGTTTACTTCTGTGTGCACCGGGTCGGGTAGGATCGTCGGTCGTCTGATGAGTCATTGTTTACTTCTGTCTGCAACCCTCATCACACGACCGACGATCCTACCCGACCAGGTGCACACAGATTGGCGAGGATGGTTAATTAAATTGCTAGTGTTGTTTTGTGAGCGACCATCGTGGCCTTCAAATTATTTTTTGTCAGGCCACCTCTGTCGCTGACATATTTTGGTAAATTTTTAATTAATTAATTTGATCTATGTCAAATGAATTAATTACTGAAATCGGGGAGACTCGAAATAAATAACAAAGAAATGTAGGGCAACCGTGGCTACTGTCTGGGCCACTAAATGGGAGCAGGCGTGGGTTACTGGGTTTGATAAGGTGTGGTGTGGGGCTCGAGCAGCACCTGAATCAATGTTACGGACTTTGATGAAGTGCGTCGTGGGGCTTAAGTAGCGCCTGAAAAATTAGGATGGAGCTGGCGGCCCGTCCTGGGCAGGGATCCGACAAAACAACGTCGCGGAGCTGCGTTCGACGGGGTTGTAGTTGAGTTCGACATAGATGGAATGCTGGATGAAAGTGTGCTTGCACGGTTGACGGTCGAAAATTCGAGAAGGAAGATGTGGACAAGATCTGACGAAGGGGTTCACCGAATAGTCGGAAAGGATCGCCAAAGAGCCCGTGATTGTAGACACTGGCTGGGACGAAGGTCATGGACGACACGTTGTTCGATGTCGACACCACGAGCACATGACAACGATCTTCTCTGAATGTTGAATAAGGGATCATCGGGGAACGACAATGACGTGTCGGAGGCAGCAAGTAGGGGCTTCGACTGGATTTGAACAACAATTGCAGAAGTTGAGCGTGGATCCGAGAAAGGAGGCTTTGATACCAAGTTGTTCTGGGTAAATCGGTAAGGCGTTGGTAGAGTTGTCAGAGGAGCGACCAGAGGCGGGGATGTCAGAGAGATTAATATGGAGTTGGAACCGCGGGTGTGCTCAAGAGAGCTACCGAAATCTCATTCATGGGACAGGAAATAAATTACTTCTAGCATGCCTTCATTCACACATCACTTGCCTTTTAAAAAAACTTACGAGACACTTAAATGCCAATCAAATAACTACTAACTACCAACAACTAATAATGACTCGAGCATTAATAATAAAATACAACTAGACTTAAATAAAAGATAACTGTGGGTGGAGCCCCAAACGATATTTAAACTTGATACATATAAAAATACATGATACGACGGTAATAAAATAACACATAGGGTGTCTAGCCTATGCCCATCACAATTATCTTCATGGGGAATCTCATAGAAGTCGAATGAATCAATGAATTATAAAAGATTTGTTACGATGTTTTGAAGTCTTTTAATTATGATATTATGGTGTCATTATGTCTTTTAATTATGAGTCGTGCTTAAAGTGTTGTTTGTATTTTAGGCATTTTATTATGTTGGGTAACCTTGTAATTAGCCAAACTATTGGGGGTTGTTTGGATAAGGTTGTTGTAACTCTATTTAAAGGGCTCTAGGGCCATGGAATGAGTAAGAAAGAAATAAACTCCTCCCTTTAGTTCTCTCCTCTTAGTTAAGGTTATTGATTTAGTAATTCTCCATTGAGTTCCCCACCTCCGGCAGTTGCGCAAGACTGCAGTTATCTAGTTACTATCGAGGTTCATAACAACTTGGTATCAACTGTACCATAGCTTTCGATTCCTTTCCACGTTCTCCGCAGACCTAGATTTTTGTGTGACTCCCAAGAATCGCCAAGTACCGCTTCAATTGACGATGTGTGCAATAAATTGACGGACATATCATGGATGATCCTCTAACACAAAAGCGAGAACTTCCATCTGTTGAAGTCGTCTGCTAACACCACTGCACTTCCCCGACAAGTCGTCATCGTCATCGTCCTAGCTTGCAAGAGCTAATTGAGTGTTCTTGCAAGTCAAGTGTTGTTCCACCTTAACACAGAAGCATGACATTTGTCAATCCTCTTCTTGTAGAAGCGGTGAACATCCTCCAGCAGATCAAGCGCTCCTTTCTAAATGACAATTTTTTGGTAGAAGAAATCGTAGGGCACATCAACGCAAAGACGTTCTTGTGAACCGTCGTTCGCCGCCATCTCATTGTCATAGAGCCATTATCGACCTTCTCCAACACCGAGAGCGACATCTCTTCTTTGTCCATTCTTCGCAGGAAGTATGTGTTGCACGCTTTGACAACCTTCCACTCAAGGTCGACGAACCTGCCAGTGATGTCACACGCTTGATATAGTGTAACCTAAGAGCTCATCCACTCAATCTTTGGCAATAAGTAAACTCATTGTTGATGCATCTATTTTCTTTCAAATCATCAAACTTCTCGGAACATCCCAAACGTTTCCACGCTAGTGTCAAGTACTTCTAGCTCTCCATTGACATATTGGCTCCACTGATTGCATCAATTCAACCCTTCTTTGTCTATATCGAACCAGGTCCATGATTCCCTACCCAAAACCCAACCACATAACTTCACTACTACAACCCACCTCCCATTACAACTGATAATAATTTGATTCGCCTCACTCTCATTGGTACCATCCATACTCTTCCCATGTGATTTATTCTTCTTTCCCATCAATAACCTAAACAAACTTAAGTCGTCAGACCATACTCGACATAGCTGACCTTCGAGTACTTCCCAGAAGGTCACCCATCCCAAAACATATTTAACAATAAAGTTTCCAACACAATTCCAGACTTGCTCCTAAAAAGGCATCTCTGATATTTATGGTCCAAATTATTATTTAAGTCCGGACACTTTTCCTCCAATTCTAATGTAAGCTTCAATCCATTCTTATAATTCTTTTACTTAAGTTTTTCATCCTATAAGCCTATCAGGAGCTATTTTAGGCTTTCGTTACCCCCAAAGACACTCCCCACCCTCATCGGACCTCCCTCATCGGATTTAGGATGCTACAAACCAACTAGCTTCTGCATGGTGCATCCTCGAACCACATATCGTGTTGCAGGAGGTCCAGCTCTGATACCACATATAACCCAACCCCCACAATATCAGAAGTACTACTAAGATTAACCGCACAATTTTTTCTTTTTCCACATGTGACCTATGAGCATTTCCAAGAGGTCACCCATCGCAAGACTACTCTCATCGAAGCACGTTTAACTATAGAACTTCTAACATAACTCCACCACTTGATCAGAATATGTGCCTATGATATTTAAGGTCCAATTTATTACTTAAACACAACATCTTTTTTTCAAATTCCGATGTGAGAATCGGTTCATTCATATACACCTTCTTTCACACAAAAGTCTGAAATGCCAGAAATCTGCCATGAGATGCATTTGTTAGGTTTCATTGCCTCCAAAGACACTTTCCGCCCTCATAAGACCGTCCTCATCAGATTCATGATGTTACACATGACACTTCACTCATTCCAATGAGATGCGTCTTCTCACTCGCATGATTAATATCTGCATAGATCAGCGGCCACATTGTCGCACTACCTCCACAATACCAACCCCAACCCACATTCTTCATCTTCTGCCTAGTCCCCATTAACAACCAAACAATATGATTCCGTACAGTACCTTCCGCCTCAACCAAAAATGTCATTGAACCTCTTTCCACCGCCAACAGATCCTCCAAGAATTGGAGACAACTCCATTGATCTATTATTAGGAACTATTGGATCATCTTATGGCAGAGGAAAGTCGAAAGAGACGCTTAAATAGGTAAAAAAATAATATTCACTTGGATGCTCTAATACAAGAGACTAACAAGCATCTATAAGGAGACACACGTGGCATATCATGTGTGACACGAAACAAAATAAAACGTATATTACATATATTCAACTCTCCCCCTCAAGTTGGGAGTATATATCAATCATTCCTAACTTGGAAGTATTGTCAGTAAAACAGTCATAACTTAGCCCTTTGATGAAGATGTCAGCAAATTGATCTTGCGAATTCACAAAGGGTGTACAAATGTTGCCCTTGTCGAGGTGATCTTTAATGAAATATCTACCCACTTCAACATGTTTGGTCCGATCATGTTGAACTGGATTGTGAGCAATATTGATCGCAGCTTTGTTGTCGCAATAGAGAGTAACATGTTTGTTCTTGTAAAGCCCCAAATCCTGGAGAATTGATTTCAACCGCATTCCCTCACATACGCCTTGTGTCATAGCCTTATATTCCGCTTCGGCACTCAATCATGCAACAACGTTTTGTTTCTTGCTCTTCCAAGATACAAGATTTCTACCCACAAAGGAGCAATATTCGGTAGTAGATTTCCGATCATTTTGGCTGCCAACCCAATCAGCATCCGTAAAAACTTCAATCTTCAAGGGTTGATTCACAGAGAAGAGAATCTCACATCTTGGAGACTTCTTGAGGTACCTTAAGACCCGATATGCAGCTTTCTAATGACGGATCTTGAGAGCATGCATGAATCTGCTTAGGATGCCAACATAAGTAATATCAAGACGGGTATGAGATAAGTATGAGTATACCAATCCATCTCTGGTAGCTTGAGGAGTCAACTTTATCTCCGTCAGTATCTTCGTCAATTTTGTGAGTGGCCTCAATGGGGGTATCCACTTGAGCACATACAAGCATGTCGGTTTCCTCTAGAAGGTCAAGAACATACTTTCTCTGAGACATAAAGATCCCCCGACGAGACCTTGTCACTTTAATCCCCAAGAAATATTTCAGCTTTCCCAGATCTTTGACTTCAAATTTCTTGCACAATTATCCTTTCAGAAGCATGATTTCCTCCAAATCACTTCCTGTAATGATGATGTCATCCACATATACAATGGGTACCGATATTTTAGTTCCTCTCCTCTTGATAAAGAGAGTATGGTCAACATGTCCTTGAATATAGTCAAGTTGTAACATGGTTCTATGAAACCGTCCAAACCAGGCTCTGGAGGATTGCTTCAGGCCATATAAAGATTTCTTCAGATGACAGACCTTTCCATCAGACCCTTCTTTGGAAAAACCAGGAGAAATAATCATGTAGATTTCTTCTTCCAGTTCACCATGCAGGAAGACATTTTTAACATCTAGTTGTTGTAAGTCCCACCCAAGAAATACAGCACAGGAGAGGAGCACACGAATATAATCCATCTTTGCAACAGGAGCAAAGGTTTCTTGATAGTCAATTCCTTGAGTTTGGGTGTACCCTTGAGCCACCAATCAAACTTTGTATCGCTCCACCACCCAGTCTTGATTATGCTTAACAAAAAATATCCAACGTGACCCAACCGTTATCTTTCCAGTATGAAGATAAGCAAGTTGTCATGTTTCATTTTTTTCTAAGGCACGCATTTCGTCCTACATAGCTTGTTTTCACTCAGGTATCTTAATATCCTCCTGCAAGGTCTTAGGAATCACAATAGAGGAAAGAGATGAAATAAAAGCTTTGTGCGCATGAGAGAGGTAATGATAAGAAATGTAAATGGTGATAGGGTGTTTGGTGCTACCATTGTTACCTTTGAGATAAGCAATGAGAATATGGAGGTCATCATCCAAATCTAAAGCAGAAGCAGACACCGGTAGGGGTTGAACATCTGGGGACTGTACTTTCTCGGTTGTACGGGACCTGCGAGAGTATGTATGCAATAGAGATAGCATTGTGCGTGAAGGAGGAACGATATTAGGAGGAACGATAATGGGAGGAACGGGAGTAGAAAGGAGGATAGGTGGAGGGATGTGTGGGGAAGCGACAATCGGAATAGGAAAGTCAGAGGCCCTGTCATTAACACTACTCATCTCCCCTGACAAGGACCAAAGTACAACTCCCACTCATGAAAGGCAACATCCACACTACAGAAGAAGTGACAAGTAGGAGGGTGATAACATCGATAACATTTGGTGGTAAGAGAGTACCCCACAAAGACGCACTTAAGTGAATGATCATCCAATTTATCCCGATGAGTAATATGGACATGAACAAAACAGAGGGAACCAAATATACGAGGGAGATGTGAGAAGTATGAACAATGTGATTAGAGGATAAACGGGAAAGAGGAGTATCGTAGTGAAGAGAGCGAGAAGAAAGACGATTAATGAGATGGGTTGCAGTTAAAACAACATCACCCCAATAGGACTTGGGAAGGTGTGTGGTAGCCAACAAGCAACGAGCAACCTCGAGTAAGTGTTTATTTTTTTGTTCGGCCACTCCATTTTAAGTGGAAGTGTGGACACAGGTGGTTTGGTGAGAATGTCGTTCTCGGCAAGATACGTGCTAAACAATCCCCGGTCATCATACTCGTCACCATTATCACTACGCAAAACATGAATAACGCCACCAAACTGAGCCATAACCATTTTATGAAAAGTACGAAAGCAATTAAACACATCACTCTTCCGTTTTAACAAATACACTCACGTTACGGGAATAACAATCAATAAATGTCACAAACCATATATAGTCAGATAAAGATAACACGGGGGAAGGACCCCAAACATTAGAGTGAATTGCATCGAAAGGGGATGAACTAGGAAGAGAAACATGACTTAGACTATGACAACATGTTTTGATAGTTCACGTGTGTCACAAGTAAACGACTTAATCAAACAACTGAAAGCAGAAAATAGTTTGGTAAGATAAAAAGAGGAGGGGTGTCCAGATGAAGATGTCAGTGTTGGATGCCATGGAGAGTAGGAGCACGAGTGGTGGAGAGAGCACGAGGAGGCAACTGCTGGTCCAACAAGTACACTCCACCAACATTTCTACCACTGCCAATGGTCCGCATCATAGCCAGATCCAAAAAATCACAAACATCAGGAAAAAAGTCACTGAACAATTTAACGAATTAGTCAAATGGCTAATGGACTTCTTCATTGAACAATTGCGAGAAAAATGAAGGGACATGTAAGACAAGGGAGAGAGAAAGATCGGGGGAACAAGGGATTGTTCCTTTGCCAGCAATAGATAAAAGGGAACTATTGGCCGCAATAACCTTATTACGACCAGAGAGGAGGTGTAAGAAGTAAAACCTGAGGAGGAACCAGTCATGTGATATGTAGCACCCGAGTCAATGATCCACTCGAAGCGAGATGAAGACACAACATGGGCACTCGAGATACCTGAAGTTGCAAAGGCAGCTGCAGAATTAGTGGTCATAGAATCGGATTGTGAACGCAGCATGCGGTGAAAGGCCTCCAGCTCCTTAACAGAGAGGCCCCCTGAGGGAAGACAGCCCTCATAAACTTCACTCGTATGGGCAAAGTACCATGAGCGAGCACCAGGCCGACGGCCTCCACCACGATGACCATGTCGAGCATGGGCACCTGTGCCTCGACCATGAGAGGCAAGATGAAGATACAGACGGTAACAGATTTATTTATATGTCCGTCTTCTCACAGTGGACACACAAAGGAGTATAAGCAGTAGGACCACGACCAATCCCAGCAAGAGCGGAGTGGTTGGTCAGAGTGGAAGGAAAAAGAGATCGATGACGATTCTCATCACTGAGGATCGTATCGAAGGCTTCCCTAAGAGAGGGAAGTGACTCGCGGTGGAGGACATGCAAGGGAACGACATCGAACTCCATGTTGGGGCCCATAAGGAAGACATGTACATGACAACAATCTTTGTCCTTCTAAAGATTGACGGCATCCGCAGTGCAAGCGGGAGTGAAGGTATTGAAGTAATCCAGTTCCTGATAGAGACGTTCAAATTCGGAGTAGTAGGCAGAGACAAACAAGGATCCATGTTTCATCTCCAAAGCACGTCGAGTGAGCTCATAAATCTGCGTCAAGTTGTCAACCTTAAACTATGTTTCACGGGCGCGAGTCCAAATTTCATGAGCAGACATATAAATTTGATACACCATAGGGGACATGAAGTGGAGTAACCATGAGGCAACCGAGGAATTATCTGCATCCAATTTTCTCCACGCAGGATCGGTTCATGGTGGTTCTATAACGGTTCCATCAATATGGCAGATTGCTGCCCTAGGCCACTCAAGATAATTTGTGTCATCCAAAGCGACAGTAGTGATCTTCAACGAGCCAGATTGCTCGTGGCTCCGAGGAGGATCACAAGGACCAATTCGAGAAGCGACGAAGATATCGGAAGAATCACCCATCACGGTCCTCCCTTAGATCGAGCAACGGAGAGACCAAACAAGAAGAATTAATCAAGAAAGTATGATATGACCCACATCCTACGAGCCTCCCTTAAATCGTGACACCGGAGAGGACACCATAGGATGTGACCACGATGTCTCTGATGTCAGTCATGGAGGGAAAATGGTCGGAGACAAACGTCCACCTGCTGAACGGGCGGTTAAGAGGCGGTTGTCGCTGGGTTGATGTTGCTAGGCCCGGAAGAAGCCCGGTTGCGGAGATGTTGTGCCGCAGCGAAGCTGGAAGGAGACCGGCGACGGAGCTTGATGAAGTTGAGGTGCTGGGAGGAGCCCGACTGCAGAACTGTTATGGGAGTAGAGAGGAGCGGCGAGGAACGAGCGGGGAGGCACTGTGATGCGCTGCTGGAAGGATACGTGCGGAGATGCGGTCACGGGAGCAGTGAGCAACGGGCGAGGCGAGATCGGGAGTAGCTCTGATACCAAATCGAAAGAGGCGTTTGAATCAGTAAAAAGATAATATTCATTTGGATGCCCTAATACAAGAGACTAAGTGACGGCGCGCCGCGACCGACTCCCGTATATTCCCGCAGAAGGCGGTGATTCGCTGCCCAAATGGACGATCAGAGTCCGTGGTCGCGCCCGGATTGCCGATCCGAGTCAAGTTCATATATAGGTTTAGTTATTTTGAGTTTTATTTTGTCCCCGATCGATCCGAACGATGTGAGCCATTCGATTTGGGGTTTCTTTAATTTCAGTTACGGTGCGATTATTGTTGGGTGTTATAAATGTGTCGGTGGTTCACGGTGAAGGACATCGTGGGTTTGGAAAACTTCCAAATTGTGCGGTCTTCCTCTCCAAGTGCGACGCTGGAGAATTGTCCTGGTGCGACTCCAGGTTCGCTGCCCGCCCCCTCCTGTGAGCCCATCGCCTCCTCCTTCCCCATCCCAAGCCCTCCCGCCTGAACCCTTCCCGACTGAACCCTTTCCGCTTCCAACACGTGGCCGCCACCCCTACCCTCTCCCGTCGGCCTCCACCCCAACCCGTAACCCCAACCAGCAACCCCCCCTTTCCTCCGCCTCCCCTGTTTACCGGCAGTCCGCTACCTCTCTGTATCCGCCAGCCCAAGCAACACCCCTCCACTAAACCACCACCACCATGCTATCCAGATTTTTATATCTGTTTAATTTCAATTTACTGTTCAAAAATTAAATTTACTGTTCACTCCTCTAATCTCCACTCAATCCTCATCAAACCAACCCCATCGTGAGTCCAACCACCCCTCAGTGAATCAACCTCTCCTCCAACAGCCCCCCCCCCCCCCTCCCACCGTGAGCCTACAACCAATTTCCGTCGTTGCCAAGACCTCGGATGCCCACCAACAACCGTCGTGCCGCCATCTACACGTGTGACTAGTGGTATAAAGTTCTTTTTCTTTATTGTTGTTTATTTTGGCAAACTCATATCGTGGTAGTTTTCTATTTTATTGTGCTATTAGTTCACTTGTTGTACCTCTTGCGGGGTTTATTCTGTGCACGCTTAATAGTACTTGCGCCTCGTTTAGTTTGTGATCATTACTTGTCTTATCATATCAAAGTTTGGCAAAGTTCGTGCACCTGCTAATTTTCTTTATAATAATTAATTACTTGTTGTAATTTTAGCGGACCACTCTTGCACTACATTGCATCTCATCGTATTTAGGGCTGCATTTAGCGAACCCCTCCCGAGTCGACCTACCACTGCATCACTAAGAAGCATATATAAGGAGACACACACGTGACATATCACGTGTGACAACAAACTAAAACACATATTACATATATTCAACTATCAACAGTCACCGGCTCTTGCATACCACACTATCCTTATGATTGTTGCTAAATTGTTATCAGTCCTTATTGCCTCCATCGAGTACATCAATCTTTAGTCACATATTCTGACAATATCGACTTCACAAGCCACTCTCCAACCATCATTCCTAGTTGCTCGTCCTCAACAGGTGCCTCCTCCGAAAAGTCGGACTATTACTATCTAGTGGATCCTTATGCGACTTGTAAATGAATGGCAAAGCTAGCCGCTACCAGTCACAGGTTTCTATAATCATATCGTTGTGAAAGAGACAAGCCGGTTGCAATATTATCATCTTTCGCTTCATCAGTAACCAAGGATTGTGCTCACGTAGTGGCGACATCTCAGCTTTGAATTCTCATTACAATGAGCTTGTCTGGTGCGAAATTAAAGAGCCGGATGATTCAACAATTAAACTTCTATTCCGAGCTTGAAGACAAACTTGAATTGAAGGGAGGAATGTTATGATGCATTTATGTCTTTTAATTATGATGTTATGGTGTCGCTATGTTTTTTTAATTACCTGTAGTGTATTAGGAGTCATTTATCTTTTATGCATTTTATTTTGGGTAATCTTGTAATTAGACATTTGTTGGAGGATTTTTTTTTTTGGACAAGGTTGTTATACGTCTATTTAAAGAGATAACTAGGGAATGAGTAAGCAAGAAATTATCTCCTCTCTTTAGTTCTCTCCTCTTAGTTAGGGATTTGGTAGCTCTCCCTCAAGCTCTTCACCTCTGGTAGCCGTAACAAGGCTCTGGTAACATATGGAAAACAAGAGGAGGTGGAGCTAGCATTAGTGGGCCTAGAAAAGGCTGATTGAGACAAATCCAAAATCTGTTTGATCTTGTTGGGGTGCTAAGAAACATGTGAAGGAGAATGGCTGGGAATTGTATCATAATCAGGTCCCTAAGCACTTCATCACACATGTTGCAGAAAAATATGTGGTTAAGCCTCAATCTGCCTATTCTAGAATATCTGTTCTAAGCAGTGGTGATTCTAGTATTTAATTCCATATATCCAGGAAATGAGCAGGAAGTTATTTTCCATCAAAGCCTCCATTGGGCGATACAAGCCTACTCAATTATCAGGTATGTTTTCTCATGTTAATGTTGTGACTATCTATGAAGACAAAATCCAATGTATTAATGATTTGTGCATCTCTGATCAGATCAGTAAGTCTGGTTGTATTAATTACACTCCTGCATCTGGGAATGTCATATTGTTGAGTCTTATGCCCCTATTATTGGTAAAGAAACCTTCTTTCATCAATAATTTCACTTGAGTTTGTTATTAATGTGCCTTCTTTCCAGCCTCTTGCAAAAATGTAGGGTAAGGTTTGCCTACATTTCACCCTTATGGTGGGACCCTTCCCTGGACCCTCACTGCGCGGGAATGCTTTGTGCACCGGGCTGTCCTACTTTAGTTGTCTAACTAAACTCAACTGTAGGACCATCATTGTTCCAACTCATTGTGTTACTCGGGACTTAAAGAGCAAGAAGATGTCGATTAGGGGGGAATGAGTTTGGGGGATCTATCTAATGGAACAGAAGAAATCTAGTCGAGGAATGGGAAAATAAGAAAACAGTACTTCATGGTAATTTTATTGATGATGCGGCTGTCAACGCACATACGCCAACTCCTGTCCTTCTTAAGAGTAAGAAGGGTTGGGACGACACATGGACTCAAGCTCTCTCGTATATTTTTTTTTTTGAAGAAGTTTATCGACTTGTAGAAAATCACTCTTATTTATGATATATAAAGGCAACGTGGAGCATGCGCCGACTGAAGAGTCAACTCTACATGTGGAAGGTTCTTTGGGTCGAGTTGGAGATAGAGTGATCTTGCATCCCTTATCATAAAATACACATCCTACCATAACATGCAGCATCTCGATTATAAAGCCAAGGTCTACCCAGAAGTGCATGCGCGACGTCCATGAGAATGACATCACACCAAACTCGATCATCAAACGAGGCTACGTTGATAGGCATGAGGCATTGCTGAGTGACCTGAATAGAAGTCTTATCCACCCAAATAACTCGGTACGGGTGTGGGCGGGGTTCAAATTTCACCCGCATACGCTCTAGCCCCTTCTTGGAAACTATATTTACACAACTCCCGCTAGCTATAACGAGCTTGCAAGTACCACCCGCACTAGAGAAATAAGTATAAAAAATGGTGGTGTGTCTTCAATCCTCATCAATGCGTGGAGTATGTAGCAAACGGCAGATAACGCCCATCTCAAGTGCACGATCGGCCTCATCCCCCTAACCATCTTCTATAGCCATGACAACATCTTTTTCAAGTGGCTCCACTGACTCGGTATTAGAGTCGGGGTTTTCCTCAATAAGTAGATTATGTGTGCGACCATGCTGCCACATGGACTCTACCCTGACATTGGTACATTGGATTCCTCAGAGCTTTGGGGGCCCAATAGCAGTGAATTTGCCTTTCGTGTCAACGAGAACATGAGTAGGATGGATGGGTTGGGTCCTTGTTGAGAAAAATTCCTTAGGCATATAACTATTAGACTGTGGGTTAGGTTTCGCTGGACCAGAAGTATGTAGGTATTGCTTGTATTCTAAGGCGAGCTGAAAAATCTGCTCAACCGACTCCAGGTGGCAGGGAATAAGTTTCCTGCGAATGTCGGCCCTTAACCCAACCCGAAGTGGGGGTCTGTCACTATATTCTCCTCGATGATATCACTCATAAAGACAAGTTCGTCAAAGCCAGTCATATACTTTGCTACAGAAAAGGTCCTATGTCGTGAAACTTGGAGTTGATCTTGAAGATGCTTTCAATATGAAGCGGGTAGATATTTTCTTTGCGCTTTTGCTTCATGTCATCAAATCGTGTGATAGGATAATAGCCCTCTCTGTCTAAGGAGCGCTCAATACTTCATGTTTTAATCCGACAGGACAAACTCCAAGTTCAAACTCATAATCGGTTCAATTTTCTCGGTTTACCGACCCTATAAACCGAAACAGAACCGAATAGGCTCGGTTTTCAGCCCCCCTAAACCGAAACGATCGGTTCGGTCCAAATTTGGTTCGGGTCGGTTTGGTCGGTTTCGGTTTTCTGTACACACCCCTACTTGTTGACGCTCTAAACGCGACGACGGACTCGAATCATCTATATGATGACCCTAATCCCTCCTCCAGTGAGTATAAACCAGAATGGGCCCTGGTGCGGGTTGGCCCGCCCATGGACTATGATCCCCGTCAACTAACCACCTCAAGGGTTTGGTAAATGGTTGTTGGGCAATTACCTTGTGTGGATACAAAATGTATTCCCAGTACTCGCCTAAAGCTTAATGGATCTTCATAGGCGAACGTTCCATAATTCTGAAATGAAAATCTGTAATTACATCATAGGGCATTCAATGTTGATGTGTATGGGCGTGATTATCAAGGGCTATCCACAACTATTGAAGTCACCTGGTGGATCAGATGACTTATATTAGATTATTTATTATTTGAACCGTAAACACTGGTTTTTTCGCAAAAAAATGTAATTAACCTCTTAACTGCGGCCCGGCCCGAAGATAAAGGGATTGGAATCTCGTTGTAACTTTAAGAGAAGAAAAATAAAACCTTTTTCTTTACTCTGTTACTCTTTAGAGTTTAATTAAGAGTGTGTTTTATTTCATTTTTCACATTTGTAGAACTCCGATCTCTGAAGCTCATCCATTCCTTCCATGCCAACGAGAGTCGATGAATTTAAGATCAAGTGTTTGATTGACGATCTCTCTTTGCTTATAGTCTCCTGGTGATTTGTTTTCTTAGAAGCTTTTGCCTTTTTACCAAACAATTGAACAAAAAATGATCCAATTAATTTACCCATTGTTTGATGTCGAGTTAAAATGGCTACAATTCCTTTAGGCTCCGTTCATTTCACCGGAAATCCAGCATTGTTCGGCTTCTCCTTCTTCTACTTTTTCTTCTCCTTCTAATTAATTTGCTTCTTCTTCTCCTCTCATTCTTTGCCTTCTCCTTTGACGGAATCGAACCAAAGAATTGGAATTGGGAGTCAATTCCAATTCACACGAGTTTTGATTTTGGATCAAAACCAATTCTACCTTCTACTTCTCATACCTCTTCTTCTTCTCCTTCTCCTGCTTCTTCTGTAACCCTAAATCCAAAATTGATCGACTTCTTCGACGGAACCGAACAAAAGAATTGGAACTTGGAGTCAATTCCAATTCATGCAAATTCTGATTTTGGACCAAAACCAATGCTGCGCTCTCAAAATCGACGAAACGAACGAAGCCTTACTGTGTGCAGGTGAAAACATTAGATGTTCAAATAATAAAGGTCGTCTGATAGAGATAGTAAGCTGCTAACTATCAACAATCATCTAAATTTATCTTTGGAATCCGTCTTCTGTAACAGCATGCTGGGTAATTAATTTGAAGCAAAAGTAACAACCAGATAGACTATAAAAGATTGCACAAGAATTCAGCTGGATGGCCAAAAAAAAAAAAACAGGATTCAATAACTTCCAAGAAAAAGCACAGTAAACTAAACCTGTGCCGCCCCCTCCCGTTTTCCTCAAATCGATCATCATGCATGTAGAAGGCCCCTGCAGTCGGCACCGCAAAAGGCTCGCTCTCCTTCTTTTCCCCTTCCTGAGCCTGATTCTTTTCCCTATACAACACATCGCCGCCAGACCTCAGACCATACTCCTCCGACGGAAGTGCCGCACCATCCAGCTCCCCAGCATCCCGGCTCCGCCCTCCCGCATGAACAGTCTTCTCCAAAACATTGCCAACGCCACCACCGTCCACCCCGTCTTCATCCACTTCCTCTTCTAGCATTTCTTCCTCGTCCTGCTCCTCGTACTCCTCCTCGTCAACGTATTCCCGCGCGCTGCCTTCGCCCTCGGATTCATCATCTGATCCGCCACGGAGCCTCTCCCTTCGAATCGTCTTTGTTTCCCTCTCGCCGCAGGACCCCTCCCCATTCTCGTCATCGCTAGCTTCCCTCCGACGCATCAACGACGGTCGCAGCGCGTCCTCCGGATCGCTATCATACTCCAATTCCTCCACATCTGCCATCGAAACCTTTAGCAAATCTCTGGTAGCTGGTGTCCACAACTATCCGGCTCGATCTAGGTTATTTTCTTGGGTGCAATCTTAGGGATGAGAATGCAAGAGCCCTGAAATCGGAGAGGGGAACCTACTAGATGGGTGAAAGGGAAGGCGGAGAACATGGATCCGTAATCTCAAGCCAGAGAAACCGTGGTCTGATCGATGATAAGACGGTCCCGGTATCTCAACGGCTCCTTTTCTACTTTTCCGGTGACTTCCTAATTTATCCCCCCAGCGGTTGGAAAGTGGGTGCGGCTAAAAAGAAATGGCTAAGTCATTATATTAGCCTAATGCTGCAGGCTCCGCATGCGCTGGCCTGACTGACGGTCACCTCCGTGCGTTTTTTTTTTGTATAAATTTGGATAAGTACGTAATCATCGTAAAATATATATTTGGCATGACTTATGACCGTTACCGCGAAAAAAAAATTTTGATCATGGAATTTCTTAATTTTGAACATAACACTATGTTCGTGACCGCCACCGCGCCAAACCGACACTGAGTCAATATTGTGTTTAGCGAGTAGCGACAATGCATTTGTGTTTTAATCAGAGATGGAGAGAGAAAGAAAGAGGGAGAGAGAGGGAGGCTGAGAAAAGAAAAAAAAAAGGAGAAAGAGGGAGGGGCCCGCATCATTTATATATAGGCAATTGTTAATCGCAATCTCTTTGGCTATCGGCAACCCAAAATTAAAAAAAAAACAAATCATTTTTCTATGTTTAATAGCAATCTAAAATATAAAACACTAACCCCCTTGCATATCACATTCGGTTCATCTCTTAGGCTACGATTGGCACAGCAGTAGCGGTCGTGAACGCAGTGGTTATGAACCGTCGTTCGCCCAACCTCACATAAGCTATGTTCAAAACAAGTTTTCTTTTCTTGATGGTGGTCATAATCGTTATCATGTCAAACATACATTCTATGGCAATGACATTTTTGTCCAAACTCATCAGAGCAAAAATGCCGTGCCAAAACTCGATGCTTGTAATAGTACAAATATTTATTGAAGTATTTTGTATTAATACAAAGCATAAAAATCATAGAGGAGAATGCGGCTTAAAAAATGGTGAAGTGAAGTGCGAGATCTAAAAAGGTTATACTTCGCGGCGGCGACAGACTGCGAACTCAATGATGGTAAACATTGGTTGGTGAAAACTTTGGTGATAAATGAGATTTTTGTAGTCAGTTATGTTTGCTAACACAACAGTGTGGTGCCGGTTTAAACCAAATGACTGAACCGCCCCTTCAATATTAACTATCAGAAGCAATGAGTTGTAGATTTGTAGATTGCTTACTATCAGAAAAGATTGTGTTGGCAGAATTTAGTTGATTAAGGTATAGAAAAGCGAAGCCAAACATCAAATTTAATTTCAACATGTAAAAAAAAAAAGATTACACCGACTCAAAACTAATTTCGTTTAGAAAAGATACTGTGATCAAATAAATATTCACCAAGTGACCAGCGCCCCCCTACAGCTAAAAGCAACATGAACTGACAATAAATTTGTGCCTTACTGATGATTGATCAAAGCGGCTCAGAATCCGTGTCCAAACTGTAAGCCAGAGAAGTCGAGAACGGGAGCAAACAACAAACAACAGCGCAGAATAGCCCGGTGCTTATTTCGGCGTCCGATAGAAGAAGAAAAAACCCGACGGTTACAATAGAGGGGTAACGGGCGAGAGGCGGCGGTCGTGGCTCATCGCACGGGCTGCTGGTTGTAATTGCTCTTCTCCTTTTTCTTCGCGGCGGCCAGTTTGGCGCTCCTAGCGGCGGCTTCGGTCGACGCAATTTTGGAGGCGGCGTCCATTTCTTTGCCGGATTTCTTCTTCTTCGTGGAAGCGATCTTCTTCAGCTTCTCTTTCAGGTCGACTCCGGCAGCTGGCTCTTCGACAGCTGGCTCTTCCACAGCTTCGGGGACTGCAGCTCCATCTGAACCATTGACATCTTTCGATGCCTTTTCCTTCTTTCCCTTCTTTTTCTTCGAGGTCTTGCTCTCCGCCGGAGCTGCGGGATTCTCGCTATCCAACTCCTTTGTTTGCTCGTCTGGATTCTTCTCTTGGATGGCAGCTACACGAGAGTGATGAATTAACGGGAAAAATGCAAGCTAACGGAATTTAGTAGAGCAGAGAAAGAGAGAGACTTGGAAAAAGATGAACAAATTTAAGCATTGAAATACCATTGTTTTCAGATTGAGCTGCAGTTTTTTCATCCTTGCTGGTCACAGCAAATTCAGCTAAAAGAGCATCGAGTTCGTCGAGCTCTTTTTTCTTCTGCTCCTTTTTTGAAAGCTGCCTTTCTGGATCTTTAGATGCGACTGGAGTAGGGGTGGGTTTGTTCATAATAGGCTCTACAGGGAGAGGAGCCTCATGCTCCTGTTCAGCTTCTTCCTCAATGTCATCATCACCATCCTCCAGCCCATCATCTTCACTTTCACTTTCCTAAAACACACATGATGGTCAACCCAATAACTAATCATCAGTATTTAATTCAAATGAAAATGATATATAAAAAAAAATTTATCATAAAGCAACTAATGCATGATATCTTCTATTTTATAAAAGAAAAAAGGTTTATAATAACGTTTCGCTCTACAAAAAAAACATAGAAATGCCAGGATCCATCAGGTTGAAAGGTTTTGGATCAGGTAAACATCCGTTTCAGCCCACGCTTTACTGTTTAAAAAAACAAAGAAATAATTACGAAAAACTACCGTGTGACTTCGCCTAGTTACAGGGACCTCCTCTCTTACTCGACATTGTTAATATACTCATACAAAAAAAATTGACAATGTAAACTAATTATGTTGGTAATTTTAAAAACTAATTATGCAAAGTTGGAGGGGAGATCCTTGTAAATGATCTCAACAATCAAATAACAAATGCCAACGAACATTAGCCAGCTATAATTCACAAAGTTGCTACCCTAAATTGCATTGCAGCAAAAAGGAGACTAGCAGATAATTTAGCAGCATCAGTATAATTTCTCCACGCTAACTTCCTCTGTTGGTAGCCTCAGGCACCATGTTCAAGTGCACCAACTCAGACCGTGTAGATGGAGACAATGTGGGTGACACCCAGTCTCGAACCTTACTCGACGATAGAAGAAACAACCAAAACTCATGGGATCGACAAATCGCATGAGCCACTTGAACCCAACAGAAATCATAGAATTTGATAGCATTTTGTTAGGAGGGTGGATCAAAGGACTCCCAAGTTGAACTCAATATACTACTAGGACATCTATGAATGCAAAAGGCTCAGCTATTGAGTTATGGCCAATTTGTATATTACGACTCAACTCTTGCTTCTTTTCTGGTGTGGATAAGTTATATTCTCTTATCTATTACAATAGGAAATACCAAAAGGGCATCGGACAAGTATGAGTAAACGTCTCTAGCATATTAGATGGCTAGGCCAATGTGGAAGGGAGGTAGGGAGCGGAAGCAATAAAGAGTGCCATTTGTAGAAGCAATGTTCAAGGGAGCTTCAAGCCTTTGAACTCAAGTCTCGGAGAACATTTGCTTCCATCAAACCATCTGATGGGGATCAGCCGCAGGATCGACACTAGACTTCGGGCCACCACTCGGCGGGGCCCGCATTTGTGTACTCGGCAGGAGGCGTTGATCGGATCGCCGATCTGAAGCCATGAGCACGTCAGGCGCGCCGTTTATACATTTTTATGTATTTTATTTTTTCTATTTTGGATTCTTGGGTCTGCCCTAGCTGATGTCTTTGACTTTGATTTGAGGGCATGATTCCGCAACAAACGCGACGGTGGGGCCACTTTTTCAGTGGTACTCTGTGAGCAGCCACTTTGTGCATTTATTGTCAAAGGTTAGGTCTTTCTCCTCTGAGAGAAGCCACTTTGTGCATAGTGCCAAAGGTTAGGTCTGTTTCCAATCTTCCCCCGCCCATACCCCCAATGATTGGGGACTATATGGGTTCTGTTGTTGTTGTTGTTATTTTTTCTATTTTGAACATTATTTAGTATGTTTTGGACATCAAACGTAGTGGTCAATCATACTCGTTCATGCCTGGTGATCTAGCACCCCCCCCCCTCGCCCTTCGCTATAAATAGGGGTGAGGGTTGTCGGTTTGAGGCAATGTTAGCCTTGTGAGAGACTACAGAGCCTGCAATCACATCGTGGTGCGACGTCGCGATACCCCGGGGTGTGACGTCCTGGTTAATTTCAGTTCCCCTTACTATTCTCGTAAGCCCACAATTATTCCCCATGGTTCCCACTCGATACAGCCATAACCGCACACTTCTTCCAAAAAAACCGCCTGACTCCTCAGCCCGATCGTCCCTTTCGCTCGAGCCGCAGGACTCGGCACCCTCTTCTCCTTGCCCCTGCTATGATCGACGACAAGTTTCCTCCTCCACAGTTGTTTCTGTCGCAAGCCGTGAGTTCTTCCCTCCCCTGTCGCAAGTCACGAATCTTTCCCCACCCCTGTCGCAAGTTGCATAACCGATCTCAGTTTTCCTGCAACTCCACGCCACTTGATTCCTTCTTCTACAGACATCCCGATTCCATCCCGCCACCCCCTACCTGCAGACCTTCACCGCCTGTAACCCCTCCAGCACCAGCCTACTGCCGCAAGCCCACTTCCCTCTTTAGCCTACAATACCTCTTCCCCCCATTGCCCCAGTCGTTGGCCTCCTCCTCCACTTCCAGTCGTACTACATCACCACCCCTCATTTTCAGGTGCAGGTCGTTGTTTCCCCAATCCATGCGCAGTCCCGACGATGTCCACTACTGCCCCAACATCCGCCGCTACTGGACCACTTGCTTGTGAGTATTTTTGTACTTTGTTTTTTCCTACTTTATTGAATATTGGTTGATTATTGCATACATGTTTGGGATGTTAGCTTGTTAGTGTGATTGTTTCCTTTTCTTAGTTTTCCTATAAAATTTCTCATTTGTGCAAGTGTAGTTTTAAGCCCTTCGTGCGAAGGATGACGTGTCTGTTTGCTTACTTGAAATTGTGGTGAAGGTCTTGCTTGGTTTGCTTAGCCTATTTAATTTACTGCTCAATTAAATTCTGGATTAATTCAAATAGTGCATGCATCATAAAGTTTAGATTTGTCGGGTCAACCCAGCACCACTCACGTAAGCTTGCATTAGCGTTAGCACCATCTCACAGCCTACCCTACGTCACCATCTTTCTCAACTTCTTTGTAATTAATATCATTGTTGTTTTTTCTCAACATCATCATCAATAGCCTTATCTCAACTTATTTAGGGACGGGCTTTATGAATACTTATTTTACATTCATTCTTGTTGTATGTTGGTTGTGTGGCATAAGTGCCCTATAGGTATCTAACGGGTGTGTTAGCGATACATTGGAGGAAACTCTAATAACGATGTAAATATGTAATAGATAAATAATTATCAGACGAAGAATTATAACAAGTGCTGAAATTATTAATAGAGTTCACAATCATTCATGTTTGAGGTTACACGTTAGAGAAACAAGCTAGATCAAGTTAAATTAAAGAGAAAGTGATTCAATTAAGCACTGGGAGAATAAATTTCGCAAATCAAACAAGAATTCGGCGAACAAATACAAATTAATATCTAAAATAGTATGATTGCTAACCAAATGTTCAACAATAAGTAATAAAGACTCCAGACAAGAACTTACATAAGCAATCGGAGTCCGGAAAAGTGATTAATTGCTGATTTCAGGGACTGGACAGCAGCTTCGTCGGAATTCTGCACGGATTTCAGGGACTGGATGGGTTTTGTAGGGTGTTGGACGGCTCGGATAAGTATACGATGAGTGTTGGGGTGAAAGGGAGGAAGGGGAAGGGCTACAGATGTTGCTGGAATGGGATTGGGATTGATTCTGGATGGGAGGGGGCAGGTCGACCAGGTGGCTGATGGGTAAAATTAATTGGCAGTGAGATTTCTGGGGTACAAATGGGGTGCTTGGCAGGGACAGTGCTATACATTTGCTCGAGTGGAACTCCTTGCATGAGCCACGAGAGCGCACTTAGAAGATGCCTTGAATATCATATGATAATCTATTATTTCGTAATTGATTCTGGATGGGAGGGGCAGGTCAACCAGGTGGCTGATGAGTAAAATTAATTGGCAGTGGGATTTCTGGGGTACAAATGGGGTGCTTGGCAGGGACAGTGCTATACATTTGCTCGAGTGGAACTCCTTGCATGAGCCACGAGAGCGCACTTAGAAGATGCCTTGAATATCATATGATAATCTATTATTTCGTAATTAATTGGTTAATATTAATTAATATTGATTAGATCAATAATATTAATTAAAGTATTATGTGCTGGGAAAATTTTCATTAGGTATTTTCTTAATTGACGCGTCCTCCCTCATTTCGATCATTGATTTTTTGGGCTCTCATTTGAGAGGAGTTATGTGGAGGATTCAGCTTTCAAGTGCTTGACCAGAGCTCGTCTCCGAATTGTATTTGTATGTTTTAAACATTTAATGCAAGTCCTCTTTTGTCCTCTATCGCAACCACTTAAGGTTCTCTCATCTCTTATCATGTCGTTAATGTAAATCTATTGTGATTAAAAAATCTTTGGTCACTGCAGAACTACTTCGAATATTGAAGTTATATATATATATATTTATTTATTTATTTTTTGACACACCCTTCTTCCTTGATCATCTTCACTTTACTCGGCAAAAACAAAGGAGAACAAACCAAATCTTCTCCAAACTAATTGTGATTATTACGTTAACACAAGCAATAAATCTACTTGCTTTCGAATAATCTTGATCAAAACCTAAGATTTTGCTCACCAATGAATGAACAAAATTTGCCACTTGATCTAGAGTTTCCTATTCTCTTTCTAACAAGATAACCCATTGTTTTATGTAACGCTTAGAGAATTGGATGTTTGCTTGGACCTATGTTTAGCTGGCCTCCATACTAAATTTAGATTAACAATGAATCTACTTTTAAGGGAAAATCTAAAGGTTCAGATTGTATTAAGTTCAAGGTCTAATGTTTTGAGCTCAATTTATTTACTTTGCATAGTCGATCCTTAAAAATATCACTATAAGACAATGTTTTAAAATGCAGAAGTGTAGAGCGCATTTTAAATGTCATGAGACTTGGTATAAACAATAAGGCATAGAGCATTAGTAAAACAAAAGAAAATTTGTAGCTTAAAATGTTAAAAAAATTTAGAAGACAATGCGAACAAAAAGGAAAGAGTCAACTTAAGGTTAACTTTTATGTGGAGTTACAGAAAGAACCATTTGATAGGACTTGGAGATAAAATAACAAATAATATTTTCCTTCATAGATTTTACATAAGCATGCTAATTAATCAAATTGGCTAAATTACAATAACTGGAAAATGTAATATGATTTGATTAAATTTATATCATGGGGCTAACGTCCAGCCAACGGAGCAATTCAAGTATCACCCCTGGGTCCAAGCAATGTCTCGATTTACAGGGCATTATCCCTAGAGGCCTAAAGACTTTTCTGAATTCCCCAGGGAAATTTACCTCTAACACACCCTAAAGTGAGGCCTAAAACCAACTTTTAAAACATTTCTCTAAGAATATTCCCACAACATGTTACCATATGACGCTTTACAAAGCTGGGTCACATGATTCTAGAAATGTTCTATCTTACAAACTTAATAACATAAATGATCCGAAGACTAAACAAAGAAAAAATGTGGCAAGAATGCTAAATTTACCTACTATTGTATAAAGCAAACTCATAGGGAAAAAATTACCACCCATCAATTTGATTGTGTTATGTTCAATCTCATTTTTTTAGTTAAGAATATACAATTGCTTTGGTTTGACTTCATGTCAACTGTTGGAATCTAAATACAATAAAACCAAACCGAATTAATACAATGCATGATGCATTTTGATTACAAAGGCATAAGGAAAATACATTATGCATTGTTTTAATTTGGTTAGCCTTTTGCATGGCATTAGAGATATTCTTCCTTCGTTTCCTTCGTGGGGTATCTCCTATTACTGAAAATGCATGTTCTAGATCCGTTTTACGTCTATTGCAGTTCTAACACTGAGATTCGCAACCATCTCTGATTTCGAAGTTCAATACAACAACAACAACAACAGAACCCATATAGTCCCCAATCATTGGGGGTATGGGCGGGGGAAGATTGGAAACAGACCTAACCTTATTGATTTAGAAGTTCAATAAGTAGTTAAATTTGGGTTATTGCTCAGTCACAATGGGTTAGGAGTTTCCCACCTGATGTGTGAACACTTGACATTTTTGAGCCCTTATGCATAAGATTTTGTGGTCAAGTGATTGTAGTCGCATGCATCACTTTATTCTGACTTTCTTTGTTTAGATTGTGCAGAAAACACAATGTTGAAATATTAACAGAAACAGAAGGATGTCCTATTGCAAAAGAATCTGAATGCAGATAAGTAAAATATGGTCTTCTGTATTTGGCCTTGTCATGATGAGCCTGTATGGCTTCAATTCTCCTAGGTTAGAAAAATCGATTCAAGAGAAAGAGTGTTGTCGTAGTCTATAAGAGATAAGAGTGGCAATCTATGGATCTCAGCCAAGAACAGATGAGGGCAATCCAGGTCAATCCAAGCAGATCAGATAAGGGTAAAAGGTACATATAATCTATTCGGTTCTCTAACTTCCATACATAATTGACATGTATGACATTAGTTCATAACTCTATGAACTTTCCAGTTGATAGATGGCTAATGAACAACTGACTAAACTAAATGATTGTATCTCACTCCAGATGTGTATCTAAACCACCAGCAAGGAACTCTCAATCAAGACATCATTTTACATTATCAAATGTGTGAGAAGAGATAACAGTGAACCTTTGAACGAATATCCATCCTTAATCAGCTACCGGGAATTCAGGATCAAAGAACAAAGAGGTCCTACAAATAAAGAACTTCAGATGATATGGCTAAAGAAAGGAAAATCACCAAGAAGATGGGTTTGGAGTTTTGGGGTATTTAGAGCTTAGGGCAGATAAGATATCCTCCTTTTCCTTGTGTGCAGCATGGCTAGAATTAGATTTCCAACCCTTTCTCTGAACATCATCTCCCTCAATATCTATGTCCTGTCATTGTTGGTATAATAATTTAAACATCCTATACAAATTAGTGTATACATAGCCCTACGAAACAAACTCTTTTGATAAAAAAAACTCTAAAACCAATCCTTATCCAATATAGGAGTTCAATAAATCCATAACAAATTGCTTACTATAAGGAAAAAATAAACTAATCCAATCAATCCGCCAAAGGTTGCCATTAACAGATTCTAGCTAAGGCTAGGAAACCACCAGTTAGCCCTAGATTGGATGGCTACATAGTTTCTGTGGGACAAACAATCATGGGTCACAAATTGAGGATATTGAAGTCATTTTTGGGCGAGTTTAATCCGCATGATTTATTACTCCCTTTGCGTTCATTCTCTCCTATGAATAAACGATGCAGAAAAAATCGCATTCCATCTTCATTGCAATGCGACTTGGCTCACCTTGAAATATGGCCCTTCTTAGAGATCTTTTAGGGTTTTTTTGCTCCACCTCGCACAAAAGTCTCCCACAATAAAGTCATCGTGGGGCGGTCCTTCAAAAATGTTTAAATCTTCAATTGCACCAATCATTCTCTATTTCTCTTGGTCATCTTCATCATCCAATAATGTTAATTGAAATAGCTTCAAGCTAATGACATTAATGACTGAATATACTCTCGTATAAGGCACGGACTCAACTGTAACATATTGTCTCCCACCTTTTGTAGTGTCTTGTATGGGCCATAGCAAATAGATTTGATCCTTCACCTTTACAGTCATTCCATAAATACATCAAAACACAGTCTCCTTCTTGGAAGTGCATTCAGTCATGTACACATTATAAAGAGCTTAATATTTGTCTTTTAATTCTTAAAACCCCACGCAAGCTTTTGATGAATTTGTATTCTCTCCATAAATCAATGTGCGATTAGCATCTCATACTACCCGTTGCCACCATCTTATGTTGTGCTAATGCCTAATGGAGAACTCTATTGATCAAATTGGTTTTGTGCTGGACAACTCAAGCATAGTTCGAATGGGGACTTAGATGTAAATTTATGGACAACAGGGTAGAATGCAAATTGAATGTATGAAATACTATCATCCTGTGATTCTAGGTTGCTGTAAGTTGTAGACTCTCAGAATTAAATATGTTTGTAGATGAAAAGCAATGTTATGATTTAGCTCTTCTGAGCAATGTAAGGGAATGCATTATCACTATCTAAACTGATGGAGGAAGCAAAGCAATACTATTTCAATCATGCTGGAAAAATTATTGTTTTTCCATCTCTTACAACATTCTAACTTCTAAGTCTTCATGAAAGCATCACACTACCCTTGATGGGAAGCTTGTTGTCCAGAACTAGCGTGGGTTAATACAAACTGTTCCAATTATTGAAAGGGCTAGTTGACCCCTCCTCGATGTCCAGAAAGACAATAGTGTGGCCTCGCTGTATGATGTTAATGGCTCAGTACCAACTCCCTTCTGCTATCAACCCTTAAGTCTACTTCCAAAGTATCCCAAGTATGGATTTGCTACGGATATGGAACTTACTCACTGTGGCGCATTAACAGAACATGCATGGTTACAAATGGTAGCACTTATAACTGGCTTGAAAAGCATGTCATCCATTTTATTCTGCACACATCTTGAACTTGATAAGAAGTTGAGTTGTGCAGGATTGAGATCAACTTAAACGGTCAACCTTTCTATAGCTTGAAGCATACTAGTTAATGGGAGAATATCGGGGATTCCATCGCGGTTTAGCAACTAGAACTGAGAACTAGAGTCTTGTTCCGAAATGCAAGTTCGATAGCTCAAGTTCTAGCTGCTAGGCGGTTTTGCCTTTTTCCCTGAATGAGTTCAAAATTTATCTGAGTGAAGGCTTTTTTTGAGTTGCATTGTCACAGGTCTCCATGAAGCCATATCGATCCAACCCAAAGTTACATAAAAATGAAGCATATGCTAATAGTTCAACATTCAAGAGAAATAATGTCATGACAGCAAAAAAAATTAATATAACATATTTCAAATATAATAATCTCAAAAATAAATTACAACTACATAATAAATTTTAGAAACAACACATGAAGATGTATTACATCCAAAATAGACAAATATTGAGTTTCAAACTCATACTAACAAGCTAAAGTTGAGATTTTGTCATAATTCCTCATCATGACACAAAACATAAAAGAACTTCGTCGACATCTATTGTGGGCTCGCCATAGAATGTCGATGGCGCTGCCAGAGAAGGGATCGGGGGTGGAGATGATGGTTGAGATGCGGGGATACTATGGAACCGGAACCGCGGCTGCCTAGGCGGGGTGTGCCGAGGGAGAGAGAGAGAGACCAAAATCTCATACAAGGAACAAGGGTAATGGATTACTTCTTGTATACCATTTCACTAGCCCAATGGGGCCTTTAAATAAGATTAAATGCTAGCTCAAGTACCAAAATACCTCTACATGAAATAAAGTGGCATGCTCATAATAACTCTAATTAGCAACGCCTAATAATAATAACGACATAAATCAGCGTGGGACCATAACAATAGTGTGGGCAGTAGCTTAGTGGTGTGGTTACCATAACGACATCATCTTCAATCCCTATGGATAATATTCATCTCCGGGTAGTGTCAAAAGTTTAGAAATTGTTTTCTCCTTTTCCTTTGAAGAATTTCCTTTGAAGAATGCAGAAGAGTAGAACTCTTTTTGTAAGCACCAGTCATCACAGCCAAGCTAACCCAAGTTAGACATGCTTCACTGATACAGTGATACTAACTCATCATCCTTACCAGTCTTAAAATCCAATTTTCCAATAAACTAAATGAGGCATACCACATGTCTCATGCATGTCACATTTGTCTCTTTGTGCCTTGCCATGGCATTGGCACATTAAGTGTGATTTGACATTATACTCATTATGTGCGGCTCAACACATTATGCACAAGAAAAGTATGACTTGAACTGTGGTTGTCGGATATAAGGGTTGGTGATTTGTATCTAAGGTCTTCCATTTTCACAGCAAGCAGTGTCGCAAATATTTTCCCACAATGAAATGCGAAGAGAACTCTTAGTCATAGACTGGATAGCCTTATGGTCACCTTGCAACACCACCAAGTGATAGGTCATAAATCATTCATATGGGTAAGAACAAGTAAATGGAGTACACCAATTCCAACTCGAACAATTGCAATTTTGGAAGAACAAGCATTGAATTAGACAGGCTGCATTTACAAATATGTGCAAAGAGGTGAACAAAACTGAAAAAAATGGTGAATAAATTTTTGCATGTATTGGCAAGTATCTATAAAGCTTCAAACTTATGAGATTGAGCAAACTATAGTTTAGATTAGAGTGAGTAACTGGGAGATATTTGTAACATTCCTTCACCCACAATAAAACTTAAGTTAAAAAATGTTTGAGATCACCAAACTCACATTTTTTAGATTTAGTACAAGATTAGGTTCTCAAAAAGGTCTCGAAACTTACCAAGATGTTACCAAAAGTTGTATACAAAGATGACCATTCAAGTATAATTTAGTCATCTACATAAAGACGGAATACCTCATTTACAAGCCTCATTAAGTTACTAATGCATTGCAAAATCCAAATGACATTATCAACTAGGCAAAAACTCATTACCTAATCTTGAAGGAAGTCCTCCCAACTCTCCTTTCATGCATGAATCTAGTAGCAGTAGATTTTAGATCCAATTCTGAAAAGTACTTAGCTAACTATAGTTCATCGTTCGAATCACGAAAGTGAGCAATTGTTATTATTTTTCTGCTCATAGACAATACATATCTACCAACTATTAATTTTTGTTAACATAAATATTACTAGTGATCCACAAGATGAACTGCTGGTTTAAAGTGCTCCTAGCCTACTATGTTAGGAGTCTAGAATTTGTTCTCTTAGACTCCAATGGAGGTTGACGGACCATAATTTGATTTGGTAATATGTCTGCTTAAATGAATAGCAATCCTTCACCAATTAAAGGTAAAAACCTTGAATTCACCTCCCGAAAAAGGGTACAAAATAAGGAAACAACAAAAGCTTTTAATTGGTCCTTCCACCTCACATACGAGCAGCACAAAATAAGGAGTAAAACTAATCAATTACTAGCATGGTTAAAGGAGAGAAGATTGAGTAAAGAGTGAGGCCTCAATAAGCTATCTTTTAAAACCGTCATTTACCAAATGAAAGTATAGTTGCCGAAGGTAGTAAATGGTACTCATTCCAGAGATACATTGTATAGGAGAACATGATGCTCATGTTAGGCAGCAATATTTCAAATACAACTGTTGAAGTGGGAAATAATAACGTTATACCTTCAATAGAGGAACCCATCTTATATATAAGGAGGGAAAATAAAACATATTTAATTTCATTCTAACACTTCCCCTCAAGTTGGGCATGTTATATTTCTCATAACCAACTTATCAATACAAACACAGAAAGCATTCCCCCCGAGACTTTTAGTAAGAATATCAGCTAATTGTCCCTCTGATAGAACAAAAAGAATACAAATAATCTTTTTTCGATATTCTCATTGATGAAGTGCATGTTTACTTCAATATGTTTGGTGTGATCGTGTTGAACGGGGTTGTTGGCAATACTGATTGCAACTTTATTGTCACAGTACAAACGGATAGGATTAGGCTCACTTAAACCCAGATCACACATAAGGGAACGTATCCACAACCCCTCACATATGTCATGTGTCATAGCTCTAAATTCAGCTTATGCACTAGACTTTGAGACGACATAATGCTTTTTACTTCTCCAAGTAAGAAGGTTCCCCTCAACAAATGAGCAGTACCCAGATGTAGAATGTCTATCTTCAATGGAGCCTGCCCAATCTGCGTCAGTATAAACTTCAATCTTCAAATCTGTATTGGGAGTGAAGAGGATCCCTCTACCCGGTGAGATCTTCAATGCCACAAGATTTTATGAGCTGCATCCAGATGTCTCGTCTTCGGGGAGTGCATATATTGGCTAACGACCCCCACAATAGGCTATGTCGGGGTGAGTATAAGACTGATAGATTAACCGCCCGACAAGACGTTGGTAACCAATAACGTTTTCAATAGGATCACCATCATTTCTTCCAAGGTTGTGGTTGACCTTCATAGGGGTATCAGAAGGTCTACACTCACTCATACCAAATTGTCCCAGCAAATCGAGGATGTATTTTCTCTGGGAGATAAAAATACTCCGTTTAGATCTAGCTACTTCAATGCCCAAAAAATACTTAAGTTTTTGTAGATCCTTTACTTCAAACTGTTTTGCCAATTTCACCTTCAACACTTTCACTTCTTCGACATCATCTTCTGTTATGACAATATCATCAGCATAGACAATGAGAGTCGTTAACATATTGTCCCTCCGTTTAATAAATAGAGTATGGTCAGCATGACTTTGTCTATATCCAAGAGAGATCGTGACATTGTGAAACCGACCAAACCAGACCCTCAGAGATTGCTTCAGGTCGTAGATAGCTTTCTTTAACCTGCACACTTTTCCCTTATAGTTGGAAGGAGAAAAACCTGGGGGGAGAGACAGATATACTTCCTCTTCTAAATTCCCATTAAGGAATGCATTCTTCACGTCCAATTGGGTAAGACCCCAACCCTTGCACGCAACACATGATAACAAAACTCGTATAGAGTTCATTTCTGCAACAGGGGCAAAAGTGTCTTGATAATCAATCTCAAGGGTTTGAGTATACCCCCTCGTCACCAACCTCGATTTAAATTGTTCATCCAAGCCTTCAAAATTCTGCTTCAGAGTAAACACCCACTTACAACCAACGGTCTTCTTTCCGGGTGGAAAATGTGTTAGATCCCATGTACAATTTTTTTCCAAGGCAATCATTGTCTCTTTCCACTTTTGATGCCCAAGAGCCTCCTGCCATGTGGACGGAATAGAGACAGATGCGAGAGAAGAGACAAAGGCTTTATGTGAAGTAGTTAGAGCGTCATAGGAAACATAATGAGACAAAGGATGTTGGGTGCAAGATTTGATACCTTTACGAAGGTCAATGAGAGGATTTGAGGAATCTGTTGACGGGGTTGAAATTGGCGTTGGTAGCGTGGGATGAACCAGTGTGTTAGGAACTTTACTCCGTCTGGTGCACACCTGTAAATCTAGTACTTTACGAGGAAGCTCCCCATAAGTGGGAGTCTCGTCATGAGGCAGAGTATGAGGAGGATCATAAGGAGTATGAGGAGGAATGGAGTAAGGTGAAGGAATCGGTAAGGATAGAGTAGGGAGCTCAATTCTTCCATATGTGTGGACTCTCCAGTGAGGTCACATAATAAGGGTCAGATTCACGAAATGTGACATCCGTCGTGAAAAAAATCTATCTACTCGGGGGATGATAACATTTATACCCCTTATGAGTGGGAGAATAGCCAATGAACACACACATAAGAGCACGAGGGTCAAGTTTAGACCGGCACGGAGAATGTATATGAGAGAAGCATACACAACCAAAAGTCTTTGGGTGGATAGAGGTCGGTGGAACCCCTAAGGTAGTTAGAGGGGTCTGATGACCCAAGACTGGAGATGGAAAACGGTTGATGAGGTAGGCAGGCGTCAGAACCACATCACCCCAATAGAATTTAGGAAAGTGCATAGTGAAGAGTAAGCAGCGAACAACCTCCAAGAGGTGGCGTTTTTTCATTCAACAACCCCATTCTGAGACGAGGAGTGAACACATGATGTTTGATGGAGAATGTCATGATCAACAAGGTAGTGAGCAAAGGGAGCATTGACATATTCCCGATCATTATCACTCCGAAGAATTTTGATAATAACAGAGAATTGAGTCAAAACCATTTTATGAAATTGTTGAAAAATAGAGAACACTTCATTTTTACTTTTCATCAAATAAACCAGGTGGTTCGTGAAAAACCGTCAATAAAGGTAATAAACCAGGAACATCCAGAAATAGAAGCAACGGAGAATGACCCCCAAACATCGGTATGGACAATGTGAAAAGGAGTTGCACTAGGTAAAGAAACATGATTAACAGGAATACGATTATGTTTGGCAACAACACAAACATCACAAACAAAGTTTTTAAAATATGTAGAAGAAAAAATAGGAAATAAATATTGCATGGTCGCAACAGAGGGATGGCCAAGCCGACGGTGCCAGGTAAGCAAGGTGGAGGTCTGCGAAGAGTGAAGAGCGTGCGGAGAGGTAGTCCCACAAGAGTAGTCAAACACGTACATGTCATTCTGCATACTGCCAGAGCCAATCACCTTCCCCGTTTTCAGATCCTGAAAACACAATGGGAAGAAAAGAAGGTAACAGGGCATTGAAGAGAATTGGTCAAATGACTAACTGAAAGAAGATTACGGGTAAAATTCGAAACATGAAGCACAGAGGATAAAGTGAGAGAGGAACAAGGGATGGAGCCCTTTCCAGCATTGGAGGAGGAGTCATCAGCAATGCTCACTTTATCTTTGCCTGAAAGAGGAAAATAGGAAACAAAACCTGAAGTGGAACCGGTCATGTGATCAGTGGCTCCGGAATCGATAATCTAATGTGTAGAAGTAGTAGTAGCAAAGTGGGCACCCGGAGTACTTGTGTGGACAAGGGCAGAGGAGGACGTATGGGCAGAAGTAGACTCAGTAGTAAGACCGTGCATTAAGCGACGAAGAGCCTGCACCTCTTCAGCAGAGGAGGACGGTTGAGGGGGGCAGCTCTCTGGAGTCTCAGTGAGATGAGCAGAGTGATAAGGTCGCCTAGGAGTTCTACCATGTCTGCGACCGCCACGTGATGTCGAACCGTCCCAGGGAGGAAGAAATCCATGGAGATTGAAGCATGTATCCCGAGTATGGCAGGGCTTGCCACAATAATCACAGTGAGGTGATCCTTATCTATAGATTTATACTTGAAATCACTGGGAACTCGGCCCACAATATTGGGTTGAAGAGCCACTAAAGCGGATCCTTCCGGAAGGGCGGTGGTGTGCCAGGATGGCAGCCGGTCAAATTCTTGTTGGACAATGTTGTAAACTTCAGGAAGTGAAGGAATAGGAACACATCCCAAGATCTGGACAGTAATTTGATCAAAGTCTCTGTGCAGCCCATGCAGGAACTCAAATACCCGATTACGATCCTCGTGGCCCCTCAACAAGAGCGCATCCTCGTTGCAAACCATAACGAGGGAGTCAAAGCGGTCGTACTCCTGATATAACTGGGTAAACTTAAGGTAATATGCAGAAGGAGGACGATCGCCCTGTCAGAGAAGAAAAATCTTGCGGCGAAGTTGATAAATCTGGGCCGCATTGCCTTTGCGGGAATAGGTGAACTCAGCATGCTTCCAAACCTCTGCAACAGCGTCGAGGAAAATATAATTTCGAGCAATAGATTCCAACATGGAATTAGTGAGCCATGACATGACAAAAGACTTTTCGGACTCCCATTGAGTCCAAGTAGGAGAGGTCGTAGCAGGAGCGGCAGTGATGCCACTAATATAGCCAAAGAGACGCCGACTCTTTAAGGCTAGAGTAACGGAGCGGGACAAAGACAAATAATTGGCATCGCCAAGTCGGATCGATGTAATCTGAGAGTAGTTGTGATCTTGACCAGCCCTGGTAGATCAGTGGGGGTCACAGAGCTACTGGAATCAACGACGTCCGACATAATAGAAAAGTTCAACCAAACTCCGCCGAGAGAATGGTGAGGAGTAGAGAAGAACACTCTTTCAAAGAACCGAAAGGAGAAGGAAGATCATTGGAGAGTTAGGAGGCGTCCTCCTCTTGAACATGGAAACATGATATCTGAGATTGCGAAACATCCAACTGTTGGAATCGCGTAAAACATCAAGAGGAGGATAAGAGAGCCAAAGAGAAACTTTCTTCAAAGTTTGGAGTCAATCGGGCCGTCGGAGGGTCGCCAGAGGAACCATCCAGTCAACCCAGCGCCGATCGGTCGACGCACCTGTCGGGCGACAATCGGCGTTGGGGCGGAAGCAAGCGAGGGAGTGGGTAGGCCGGCGCTGGAGGGGAGGGGACCGGCGCTGGAGGAGAGCAAGCGGCGAGCGAGAACGACACTGTTAGGGCTCGGTCTCTGATACCATGTTAAAGTGGGAAAATAATAATGTGATAACTTCAATAGAGGAGCCCCACCTTATATATAAGGGGGGAGGAAATGCAACATATTTAATTTCATTCGGGGAGGAAATGCAACATATTTAATTTCATTCTAACAATAACAGTATATGTTAAATAAATAAAGTCTGTGTATTTAGTACCTCTTTCCTCTAGCTCCTCCTTTAGTCCCACATCTTGAGTTTGTACTTTGCTCTCTCCCTCTCTCTATAAATAGAGACTCATTGTACAATATAATATTGTTTTTCTCATGAGAATAATTAAATATTGACTCATTTTATTCTCTATTTAACATGGTATCAGAGATAGGTTCCGACCCTTCAGACCGGGTTTTTTTCGCGATTGAGCCCTGCTCTCGCATCTCCTCGTGCGGACTCTTTTAGCGATTGAGCCCTGCTCTCGCAATTGCTCGTGCGGACTCTCTGTGACTGCCTGCTCTATTACGTTGGCATTTTTCTCTCAAACCCACACTCTCATCCTGCGACCACAACATCCTGCGATCGCGCCTGTTGCGGCCACGTCTACTCGTGTATTGTGTTCGTCATGATCTCCGCAATCGCCGAGCCTGTTGTGTTCTCTTGTCGAGCTCTCTTGTCCGCAGCGTCGACAACTGTAACTGTCGTTCTTCAGCGACAGCCCCTGGTGTTCACAGTGACCGTTGTACCGAGCTCTCTTGCCCGCAGATCTCTTGTCAAGCTCTATTGTCATTGTGTCGAGCTCTCTTGTCAGCAGCGTCGACAACTGTCTGTACGTGCTCATCATTCGTGCTCGTTGAGCTCGTTGTTTCCCTTGTTGTGGCCTTCTCTGCTGAGCCCGCTTCTGTTCCTCCTACGGACTCCATTTCCGCGCATTGCGTGTCCGCTGCGATCTCTCCTGGACATCTTCTGACAGCGCCTGTCCTTATGCCCGCAACTCTCTGTTGTCTCATGCGGTATTTCACTTGATTGAGAGCTCTCTGTCAGTTGTCGCCTCTCTTCTTGAGTTCGCCGCTCCTAGTGCTCATTTGTTCGCCCGATGTGCTCGCGGCATGGTTCTACGGGCTTGTCGTTGCCTCTGCTCCTTCTGATCGCAACTGCTTGAGTATGGTTCTCGTTGCTCTCCATGGTGAGTCCAACTTTGCTTCCCCGCTCTGCACTTATACCTTCCTCCAATGGTTCCCACGCTGAAATCGATATCTTGCGGGATGAACTTCGACAACTGTGGGAGCTGCTTAACCGCCAAATTGGCCCTGTGGCCTCTTCCTTCCATGCCAGCCTCACATCTTTCCCTATTGGTTCCTCTTAGATTATGGACTCTGGAACCACCAATCACGCTTCTCCACAAAATCCCTCTCGCTACATGGATGCTCCTACTCCTAAATTTATCACAATTGTGAATGACGATACAACCCCTGTTTGTGGATGCTCCTTTCTCTACGTTATGTTCTTCATGTCCCTGACTGCCTTTAAACTTGTCTCTATCAGTCTCCTTACTCAAGAGCATGACTGTTCCATTACATTTACCTTGTCTTCTTTTGTGGTGCAGGATCGACGAACGCGGCGTGTCATTGGTACAGGTCGACTGCCAAATGGGCTTTACACTTTGCACATTCCTGCCTCCATGTTATCCTCGGTTACTTCCATTGACTGACATCGTCGACTTGGCCATACTCCTCTTACTATCCTCCGAAAAGCTCTTCCTGATTTTTCGTTTACTGAGTTTCAATGTGAAACTTGCATTTACGGCAAGCAACATCGATCTACCTTCCCCCTAATTGTTCTTAGAGCTCTGCTCCATTGGACCTGGTTCACTCGGATATTTGGGGCCCGTATAAAACTGTCAGTTTGTCTGGCTATCGGTACTTTCTGACATTTATTGATGATCATCCTCACGTCACTTGGTTATACTTACTACATGATCGCTCTGAGTTGTTGCGGTGCTTCCGTTCATTCATTGCTGAAATGCGTACTCAATTCTTGAGCACCATTAAATTTATTCACACTGATAATGCTCGTGAGTATACCAGTCGCGAATTTCAGGACACATGTAACCTCCTTGGCATTCTCCATCAGACATCATGTGCTTATATACCACAACAAAATGGTGTCGTCGAGCAGAAGAATCGCCACCTTCTGGAGGTTGTTCGCTCCCTTATGTTCCAAATGCACGTTCTAAAGCATTATTGGCACTTTGTTGTTTCCAGCGCGTGTTATTTAATTAATCGCATGTCGTCGACCGTCCATGACTTTGCTACTCCCTTCTCCATTTTGTAATCCTTCTAATACCTCCCTTCTCCCTTCCCTCCTCGGGTTTTGGATATGTCTGCTTTGTCCATCATCTCGGGCCTCCTATCGATAAGTTGGCTCCTCGTGCTACCAACTACATCTTTGTTGGGTACTCTCGTACACAAAAAGGTTATGTGTCATTCTCCTGCTAATGGGAAAACGATCACCTCTGTGGATGTTCTTCCCAACATTTAGTGATGGGAAGGCACCCAACACTAAAGCCGGATGCGGCCCAACTACTACAGTTGGGCAGGCAGCCCAGCTACTACAGTTGGGAACCAGGTCGAGCCACAGACAAAAAAGGAGCCCATTAGGGCCCTCTAGGTCTAGCATATGCCCAGGCCCAACCAAACCTAGAACTAACCAGGCTTTAACTAATGGCCAGTTTGGCGCGACGGATTTCCCACGGAGGCGACCGCGACCGCGGTCGCCTCCGCGCGGCTGAAATCCGCAGATTTCTGAGGCGGGAGGATCCCCGTCGCCCGATCGCGGCCCTGGCAAACGGCGTGCGGTCGCGACCGGGCGGTGCCGTCCGCGCGACCGCGGTGGATCTACCCCGCCAAACAAAGCCTAAGCAGACTCGAGCCAGACTTCCATGCTCAGACTTTTTTTACATGTCTAAGTGCACTCTCCACTTAACCATTTGTATCAATTGTTTCACAGTTTGGTTCTCCAGGCCCTAGTGTCAAAGATGGAAGACAACGCCACTACATTGGTTGGTATATCAAGCCAAAGCTTCTGTGTGGTCTAACAATATATTTCCTTGAGA
Organism: Dactylorhiza incarnata; assembly: GCA_033032865.1. Taxonomy (NCBI): domain Eukaryota; kingdom Viridiplantae; phylum Streptophyta; class Magnoliopsida; order Asparagales; family Orchidaceae; genus Dactylorhiza; species Dactylorhiza incarnata. The sequence continues at coordinate 4,139,064 of JAWHQI010000192.1, read as the reverse complement.
GGTACTTCTACTGTTATTGTTGTTGTTTGTGAAGTTTGGATTGTTTTTGGGGCAATCCAACCTATTGTGCAAATTGTGTGGTATGTTGCTTTTCCCAATACCGTAACTTTGTTTTTTTTTTCAACACTTGAGATGGTTTTCCTACCGTACCCCTTAAGAATTACAGCCCTAGAAGGTGACAATTGATGTCATAATTATTGAATGGGGTCCCGGTTTCTGAGTTGTGATTATCGATACATCTAGGGTAGTATATTTTGTTGTTTGCATTTCTTGAATTACCTTCATCTTGAAATCAAAGGAAGTGTGGGGTTTTCTTATTGCACACCACCAATATGCATTGCTTACGCACACGCTTGTTGTGGCCTTTCCTTTGTCTTATGAAATTAATTCAAATTGATATTTTAGGTGTCTTTTTTTTTATAAAAAAAAGGATGGTTGAGTAAGAATATTCGGTAAACCCGATTGTCTCAACAAAATAGAAATACCCCCATGATTGAAAAAACAATTAAGTGTATGGATTTTGGACAATCATAATGTACTAAATTTATATCATAAAATTAAGGAAAACCTTAAAGACTAAAGAGTCCAACTAGAACTTCGGGTAGTGCATTACACCAAATCATAATGTACTAAATTTATATCATATTTGAATGCTACCTCTTAGTAGCATTCATGGAACTCTCATGTCTCATCATCAATAACAAGTTGCAGCTCCTATAATTGCACATAAAAATGACTTCTCCAATAACAATCATGTAAATGTGGGACTCTGATGGGGATCGACCGCATGTTCGTGATCGGAGATCGGGCCACCACTCGGCGGGACTCGTTTTTGCTGATTTGGCGGAGATGCATTGATCGGATCGTCGATCCAAGACCACGAGCGGGTCCGGACCATCACTTTTCATTTTATATGTATTTTTAATATATTTTTTTGGAGTTGTATTTATTGTTTTAGGACACCGGGCGTAACGGACGATCATAGCCGTTCACGCCGGGTGCCCAACCGCCCCTCTCGTTATAAATAGGGGCGGATGTTCTCATTTTGATGGTCATTGTGTATTTTGTGAGAGATTTCAGAATCCGCAGTCAAATCGTGGTGCGACGCCGCGAAATCGGGGTGCGAAGTCTCGGTCATTTTCAGTTTTCTTTTTCCGATTTCCTTTTGTTCCACTGTCTCCGTCCCGTGAACCAGCCTTCAACCCACGACTCCCCTCCTTCTGAAGGAGAAAACCGCTGATAACTCCCCCCTATCCACGATTTCTTCATCCACGAAGGAGGAAACGGCCATTTCCCTGTACATCTCCTTCATCCTCGCCTAATTCCTCCCGTGGAGCCACTGTGTCCTCACACAATTCTTCCCTCAGCCGCTAACTTCATATCCGCCGCAAACGACACAGCCCATTGTCGTTCCCCTCCAGCGACTCCAGAGCCGCTCGATCCCACTCCCACATCGCAGAACCGCCCTCCAGCGACCCCTTCTGTTCATCTTCTTCCCCGCTGGAAGCCGCAAGATCCAATCTCCCAACCGCTCAATCCACGATCCCTCTCCCGTCGAACTGTACGCTCCCGTCGTTGTTCATCGTCGTCAACTTCCTCACTCACGTCGACCCCCTCTCTACAGCAAACAGTTTCCACCGCACAGCCACCCCAGCACCTGCTCCTCTTCCTCACCACAGCCCTCATACAGTTACCCCTCCTGCTGGAAATTCTCTCTTGGCACCCCACCTTCAACCGCAAGTCACACCAACCCTCCCTACAACAGTCCAACATATTTTGCCATCCCCCCTTCCAGTGATTCAGATACTCGCCGCATCCCACCACCGCCGAATCTCCGTGTTTGTGAGTATTATCGGTCTGTTATTTTATTTTTGTATTAGATTCTGGATGGACATGCTATATGTGTTTGGATATTGAAATTGTTAGTGCTATTGTTTTAATTTCTTTTAGTGCTATAAACCTTATTTGCGCAAGTCGTTGTGGAAAGCACCCCTTGTGAAAAGAACATGTTTATTTGCTTGCGCGCGCGAAAATTGTGTGAACTCTGCGTTGATTTGCTAGCCGCTTATAAATTATTGCTAACGTTTAATTCCGGATAATTTGAAAACACGTGCATGCATCATTTATGTCCGGCTTGATTGCATTCGCGTCGCACATGCACGTAGGGTTGCATTAGCGTGTCGCCACCGCCGATTATTTCACACAGTCCTTTTTTTTGTACTGCGTCAGTTTGGTATCAGAGCCCGGGTTAGGGCTTACTTTAAAATACGCGGGACTACATTTTATTTCACCCAATGTCTTATCATAATAGTCGTTACTACACTGATCCTCAATTTGAGGAAGCACCTTCCGACTACATTCGATCTCATAGAATGCCGTCAGAAAGGTCTTCACATTATTATGACAGGAAGTCAGAGAAAACAGATAGATAGACATTATATTATCGTCGTCCTTACCCCCGCACTCGAAGGGATCTTGTTGATCCTTCGACACGACCTTATGATGGTAGAGTTGAGTATCGCTCAGGTCATCCTCGCTACACATCTCCTCTATTTGAGGAACCTGAGTCTGTATACGCACAAACCCCACCGCACGTTCGTAGGACTCACGTCCACCCACGAGCACAACCCGATCACCTTCAAGAATCCTATAGAGGTCACCCTCAGCGAGGTAGCACCACATGTAGTGGCCTTCCTAATGTTCCGAAAGCGGACATGACGGAAGCCGAATTTCTGCACTTGTCTTTTAAGAAGTTTGATCAAATGGATGCACAATATGATGATCTTTACACTCGTGTCGCCGTCATTGAGGGTCGGCGAGAGCACTCCACTTCCCAAAGCAGGGAACCCTCGCCAACTCCACCTGATATTCTCTTTGAGGATGAACGGGCTGCCCTTCCACCACAGGATGTGAGTGCTAGGAATTAGCCACCACGAGAGGCCGCTCCACTTAGAGAGCCCACCCTCGACGCTATACCTATTAGCTCACTATTGAGTATAGGCTTCTCCCACACTTCACCTGATAGCGCACCGAGTCACATTACGATCGGGTGTCGAGAGCCTAGTAGTGATCTCGTGGTATCCACCTCACCCCTATTAGGGAACACGGCCCCTTATGATGGTTTGCTTCTGGAGGTCCATCCCCATGTTGACGGGTTCTTTGGCAACCCCTCTGCTGAGCCTCCAGTTGAGCCACCTCGTCCTTGTGAGGATGAGATTCATGTGAGTGACACACTTATGAATATTGAGACGTTGACATATCTCTCTTTATCATCCTTGATATTGATAGTGCTCCAGAGAGAGGATTTTGAGTGTTACAGTCAGTATGTAGTGTTCTCCCTAGGAACACTTAAGTATAATTCAGATGTTTTGAGAGTTTGGCATCTGGTCACTCGCACTCGCGATGAATTATGGGTCGTCCCACCTGCTGACCCGCCAGATGAGTTCTTTCTTGTGAGGGACACTCACCACACACTAGAGTCGCATCATATTATCGATGCCTACGATTTTCACTTAGATGATCGTCGCATTCGCGATGATTTTTCATGTCCTTCCTGGTGAGCCCTCTGATGCGTCACATTCCTTTAGCAAACATATCATGTTTGCTACACCTCACCTGCATCATCGTTTATCTGAAGACACTCCATATATTTTTGGGACTTACATTGGTACTCGTCACATTTGTGACGAATTTTATTATATCCCTCCCGGAGAACCCCCTGAGAGCCACATGTCGACCCATCGCTCATTTGGGATATATCCATCTTTAGTAGGACACTCGAGTTTGAGGGTGCATTCACTGACCTGCTGATCTTATGTCTTACTACCCGCACTTGTAGAGACAGTTCGGACACTACATTGACACATCTTATTACTGATGTCTCCGCGGTTCACTGGAGTGATCGCCGCGCCCGCGATGAATTTTTTTATGTCCCACCTTCTGAACCTCCTGATCATGTACCCTGTTGAAACCAGCAACTGGTCTCTCGAGTTCGGACCCACTGGGGGTGTAGCCGATGCTTATTTCTCCCTCACTAGACTCTCTTGACGGTGGATGCTGGAAACGGAATAAACCCAAGGCTGAAGCGAGGAGGTCCCGCCACACACCCGGAAGATCTTAGAGAGCTTCCCCTCCCAAACCAAAGCTCAACCGGGCACCTTGGAGGGCACTGGCTGCCAACCAAAACTAGCCTAGAGGAGAGGATTCTCTAAAATCGGATCTCCTCCAAGGTGCCCTTAAGGGTCTATTTATAGTTTTTCTCAGGCTGGTCTGCAAATAGCATGAATCCGCCTTTTAATTTTACTAAACGCACCCCAAATTGGTCTACGAATAGCCTAACTCCGCTGTTCTGAAGGGCTATATGCAGACCACAAGGGGTATTATGGTCATTTCCTCCTCACTGCCTTCTGGGCGAGTGGTCCGTGAGGGAACCACTCGCCGAGTTCCCGCTTGACTGGGCGAATGCTCCAGCCCCTGAGCGAATGGTCCGTGGAGGCACCACCCGTCAGGCTCCCTCTCGCCTGCAGCCTACCCCCACTAATCTGGGGATCCTTTTTCCTGTCTCGGTATGGGCGAATGGTCTGGCTGACCCCTGTCCCATCAACTGACTCGAGGGACCCACTCGCCAAATACGGGTTGTACATACCCCTTTTATGAGTTTCTTATAGTACCAAAAAAAACCGGCTTATTGAGTTGGTCGTATTAGTAGTCTGTCTTTTACATTTGTTGTTTGTTCATTTACATTTAGTGTATGAATCATTTGTGTTGTGTGAGTCATACATGTTGTATGCAAGGTTGTCAGGATCGCGATCCGGATCGTAGGATCGCACGATCCTACGATCCAGATTTTACAATTCGATCCGGATCTTAAGCCGGATCGAAATCTGGGCGCGTCCACGTGGGATCGCGATCCGGATCGTGGAATCGTTAGGATCGCGATTCCTATACGATTCCACGATCCGTGCGTTTTAGTTTAAAAGACGTCGCAACTGTCCCGATGCCCTATTTCTCTCCCGCTGCCCTCGGTCGCTGCTCTCTCTGCCGCTGCCCTCGATCAGCCGGCTCCCCTCGATCGCTGCTCTTCCCTCGATCAGCCGGCTCCCCTCGATCGCTGCTCTGCCCTCGATCAGCCGGCTCCCCTCGATCGCTGCTCTGCCCTCGATCAGCCGGCTCCCCTCGATCGCTGCTCTGCCCTCGATCAGCCGGCTCCCCTCGATCGCTGCTCTGCCCTCTCCCGCCCTCGATCGCTGCTCTGCCCTCTCCCGCTCCCACTGTAAATCTCTTCTTCTTCTTCTTCTTCTTCTTCTCTGTTCAGCCTAACTGCATTCTCTGTTCAGCCTAACTGCAGTTCGAACTTTGACCTTCATTTTATCTCCTGCAAATCAACCCCCAGAAATAAATCAACCCCCACAAATCAACCCAGAAATCTGGATGATTTCTGGGCTGAAATCATCCAGATTTCTGGGCTGAAATCATCCAGATTTCTGGATGATTTCTGAGCTGAAATCATCCAGATTTCTGGATGATTTCTGGGCTGAAATCATCCAGAAATGCCCAGAAATCATCCAGAAATCATGATTTCAGCAATTATTTTTGCTTTAGCATCAGAAAATGTTGCCTATTTCCGGCATCTTACACTCTTACAAGTAAATAGTGGTTCTTAACTTCTTATTTGTTGGGTAGGAATTATATTTATATGAGTTTTAAATATTAACAGCTAATTGGATTTGGATGAACTATGAAGTGATGAACATTACATAACATTTGATATTTACTGTCTTCTCTTGTCTTCTCTTCGTTGTACTTTTTAATTGTCATCGACTTATCGTTGAACTCATATTTATAACTTATAAGATAACTTTTACCATATAATTATATTATATTTCAAGTTTCAACAATTGGTTATTTTCCAGAGTCCTAGCCATCTGCCTTCATCAGTTCATCCAGAATTGACTTCAGAGTTCAGATTTCACTTTTCATCAAGGTTAGTGAATCTTTTTAAGTTTTTTTATAGCTTGTAATATTTTTATTACATTTTTGGTTAGTATATGCAAATGCTAGGCAATATAGTTACTGGTGTATCATTGAATTGTCCAATTATTGCTTTTATAATTGTCTTTTTGTATTGATTTTTGATATAATTGGGTGATATCAACTTCAATTTCAACATTAAAGTCTTACTTTATGATTTTAGTATGATCTTACGATCCTCGATCCGATCCTACGATCCGATTCGATCCAACCCCCAAAACGATCCCACCTAGGATCTCTATCCTGACAACCTACTTGTATGTTTTGCATCATTTGCATGAAATGCATGAACTAATCCGGAAGAAAACTACTAGCAATATTGAGTTATATATGGTATGGGCAGATAGACACAGACGTGAGCTGCATGTCATGGTCAGACTTTGCAAGGAGGGGCTCCAAAAAAGAGCCGTTATTAAACTACAACTTAAGCGAATGAGTCCTTATAGGGTTATAAAGAAAATTGGGACAAATGCCTACGAGATCGATTTCCCTGCAGATATGGGTATTCATCATGTATTTAATACGAAAGATTTGACACATTACTTTGAGTCTCTCGAGTACAGACATCCATACCTTGACCCATACCTTGAGCCTCTTATGCCACCCTCCCAGTTACAGCTTGCCACTTCCCATGTTCACCTTGGACGAGCACCCGCGGACTTGCCCGCACAACCCATGATTCCGCCGGTTTTTCTGGATCCACCAGCACGAGAGGTGAAAGTTGAGAGCATTATTGTTATTATGGCGCACGAGTGCATCACCACTACAGTCGGTCGGTCTGGCCGTTACTTGGTGCACTGGAGTGGGCGCCCCACCTTTGTTGATACTTGGATACCGGCGACGGAGCTTGATAGACTTACCCCCGATCTTCGACTACAGCTCAGTCATCTTCATTCCTCGGAGATGAATGTTTTTCAGTCGGGGGGAATTGATGGGGATCGACCGCATGTTCGTGATCGGAGATCGGGCCACCACTCGGCGGGACTCGTTTTTGCTGATTTGGCGGAGATGCATTGATCGGATCATCGATCCGAGACCGCGGGCGCGTCCGGAGCATCACTTTTCATTTTATATGTATTTTTAAATTTTTTTTGGAGTTGTATTTATTGTTTTAGGACACCGGGCGTAACGGACGATCCTAGTCGTTCACGTCGGGTGCCCAACCGCCCCTCTCGTTATAAAAATAGGGGCTGATGTTCTCATTTTGATGGTCATTGTGTATTTTGTGAGAAATTCCAGAATCCACAGTCAAATCGTGGTGCGACGCCGCGAAATCGGGGTGCGAAGTCTCGGTCATTTTCAGTTTTCTTTTTCTGATTTCCTTTTGTTCCATTGTCTCCGTCCCGTGAACCAGCCTTCAACCCACGACTCCCCTCCTTCTGAAGGAGAAAACCGCTGATAACTCCCCCCTATCCACGATTTCTTCATCCACGAAGGAGGAAACAGCCATTTCCCTGTACATCTCCTTCATCCTCGCCTAATTCCTCCCGTGGAGCCACTGTGTCCTCACGCAATTCTTCCCTCAGCCGCTAACTTCATATCCGCCGCAAACGACACAGCCCATTGTCGTTCCCCTCCAGCGACTCCAGAGCCGCTCGATCCCACTCCCACATCGCAGAACCGCCTTCCAGCTACCCCTCATGTTCATCTTCTTCCCCGCTGGAAGCCGCAAGATCCAATCTCCCAGCCGCTCAATCCACGATCCCTCTCCCGTCGAACTGTACGCTCCTGTCGTTGTTCATCGTCGTCAACTTCCTCACTCCCGTCGACCCCCTCTCTACAGCAAACAGTTTCCACCGCACAGCCACCCCAGCACCTGCTCCTCTTCCTCACCACAGCCCTCATACAGTTACCCCTCCTGCTGGAAATTCTCTCTTGGCACCCCACCTTCAACCGCAAGTCACACCAACCCTCCCCACAACAGTCCAACATATTCTGCCATCCCCCCTTCCAGTGATTCAGATACTCGCCGCATCCCACCACCGCCGGATCTCCGTGTTTGTGAGTATTATCGGTGTGTTATTTTATTTTTGTATTAGATTCTGGATGGACATGCTATATGTGTTTGGATATTGAAATTGTTAGTGCTATTGTTTTAATTTCTTTTAGTGCTATAAACCTTATTTGCGCAAGTCGTAGTGGAAAGCACCCCTTGTGAAAAGAACGTGTTTATTTGCTTGCGCGCGCGAAAATTGTGTGAACTCTGCGTTGATTTGCTAGCCGCTTATAAATTATTGCTAACGTTTAATTCCGGATAAATTGAAAACACGTGCATGCATCATTTATGTCCGGCTTGATCGCATTCGCGTCGCACATGCACGTAGGGTTGCATTAGTGTGTCGCCACCGCCGATTATTTCACACAGTCCTTTTTTTTGTCCTGCGTCAGACTCATAGGCCGAGCTTTCATCCTCAAAACATAGATCATCATCATCTACGTCTTAGTAGAGAGCATAGTTGATGTTATCACCAGCATCAATATGTCAAAAACTAAAGCTCTATATCAATATTGGTAGTTTAGATGGCAAATCACGGTGTACTTAGAAAATGTTAGCTTACTAATTGGCTTCATTGAGATCACAACATCTTTAGGAGCAAGCAACGTTGACAGGATCGCGATCCGGATCGTAGGATCGTACGATCCTACGATCCGGATTTTGAGTTTCGATCCGAATCACAAGCGGGATGAAAATCACGTCGTCACGCAACGGGATCGGGCGTAGGAACGCAGGATCGTTAGGATCGTGATCCAATAGCGCGATCCTAACAATCCGAGCCTCTGCCGCTTTACGCTTATTAAAAAAAAAACAAGCGCCCTATTTTCCCACTCTCGCCTCTGCCGCTTCACGCTTGCGATTTGCGAAAAGTGAAAACCCAATTCCTCTTCTCTGCGCGCTCTGACGGCCTGATTTCATGCTCTCTCTGGAGTCGTTCGGCCCGTTCCAGCTATTTTCGGCGTCGTTTGGCCCATTCCAGCTATTTCTGGCGTCGCTCGGCCCGCTCCTGCTATTTTCGGCGTCGTTCGCGCCCGTTCGTGTTGTTATCGTTTTCTCTTCGCCGTCTCTTGCTATTTCCGAAAGGTAACCGGCTATTTCCTACTATTTGCTGCTAAAGAATGCTATTTCCAGCTGTTATCGGTAGTAAGGTTGTAATGTCATCTCAATGTACATGGGGAGACCATCGATGAACCTTGAATTCTTTAGCCCATTTTACTACAAAGAAGTTATGCCGATACAGTTAGATTAATTCCTCACTTTTCCATATGGTCAACAGAGAATCGCCATTGTAGAAAGTTTAGACTTTTTAAGAACATGTTTACCTCTCAATTTTGACTTCAAGTACGAATCAAAAATAAGTAGATCATCATTTACGACCGTCTCGTCCATAAGGTTTATCCACAAATGATTAGCAGAAGAGCGGAACCCATTTGAAGTCATTTCATCAGTAAGATAATTTTGTTTTCATTGTGCATGAAGGTTGCATTTATTTATCTCTTTATGAAAATATTATATCTCACAGTGGAGGTTGGAATCTTGAATTCCCCAATTCATCTGCTCACAATTTGGTTTTTGTACCCTTATATCTAAACCAAAAAAACATATAAATTAGTGCATCTCAATGAGATCATCGAAGGACTGAGTCAAAGTAATATGAAAAAAGTAAAATGATATGTGCAATAAAAAGCTTAGGATCAATAGGAGGAATTCAACCTTCTTGAGAGGTTCCTTCTCCTGGTTTAATCAATTTCAAGTTATTGCATAAATTGTTCAAAGTAGTGTTACGGATCCTAAATTAATTCTTCAAAACTAATAGATCGTTGAAAATGTCCATGAACTTCGTTGATCATCATTGCAATGCTTGCTTTTAGTGTGATTAATTTCTAAATGATTCAATAAATTACTCACTAAATACAAATTCCTCCTTTTCCTCGATGCCACGACAGAAAATATGATAATGAAATAAATGAATTCGAAGGTATTTTATTAGGAAATGTTAATATGCAAATGATGCCGGGAAAATATCATGCTTTTTCAAATGATTTCAAATTGATCGCCTACTTAAAAAATATTCAAATAAACATTATTAAAAACAACAGCGTACATAAAGCAAGACTACTTTATGCAAGAATACTTGTCTTCTTGAATTGTTTAAGATAACTGTATGTAGGAAAGTAATGAAGATGTAGATATGTTCATATGGACAACAATTTCAAATTTGCTATGCAGATGATAATTCAGGGCTATAAACTAGCGGGTATTGCAATTTAGATTTTATACTATGAAGCGACAACTAAATAAAAAACATAACTTTATTTCACAACCTATAAAAAACTGAAGAAAAAATTTCCAAAAAATTATAGAGATTTATATTGTTACCAAAAATTACAATTAAATAAATATGGGCGGAGCAATGATGCAAATGTGAGATTCATCATGGAAAGAATGATTACATTCCTCTCTTTTCTCTTGTAAGCTTTGATACCAATTTGATGGAGATTGGGTCATCTACAAAACCTAACTAGGGTTTCTCCTCTCTTTCCTCCTCTAAAGGTTCCCGATTATGAAGAAATCTCATCAACCTTGAACTGTGAGAACTAAGAAAGAGAAAAAAACTTTTAAATTTTTGCCCTAGTTTTCATGCCACGAGGGATCAGAATCATTTAAGGATTCAAAGGAAATTCTCATAAAGCGAGAAAATCCCTTGGGTTGTAAGTAGAAACAATTTCGGATGTACCATGACTCGGTTTCCTCGGGTAACCGTATGTCATATGATTTTACAAACAAGAAAAAAAAGGGTATGTCATGCGTTGCATTCGAGTGGATGTGATCGTGTGAAGAATTTCAGGAGAGAAAAAGCAATCCAAAGCATCTCTTCATCCATTAGTCAATGCCACTATTTATACATTTAAGCGGGATAGTTAGGGACACAAATAAAAAATAAGGAAATATAATAATTTTTAAAACTAAATAATAATGTTAAAATAAATAATAAATACTATTTTGCGATAAAATCTGAATGTGAGCATGAAGCTTTGAATTGTATATGGGTTTGGCAATGAACAATGCAACATCACGTCTCATAACACAAATGTGGTGAAAATGGAAAGATGGCTACATGTTGTGATCAAAGCCTTGATATTACTTATTTATGGACAATTGTGTATACATATGCTAGTATTAAAAGCATTCTCCATTTTTATATAATTATGAACATCAAGTGTGGACACACGAGACTAGATAAAATTAGGAATGAATGTATCAGGGATAAGACAGGAGTGGCACCAATTGCAAAGAAGATGCGAGAAGCTCAACTAAGATGGTTTGGACACGTACAAAGGAGACCATTAGCGGCACTTGTTAGGCGTTGTGAGAGTTTAGTCACTGGGCATGTTAAACGGGGGAGGGGTAGACCAATAAAGACTTGGAATGAAACTATAAGGAAAGACATGATGTACTTAGGCATTAGTGAGATAATGACTAAAGATAGGGCACAATGGCGACAAAGGATCCATATAGCCGACCCCACTATAGTGGGATAAAGACTTGAGTGTTGTTGTTGTTGTTGTGAAGTGTGGATTGCTGCCTTGGATTAAAAAAATCTCCTCCCACCATTTTCTTCAACTTGTATTTCTACCCCTTTTCGTTTCTCTCCACGGATTCACTGTCGTCATACTTCATCTCTTGTCTAGTTGTTATCCTCATTGCGAGCCGCCACGGTCTTAGCAACGTTTACAACTTTACATGAGAAGTTTCTCGTCCTCCTTTGGATATTCTACTGATCACCTTTGTCATCCGCACACTGGGTCAAAAAAATTCTTGTTCTTAGTTTGCCTATGCATGCCTTAGATTGAGTTTAATCAAGAATTATCAAAGGGAAATAGGTTATTTGATGTATTTATACTCTACATAATTGTTCCATTCCAGCAAATTTGAGTTTGTTATCTTATGGATTATTGGATATTCCATTATGATCATCTGTTGATTTGTGTTGCACCCTAAATTGACGTTGTCTTCCTTAAAATTGTGTAATTACACTTTAAGTGAACTGCCGATCAATACCTTTTTTTCAATTGCATTTAAAATTAATATTCAATGCTCACATAATCGGTGGATTGCAAGTTGGCAACTACGAGTGCATCAACTATCGTAGCATCAAGTATGAAAGGTAATTGTAACGGGGTTCTGACAAAATACAACTTCATACAAGATCCTTTGAATAGCATTGTGGTACAGGGTCTTGGACGACCATTCAACTAGGGGAAGCTAGACTAGCTAGTGAACTCATGTCTTTGTTTGTCAAAACACAAACACCTCAAGTAATTCTCTACACACTTATTGACCATTTATGTTTCTCCATCCAAATGTGAGAATGATAAGTCGAGGAAGTCTGTAATTCCACTTGCTAGAGCTTACCAAAACTCTTGCCAAAAATTCCTTATAAAGATCAAATTTTTATCATGCTCATAATGGTGGTCAGCAGCCCATGTAGCTTAAATATATAATCCACAAATAATCTTGCTATGGTGATGGCTAAATATTGATGTAAACTTATAAAATGAGCTTACTTAAACTACCTACCACAGCAAAAATGGCATTTCCCATTTGACTTGTGCAACCCCTCCATGAAGTCCATAGAAACGTTGATGGAGATCACGGATCGCGAGCGGGTCGACCCGTATCGGAATCCACACTGATCTGCATATGCAGTAGGAGATCGGATCATTGTATGAACAATCTGAGCCGGTAGTCACATTCTGTGCAATCCATCTTTTTATTGTATTTTTAACTACGTATATTCTATGTATTATTGTATCGGACAATATAACCATCCATAGTGGGATCCTTGCCTAGAAATAGGAGTCTAGGGGCATACTTTTAGATTATTGCAGAATTTGAAGAGAAATTTCGAGTTCTTGTGATCAATCCGTAGGTTCCAGGTGTCGAAGTTTGGATCACCTCCCTCTTGGTGATTGGCCGGCCACCGCCATTCTTGTTATGAACAGAAACCTTCAATGAGTGACCCACTCAAAGCGGTGTGCGCGCGCGTGCGAGAGAGAGAGAGAGAGAGAGAGAGAGAGAGAGAGAGAGAGAGAGAGAGAGAGAGAGAGAGAGACTCAATACTCAAAGCGATCTGGCAGAAAGAGCGAACACAAAGCGAAGAATATTGCATTTCATTCATAATAAAGATACAAATGTGATAGATAGAGAGTCGTAAGTAGAGAGGGGGTGAGAGAGAAAGAGAGAGAGCTCAACACATTAGTGATCCTCCAAGATTCCCAAACACTCGTGCCTCTCCCCCTAATATAGATGAGAGAGGGCATATCAAGCACATACATAATACTTTAATATAACTAACCAAATTAATATTAATTAATACCCATTAATTAATATTAACTAATTACTTATCAAATATTATATTCCTCCATGAATTTATCATGGCGACTTCCATTTGCGCGCTCTGGTGGTTCTGAATAGGGGGGTCACTTGGGAAGGGGCACGATTTTGGATTGTTATCTCTAGGGATAAAGAAAGAGCTGGAAGTGGGAAAAGGATCGATGGGCTTCAGGACAACAGGTGTCTGATAGGGGCCTGATAGAAGCCCACGACATCAGTTATTGATAGGGGCCTAATAGAGAGACCCGCGACGTCAGTTATCTAGTAGTGTTATATTATTAGGCTTGTTTAAGTTATCGAGTCAAATCTTTATGTATTGAGACGAATCGTTATTATCGAGTCGTAATCTTAGCGTCGTAGTATTTTAATATCCACGCGTCTGTTGTTGTATTTACGATTATGTCATTAGGGGTTCTATGTAAGGGAACTCATGGGATCATTGTAGTTATGCAAAGAATTAAACCAAATTTCTCTTTCTCTCTCAAGATTCTCTCTCTCTAGTTCCTCTTCTCAACTCCTCCCACATTTTAGGGTTAGCCCCTTGTATCCCCGCTCCCTCTCCGCTATCAACACCTTCGACGAAACCTCGCAAAATAGGCTTGTAATAGTATCATTGTCGCGTGAGTGAAAGGGATTCGTGTGGGCGTTGCAGAGGATGGAAGGAGTGATGGCTTGCAGGTGTGTGGAGGCGGACAAGCGGCAGTCTGCGCTATAGTAGGAAAGGGCGGGATAGGAGGTGTGCAGCAACAATAGAGAAGTTTGGCTTCTGTGGATCGGGCGGCGGCTCAAGCGGTGAGAGTCCGGCAAAAACAAAGCATATTACTGGGAACGAGGAGGCGTGTAGGCCGGGGAGGGCCGCAGCAGAACCATGGTCGTGCGTTGGCATCCCTAGTGTCGTCGTTGGTGGATGTCATCAACATGACATCAAGCGCGTGGACGGCGAGGATACCTTGGAGAAGTGTTTGTTGGTGTAATTGTGTTTGTTGCTCGTAGGTGATAGCGATCATGGGATATCTTTGTAGTCTTGTTGGCCACCCAAGCGTTGGCACATTGGAACCTTTTCGTCGATGTGAAGTCTTGCTGCCCCATTGAAACCGCGACAGCAGAGACCTGCAGGTTGACGAAGGGCACGGGCTTGGTGGGGGACGCCGGAAGAAGAGTTGGTTGCTTTGTTTGCTTTATAGGCATGTTGATCCCATCCCATCAGTCAAGTTTGGCATGGAGTTTGTTCACCATAGCAAGGACGTTGGCAAGGGCAGTGTCCTATCGATCGAAGCGCTCGTGGAGTAATGTCGCGGCGGATGTCATGGCGGAGGAGGGTGATTGTGGTGTAATGGTTGAATCCATATCGGCAGCTGAAAGAAGGGATGGAGGAGATCCCGCGATGGAAACTACAACCGAAAAAGAGCAAGTCAGACCAATTGTTACGAACAGAAGTCTTCGATGAGCGACCCACTCAAAGAGATGCGCGTGCAAGAGAGGGAGAACCTCAATGCTCAAAGCGATCAGGCAGAAAAAGCGAACTCAAAGCGAAGAGCGTTGCTTTCATTCATAATAAATATAAATATGTGAGAGATAGAGAGACATGGAGTCCTAAGGAGAGATGAGAGAAAGAGAGAGAGAGACCAGTACATTTGTGATCATCCCAGATGCCCAAACATCCATGCCTCTCCCCCTTATATAGACGAGGGAAGGCATATCAAACACATACATAATACTTTAATTAATATAACTAACCAAATTAATATTAATTAACACCCATTAATTAATATTAACTAATACTAATTAATTATAAAATATTAAATTCCTCCGTGAAATTATCACGGCAACTTCCATATGCGCACTCCGGTGGTTTCGACAAGGGGGGCAGCTTGGGCGAATGTATGGGGGCAATAATTCATTAATTCCCCACCACTTCCTTGCCGTCGGCCAGCCCGATCCATTGTGTTGACCAATCATACAACCAAATCCCCTCCTATTTATTGACACAACCACCCAAAATTTCCGATAACCGTCAAGTATTGATGCATCCATTATACATTTTGTCGACTTACATCTAGTACTAGTCTGTTACGAATAGGGGGGAAGTTCCCACTTGGCCAGTCCTAGGCTCCACACTTTCCAATTCCAAGATACAAGATACCCTCGCATCAAAGAGCCGGGAGTTATATAACATCTCCCGACAATTAGAACATACGGAAAAAGACAGTAAATAAAGATAACATAAATCGTCGGTGTCACGTCACGTTGTCGTAGTGCTATCCGCAGGCCTACTCCTTCGAGAATATACGCGTCATGTCGACGATGCTCCGTCCGCTAGGTCGTCGTCTTTTGTCCTCGTAACAATACCCCCATCTGAAAAATTTGCCTTGTCCTCAAGGCAATAATCTGGAAACAGCTGCGAAAGTCGTCGTGATCCAACCACGTCGCGTCAGAGTGAGGGCGTTGTCGCCATGCGACCAAGACCTGTTCCCAAACCCTACCCTCCACGGTGATGGGTTTGCGGTCCAAGATCGCCTCCGGAAGAAAAACGGTGGAGCAGTTAGAAATGTCCGGAGGAAGGGTCTCCTCGATCGTGTGGTCGCCTACCACTCTCTTGAGCTGGGAGACATGGAAGACTAGGTGGATGCGACTGTGGGCGGGAAGGCGGAGGCGGTAGGCCAGTTCTCTGATGTGGCCAATCACCTCGAATGGGCCAAAAAACGAGCAGATAGCTTGGGATGAGAGCGGGTCGCCACAGACGTCTGGCAGTAGGGTCGAAGCTTGATAAATACCGCGTCCCCCACTTGAAACTGGATATCCCTCCAGCGCTTGTTTCAGTGGTGGATCATCTTCTGCTGAGCGCGGTGTAGGTGGGTCTTCAAGATCCTGCGAATCTCATCACGATCCATGAGCTGAGTGCGCACTGCCCCAACCATGCATTCACCAGGACGATGCTCAATCACGGTGGGCGGCCGTAAACAGCCTGGAAGGGGGTCATGCCGGCCGAATAATGGAAGGAGGTATTGTAGGAGAACTCGACCCAACCCAACCATTTGCTCCAGTCCCGGGGGCGGTCGGAGGTGAAACAACGCAAATATGTCTCTAAACAGCGGTTCAGAACCTCAGATTGTTTGTCTGTCTGAAGGTGGTATGCGGAAATCATCCGTAGTAGCGTGCCCTAGAGTTTGAAAAACACCTGCCAGAAAGAACTCATGAAGACCGAATCATGAACGCTGGCGATGGAACGTGGGAAGCCATGAAGGCGGACTATGCTGGAGATGAACGCCTCGGCCACCATTGGAGCTGTAAATGGGTGGCGTAAAGGAATAAAGTGACTGTATTTGGACAAACGGTCCACCACCACCAGGATGCAGTCATTCCCCAAGGATCGAGGAAGACGTGTAATGAAGTCAATCACCAAGTCCTCCCATATGAGGTCGTGAATGGGTAAAGGCTGCAGAAGGCCTCCCGGAAAGGCGGCCTCGTATATCGATCGCTGGCAGACGAGGCATGCTGCCACGAACTCCTCCACATGACGCATCATTCCCTTCCAATACAGTGCCGCGGCGAGGCGGCGGTAAGTACGAAACGCTCCGGAATGGCCCGTCGCCGGTGTGGTATGAAACTCGGTGAGGAGCCGTTGAATGCTAGCTGAAGAGGAAGAAATGACCAGCCGGCCCTTATAGAACAGGCGATCTCCAAGGAGGCTGTACGGGGGGAGGGCATCGGTGTCCGTTCGTAAGCGCTCCATGATGGCTCTCAAGGTCTGGTGGGATTCCACCTCCCTTCGCAACGTCTCTGCCTTCTGCCAAACCGGGCACGATATAGACGTCAACTCTGCGGATGTCGTTTGGCGGGATAAGGCGTCGGCGGCTAAGTTGGACTTGCTGGAGCGAAATTCCACTGTAAAGTCGTAGCCCAATAGCTTTGCCACCCAAAGCTGCTGTGATGGTGTGGTCATCTTCTGACTGAGAAGGTACCGAAGGCTGTGATGATATGTGCGGACGATGAAGTGTCACTGTAAAGCTGTTGTGATGGTGTGGTCATCCTCTGACTGAGGAGGTACCGAAGGCTGTGATGATCCGTACGGGCGATGAAGTGCCGCCGCAAAGATACGGTCGCCAATGCTGAACCGCCAATACGAGTGCCATCAATTCGTTCTCGTACACCAAGCGGGACCAAATGGTGGAGGAGAAGGATCGACTGAAGTAGGAAACAGGTCGCTTGGCCTACATAACTACCGTGCCAATGCCCGAGCCGGAAGCATCGCATTCCACGATGAAAGGCAGAGTGAAGTCTGGCATGGATAGAACGGGGCCTTCACCAAGGCCTGCTGCAGGGCTGTGAGGGCGGATGCTGCCTCGGGGGACCACCGAAAGGTCGGGTCGGTTGTCTTGCGCAGAAGACGTGTGAGAGGTAGTGTCAGCTTGTCATAGTCGCGGATAAATCGGCGGTAGTAACCGGTCAAGCCGAGGAACCCTCGGACCTCCCGTAAGGAGTGCAGAGGCGGCCACTGTAGAACAGCCGCGACCTTATCAGGATCCATGGCCACGCCCTGTGCGAAGACAGTGTGACCCAGGTAGGAGATCTCGCGTTGAGCGAACGCGCATCTCTTCAAATTGGCGACTCGATGGTGGCTTCCAGATGTCGGAGGTGATCCTGCCACGTCAGGTTGTAAACAAGTATGTCGTCAAAGAAAACCAAAACATACTTACGAAGCACCGTCCTGAAGATGTCATTCATTGTGGCCTGAAAGGTCGTCGGAGCAATGGTTAAGCCGAAAGGCATAACGAAGAACTCGTAGTGGCCGTCATGTGTGTGGAAGGCGGTTTTCGGAACATCCTCCGAACAGACCCGGATTTGGTGATAACCGAAACGCAGGTCAATCTTGGAGAAATAAACAGCTCCATTCAACTCATCAAGAAGCTCTTGTATCACTGGAATAAGGTACTTGTCCGCTACGGTGGCTTTGTTAAGCTCAAGATAGTCCACGCAGAATCTTCAACTACCGTCCTTTTTACGGACAAGAAGGACCGGACTGGAAAACAGGCTCGCACTCGGTCGGATCAGGCCGGCGCCCAACATATCGGTGACCAAGCACTCAATCTCATCTTTCTGAATGTGGCCATAGCGATAAGGTCGGACTGAGAATGCCTGGATGTCCTCCCGGAGTGGGGTATGGTGGTCGGTGGTGCACTGCAGTGGAAGACCTTGGTAGCGGCTCAAACATTGAAGCAAAGGCCTCCAAGAGGCGAGCCAGCTGGGGCGGAGGAGAAGCCGGCGACGAGGGTAGGTGCTCGGTTCTTGATATCGTGATCTGCCATAGGAGGGCACAGAAATCCCCCGAGTCAGTGCGTTGGGGTGATCCGCTGGAGGGATGCCTCACCCTGAAGCGTGCATGGCCAATTGGCCCACTGAAAGGTCATGCGCATGGAAGTCCAATTGTGATGGATGACGCCCAAGGATTGCAACCAAGTGATGCCCAAAATGGCATCGACTCCGCCCAAGGGAAAAACGTGAAAATCTGCGAAAGCCGCATACTCGCCCAACTGTAGAGAGAGGTCGTGGTAGAGGCCTCGAGTCGGCGATCGGCGGTCATCACCAAGGTGGACTACAAAGCTCCGCGTCGGATCGGCAGGCAATTGTAGGCGCGTCACGAAGTCGTGGGAGATGAAGTTGTGACTGGCGCCACTATCAATCATGAACACCCCTGGTGTTCCCTGTAACCGTCCCTGGAGCTTCATCGTGCGGGGCTCGGAAATACCCCCAGTAGAAGAACAGGAAAGATCCAAACACTGCAGCCCAACTAGTGTCGGCTCCTCGGGAGGAGCGTCGTCCAGTAGCAGGGCGTCAAAATCGGCGGTCGTAACGTCCTCATCCTCCGCACATATGAGGACCCGCAACTGTCTCAGCGGGGAATAGGGTTCCTTACAGCGGAAGCACAAACCCCTCCCGCGCAGATCGTTGTATTGTTGTGTGGAAAGGCGACCGACTACGAGCGGGCGTGGCGGCCTAGGTAGAAAGGCGGGCCTGGGTGGGGCAGTCGGCTGCTGCGGTTCGCCTGTTGGAAGTCGGTTTGGAGTAGGAATAAATGTGGTGCGAGCTGGAGGCGGAGGGGCCGCTGGAGGTAGTCGGAGTCGGTCCCCACACGCACCGAGAAATCAGCTTCCACCAACCGAGCACCCTCCATCGCCTCAGAGAGATCACGCGGGTGATGGGTGCGCAAGCGGGAACGAATGTGGGGGCTAGAGGCCCTGAAGAAAGAAGTCGAGGTGATGATCTCGGGGAAGTCCGGGAACGAGGTTGAGCTCGATGAACTCGTCGATGTACTGATCCACTGAAGAGGTATGGCGAAGGGCACATAAGCTCTCCACCGCATTGTCGGAGTGTCGCTTTACCAGCTCTGTGGCCAGATTGGCCCAGGACAGGAGGGAGGTCGACTGGCGAAGCCAACGAACCCAGTGGAGGGCAGAGCCTTCCATGGCGAGGGTCATCAGGGGCACTTTCTCATGGGTGTCATGAATATCAAATAATTGATCCGTCTTTGCGATCCAATCCAGGGGGTCGGTGCCGTTGAAGTGAGGAACTTCGAGAGTGCGTGGGGCGTGTGCTGAGGCCAGCACTGAGAGTGAAGGGAGGGTCGACGGGGATGCGTGCGGGCCGGTGAAAGAGAAGGGATCCTCCGCGGCCGGTGGTGTGGAAGAGCGGTTGTCCAATCGGGCATCACGGGCCTCCAAGCGTTGCAGAATCGCTTGAATCGATGCGAGCGTACTGTGTTGGTCGTCGAGGCGACGCTCGACGGCATCGAGGCGGGCTTTCGTCATTGTGCGAGTGCACGAGCGTTGTCAATGGGGCGTCAGGAGTTGTTGTAGGCGCGGTAGAAGGCAAGCAAAAGAGGTGTTGTAGCAGGCGAGCGGAACAGTCGATCGGTCGAAGGAGGTTGATGAAGGCTTCGACAGGCCGGGAGCTGGAGAGGAGGGGAAAAACGGCGAGTGGATGGAGCTCCAAACAAAATTTGTTGAAGGGGGTTGCGACGCGAGCGGCTGGAGGACGCGGGGAAGACGCGGCTGGGAGCGACGAAACCCGCTGCGTAGGGTTGCGACGCAAGCGACCCGGAGCAACGCGAATTGAACGGCGGTAGATAGAGGCCGATCCCGAGGAAGAGCTTCGAAGAGACGGATGCGGACGAACCCGGCGGCACGCGAGCAAGCGGGGAGGCGGGTCGGACCAATGTTACGAATAGGGGGAAGATCAACTCCAAGGGGAAGTTTCCACTTAGCCAGCCCTAGGCTCCACACTTTTCAATTCCAAGATACAAAATACTCTCACAGCAAAGAGCCGGGAGTTATATAACCTCTCCCGGCAATTAGAACATATGGAAAAAGACAATAAATAAAGATAACATAAATCGCCAGTGTCACGTCACGTTGTCGTGGTGCTATCCGCAGGCCTACTCCTTCGAGAATTTACGCGTCACGTCGACGATGCTCCTTCCGCTAGGTCGTCGTCTTCTGTGCTCATAACATAGTCCACTTCATTGTCGGTAGGTGCCTCTCCCAATCCTGAGCCCTACTCTGAATCAACCACATTTCCTCCACAACTTAGTCGCCAGCCCCTTGTCCAAAAACCTTCACTATTAGCGGCTTTCACCCTCTAAATCACTGGTCGATCCTCCATTCCTATCCTGTACAAAGGTTGCTACGCGGATTCATTGTAATCCCTGATTTCCCCATTGCTCATGACTTCCTACCTCATCTCCACCTCAAGTTGACCTTGTTGATCACTTCACTTCCCTCCCTAACACCCCATCATCACTTCCACCCCTACCAACACCCCTAAAGCTTACCCAGCCCCTACAAGCCCAACAATTCCCCATCCAGCAGTCTGAATCCAGTCTGGAACCAGAGTAAGTTGCTGTCCTGCCTTAAATCAGCCCACGTCTAACCAATCCGGTCCCCAATTACTTGTGTAAATTCTAATTTAAAGTCTACGGTGCTTTGTGTAATTATTTGGTGAAAATACATAGAATTTGGGATCTTGAGTTGTAAGAATTTACTTAATTTTAATTCTACTTGAAATACTTAATCGCCGAGCATTTAATCAAAGCATTCTCTTTGTAAATTCGACTAGATCATGTTTGTGTTTCTAACGCCTAATCCCTAGTGTGAATGTTTACGGATCTTAATATTAATAATTCGAATTTTTATTGTAATTAAATATTGTACAATCGCATGTGCATCACATCATTTTAGAATTTCTTACATCACTACACTTGAAACCCTTACACATTCACTACATTCCTCCTAATTATCAAAGACATGGATTTGAGCTTAGTGTACCATACGTGGAACTAGAGTCCATAGATCATCCATGGAATATCATAGTCGTCGTCTTTACTCTTCTCCTCTATTTGAGAATTCAAACCTTGTTTATACTCGACCCCAAGGTATTACAAGGGATGTTATTATTATTATCCTCTATTTAATGATCCAAAATCTTATTATGTTCAACCTCAAAGAGCTTCTCCTACGAAGTCGTCGTACCATTATGATCATCCTCATCCACAACCATCTATTAGCAGGGATCGAGTTAATTCTCCGACATGACTGGATGTTTATCAGGAGCCCCATAGAGGTGACCACTCTGAGAATGTCACTAACACAGAGATGTTGATTGTTGACTTCCAAAAATTTATGCTAGATTGATTTGATTGCATAGACCCTCACTTTGATCACATTAGAAATGACTTAAAGCACATAAACGCAAAGTCGATATTATACGAACTAGGAGGTTGAGTCAAAGCCACTCTTTCAGTCCTCCCATTGCTCAGTGCCCTGCAAGTGATCCGCTCATGGAGAGTGATCAGGAATGACCATGTAACTCTGTAGTGGTATGTCCTCCTACCCCCTGCACACACCTGGTGGTGGCAAGACCGCCAACCTCTGAGGACATTACCGCCACTAATGATATTCATTTGGCGGATTATCCCACTATTGATATATTTGTTGATGACCTACCTGATAAGCCCCGTGATGAGCCTTCACATGCGGATGAGATACTGGTGATCGATTCAATTATGAGCATGGGATCCTTAAAACTACTTACGAAGTACAGCTATGAGTCATCCCACTCGTGAGGCTCTCGAGCCTAATGTTGCATACGTAGTGATTACTCCACTTACACTTAAGGACACTCCTAATATCTTGGAAACCTATTTTGGTACTGATCGCATTTTTGGTGAATTGCATTATGACCCTCCCATCAGCCACCCAATGAGTTTTCCTTTTGTGCAGGCATTCCATACATCCTAGAGTGGCATCCCAGTGTCGATGTCTCAGCCATTTTTCTGGGTGATCGCTGCCTTCGCAAAGAATATTCTTGTAGATCACTTGGGGAGCCTCCTGAGAAGTCGCATCATTTGAGAGACATTCGGTACGTAATGGACTCATACTTTAGTGTTGATACCTCATGTAAGTATGTGAGTGCTCATCACATAATCGGTGAGTATTCCTATAGTCCACCTAGAAATTCTCCTAACAAGCCAACGTTCATTAGGGAGCTACAAATAATTAGAGAGTCGATCGAGGTTGAGAGTGCTCTCAATGGTTTGAGGACCTATTTTATCATTTTCAGCACTCTAAGAGATATTCGGCATATTATATTATCATATCTAATAGTCGATGTCACTTGTGATTATTTGAGTGATCATCGCACTCACGATGAAATTTTGTACACCCAGCCACCTGAGCCTTATGACAGTGTACCCATCTTAGGAGTTCCTTATAACATCATAGAACCTCAATGTAAGGAGTTGGTCATGTCTATTGTTCATCATTTATATCAGTTGCATGAACATTTACACATTGTCTGACTCATATGTGTTGTATGATTCACATCTACTGTATGTTTTGCATCATTTGCATGATTGCATGAATTTATCTGACGTAAATTTGCAATAAGGGCAGACCGGTGCACAAAGCATCCCCGCGCAACGAGTGTCCGAGGAAGAGCCCGAGCACAAGGGTGAAATGTAATAAATGATGAAAATTATAAAATTTATGCAGACATTCACAAAAGATAGCAGTGCTAGAGAAGGCAAGCAAGAGATGGTTATAATTAGAGCTAAAGGGTTCCATCAAGGAACAGTGAAAAAATTAAATGTCAGGTGAATGGGTCCCTGCACAGTAGTACGAAGAATTGGGTCGAATGCTTATAATTACAGATCCCTAAGAGTATGTGGATTCATCATGTATTCAGAATTGAGGATTTGACTCCATATTATAAACCTCAGGAGTATTTGACCACATTCCCTGACATTACTCTTGGCTCTCGATCACCACCTATACCAGACACTCATCTTCAGTATCAGCCTCAGCACACTATCCAATTACCAGCAAACTCACCCATTCTTATTTTGATATTAGTTCCTCCTTCAACACCTGAGAGCATACACCAATCCACCGAAAGTATATCATACATTGTGAGTCAACATTGGGTCAAATACCTATAATTAAATATCGCCTATAAAAATAGAGGAATTTAACATTGAAGATTTTACTCTATATTATGAAATTCATGAGTATTTAACTACATTCATTGATACTACCCTTGAGCCTCAGTCACCGCCTACACCTAACACTCATCTTTGTATCAACCTCAGCCCACTACCCAGCTACCAGTAGACTCACCCGTTCATATTTCAATATTGGTTCCTCCTTACGCATCTGAGAGCATACACCCTTCCACAGAAAGCATAGCAGACATTGTGAGTCATGACGTTTCAGGGACGCCAAATGGCTCCTCTGTACAGTAAATGGTTCATTGGAAGAAATGATCAACTATTGATGATATTTGGGGGCGCTAGGGGAGCTCGACTTACTAACCCCTAAGTTTCGTAAAGAGCACGATCATCTTCATTCATCGGAGTTGAATGCTCTCAAGCCGGAGGTAATTGATGGGGCTCACTAGTCGTGAGCAACTCAACCTGTATCGAAACCTACACAGGTCTAAATATGCAGGAGGCAGAGATAGGATCGACGTATGGACGATACGAGCCTGTAGTCGCATTCAAAGCGACGACAACATACTTTATGTAGATTTTTTGTATTTTTATTTGCGCATATTTTGTGTATTATTGTATCAGATGATCGTAGCCGACCATAGTGAGATCCTTGCCTATAAATAGAAGTCTAGGGGATGATTTTCAGATTATCGCAGAATCTGGGGAGAAAATTTTGGCCTCTCCCAATCTTCCTACGTTGCTGATTCCGTAAACTCTTGGTGTTGAAGCCAAGATAACTACTTTTTCTAACCACACTACTCCCCATAACTACCTGTGACTTAATAACCACTCATTAACCGCCCAAAAACTGCCCATAACCACTAGATTTCCTTGTTTCTTGTTGTAACTACCTCTCTCTCTCTCTCATGCCCCAAATTCACATAACCACTCACTAACTACTTCTCCCCCACTTACAACCACTTGTAACCATCACTCGCACCACAATCCAGCAGTTAATCATCTCATAATCATCAACTACTGCACAACATCCAGGGTCGCATAGGGCTGTAACTGCCGGAACCGCTCCCACAGAGTACCAATTCCCCTTCCAGAATGTGTCCCATCCCTCCACCGCCGCACCCCCCATCCCACCCACCCAATACACATATAATACTCCAGCACTCATATATGTACAAAACCCCCCAACATTTCCCCACTTCAGGAAACCAAACTCAATCCCAACCCCTACATGACACATTCAGCACCCCCAATTAACTGTACTGCTCCCAGTGCCCAATTTCTTGTACAATTCAGCCACCAAAATTCCATCCCAACCCCTACAAAACTTGCCCAGCAACTCCAATTCCCACTCCCTGCAAGTCAACCGCCTCATCTCCCTCCACATAACATGTCTCCAGTGACAAAACCTTCCCCAACCCCAGCCCTTCTCATAATATTAATCCAACTTCCCAATGCACAGCACCCTAAAATCTATGCAGAATTTCGACGAACCTGCTATTCAGTTTCAAAAATCAGCAGCACGGCACCTTTTTCAATCTCTAATTGCTTATGTAAGTTTTTTTTTCAAGTCATTATTACTTATTGATGTACATTTAGTGAGCAAGCATATTATTTAGGCTATTAATTCATACAAGTTTGCCCATTGATTGTAAACATAGGAGGTTCATTCACCTAAAATTTAATTGAAGCACTTTTAACCTTAATTTGACTTGAAATTGCTTGTTTATCTAGTGTTGTAATCTCAAACTTAGTTGTGAATGATTGTCAACACATTTACAAGTTTTTAGTATTTAACATAGACCATTCGTCGGAAAATCGCGTGTGCACCGCATCATTTTAGAATTCCCTACAGCACATCACTAACTCTCATTCATTAAGAGTTCCGTAAGGGCGCAATTACACACTCAATATATTCGTCTTGTGTCATATGTCTTGCCATATCCTGTTTGGAATTAGGAGATGTGGCATTAACCCACTGGACCAAACAATTACGTTTACTTTGTTGACAAATGGAACAACTTCTGATGCAGTCATGCATTAAACCCTTCATGCATTTCCAATATAAATTGATTGAGCCAATGAAGTGTGGCATTAATCCTTAAATGGCCCCTAATGACCCTATCATGATATAGTTTAAGTAAAAAATATCTCTTTTATAATCCTTCCCAAGGTTCATTTTTTAAAGCCTACTTTCCTATTGGTTTTGTGGCTTAGATGATGGATCCTCATCCTTTCCTTGAATGAGTGCTTGCAATCATGTATCTTAAACTAACGTGTCAATGATGAGATAGCAAATATGATGTAAATGTCTATATGACAGTCAACTTCCCTTTTTGTTCTTCCATTTTCTTGGAAGAAGCATCAGCAACTTTGTTCTCATTGCCTCTCTTATAATCTTATATATAATAGAGTAATCATATCTCATCTTGTTCTTCCATTTTTTATTTTAGCAATTGTTTAAGACTTGATGATAAACATGCCTACCAATGAGATGGGGTGTCCGTTTGTGAACTAACAAAACAATAGCTATGAGCTCCTATTCATTGATAGAGAGGCTATCATTTTTAATCCTCAATACCATGCTAAGGAATATTATAGGATGGCTATTTGGCATCATCACTGTTAGAGCCATCTGTTTCTAGCACAATAGCATCATTAAAATGTGGCATGAACCGTGTTTTTATTGAGTTCTCTATGGTCTAGACAGTGACAGATCCTCCAAATAACATCCCTCAATTACCCCATGGCCAACATGTCTAATGAGTTTCTCAATCTCATTCTTCTATAAGAAAGTGTATTGTCACGGCAATTTGCGGCACGAATATGGCAAAAGTTCCCATGATTAGAGGACGTAGATATGTCGCATTTATCACGTTATTTAGTTCTTATTTTGGCTTTGTCATTCTTGTTAATTTTTTGTCTCTCGTGAACTCATTTAATTTCGCTTTTATTTACAACACTGTAAGCTTTTAGTTTATTCCGTTTCTGTTTTAACTATTGACCATTGTAATCTTTTATGAACAATTTTATAAGCGACTAGATACCAAAGATGGAGAGCGTGACATATATAAAATTGTTCGAGCTAGAGAGAGGAAGACGAGATTTAAGCCAAGTTAAATGCATAAAAGATGAAACAAATACAGTTTTGACGGATGATGTGGCTATTAAAGAGCGATGGAAAAAATAATTTTATCAACTCTATGATGAAATAAAAGACAATGAACTGAACTTGGAAGAGTTAAATAAATCGGAGGAGTATAGGAACTTAACGTTTTATCGTAAAATTTAAGTATCGGAGAATAATCGGAGGAGGTAAATGATGCTCTAAAGAAGATAAAAAATGAAAAGACGGTTGGGCCAGACGATATACCATCGAAGTATGGAAATGTCTAGGAAAAGAAGGAATTGTGTGGGCTACATATTTCTTCAATAAGATACTGAAGTCAAAGAGGATGTCAGACCAATGGAGAGAAAATATCTTGGTACCTTTAAGAACAAAGGAGATATACAAAATTGTGTTAATTACAGAGGAATTAAATTAACGAGTCATACCTTGAAACTGTGGGAATGAGTAATAGAAAGAAGAGTAAGACGAGAGACTAGCATCTCGGAGAATCAATTTGGATTCATGTCAGGGCGGTCGACCATGGAAGCTGTACATCTCTTGAGGAGACTCGTTGACAACTATCGAGAAAAAAACAAATTTTGCATATGTTGTTTTATCGATCTTGAGAAGGCTTATGATAGGGTTCCAAAAGAGATCTTATAGAGAGTCTTAGAAAATAAATGTGTAAATGTATCATACATTGACATAATCAAAGATATGCATACAAATTAAGTTACGAGGGTGAGGACATCTGGAAGATTAACACAAGAATTCTCTATCATTGTTGGCTTACATCAAAGTGAACTCACCGGACATATCCAACAAGCAATACCTTGGTGTTTATTGTTTGCGGAAGATATCGTTTTAGTCGATGAGACGCACGAGAGTGTAAATGAGAAACTTGAATCTTGGCGAGACACTTTAGAAAAGAATTAGGTTGAGCAGGACAAAGACGAAGTATATAGAGCTTAAATTTAGCAGTGCAAGAATGACGGATGACTTTGTTATTTAGTTGGGTGATCAAGATATTTACCGCGGTGAGTGCCTTAAATATCTTGGATCGATAGTTCAAAAAGATGGAGGTGTTGATAAAGATCTGATACAAAGAATCCAAGCAGGTTGGTTGAAGTGGAGAGGCGCGTAAGGGATCTTATGTGATCGTGAAGTGCCATTAAAATTTAAAGGCAAGTTTTACCGTACTGCAATTAGACTAGTGACGCTCTATGGTTCTGAGTGTTTGGCAGTAAATTTTGTACATGAGCAAAAAATGGGAGTTGCGGAGATGAGAATGCTTAGGTGGATGTGTGGACACACGAGACTGGATAAAATTAGGAATGAATGTATCAGGGATAAGACAGGAATGGCACCAATTGCAAAGAAGATGCGAGAAGCTCGACTAAGATGGTTTGGACACGTACAAAGGAAACCATTAGAGACACATGTTAGGCGTTGTGAGAGTTTAGTCACTAGGCATGTTAAACGGGGAAGGGGTAGACCAATAAAGACTTGGAATGAAACTATAAGGAAAGACATGATGTACTTAGGCATTAGTGAGATTATGGCTAAAGATAGGGCACAATAGCGACAAAGGATCCATATAGTCGACCCCATTATAGTGGGATAAAGGCTTGAGTGTTGTTGTTGTAATCTTTTATTTTATTTCATTTATATTTTAAGCACCCAACTATGGTTGGATAAAGGCTTGAGTGTTGTTGTATATTTTAAGCATTGTAATATTTTATTTATACCGGAATGTCTTATGAACCGGGTATACATGAATAAAATGTTTATTTGGGCATCAAGAGATCCAGAGCTCCCTCTCACTATTGCCAACTTCTCTCCCTCTTCCTTCGTGTGGTTGTTGCCCTAGTAGTGTGCGCTTACCTCCGACGGTACGCCAACAGCGGCGCCCACCTCCTACAGCAGCAAATATTGTTGCATTCCAGAAGCCGTTGTGGCTGAAAACAACAGCCCTCGCAGCTGAAAACAGCATACATGCGATGTTTACAGCCGTTCGAGTGGAAATTCTTCGGCAATGGCTCCTCTGGTCAATGTCTCTCCGTTTCGTGATGCAATGCCTCCATTCTCTCCGTCCATTGATGGCTTCATCGAAGCAGCCGCAAAAAGGCTCTGAAGTATCTCTGACGTCTTCACCGCTTCCGTAACACAACCAGAATCCCAACGGGGACTCACAGAATAAGCCCCGAATCACTTATTTCAACAAGGGTCATCACCGAGAATCAAAGGGGAAATACTATTCACATCAACCCCCGTTCCCTTCCTTCGTCACACCCCGCCCGGTAACCCGATCCTATAGGCGGGATTGTGATAGGTATCTATGAGGTAGGGTACAAAATAAGGTGATCATGCTCCTGAACTGGTGTTAGTTCTTTAGGTGTAATAAATAAATCAAAATACTCCTCTAGCTATGCTTGTAACCTTTGCTATGAATCTTCTCCATTCCCTCAGTTAGTTCCATAGAACATAATGTAACATCTCCATTTGTGTGCTGTCATAATGCGGGTGCACAACAAAGAGAGTTGTACAGATTTTAGAACCAGTTATTGCATCTTCCTTCTATGAGCAACTTACTAGTTTGCATCCTCCTCCTAGTGACCAATCTACTTGTAGCCGACCTACTATTTTCATGTTATTATGCGTCTGAAATTGTATTTGGAAATTACCAAACATTAAATGCCTTACAAGGTATGTCTGTATCACATTCTCTTAAGGGTAAAATCAGTATACCCATCAAGAATTCTAAGCCTTGCATTTCCCATTTAAACCTACACATTATGAATTTGCTATGAATCCTATTGACATCAGTAACTACCACCGTTCAAGGAGGAATAGAAATCAACTTACAACCTAAATTAGTAGTTGTGCTGTCTAAAATCTTATGGGTACTTCTCGCGTCTAAAATCTTATGGGTGCTTCCCGTGTCTTAAATCTTATGGGTACTTCTCCTGTCTATTAAGTGTAATGGTTTTCCATTGAAGAAAAGGTTAACCTCCTAGTATGATAATTATAGGCACCAGTCATGGCATTCATTGACATATGAACAATAAGAGGGTCGTTGTTTTCAGAATTATTTTCCCCATCAGTTTCTAGTAGTTTTTACTGAAGCTTATCAACACATTTCTCCCTCAACTTCTAAACCACACACTTGCTTGTTTCCACCACATTTATATTACAGAATAAACTTATAATCGAACCAAAAAACATATCCCCTTCACTCTTTTCTCATCCATGTTAGGAAAAGATAACAATTTAGAACTGGGAAAGGGGATTGCAGAAGGCACTTGATTGTCTAATTGATTTCCAATAAAAGGTTGATCGAATGAAGGATTCTACTGAACTTTGTTAGGGCTTTGCAAAGAAGAAGAAGAGAGATCTAGGGGAGATTAGAGAGAGGGGAAGAAGGATTAGGATTAAGGAGGAGGAAAGAGAAGATACCTTGAGAATAATAGTGCATAGCCATCATGAGGGAGCCCCGGGTCTATTAATACCTGGGGCTCAAGGGGGCCGGCCGGCCCCCCCATTTGGGGACTGAACCGGGTTGGTTCAGTCCCCCTTGGTTCCTTTCATTGGTTGGGGGCTGAACCGGATGGTTCAGCCCCGTTGTTTGGCCTCCGTTCTTTCGGTCGCCGAGAGTACGTCTGCCCTTGAAACTGTAGCGGATGCGGCGGCATAACATTCCCTCCCCCTTCAAGCACCAACTTGTCCTCAAGTGGGAAATCCGGAAATCGCTCGCGAAACTCCAAGAAGTCAACCCAAGAATTGTGCTATGCGGTCATTTGCGCCCACTTGACTAGTACCTCTAGCCGGTACTCGGCACCCCGCCGCTTCCATTTGGTCAACAGAATAGCCTCTGGAGAAGGTCGCAATTCGCCACTGCTAGTGGCCTCAGGGAGAGTAGGGCTGATCGGAGTCGAGTTCCCGAGCTTCTTCTTCAACAATGATACATGGAATGTCGGATGGATGCGAGAACCTTCCGGAAGAGCCAAAGTATAAGCCACGGGCCCCACCCTGCGGAGGATACGGAAAGGGCCATAGTATTTCGGTGCCAGTTTCTGGTTGGTCCGCCGAGAGACCGAGAGCTGCCGATATGGTTGGAGTTTAAGGAAGACCTCATCGTCCACCGCAAACTCCCGCTCGGTACGATGTTTGTCTGTCTGGTGCTTCATGCGATCTTGGGCGATGCGTAAGTTCTCCCGGAGTAAAGATAAAGTCCGGTCTCTATCTAGTAACGTCCGGTCGACCGCGGGGAGAGCGGTGCTGGCCGACTCATAAGAGCTCAAAGTAGGCGGGGGCGGCCGTAGACCACTTCAAAAGGGGTGAGCTTGTTGGCCGTATGAAAAGACGTATTGTAGCAATACTCCGCCCAATGTAGCCACCTAGTCCAAGAGCGTGGCTCATCCATGACAAAGCACCATAAATAAGTTTCAACCCCACGGTTGAGGACCTCCGTCTGCCCGTCTGTCTGGGGATGGTGGGCCGTACTCATGCGTAGGGAAGTCCCATGTAGTCGAAATAGCTCCTTCCAGAAATTGCTCACAAAGACGGGATCTCTGTCTGATATGATAGCGCTCGGAATTCCGTGGAGTCGCACAATCTCCTTGGCAAATACTTCAGCAATTGCTTCCCCCGTGTACGGATGGCTCATAGCTATGAAATGTCCGTATTTGGACAACTTGTTGACCACGACCAAAATGACGGACTTGCCCTGAGATTTAGGCAGGCCGTCAATGAAATCCATAGACACAGTGTCCCAAATCTGACGGGGAATTTCCAACGGCGTCAGTAACCCGGCGGGTGAGGTGGTCTCGTACTTCTGCCGCTGGCAGATCTCGCATTCACGCACAAACTGCTGAACATCCCGCCGCATACCCTTCCAAAATACATTCGCCCGGACTCGTTGTAATGTACGCAGGATACCGGCGTGCCCGCCGGTTGGTGAAGCGTGAAACTCCCGCATCATGACATCCCGCCAAGTCGAGGTGGCAGGGAGGACTATCCGGCCCTGATGGTAAAGCCTGTCTCCCTGTATGTGGTAACCGGCCTCAGTAGGCTCTCTCTGTCGTAATGCTTCAATGATGGCCCGAAGATCCGGATCCTGCTGAACTTCTGCCTGTATCTCCTCCAGTGACTCAATCACTGGTCCTGAAATATGGGACAAGGAACTCTCTGGTAGGCGGGAGAGTGCGTCGGCCACCACATTTTCCTTCCCCTGTTTATATACGATCTCGTAATCGTATCCCAGCAACTTTGTCAGCCACTTCTGCTGCAATGGTGAGGCTAGTCTCTGCTCCAGAAAGTGTTTCAGGCTCTGGTGATCTGTACGGATCTGGAAGTGTCGTCCCAAGAGATAAGGCCGTCACAAGGCGACCGCATGAAGGATGGCTAGCATCTCCTTCTCGTACGTCGAGAGGCCCAGCGTCCGAGGTGCCAACGCCTTGCTGAAGTAGGCCAAGGGTCGGCCCTCCTATATCAGCACAGCCCCAATGCCGACCCCCGAAGCATCGGCCTCCACTACGAACACCTTGGAGAAATCCGGTAGTGCCAGAACCGGGGTGGTAGTCATGGCCGTCTTTAAGGACTGGAAGGCGACCTCCGCCTCTGTACTCCATTGAAAAGCATCTTTCTGCAACAGCTGAGTGAGGGGGCGGGCTATTTTCCCATAATCTTTCACGAACCGCCGATAGTACCCTGTCAGTCCGAGAAAGCACCTCAGAGCCCGGACCATCGTGGGAGGTGGCCAATCCACCATGCTTGCGATCTTCTTTGGGTCAGCTTGGACCCCGTGTGCGGACACCAGGTGTCCCAAGTACTCAACCTCCGCCTGCCCAAACGAGCATTTGGACCGCTTGGCGTACAGTTGGTGCTCCCTTAGTATGGTGAGGACGGTGCGGACATGCTCCAGGTGATCCTCCCAACTCCTGCTATATATAAGTATATCGTCAAAGAAAACTAGCACATACCTTCGAAGAAGAGGGCGGAATATCTCATTCATCACCGCCTGGAAGGTCGAGGGTGCGTTGGCCAACCCAAATGGCATCACCAAGAACTCATAGTGACCATCGTGGGTACGGAAGGACGTCTTGTGGACGTCTTCCTCCTTCATACGAATCTAATGGTAGCCAGACCGGAGGTCCAGCTTGGTGAATAAGTGTGCTCCATGTAGCTCGTCCAATAACTCCTCGATCATAGGAATGGGGAATTTGTCCTTGATGGTGGAGTTGTTAAGCCCCCGATAATCTACGCAAAACCTCCACGAACCGTCTTTCTTCTTTACCAGTATGATCGAAGAAGAAAAAGCACTAGTGCTGGGGCGTATAATACCCGAGGTCAGCATCTCGCGCACGCTGCGCTCTATCTCAGCCTTCTGAATATGGGGGTAGCGGTAAGGCCGGATGTTGGTGGGATCCGTCGCTGCCTTCAACTGGATCTGATGGTCCCGGAAGCGGGACGGAGGGAGGGAGCGTGGCTCTTGAAAAACATCACCGTACTGTCCTCAACAACCCGTCTCACGCACCAATGCACTTTTATGTTAGGGGTAAGGCTTCACCCGTACCCGTGGGCAATACCAGCTGCTCAAATACCGCACCACGCGAAGCAGTCCACGGCAATGATCCATAGTGGCCCCCAATCAGGATCCCCTAACAGGGTCGCGGCCCCTACACCCCAACCCGTCTCCTCAACCAGTTTAATTGAGTCGAGTTGTTGAGGCTGGGATTCGATCCCAATCCGTGGTTACCCGCCGTTAGCTGTCGGAGCCACTGCACCCCCAAGACCATATCCGAGCCTCGAATGGGTAGAAGGTAGATGTCGGTGTGGCAGATGTATCCCGGCATCCGCAGCTCGGCCCCCTTTAGGACCCCTTCGCATCGCAACTTGCTCTCATCCGCTACCATGACCTAGAAAGCGGCCTCCCGATCAATCTGAAGCCCAGCCTTGAGAGCCACCTCGGGGTTAATGAAATTGTGGGTGCTCCCACTATCAACCAATATAGTCACCCGTTGCTGGCCAATCGCCCCTGCGATCCGTAAAGTAAGGGGTGTCGTGCACCCTGCCATCGCCTGAATGGATATTCCAAACTCTGCGAGATCCAGATCATCCTCAACGGAATCGCCAGTGGTGTCCTCTTTCTCGTCCTCGTCCCGCAGCATGAAGACTTGGACCTTCTGACACCGATGCCCCGGAACGAATTTCTCAACACATTTGAAACACAGTCCCTTGTCCTTTCTGGCCTGAAGCTCCTGCCACGTCAACCTTGTCACAGTGGGACGGCCCCCGGTCGGTGGTTCCTTCTTGGGTACATCTGTAACCGTAGGTGCCCGACCTGTCGTCTGAGTCCTCTGCCGATTGTACCGCTCGTCCTATATCCTGGCCAGGCTGATGGCATGACTCAAACTGCGTGGCATGTAGGCGTGGACCTCGTCTCTCAAATGGTCCTTCAATCCGGATACGAAACAGCTCAGCATCGTCCTCTCCTCGCAATTGACCCGGTTGGCCAGCCGTTCGAACTCTGTCCGGTACTCTGTGACTGATCCCTTTTGTCGCAGCTTCTGTAACATCTCCTCTACGTCTTCGTACTCCAGAGGCCCGAAACGAGCCGAGAAGGACTCCACAAATTCCTCACAGGGTGCGTAATTGCGTCCCCTCAAAAACCACTTTGTCCACTGGAAAGCGTCATCTTTCAGGTGAAAGGACGCCAACTGGACCCACTGCCCCTTGGGAATCTCCTGGTATTTGAAGAAAAGCTCAGCCTTCTGGACCCACTCTAAGGCGTCGCCGCCTTTGAACTTAGGGAAGTTCATACGTGTCAGTTTGGGCTGCATGTACGGTCGTGGTTCTGCATGTGCTGGTTGGTAAGGTTGCGCTGGAGCCACTGCGGGCCCGGGCCGTCCCCGGTCCATACCGTAGCCTCCTTGTTGCCCTCCACCCCATGGGTTGCCATTTCCATAGTCCGTCGGTCCTCCATATGGCGGTGGTAGCGGTAGGATGCCCGCCACACCCCCGATTGGGACCGCATTCGCTCCAGTAGGTCGAAAAGGGGCTGCTCCCTGCCCTGGACCCCTCCACAAAGGACCCGGCTGCGTTCCCGGTCCGTTCCAGGTGGACTGGGCGCCGAACGGTCCATTCGGTGTTGTCGGCCCTTCTGGCGGCCTCCAGCCACCTGGCCGGCGGTAGCCGGCCTCCATCGAGCCGCTGGTGGCCGCTCCAGGGGCCCCGCACCCCTCCTGCGTCGATCCGATCGTGCGGAAGGCGTAGGTGTCGATCCGCGTAGGATCGGCTTCCGCCGATCCCGACACGGGTATCCCGCCTCCTGTAGACCCGGATCCGGCCCCCTGCTGCGTTCCACTTCCGATTCCCGTGTCGTTCTGCGCCGGAGGATGGTAGGATGCTTCAGCTTCGGATCCCTCCGCCGCGTGGGTTTTTCCCTTCAGATTTTGCATGAGTAGGGTTTTGATCTCCTCCATGCGCGCGTGCAAGCGATCCTCCAGATTTTTTTGGGAGGATATCACTTGTTCTTCGAGCGCGCCATCGTGTCCGACAACCTTACGTAGTTCTCCTTGAGGGATGCGAGCCGCGCGGTTTCGGCTTCCGTGCGTGTCACCATCGTCGCAGGAACGATGCTCTGATACCAAATGTTAGGGCTTTGCAAAGAAGAAGAAGAAGAAGAGAGATCTAGGGGAGTTTAGAGAGAGGGGAAGAAGGATTAGGGTTAAGGAGGAGGAAGGAGAAGATACCTTGAGAATAATAGTGCATAGCCATCATGAGGGAGCCCCGGGTCTATTAATACCTGGGGCTCAAGGGGGCTGGCCGGCCCCCCCATTTGGGGACTGAACCGGGTTGGTTCAGTCCCCCTTGGTTCCTTTCATTGGTTGGGGGCTGAACCGGATGGTTCAGCCCCGTTGTTTGGCCTCCGTTCTTTCGGTCGTCGAGAGTACGTCTGCCCTTGAAACTGTAGCGGATGCGGCAGCATAACAAACTTCTAGTGATTTTGGCGTACGCATGGCTACAGACAAGGACATTCGCACGGGAAATTCAATGTCATCCTTGAGACCAATTTAAAAAATACTAATCGCATGCTCTTTAGGTACACTCGATTAATCAAAAGCATCAAGCTCATTCGAGTAAACTTGAATAGTTCCAATTTGTCACAATTTCTTCAGATCGCACATGGGGTCATCGAATAAGGAATTCCCAAATCGTGCAAGGAGAGTGTGGACATGCTCCTCTCAAAATGAAATCTATCTTATTAGGAGAGATTTGACATTGATTTCATGTCATGCTAGAACTACCAGCTAAATGCACATAAGCAAAAAAAATCTTCATGTGATACGACATTTAAACGCAATCTCAAAGCATTGAGCACTCTCATTACCTTACACTTTGACAATAAATCGTGGGAATTCAATATGAGGACATCTCAAGGGTAGTTGATAATTTTGTCATGTGTGTGACGGATTTTAAAATCTGTAGAGAATTGGTATAAACCTTATAGTATATATTCACTTAAGAGGTAAATACAAGTATGGATACAAATATATAGGAAGAGAGAGGAGGAAGAAATCCTATACAAGAGATGTGGGACTAAAAGAGAGAAGAATAAATGGGCTTAATTAATGGGCCTTTACACATGTTTTCCTATATTCTCTAACACTCCCCCACAAGCTGGAGCGTACAAGTCGTAGGCACCCAGCTTGGATAAGAACTGGTGGTATAAAGGTCGAGGAAGAGCTTTAGTCAAGATGTCAGCAACTTGTTTTGCAGCTGGGACATGTTCCAATTCTATCTTCTTTGACTGAACCTTTTCCCGGATGAAATGACAATCAACTTCAATATGTTTTGTCCGCTCATGAAACACAGGATTCTTGGCAATATGAATAACAGTCTGACTGTCACAAAGAAGAGTTGTCGGAGAGCAAGAGTATTAAAGGCGCAAGGCGCACCGAGGCGCAAAGGGGCCCTAGAGCCTAGGCGCAAGGCGCAGGCGCGCGCCTGAGGCACGTGAGGCGCAAAAATGAGAAAAAAATAAAATCAGTGAATTGGGCGCCCAATTCATGGAAAATCAGCGAGTGAGGCGCCCAATTAGCTGAATTTCTGCGAATGGGGCGCCCAATTTGCTGAATTTCTGCGAATTGGGCCCCCAATTCGCGGAAATCGCTGAAATTCAACGAATTGGGCCCCCAATTCGCGGAAATCGCTGAAATTCAGCGAATTGGGCGCCCAAATCGCTGAATTTCCCAATTCGCACAAATTCAGCATTTGGGCGCCTAGGTGCGTCTCGGGTGCGCCTCGAGTGCGCCTCGGGTGCGCCTCGGGTGCGCCTCGAGTGCGCCTCAGGTGCACCTTGGCGCGCCTAGGCGCGCCTCAGGCACATCGCCCGCCTAGGCCTTGCTGGGGCGCAATGGGGTGCGCCCGGTGCGCCCGGCGCCTCAGGCGCGCCTAGGCGCGCGCCTTGATAACTTAGCCGGAGAGGAGAGTTTGACACCTAAATCTCCCAAAAGTCCTTCAAGCCAGGTTAATTCAGATGCGACAGCAACCATAGCTCTATATTCAGCCTCAGCCGAGGAGCGAGCAACCACAACATGTTTCTTGCTACGCCATGTTATAAGATGTCCACCAAAGTACGTACAAAAACCAGTCGTGGAACGTCTGTCATCTGGAGAGTCAGCATAGTCAGCATTCGAGTAAGCAAGAAGAGATGGCGAGGTGGATGGTTTGTAGACAAGGCCTTGTCCAGGAGCAGTTTTTAAGTATCGGAGAATGCGGGCAACAGCTTGGAGGTGAGAAGTCCTCGGAGTGTGCATGAAGCGACTTACAACGCCGACGGCAAACGAAATATCTGGTCGAGTAACTGTAAGATAAATCAGCTTCCCAACCAAACGACGGTAGTACTCTGGATTCTCAAGGAGTTGATCAGTCTCAGAACCAGCTGCACATAACTTTTGGTTTGAATCCATAGGGGTATCTGCAGGTTTACAGCCAGAGAGACCTGCCTCTTGAAGTAAGTCAATGCAGTATTTCCGTTGGGACAGGACTAACCCATCGGGTCGACGAGCGACTTCAATTCCGAGGAAGTATCTAAGACTGCCAAGATCCTTCGTTTGAAACGCCGAGTTCAGATGCTCCTTGAGTTGTTGTATCCCAGAGATGTCGTCCCCAGTGATCAGGATATCATCAACATACACGAGGAGGATCACAGTTCCCGTGGGTCCTTCTTTGATGAATAGTGAGAAATCAGCAGAGCTTCGTCGAAAACCAAGTGCCAGTAGGACTTTGCAGAATTTATCAAACCAAGCTCTCGGAGATTGTTTAAGGCCATAGAGAGCTTTCAGAAGGCGGCAAACATAGGCAGCACGAGACTCCCCCGTGGTCTCAAACCGGGAGGTTGGTACATATACACTGGCTCCTGTAGATCACCGTTCAAGAAGGCGTTCTTGATATCTAACTGAAGAAGAGGCCAACGGCGGTGGACAGCGACGGAGATCACCACACGAACAGTGTTTAACTTGGCTACGGGGGAGAAGGTTTCATCGTAGTCCAAGCCTTGTTGTTGAGTGAAACCGCGGGCGACGAGACGAGCCTTTAAGCGGTCAAGAGTCCCATCG
Organism: Dactylorhiza incarnata; assembly: GCA_033032865.1. NCBI lineage: Eukaryota > Viridiplantae > Streptophyta > Magnoliopsida > Asparagales > Orchidaceae > Dactylorhiza > Dactylorhiza incarnata. The sequence continues at coordinate 4,100,410 of JAWHQI010000192.1, read as the reverse complement.
GCATTTTGTTTGACAGCGAAGACCCATTTGCAGCTGACACAGTGTTGGCCAGGAGGAAGAGGTACCAGCTCCCAAGTGTGATTAGCGCGGAGAGTGACCATCTCTTCTTCCATCGCAGCACGCCACCCCGGATGCTGTAGCGCTTCCTGCACAGAGTTAGGGAGGGAAATGGAAGAAAGAGAGGTAGCAAACCGGTGAAGAAGTGGAGATAGCCGGTGGAGAGACACGTGGTTTGCCATCGGATGAGCTGTAGAGGCGGAGGCTGGATCAACCGCTGATGGAGAGGCATCGGTAGCCGAGGGCTCCTGACGGGGACCATCCTTAGATTTACGACGAGAGTATACTTGAATGATGGGAGGAGGCTGTTTAGTAGATGGAGATGGTGAAGGTACCGTAGGGGGCGGAGATGGTGAGGTAGTAGTGTCCGTCGGAACAAAAGGACGAACAGTAGTGGAAGGTAATGTGCTTGGAACAGAGGGAAAGTGGAATGATTGATCTTCACAGAACGTAACATCAGGTGAGACAATGGTTTTGCCGGTGGTTGGAGAAGAGTAGCACACGTATCCTTTTTGAGTCCGAGAATAGCCGGCAAACATATACTTGGCAGCTCGTGGGGCAAGTTTATCGATAGGCGGACCGAGAAGGTGGACGTAGCAGACGCAACCGAAAATTCGAGGTGGAATAGGAAAGAGAGGAGTGGAGGGAAAGAGGAGTGTCATGGGAGTGGCAAAGTTAAGAATGGAGGAGGGCATGCGGTTAATGAGATGGCAAGCAGTGGAGACGGCAAAGTTCCAGTATTCCGTAGGAACCCGCATTTGAACCATGAGTGCCCGAGCAACATCCAGAAGGTGACGATTTTTCCGTTCGGCAACGCCGTTTTGTTGGGGGGTATGGGCACAAGATGTTTGGTGAATTATGCCAAACTCTGTGCAGAGAGCAGAAAAGGAGCGGCCAGTGTACTCGCGAGCGTTGTCAGTTCGAATTATTTTAAGTGTAGTGGAGAATTGTGTCCGTGATTCAGTCACAAAGGCACGAAACACAGATGGTAGCTCAGAGCGATCATGAAGTAAATATAACCAGGTAACACGAGAATAATCATCAATAAAAGTTACAAAATAACGATAGCCATAAATACTTGGGACCTTATAAGGGCCCCATACATCAGAATGTACTAAAGATAGTGGAGTCGTGCTCCGGGTACATGAAGGGGAAAAAGAAGAGCGATGTTGCTTGCCGTAGATGCAGGCTTCGCAGGTAAACTCGTGAAGAGGTACATCAGGGAGAGCTTTGCGGAGGACTGGAAGAGGAGCATGCCCAAGTCGGCGATGCCAGTCAGCTGTGGAGACAGTCAGGAGAGTGGTAGGTGGGAGATCCAAGAGATAGAGCTCATTCATCAGCCGACCGCTACCAATGATACTCCGTGTGCGGCGATCCTGAAAAATAAAAGAAGAGGAAGAGAAGGTTACACAGCAATCAAGATCCTGTATCAAACGACTCACAGAGAGTAAGTTGAAAGGAGAGCCCGGAACATGAAGAACCGAGGAGAGCATTAGAGTGGGAGTGAGGTGCAGATCAGCAGCACCAGCAACCGGAGTAGTAGCGCCATTTGCAACAACAATAGACGGAGGGTGAGACGTCTGTACATACTGAGGTGGTTTCTGGGAGGTGATATGATGCGTCGCTCCAGAATCTACGATCCAGTGAGTACAGTGAGATAGGCAGGTTATACCTTCAGTAGAGAAAGAAGCAACTGAGCCAGGAGAACGGCCAAGATTGCCTTGAAGCTGTTGGAACTGGGAGCGTAGGTCATCATATTCCTGTCGGGTAGGACCAGGCTGATCGGCTGGTGAAGACGCAGCAGGAGGTGCTGAAGTAGCAGCAAGATGAGGAGGGAGACCATGCTCACGGTAGCAGGTTGTTTCACGATGACCGTCACGGCCACAGTAAGTACACTTTAAAGGAGGTCGGCCACCACGTCCTCGTCCCCGAGACGGGGGACGGCCACCGCGAGCAGAGGAACCAGGGGTAGGTGTTGGAAGGAGCGGCTGTTGGAGAAGAGCCGGAGAAAAACTTTGCGGGGCCTCTGATGGAGGTGTAACCTTGATAAGCATGGAGTAGACAGCAGACAGAGACGGTGTGGTAGTGAGGAGAGTATCTGAGCGCGAACGCTATGTAGATGAGGAGGTACGCTAGAGAGTAGCATAGCAATGGTCACTGTCTCTTTCTGTGATCGCTGAATAGCGAGATCCGGAGTGGGAGGCTGATGCTGAAGCCAAGCCTCATGAAGAGTCTTTGCCTTGGCGACATGAGAGAGCATGTCATCGGGCGCGCCAGGCTTAAGGTTCTGAAGGTCAGATATGATGTCACACAGATGTTGGAGACTGTTCTGCCCAGAGTAGAAGGCATGAAGTTCATCCCACATGGCTTTGGCGGTGTCATGATACATAGCCATCCTGTATGGCTCCGAGTCCATGGAGTTGAGAAGCCACGTTTGGACACGGCCATCATCCTTAAGCCAGTCAACAATAGGCTCAGTAGTAACCTGGGTTAAGTGATGAAGGAGCCATTTGGTCTGTAAGACTCGACGCACCGAGTGCACCCATTCCACAAAGTTACACTTCCCGGTAAGTGAGATAGTGGTAATTCGAAGTTCGTCACGAACATCGGAGATCGGGGCAGCCGTCGGAGCAGGCGACGGAGTGGTAGTGGAGGAGGAATCGTCGAGGGCCATTGGAAGAGAAGCCGGCTAGAGCAGCAGAAGCTATCTGGAGGAACAGCGGTCTCGGCGAACAGAGCAGATCGCAGCAGCAGCAGTGGCAGCTGTACAACCCTCATATTTCTCGAATCGGTGTGACCCGACCCGGACGAAGCCTGGGTAGCGAGCGAGCAAAACCCTAAACCGCGAAAGAGGCCACGGAAGGAGTGGGAGAATTTCTCCCACTCATCCGGGCGAGTGGGAGGGGCCCTCCCACTTGCCGGGCGAGTGGGAGCAGCCCTCCCACTCGCCGGGCGAGTGGGAGGGGCCTCCCACTCGCCGGGCGAGTGGGAGGGGCCTCCCACTCGCCGGGCGAGTGGGAGCGCCGGCGAGTGGGAGCAGCCCTCCCACTCGCCGAGCGAGTGGGAGGGGCCTCCCACTCGCCGCCCCCTTTGGGCGAGTGGGAGGGATCCTCCCACTCGCCCGGTGTAAGTAGGGAGGTCAGTATGACCTCCCGCGAGGGGGGGATGGACACCTCGAGTCCCACTCGCCCCCCCTCACGCGTGATCGATGGCGGTCGTGGTTGGACTGCGGATAGCAGGATTTTTGCTATTCGCAGTCCATTTTTGGGAAAGTCTATAAATAGACCCACATGGGCACCTTGGGAAGGGTTGGTTACTACCCCCTCCCTCGCGTGGTCTTGTGAGCAAGCACCCCCCCCCCCCTCCCTTGTCATCCTTCAGCTGACAGTGAGGTGGTTCTTAGTGCCCTCCAAGGTGCCCAGGCTCAGCATTGGCTTGGGAGGGGAAGCGCTCTAAGATCTTCCGGGTATGTGGTGGGACCTCCGCGCTGCAGCTTAAGGGGTCCATTTGTGGATTCAAGCGTTCAATAAGTCCAAGTCTTTCAGTTCTTAGTGACCGGTCAAGGGTCTAGGCTTAGAACAAGTAAGGGTTAGTCGCAACCCCCTTTCGAACGCTGAGACCGGGAAACTGGTTTCAACATTCTGGTGCGGTGAGCGTGGAAGCGACTAGTTCGGAAAACTCTGAGCCAAGTCCCATGGCTGGAAGCGACGAGTTGGGAGACCCGCCTCCACCTTGCGAGTATGTGAAGAAGAGCGACTTCGACGAATTCAGCAAGAAGATCCTGGAGTTCATGCAGGCCGCATCCTCCACTCGCGGCGAATGCTCAACACCGCCTGCACCTAGGATCCCCCTAGTAGAAGTAAGGAACAGCCAGCAAGGGAGGGAACCAGCCTCGGAGGAAGGCTTAAGTCTCCAAGCACGGGTGCTTTTCAATAGTTCACCCCGGACCAGCTGCCCAGGCGGGGAGGCGATGGGAGCACCCCCCCTCAACCAAGAAGAATGGAGGAGCCCTTTCTGCGAGCTGGTCATGTCAGCTCCTGTTCCGGATGGGTTCCGCGATCCTGCCATGTCCTACTACGAGGGGGATAGCGATCCACTCCAGCATCTCCAGTGGTTCGAGGACATGACCTCGATCAGGCAAATGTCGGACGCCTTCATGTGCAGGCTTTTCGCCGTCTCGTTCCAAGGAAAGGCGAGGGATTGGTTCCACCCGCTCCCGGCGGGAACAATTTTCCGTTTCGAAGATCTGCGCCGAAATTTCTTGTTGAGGTTCTCTACCTCGAAGAAGAGGAGAAAGAGTATGGAAGCCTTGTTCGCAGTCAGGCAGAAGCCAGGGGAGTCACTGGCTGACTACATGGACAGGTTCCAAGCGGACGTCGAAGTGCCCGGGAACACCCTGCAGCTGGCTTTCACCCTTGGGCTGCAGCCGGGGCTGTTCCGGATGAGTCTAACTCGGGACCCTCCGTTGTCCTTCGAAGAGTTAATGAAGCGTGCCGATCGCGAGACCGAGGTTGAAGCTACCAATCAGGAGTTCGTGGCTAGGTTAGCCGAGGTAGCGGAGGAGGAAAGGAAAGAGCGTGGAGGAAGAAAGAAGGAGGAAGTGACGAGTCAGGGACAACAAGGACCTCCCGTTGGGCAGGAGCAAGGCTGGAAGTCGCAACCGACAGCCGCCCGACCAGCTTGGAGGTCACAGGTTGGTCCCCCTCAAGGCCAAGGAAGGGGCCATTTCCAGGGAGGAGGAGGCTATCAGGGGAGGCACGGGCGGTTCCACCCAGCAGGATGGCAACAGGGCCCGGGGCCGCTGCAAGTCCAGCCCCTGCAAGCCATGGCCATCGGTCGGAAGAGAAGCGGAAGGAAGAGGGGACGTTGGGAGAAGCAGGGAGGCGAGCTGGCGCTGTTATATTGTGACTTCCACCAGCAGGAAGGTCACGCGACCGCAGCTTGCCCCGAATTCCTCGAGATGAGGGAAGAAGGAAGAGCCCCAGCAGGGGGGAAGCAGCTGTGCCTGGAAGGACCTCGGACAGTGGAAAAGGGGAAGAGCAAGGAGGAGGATGATCCATGCGAAGAAAGGGTCGATATAGGGGCCCTAGGAGGGATCGGGGTCATCCACGGGGGAGCAGGCAAAGAGGCCACCCGGAAGGGGAGCCTCCATGCCATATACCGTCGGAGCATTGCCTCGACCTCCCGGTCCCCACCTCCGAGCGAGAAGATTACCTTCTCCATCCAAGACCTGCCGGCCAATGAGGATCCTTTCTGCGACGCGCTGGTCATCAAGGCGGCGATCGAGAACTTCACCGTCTCCCGGATCTTAGTCGACAACGGGAGCTCGGTGAACGTGGTATTCAAGAAGGCCTTTGAAGGAATGAAGGTTGACGCCAAGCGAGTGCTAGCATCGGATGGGCCACTTTTCGGATTCTCCGGGGAGAGGAAGGAGGTGGAAGGGGGAGTCGAACTCCTCGTCACCCTGGGGGGAACTTCAAAGAATTGCCGGTTCGTCATTGTGGACGCGCCGAGCAGTTACAACGCCATCTTTGGGCGTCCCCTCATCAGTGCGTACAAATGTGTGTCGTCCTCCTACCATCAGTGCTTGAAGTACAACTCCGGAAAGCTCCAGGTGAGAGTCAGGGGGGATCCCCGGGAGGCGCGCCAGTGCTACGTTATTGCGGTCAACACAATCGGATGGATGCAAGCAGCCGAAGAAGTGGAAGAAGCAATGGCAGGGATGGCTAAGGAGCAGGCAGCAGAATGAGCCCAGAACGGGCGAGGTGTAAGGAAGTGCCCAGGGAGGGGCGAGATGTAACGGCGTGCCCAGATAGGGGCGAAGTGTAGTGAAGTGCCCGAATAGGGGCGAGATGTAAGGAGGGGCCCAGAAAAGGGCGAGGTGTAACAGGATGCCCAAAGGGGCGTAGCGTAAGTAAGTTGTAATAGGTATGAACGATGAATGGGAAAGGGGTTCTGGAAGAATATCCAGGTTCAAAATCCCTGACTAGAGACCCTCCGCCGGGTTAAGTCATGTCGGTGGAGGGGGGACGTATCAGGTCAACTCGTGGCTTGGTGATTAGATTGGGAAGGCGTTGAGTTCCTCCACACCCGGTTGAGCTAAGACTCCCAGGACGTGGATGGGTACTTCCACCTCCAGTCAGATTGGGAAGGCGTTGAGTTCCTCCACACCCGGTTGAGCTAAGACTCCCAGGACGTGGATGGGTACTTCCACCTCCAGTCAGATTGGGAAGGCGTTGAGTTCCTCCACACCCGGTTGAGCTAAGACTCCCAGGACATGGATGGGTACTTCCACCTCCAGTTAGATTGGGAAGGCGTTGAGTTCCTCCACACCCGGTTGAGCTAAGACTCCCAGGACGTGGATGGGTACTTCCACCTCCAGTTAGATTGGGAAGGCGTTGAGTTCCTCCACACCCGGTTGAGCTAAGACTCCCAGGACGTGGATGGGTACTTCCACCTCCAGTCAGATTGGGAAGGCGTTGAGTTCCTCCACACCCGGTTGAGCTAAGACTCCCAGGACGTGGATGGGTACTTCCACCTCCAATCAGTAGGATCCCTGACTAAAAGAGACCACTCCACAGGCTCAGTCATAGTGACAAATGAGAGACTCATCGGGCCAGTCAACGACTCGGTGACCGATTCAAGCAAAGGTATCAATTCCTCAAGCAGTAAAGGAAAAAATAAGCTGGGACCATTTGTTTAGATAACTACTGATTCATTGATAACATGTACTACACGAATTGTTACTTCACTTTTCTAGTACATGCAGGCTTGAAAGAAAAAGGGCAAACACAAAAAATACATAGTTCCCAGGAGGAACGAGAGAAAAGAAGAAGTCACAGGCCACGCTCACCGCACCAGAATGTTGAAACCAGTTTCCCGGTCTCAGCGTTCGAAAGGGGGTTGCGACTAACCCTTACTTGTTCTAAGCCTAGACCCTTGACCGGTCACTAAGAACTGAAAGACTTGGACTTATTGAACACTTGAATCCACAAATGGACCCCTTAAGCTGCAGCGCGGAGGTCCCACCACATACCCGGAAGATCTTAGAGCGCTTCCCCTCCCAAGCCAATGCTGAGCCTGGGCACCTTGGAGGGCACTAAGAACCACCTCACTGTCAGCTGAAGGATGACAAGGGAGGGGGTGCTTGCTCACAAGACCACGCGAGGGAGGGGGTAGTAACCAACCCTTCCCAAGGTGCCCATGGGGGTCTATTTATAGACTTTCCCAAAAATGGACTGCGAATAGCAAAAATCCTGCTATCCGCAGTCCAACCACGACCGCCATCGATCACGCGTGAGGGGGGGGAGTGGGACTCGAGGTGTCCATCCCCCCCCCCTCGCGGGAGGTCATACTGACCTCCCTACTTACACCGGGCGAGTGGGAGGATCCCTCCCACTCGCCCAAAGGGGGCGGCGAGTGGGAGGCCTCTCCCACTCGCTCGGCGAGTGGGAGGCCCCTCCCACTCGCCCGGCGAGTGGGAGGGCCCCTCCCACTCGCCTGGCGAGTGGGAGGCCCCTCCCACTCGCCCGGCGAGTGGGAGGGCCCCTCCCACTCGCCTGGCGAGTGGGAGACCCCTCCCACTCGCTCGGCGAGTGGGAGGGCTGCTCCCACTCGCCCGGCAAGTGGGAGGGCCCCTCCCACTCGCCCGGATGAGTGGGAGAAATTCTCCCACTCCTTCCGTGGCCTCTTTCGCGGTTTAGGGTTTTGCTCGCTCGCTACCCAGGCTTCGTCCGGGTCGGGTCACACCGATTCGAGAAATATGAGGGTTGTACAGCAGCGAACAGAACAGAGCAGAGCTATCTGTAGGAGCAGCGGTCTCGGCGAACAGAGCAGATCGCAGCGAACAGAGCAGATCGCAGGCGGCAGATCGCGCAGGTCGCAGGGGGCAGCAGTTCGCAGGGGGCAGATCGCAGATCGCGCAGGTCGCAGATCGTAGACTGGCAGATCGCGCAGGTCGCAGGGGGCAGCAGGTCGCAGGAGGCAGCCGATCGCAGAGGTAGCAGATCGCGGATGGCAGATCGCAGACCGCAGGAAAGAAGATCGCAGTAGTCAGGAGCGGAGATCGCACGAGCTACAGCGGGCAGAGCAGAGAAGCGGAAGGAGGAGATGGGTCCCACGCGCCAAAGGAGGCAGGCTATAAAAGCCAAGAGGAGAGGGTAGCGTGGGAGCAATGCGAGAAGCAGCGGCAGGAGGTGCGGTCTCAGAAAAGGAGACCGCCAGAGGTCGATAGGAAGGGAGGGTGGGCGGTCAGAAAATGGGAGACCGGAACTTTTGGACCGAGTGCTCTGATACCATGTAGAGAATTGGTATAAACCTTATAGTATATATTCACTTAAGAGGTAAATACAAGTATGGATACAAATATATAGGAAGAGAGAGGAGGAAGAAATCCTATACAAGAGATGTGGGACTAAAAGAGAGAAGAATAATTGGGCCTAATTAATGGGCCTTTACACATGTTTTCCTATATTCTCTAACAAAATCGATTGCAGGTGATGACAAATCGCGGCTATTCTGGGTCTTCAATCTAGCTTTATAAAGGCAATCACGACGTGCATTCTTCCATCACATAAATTTATTCATTATTCAACACATGTAGGGATTTCCCCAGATATTCATAACAAGTAAAATATCCTCTCTTTTTACTTCTTTGTGCAGATCATGTCATCGAGTGCTGTCAACCATGGATGTTGTAGAGGAAATGATGCCAAGATGACTTCTTGAATACCGCTGGTGCAGGATTTTTATAGATCTACAGTAATTGAGAGATCTACTGGAAGAGTTCAAAGGAATTCAAACCTAAGCTCCTGAATACAAACAACAAAAAGAACAAAGGGGATATGGGAGAAACAAAGTTTTCATTAATATATTTTCAATATCTCCTAATACAGCAAGCACTAGTACTTACATATAAGCAAACAAAAGAAACTAAAGTTCATGCAATTAAATGTCTAAACCGATGTTATCTCATTTCATATCTATATTATTTATAAAGCAAGATTATCTTACACCATTAAATTCATCGCAACTATCTGTTTTATGTGATCATCTACAAACCATTGTTTTAATACCAACGAAAATACAAATGTCACTCCAAAAAGACTTAGGGCATCAACATTTGATGTCTAACTTATGTGACTCCTTTGTCCCTAAAATTATCATCGCAAAAAAAAATGTTGTCATTCCTTAATGCATCTTCGAGAATTTGATTATAATGACAAAACTTATGGCACGAAATAATACCTCGACAATCTAGCACACAACACTAAATCTGAAAATCAGGTATTCGCTTCATTCTTCTTTATCATGATTTATGTCCTTTTTTCATAATTTGTAGACAACATTCATTCTTTTACTTTTATGTTTTTTCTATTGCTGATCTCTTCTTCTTATTTGTCTTCTTCTGAAGCAAGAGCAACGAATTGAGCATTAATCGGGTCACTTTTCATTCATGGCTGAATTTCAATGGAACGAAAAACTGACTGTTTTGTTGTAACGGCTTGTATAGCGACCACGTGGAAAGCCTTTAACGACTACTTATAATCAAAATGGCTCCATAAAAGGCCATGGTTGTATTCTTTTAGGCAATGAATAATATACTTTGTTTTTACATTCAGTTTGCCTTAGATTAGGAAGAGAAGCAGCTTTAGAGATTAGCATTAGCTCGCCCATTTCCTCTTCCGGCGCCGGCTCGCCGGCGATCTCGTAACGGCTCAAGACCGTTAAATTTGCTCCAATGTCAATTCCAACTAGATAAGGGCGCAAGTGAACACATGAATTGGAATTGGTAATTCAATTTCAATACCTTCATCCCAAAACCAGCCAAACGAAAGGACCCTGAGAGAGTTCAGTACTAATTTAAATCAAACAGACTTAATAAAAGTATGATTATGGATAATTACTATCATGCGTTGATTACTTTAACTATTATAGAGTGCTTAGGAAATGATCTTAGGCACAGGGGTGATGTGCCATGGTGGCTAGTTTTAAGAAATTTGAAGTAAAGAAGCTTGGATAGCCTGGATTGTAAGAACAAAACAATTCTATGAGAGGAGAAAAAACTCCGACTTAAATCAATTGTGCAGCACTCAACTCAAGGGTCTAAGAAATTAGCAATTGTTAAACATCAGGATTACAGCACATGAGACAAAATCAAGATCATTAATACAGAAGAAACCAAGTAAGGAAAGGAACCTCTTCAGCTGGAGCTAAGCTATCCTTCTGCTGCTCCTCTGTAGTAGTTTCCCATCCTGGCAGAACTGGAGCGCTCTTATAGTAGTCTTCATCATCGTCATCTACATCGGCCCATGACTTGTTCAGTGGCGCCGGAACCCAGAATTCCTGGGGCGCCTCCGGCTCCTTCCCCTGGGCCTTAGAAGATTCTTTGCTCTTTGAAGATCCCTTGCGATCCTTAACGGAAGATTTCTTCTTTTTCTTGAGAGTCTCGAGCGCGGCAAACACGTTCTTGCTGCTTATCCCGGGGGCTGCATCGTCCCTCCTGATCCCACCTCCGACCATCTCTAGCGCGGTCTCCAATGAGCCACTGCCACCAGATCCAGGCTACAGTTGCCGCGTTTGAATGCGTCGGCGATGCCGCTTCAATTCCTGGCAATAACTGCTCGGCAAGGAGCTCGTGTCAAGGGGGGAGGAAGAGATAGAGGTTGGGATGACCGATGGCCGTCGCCGCGCAGATAGAGTTCGCTGGTAGTGTAGAAGGGAAACAAGGTATTGAGCAGAAGCCGGCACTGATTCCAGGCTCCGGGAAGATTAGGTTTTTTAGGGTAACGTCGGTGATACGAAAAAGCGATTTATTTACACTGTTCCGAGAGATGTTCTGCCATTCTCCACAATTCCTACATCACCGACTTAAATCTGATTCTTTTTTATGAGACCCATTTGCCTGGTCATGTTGGGCTGTTAATAAGTTGGGAAAAAAAATATAAATGAGTGTTTGGCTCTGCTGAGCAAATCTGTCCCGCGGCGGCGGCCTCCGCACGGTAGATTAATCTACACGTGTGAATGTGTCCATGCCACTGCGCTGGATCTGCTCTATCAAAATTTCGCTCCGATCTCATTGTGCCTTGTGGATTCATCATCTTTTTCGTTGAGCCTCTAATTTATTAGAGCTCATGTTTCTTCCAACAAATGTGCAGCTTGAGTGGGTGCTGTGTTTTTGCTCCGGTGAGTTTGGACAAAAACTTCACCATCATAAATTATGTGTTTGGCATGACAATAATTATAGCCGCATCCAAAAAAAATATTAATTTTGAACACAAAAGTGAATGACATTCCTTAGATGTGGTCATGCATTAACGAACAACGGTTCATAAGCACCGTGTTCATGACCGGCACCGCCGTGCCAAACGAGCCCCTAGTTCAAAATTTTATCTCTAAGCATTTGTAACTCTTCTACTCCATCAAACGTTTATCGCAAGAAAAAACAATTACTCATGATGCATAGTTAACTCTTCTACTCCACCAAACAAGCCCCTGGTTTATAGCATGGGAATGCTCGAGGCTAAAGATTACTCCTGCTGGTTTGACGAAATATTCTCTCTGAATGCTCACTTTGATATAGTAGGAACTATCTTTGTACATGCAAAACTGTAAATCTCACATGTTCATGTCATTATGAAAGGACAATTCAACACGCGGGAAGAAGATAACCGACAATATTGTTCAAGCGACTATCCAAATCAGTGAGTGAGCAGAACGCTTATCTACAAGATTTGGGGCGGAAGGGCGACCTTGAGCTTGGTACAATAAAGTTATTAATTACTTTCTTATAAAAGGCTTTCGGAGAAGCTTGAAGCGAAGTGAAAAAATGATTTTTTTTTACATTGAGTCATTATGTTGATGATATGATTTGTATTTATTCTTTCGAGCCAACGATTGCTAAACATATTTTTAATCAAAACTAGGCTTGTTGCATTACTTCGTTGACGTAGAAATGAGGTGTGTAGAAGATGATGCGCAGGAAATTTAACATGTTAAATCGCAAAGAAACATCCGAAAAAATGAAGTTTATGTTAGCGTTCTTTCAAAGATTATGCACAGTGCTGCATCATAATGACCTGGAAATGCCAAGAGAATTGTTCATTATGTTGAAAATATTGGAATGGCATATATATAGGGCCATTTACCGGGACCTCCCCTCTAACTTTGCTAAATTACTGAGAGCACCCCTCTTAGTTTCGAAATTACAAAAATCTTCCCTTAAGTTTTCATTTCATTACAAAAACCTCCCCTGAAGTTTTCATTTCGTAACATCCATGCACAAAAATACCCCCCTCGGTGAACAGTGTCTAGGGGGATATTTTTATTCATGGATGTAATGCAATGAAAACTTAAGGGGAGGTTTTTGTAATGAAATGAAAACTTAAGGGGAGATTTTTGTAATTCGAAACTAAGAGGGGTGCTCTCAGTAATTATGCTAACTTGAGGTTTAGGTAATTATTTATATATATATATATATGTATATATATATATAGGTTTTAAATTATTAATTTCTTTGATTAGACGGATAGAGATTGAGCTGGATATTTACATGAGTAAAGAAGATTTTCAAGCAATATTCCCATGAATCTGAAATAATATGTTAGATATTGAAAAAGACTGAATCGAAATATACCATAACAAGGTGCCTACATTTGCAGTGACAACAAAATCCATTTTTTCGCTGTGAAACAAAGCACGTGAATATATGATATCACCTCATTCAACATGTAATAACTAGGACGACATAACAGACTTAAAGTTACGATACAAATAAACATAAGATACACATTTTCACTGAAAGCTCTTCGTCAAGTGAAGCATGAACTTTTTCACCAACTAAGAGAAAGTTTGGCTTGATGTTTTTGCTCCCGTGAGTTTGCATTATCATCATCATACCTCCCCCTCTCTGTCGATTTATCTCCCTCATCTTCTCTTTTCTGCACAGGTAATTAGAGAGTCGGGAACCATACTTAGGCATTTTTCTTCTCTACTTCAAACTACACTCTCTCTCTCTCTTTGCAGTCTTCATTCATGCGGAGTAAGAGATGCAACGAGCAAATTGGAGGCAGATGAAAGACTAAAGAATCTCAAGGTAACTCCGATCCGACGGAACCACTTGCTCCTGCTCATCCCCATCACAACATGGAATCATGATTGCCCGAGAAGACTAAGGCTCCGTTTGGTGCGGCGGTGTTGGTTATAAACCGTCGTTCGTGAACGCCTGACCTCACCAAAGGAACTTCATCCACTTTTATGTTCAAAACTACTTTTCTTTTTTAATGGCAGTCATAACCGTTGTCAACCAAAACATACATTCTATGGTGGTGGTGTGTTTGTCCAAACTCATCGGAGCAAATATAAGTCGCGTCAAATGGAGCCTAATCGTGCCATTAACAAGCCCTAAAGCTTCCTTCAAAGTTGGAACATTGTCGGTTTTTTCCTCGCAGCTTGCTCATGTACCCCCTCGCAGCTTGCTCATGTACTCTCCCTCTATCTCTATCTCCCCCCCGCCCCCCCCCCCCCCCCCCCCCCCCTCACTACGGATGGCTATTTCTCTCTCCCTCCATCTCAAGCTCTCAAAGTCGTTATTGTTCTTCGTTATTGTTCTTCATAAGGTGGCCTCAAAATGATTCCAAGCTACCCCAGCCGAGTGTTCCACCCTCGAGGAACTTGATTTCGAACCATGGTCGCTCGGTGACTCAGATTTGTTGTCAATAAAGCACGATTACATTCACATGCTCGATGATGATCAACGCCACACTGATACCTCCGATTTCCAACCTAAAAGATCGATTTCATACTTGCATTAAAATTGTTAGGAACTTAATGTACATTATGCTTATTCATAGTGCTCGTTTTTTTCAATCACCTAAACCGCACCATAACCAAATCGTTCGGTGCGGTTCAAAATCGGTGTGATTTTGCAGTTTTATGCGGTTTCGGTTTTTAACAGCCCTAAACCCAATCACATCAAGATAATTTGAGTCTGTACATGAGCTTATAATATTTGGTTCCTTGTAATTATCTCATTAATTTCTCAGCAGCTCTCTAATGATCAAAGCATACAACCATCGTATCCTTTATATGCACACCTGCTTCAACGTTTAGGACAGAAGCTGTAAGGTTCAGTCTCAGGTTTACCTTCATGGATCGATGTTTCGGGTTGAAGGAAGTCTAACTTTGAGCGCATGTAATGTGATAGAGCGGGAAGTTGACCGAGTAAAATCACCACAACAAAGCAACAATGTGGGAGAGATTCACAAACTCTCCGGTTGGAGCAGGTCGTCACTCGGGAGATGAAAAGTTTTCGTCGCTCAGGCGCTCAGCCGATGGTAGTGATGAGTTGCCTTCGTCGCTCGATCGGTGGCAGCAAAGATGCTTTCGTTGTTCGGTCGGCGGCGGCAGAACTAGGATTCCGTCAGTCGCGGGAACAAGGAGAGGGTTTCTAGGTTAAAAAATTGGGTGGCGCTTTTGACAAGCATAGCGGATAATAAATTAAATGGATACATTTATCAAAAAGTCGCAGAAAAAACGTCGTTGTAAAGCACAAGTGTTGTAGTGATTTGTGCTCTTGTGTTCTGCAGCTTCTTGTCACGGACTTGTCTTCTCACAAGCTCTTGTGCGGCCTTAGCTCCCCCTTGCCACTCCGCGTAGCCAAGCTAAGTCAGTCTCTCCTGCAGGAACTAGGTGGTGATGAAGAATGGATGCAAAGTAGAACTCAAGAGAACTCACAATTGCAAAGGAAACTCAAAGAACTCTATTGCTTCTCCAAAACTTGGATGCTTACAAATGAGGGGGTCTTCCCCTTTTATAGGCCCCAAAAGAATTTCCCTCCAAAAGATGGAAGGATCTAGAATGTGCCTAAGTTTCTAGACTATTCTACAACCCTCATGAATATACAATCTTCCCGAGTTCTCTAGAATGTTCCCAAGAGCATTCTAGAGAGCTTCCACATTCTTCCAGAGTTCTCTATGTACATGTTTCTCCAAGGACCTAGATTTCTCTAGAATCCTCCTGGGCATTAACCCCGGGCGTGACATTCTGCTCCTTTATGAACTTCCTTTGTTATTGCACAGGGCATTGTTCACGCAACTTCTCTCTTGTAATATATAACAAAATAAAATATGATGACTAAAATATTTATCATAATTTTATTTTGTGTCGTATATAGCTATTTGCAACCCCAAATAATTATTAATTCATATTTTTTAACCTAAAATCAATTCTCTAATTGCAGACCCTTTCTAACCTAGTCTATCCCGCCGGAGAGCATCGGTTCCCGCCGGAGATCATTCCCTATCCTCTCCCCGCCGCAGACCAGGACGTCCATGGAGTACTCTGAGTAGAATGGCAGCAGTCTAGGGTGCTCGGAGAAGATCTTTCTGAGGTTCGACAGTTCGCCGGAAACTAAAAACAACTTTATATGATGAGCTCTTGACGGGCTCCGATGACCAACCTTCTTCAGCTCCGGCCAGCTCCGACCGCCCTTCCTCCAACCCGAACTGCAGCATCTCCAACGAGCTTCACATCCAAACCGACAGTCTTCCTCTCCAACAAGTCCGATCAAAGCTCTGCTCATCATTTCCGGCGGGCTAGCTCTAGATCCGGGCTAGAGCTCTTCAAATCCGGTCATGTTCAACCGCCTCCATTAAGCTCCAGCCCCCTCCTTTCAAGTTTCAGCAACCTCCTCGAAGATTCAAATAGCTATATACGACATGCAAATATAATCACACTTAAATTTTACTACTCTTTAAATGACGTGATTTCTAAAGATGTGTTTTTATAGGTTATTTATAATAGTAACCCCAAAATAGATATTCGCAGCCCACTTTTAATCGTAGCCCACCAAACAGATATTCGGAAGTCGGAACTCATCGATATTCACATCCCAAAATTAAAATAAAATTAACATGTAAAATTTTATAACAACCAAAAGTAAAAAAAAAAATGTTAGGTCCTTTCGTTTAGACGAAATTGACTTTTCAGAATTGGCATTAGAATTTAAAAATATAATTATAGCGTTCGATGCGATGCAATTTACGCATGATCGAGTTTTCCCGCATGATGTGAAAACTCATGACGTTGACTTTAAATTAAAAAATCAAATCCGAATTCTTACATCCGCTAATGAGCTTTTCGCATAATCGAGTTTTTCGCCCGAGCGCTCGTGTTTTGGCCCAACAACGTGTTTTTCGGCCCAGGGCCAGGAGCACGTATTTCACCAGGGCACACATTCTTTCGCACGGGCACGCTTTTTTGGCCAGACACGCGTATTTCGTCCGGGCACGAGTTTTTCGCTCGGGCGGGCATTTTTCGCCCCGGCGGGAGTTTTTTCACAAGGGCCGGAGTTTTTTCGCTCGGACGCGCGTTTTTTCGGCCAAGGTGGACGTTTTTCAATAGGGCGTGCCTTTTTCTCCCCGACTGGCCTTTTTGCGTGGACGCACGTTTTTCGCGTAGGCGCACATTTTCGGCCATGGCGTGTGTTTTTCTCCCGGGCATGCATTTTTCATCTAGGCGCTCGTTTTTCGCCCGGACATGCATTTTTTGCCCGGACGTGTGTTTTCTCCCAGACACGCGTTTTTCGTCGCGCGCACATTTTTACCTGGGGCGCGTTTTTCTTCCCGACACGTGTTTTTTGCCCGAGTGCACGATTTTCGTCGTGGCGTGCGTTTTTCAAGCGGGCGCATTTTTAGCCCGGGCACACATTTTTTCACTTGAAGCGCGTTTTTTATCCTATCGTGCATTTTTCGTCCGGGCACGCGTTTTTTTCCCGAACTCACGTTTGGGCTAAAAATGCTTGTCCGGGCGAAAAGCACGCGCTCGGGAGAAAAACGCACGCTCATGCAGAAAAAACGTGTTTTAAAACATCTTATGCAATTTAATGGGTTCAACCATAATGCACATTTTGTATTTTATAAAATCATTGTATAGTGTTAATTCTAATACCAATTTTTCATCATTCAGTCGAACAACTTTTGTGCCTAAATTCTAATTCTATTGACTTAATTCAATTATGCAGCCGAAAAATATAATTGGAATTCGGCACAAAGCAAATTCCTGTAGATATTTGTTTTCGTCGAAAAACAAATTCTAGAAAGTCAATTCTGTCCAAACGAATGGACCTGACCTTAGGGGAAGTCCTTTTTTGGCAATAAATATTTGTTGATATGGGAAAAATTCGGGGAGGGAGGAGGAAGAGAGAAAAGACAACCCGCAGGGCAAGCAGGAACTCGAGGTTTTGAACGATCTCTACGTTGATGGCTCCGCCACCCCAGCTCCCTGCCACTGAACGTCTCCGTCGTTATCAATGGCGTCGCCTTCTGCGGCACACTATTTGAGCAGCTCTCCTTCAGATGGCTCGGCGACAAGCTCAGCCAAAGGAAGGTCTGCTGTTTGACACTCGACCTCATGATCGCATGCTCCTTCATGTCCGGCATTGGCGGCGATTACCCTCTATCTACCACCAGGTTCCACATCGGGTTTGTGGTGTTGTATGGGCTGACCTTTTTCGCCAACTTCCTGCCCAACATTGGGGATGAGAGAGCCATATTGGGGTCGTTTGAGTTTCTGGCGGGGTTCGGCGGCTTCCGGCGGCGTTTGGGTCGGGCGCGTGTGCGGGAGGCGTTCTGGGGCAAGGCGTGTGCTGGAGGATTATTGGGCTTAGTCATGGGGGCTGCAGTTATCAGTATAAAGATAAGAGAAATTAGTTTTTTAATCTTTTTTTATGGGGTGCTAATATAAATTAACGGGCTGGTAATATAAATCGTTTTTATACTGTTTCTAGAAACATCAAATTGTTTGAGCATGTGTTTTTTCCTCGGAAAAGTTGTCACTATTTCAAGCAGCCTTCTCGAAGGTGAGGCAGTGATTAATTAATTAATTATTTTTATTATTCGGGTGATACTGCCCCTGATACTGGGATGGCAGCTCAATATTTTAATCTACTTTCTGGAACTTTTTTAAAGCACGTGCTGAATTTAATCCATGCGGGTCTGAAAAGATTATGAATAATTATTGGGTCAGATGATCGCCCGATTGATAACAACTAACAAGCATGCAAGCCTTATCGTTGTACTGCGAGTCTGGTCTGGCCAAAACCCCGGACGAGAGCGACCTCAATAAAATGCAACTATTATAGGCAGGGGCGGATCCAAAAATTTCAATAAGAGGGAGCCAGGAAAAAGAGACAGAGAGATAGCTGGCAAGACCGGTAGAACAGGGATCAGTGAAGCTATGATGGGTCGCGGCGGTGGTGCGGTCAGGGGAGAAAACTGTGGGCCGAGTGATGTTGGGCTTGATGGAGGGAACCAAAGAAGCATGACGGATCAAAATGGCAACGACTTCATAAAAGAGATGCTAGGCATCTTTTTTATCTAGTCAAAATTTTTGTAAGGACTCCATCTTATCAGAGTCGTTTCTCTTTCGTACGGCCCCCGTTTTTGACGTGTCAGTAGTCAAAATTTATAGTTTCAACCAAATCCACTAATAATTTTGCAAAATTCTTGGGGGGGGGGGGGGGGGGGGGGGGGGGGGGCGCAGACCCCCTAGATCCGCCCTTGATTATATGAGAACAATAGGCTCGATTTGACGCGGTGGTGACAGTCTTGAACGCAGTGGTTATGAACCGTCATTTGTGAACTCACAACCACACTTAAGAAACTACATCCACTTTTATGTTCAAAACTAATTTTCTTTTCTTGGAGGCAGTCATAACCGTCGTCATGTCAAACATACATTCTATGACGGTGACATTTTTGTCTAAACTCATCCGAGCAAAAACGCAGCGTCAATATAACCTTACTCACATTTGGTTATCTCTCAAAAAATTGGTGTGCCCGTAACCAAAATTTAATCAAATTAAGTGTTTTCTTACAATAAAAGGATTATTTGAACAGTAATACAATTAAGTAATTTAAAAATAGCGGGTACACAAAAAGTAAACAAAGAAAAGATGAATACTATCTTCAATGAATACACAGAGTAAACAAAGAACGCCTTAACCCGAAAGTAAAGTATAAACAAAATGACTAAGGCTGCGTATGGCGCGGCTTATCGTGGGCTTATTTGCTCCGGTGAAGTTGGACAAAAATGTCATTGTCAAACCAAATTCTTATGCCCCAAACTAATGTATTTTTTTGATAGCGGTAGTAACATTTGTCATGCCAAACATACATTCAATGACAATGACGTTTTTGTCCAACCTCACCGCAGCAAATAAGTCACGATAAGCCACGCCAAACGTCACTTAAGTGTGTTTCTAACAATACACAACCAAACGGTTTTTAAGTAATAATTGTTGAGTTCGGGTTCCTCTTTTATCTTTGCTTCTTCTTTTTTTCTTAAACCAGTGATCATTTTTCATGTGCGTGGATTTTTTTTACTGTTTTTACGGTTTAAAATTTAGAGTTTAAGGAGCAGTGTAAAAAAGATATTGTGTGATTGCTCTTTTTACAAAATATGCAAGTCATAATTGGGGCATTTATTGGTTCTAAATTTCTGGTTTTATTATGTCTTTTTCTTCCTCTTCCTCTTGTTGGTGGCTCCAAAGGTTCAGAGGATGTTTTCAATCATTCCTCATAATATATATATATATCTTAATTTTTGGGGTGGCAGCTAGCGATATTTTTTAATAAATCTTAATTTATTACGAGCGAAAGGGCACAAAAAAGTTCCCGTGCCCCCCACACGACTGTCCTACCGTCGCTCGCCTCGTACTGTCTGAGTACTCGCTCGAAAAAAAAACATGGATGTTGTTATACAAACGTAAAGTTCATGTCAATGTTTTTTCAGGAAGACTAAGACCTCGAAGTCACATAGTCAAAGGCTAGCAAGCATGCACATGGATGGTGGAAACAAGCACTTTATGTGATACGTCGGAGGAAGCCCCGAACCCTTTTAAGTTTTAACCCCACGTTGATTGAGCTTGAAAGTCGAATGGAAGCGCCCGATCACTTCGGAGAGTGAGACGACGACAACAGCTAGGTTTCGCTCATTAATTTAGGGCTCGAAGAAGCTCTACGTACTTTGCATGGATGAACGTCTCGCCTCCCGTCTTAATTTTTGGTTTCGCGTTTCTATCATATCCTTCGTTGTCTCGGGCTCTGTTTGACGCGGCTTTTTTGCTCCGGTGATCAGTTCGGACAAAAACACCACCATCATAGACGACAAGTTTGACAAGACAATGGTTATGACCGTCACAAAGAAAGGAGAACTTAAAACCCTAAACCGAAAGCCATATTTTTCTTCAAGACAAGTGTTGGAAAACCCTAAATCAAAGTAAGTAGGAGACTCACGTTATGTAGTAATAGAAGTAAGGATTAAATAGATTCTCTGGTGGCGGAACAGTAGATTGTCGGCTCGGGCAAACAAAAGTGGCCTCAATCAGTCGAATCTAATTGGAAATGACGGCTCGTTTATGTAAAGAACTAACAACACATCCCCTAGATCTTCTCTGGCGGCGATATCTGTTGGCATCGACGATTTCAGGGCGGTCGACGAGTGTAGATGGGAAGCTGTGTGCGGGCAGAACACATGAAACCAAATGGTCGACGGAAACGGGGCTGGACGGCAATGATAATCATACCTCAAGTTTGGCTATTTGTACCCATTTATTTTAAAAAAAGAGGCATTAATAAAGTCTAACAAAAATCTAATTGTACCCACCCCCTCCTCCCTCACGGAAACAACAACTCTCCTCCCTCACACACTCGCGAAAAGCAACGACCATCCGCTCCCCGCCTGCTCCCATTCCGCCGCCCAACTGCTCCCTTTTCCTGCCGGCGAGTTGCAATTTTCCTCCCTTTTCCACCATTAGGTTTCCCTCCTTGCCCTCCGGTGAGTTTTTTTTTTCATTTTTTCTCTCCAAATTTTTTTACCCTAAAACCTTAGAATGCTCAAGGCTTCATGAAAATAATTTTGTAAGTTTCGGAATCATCAACTACAACTTGTTTCTCTCCGGTGGATCCCCATTGTGAGTATTTTCTTATCGTTCCTCTCAACTCTCTCATAATATTTGGTTTCCTAAATGTAGAAATTTTTTTGTTAGGTTTTCATCTCTCCGAATCACATATTTGTGTTTGGTATTTTTAAATTGTTAATTTTTGAAGGTATTTTTAACGACAATAAATGATTATTTACTAAAAAAAATTACTTGTTTGTGTCTTCTCTAATCCAATTGATGAAGACTACGCTCTCCGACACGACCGCTACGAACACGCACGCGTTTCCTCTCAACGCCTCCAAATTTTACGCTCGCACAAAATTACTCGCAACGTATACGCAACGCAATATTTATCAATTAGATGCTAACGTACGGGTAGTCACGCCGCTAGAGGTTGAATAGATGGCTATAGGCCAATATTCTTCCCGACTAAAAGGACCCACCCGATCCGAACGAGCTTGAGTTGTACCAAAAGAGGTCCACCAAAAATTACGATTTCAAAAGGGTAGAACTCTCCCAACAAAAAGTCGAGGTTCGCCAATTCTCTTCAAAAATTAAAAGAAATAAGAAAAGCGCACAAATCGATTGAAGAAATCCACACGAACTAACACCAAGCACCTTGAATGAAATCTTCAAAGAAGAAGCTTTTAGGTTGGCCGAATTCTTTGAAGGAGAAAGGATAGGAGATCCTTCGTGTTGCAAGCAAGAGAGAACGAGAGAGGGATGTGAGAAAGAGTCGTGTAGGAGAACGAGAATGAAAGGAAGAGAGGGAGAGAGGGGGGCCGAAATTTTGGAGAGGGAAGAGAGAGGGGGCGGCTAGGAGGAGGGAAATCCAATAGAGAAGATTAGGGTGTGATTTTTTTGTTTTATCATTCAATAATAAAAATCTAATACAAGATGACCTTTTATAGGCTAGCCAACAAACATGGCTAAACGCAGTCCGAAATTAAAATAACATGGGCATGGCTAAACGTAGTCCAAAATTAAAATAAAATAAGGACATAAACAAAGTCCCAAAATAAAAAATTAAGCTTAATAAAATTTTAATTAATAATTATAATTATTAATTATTAATCTTGCGCCGCGGACGAAGGTTGTAACGGCGATGATGTTCGTCATGACGTAGGTCTTTGGTTGGAGAGGCGCCATCATCTGTAAGAGCGCCGATACCAACATCTTCATGTTGAGGGCCGTCGTCGCCATCACCAATGATATCATAATTTTTTTTCTTTGTAGTGCAATTTTGAGAGATATTTGGAGAATTCTATCAGAAACATTTGGAAATTTTTAATCATTTGGATGAATTAAATCGTAAGGTACGCACCGGATAATATAAATAATTACGATTATTATTGAGCTGATGTTTGATAATTGTTATTTTCTTCTTATTTAGATTTTTTGGGAGACGACTGCAACAAACGACAGCTATTTGATATTATTGATTATATGGATGTTAGAATGAGAAAATATATTTAAGTCTATTTGTGGAACTTTTAATTTTCTTGAGAAAGATGTTCAATATATATGCCTACTTTTATCTCTAAATTTATTTATTTTTTTAAAATTCATTTTTGGTACAAATAGTGTTGTGGGTATAATTATAATTTTGCGGAGTACGAATAAAAGTGGGTTACGAATAGCCAAACTTGGAGTATGATTATCATTGCCCTATTTTTTTAAGGTTAATGAGTATTAATTTTTTGAAATTTTGAAGTTGCAAATAACGGATTGGGGCTGCAAATATAAGCGCTATTGTTGTATACCCGTGAAGGCCTCAGGATGCACCCAAAGGAAACCTCGCAGAAGAGAGATGGGGGGTAGCGATCGAAGCACGCACGAGCCCCAGATATGTACGTGAGCGCGCGTAAAAGCGCACGGCAGCACGTGGGCTGCACCACTCGCCGCAGGGAGATGGCCCGAACACGCCCCGACCGCACCACCTTGGGGGGGTCCGGTTCATTCGCACCCCCCAGGGGGGGTGGCCGGCCAAGTCGCACCCCTCAAGGGGGGTACGGGCCGACCGCACCCCCGAGGGGGTACGAGCCGGCTACACCCCCCAAGGGGGAGCCGCACCCCCCAAGGAGGTACGGCCCGGCCACACCCCTTGAGGGGTGCGGCCAAGCCGCACCCCCCAAGGGGGTGCGGCCAAGCCGCACCCCCCAAGGGGGTGCGGCCAAGCCGCACCCCCCATGGGGTGCGGCCCAGCCGCACCCCTTGTGGGGTGCGGCCAAGCCGCACCCCCCAAGGGGGTGCGGCCAAGCCGCACCCCCCAAGGGGGTGCGGCCAGGCCGCACCCCCAAGGGGTGCGGCCCAGCCGCACCCCTTGTGGGGTGCGGCCAAGCCGCACCCCCAAGGGGTGCGGCCAAGCCGCACCCACAAGGGGTGCGGCCCAGCCGCACCCCTTGTGGGGTGCGGCCAAGCCGCACCCCCTGAGGGGGTGCGGCCAAGCCGCACCCCTGGGGGCGCGGCCAGTCCGCACCCTCCCCACTCGGGGGTGCGCGACCGTGCCCACTCCTTTTAGGAGTGCGGTCCGGCATCCGCTCCCCTCCGGAGAACTTCAACCGCTCGCTAGGGAGCGGCTCCTCGATTCGCCGTCCGTCCGAGGCATTTCTCGGGGCCCGCCGCGCATTCGGGGAGCTTCAGCACTAACCCGCGCTCAGAACATTTCTGAACGCAGTCAGGAAGGCTTCTCACTTTTTGTCTTTCCGGCTTCTCACTTTTTGTCTTTCCGGCTTCTCACTTTTTGTCTTTCCGGCTTCTCACATTTTGGGTTTCAGGCTTCTCACTTTTCAGGAACAGTTAGTCGCCTTTTTCACCTCCAACAGAACTGCCCGAACTGCCCAAACTGCCCAAGCTGCCCGAGGGGCAAGGTGGTCATTTACGAAAAATAGTGATCCGAGGGCCCCGAACCGGAAAATATGATTCGTCCACCGAGCATTTATGGAAACAGCCAACGGCAAAATTACCGGGCCGCCCCCGACAAAAACTATAAAAGGAGCCCCATGGCTTCATTTGAAAGGACCTGGACTTCTGGACTCGGGAGAGCTCCTTGCAGACTTTTGCGGAATTCTCCTTCGGCACTTGAAGATCTCCTTCGGGACTTGAAGATCTCCTTCGGGACTTGAAGATTCTCATCTTCCAGGAAGACGACGAGCCTTCTCGATTCCGAAAGGCGACAAGCAGTTCTCAGAAGAGAAAGACGACGAGCCTTCTCGATTCCGAAAGGCGACAAGCAGTTCTCAGAAGAGAAAGACGACGAGCCTTCTCGATTCCGAAAGGCGACAAGCAGTTCTCAGAAGAGAAAGACGACGAGCCTTCTCGATTCCGAAAGGCGACGAGCAATTCTCAGAAGGGAAAGGCGACCAGCCTTCTCAACTCCGGAAAGGCGACTAGCAGTCTTGGAGGGGAAAAGGACTTAGTTTTTTCGTGAGGTGGCCTGTCACCCTCGAAGCTCTCTTTCTCCATATATTGTAACGAGCAGCGGTCTATCGCGCTCGAGTTCTAGCTTCCAAGTTGTAACTCCTCCAGAAGATAGTGAAGTTTGGTCGGCACAGCTCCGGCCGCGTGGTTTTTTACCCTTTCCGGGTTTTCCACGTTAAAAAGTCTCTGCGTACTCAACGAACCTCTAATTAACTGTTTGCGCGCTTAGCCTGCTCACGAGCTAAGGCGGTTCAAGTGAACCGGTCTACCAAGAGCCCTAAGCGTTCCGCAACAGTTTGGCGCCGTCTGTGGGAACATTCCCAGAACTTTTTGAAGGTCAACCGCAATGGTGAGGAAGAGTACCCGCACTGCGGAGGGATCAGCGCTGGAGGGACGCGTCGACCCAGCTCCCTCCCCCTCGCAAATCGACGCACCACCCGCAGAGCAGGCACTCCCTGCGCCAGCAGCTGGGATGGAAGTGCGCATACGGCGAATCGAAGAGCACCAAGCCGAGATGTTGGCTCTCGTAAGGGATCTCGGAGCTCCTCAGGCTCCGGTCCAGCCACCAGCTCCAAACGCACCGCCACCCCCAGTTCTAAACCTTGTCCCGAACCAAGAAGCCGTCCAGGAAGATGAGGCTTCAGAAGGATTCTCCAACGCGGCAAGTTCCGCTCACCTTGTCCTGCCGGCTGGAGGACCGGAAGCTGACCACCGTCGCCACCATCCCAGAAGAGCCCCCCCGGAGCGGGCAACGGAAAGGACTACGCGCGAAGAAATCCGAGATATGATCGAAGAAGAGTATGCCCAAGCAGGACGACGCGCCGCGCTCGCTCGCCGCCCCGCGCATCAGGGCTCCCCCCTGTCACCTCAAGTCCTAGCCCATCCAATCCCGAATGGCTTCAAGCTTCCTAACATTGAGACATTCGACGGGACGGACGACCCTTTGGAACACGTCAACCATTTCGCCACCATCATGAGGATCTACAGCGCTCCTGATCAGCTCCTCTGCCAGGTGTTCCCAGCGACCTTAAAGGGCCAAGCGCGCACTTGGTTCCATTCTCTGCGGAATGGGGCCATCAACAACTTCGCGGAAATGGCACAGCAGTTCGTGGATCAGTTCATCGCCAACCGCCGAATTGTCCGGGATCCCTCCCATCTCTCAGGGATCCGCCAGAACGACGGAGAGACGCTCAAGGACTTCTTCCGACGCTTCACTACCGAGGCGCGGCAGATCCCAGGGGTTGACCCCGAACTCTTGCGAGGAGTTTTCTTAGGAGGGCTCCGCCCAAGTGGATTCTATTCGGCTCTCATGAGAGAAACCGTACCAAGCTACCCCGACCTTGTTCACAGGGTCGAAGCGCAAATAGCTGCAGATGAGGCTATCGAAGCACACCGTCGGCAGTTCGAAGGAAGCCAAGGAAAGAAAAGGGGAACAGATCAAGCCCCTCGCGAACGAGAAGATCGTCGCGGCGAGGAGCGCCGCGGCGACGGACGTCGGCATGACCCCCGAAGGGATCTTGGACCGCAGCCGCCCAGGACCTACACCCCACTGAACACCACCAGAACGAACGTGCTCTACGCCATTCAGAACAACCCCGAACTCCGCATGCCCCGGATACCCCCGCCAAATCCGAGGGGTGACCAGTCCAGATACTGCGAGTTCCATCGAGGAACAGGACATACCACCGAAGAGTGCACCAGGCTCAAAGACGAGATCGAGCGCCTCATCCGCCAGGGACTCCTGGGAAGATTCTTACAAGGCCAGATCCCCAATCAGCCCCAGCAGCCTAGGGAGGCAGGAGAGCAGCCCCCTGCCCCCCGAGGCGCAGGTGGAGGAAGGCCGATGGTAGGGGAAATCGAGACAATCGCTGGACCGCCAGTCTTGGCGTCGCAGATCCTCTCAATCGCCCAGCCCGCGAGAGACCACGAAGACAAAAAACTCAAGCAGGATATTACGATAGCTTTCGGAGACGAAGACTTACGAGGGTTGCGGCTTCCACACCAGGATCCGCTCGTGATCAGCGCAGGGATCGGGGATCCCTGCTTTAAAGTAAAGAGGATACTAGTCGACAATGGAAGCTCGGTCGACGTCTTGTTCCTCTCCACCTTGCAAGGTATGAAGCTCACCAAAGACCAGCTTAGTCCGGCAGCCGGGCCCGTCTACGGTTTCGACAACAGACCCGTCCCGGTGCAAGGCATGATCATCCTCCCAGTCACGTTGGGCGAATTTCCAAGACAGTCAACGCACAACATCCAGTTCATGGTGGTAGAGTCCACCTCCGCCTACAACGCCATCTTCGGAAGACCGCTCCAGTCAATCTTCGGGGCAATCCCCTCTATTCCACACCTAGCTATGAAGTTCCCCACCGCCGCAGGAATAGGAGTCGTAAGAGGAGACCAAGAGGCAGCCAGGACTTGCTACCTAAAGCAGGCCCAGCCAGCAAGGGCGACCGCTCTCAACATCAATAACTTCGACCTGCGAGACGAGGCGACTCTGCAGCGAGGAACGCCCGTCGAAGGGCTAGTAGAAGTACCGCTCTCCCGACGAGACCCAACTCGAACCGTTCAGGTCGGGTCACTCTTGACATCACAAGAGCAAGAGGAGTTCGCCACCTTCCTGCAGGAGAACGAGGACATTTTCGCGTGGAGCCCGGAGGACATGCCTGGGGTAGATCCCGACGTCATCTTTCACTCGCTAAACATCAACCCCGCCTGCAGACCTGTGATTCAGAAAAAGAGGAACTTCGCCCCCGAGCGCCTAAAAGCAATCGAGGAAGAGGTAGCTAAGCTCTTGGAGGCACGATTCATTCGCGAAGCAGAATATCCCGCATGGCTCGCCAACGTGGTCATGGTCAAGAAGGCCTCGGGGAAATGGCGAATGTGCGTCGACTACAGCAACCTAAACCAAGCCTGCCCGAAGGATAGTTTTCCCCTGCCAAGGATTGACCAGCTCGTCGACGCTACGGCAGGCCACGAGCTACTCAGCTTTATGGATGCTTACTCAGGGTACAACCAGATAAGGATGAACCCCGCAGACGAAGAGCATACCGCCTTCCGCACCGACCGGGGAGTCTACTGCTACAAGGTGATGCCCTTCGGCCTTAAAAACGCCGGAGCCACTTACCAAAGGCTGATGAACAAGGTCTTCAAGGATCTCATCGGAGAAACGATGGAGGTTTACGTGGACGACATGCTAGTAAAGAGCGTCCACCGGCGCGACCACTTGGAAGACTTAGAAAAGTGCTTCCAGCTTCTCCGGCGCTTCCAGATGCGGCTCAACCCCAGCAAGTGTGCGTTTGGTGTGACGGCGGGGAAGTTTCTAGGTTTCATGGTAACCCATCGGGGAATCGAGGCCAACCCCGAGAAGATCAAGGCGTTGGAAGATATGTCGCCACCTCGCTCAATTAAGGAAGTACAACGCCTAAATGGGAGGATCGCAGCTCTGTCCCGTTTCTTATCACGGACAGGAGACAAGTACCTCCCCTTCTTCAAAATCCTCCGGGGAGCGCGACATTCAGGTTTCCAATGGACGGACGAGTGCCAGGTGGCCTTCGAGCTTCTCAAGCAATACCTGGCTTCTCCACCGCTTCTGTCAAAGCCCACCCCTGGGGAAACTCTGTTCTTGTACCTGGCCGTATCGCCTACGGCCCTTAGCTCAGTGCTTGTGAAGGACGAAGGAGGAGTGCAACGCCCGATCTACTACCTCAGCAAAGTCCTCACCGATACCGAAACCAGATATCCGGCAGCAGACAAGACAGCCTTGGCTCTTGTCTTCTCGGCTAGAAAACTCAGACCCTACTTCCAGGCCCACACAGTCAAAGTATTGACACAACTCCCATTGCGGGCGATCCTCCAGAAGCCGGAAGTCTCGGGGAGACTTGTAAAGTGGGCCGTAGAACTCGGCGAATTCGACATCCAATTCTTGCCTCGCCCTGACATCAAGTCGCAGGTGCTCGCCGACTTCGTAGTAGAATACACCATCCCGCCAGAAACAACCCTCATCAAAGACACCGCAAGCACCCGGTGGACCCTCTATGTCGACGGCGCCTCGGGAGCTGAAGGGGCCGGAGCGGGATTGCTCCTTATGAGCCCCGAAGGGATCACCCTGGATTACGGACTCCGGCTAAAGTTCCCCGCAACAAATAACATCGCGGAATACGAAGCACTGATCGCCGGTCTCCGGCTCGCTATCGACTGCAAAGTTGAGAACCTAACGATTTATACAGACTCCCAACTCGTGGTCTCACAGGTTGAAGGAGATTACGAGGCTAAGAGCGAGCAGATGGCGAAATACCTCGCATTCGCAAAGTCGCTTCTCCAGAAGATCTCGTCATATCAGATCCTACACATCCCCCGAGAACAGAATACCAGGGCGGATGCTCTATCCAAGCTCGCCACCTCACCCTCCAGCTACCAGTCTCGAAGACGCCGAATCGAAGAAGTTGTGATCCCAAGCATTCAAGGGCCATGGGAAATCACAACCATCCACCAGGAGGAGTCGTCCTGGATGGCCCCATTACGAGCCTACCTGGAGCAAGGGCACCTTCCTGAAGATCGCCTAGAGGCGCGAAGACTGCGAATGCGGGCTGCATCATTCACCATTATAGACGGGGAGCTTTACAAACGGGCATTCTCAGGCCCATATCTGAAGTGCCTGCCGGCAAGCGAGGCGGACTACGTACTCAGGGAAATACACGGAGGAGTCTGCGGAGAGCACCTAGGCGGGAAGGCATTAGCGCGGAAAATACTGCGTCAAGGCTTCTATTGGCCAACAATAAGAAAGGACGCGGCCGACTTTGTCCAGAGGTGCAAAAGCTGTCAGCTACACGCCAACATGCCTCATCAACCCCCGGTCTCACTTACCACGCTGCAGAGTGCGTGGCCATTCGCACAGTGGGGGATCGACTTCCTCGGTCCCCTACCACTAGCATCTGGGCAGAGGAAGTTCATCATCCTAGCCATCGACTACTTCACCAAATGGGTGGAGGCAGAGCCCCTGGCCAAGATCACCGAAGAAAACGCCAAACAATTCGTCTGGAAAAGCATCGTTTGCCGCTTCGGCATCCCGGCTACGATCATTGCCGACAACGGCACTCAATTCACTGGGAAGTCCTTCACCAAGATGTGTGAGGATCTGAAAATCAACCTGCGCCACACGGCCGTGGCGCATCCACAAACCAACGGACAAGTAGAAGTCACGAACCGCACTATCCTCAAAGGGCTGAAAACACGCTTGGAAGAAGCCGGGGGACAGTGGGTAGACGCGCTCCCAAATGTATTGTGGGCATATCGCACAACAGAAAGAACTCCTACAGGAGAGACACCTTATAACCTCTGTTACGGAACCGAAGCTGTCATCCCCGTCGACATCGGCGTTCCGAGTGCTCGAGTACTCACTTTCGATCCCAACAAGAATGATGGACTGCTCCGAGAAAACCTCGATCTAATCCCCGAAGTCCGGGACAACGCTGCTTACCGTGCTGCACTCTACCAAATGCGTGTAGCCCGGACCTACGACAGGAGGGTGAAGCCCGGACCAATCAACGTAGGAGATCTCGTCCTACGCAGCATCGAGGCCGCCGGTAAAGGTCCCCAAGGAGACAAGCTCTCAGCGGCCTGGGAAGGCCCGTACATAGTCACCGCAGTCATAAAACCCGGAACATACAGACTCAGGACGGCGGAAGGGAAGACTTTGCCACGTACCTGGAACGCTCAGAACCTGCGCCGCTTTTACCAGTGATCCCAGGACCTCTACCATGTACTAAGCCACGAGTTCAAACTCGTGCAAACTTATCTTCAACTTCTGTACCAAGCCGCGAGCCCTAACTCGTGCAAATTTATCTTATAATTTGTGTAAAAGCCGCGAGCTCAGACTCGTGCACCTATCTTATCTTACATAAAGCTGTGCACCAAATGATTTCTTATTGAAAACCTATGTTTTGACACCTTCACGCACTTAAGAAAAACTTTGCAACGAGGCCCTGCCTCGGGGGCTTTGCACCGCCGTCGATTGAAGGTTCGCCCTTCTCCTCCGCCGTCAAGTCCCAGCGTCGTAGGGGCCTGCCTCCCTTACGAACGCCTCCGGTTTGAATACACCAGCTATTCACCGGCCACTTCGAGGCCCTGCCTCGGGGGCTTTGCACCGCCGTCGATTGAAGGTCCGCCCTTCTCCTCCGCCGTCAAGTCCCAGCGTCGTAGGGGCCTGCCCCCCTTACGAACGCCTCCGGTTTGAATACACCAGCTATTCACCGGCCACTTCGGGGCCCTGCCCCAGGGACTTTGCACCGCCGTCGATTGAAGGTTCGCCCTTCTCCTCCGCCGTCGAGTCCCGGTGACGTCGGGGCCTGCCCCCCCTGCGTTCACCCACGGTTTGAATACAAACGCTATTCACCGGCCAAGCCGCGAGCCCGACTCGTGCAAAAAGCCGCAAGCACAGACTTGCGCAAACTAATTTTCTATTGTGTAAAAGCCGCGGACTCAGAACCGCGCAAGCTAATCTGTCAGTTTGCAGAAACCCCTCAGCTCATACGGATATCAGAGCTGAGCAACAAGCCCACAACAACATCGGAAAACCAGCACCCTCCGACATCAGCTCTTACCAGAAAAGCGCCGCACAGTGGACAATGGGTAAAGCCGCCACGGAACAATCAAAACCTTCGAACTCCTCGCTCAGGAACTCGGACTCCGAAGGTTTGGGGGGCTTATGTTGTATACCCGTGAAGGCCTCAGGATGCACCCAAAGGAAACCTCGCAGAAGAGAGATGGGGGGTAGCGATCGAAGCACGCACGAGCCCCAGATATGTACGTGAGCGCGCGTAAAAGCGCACGGCAGCACGTGGGCTGCACCACTCGCCGCAGGGAGATGGCCCGAACACGCCCCGACCGCACCACCTTGGGGGGGTCCGGTTCATTCGCACCCCCCAGGGGGGGTGGCCGGCCAAGTCGCACCCCTCAAGGGGGGTACGGGCCGACCGCACCCCCGAGGGGGTACGAGCCGGCTACACCCCCCAAGGGGGAGCCGCACCCCCCAAGGAGGTACGGCCCGGCCACACCCCTTGAGGGGTGCGGCCAAGCCGCACCCCCCAAGGGGGTGCGGCCAAGCCGCACCCCCCAAGGGGGTGCGGCCAAGCCGCACCCCCCATGGGGTGCGGCCCAGCCGCACCCCTTGTGGGGTGCGGCCAAGCCGCACCCCCCAAGGGGGTGCGGCCAGGCCGCACCCCCCAAGGGGGTGCGGCCAGGCCGCACCCCCAAGGGGTGCGGCCCAGCCGCACCCCTTGTGGGGTGCGGCCAAGCCGCACCCCCAAGGGGTGCGGCCAAGCCGCACCCACAAGGGGTGCGGCCCAGCCGCACCCCTTGTGGGGTGCGGCCAAGCCGCACCCCCTGAGGGGGTGCGGCCAAGCCGCACCCCTGGGGGCGCGGCCAGTCCGCACCCTCCCCACTCGGGGGTGCGCGACCGTGCCCACTCCTTTTAGGAGTGCGGTCCGGCATCCGCTCCCCTCCGGAGAACTTCAACCGCTCGCTAGGGAGCGGCTCCTCGATTCGCCGTCCGTCCGAGGCATTTCTCGGGGCCCGCCGCGCATTCGGGGAGCTTCAGCACTAACCCGCGCTCAGAACATTTCTGAACGCAGTCAGGAAGGCTTCTCACTTTTTGTCTTTCCGGCTTCTCACTTTTTGTCTTTCCGGCTTCTCACTTTTTGTCTTTCCGGCTTCTCACATTTTGGGTTTCAGGCTTCTCACTTTTCAGGAACAGTTAGTCGCCTTTTTCACCTCCAACAGAACTGCCCGAACTGCCCAAACTGCCCAAGCTGCCCGAGGGGCAAGGTGGTCATTTACGAAAAATAGTGATCCGAGGGCCCCGAACCGGAAAATATGATTCGTCCACCGAGCATTTATGGAAACAGCCAACGGCAAAATTACCGGGCCGCCCCCGACAAAAACTATAAAAGGAGCCCCATGGCTTCATTTGAAAGGACCTGGACTTCTGGACTCGGGAGAGCTCCTTGCAGACTTTTGCGGAATTCTCCTTCGGCACTTGAAGATCTCCTTCGGGACTTGAAGATCTCCTTCGGGACTTGAAGATTCTCATCTTCCAGGAAGACGACGAGCCTTCTCGATTCCGAAAGGCGACAAGCAGTTCTCAGAAGAGAAAGACGACGAGCCTTCTCGATTCCGAAAGGCGACAAGCAGTTCTCAGAAGAGAAAGACGACGAGCCTTCTCGATTCCGAAAGGCGACAAGCAGTTCTCAGAAGAGAAAGACGACGAGCCTTCTCGATTCCGAAAGGCGACGAGCAATTCTCAGAAGGGAAAGGCGACCAGCCTTCTCAACTCCGGAAAGGCGACTAGCAGTCTTGGAGGGGAAAAGGACTTAGTTTTTTCGTGAGGTGGCCTGTCACCCTCGAAGCTCTCTTTCTCCATATATTGTAACGAGCAGCGGTCTATCGCGCTCGAGTTCTAGCTTCCAAGTTGTAACTCCTCCAGAAGATAGTGAAGTTTGGTCGGCACAGCTCCGGCCGCGTGGTTTTTTACCCTTTCCGGGTTTTCCACGTTAAAAAGTCTCTGCGTACTCAACGAACCTCTAATTAACTGTTTGCGCGCTTAGCCTGCTCACGAGCTAAGGCGGTTCAAGTGAACCGGTCTACCAAGAGCCCTAAGCGTTCCGCAACAGCTATAAAATAATCATTCTAATTATATATGTATAAATAAAAAGAATATAGACAAGAAGGTAATGTTAAGAAAGTATTTAATACTCTACCTATAATAAAAAAAGTTACTCATTAACTTATTGTTCGGACATAAATAATTATTATTGCGTGTAAAAGTTACAGCAAAACCCAAACTTCGTTGAATTAAGATCTTCTTTACGAAGTTTTTTAAGATCGATAGAACACTGAGACAAGTACATTAAAAATGAACAAAAACATCTCTTTATCACTTGGCAATTAGTTACAACAATTACAATAGAGAAAACTGAATACAAATTGCATACAACTTGATTTACAACATCCGAATACAAAGAAAGAACAACTGGTCGTGAATAGATGTCCGCTTCTCCACCTCTTCACTAGCGTCGGTGGTATCGCTAGCGCCCACGCTAGCTAACGGTCTCACAAGTTCGCTGTTCGCACACTCCACAGACGAGACCGCCAGTTGCAGACCACTAGACCGCTTCTCCACTACCGCTTGCGCTACCTCCTAGCGCCCGCGCCAGCTCGCGGTCTCTCACACTCAAGAAATCTGCTCTAGGTCGCTTGCCGAACTCACTCCGAGTTCGCTCTATTTGAGACCGTCAAATTGAGACCGCTCAATCATCTATTTCTCTCTGATCTTCTCTGCAGAGGGAATGACCCCCTATTTATAAATCCGGGAAGCACACCTGAAAGCTGAGCTAGCGCTTGCGCTTGCTCATTTCACAAATCTTAACACTCTTCATTTCTAGTGAAAAGTTTAATTCTATTTATGGTTATTCTGCCAGGTTAACTAATCTCATCCTATTTTAATTTTTTTTAATTAAAAAATTCTACACGTTAAAATCAAGTGAAAATGCATTCACGCCAACCAAAATGAAAAAAAAAACTCGGGTCAGGAAACTAATATGAATGCAGCAGGTAGTGGGACCCATGATACACAAATTTATTATGCACAGCGGCAGTGGCGGACGCAGAATTTTTTTCCAGTGTGTGCGGAGTAAAAAATATTCGAAAATAAAGAAATTGATAAGTACAAGAGTAAAGTATTGATAACCTCCTTTATCTTTTACATCATAGTCAAATCCC
Organism: Dactylorhiza incarnata; assembly: GCA_033032865.1. Lineage (NCBI taxonomy): Eukaryota > Viridiplantae > Streptophyta > Magnoliopsida > Asparagales > Orchidaceae > Dactylorhiza > Dactylorhiza incarnata. The sequence continues at coordinate 4,066,218 of JAWHQI010000192.1, read as the reverse complement.
TCTTATCTTTAATAGTAAGTGTATAACCTCTTTATCTTTCTTACCTAATATTTAGAAATGACTATATAACTTCTTTTATTTTAGTTTTTATCATAGTCAATAACCATCTAATCTTTACAAATAATTATTTTATATAAAATTAGCTTTTATTAAAAAAAATTATAATTTTAAAAAATAATATTTTACTTAATAATTACAATACAAATTAATTAAACTTTTAAAATAAAATTTAATTAGGAAAATGAGTAATGAGAACAAGCATTCGTGTGTGTGTGCGTAAGAGTACGTGGGGACACGAGTCACACGAGAACAAGTGAGTTGAGATACACTTAAAAGAGATGAGCATTTAGAAATGTAAGATTTTCATAGTTTTTTATTGGACTCTGAATAGCAAATATTTGTGTGTGTATATAACAAATAATTGTGTGTTTTTAATTCCATGTATTTTGAATTTTAATGTGATATTTATTGGTGTGCAAATAAAAAATATTATTGTTGGTTATATTTTTAAACAATAATATTGCAAAAGGAAACTATATTTATAAAATAAAATAAAAATTATAAAAAAGTTGTGGCTGGTGGGAATTGAACCCATGACCAAAAGGCCACAATAGTTATACTCAACTAATTAAGCTAACAACAATATATTACTAATTTTATGTAGCATATAACATATATAATACGTAACAAGTTCACCATGATAAAGAACCTATTTTTATTTACCGAAAAATAATATGTTTAAAACTAAGTGTAGGCGACCGCCCACGCTCGCCCCTACATGGATCCGCCCACCGCCCCTGCACAGCGGGACCCACTGTCTATTGAGGAACCCGGACCCAAATTTAACGCCAGCTGGCATCCTGGACCTGGAGAGATGGAGAGAGTCCCCCCGTCCAATTTCGTTGCCGTGCTCTTGTTTCGACGTTCATGGACGTTATGAGAAACACGTAATAAAATCGGAAGGCTAAGGGCATTATTGTAAGTTCTTGCAAACGGGTCAAAGCCTGGGTGCCGCATTTGTTCAACCCGCATCAATTTCCCCCTATAAAACACGAGCCGTCCTTTGGCTTCTCATTCGCAGCTTTTACACATGGACGCCGCCTCCTGCTTTCCCGATACCTCCGGCGAACAATCTCCCTGCTTCCGACGGCGGTGCCAGACGATGGCGAAGCAGCAGAAAACGCGGTTTTATATCATAACGCGGTGTCTCAACATGCTTCTCTGCTGGCACGCCCACGCCGTTTCCGACTGATCAGCTCCGGCCGGCTTTCCGTCGCGATATATCGGAGCACAATCGATGGCGAAGCTTTTCCCGTGATTAATTGAGGCGGAATCGGAGAATCCGTCTTCGCCGGCGATCCATCGGGCGCCGGGGGATTTGAAAGAGAGGGAGAGGAGTTGATTTGCCGGAGCTTTGATTTTTTTTTCTTTTTTTTTTGGAATCGATTGGTTGATGAGAGTAGTCTTCGTTCGATGGGTAGAAGTTAGATTCTGGATTTTGAGTGCAAATTGTCTGTCGAGACTGGAATTATTTAATTTATATATTATTAGAAGAAATTTCTGTGATCAAAAACTCTCCATTTGGCTCATTTTGATGACGTCCGCGGCACCGGCAATTATGTTTTATTCGGTCATCTCTCTCTCTATATAAATATAGAAAAAATTTGATGGCGGTCGTGTGCGCTATTGAAAAAATGACTTTCGGCAGACCATTTTATGGGTTTCCATGTCTCATTGGTTTTTTATTTTGGTCTGTCATTAACAATGATTTGTCAATAGCTGAAGTTGGTGCGCCAATAACAGCTCGCATATATATATATATCTATACTATATTAAAAAGAAATATGGTGGTCTACGATTAGCATGAGATCAAAAATCCAACAAAAAATTTTGGACTTCGGATTTGGCTTCAAAATACATCAATCGTCAGATTTGGGATGCAAAACCTACCACTAGGCTATCAAAAACCCGCAAGCAGCAGCGATAACCACGAACGCTCACGCCGCATCCTCCTTCCCGGTCCCTAGCTCTCACGCTTCCCGCCTCCTCGATACCATCCCGACCAAATGCCCAGGTGCTTTGCAGTAGGGTTCTTTTTTCCTTATCTCGCAGAGCTTCATCTCGGCGAAACCTCCAGCTTTCCCTCCTCTCCTTGCCGATCCTCTCCAAACTTATGCCACAGCTGTGAAGAAGAAGAAAGTCGTCGGCGATGTCGCTTCTGCGAATCGATGAGGTTCCATGCAGTGAATGCCCTAACGGGAAGAAGTCATTTACCCTGAGTGCAAGCATCTGCAAAGAATGAACACCTTCAGCAGATTCGTGGCACACTCCTCCACTGCATCTCCCAACTCCCCGGGCTTCAACCAGCCTCACCAAGGTATAAGCAATATCAAACCACCAGCCTTGATTTAACTTCTCTCTACTACTCTTAGCTTCTTCCGTCTATCTATCGTCACTTCACCGCATGGCTTTTGTTGTAGATTGGGTATTCCTCCAACTCTCGCTCCAAGAAATCGGGCTTCTATTGGTTCATCGGGGCTTCTTTTGGATCTTCATTCAACCTAAATTGTTACCTATAGTCGGGTCTCCATCCTTGAAAACAACTAATAATTACAGTTCTTACTTCTTCAACCGATTCAGCCTTCCTCTAGATTCCTCCACTGCAATGGTAAGGATTTCAGAGTGTTCTTCCATTTTCATTTTCACTTCCATTTTCATGCTCGGCTTTGTCAAGATCAATGTGATTTAGATCAATGTCATTTCTATTTTCAACGTAAAGATATTCACTGCATGCACAACATATTTGTAGCAAGTTTTCCTTTTTTCTTGGCTTTGACAATGTGTTCGTATGGAACTACTAAGAAGCACAAAAGTTTAAGGTTTTTTTTTTGCCCACTATGTGTTTGTCTGAATGCTCCAATGATTTAATATTTTACGCATCGGTAGTAGAACAGAAAATAACATGCGCCGAAGTAGTTTTTCCACTTTGAGTTCACTTTAAGAAATTCAGCATTACTTTTCGATCATTGGTTACCCTAAATTATTTGTTTTTTATTATTAATTAGGGCATCGAACTGCTTTCTCCTTCGCAAACCGCCTCGCTTCCAGATTTCAATCAAGGGTTTTAGCTCCCTCGACAGCCTTACCTACAAGTATCCAATCAAGAATAGAGTAGTTTACTATTCCCTCATTCTTCTCTTCTATGTTATTTATCCTCTATTTGTTGTTTATTTAGGCAAAGTGTACGATAATACATAGACTGTTTTGGATGGTTAATAGAAAATGACCAAAATGATAACTTCATTATTATTCATGGTCAGTAGACTATGAAATTATTCCATTGATGAGAAGCGGGGGTTTGCCAGAAGACTTACAGTTGGAAATGTTGTGATGCAATTGTGGTTAATTATTCGTTTTTGATCTTTTTTATGTCTGCATAATTTATTTTTACAACTGCCGTTCAATTCTAGCAAAATAATAAAATAGATAATTATTTTTAACATGTTATTTATTTAATGAGTATATTTTTAACGCAATTGCACTTGCAATTCAATTCTGCATCTATAGTTCTAAATATGTTTTCCTTTAATTATAATTAAAATGCATGATTCAAATAACTATAAATACCAAGCTCATAAAACCAGTTCTAACAATAGATGATGCATGCTTTGGATATCTCCCTTTCTATAAAATTCGATGCACCAGAAAATCATTAAGTAATTATCGCTTAAAATATAGTTTATATTATACTAACTATAGTCTTTGATATTCTCTAAGAAGAAGTTTAGAGTGGTATTCCACATATATGATATCTGCTATGTTTTTTCTGCAGTCATGAGAACTCCATGAACATGGAGAATAATAAGAAGCATTTCAGGTGAGCCTTCCTCTATTGTTTGCATACTATTTTATGACTGCAATCTCACAATACCATGTTTATTTATTTATCGTCAAAGAAATGAATTATTCTATGATTGATGTCGATTTGGAATATTTAGTATTTTTGTGTTATGAATTTTAATGTAATTAAAGCAAATGTTGATAGAGCGAGTGCTCGAAGCATCCGAGTGAACATTAAGTTTGGAATGAACTACCCGTTGTCCCCAGCGGGGTATTTATAGGCGTAACCCTAAATCCCCGACGACCCGTTAACGGACCCGTTAGGGTTCCGTTAAATACCCGATACAACGCTAAATATACCTTAACATTCTCCTCCTATATTGTAGCAATTGTATCACATAACGGGTTAAACAAAGGATATAAGTTAGATAACGACAGAATGAGTTTCAGATTAAAAACAACAAGAGTTTTAGATCAAACATCTAAACTCAAACAGGTTCCAAACATGCAAAAGCAAAAGCAGAAGAAAGAACAGTAATCTGAAAACAAAACTCAAACAGGTGACGGGTCGGTCTACTCAAACAACAGATCATCTCCATCCATGTCGAAATCCACTTTCTCTCCTCCAGACTCCAATTGATCTGCATTTAAACATTTGAATGTCATGAGAACAAACTCAATGAATCCATACATATGCATATCAAAAGTAAAGTGATTAGTTCTTACAATTTTGAACACGATACTTTAACTAGGAAGAAAAACTCACAGGTCCACATCTCTTATCTAATTTACACAAAATTAGAAATTTGGTTTCATAGAACCAAGCTATGTTCCTTCGATTATTAAGATTATTACCAAACGTTTCACAATTGTATTATATCATCAAGTTTGGAATGATACAACAAGCTGTGACCAATATATCATCAAGTTTTGAATGATATAAGTAATGATCATAATATCAGAACGCATATCAGCAACTTTAGTATTCGTTTTTGGAATGATACCCAATTCAGCCTTTGAAAAGAAATAGTTGTGTAAGTCATCAAGTTTGGAATGACTAGCAACTAAGCAATCTCGGGCTTTCATCAGGTAACATCTGGAATAATTCAGTGTACTCAGTCTAGATGCGTGAATGTAGGCAAACTCGGTTCTAAAATCTTAAACAAACATAGGTATTAAGTCTCACTAAATAGACTTTAATCTCATATCCCCCGATGTTTTAGATGTAAGAACCTTGCATAAGCCCTTGGTAAGGACATCTGCTACATTATCTTTTGATCTCACGTCCAAGAGGGAAATGATCCCTTGACTGGTGAGATAGGTCAACCAGGCCTGTTTCATCCGTAGTTGCCTTCGCTTACCATTGAACAGGGAATTGGTTGCAATGATTTTTGTGGCTTGATTGTCACAAAATATCGAGATAGAGTTCATTTTCAGACTCGTCATTGGAATATCCATAACCAAATCTCTAACCCACTCTGCTTCTTCGGCAGCTGAAGCAAGAGCATAGAGTTCAGATTCCATAGTGGATAGTGCTATACACGTTTGCCTCTTAGATTTCCAAGCTACTGCGGCTCCTCCTAGGGTAAACACATAACCACTAGTGGACCTACTATCACCAACGTCTGAGCACCAGGAGGCATCAGAGTACCCTTCAAGCACAGGAGGGTGTCCACTGTAACATAAAGCATACTGCTCAGTATACTTTAAGTATCGCATTAGCCTTTCCAAGGCGTCTCAGTGGTCCTTTCCAGGGTTACTAGTGAATCTACTCAACATGCCGACCGTAAAGGCTATGTCAGGTCTAGTGCAGGTAGTAGCATACATGAGGCTGCCAATGAGTTTGGAGTAATCCAACTGTCTAATAGGTGAACCGTCGTGAGGTTTCAGTCTATTATTATAATCGTATGAAGTCTCAATCTTCCTGCACTTATCATAACCCCACTTCTCTAGTAGAGTTCTGATGTAGTGACTCTGGCTGAGGGTGATACCCTTATCCGTAAAGTTCACTTCCATGCCTAGGATGGTCTTCACCACACTTAAGTCAGTCATGCTAAATTTTGACTTCAAGGTAACCTTAACGTCTTCCACCTCAGACTGATCGGTACCCAGAATTAGCATGTCATCAACATACAAGCAGATTATAGCGACGGAGTGAGGACTTGTCCGTATGTACAGACATTTATCTGAAAGGCTGGATTTAAAATTCAGGCCTTTTACGCAAGTGTCAAACTTCTCGTGTCATAGCTGTGGTGCTTGCTTCAATCCGTAGAGTGACTTAATCAACTTACAGACCTTGGTTTCTAGACCTTGTACGACAAACCCTTCAGGTTGACGCATGTAGATCTCTTCAGTTAGATCTCCATTTAAAAATGCAGTCTTAACGTCCATCTGATGAACGACAAAATGTTCAATAGATGCGATAGCGTGAAGAACCCTGATCATTGCAATGTGACAAACAGGTGAGTATGTATCAAAAGTAGTCAACTCCACTCACTTGAGTGAAGCCTAGCCTTTCGCAACTAGACGAGCTTTGTACTTAACTATACTCCCATCTGGATTCAGTTTCTTTTTAAGAACCCACTTGCTCCTAATGGATTTAGCTCCTTTGGGTAGGTCAACTAATGTCCAAGTGTGGTTCTCCATGAGAGAGTGCATCTCATCATCAATGGCTTCTTTCCATAATAGGGAATCTCTGGATCGCATCGCTTCCTGATAGGTGGATGGATCAGCTTCAACGTGGTAAGTTACAAAATCTGTACCGAAGCTTTTAGGAACACGTTCCCTATTAGATAGCCTAGTGGACTCTAGGGCACTAGTGTGAACCGGCTCAGTGTCAGGGAGTCGTAGTTCCGTCCCAACGAGGGTATCAGAACTGGTGTCTGGCAGACCTGGAAGAGTCAGGTTCTTTTCTCTAAGAAACTTGTCCTCAAAGAACACAGCATCTCTAGACTCAATGACCGTGTTGGTAGAGAGATCTAGAAATCGGTCTGCAGCACTATCCACCGTACATCTTAAGTACACACAAGTGTTTGTCTTAGGTCCTAACTTAGATCTCCTTATGTCAGGTATCCTAACATAGGTGATACAACCCCAGATTTTAAGGTGATCAAATCTGGGCGGTCTCTTAAACCAAAGCTCATACGGGGTTTGCTTCAATTTAGCATGAGGAACCATATTTAGGATGTAATTCGACGCGAGGGCTGCTTCTCCCCAATAAGCGGCAGGCATACCGGCAGTTAACAACATAGAATTCAACATTTCTGTTAAAGTTCTATTTTTCTGCTCGGCAATACCGTTTGACTGGGGCGAATAAGGGGCAGTGGTTTCAGGTATTATGCCATTGCTGGCAAGAAAATCCCTAAACTCACCTGAGACGTACTCGGCTCCTCGATCACTCCTAAGTCGCTTAATTTTCAAATCCAATTGGTTCTCAACCCTATTTTTGAAAATTTGAAATTTTTCAAAAGCTTCATCTTTTGATTTTAAGAGATAAATGTGAGTATATCTAGAGAAGTCGTCGATAAAAGTTATCAGGTACTTCCGACCATCACGTGTGACAAAACTCTTGTAGTCACAAATGTCGGAGTGTATCAACTCTAGTAAACGTGTACTCCTAGACACCTGACTGAATGGTGTTCTAGTTATCTTAGTTTGAGCACATATCTCACATTTGTCGAATTTGGTTTTAGTGTCTAAGGGGATGTTATGAGTTCTAGCTAGCAGGAGTAGTTTTCTATAATTGACATGTCCTAGTCTTGCGTGTAAAGTCTTAGGATCTATCAAAGTAGAACTAACCTGATTAACTACTTCGTTTGCTAGACTCAACCGATACATTCCGTTGACTACGTACGCACAACCAAAATAATGTGAGTTAACCATTAAGGTCACCCTACCACCACTAATGTTAAAGGACATACCCGCATCGCTTAACAGATTAATCGATATTAAATTAGTAGCTAATGTAGGAATGTATTTAACATCTTTCAAAATTAAATGCGTACCTGACGAGAGTAGCAGATCCACGGTCCCTGTCTGGAGTACCTCAGCAGTGGCTCCATTTGCCACTGTAACCGTCTCAGAGGCTGGAGTGGCATCCTTCAGCAGAGCGGAGTTATTGCAGACGTGACAAGTCGCCCCCGAATCCAACCACCAGTCAGTACTGGCCTGAACGTTCCCAACCTTGGCAACAAAGTGGGAGGGCGCAGTCTGATTGAGCATATGAGCTCTATTATCAGGCTTTGGTGGGTTAGCATCGGGCTTCTTGGGTTGCCTGCAGTCAGAAGCGCAGTGACCTCACTTGTTGCAGTTGTAGCACTTGCCTTTGAACTTCTTGATCTTCTTGCTGGTGTCTACGACTGCGGGTGCACTGGGGGGAGGTCGAGTCCGATCAGATCTAGGCTTCCTTTTCGGGTGTGTGATCATATTAGCAGCAGATTGCTGCTTGCTCACCACCTCCTTCACATGCCTTGTCCGATTCTCATCCTCAATGCAGATAAACCGCTTGAGGTCTTTCAGACTGACCCGAGTCTTCTTGCGATACATCTCCGTCTTGAAAGAGTACCACGCATAGGGAAGCTTGTAGATGATGGCACCAACAACGAACCCATCTGGCAGAGGGACACTTTCACTGTTGAGCTTGGCCACCAAATTTTTCAGGTCTGCAATCTGGGGAAGGATTTCCCTGTCCTCAGAGAAGGTGAATCCCATGAACTTGTCCACCAGATGCGTCTTGGACATATTCTCCTTCTCTTTGAACTGATCTTCCAGTGCATTCAGATCTCCTTCACTGTCTTCAGCTTCCCAAATGTCTCGGCTAGCGAATTGGAGAGACAATTGAGAAGATAATCACGACAAAAATCTTCATCGTTGGTCCACTGATCCTCATCGTCTCCTCCCTTGAAATCTGCGAAATCAGTCTGCAATGTATAAAAGATATTCAGATATTTCATACCGAACTGCGTGTTTCGCTTCCAAGTGCTGAATTCGGAATGGGAAAACTTCTCCAGTTTGATCATCGGCACAGGAGAGGAGAGGCTGTTGCCCTTTGAAAATGAGGCCATCTGGAGCACAGGAGCACTGGTATTGAAGAAGCACTGCACACTGCACTAAAGCAGCAATAAGGATCGGCTTCACTGTTGAAAACTGCGTTCGACGAAAACTTGGAGTTCGTCGAACCGCGGTCGAAGAAAACAGGGAGCTCGACGAACTGATCCTGGGCGGCCTCCGATCGACGAACTAGTGAGTGCTCGACGAATGAGCGTTCGACGAAAGGCGGGGCGGTCGACGAATTGTCGCTGAGCGGCTTCCGATCGACGAACCAACGAGCGCTCGACGAATGAGCGTTCGACGAAGGCGGGGCGTTCGACGAAATTGTCCCTGAGCGGCTTCCGATCGACGAACCAACGAGCGCTCGACGAATGAGCGTTCGACGAAGGCGGGGCGTTCGACGAAATGTCCCTGGGCGGCCTCCGATCGACGAACTGGCGGGAAAACTTCTTTCACCTTCGTCGATGAGGGCAAAGCAGCGGCGGGGCGGCGCTGCACTGAAATGGCGTGACTGAATCGACAGAGAACACAGAGAAGAGCGACAACTCCTCCTTCTACTGTCGATCGACGGCAGGCGGCGACAGATCTTTGTCTAGCGGCGCACGCACAGGAGCGGTTACGGCTAGGGTTCGGCGAAGAGATCTTGCGAAAGCAGAATGAACCCTATCTCCTTTGACAACGGCGGCGATCTTCCAATCGACGACGGCGAACTTCCCTCACTTGCGTCAGTGAACTTGACGGTGAAAGAACAAACACCCGACGGTTACAAATCCACCGAACAACAAGCAAGAGGGAGAGCGCACTCCTTCAGTCGCACGAAGCAGAGAACGGCGAAGATCTACTTCGTCGGAGGGGAACGCGCAGGAGGGGAGGCCGGAGGCTCCTACAGTCGAGCGAGCGAGAGAGGAACGACGGCGATGTACGCGATGTCCTTCACGCGCGCGAGAGAGAGCGTCCGGAGAGGGGGGCTAGGGTTCACGAGCGGTTTCAACTTCGAGAATGATAGAGCGAGTGCTCGAAGCATCCGAGTGAACATCAAGTTTGGAATGAACTACCCGTTGCCCCCAGCGGGGTATTTATAGGCGTAACCCTAAATCCCCGACGACCCGTTAACGGACCCGTTAGGGTTCCGTTAAATACCCGATACAACGCTAAATATACCTTAACAAATGTCAATCTAGAGTAGAACTTATGGTTTAGGGATATGGGCAGAGATTTCATCTTAGGCATAGGGGTGACAAATTGTTACGTTGCAGTTTCTGATAAGGGCAATGTCGTGTGCAGTTTCTCTATTTTTTTCCTGTGATTTCTCATTGCTAACCTTTGTTTTTTTCCATCTAGAGATTTTGGGTTAGGGAATTTGTACAAATGCAATTTCTCATTGGATGCTAATTTCTCATAAGTTCGGAGATCTGTTGTGCTAACGATGTTCACTTCTCCTCTTTGTACCTAATTTTGAATTTATTGGGGTTATGAAATTTGTACAAATGCAATTGGTCCGATGATGTTATATGGATGAGTGACAATAACAAAAAAATTTATGTCTAAGTTAAGCCTGATACAAATGAGAATGCAAAGTTGTATGTGCTACAAAATTAGGATGGATAAACTAAGGATTATATTAAAGGATCTATCAAAATTAAGGTAATTGAAATTTGGTTGGAACAGATAGAAGAAGGGTTGAAAAATCATGAACGTAGATAAAGTGTCGATGGATTAGGAAGAGAAAAAAAGGGCTAATCTGAACTCTAATAGCGTGTGGTTTAGTAGTAGCTACTGCAAAAAATTTCTGTATAAATTTGTTTGCATGAAAGTTTTGGCTTATATTTTGCATGTTGCATTATACTGCGCCCATTGGGTTGCTTTTAGATGGAGAGATTTTGAAGATGTTTGTGGAATTTAAATATCATATTGTATTCTACTTACCTCTGATCAAGTGCATAATCTAATAATCTGTTTTTATAACGCATTTTAATGTGTTATCTCGATGAGTTATTTTTCTCATGTATTCATTGTCAGTTTAGTATTTTCTCACGAGTCTACATATATGAATTCCTTTAACATGATCTTATGAAACATAGATCAAGGATGGCTTTGGTGAGGGTAAAGATATAGTGCTGATTGTGATGTCTGCCATGGGGGAAGAACAAATCTGTGCTTTGAAGGACATTAGCCCCAAATGATCTCTGCATATCGCATCGGTGACATTATTATTCTCTCTGAATATGCAGTTTTTTAATTTTCATATAGGTAAAAGGATTATATATCAATCTGCTCAATACATTGCTCGGTAAAGCATAACCACTTCCCATTTGATGTATGTTCAATTAATCATTATCTCCAAATCATGTGTCATTATCTCCAAATCATGTGTCATTCCTATTTCGAACCTTTACTTAACCATAAACTATGACTATGTTGCCTTCTTCCTACAGTTCTCACAGAAAAGTGCATTGAATTTGTGAAGCATATTTCCTAGGTGCAGTAAAGAAGAAGAAAGATATTGCGATCAGTAAGAATTAAAGAGGTATATATAACTATTCCCTCTTACTCCACATAATTCCATCTGTACAAATTTATGCTTTTATTATGAATTTTAAGTTTTGACTCACTTTTATTTTCTACATAGAAATTAAATCATTCTTTATTTTATGATGTAGGATGCTGGATTAGTTATATTGAAAAGGAGCACATTCATATTACCTATATAGAAAAGGAGCACTTTTAATAAATATGACTCGATAGGTATGCTTTAAGGTATTACTGTACTTTATAGGTACTTCATCTCTACTTTTTTTAAATGCATGTATTATAAGTGTGCTTTGTGGTATTAGTCAAATAGTGGCTAAGCAAAGTGTACAACCCTCATTCTCCGAGGGTGGGCCCCACTAAAGGCCACGTAGGCGGAGGTCAAGGTCAGAAGGTCAAAGCAGAAGTCAACAATCCAGAAGACGAAGGAAGATCAAGGTCTTTGGTTGTGCGAGAAGGTACTTGCTCGCCCCATGACGAGGAGGAAAGCCCTGCCCGGCGTTCCCTACCCGGCCAGGCGAGGAAGCCGTGAACTCGGACCTACTCGCCTATAGGCGACTTAGCCAACCAACTCGCCAGTTAGGTCTGAGGTCCTTACCTGCTCGCCCACATATTGCCTTGTCTAAAAAACCAACTCTAGGGGGTCAGGGATAGTCATCTGCTCCCCCCCAGGATTTGTCTATAAATAGACCCCCAGGGGTACTAGAAATGGCACTTGTAAAAGTTAGAGCTGCACCCCTCCCCCTTTGACAATCAAGAATCTTCCCTAACAAGTGCCTACCTAGTACCGAGCTCGGCCATTCGTGGTTTTGGAGGAGAAGACTCTTTAGAGCTTCTGGGTACGTGGTGGGACCTCCCTGCCGCAGCACCTGGGGTTGTGTCCCTTATCTCTCCGTTTCATCCGTATTGGCTAACCCAAACCTTCTCGCTGAACCGCTGGGCAAGTAGCCTCAGGCCGCATTGATTCGAATTTTGGGGCTAGGATTTTCCAGGCGTCAACACTTTGGTGCGGTGAGCGTGGATCGCGGCCAGAGGAAGAAATTCTGGTAGAAAAGTGAGATGGTAGCAGCTAGCGACCACGAGGAGGTGGCGGGAAACTCGGCTCGAGGCGGCGAGTTCGTATCGTTGGGTGTCTTCGAAGAATTCGCGCAAAGGATGGAAGGCACCATGCGAGCGGCTCTTCTACCTCGCACGGAGGGAACAACGACCTCGCCTCATCGCCCGGGCCCGTCCGAGGAAGGTGCTCGCACTCAGCGAGCAGGGAAGGCGCACGCCGAGGAGTTCGAGCGACCGAAGAAGTCGCAGTTTGGTCTACAAGCGTCTCAAGGACCTGGCGGAACTCGGTTCCGCGAGGAGGATGAGCAGGCGAGATTCTATCATACTCGCCAGGTGAGCGAGTATGGGGGAGATACTCGGCCAAATGATGATCGTCGCCAAATAGGGGGGAGGAGCCCATTCTGCGAGGAGATCCTCGCCGCGCCAGTGCCAGAGGGGTTCAGGGATCCCTCGATGAATTACTACTCGGGGAGAGAGGACCCTATCCGTCATATCCAGTGGTTTGAGGATGTCGCTTCCCTTCGGACCATGTCGGACGCCTTCAAGTGTAGGCTGTTCGCGATTTCCCTCCGAGGGAAGGCAAGGGACTGGTTTCACCAGTTGCCGGAAGGCTCCATCTACTGCTTTGAAGACCTTTGCCGGGGGCTGAACATGCGGTTCGCCACGACAAAAAAGTTGAAGAAGGAGGCTACGACCCTTTTCCATCTGACCCAGGGACCAAAATAAACGCTGGGGGACTACATCGATCGCTTCCAGGAAGAGGTGCTACACCTCCAGGAGGTGGATGGTCGCACCCTGCGGTTGGCCCTAACCTTCGGCCTCCGCGAGGGCCTCTTTAAGTTGGAGATCAGTAGGAATCCTCCCTACTCCTACGCCAACCTCATCGAAAGGGCCAACCAGTTCGTCCAGGGTGAAGCTTCCAACCGCGGCTTCCTAGCCAGGCTCACCCGAGTGACCAAGGAGGACGAGGAAGAGGAGGAGGAGGAAAGTCCCCCTGAGAGAAGGAAGAAGGAAGAGCCCAGGAGGGCGGAGAAGCGGAAGCCAGAAGGAAGAGGCAGAGAGGAGAGAAGAGAAAGAGAACCCAAGAGGGAGGAGCCGAGAAGGAACGAGGAGAGGAGGCTCATCGTGGCCCCAGAGCGTCGGGAGGAAGAAAGACGCTACCAAGTCCCCGCTGACCGGCCACCGTGGAAGCCGGCCAGGGGACCTCAACGTCAGGAGCGGGGAAGGAGATCCCCGGAGAGAAGGCGTTACGACAGGCCAGAGGGGCGCCAGGAGAGAAGAAGGGAGGAAGCAATGGCGGTTGCCAGGCGCGGCAACCGCCAGGGCCGAAAGAATAAGAAGCAGAGGAGGCCACAGGTAGAGGAGGTTCTCCTCTACTATGAACTCCACCAGGTGGAAGGGCATGGCACGATGGCCTGCCCGGACTTTTGGGAAGCCAGAAGAAGGCTGGCAGCAGGAGAGGCAGGAGGAGAGCAGCGGAGAATAGAAGCTCCGATCGAGCAGTCGGCGGTTCAGGACGCCGGCCGAAGAAGGAACGAGGACCGAGTCGACCGCGGAGGTCGAGGAGAAGTGGCCCCAGGAGGTAGAGGAGTAGGGGTGATCCACGGGGGTGCGGGGATAGGAGCTTCCCGCAAAGGAAGTCTCCATCAAATCTATCGGAGGAGCGTCGCTTCGACCTCACAGGCACCACCCCCGTTGGAGGAGATCACCTTCTCCGAAGAAGACATGCTAGGGAATGAGAACCCCGTTCATGACGCCCTCGTAATCCAGGCCGCCGTAGAAGACTTTACCGTTGATCGAATCCTGATCGATAACGGTAGTTCCGTAAACGTCATCTTCAAGAAGACGTTTGACGGGCTGGGAGTCGGCGCAGGAAGGGTCCGAAAGCCGGATGGTCCCCTCTTTGGCTTCTCCGGAGAGAAGCAAGAGGTGGAGGGAGGAGTAGATCTCCTCGTAACACTCGGGGGCACCCCTCTCCAGTGCCGTTTCGTCATCGTGGACGGCCCGAGCTGCTACAAAGCCATCTTCGGGAGGCCGCTTCTTAACACCTTCAAGGCCGTCCCATCCTCCTACCACCAATGCCTCAAGTATTGCCAAGGGGACGTCCAGGTGAGGATCAGGAGCGATCCAAGAGCCGCCCGCGAGTGCTACCTCAGCTCGGTTAGCACCATCAGTTGGATGGCTGACGCAGAGGAGTTCGAGAGGGTAACTGGAGGCACGGCCCGGCTGGAGGCGTCCGAGGAGGTGGAGTAGATTGAGGTACTCTCCGCAGCGGGAGTACCTGGGCTGCTGAAGATCGGTGGATCGCTGAAGGTCACCGAGAAGGTGGAGATGGCAACGTGCCTGCAAGATCACGTTGACGTCTTCGCCTGGAGTGCTGCTGAGATGCCCGAGATCGACCCAAAGGTTGCTTGCCACCACCTCAACCTCGACCCCGAGGTGAAGCCTGTCCGCCAGAAAAAGAGGTCCACCGCCACCGTGTTGGCCGGGCCTATCCGTGAAGAGGTGAAGAAGTTGTTGGACGCAGATTTTGTGTCGGAGATCCAGTACCCAGGCTGGGTCTCCAATGTTGTAATGGTTAAGAAGGCTGTAAGCAGCTGGAGAATGTGTGTGGACTTCTCTTTATTAAATAAAAGCTGCCCCAAGGATTGTTATCCCTTGCCTCGAATCGACGCGCTGGTTGATTCAGCCGTCGGTTTCCCTGTAATGAGTTTTCTTGATGCGTTTTCGGGATACCACCAGATCCGGATGTATCCCCCCGATTGCCGCGATGTTTCCTTCATCACTGGGGACGGATGCTATAGCTATAAAATGATGCCCTTTGGGCTAAAAAATGCAGGAGCAACGACCTACCAGCGGATGATGGACCTTGTCTTCAAAGAGCAGAAGGGAAGGAACCTGGAGGTGTACGTGGACAACCTCTTGATCAAGAGCAAGAGCGTCCCAGAGCATATAGCAGATCTGGTGGATACCTTCGCGACGCTGAGGAAGTTCAAGATGAGGCTCAATCCGGCGAAGTGCGTGTTCGGAGCTGGAAGGGGGAAGTTTCTGGGACATCTCATCACCCCAGGAGGGGTGGAGCCGAACCCTGACAAGGTTAAGGCAATCCTAGAGATGGCCTCACCGAAGACCATGAAGGAAGTTCAGAGGCTGACAGTAAGGTTGGCAGGTCTCAGCCGCTTTCTATCCAAGGCCGGGGAGAAGTGCTCTCCATTCTTCAAGACACTCCGCAAAACTGAGAATTTCGCATGGTCCGACGAATGCGAAAAGGCGATCGGAAGGCTGAAGGAGCAGTTGACTCAGACACCTCTCCTTCAGAGCCCGAAAGAAGGTGAAGACCTACTCCTTTATTTGGGAGTAGGGGTGGAAGCGGTAAGTTCCGTGTTGGTCCGGAAAGAAGGAAAGAAGCAGCTCCCAATCTACTATGTTAGCCAGGTGCTCAAGAAGGCGGAGTTGAAATATTCAATCTTGGAGAAGCTCGCCTTCGCCTTGGTGGTATCAGCACGAAAGCTGCGGTCTTATTTTCAAGCTCACTCCATCTGGGTCATAACTGATCATCCTCTCCGAAATATCCTGGAAGGGGTGGAGCATTCGGGAAGGCTGGCGAAATGGTCGGTAGAACTCAGTGAGTTCGACATTTCCTTCTCGCCCCGGGTGGCGATCAAAGCACAGGCGGTAGCAGATTTCTTGGCCGACTTCTCGGTGGAAGCAGAACCGGGAGAGGAGACTTCTACTCCCATCCCTTGGAAGATGTTCGTGGACGGAGCCTCAGGCAGGAGCTCTGTGGGGGTGGGCATTGATGCGATATTTCGGCAAGTGCACCGGTCGCGCAAGTAATAAAGTTTGGGAATAGGATCCCCGAGTGTCGGTCTCTTGAGGAATGCAGGTTGGGTGAACGAATCGCGTTGTGTGACTATTGTTACACAAGCGTAAACAAACACACAAAAAGGGGGGGTTTTGGTTGGGTTTTCCTACTCTTAACAACAATGAAGGAAATGCGGGTCGAAAGCACCGCTTCGCAAGGCGAGATGGATGCAACGGCCGCGATGCCGTGCTTCGTGAGGCGGATGGAGCGTGCTCTAGTGCGGGAAGGCGAGGGTCGCAAACACCTCTTCACAAACGCCGTTAGCTCTTGCTAACGCGGATCGAACACCTTGAGTGCGTAAATGAGTGAGTGGATGAGTGGAGGCGAAGCGATTCACAAGCAAGTAATGATGAAAAGAGAAGAAACATTCATTTCATTTAAACCAAACATCATGATATTCAAGTTTAAAAGATTCAAAGATTACAACGAAGGGGAGAGGAAAGAGATAACCAATGGATGAAGACTAGCGGCCGTTCACGGCCGGAATGGTAGTTTGTCAAGCTACCTCCGGACTCGGGCGGACTGTGCTTCCGGTGTAGAGAAACTGTCACGATCTCTCTACGTGGTTCCGTCGTCTTCTACCTCAGGATTCCTCTTCTTCTCACCGGACTGGAGTGGAAAACAGCTGCTTGAGGGCTTGCGGATGGTGGAGAATGCTCCCGGACAATGGAGAAATACTTGGAATGGTTGGAGAGGACTTCCCCTTGCGTAGGAGATGAAGTGGAGGTGTCCAGGAATGGAAATCGCCGGCGTACGGACTGCCACTCGCGCTCTCGGCGGCTCTCCCCCGCCCTAAAAGCGGAACAGGCATATATATAGGCGCTGGAATGAATACTGCGCACGGTCATTGGCGCACGACCAGTGGTCGTGCGCACTGGAGTTCTGCGATCGCGCGCGCTGCCTGGGCGGAGCCTGAAATGAAAGAAATTTATAAAATACATGTTCGCACGACCAGTGGCGCACGACCAGTGGTCGTGCGCACTATCGTAAGTGGTCGTGCGATAAGCAAGACAGAACTCATAAAATGGGCGTTAAGTGCGCACGATCAGTGGCGCACGACCAGTGGTCGTGCGCGATAGAGCCAGTGATCGTGCGCAGTGTTCCTGTACAGAATTGTACCGGGAACACCTGCACGACTCCTGTTCCAGCATACAACACCAGTCTAGCCACTGAAGGTGGCACTTAACACTGCATGAAAACTAGTAACGAAGATGAACAAGAAATAACACCAAAACGGGCCTAGAAGTGCACTTAGCATGGAGTATTAAATAGGAATGAAAACATGTCTAAAGTGAAGTGCAAAGACTAGAAAATCGGCCCAGATGAGTCCATAAATGTGTATATAATTGGGACTCATCAGGCATCGTTCTTGTCAGCCCACAGGGAACTAGGATGGAGCAAGCAGTCGAGATCCTCTTTCCCGTAACGAACAATCAAGCCGAGTACAAAGCCATCGTAGCAGGCTTGCGCCTCGCAAGGGAGCTGGGCATCCAAGACGTCATGGCTTTCACCGATTCAATGGTGGTCGCGTCTCAGATTCGGGGAGAGTTCGAGGTACGCGACACCATTCTGCAAAAGTACCTCTTGAAGGTGAAAGGATTGATTGGAAGCTTTCAATCCTTCTTCGTCGAGCACGTACCAAGGGAAGAGAACTCGGCAGCAGATCGTCTGGCCAAGTACGGGCCAAGAGCAGGAGGGAAAATCACGGAGTTGTTTCGACCATCCATTGAGGAAGGAGAGATGATGGAGATCGATCATCGTCCCTCGTGGATGGATCCGTTCATTTCCTTTCTAAGTTCTGGGCAACTTCCAGCAGAAGAAGGGGATCAAAGAAGGTTTTGGTACAAGGCGGCCTATTACTTATTGCAAGATGGGGAGCTATATCGCAAGACCATCTCGGGCCCTCTGGCTAGATGTGTCTCTGAAGAAAAAGTACTTCGAGTGTTGGAGGAGATCCACTCGGGAGAGTGCGGAAGTCATTCTGGGACTCGCACTTTGGAGCAAAGGATCCCGAGACATGACTACTTCTGGCCCACTATTCGCAAAGATGCGGAAGCCTTCTCGAAAAAGTGCCAGAAGTGCCAACTGTTCGCCCCCCTTCATCTGCAGCCGGCCCAGCATCTTCGTTCGATCACCGCCCCATGGCCGTTCGCTATCTGGGGAATGGATTTGATAGGTCCCTTTCCTCCAGCTAGCGGCTAGAGGAGATTCGTCCTCGTCATGATCGACTACTTCTCTAAGTGGATTGAGGTCAAGGCTCTGGCCAAAACCACCTCTCAAGTCGTGAAGAACTTCATTTGGGGAGAAATCGCCTGCAGATTCGGGATTCCCCTCGCCATCGTCACCGACAACGGTCCATAGTTCGCCAATTTAGAGCTGGAGGATTTTTGCAGACAGCTCGGAACTGATCTCAGGTTCGCGTCAGTACATCATCCCAGGAGCAATGGACAAGTGGAGGCCGCCAACAAGTTAATTATCAACCTACTAAAGAAGAAAGTCGAGAACCTAAGAGGTAATTGGGCGGAGCAGCTCCCCTCGGTGTTGTGGGCTTTGAGAACCACTCCTAGCTCAGCCACAGGGGAAACCCCGTTCAAACTCTCTCACGGGTCCGAAGCTCTCATCCCAATAGAGTTCGAGGTCAGAAGTCCTAGGGTGATTGCGGCAGAAGACGGAGATGAAGAATGGCGACTAGAGCTTCGAGATCTAGCCTCGGCTAGGCAGGAGGAGATCAAGCGTCGCATGGAAAGACACTTCGATAAGCACGTTCGTCTCAAGCACTTCCAAGCAGGTGATCTAGTGCTGAAGAAAGTGAACGCAGCTGGGAGATCGGCGGTCGTAGGAAAGCTCAACCCTAATTGGGAGGGACCTTTCATCGTCCACGAAGCACTCGCAACAGGAGGGTATCGCCTACAGAATCAGGAAGGAGAGCTCTTGGGGAACACATGGAACGGCGATGATCTAAAGAGGTTTTACCCTTAAGCAAGGGTGTATACCCTTCTCTTCTGTAAATTGATTACTTAAAATATGAAACCCCCTGAAACAAGGGATGAGGAAGATTTTCCAAAATAGCAAGCCTTAAAATAAAGCAGGTGAAGTTGACCTCCTAGTCAGGTTGGGAAACTGGCCTCCGACTTGATTCTCGTAAAACCTAGAGCGGATGGTGGGACAGTGCCTCGGTTGAGCGTTCCCCTAAGTCCAAGCCTCTGCAATGATGGCCGAGATCAGCTCCCCCCTTGCACGTTGGCCGCGGTTCCCACCGACTGCATTTCTCATCCGACTGGGGAGATTATCAGGAAGAAGTCTGGACGCCGACCTCCCAATTCGACGAAGAGATGATCGACTTAACCGATCAGGGGACCCTTGAATAAAGGTGTTGTGTACCCTCGAGGGCTGAGAGCCCGTAACAAGCGATTCGTTTCTGATTATTTTCTCCAATCATGTGAGTTAATGTACTTAAGTATGCTTAACTCCCCGTTTAATTGTTGAGCAACAGGGAACAGGTAGGGTCGGCATCTAGCATCCGAGTAGGATGGAGACCTTGGGATGTTGTGTTCCCTTGGAAGGTGCTCCTATGGAACCTCCCCGACAGTCATTCCCTACTGTGTCGACCCCTTCAACGGCAGGATGGAGACCTTGGGATGTTGTGTTCCCTTGGAAGGTGCTCCTCTGGAACCTCCCCGACAGTCATTCCCTACTGTGTCAACCCCTTCAATGGCAGGATGGAGACCTTGGGATGTTGTGTTCCCTTGGAAGGTGCTCCTCTGGAACCTCCCCGACAGTCATTCCCTACTGTGTCGACCCCTTCAACGGCAGGATGGAGACCTTGAGATGTTGTGTTCCCTTGGAAGGTGCTCCTCTGGAACCTCCCCGACAGTCATTCCCTACTGTGTCGACCCCTTCAACGGCAGGATGGAGACATTGGGATGGTGTGTTCCCTTGGAAGGTGCTCCTTGGGAACCTCCCCGACAGACATTCCCTACTAAGTTGTCCTCTTCAATGGAACCAGCTTCGCACTAGAAGGAAGACTATCAGGGATATCCCCTTGGCCCCGACCGTCTTTTCCTATCCAACGTCTTTTTCAGAAGTCAGGGTGCGAGTAGGATGCCAGCTCGCAGGGGTTAGTGCGAGTAGCCCTATGGGCGAGAAGCAAAAATGAAAACGAGCAGGTCAAAGAAGCGAGTAAGGTAGATAGTCGGCAGGTCCGATTTCATCCTAAGTCGTTATGACAAGAAAGACAAGAAAACATGCGAGCCTAGGAGCCTAGCGAGATCATATCAGCACAAGGAAGATTCACCAAGAAAATAAATATATATTATCGAATAAATATCTACCAAAAAATATATATACTCGCAGAGCCGCGAGAAGCACAAGAAATGTCAAAAAATAAATAGTTCACTTCGACGGCGGAGCATAGTCGGCCGAATCGGACTCGTTTTCCTCCTCGTCGTCTTCCTCGTCGTTGGCGTTCAAGATATCTGACAGAAGCCCCTCCGTCGTCAATCTATCCGCCCCAGGAACCAGCAAGCCGGCCACCGAAAGTTTCGCGAAAACCAGGTCCCCGACGGCTAGGGCGATCTCTCGGCGAAGAGACGAGAGCTCCTGCGACGTCATGAACGATCCGGGAGTTTGGCGAGAAGGTCCGGCTTCCGAGAAGGAAATCGCAGCCATCCTCGATTCCAGCTCGGCGTTTCGAACCTGCGACGCCTCCAGCAAGACTTGACTCGCGCGCAGGTCGCACTCGAGCTTGGAGATCGTCTCCGCCGCCACCAACTGCTCTTCCTATACATGCGAGAAGGATAGGTTAGAAGATACGAAGAGAAGGCAGCGGGTTTCAATCCAAGCTCGCGTAAAGTACCAAGATCACCTCGAAGCTCCGACTGGACTCGGCTTTATCCTCGGCCGCCTTGGCGCGCCTTAGAGCCTCATTCTCTCGTTTCTCGGCCTCCATCGTCAGCTTCCGATGAAGCGTGAGCTCCAATTCAGAGCCAAGGAGATTCCACGCCGTTTGATGAAATAACTCAGAAGCTCGCAACATTGCTCGCGACCCCTGGTCGGCGAGAAAGCGAGGAGAAACCTCCTGCAGAACCTTCGCATCATCGCGACCATAAAGGCCGAACAAGACGCTGAAGGCATCATCGTTCGGGACCTCATCCTCGCTCCACGAAGGCAGGCGAGTGCTCAAGGTCACCTCGCTGCGCTCCCGGCTCCAGGTAATCAGCGGCTCGCCATCCAAGCCCCTGTTCAGCGAACCCTGCCCAAAGTTGGGATGGTTCTCAGGGACGTTATCTTCCTCCTCGCGAGCACGCTACTCCTCCACGCGCCGGGCAACTTCCTTTCTCTTCCTTTTCTTGATCGCAGGAGGTTCGTCCTCGACCGGCCATCCAGCTGCGCGAAGGATCTCAGCCTCGGCGCCCACCCCAAGATTGATCTCCGCGACAGGAGACCCGTGCTCGCCATCTTCCTCCTCGCCTTGTTGCATTGTCGCCGGATCGACCGCAGGAGATCGAGGAGGTGGGGTCTGACCCCCCACAGGTAGAACCGTGGAGGGAAGATGCCGACAAGCTGAAGACGGTCGTTAGACCGAGAAACAAAGGTAAAAATTATTAATTAACAGTGACTAAGGAAGGTTACCCTCGACAGACTGCACGAAGGCGAGGTGATCCACGTCCCTTCGCCAGAACTCGATATCGAGTTTCTTGTTCTTCAGGGCGCGGAAGAGTTCCTCGCGTTGACCTCTCAGAGCTGGAGTGGAGAGCGTCGTGGCCGGTCTCTGCTGAGGGCGATTTGGTATGTGCGAGAAGTCACCCGTGACGAAGATGAACTTCTCGCTCCACCGGTGGACCTTGTTCGAAGTCCCGACCACCTTACAGTGATGGCTGTCGAAGAAGATCACCCCATCCTTGGTCGCTCCCATGTAGAAGATCTTGCGGAAGACGTCCAAGTCGAAAGCGATCTTCTCGCTCCAAAGGAAGCAGAGGTAGCCGATGATCATCGCTACCCCATTCGTATTAATCTGGGCGGGGACCCAGCCATAGTATCGGAGGATCTGCCAGAACTCGGGCCAGAGAGGAAGGCGCAGGCCGACCTCGAAATGCGACAGGGAGAAGGTAAGCTTGCCCTCCGAAAAGGTGTTGATCCGCTCGTGGGGAGCGGGAAGGCTGACCCGGAAGCCTTGCGCGAGGTGTTGATGGACGAATCTCTCCAGATCGTCCGCGCGAGTGATGGGTTTCTTGAACTTATGCGCGATGAAGTTCTCGGCATAAGTTAAGCGGCGGGTCTCAGCTTCCAAAGAAGGCGTCATCGTAGCGAGTAGGCAGAAGGAGGCGAGAAGGAAAGACAATTGAAGAAGTCCGAGAAAGCGCGCCGATTTCGGACCCCTACCCCCCCTATTTATAGAAATCGGCAAAAGGGAAAGGGGGGGGGGGGGGGGGTCGCGACGATAATACGTGCGAAGTTTCTACCTACTCGCCAACATGGAAATCGATCAACCTACCTATGCGCGGAGTGCTAACTACCCTTCTCGCGTCTAGGCGACGATCTACAAAAAACGCAAGAAAACCCTGCAGAAGACAAAGTCAACATAAACGCGATCAAGCGATATGGTTTAAAGTCGCAGCACACAGTTAAGTCTAGGTTATTACAATACTCGCAGAATAATGTTCTAAAAGTACAAATCAACAAGCAATCCTAATTGACGAGAGGGTCGCCGCGCCTGTCCGAGGTCGCACCAAACCGCCCGTTGAATCCCAGCTGTCGCGCGAAACCCATCTGCTCATTCGCTCTCGCCATGAAGTCCTCGCTAAGCCGGATGTGCTCCTCCATACGATTCAACGTCCCAAGGGACCCCATACTCGCCCGAAGGCTGCGCACTTCCGCCTTCAGCGCCTCATAGCGATGTTCTATGCCGACCATCCGACTGTCCAGCTCGGTGACGAGATAATGCTTTCCCTCTGCCATCTCTAGCCGATGCTCGAATCCCTCGATGTTCGAGACGCGTCCTTCAAGCGAGGTTATTCGCCGATGAACCTCGTAGGCCAGCAACCTCTCTACCTTTATCTCCAGGTTGAGGTAGGCGGAGGCCATCTTCGTCCTGTACTCGCGAGTAGGAAGTCCGAGCTCCTGGATAAAAGCAGACCCCGGAGACGTGGCACGAGCTGAAAGATGGCGAGTTAGAAAAAGAACCACCTAAAGATAACACTCCACGAAGATTATACCTGCCCGCACAGGTGCCGCTCTCGGTTGATGCCGAGGAGGAGAAAGTGACCGCCGAGGAGCGTCCCGGCGGGGAGGAGAGGCAACCCGACGGGGAGATGGAGTCCGTCGAGGACTGGGCCTTCGCCGAGGAGATCGGCGAGGAGAAGGCGAGCGCCAAGGAGTATGCCGGCCCCCTGAGCGCCCACCCCGTCCGTTATGGGACGACGGCCCGCTGTCATGGCACCGAGGAAGCTGAGCCATGGGGACAACCGAGGAAGATCCTCCCTCTCCCCTTCCTCCAGCAATAGTGACCCGGGAGTTCTTTAGCAGTATCCGATTCTCGCCTATCACGCGCTCAGGAATGGGGGATGGTGGCCGAAGGGGTTCTCGCTTGGGGACGACCCCTGCGGGAAGGACCGGTGGAGGCGGTAGGTGCTCAGAACCTACACGCTCTACCACCGGGGATGTCTGCGTATTCGCCCTCGCGGGAGGTTCACCTGCAAAAGAACGTCGGCATCAATGAAAAGTCCGCACAAGGATCGCAGTATCTCAACAAGGCGCTTACCTTCTCGGAGAGGGTCCGGGTTAACGTTCTGGGGTTCTCCCTCGGCAGCAGTTAGAGTAACTTCGTCCCCCAACCTCTCAGTAGTCGACGGCGCAAGGGAAGGCTCAGGCGCGGAGGTCGCCGGATTCGCCCGAGGAACCTCCTCGGCCAAGGGGCTAAGGCGACGATTGGAGGCTCCTCTTTTTCTCTTGCGAGTATCTGAGCTTTTCGTCTTCTTCATTAATTTCATCAACAGCTCGGTCTTCGCGAGCATCTGCTCGGCAGACAGCATCTCGTGATTATAAAAAAGTGGCGTGCCAAGGAAGGACCACCCCCTCTATTTATAGACTTACGGGGGTCCTAGGCCTGCCGAGTAGGTAGGTTTCCCGCCAGAAGAAGCTCGTCGAATAAGGTTTGGATGATTCTTTCCGACCAACTACGTTGCTCGCAAAGAGCGGGGATTGTGTACAACCCTCATTCTCCGAGGGTGGGCCCCACTAAAGGCCACGTAGGCGGAGGACAAGGTCAGAAGGTCAAGGCAGAAGTCAACAATCCAGAAGACGAAGGAAGATCAAGGTCTTTGGTTGTGCGAGAAGGTACTTGCTCGCCCCATGACGAGGAGGAAAGCCCTGCCCGGCGTTCCCTACCCGGCCAGGCGAGGAAGCCGTGAACTCGGACCTACTCGCCTATAGGCGACTTAGCCAACCAACTCGCCAGTTAGGTCTGAGGTCCTTACCTGCTCGCCCACATATTGCCTTGTCTAAAAAACCAACTATAAGGGGTCAGGGATAGTCATCTGCTCCCCCTCCAGGATTTGTTTATAAATAGACCCCCAGGGGTGCTAGAAATGCCACTTGTAAAAGTTAGAGCTGCACCCCTCCCCCTTTGACAATCAAGAATCTTCCCTAACAAGTGCCTACCTAGTACCGAGCTCGGCCATTCGTGGTTTTGGAGGAGAAGACTCTTTAGAGCTTCTGGGTACGTGGTGGGACCTCCCTGCCGCAGCACCTGGGGTTGTGTCCCTTATCTCTCCGTTTCATCTGTAGTGGCTAACCCAAACCTTCTCGCTGAACCGCTGGGCAAGTAGCCTCAGGCCGCATTGATTCGAATTTTGGGGCCAGGATTTTCCAGGCGTCAACACAAAGCACAGTAGACTCTGTGATGAATGTTAATAGGGTTGCTTCGTAGTATTGACCGGTAGAGCGTCAAGCGGAGCAAATAGATCTTTATCTATATACTTAGTAGCAATGCTTTCATAACAGAGCAAAAGTTTTCTGCTCATATTTTGATGAACTAACAAGTATCATAAAAATGTATTTGATGTTATGCATTAGTTAGCTCAAGCTCAAATTCATTGTTATGCAATAGTTATTCTAAACTATTAGAGCAATACTATGGAAAAATAGAGCAATCGTCTATGAATTTCACTGACCAATTCTTCCTTTCGTGGTTGGTTTAGATATGACACGGTCCGCGACGAATGTTGCCACCCCCGAAGAATGTCGCTGCCCCCGACGAATGATGCCATCCAGGACCAATGATGCCACCACGACCAATGTCGCCACCCACGACCAATGTCGCCGCCTATGACCAATGTCGCCCCCACGACCAATGTATCCCCCAACGACCAATGTCTCTCCCAGGATAAATGTCGTCCCTCACGAAAAATGATGTCCCCTACGAAAAATGTCGCCCCCCCATAACAGTAGTTGCCCCCACGACAAATGTCGCCTTCCACGATAAATGTTTCCCTCATGACAAATGTTGCCCTCACGACAAATGTCACCCTCACGACAAATATCGCCCTCACGACAAATGTCTTCCCCCACGACAAATGTTGTCTTGGATAGGGCCGGAGGCCCGTGCCTGTCACTCGTATATATATATATATAAATCTTGGGATGGTCACGAAAGATATAAATAAAACCCGGCCCGAAAAGCTTGCTTGGGTATGCTGGGCCAAAAAATTACGCAGCTCCCGTCAAGGCCCATGCTTGGCCTTGGAGGCCTTAACGGCCCTGCAACTCATTGACAAATGGGCCCAGTTTTATGGAGGCCATGGGACTATAAAAGCCCAAACTGACACAGAATCGTGAAATAAAATATTCAAATGAATCTAAGTCATTCGATTTAAATATTAACAATCCAACAAAATGTGTAACTTTTTTAATATAAAAATTAAAAAAATAACACGTTTCTTCATGTGACTTCATGTGACTCTGTTTGGTAGCCCGACCTATTGAAAAAATGGCTATAAGCAGATCGCCTTTACGGGTTTACAGATGACTCTTTGGTTTTTTATTTTGGTCTGCCATATGATTTGCCCGTAGCTAAAGCTGGTTTGCCAATAACATCGCCCAAAAAAGAAGTGAACATTGAGAGTGTATGTGTGATATGTTAGTTTTTGTGAAGTAAGCTAACATCAGCGTTATCGCTAACACGAGCGTTAGCTCCGCCTTCTAGAAGGCTTCTTCCTTTCCTATAAATCGGATGCCCCTCCTCTCTATGTGTATGCATTCAGATAGTGGCGAGTATCATCAACTTTGAACGAGTTTGAGATACCAGAGTGTCACCTAGCGAGCAGCGAACCCGGAGTCAGTTCGACAAACGACCTAGGGAGAGTTTATTGATCACGAGCTAACGCGGGGCGTTAGGAGTTAACGCGGGCGTTAGTGTGGCGAGTAGCGAGCTTCGACTAGTTGCGACTAGCGTGCTGAGAGAGTGAGCAACGAGCTTGCGAGTAGCGTCTTGAGAGCTAACGCTGTGCGTTAGGAGTTAACGCCGACGGTAGCGAGTATCTCCTTTACTACTATTGGCTGTCGTGAATTAAGTTGGATGCAACTTGTTTTCAGCCCTGTTCTTTTGTAACTAGCTGCCAATCATTTATTATTGTGAGGACTTGGAGGAAGACTAACGTCAAAGCGGAGTTCACTCTGAAGAGAGCTATTTCACCTGACTTGTTCGACCACATCATAGGTTGCAAGTCAGCGGTTGGAATCTGGAAAGCCCTCGATGGGATATTCAACAAGAAGAATGTAGCGCGACTACAACTCCTGGAGAATGAGTTGTCCAGGTCCACTCAAGAAGAAATGATGATATCCACCTTCTTCCTAAAGGTGAAGAACTTGTGTGGGGAGATCTCGGCCTTAGACCCTGAAGAGCCGATCTCAGAGGCGAAGTTGAAGCGGCACATACTCCGAGGCTTGAGGAAGGAGTATGTCCCATTCGTTACTTTTGTGCAATGGTGGGCTACTCAACCCTCCTTATTGGAGCTAGAGAACCTATTGTCATCAGATGAGAGCTTGTCGAAGCAGATGGCGGGAGTATCTATCTCAGAGGGAGATGACGAGACTTTGTTCTCAGGAAAGAGGAGGTCCTGGGATAAGAGAAAGAAGAACTCCAGAGATGGACCATCAACGTCCTCTCAGGGAGATGGGAGGAAGTTCCTCCCTGCGCGCGATGAAATGGGGAGATCCCTTTGCTATGCCTGTAAGAAGTATAGACACATGGCAAAGGACTGCCGATCCAATCTAAAGGCCGGTCATGTTGCTAACAAGGAGGGAGACCACCGGAGAGGTGGAGATCATCATAGAGGTGGAGGTCACCAGGGCGGTGAGAGGCGAGACAATTGTATTCTGGCAGAGATGACGACAACGTAAGTCGATGTCTTAGCCTCCATCAACTTTGAGAATGATTGGATAGTGGATTCCGGTTGCGGGCATCATCTCACTGGATATATGTCGAAGTTCGACTCCTTGGAAGCATATGAAGGAACAGATGTTATCATCACTGCAGACGATACGGTACATCCTGTGGAGCGAGAAGGGAAGGTATCCCTTGGAAGTGAAGAGAAGCCCGTGACACTGAAGAGTGTGTATCATGTTCCGGGCATGAAGAAGAATCTCTTCTCGATTGCCAACGCAGTGGATGCTGAATACCACATGTTGTTTGGACCGAAGGAGGTGAAGTTCCTGAAGAACTTATCGTTTGTCGATGTCGATGCCTACGTGGACAAGCTGAAGACTAACGACAACACAACGATCTGGCATGAGAGGCTAGGTTATGTGGGGATGGATAAGCTGGAGATGATGGAGGCGAAGGGCCTAGTGTGTGGCATGCCTCATCCCTCTTCCTACGACGATGGCCATGTGTGCGATGGCTGCCAATATGAAAAGTCACATCGACTTCCATTTGACAAGTCAGAGACCATGTGTAAGGCACCTCTTGAGTGCGTACATGCTGATATTATGGGGCCATGCGCCACCCTTACTTATGGAGGCATAAGTATGCGCTGGTTCTGGTGGACGACTACACCCGTTATACGTGGGTTACTTTCTGACAGAGATGTCAGAAGTATTCGAGAAGTTCTAAGAGTGGAAAGAACTTATGGAAGGGAGGTTGAACCGCAGAGTGAAGAAGCTGAGAAGTGACAATGAAGGGGAGTTTACTTCCAATGAGTTTACTTCTTTCTGCAGGAGGTTCAGCATTTGGCAGGAGCTCTCTTGCGCTCACACCCCTCAGCAGAATGGGGTGGCAGAGAGGAAGATTCGCCATCTGGTGGAGGCTACCAGGAGTTGGCTATATGTCAAGAGCATTCCCAAGGCCTTATGAGCGGAGGGAATGACGTGTGCTACCCACGTGATCAACCGGCTACCACCGAGTCCCAACAGGATGGTGTCTCCACACCAGCTCATGTTCGGGGAGAAGCCAAATGTGGCTCACATGAGAGTATTTTGTTCTTCCTGCTTCGTGCACGTCCCGGATGCTCAGAGAACCAAGTTGGAGCCGAAAGCAGGAAAGTGTGTCTTCATCGGCTACGATGAGCGGAAGAAGGGGTGGAATTGCATGGATCCGCAGATCCACAAGTTCGTCGTCTCGCGTGACGTAGTGTTTGACCAACTGATCTCGTATCAGGGTCTCTTCTATGGTGCTGCCGGAGAGTGGAGATTCTAGCAGGAGAGAAGAGAGAGTCACTGAAGACTCTACTGTGGAGCTGGATGTATCTCCAAGTGCCCCATCGCCATCTGGCTCAGGGGAAGCAGTTGGCTCATGGGGAGCTTCTGGCTCAGGGGGAGATTCGTGCTCTAGAAGCAGGGGAAGCGCTGCTTCAAGAGAAGTTGAGAGAGGAGCTCAAGCGGAGGTGTCTACCGGTGTGGTAGATAGTGGCCAAGCCTTGAGGAGGTCGAAGCGGACCATCGTCCCGCCTGCTCGTTACAAGGAGGGGAGCTTCGTGAGTTTGGTCTCTTGCTTCTTTGCAGGACCACTCGACGAGAGGGAACATGCCTGCTTTGTTGATGCAGTTGGCATCAAGGAGTGGGATGCGACCATGATTGAAGAGATGGAGGCCTTAGAGAAGAATGAAACATGGGACCTGGTTCCAATGGTGGAGGGCACCAAACATGTCACCTGCAAATGAGTGTACAAGGTTAATAAGGGAGCAGATGGAGAAGTAGAGCGGTGCAAGGCGAGGCTTGTCGCTCGAGGCTTCTGGCAAACCTACGGAGAGGACTACGAGGAGACATTTAGTCATGTCGTAAAGATGAC
The DNA here is from genome assembly GCA_033032865.1 of Dactylorhiza incarnata. NCBI lineage: Eukaryota > Viridiplantae > Streptophyta > Magnoliopsida > Asparagales > Orchidaceae > Dactylorhiza > Dactylorhiza incarnata. Next base: position 4,036,597 of record JAWHQI010000192.1, on the reverse strand, counting down.
GTCGGTGAGGACGGTCATCGCTCTGGCGGCGTGCCGAGGTTGGAAGCTGTGACAGCTTGATGTGAATAATACGTTCCTGTACGGAGAGATTGACAAGGACATATTCATGGTGGAACCACCTGGATACGTGTCCAAGTCACTTCCACATCACGTCTGCAAGCTGAAGAAGGCCCTCTATGGGTTGAAACAGACGCTGAGAGCCAGGTATGGGAAGATTGTGGAGTACTTGCAGTTATGTGGCTATGATGCCTCGGACTCAGACTCTAGCATGTTCGTGAAGAAGAGTGGTGGTCTTCATAGGCTGGTGATGTTGTACGTCGACGACATGATCGTGACAGGGAACAACCCTAAGGAGGTCGCGCGCGCTGAGACAACAGCTCTCCATACGATTCGAGATGAAGGATCTTGGTGAACTGCACCATTTCCTTGGCCTCCAAGTTGAGAAGAGAAGAGGCGGGCTGTACGTTTCCTAGAGGGCTTATGCTGAGAGGATCGTCGAGAGATTCGGCATGAAGGAGGGGAAATGCAGTTCCGTTCCACTGGAGGCTGGGCTGAAGCTTCAGAAGGAAGAAGGGAGGATTCTTCCTGATCCGAAGATCTTTCGGGCACTGATGGGGAGTCTAATCTACCTGACTATCACGAGGCCGAACATCGCCTTTGCTGTCGGCCGAGTTAGTCGGTACATGCAGGAGCCGCAGAAGCCTCATCTGGAGGTAGCTAAAGGGATACTGAAGTATGTGAAGGGAACCCTTAAGATGGGGTTGTCCTATGGAGAGAAGTCTGACTTCAAGCTGCATGAGTGTATTTTTGTGTGGAGTTGCTGCTATCTCGTGGTGTAGCAAGAAGCAGGACTCTATTTCCCTTTCCATCACGGAGGCCGAGTACAAGGCGTCGTCCTTAGCAGCTCAAGAGTGTGTCTGGCTAAGAAGACTAGTAGAGTATGTGGACGAAGAGGCCAGCGGACTTACTGTGCTTCGCGAGGACAATGAGAGTGCCTTGAAACTGGTAACCAATCCAGTGTGTCATGCAAGGAGCAAACACATAGAGATCGAGCATCACTTCATCAGAGAGAAAGTGTTGGGTGGCTTCATCGTAGTGGAGCATGTGCGGAGCGAAGACAATCTTGCAGATATATTCACAAAGCCTCTATCTGCGGGGCCATTCTGGAGGCCTCACTAGTTGCTTGGAGTTGCTCTCGGAGCTTGCTTCAAGGGGGAGTGTTAGTTTTTGTGAAGTGAGCTAACACCAATGTTATCGCTAACGCCAGCGTTAGCTCCGCCTTCTAGAATGCATCTTCCTTTCCTATAAATAGGAGGGACACCCCTATCTCTATGTGTATGCATTCATATAGTGGCGAGTATCATCAATTTTGAGCGAGTTTGAGATGCCAGAGTGCCACCTAGCGAGCAGCGAACCCGGAGTCAGTTCAGCAAACGACCTAGGGAGAGTTTATTGATCGCGAGCTAACGCAGGCGTTAGGAGTTAACGTGGGCGTTACTGTGGCGAGTAGCGGGCTTCGACTAGTTGCGACTAGCAGTGGCGGAACTAGGATTTCGGTGTCGCTCGGGCACAATAAATTTTAACATACATTTCAAAACAAAACATCCTAATTACATGAAAGATGGGCAAGCTAATTCATGTAAAGGGAAGTGAGAACTGTGATTAGGTCCATGGAAAGAAGATTAAGCGGCTAGTAATATATGTTAACATCTAATTCATGCAACACAAAAAAAGCTCAACATCAACACAATATACTAAGCTAAGCCGCACTTGGAAATGTCACTATGCTTAATTCATATTTAATAAAAACAAGAATTGAAAACTACCTGAAAAAAGCGTGAAGTGAATGATAAACCGAACAAAATGATGCCAAGTGGTCGACCAAGCATGCCTTTCTTGGATTTCCCCTGAACCCCACTGCATGCCTTTCTTGGATTTCAATTGCCACCATTGAAATAATTGCATGTAACTTTATTCCAAGAAGAAATATGATTTGCACACCAACAAAATAGATTAAATTCCAAATATCATAAGTCTGGCAACTGAAAAATTGCTATGATTTTCCTTACAATAAGTGACATTATTGAAATCCACAACAACTTATACCATAGTTGCTTTGGACATTATTGAAATTTTTTTGATTCACAACATCCAGTATCTCAGTTCCCTACTGAAAATAAAATCACCAATTAACTCATTTTCTAACAAAACAAGTAAAATCAAAATCCAAACTTATTAAAACTTTTTTAACATTCCATGGCATTTCATCGAACAACTTGTGGGCAACAAATTGTTCTTGGCTGAAGCGGTGAGCTCCGAACTGGAGAAAGTTGAAGCCGAACCCAAACCAAAGGAGATCGACACTCGTGGAGTTTGGAGAAACGAGGAGATCGTCAATCGAATCAACGCCAAAAACGAAGAGGAAGAGGCTTTCAACTTCTAAGGAAATGAAAAACTCTAAATCTAAAAACTATTATAATAGCAACAGGCATAGGCGGACTGGCGTTACTTGGTTGAGAGAGGCTGAGGAGTCACACGCTAGATGGAAGCTCGAAGCCAAACGAGAATGTCGAAGCTAGAAGAACTCGATTAGTCGTTGTTTCATCGAGTCTTTTCATTGCTAGGTCATCGTCTCGCTGAGCAGCTCGCACCGAAAGGAAGGGAGTGGTGTAAAATCGCTGGGTTATAGGACCCACGAAAAAAACGCAAAAACACGCCCGGGCACGTGCCCGGGCGTGTCTGCACATGGGTCCGCCGGTGGCGACTAGCGAGCTGAGAGAGCGAGCAACGAGCTTGCGAGTAGCGTCTTGAGAGCTAACGTTGGGCGTTAGGAGTTAACGCCGGCGGTAGCGAGTAGCGACTATCTCCTTTACTACTATGGCTGTAGTGAATCAAGTTGGATGCAACTTATTTTCAGCCCTGTTCTTTTGTAACTAGCTGCCAAACATTTATTATTGTGAAAAGTTATGTTCAATTTTTGATGTCCTTATTCTCTTGTTGATTGACATGTTCTTCCGACCGAGTAAAATATTTCACATGATAGAGAGAGAGAGTGTACAATGACATTAAAGAAATGTATCCAAAATTAGTTGATTAAAGCTCTTTATATTTGGCTAACAAAGATTTCGTCTAGCGCGGCTTATTTGCTCCTGTGATTTTGGAAAAAATTCAATTATTATAGAATGTATGTTCGACATGACAAATGTTATGACCGCTCCCTAAACCCTAAGCTAGTTTTGAGCATCATATGCATGGAATTTTTTAGATGAGGTTGGGCGTCCGCCACCACCGTGCCAAACAAAGCCAAAAACAGCGGTGACAAGCTGTGATGAAATGAATAGAAAATGTCACCAAAATAAAAGCACAAAAGAAAACAAAATAAGAAGAAGCGCAAGAAATTTCAAGCAGCAGATAAGTTAAGGAGTGCACCAACCGAGAAAGCATAAGCTGTAGTTTTGTTTGTCTAAGCGGCAGATAATATAAATTATGTAACGTAATGTCATGTAATACAAGAGCTGTAGACTATAAATAGCACAGTTGGTCTTTGACTCTTTGTAATGCATCAAGACAGAAAATAATATTATAATGATTTGTGTTTAGATGAACTCCGTTATTAAAAGGGCAAATTCTTTTTGATTGCTAGCAAATCAATTTTTAGGAAAAGTGTTCAACACGAAAGTTGTAGATCTCGACGAGATCTACAATTTTCGTGTCGAACACTTTTTCTAAAAATGCATGTACAAAGCGTATTTTCAAAATGCGTGTAATAACTCATAGAAAGTGGTTTGCTAGCAACCAAAAAAAATTTGCTTATAACAAAAGGATTAATATATAATTTTCTTTCTTCTTTAAACAATATATTTTTAATAATAACATAATATTTACCACAGTTTATTATCGCATAATATTTATTCACTTAATATTATTTAATATTTCAATTATTAATTATTATATATTTAATCAATAAGTCAATAAATAGGACTAAAACATAATACTAGGACATTGTTATTATAAGCAAACTCGGTTTCGCTATTAGCAAATTGGGTTTCGCTGTTAGCAAATAAAAAAAGTGATTCAATAATTTTAGGTCATTTTTTCAATCCTAAAAGTTCTCTATTAGCAAACCTCAAATTTCTCCCCTTTCCGCCTCAGTTGAAAACTCTCTTCCTCGTTTCCCTCGTCTCCTCTTCCTCGCAAGACCGCCGACAGGTCGCAACCTGCTCTCGACACCTCCGCGAGACCTCAACTGCTCCTCTCTTCCGCTTCAAGCTTTTGAAAGTCGACAGCGCCTGGGTTCATCAAGAGGTCGATTGTTCACAAGACCGCTTTAGTCTTTCATCAAACCTTCGAGACCGCCGACCGCTCCCCTCTCCTCTCATCTATTCGAGCATGCAATGCTATAGCTCATTCTATATTTAGATTTGAAATAGCTATGACATAGCAAAAATCAAAGCATATCTTCTAAATTAAGGTTGTTCCTCATTCTATATTCTTATTTTTGTTACAGTTTTAGCATTCTCAATTATTTTACAGTGTGAGCAAATGTAGATTTTTTTGTCTGTGAACAGTAAATTTTCACAATAAAGTTCACTTGAAGATGTTTAGGGTGTTAAGACGTGTTACAAAATTACAGCTCATGCAATTCTCCTCTTTGCCGATTAATTTTTTGCCAACAGGCGTAAATTCTTCTCTTTGCCGACTGCGGTTCATTTTCACAACAAGGACCACTATATTTACAAAATTAAAGCTCATGCAATTCCTAAAAATCCATACAAGAGATGCAACTAGGAAGAGTTATTGTCTATCAAAAGTTTTTTTTTTTGTTTAGGATTTTTTTGAAAAAAAAAATTAATGGTTTGCTAATAACAAAAATATTTGCTAATAGTCATTTTTAAAATAGATGATTTGCTAATATCTAAGATTTGCCAATAGCGAAATACGATTTGCTAATAACAATGTCCTAATACTATAGCAATTATACTTAGAAGGAATTATAATATTCATTTAAAATATTTATTTAATAACCCATTATAAGCAGTTGTTTAAAGTATTGAATAATAGCAACCAAAGCCATACCATCTTGACTTAGGTGAGTAAGACAATAAGATTACTCTAGATCAAGTTATCATCTTGATCAAAGTGGTTGCTCTCAATATTTTCTTCTAAGAACATCCACATCACCACAGCGGGCCCACTTCTTACACTTGTATTGTCCATCTAAGATAAGTAATGGTGTGTTTGTCGCGGATGTTCCCAGCCAGTGTGTCTTAGGTTTTGAATTATAAACGCAAATGATGATCAAAGTGGAGAGATTTTTTGGACCGGGTTCCAATGGGGTGACGGATGCAAGCGCAAAGCGTGAAACAGTTGGCGGGGGATTGGGTGAAGTTGGTTTGCACATAGCTTGCAGCTAAAAATTGATTTGCACTTAAAATTTATTGATTTGCACATAAATTAAGGCTCCGTTTGGAGAACTTGTTTTCATCGGTCAAGCGGTTACGAACGCATAAATCAGACCTTAATTAAAAATAAATCTCTCCAGACGGAGCCTAAGTTGAATATTTAAAATAAAAATAAACCGGCAACCTATTTTACATATACATAGCCATATATATAATTAAATATTTCTTATAACATTACACACCAAATTAAAACAGAATTTCTCAAAATTATAACATTACACACCAAATTAAAATAGAATTTCTCAAAATATACGATAAACGCGAATGGGGCTGGGGCCTGGGGCATACGCCAAACCAAATTTGGGCGGGTCAACCTTTCCGACATATGACCGTTGTATTCTAACGGCTAGAAAAAAAAAACAGCGGGGCCCACAGTGAAAAGCTTCTTTTAACCAGCCCAGTTTTTACAAATGTAAAATCTTACCATCCTAGTCATGGATTTTTTTTATCTGAACGGTGCGAAATTAATTTTATATGCTAAGATATTTTTTTTAATTGTAAAAATATAATCGTAGAAAAGATATTTTTGTTTGCATTAAATACAACTGTATTTTTACCAGCAAAAGTCTAAAAATGCAATTTTTTGAAACTATATTTTCGATATAACTGTAATTTTGATGCAACTGTAATTAATTTTAAAAATACGGTCGCACGCCTAAAGAATGAAATGCTAAAGTATAAAATATCTCCCTGAGCATAAATCATAGCAAGAAGATAAAGAAGGTTTAACACATTTGAATGAAACATGGTAGGAATGAACAAAATTACTTGATAGAATTTTTTTTTTCCAGACGCATTGAGGCTCTGATTGGGAGGGCTGTGGTATTTGAGCGGTGACTGAAAATTTCGCAGTTTTACGCTCCAATACTCGAAGCCTGCGACAGATGAAAGCATCCACAGTGATACTTCCTACCAGGGGTTTCAACAACTGCAGCACTCTCTTAAACAGAGCCGTAGTCAAGTGAGAGAAATCTTAACTAAAGTGAGAAATTCCTAGGAAAAAGTTTTGTTCAACTCTCAGCCCTTCCTGGCAAAATACTGTACAAACGGATACACAATGGCAAGAACAATTCACAAAGAGGCAGCTGATAGAACCTCCAAAAAGACGAGAAATCTCATAAAACTGACCCAAAAAACATACACAAATGCATATTTTCCACGAACTACCGTCGAAGAAAAGTAGCCTTTCCTTCTCCCTCCCTCTCCCAATCTGTCCTAGGTGATTCGTAAGATTGTTCTCCGCCGATGCTGTTCGAACGACGGTGTCGAATCGGGCTGCTCTGATGAAATCTTCGGTTCCTGCCAACATCGCTGCCTGATTTTGAGCTGTAACCAGACTCCATCACCAAATCACCTCCCAATATGCGAAGAACCTTTGATCATACAAGTCAATCAAAAAAAACAAAAAAACAAAAAAAACAAAAAAAACAAAAAAATTGTGCAGGTCCTGAGACAATGGCATACCGAATAGGTGAATACTGATCTAGGTTTCAGAAACTCAATATCTTATTACCGCAGTCGGGCATTTCATCGAGCACACTTAGAAGGAAATATGTGGACTCCGGGTCCAGTGATGGATATGGAAGTATGATAACTTGCATGATGTTCAATATATATGTAGGGCCATTTACCGGGACCTCCCCTCTAACTTTGAAGAATTACAGATTGCACCCCTCTTATTATTGAAATTACAAAAACCTCCCCTTAATGTTACAAAACATAATATTTACCTCCCCGGAGGTTCACATTTCATAACATCTACGCACAAAAATAACTTCAGGGGAGGTAAATGTTATGTTTTGCAACATTGAGGGGAGGTTTTTGTAATTTCAAAAATAAGAGGGGTGCAGTCTATAATTATGCTATCTTTCAGGGGAGGTTTTGGTAATTGTGTGTGTATGTATATATATATATTAGCAGTCGTGCACGGATCCATCATGCGTAGCGTGCATCAGTGACATTTGCCTGGCACTTGAGTGATAGGTCCAATACTATGACCGCTGCACGCTTCGCACTGAGAGACTGTGCATGACCGCTAATATATATCTAAGCAACATATATTTTTTTTCAGGGTGCTTTACATAATATAAAAATAATCACAAGCGCCCTTAGAGAACTGAAATCAAATGAATCAACATTTATTTGATGGATCATGAATCTAGGTACTGTCTATTTCATGAATTCAAAAAGCTACCTGAGACATTTTAGGCCTTTCATGGGCTTCTCGTTGAATGCACAATGATGCTGCATGCAACATGCATTGCAGTTCATGCTCCGAAAAGCGGTTTTCCAAACATGGATCTATCAGCTCTTCAATTGAAAACTCCTCTAACAGAGGGCGAGCCTGAACATAAAAGTCAAGAAATAAGTACATCTGTTAAAAATAGCTAGATGTTTAGCTAAATATTCGAACATTAAGTTCTTTTGGACCGGATTGAAGTTGTAAGCCAACTTAATGAGCAAAGGGTAGCTTGGATGGAACTTGAAGCGATTCAAGCTTGGATAAGATCAAACTAGTTGAGAATGGATTGGTTGCGTGTAAATGCATATGCACATATTTACGTATCTATCCAAATTTAAGTTCATGCATGTGTACATTTATGAATTTAGACTATTTGGAGATGTAGTCAACGGTTTACGCAAGGGGGGGGGGGGGGGGGGGGGGGGGGTAGAGTAAGGTAAAATGGATGTATGAAAGTAGTTCAAGATTATTTCCATACTTTAGTTTTAACACCTCAGGAAGCACTCACGTGATTAGTTGTATGCAAGAAATAATAGTAGATGACTTAAGAAGTGATGACTTGTGCTTTAAATTACTTGTATGCAAATAAAATTGAAGGTTTATGACTTTTTGATTCATGTGGTTTATAATAGAAAATACTGATATGTGAGTAATAGTAAAATGTTTCTGGTTCTTTGACACATGTGATATAAGAGATAATATCTTGATTTTCTTCTATGGGCTAAATGTGGAAAATAGCTTAGTTATGAAGTGATGAAATGCTTTAAGAAATATATGAGTTCTACATATACATGGCTGCATTATTATGATCGGCACAGGACTGTCTTCCTAATGGAACTATAATGATGGCTTAGGGTAACACTAAAATGGCTGAAGCCAGATACGGTGCACAGGTAGGATTTCCATCACGATGAACTATTATTCAACGATGATGGAGGAACGTACTGATCGAAGTATATACGGTTTGTTCGACGCGTAGATGCTCTCTTGAGTTGTTGCACGAATAGGGTGCCAGATTGCGGCTCTAAGTTGTGACAGACTGCAAAATGGATATGGTGCTATTTTCCAAGAAAACTTAGGTAACTTTATCAATAGTTGAAATAAAAAAAAGATGATTACTATTTCAGAATATTAATTCATAACTTTATCAGTTGTTTTTCAAAAAAAAAAATAGCATACCCATTCAGTGAGATATTGCTGGCCTTTTGGCCTGTTGATGTCCACAGCTTTGCGTCCTGTTATAAGCTCCACTAAAACAACCCCAAATGAATAGACATCTGCTTTCTCTGTGATTTGTCCGCTCTGAGCATATTCAGGTGCAAGATACCTACATTTTGAGGATAGTGAGTTTTTTCTTTTATGTTGTTCTATGGAGTTTAAAATACCAGAAACTACAATGAATTTCTACCCAAATGTGCCAAGTACTCTTGTTTCCACACCAAGATCTCCATCAGGTTGCCATCTAGCCAGGCCAAAATCTCCTACCTGTCGAAGTGAAGTTATTCATCTCAAAATAGAATACAAGATTATGTTTGTTCGGACTTTGGACTGAATTGAACCATGAGATTAAAATTGGAGGTCTATCATTGAACTTAGAGCTGTTATATGGATAATTTGGCCCAAAAAGATTACCCAGCATCTTAGAAAATTTGAAAAATTTAACAATGCGTTTCAAAATTCATTGATAACTTTATCTTTTGATTGACTAAACAACACTAGATACAACTAAGCACAAATATTTGGAGGGCTGCAATCGACTGCTTAGTTGCACCTAAGAACATAGATTTGGAATGCTGCAAAAACCTGAATAGTCAGAAACCTACTTTAAAATTTCAAGTTTAAATACCATACTTAAGGCACGTCTAGAAGTAAAAGAAAAGATAAACAAAGTTTATAATTTGCTTTAAATAAGAGTTGACCCAACCTCATGTAGAACCATAACAATGCTTTAGACTGGAAAAGGCGAAGAGCAAATGTGCAGGTGCTTATTAACTATGATAAAGTGTTATTGAGGCCCTCATTCACCCAAAATGTATATTTTAACACTTTCAAGACTATACCAGCAACTATCAAACGGTATATAATGTTACAAGCCTAACTAGAGAGACCTCCGACAAGTAAAATAAATAACAAATACCAGTGGTTCGAAGTCATGTGTGATTAAGATGTTATTTGGCCTCATGTCTCGGTGCACTATGCAACCCACTCTGCACTCTTCATGAAGGTATCTCAACCCTCTTGCAGCGCCGACTGCAATCTTATGTCTGGCAGACCATTCCAGTGGTTCTCGGTTCCGTCCTACAAGCATCGCCACCTTAAATTATCAATCTCTACAAAATACTATAGCAAATAATAGCAAAGGTGCATATAAAAACTCCATTTGGGAGAGCAATCTCAATGGCTTAGGTGGAAAATGGAGTTCCAGATAGAGGTGGAATTCCAACCATTCATGGGAAATGGAGCTCAAAATGGATTTTTTGCTCTTTCCCACAGTACCAGAGCTCCAAATTTGAGGTTACCAAACACTCCCATTTCTCCAGTGACAGAGTTAAAACGCTCAAACAAACTGAGCCCATTTGGGTGAGCACTGCCGGCGGCTCCGGGGGAAAATAGAGCTTCCTAGCCTTCAGTGAGGAATTGAGCTCAAATGGAGGTTTTGGACTTCCCCGTACCGGAGCTCCAAAATGAAGTACCAAGCGTAAGTCATCATGATATAGTGGCAAGTTGGATAGATTGTTTCTACAATCAACAACAAAAGAATTACCATAGAGATGGGAATCCAATGACCCGTTGCAAATATACTCATAAACAAGCAACCTTCGCCTTTCCTCGACACAGAACCCAATGAGCATCACCAAATTGCGGTGCTGCGCACAACTTAGAACTTCAACTTCCGCGCAGAACTCATGATCACCCTGCGAACTAGCAAGTTTATGCTGCTTAACAGCAATTGCCTGACCATCAGGCAGAATCCCTCTGTGAACAGAACCAAATCCGCCTTCCGCCAAGAAGTTTGCTTGAGAAAAACCACCTGTAGCAAGTTCTAGTTCAGAGTAACTGAACCATCTAGGTGGTTTTCCAAACACGGGAGCCTTGTGCTGACATATCGAACATAACGGAGGTGGAACTGGCGGCGGGTTTCTGGTTCGAGACACACTCTCTCTAAAACTGCCACCAAAATCCCACGCTGATTTAAAGCTCATACTGTTCATTCCAGCTTGCCGAGCAGGTTTGCAATAATTATCCAATAAGGCTTTGGCCTTCGATATGCGAGCATCGGTGGCTCTATGCGAGACCCCATCCAAACGATTGGACGAAAGCTGCACGCCAGAGAGGATCTCCACCATCCATGGCTGCAGCTCTAAGGTTGTGGAAGGGCTCAAACTTTCACTATCAGAATCAGAGCTGGTAACATCCAAAGCTTGGTTTTCTATCACAGCCGCGCACTTCGCTTTCTGAAGACACCCGTCTGTTTCCGAAATAAAAAAAGGTGAAGTGCCGGGATCGGAGCTTGACATTGAGGACGTTCCGGCTTCAGTGGCGGTGAATGATGTCGCTACCTCAGGACTGCTCGATGGGGTAACATTAGGGCCTGGAATAGATATTCGACCGCCCTTCATATCCTTTTTTACCTCTTCATTAGATACAACCAACTCAGGCAGTGGATTAGAAAGTTCCGGAGGTTTGGCCTCGGGGGATCCCACCAAATTCAACCTAAGAACTTTCGCTTGAGAACGTTTCATCACAACAATGTTGCACTGAAGATCCTCCATGCAGCGCCTCTCCTCGTGTTTTAGCTGCCTGAATCGAGACGAATTGGAAGAAGGCGCGATGATGCATGAATATTAGATTACATTCATTAGAACTCAAAAGGGTGAATATGAATGGAGCTACAGTCATGAACATTACTTGTCCAGGATAACCCAAGTGGCAGTAGCTCTCTTGCATTCGGCAGCTACAATGCCAGAAGGTGATCCAGATAGAACCTTAACCTTGACATTAATCTGTCCAGTAAGAGAAGTTTATATCAGCAAATGAATACGCAAAATGTAGGAATTACAAGAAAAATTGAAGGGCAGACCTTGTTTGGATCGTAAACATTATGGAGTTGAAGCATCATCTGAGAGCACAGATAAGTAAGATCTGATTTATGCTCCAAGGTGGTTCCAGTATGTGACCTCCTGTGACCACTGGCACAGTCCCCTGAAAATCTAGGAAACCCCCACAGCTTCCTACCTGAAAGATAAGTAAGCAAAGAAATTCAACACCAATTCCATCCCCCAACAACCAAGGAAAATCATGGCCAAACAAGCAAAATTAGGAGGCCAAATTAAATATCCCTCATCTATGATCATGAATCCAGCGGCATGAATGGAAGAAGTAAAATCTACTACCACAAGAGTAAAATCTAACCATGTCCTCACTGAAACTACAGAAGCTGATGATGCCCAGTACAAAACATCGAAAATAAGAAAAAACTCCTAATTAAAGAACCCCGAAGACCCAGTCCAGACGTTTGTTTCCTTCCACGAAAGCGCTTGAAACAGAGGATAGGGCCCTTAAAACAGAGGAAAGCGCCCTTAAAAACGGAAGAGAAAAAGGATTTAGGATTGTTACCTGAACTGTGCTGCGGCATCACTACCAAAAGCGTCAAACAGTTACCGGGCTGAACAACATGAGTCAAAGCCCAAACCAGGGCGTTCTTCGAAATTTCCTTGGAAGCCTTCACGGCCACCACAACCTTCTCGTTAGCATCGCCGCCCTTCTCCGTTCTTCCCCGCTTACACTGCAAACCGGTGGTCATGGCTTCCCAACCACCGGGAGAAGAAGAAGCAGAGAAAGATAATAGAACTTCCTGAAGAAATAAAGCTTGGTGTGAAAACTAGCCGATGCAGCAATGCCAGAACAATGGAGGCGGGACCGACTGCTCCTATCTCACTGTTGCAGTAGGGTGGAAAAAGACGATTCTGACCTGTTAAGCACGGAGACATAAACGCTCGAGACAACACAATACAGTAGTCGCGTTCCGATTTCCTTTTTATTGTTTTCTTCTCTGGACGTAAAAACAAAGTTTCCAATCACTAATTTTCCGAGTGACGGCCGAAAGACGCTTTCTGGATCCTTAAAATACCATTATCTATTACAGTATTACTAGACTTTCCGAACAGCCTCTTGTTTCTTCTTCGCCGATGCTGATCCTTCCTGATGCCTTTTAAAAAGGCCCACCTCAAAGCTGCCGATGCGTCTTCCCCAACGCGGCCGCTGTGTTTTGTAGCACTTGAGACAGCATCAAAGGCCTCGGAACTATAAAAGGATCCAGAAAGTATACAATTATCGCTGTTCCCCGTTAAGTTTTACCTCTTTTTACTGAAAACGATGGACAAAAAGCAAGATCCGGGAATCTGGGAGTAATAGACTGCCTAAGGACTTAAATCATAGGCGCGGAGAAAACCTAATCCTGTAATGACAATCCAATTTTAAGTTTGACTAGTAATCTTCCGCAACCGAAATCCTTCAATCCGCTGCTTCCTCGAAGGAAAGCACTCAAAAAATACTCTCGCAGGGATAACGGAAAGAGAACAAACGAAGCTTGGCGAGCGGATACTTCCGCAAGCGAGACACGGGAAACGCCAGGCGAGAAGAAAAGGAAACCCTAACCCTAATCCCCAGAGAAGAAGGTTCCAAAAATTTCTCCTCTGCAGCGCGAGAGAAATGTCTCCATCTACCACCGGAGGGACCACCGTCTCTCTCCCCTGCCACTGTTATTACTGCGCTGGCCAGGAAAGTTTTGGTCTCCCCAAAATGCCCCTAATGGCATAAGCAGTGGGGGACTCGAAGGGCGGGGATCGGTCAAAGAAGGACAGCCGTCTGATGCGGTCGGACGGGAGAACCGCACATGCAGTGGAATCCTCCACTAAAATATCTTAAACAAGCTTAGTGTAAATAATTTGAAGGCGTGTTGGGAGGTTAAGGCCAGCCAATGGGAACCGTGCATGCATTATGTATCATTTACATGGGGCCCCACAAAACTATGCACTAGATATGATAATTAATTAATTATCATTAGTAGGTACAAATAAATCAATCAATCATTCATATCTCATCTCATTAATTAAATAAACACAGCCTTCAATTTTTTGAACCAATAAAACCAGACTTTAAGCATTCAATAATCATTCATATCTCATCTCATTAATTATGCCCATTTTCTAAATTTGCATCGTAAATATTTAATTTTGATATTTTTGCACCTCCTAGAGACTTTAATTTTGATATTTTGCACTTCTCGAATTAAATATTTATAACACAAAATATCACTGTAAAGTACTAAATTAAAATTTTATAATCCAATTTGCAAAAACCCCTTAATTTTTATTGAGACGCAGAACATCT